>OW121758.1:19839571-21293321 GCA_933228765.1 Miltochrista miniata
ATCTACGTGTGTGTCTATCGATCCCACACAGGGACAGCTGAGATGATGAGGCTGTATCAGCACCTCAGCGAGGGGGCTGATGACGCGCAGGTACGGTTCCCGAACGCCGAGTTGGTTTTTCTGGGGGACTTCAATGGTCACCACATTGAGTGGTTGGGGTCCCTCAAGACAGATCCTGCGGGACGGGCCACCCACGCGTTCGCACTCTCCCATGGTCCGACCCAGGTGGTACGCGGGATTACGCGCATACCGGACAGGTCAGACCATGAACCCGCCCTGCTGGACTTACTGCTGACGAGTAATCCAACACAGTACAGTGTGACGGTTAGCGCCCCACTGGGTACATCCGACCACTGTATTGTGCGTGCCCGCCTGCAGGTACCGTCCCCTGCAAGGGCAGTAGAGGTGACGCGGCGACTGTGGCACTACTCGTCAGCAGACTGGGACGGACTACGAGAATACTTTGCAGCCGTTCCGTGGAGTCAGCGCTGCTTTGCAGGGAGGGCTTCATCGGAAAGCGCCTCTGCGGTTGCTGGTGAAATCACATTAGGTATGGAATACTACATTCCATACACTGATGTCGCCAGCATCCGCAAAGCCCGCCCCTGGTTCGGGCGTGAGTGTGCCGTAGCTGTTCAACAAAAACAGGCGGCTTACCGCGCCTGGATCAGGGCTCGAGCTGTGCGCGACCTGAATGTGGCCCGCCTCAAGGCAGCGTACAACAGAGCCACTAGGTCCAGTAAGAGAGCCTTCAAGAGAGCGGACGCCCAGCGCGTCACGCGGCTTGGTCAGGAGCTCACGTCACATCCGACGGGCAGCCGTGGATACTGGCAACTGGCCAAAGCCGTGCAGGCCAACTTTTGCAAGTCCTCGCTGCCGCCGCTGCGCTATCCTGACGGATCACTGGCTCACAAGGCCCAAGAGAAAGCGGAAATGCTGGCCAAGCTCTTTGCGGCTAATTCCCGGGTCGATGACTGTGGCAAGCAACCTCCCACTATCGCCAACTGTGGAACCACGATGCCGGAAATTGTAATCCGGCAGTGCGATGTGCGGGCGGTGCTACGGTCACTCGACACGCGGAAAGCCAGTGGTCCTGATGGCATTCCGGCCGTGGTGCTGAGGAATTGTGCAGCTGAATTGTCTCCAACGCTAACACCCCAACAAGCAAAATAGCCTCAGCTCACATGTGTTATAGGAATAAGACACTTATAAGATTCTTATATTGATTTTGGCGTTCGCAATTACTCTTATATGCGTCTCAAAAATGCTATTTGGTTTTTGATCACGATTATTCTGATAAATTAGCCTTTTAAGGGCTTATAATACTATGTATACAGATCACTATAAGCCGCACCCTCTTGTAAAAGCTTTTAGTAAGAGCAATCAGACTTAAGAATGAAGGTTCTTATAACAAGCACTTGTAAGCGCTTTTAAGATTGCTTATTAGGCTACTATATACCCGAATCTCCTATTAAAGCTGCCCATAAGTGTAAATACACTTGATTCCATTTACACTTGTTACTTAGGTTTATAAGCGCTAAAAAGTACAATATTTGAATCCGTTACAAATAAAGTAGTTTTATAAAACCATTCGTAAGTCGTAATTGAATCTAGTTTAATGAGAGCTTATATTGATACTAATTTTACTAATAACATACTTGCCACATCTATACTACTTATAATAAAACTATAGAGGGTCGGGAGTCTGTACATGGAAGATATTTTGAAAATTTTAAGTGTAGGGCGTTCTCTAATCGATACTGAAGCCGAAAATGTAATTTAAAATTTTCATGTCTGTCTGTCTGTCTGTCTGTCTGTCTGTCTGTATCCCGACTAAGTATCACGCCGAAACTACTGAACCGATTTGAATGATACTTTGTACGATCTAAGCTTATAGTCCGAGGAAGGTTCTTAGATACTTTTAATCCCGATATTTTGCGCGGTTCTTTCAGGAGAGGGGATGAAAGGCAAAATAGGTTTTTAGCTATAATTACTCACTGCGTGATTCGATTTTAAATATTTGTTTGATGTCTGAAAGGGAGTACTTTAAGCATCATTCTATACAATTTTCAATATTGAGGGTTATGTAGTTCAGAAATTAGGGGCATCTCAACTTTCGGTAAATCTAGAATTCAACGTTTCTTTTGAAAGTGAGTCTAAACGGGCGTGTTGGCTTAATCATAAAAGAGCTTAATGATTAAGGCTATTGTAAAATAATTCAGTCCGCGCCGAAGGCGTGGACTGAATTGTTTTAGAATCGACTTAATCTTTAAGCTCTTTTATGATTAAGCAAACAGGGCCGTTTCACACGCTGCTTGATGAGTCTCATGAAGAAGTACCCCTCCATTCGTACACCTTATGTGACGTAAACGAAGTTGCGAGGGTCAGCTAGTGCTATTATAAGTGTAATGATTTTATACGAGCTAAGTTCAATATTGTCTAAGATTGTTGATTGTTGATTGTCTAAAATTGTCAAAGAAACACTTGTTGATTCGTTGGTAAAGTCATTATAAGATTATTTACTCTTGCAATAGGTTTGGGCCAAAATAGTCCTTTTGATTCGCAGTACGACCTTGTAAAGTTCAAGTCACAAAACCTGGCAAGGGTTCCGTATATTGGACTATGACTCGAATACAGAAGAAGTAACACCAAACCACTTAGGTGGTGATTATGCTCATGAATAAATATGACAAACTCGTACTGTTAGTATTAGAGCAAAAGCGCATTAACTCAAAAAAATATTAATTACTTACACAAATCGTCAATAAATACATACCTGCATATATTCATGAACACAAATACCACCTACAGTTTTTCTTATTTCACCACGGATCCCCAAAAGATAAAAAAATGGCGAGTGAATGCGAGTGACTATGAGACATTATAGAACCGAGTTTGTCTATAGAGGTATAGTAGAACACTTCCAAATGCTAAACTAAAAATGGCTACCGAAAATGACTAATGGGGAACATTTTGTAATTTTAAAATAATGAATACGAATGTATAATTACTTATTCTAAGAGGGGCTTTAAAATTTTCACCAGAAACTTGGTATGTTGCACGAGAAATACGAGTTCCCAGTACGTTTTTGATTAACATCATGAAATACGAGGAGTCTGAAAAATTATTATATAACTTGCCTTATTAATGTCCAAAATATTATTAGTAAGTATTTTAATAAAGTTTTTAGTATTATGTACACGGAGTGTGTAAAACTCCCAATCTTAATAACTGAATGATTGACTGAACGAAATGAACGAAATGAGAACTTGTAGAACAGTTGTAAAGTGCCTAACAATCTAGTTTAGTTTTCTAAGAGACTATTAATAGATTTGGTAGGATTGTATGGTTTTACAAAATGCCGCTACACGGCTGTTACAGTCGTTAGTTGAATTCCATGAGGGTACTATTAGACTGTTAAAAAACTGAATACACTAATAAAGTGGGCCCTTTTCCGGGCTTGTAAGCTCTTAAGAGTTCGTTATAAGTCTATTGAAAATTGGTCTTAGGATAATTATAAAACCGCTTTTTGCTAGTTGGGACGCCTGTATCGCCTTTCGTATTCGTCGGGAGAAGTGCCGGAGGCTTGGAAGGAAGCGAATGTCCAACCGATCCCCAAGAAAGGGGATCGGTCGGATCCAGCCAACTATCGCCCCATAGCCGTAACCACCGTCATCTGCAAGGTGTTCGAGCTAATCATCAACAAACAGCTCATGCGCTATCTGGAGGATCACTCGTTAATTAACGATCGCCAATATGGCTTTAGGCCGAAACGATCAACGGGTGACCTCCTAGCGTACATAACGCACACCTGGGGTGAGGCTATGGAGAGGCACGACGAATCTCTGGCTATTGGCCTAGACATCGCAAAAGCCTTTGATAGGGTATGGCATGCGTCGCTTCTTTCCAAGCTGCCGTCATATGGTTTATCGCATCAGTTGTGCCGCTGGTTGGCCAGCTTCCTGAACGGACGACGGATTCGGGTCCTCTGTGATGGTCAGGCTTCCTGTTTTTTTCAGGTAAATGCCGGAGTACCACAGGGATCGGTATTGTCCCCAACTCTCTTTCTTCTGCATATCAATGACATGCTGTCCCTTGGGTGCATTCATTCTTATGCGGATGACAGTACTCTTCATGGGAGCTATTCTGGTCGTCCAGCGGCGGGGCGAGGCGACGTGGATGAGAAGAGACGACAACTCGTGGCGGATCTCGATCTGGACCTGGGCCGCATTGCCCAATGGGGTTCAGACAACCTGGTCGAGTTCAATGCCAGAAAAACACAGGCGTGTGCGTTTACAGCTAAGAAGTCCCCATTCCTACCCCTGCCCTCTCTTCAGAGCATTACAATTCCACTAAAGGACAACCTGGAGATCCTCGGTATAGACGTCCGGCGTGAGCTCAATCACAAAAACTACATAGAGAGCTGTATTGGTCTGGCCTCGCGGAAACTGGGAATCCAGAATAAGGTGAGACGGTATTTCACGCCACATCAGAGATGTTTACTGTACAAGACGCAGATTCGTCCCTGCGTCGAGTACTGTTCTCACCTTTGGGATGACTCCGCGAGGTACTTGTTAGACGCGCTTGACGCTATGCAGAGACGTGCTATCCGAATAATTGGTTGTCCTGAGGTGACGGGAGGCCTCGAACCTTTGTCGCAGCGAAGAACCATAGCGTCCTTGGCTGCCTTCTATCGAATGTATCACGGCGAATGTTCTGAAGAGCTCTTCAACCTGATCCCACCATCTCCTTTTCGATCCCGAACAACGCGTGCCGGGCAGAGATGCCACTCATACACAGTGGAGAGAATCTTCGCCAGAACCGAGCGTTTCAAAAGATCGTTCCTCTGTCGAACTATAAAAACATGGAACGACCTGCCCGCACACGTCTTTCCCTCATCTTACAATCCCGGGTTCTTCAAGAGGAGCGTGAAGAGGCACATTACAGGGCCGCCAACTTGAGGACCACTGTAAGAAGTGGCCCCCAATCGCTAGATGCGCCACTGCTTTCTTACCATCAGGCTGGTGGCGACGTCAATTTGGCGAGCTGAATATAAAAAAAAAAAAAAAAAAGATAGGTGTTACGGTGATAACTCTTGCTCTCTAAAAGTTAAAATAAAAATCAAAATTAAAAATTTTGAAAAAAAACCCACATTCAACAAACATCAGATTACCAAACTTACATATTTCTAAATATTTATATTAAACCAAACACCCATACTCCAAAACAAACATTGGCCCGACTCATACATCGAACCCACCCCAACGCCTGTAAGCACCGAGGCAGTCATAGGATTAAAACAAAGTTTGATTCAAAGGATTAAAGCATCGACCTCACAGTATACTGGCAACACGAGTGATCATTTTTCCCAAATTCGTTAGTAGCATGTGATCAGCGAGACCGCATGTAGATATGTAATTTTGTTCATTTTACATGCATAAAGGTTACCTTAAATATACCTAATGGTTAACGTACAGTAGGTAGGTACAGTGCAGGACATCGACTTGGCAAGGTTTTGGAGTTAGCGGAGCACTTTTTCGAGTGAGTGTAGCACTTTTTTCGTCCTCAAAGTGTTAGATGCGTGAACTTCCCACACACAACTCCAAAACCTTGTCAAGTTGGATGCCGTGCACTATAATTCTTGAACAAGTGGATTTCTTGTATTGTCCACCAGGTGCCCCTGACCACGTTGAATGCAAATCAACACGTAGGTATTGACATTCCAGCATCGTCAGTCGAAATCATAACTTCTAGAAGTCACCAGGTTCTTAAAAGACCGTGACGTAAAGTCCTACTACTCAAAGGCCGACGCGACGCCGCACTGCAGTTTGCGGTTTCTTGGTTTTGACATTTTGAGGTTAGAAACCTCAGAGCCTTATACTGAATTTTGGCGTATGGTGTAAAAACCTCTTTTCAAGAATCTAATCAGTTATCTATATATATAAAAACAAGAACTGACTGACTGACGATCAACGCACAGCCTAAACCGCTGGGTCTAGAACCATGAAATTTCGCACAAATGCTCCTTATGTTACGTAGGCGAGCAATAAGAAGGGATTTTTGAAAATTCAACTCCTAAGGGGGTAAACAAGGGTTGCAAAGTTTGTATGGGACAACGTGATTCCTTGGTCCGATCTCCTTCAAATTTGGCATAAAACATCTTTAACTGAATTGATAGGGGACGTGTTTTGTATTTTTTTGAAATTTGTCTTTTATCATAGTTAAAATGGGGTAGAAAAATATTTTGGGGGGAATTGCCCCATTAGTTCATGTTAATACTTCTTAGTCGGTACTTTTTAAATGTTTGAAAGCTCAATTCGATTTAAAAAAGGAAGCTGTCATTTTTTTATAAATGTCAAAAACAATCAATAGGTACATAATTTTACTAAAACTAAAACTTTATGTATGGCCTTTAATATGCGGAGTTGCCTTCTTATTTATGTCAAAAATATATTATTTTGTGAGAAGAAAAGCCTGTACATGGCTGGCTAGGAATTATGAAAGAACAAGTTCTAGGTAAGGTCATACGAGTTATATATATTGGTAAGGTGTACACGGTTCATCCGAATAACACAGTGTATTACTATCTTCGCTTGCTTTCTTATGTTATACAGGGATAGCCTATCAGATGAATACAAACGATCAGAGGGGTTAAAGTGAACATTTAGCAGATGAAATCTACAGTAAATGTCCGGTCACAATAGGAGAAACTGTATTAGTAGGTACGGGTTGCCTCTGCCTCAAAAGTCTGAAGACCTACACAATCCAGAAATACTATGAAGAAAGAAATTAAGATATCTATTCCTTAGCAAAAGCAGAGAGGCTCTCTAAACTAATTTTCAAAGACATTATTTATTTTACAAAAATATAGATTTGCTTCTCTCAAACTAATACGTATTTTGATTTATTTAGTCAGAATTATATCAATACATATAAAAACAGCACTGTAAAATGCCAGCGGGCTGGCCACATTCGCAGTGGACGACAGACGGCAGATGGAGCATATGAGTTCTAAAGCGGGCATCGCGAATTGGTCCACCCGCCAGATGGACCGAGGACCTAGAAGAGGTTGCAGGCTGGGTGTGGAAGGCGCAGGACGTCAATTAGGAGAGGCCTATGTCCAGGAGCGTACATGCTGATTTGATTGATATAAAAATAAAAAATAGATTAATGGCGTGGGTGCGCACAAAGAAACAAGTTTTAGGGTTCGTACCCTAAAACGGGACCCTATTAATGAGACTTCGCTGTCCGTCTGTCTCTCTGTCTGTCTGTCCGTCATAAAGCTGTATCTCAGAAATCGTGATAGTTAGACAGCTGAAATTTTCAGATGATATATTTCTGTAGCCACTATTACAACAAATACTAAAGTCAGAAAAAGGGGGGGATTAAGGAGGGCTCCCATCCAACAAACGTGATGTTTTGCCGTTTCTTTTGGTACGGAACCCTCTGTGCGCGAGTCCGAATCGCACTTGGCCGGTTTTTTATACTACTAAGAAGACAGACAAGCTTACGACCCACCTGATGGTTGGTTACTGTAGCGGAATAATTCGCATAATGAACATTTGCAACACCAGTGGCGCTGCTGCATGTCGACCCATAATTTCCCTTGGCACTACTGCTTGACACTGCTTTTTGCAAGTAAATGCCAGAGTACCACAGGGATCGGTATTGTCCCCAACTCTCTTTCTTCTGCATATCAATGCCATGCTGTCCCTAGGGTGCATTCATTGTTATGCGGATGATAGTACTCTGATGGGAGCTATCTGGCCGTCCAGCGGAGGGGCGTGGTGACGTGGAGGAAAAGACACGGCAACTCGTGGCGGACCTCGACCGGGACCTGGGTCACATTGCCCCATGGGGTTCAGACAACCTGGTCGAGTTCAATGCCAGAAAAACACAGGCGTGTGCGTTTACAGCTAAGAAGTCCCCATTCCTACCCCTACCCTCTCTTCAGAGCTATACGGTTCCATTAAAGGACAACCTGAAGATCCTCGGTATAGACATTCGGTGTGAGCTCAATCACAAAAACTACATAGAGAGTTGTATAGGGCTGGCCTAGCGGAAACTCGAAGTACTAAATAAGGTGAGACGGTACTTCACGCCACATCAGAGATGTACAAGACGCAGATTCGTCCCTACGTCGAGTACCTACTGTTCTCATCTTTGGGATGACTCCGCGAGGTACTTACTAGACGCGCTTGACGCTATGCAAAGACGTGCTAACCGAATAATTGGTTGTCCTGAGGTGACGGGAGGCCTCGAACCGTTGGCGCAGCGAAGAACCATAGCGTCCTTGGCTGCCTTCTACCGAAAATGTATCACGGCGAATGTTCTGAAGAGCTCTTCAACCTGATCCCACCATCTCCTTTCCGATCCCGAACAACGCGTGCCGGGCAGAGATGCCACGTGCCGGGCAGAGATGCCACTCATACACAATGGAGAGAATCTTCGCCAGAACAGAGCGTTTCAAAAGATCGTTCCTCTGTCGAACTATAAAAACTTGAAACGACCTGCCCGCACACGTGTTTCCCTCATCTAACAATCCCGGGTTCTTTAAGAGGAGCGTGAAGAGGCACATCACAGGGCCGCCAACTTGAGGACCAGTGTCAGAAGTGGACCCCAATCGCTAGATGCGCCACGGCTTTCCATCAGGCTGGTGGCGACGTCAATTTGGCGAGCAGAATATAAAAAAAACCTGCAACAGGAAACCACGCGATGAGAATAGAAGCGACGGGGAACCTTTCTATTTCTCTCTCTCTCTTACGCAAACGAAGTTGCGCGGGTCAGCTAGTCTATTATATAAAAATAAGTCGGGTTTTCCTTCCTGACGCTATAACTTTAGAACGCACGAACCGATTTCCACGGTTTTGTATTCGTTGGAAAGGTCTCGGGCTCCGTGAGGTTTATAGCAAAGAAAATTCAGCAAAATTTCACATACAGCGCAATCGCGGGCGAAGCTGCGGGCATCAGCTAGTCTTGTATAATTAAAGAAACGGCGCCCGCGGTTCCTTCCGACCGCGCATAATTTTGTTCTCGTCCCCGCTTCCCATGGGAAATTATCCCCTGGATAAAAGTAGCCTGTAGTCCGTAACCAAATTTCTATAACTCATACATTCTACATCTTCAGCCACCTCCTTTCAGCCGTTAGAGCCTGAAAGAGTAACAAACATTCAGACATTCACACTCAAAAACTTTCGCCTTAATAATATTAGTAAGATTATTATGCTGGAAAGTTGTAATAGTGTGTTCCTCAGTTGGTATTCTCATATGAGTGCAAGTAATGGGACAAGTTAGGTATTCGCCGACAGCGCCAACAACGCGTCTCAAGTTTGTTCTTTATTCCCAACAAACTTTCATCCACTGCATTATGTTCATTTGAGAACTTGGAAACTATCTCTGGATTGTTCAGACATTGCATTCACGAACAAACACGGAGTATTCCCGTTCGTCCCCTTGACTTCGTCCCGATTAAGTGCCATTCGTCCCCCTCGACCAAAATCAAATGAAAAATAAAAACAAATGACGATAAACAGATAAAAAAAAAGCAAATGAAGATCGACAAAACAAATGACCTTCGGATAAACAAATGATGATCGAAAAAACAAGTGACGATCGGATAAACAAATGACGATCGAAAAAACAAATGAAGATCTATAAAACAAATGATGATCGGAAAAACAAATGATGATCGAAAAAACAAATGAAGATCTGTAAAACAAATGACGGTCGAATAAACAAATGACGATCGAAAAAACATGCAGATCAGTAAAACAAAAGGCTATAAGCAAGTTGATAAGGTCAAAAATTACTTGCAGCTATATTTTGTAATCTAGATGCGATTGCCATTCGAAAAGATAGGTGCAAGCAAATCTCGACCTTAAGAACACTTCTCCAAAAATGTGCTTTTGGGCGTTTATAGACATCACTGATCATGAAAATGTAAAAAATAAATAAATATTATGCATGTCCATAAGGTAAAGATTGCTTGCACCTATTTTTTTTAATGTTTATCGCATATAGAATACAAAAAGGGTCCAAGCAAATTTCGACCTTATGAGCATGCATAATAACTATTTATTTTTTAATTATATACGTGATCAGTGATGTCCATAAACGCCTAAAAGCACATTTTTAGATAAATGTCATTAAGGTCGAGCTTGCACCTATTTTTTTGAATGGCTCTCGCATCTAGATCAGTGGCGGCCGTACCTTAAGTGCGCTCGTGCGGTGAACCACCAGCTCAAAAGATTTGAAAAATTACGCCTTCTTTATTATTAAACTAGCTGAGCCCGCAACTTCGTTTACGTCACATAAGGTGTATGAAAGGAAAGGTATTTCTTCATCAGAGTCATCAAGCAGCGTCTGAAACTGCCCTGTTTGCTTAATCATAAAAGAGCTTAATGATTAAGTCTATTTTAAAACAATTCAGTCCACGCCTTCGGCGCGGACTGAATAGTTTAAAAATAGTCTTAATCATTAAGCTCTTTTATGATTAAGCCAACACGCCAGTTTAGGTTCACTCACATTCAAAGAAACCCCAACAATTAAAATTTTCAAAATATCTGATTCTTAAAAGTGTTATAACTCTTTTATTTCTAAACCGATTTACATAAAACAAACGCTAAATGTTAACTGGAGCAAACCTCAACACAATAAAAAAAACCGCATTGCAATCGGTTGAGCGGTTACTGAGATTAGCGTGCACAACCGTACAGACAAACAGATATACGGACATACAGACATACAGACATACAGACAAACAGACAAAAATTCTAAAAATCATTGTTTTGGGATCTATTGCGTTCATAAAGCCCCCCTATCATATTTTTTCTTATTTATCTTCCATGTACAGACAGCGACCTGTTACGATTTTATTATATGTATTGATTATTTACCAATCCTACCATTAGGTATGTAACACTTATTATTTAAACATACAAAAACTCAAAACTAATAACATACCTAATTATGACGAAACAATTTAAGTCCTTTGCTACACTACCAAATAGTACCAAAGCCTAGTTTCCCTGTAAAAAAATCGGCGCGCGCTTTCCCGAGTGCACGAGGGCTGCCCATACATCTTGTACTAGATACGAGCTAACACGCTTGGCGCATGAGACAAAACATCGTTCATAGAAAATGTACCGGGCAATGAGTCGCTTTCCGTGCGTCGCACGCGTTCGGGCAATCCGAACGTTACGGAGAGTACTCGATATTTTGTTTGACGAAATTCAAATTCTCCCGGTATTGTTTCGCTGTATCTGTGACGCCTTAAATATTTATTGATTGGTTTGATTTTTAAATTGTTATTTCTTTTTATTTTGTTCTTAGTTCTATTCTATATTGCGTGTAAAGTTTGTGGAGTGTGTGAAAATGAGCATAAACATTAACTAAGTACTTACACTTACCCATACAAAACTTTTCAAAATAAAGTTGATATTAAATTAACACTTATTAAATTTAAAACAAGAAAGCAAGTAAAGTGCACCAACAGATTGAGGATCCACCAGCCGCCACTGATCTAGGTTACAAAATATGGCTGCAAGTAGTTTTTGACCTTATCAACTTGCTTAGTCTTTTGTTTTATTGATCTGATTATGTTTTTTCGATCGTCATTTGTTTATCCGACCGTCATTTGTTTTGCCGATCCTCATTTGTTTTGTCGATCTTCATTTGTTTCACCGACCTTCATTTGTTTTGTCGATCTTCATTAGTTTCGTCGATCTTCATTTTGTTTTGCCGATCTTCATTTGTTTTGTCGATCTTCATTTGTTTTGTTGACCTTCATTTGTTTTGTTGATGTTCATTTGTAAATAAAAATAGAATATAAAATTTGATTTTTTACCAACGCACCTGTCTTATATTATTTGTTGGGAGCAATAGAACAAAAAAAGAATGAAAAAATTATTCCCGTTCGTCCCCCCAAAAAAATTAAGGGGACCATCGGGAAAATAAAATATTAAATTCCCGTTCGTCCCCCTAGGGGGTCGAAGTCAAGGGGACGAACGGGAATACTCCACAAACACGACCTAAATAAATAGAAAAAACCTATTGGGAAATATTTTTTAGATATGACTAGCCTAAGTCATACTATTATTATAAGCATGGTGCCATAGTAGAATATAGGTATATTAAACTCTGATGGTGCTCTACCATACCTATTCCTAAATATTTACGTAAAGAATATACCTATACATAGAAAACACTAAAACTACCATAACTCCAAAACGAACCTTTGCGCAACATACAAACTTTTGTTTCAAACGTATCTATTCTTTTAAATACCTGACTCGTGGTAAACCAAACTAGGTGTTCGGTCCTGGGGTATCCTTCCGAGGGCTTAGCCGGGGATCCCAACCGTAGGCTGTTAGCAAGACACGTGAGGTTTTTAATCGGTAGGAGTCCGGCATAACATCCATGAGGATTTTCCCTCACGTAAAACAAAAAAAAAAACCTAGGTGTTCGTTGATCTTTCTGTATTCCTGGCCCATGGCCCACCCAGGCGTTTCACGATTTATAAAGGATGACTCACGCTACACCGTGCCGGGTCCGAGCCGAGTGTCGGCCGTAGCACGGGTAACTAAATGTTACATATATTTTGTATAACACACTCACGCTATACCGAGCGGCAACCGAGTGACGGCCGAGCAACGGACAACGGCAACGCTCGGAAACAACTCGGTCCCGCCTCGGCTCGGACCTGACACGGTCTAGCGTGAGTTATCCTTAACTCTTGTTACGGTTGTTATTGGCTTTATTCTAAATTAATCATCAGCATAAATCTTATTATGTCTCTACTTTTATTTTTCGTTGCTTTTAATTTTTATTCTATCAGTATTTAATACATTACTGCGAATATCGATTAGAAGGAAAGAAAGAAAAGAAAAGAAAGAAAATCAATTTATTTTCAGTAAAAATATGACTGACTGTGACTGTCAACAGTGTTACTTATTGAAGTAAAACTTCTTGCGGCGCGACTAGAGTGTAACTCAGATTTTTTTTCTGACGGAAGTAACGCTTACTATTTGAATTTTGAATAGCGGAAACGTTTTTTCCAAAATTCAAAATTCGAATGAATGATATTAATAGGTACCTATAACATTTGATGCCGTCAATGGCAAAGAAGTTTTACTTCAATCGCGCGTAAAGGTTACACGCACACATTCTTTTTGTCAGTGCCACATCACAAGCTGTCAACTTTCATAAATCATTCAATACATGTAGGTACCTAAAGAAAATTGTAGAGTTATGTACATAAGTTTTATAACAATCCATCCCAATCGATAGGCACTGCAACTGGTGAAATCAGGTCGTTTCTCAGCATAATGCTGTGATGCAGAGATTTTCCACACCAAGCACTGATTTTCGTTCGTTCATCGATATTACCTACCATCACGTGTCCTATGACTCCGGCTCATTTCGATGGGGCTGTTAATGATAGAACGTCCAGAGTCCTGCTAGCAGGACTTTGCGTACTACCGGTAGTACGCAATGTTTTTTGTTATATGAGGCTTTCTAAGCCTGCTAGCAGGACATAATTAACTGACATGCATAGTGCGTCTCTTTCTCACTCAGCGAGTTTTTGAATCGTGATTCTGCGACCAGTTTGGCCAAAATGGCGGCAAGTGTAAGACGTGGTGTCCGTGTTCGCGCCAAAGCGACATATTTCGACGCAAATGATGGCCAAAACACGGGGAGTCGCAAACATTTTGGTGATAACTATGATATAAGTTATTGTTGGGGTACTGTAAGAAAGGTAGAAAACAACTATGCAAGGGTATATTGGGATATTGACAAAAAATATTCTACCGTACCCGTTGGAGTTCTAATTTCTGAAATCGAAAACGATAATTTAGTGGAAGTAAATACCAATAAAGAACATTGTAAGTACCAATTAATATTTTATTCATATATCTTACTATCTATATCGCATTGCCGGAGAAAAAAGTACTAATAAAAAATAATTATTATTAATATTATAAAGAGGAAAGATTCTTATTTTTGTACGTAACGAATAAACTCAAAAACTACTAGATCGATTTCAACAATTCTTTCGCCATTAGTAAGCTACGTTATATATATATATATATTATTAGCGATGAACAGGATCAGAATTCAACGCGGGCGGAGCCGCGAGCAAAAGCTAGTAACTTATAAAACAAAAAGTTTGTCACCCCTGTCTAATTTCATCACGCATAAAACTCAAGTACTGCTAGAAGGACAGCCGCTGAAATCCATAATAAATCCCCAAAAAATTGCGTACTGCCGGCAGGACGCACGTCCGTAGAATCGTCCTTCCAGAAGCTCCTTCCAGCAGGACCAAGGCTTGGACGTTCTATCATTAAAAGCATTTGTCGCATCGCTTCGGTAGCTATGATTGCCTCCGTTTTTCTCCTAAACAGCGTGCAACCAAAGATCATTTTGTAAATTGTCGCAACTTAATATCTGGTTTATTTATGGTTTATTATACCTTCTACCAAAAACAGAAACGCAGTAAGTTCTGAGCAAAAATATTCATACTCATATCCCTATGTAGATAGGTGACAAAACCTACACGTTTTCGCTTGGCCTGTTTTACAATGTAGGTATATTTGTGCTTTGAACCTGAAATTATCTTTCATAAGCTTAATGTTCAGTGATCTGTACCGATACAATGGTCAGTGAAGCATTGAACATTTACCATTAGGTACTTTATACGTACTGTTTAAAGTAATAAAATTTTCGGAAAAACTTCAATAGTAAAAGCAGCCACCGACTTAAAATTTAAATTGGATACAACGGGGACCTACGAGCTTCCAATCAGGAATAGAATTTTCGAAATTCGATATGATTCTCAGATGCATATTTCACGGTAATACTATCATATAGCATTACCATGCCTGTATGGTAAACTCGACACGGATGCGGAGGTAGGTACCTATAGGCGTTCTACAATAGGATGATCAAGGCGGTCGCCCCCAAAACCCGTAAAAAATATAGCCTTGGGTTTGTGAAGGACAACTTCGCAGTCAGCTGCGAGATACCTTTGTACTATAAAACACAATAATATCCTACAAGAATGCGATCTACGTAGGTACATCAAGTATGTACCTACCTATTGTACCTACCTATGCATGATATTTCAGTTTTAAACCGTAGCAGGTATTTATAACTTCCCGAATCGTTGCAGTGGTTGTAATAGGTACACCTTCACCCTTATGTGTCACTCGCCTAGAATATCAAGAAATAGGTAAGTATGCATATTTTACTCGTTGGATACCTACATAATGTTCTTTCTAATCCTAAAGCAACACGAACTATGAATTTTATTTGTCCTGGTCGCGTTGCTCCGTTTTCTAATATTCGAAAAGTGCAGTCGGGAAAGATCTATCACTTCGTCCATGTTCTATTTAAACGGAGGCTTGACGTGTTGTTAGATGCTACTACGTATATAGGGGATGCTGAAGTGAAAAACGGCATGCTAACTAATCTCGGGCTAAGAGGCGAGAGATTTAGAAGCACCCGGGAATAACGTTGGATTTATGAGACTTTTTAGAAATGATGTCTTCCAAGATCTTCATCCGAGTTTACATAGCCACGCCTAGCTGGCTTATTCATTATGTAGGTATGATGATGAACGGACGAGGCTCTGGCATTGGTCCCTTCTTGGGGACGCGAGGTCATGTTTGTTCTCAAGACAAGCCTCAAAAAATAGCGACGTTACAAACGTATTCATACGTACGCCGTAATATAGTCTAGTTAGGTGATAATTTTTAGGTGGCATAAATAAGAATTTACGAAAACACGAGTTTACTCTAGAGTAAAATTATAGAGATAAGTTTGAATATAAAATTCAGCGAAGTAACTATTAAATACATAACCTGTGGCTTATCCTCCAACCCTAATAGAAACAAATTTCCGATTTTTCCTACACATTGGTACAATTTCGCACAGTCTGTCGCTCGCTGTTAAGCTTTTTGTGTCGACGAACTTTTTGTGCAACCCCGAAAATGTGCCATGGAACATTTTCAGAAAATAAAAAGTTTTCGCGTTCATCTGAGGCATTTAGATAAGTATACACAACTCTAGTAGAGAACAGTTTTTCCGTTGTTTAATTACGTTGGGGTAAAAACGAGTTTAACCTGCATGAAAGGTAGAAACGATAAAATATGTGTTGCTATATAAATTAGTGTTAGTAGGTTTTTATACCCATCTAGTAAGAGCAGACTTGGTCGTCTTGGCTTCTGAACTGTTTTTGTTGGTCGTATGGAACCTCCTCGGGCGAAACTAACGGTAAAATTTACATGTTTGACTCTAGCGACTCTCCTCCATGCCCTTGTTCGTTTATGATTATTGTACAGCTAATGCCCGTGGTCTTACACGCGTCGTGGTTTTTTCTCGGAACACAGTGTTTGTTCCTGGGATAAGCCTACCCAGTTAGTCCAGAGTTTGGGCTATCTGTATACGAAATTTCAGTTAAAATGTTTGTGGGTTTCAAGCGTGAGAGATGATGATGACATCTTCGCAAACTTTCACATTTAGGTATAATATGAGTATTATAAAATTTCCTTTAAGAGCGTAAATTCGGTTTTCAAATTTCTTTACGATCGTAAGAAATCAGCCGGCGCGGCGCACATATCCGTATAGTGCCAATTGTTGCTACTAACAAGTTTGATACTTTTGTTTTCCTTGATGTATTACCGGTGTCATATTCTTAGTCTAAGCGTTCAATCTTTTAATTTAATTTTTATGTTAGTAATATTAGTTAATAATTACACAGGTCTGCAATGGTTTTCCTCTTTGAAATCTGAGCAACATTTTCTATAGTTTCTGATGTGCTGATTACGAGAAAAATAATAAAAAAAATCCTACGTCAGGATTTTTTGATATTGAATATTTAAGATTTTCTTCAAAATGTCTGAGCGCCTACCTTTTGAAATTTATAAAACGTCATAAAATTACTTAAGTTTTATTTTTATTGCATTTAATTAGTGTAAGGGGGCATAGAAATTCATGCAAATCAGTAATTTGGTAATTACTACGTAAAAAGTATAGGTAATTCGCCTTAACCATGTTAAAACGGGTAATTTTGACTTAATTTTGTAATAAAATAAAAAAAAATACCTAGTAGTAATATTAGATACCTATTTTTGTAAATATTATTAGAAAAGGGTGTAATAAAGATAAACCAAAGGGTTTTTATATAAGTGCCCACACTGATTTAGAAAATTAACAGTTGTATCTTGAAACGAACTTTAAAATGTCATTGCGAACTTGTTTAAATTCTACAAATTGTTTTTGTAATATCTCACGGAATTTTATGGTTATAAAACAATGAAACAGCATTACAGAGTTAGTGAAAAATATTTACAAAAGTTATTTTGGACACGTATTAAGTAACCAAGACAAAACTTCGACACCTCATAAACTTTGTTCGACTTGTTTATTACAATTTCGCAAGTATTTAAAAGGCCAGAAAAATAGCTTCAAAATTGTTTCATCTATGCTATGAAGAGAGGCTAAAGACCACGATAAAGATGGCTACTTTTGTTTTTGTGACATAACTGGATACAAATCTAAAATAAAAGGGACATAAACAAGCACTAAACTTCATTTCCTAAATTCGCACATTGATTACTTCCCAGAAAATATAGGAGCCGTTAGCAAAGAACAAGGCGAAAGATTTTAGCAAGATTTGAAAGAGCTTGAAATCTGGTATCGTGGAAGATGGAATACTAGCATGATAGCGGACTATTGTTGTTTATTGAAGCGCGACGATCCAAACCAGAAATTTAAGCGAAAATCGCACAACCGAAGGTTCCAGGAAAAAAGAACCAGGTTCCACATATAAAATTTACGTGTAATTTAGACTAGTAACAAGTTATTAATATATTTTAGTCGTTTTATAAGTTAAAGGTAATGTACTTTTTTAAATATATATTTTTTTTGAGAAAACGTGGGTCTTTTTTTCTATTTTCTATCGGGGCCTTTTTCGAAAAATCTGGAGGTGATGGAGAAAATCTAAGTACATATTCGTAATCAGCGCACCAAAATACCCTAGGATCAGCTATCAAATTCCAGAGAGGAAGTTATGACCCTCATTTTGCAGGCCTGTGTTATTGATTATTTTATTGCAAATTGATTGATATTAAGTAGTGATAGAATTAATAAAGTTGACATTTATTTACCTAACTAATATCAATATTGCAATTAGAAATATCGAACCAAAGGAACCGATGTGCATGGATGAAAAGAAAAATGAAAGTTGAAGAAGCAAGTGAGGTGTGTATGGAGCGTGCCGTGTGGCGCTCGGTTCTTTCTGCCTACCCCGCAAGGGATTTGGCGTGAAGATAGTATAGTATATAATACACACATACATGAAAACGGTCCACAAGTTTATTTTTAAAGTATCTAAATATACGAAAATTGTAGAAAGTAATGGACAATATTCTATTTAACACTATAAATATTTAAATTTGACAATAATCATAGTTAAAAACAATAATATTAACGTAGCAATGCGCAGGCGCTTGGCATGGTCCGATGTTTTGCTGCCTACTGCAGATTCAGTGCTGGCAGGAACGTTAAAATATTTTTAATAAATAATCAATAAATATTGTTGGATATTCTCACACAACATCATCTAGCTCAAACTAAGCTATAAGCTTGAGCTATGGGATCTAAATCTAATCTTAATTGATAGGTGTTTTTCATTTACAACAACCAAATATTTATTAAGAGGTATGTGCATAACAATGCACACCGCCAAGAAAAATTCATTCCGTATTGGCATTGATAGATTATTAGATACTTACTAAGATGAATTTTGGGAGGGACCGAACTGAGTTTCTTGGGGTGTTCTTCTCACTTTGTAGCATTTCCGAAAAATTGTTGACAAACCTATTTTTTTTTTAATTTCAAAGGTAATAAATTTTATTTATATTTTATTTTATCGGCTCTTTCTGGGCTCAATCATTTTGGGCAACAGACATTAGTCGTAAAAATTTAACAATTTAGGCTCCATCCTCGTAGTCCAGAACTCGTCGTCTTGCGAAATATTTACTGTGCTTATGGGCAAATTAGTGTTCAGTCTACACCGCAAATCGATAAATGTTGGCTTGACTGAAAGTAATTTTAATACAATTCATTAAAAATATTTATTATATACACAAGATCACTAGAAGATAAAATAAACGCAGCTTCTCATTTAATTTGAAGTTGGCCTTGGATTTTAAAATACCAGGCATGCTTTGTAAACAGATCCGTTTTTCTCCATAATTTAATTTTACCATCTGCTATGGCTTGTTCCACATCCATGTATATAGGGACTGTTCTAGGTTAAATTGATTGATTGGTTATTAGGTCGTCTACAACAAGGTTCTTTAGCAGTGGTGAGACCACGCCCCCTTGTGGACAACCTTTGGCCATGGCTGCGCACTGGTTTCTGCTTGTCTGTAGCTTTAAAATGAATTTGTTTAGCATGTTATCTATCCATTCACTGACTACCGTGTATACTCGGTGTTTTGACAGTGCCGTGGTTATGCTTCTTCTGTCGAAAGCTCCCTCTATGTTTATGAAAGTGCCGAGGCACATTGATTGATTGATTCTGGATGACCTCTTCTATTTTGTGTACTACTGCATGTAGTGCTGAGTCTGTAGACTTGCCGGGGGCATTATGCGCGTTGGTTGGAATGCAGTGGCTTGTTTTGAAGGGCCGTCCCTCGTTTGTCTCTGTCACACAATCTTTCCAGAGTTTTTAGCAGGAAAGACGAAGGGCTTATCGGTATAACCAGAGGTCTGAATCACAAACATAATCCCTTTACCGGGTTTTGGTATAAAGATCACTTAGACCTCTCTCCACAGTCTGGGTCACAGTCCCATTCATTGTCTGGCGTATAGATACTATGTAACTGACAATATCAACTTGTGTCCTCCCCCATTTTATCACTACAGGGAAGACTTCATCCTGTCCTGGAGATTTGAAGGACTTGAAGCTGTTAATTACCCATTCAGTTTTTTGTAAGTTGACGGAATAGATTAGAACAGGTCTTGCGAGCTCCCACTGGACTTCTTCTGTGGATACGTTTTCCACAAGCCACATGAGTGTCTGCAGCAATTGGCATTCTGGGAAGTGCGTTTGTATCAAAATACTCTCGGCTTCTTTTCATGATAGTTAACGTTGGTAGAATGATGTAGTGGTAATTTATATGTTATTGATTTATTGTTTTCGAGTAATTAATTGATTTAGTGGTCATTATATAATGTTACTTTGCCTTTGAAAATGCCGAAAGGTTCCACCAAGTGCCATCAATTAACAGTACAAATAATTCTTTTCATGTGTGGGTCAGGCCGCCGCGCCGTCAGGTTTCTTTATAGATACGGACAGTTCTGTCACTTGTTTGGCTAGTATTAGTCTGACTCTATCAGAGGTTTCTCCAAGACTTGGTACTTTTGTATCTCAGTCGCTACTTGTATTTTGCTTTAGCGGCTTTATAGCCGTCCCAATCCTGGTCTGGTTCCTCACAGGTGTTCCATAATTACCACTTATGAAAATGGTGTGTTAATGTGTTATTATCAATACCACACGAATAGTGACTACCTGCCTTGCGTATAATACCTACACCTACGCTGTTCGTGAAGAAAATAGTGCAACTGTAAAAGCTTATAACTTGGTCAGTTTTCGTTAGTTTCATTTAATTTTTTTTATACAATATTTCGAAGCGAAACTCTAGTCGGGGTGTCTGAGCTTTGCACTATACAAAAGTTCACGTTGTATATCGACCATAAATATTTATATATATTATATTATACGTCACAAAGTACTAAGATTGTTTGGTCACACTAGAATTAAACTATTTTTGTTCATTTTTTCGTATTCAAAAATGGAACATCGAGCGACATGACCACTCTCTGAGAGCCTCTCGGCGGTACTAAATCGTATTTGTTCGCGTATCTGCATTTATAGGGGTTCACAAAATACTTTGTAAAAAAAAATCTATATCTAGTTACATAAAAAGAAATATTTTTATTGTCAAAGGAGAAGTTCTGAAATAATATTACATAATTATCATAATGATTTAAACTACAGAAGCTGGTGAAAAGGCTACTTTATTTTGGTGAAATTTCTCACTATTTGAGCAAACTTTACAGTCATTTTTCTCTAAAAAAAGGAACCTACCTGATATCAGGTTATTCTACAAACAGATAGCCAACCCCCTTTGCAATTGCTTCGTATCCCTTGTTCATTAAATTTATCAGTAATTTGACATGAATTTAAGCATCGAAAACTATGCAAATCGTATGATTTGAAAAACCTGTTTCACTTTCATTGATAATTACCATATGTAATCCGTTGTTAGGTAAAATATGTTTTAATAAACGTTTAAAGAGCTAAATTTACTAAGTATGTTAGTGAATACCATGTTTGTACGATAAATATTTAATGACTTTAAATGCAATGAAAAGTATGGTTTTTGAGCAATATGTGGCGAAATATGTTAGCCCTCTTAAAGAACGATTTTACCTAATTGTTTTTAAACACAATTTATGTTTGTGAGTGAACGTGACGACTAACAATAAGGTACGGGCTCTTAACTTGTCTAGCTACGTCACAGCGGTGCAGCCTCGTTAAGTGCCGCAACGCTTCGATATTAAATTTATCGCTTCTGTTACTCCCTGTCTCGTCTAAAATCATATTCATAAATTACCACATTATGATGGCACAGCAGACATTTTAATACCTAGAACTTTTTCGTCTTTTTTATAGTCATGAAAATCTTCAGAGGCATATTATAGGCCAACATTTCATGATTAGTTTTTGTCCTACGTCATATGTGGAAAACCTATTGACGCGTTGATATGAACAGATACAGGTTATGACTACCCACTCTTAAAAAAAATCAAGTCGCTTATAAAGGCCTTGCAGTTGTCTTAAATATAGCCATGTTACTGGCAACCGGGACCAAGGGCTTAACGTGCCTTGCAAAGTACAGAAACACTCGTAATGGCAATGTTACAAAGTGGTCAACCATCTGAGGACCAGCCTAACTTGAAATGCTTAATGCAGTGACTATTTACAGAGAACGCTTGTCTCTCTAAAATATTTTTTTCTGTGACAAATTAGGTAAGAATTCTTTTGAAGAAAGAAGAAATTTATGAAGAAGTTTAATTCCGATGTGGCATTTGATGTCGATTATTTTAGCACAACCTCCCGGGTCCAATTGTGAAACTAACCATCAAGTCTCACACAAGCACAATATACAAAACTTCATGAAAATTTACGCGGCGACATTAGTTATTTATTTATTTTACACTTTGTGTACGCCAAGTAAATTTACGTTGCTTTTTATGAATTTTGCCTCCATATGCGTGTTCTACCACCCCTGTACACAAATTAGTGCTCAGAGCTTCAATATTTGATCAAAGTCTCAGAGGAATTTATTCGATATCATGTCCACGGCTACGTTCTATCATCGCACCACTCGCCCATACAGTGTGTTCATACAGTCCTCCAAAAAAAAGCTAATGGAAAATGATCAAGAATGTTTTGTAGTCAGATTAATATCAGATTTAACACCTAAAATCCATTACCTACTAATCGACTTTAGATTATCTGGTACTAAAACCTAGGTACTTAACGAGAGATTGGTTGGTGTTATAATCATACCTAAGTTTAGTCCTAATAGCCCGCAAATGGCCCAGTTTAATCTTCTCTTTACATCGCTAACTTAAATTACTTCGGAATGACTTTAATTCCTGTCTCGGCGGCGCCGTGATAGTGTTGTTATGCGACTGTCGTTGCCATGGCCTAGGGTTTCAATCCTGGCTAGGAAAAAATATAAAAATAAAGTTTTGGCATTTTTTCTACAATGTAGTAGGTATATACTTGGCAATGTCATAACATATTTATCAGATTGTCTAGATTCCAGAACACAAGCTTATTATTAACTCAATTCAGCTAGATGGCGCTATGTAAAAGACCCATAATACATTGTTATTGATTCTTGACACTTTTTGAATTTAGGTACTTATGGACGAATGAGACAAAGGTCCCATACACGCTCAGGGGGTTGGGAGACCAGTCGGCAGTCGCTTTCTACAAACCAACAAAGTAATGCTAATACAAAAAATTACAACGGAAACTGGCTTCAGTCTGAAAAGTTTGAAAGGAAATGAGATTATCCGTGAAATTGTTAAATGAGAAAAGTCTTTATACATTCTAGGTACTTTTGTGAAGTTTTAGCTGGCGCGCGGACGATATTGAAAGATTTCTTTAGGAATATTTTAATAGATACCTAAACTTTAGGGAAGTTTGCGCTAAAGTTTAGTCACAGGTTAAGTTATGAAGACGTACAGTAGTATCAAAGGCATATTCATTAATTCTAATATGACTTCTTCTGTGATAACTACGAGTATCATAACATATCTACCTATTCAATACCAAAAAGTATTTTCTCTTCTGCTTGGAATCGCGTATATGGATCCTCACTGAAGTTCAAAAAAATCATATCGGAGCGTTGGGGCCTTACCGAAAACTTTGGGCCCTTAAGCCCGCTTCATATTATAATAGGTACTGACTAACGGGCTATGTCTTTGCAAAGAGAAGGAAAACTCCAAACAAAATACCATGCACCAACTACTCATCTGTCTGGTCAGCGTGGTTTAGATTTGATATCATATCAGTATCAAAACAACTGAACTCAAAACTAGATGAGATTTATGCTGAACTCTGCATCCACTCCAAAGAAATATCCACTTCGTTAGTTTAACGAAATCAATTTGACATGAAAAGCCTCTCATTGATATCCGGTAGTGCAGTCTGGAAAATGGGACGGTATAATATATAGGAGCACATTACGTTAGATAGGTACAAACACTTGAGACTCGGAATACGTTCCCACGCTCTGTGAAAAGTGCGATAGACGACAGATTGGAATTGTTAGTAGCGATCGACGGCACTAGCTACTAGTTGGATCGGAAATGAATAAGAATTTATCGCTTTTTAACCGACTTCAAAAAAAGGAGGAGGTTCTCAATTCGTCTGTATGTATTTTTTTTTATGTATGTTAAGCGATATTTCCGTTAGTTATAAACGGATTTCAAAATTTCTTTTTGTGTTGAATAGGGTTTACTTCTGAGGTGGTCCCATTGTCACCAAGTCAGGATGTGATGATGGGATCCAGGAGAAAACGAGGGCAACCACCGAAAATTGTAGGGACAACTAGTGCGCTTGTTAACTTTTTAATTAAGTGCTTTAATGTTCTACATTTTAATGAAGGTCTGGAGTCGATCTGATGATAGAGTCGAAAGCCAGTCGAGGGCATTCCTTAACAATTTACAGCAGTTACCTTGTGTTTGGGCTTGATTGATTAGTATTGATGAGAACTTTACACTTAGATTGATAGATCCGACTTGAAAAAAAAAGGAAGTTCTCAATGTTTTATGTATGTTCACCGATATTTCGTCAATTATAGACGAATTTCAAATCTGCTTTTTGTTGGGTAGAGTTCACTGCTGAGGTGGTCCCAATTTCACCAGGTCTGATGATGGGATTCAGGAGAAATCGAGGGCAACCACCGAAAATTGTAGGGACAACTAGTGCGGTTGTTAACTTTTTAATTCAGTGCTTAAAGGTAGATACCTACTACAATTTAATGAATGTCTGGAGTCGATCTGATGATGGAACCGAAAGACAGTCGAGGGAATTCCTTAACGATTTACAGCAGCTAACTTGTGTTTGGGCTAGATTGATTTGTATCGATGAGAACTTTCACCTAGATAGATATATTTTTCGACACACCCGTCACTTAAAATGATGAAAAAAAATTTTTCAATAAAAAATAAAACCGACTTCAAGCAAATCCTGAAAAATAAAATTTACTTAGCACAAAGTAATATGTATTTTGATTTATCATATTTAATTCAATATAATATTGAAGTTGGTGCCATCAATATAATACCTACATAAAACTATGGGTTTACTTGGCGCCGACTTCAATATGATATTGAATTAAATATGATAAATCAAAATACATATTACTTTGTGCTAAGTAAATTTTATTTTTCAGGATTTGCTTGAAGTCGGTTTTATTTTTTATTGAAAATTTTTTTTTTGGTATAATTTCGTAATCTGTTTTATAATTTGCTTTGAAACTTGAAATTGAATATTGTTAGTTATTGATTATTATAATTATATGTAGCGCTCTTGGCCCCGCGGACGCAGTGTTAAGGACCTTCTAAACGGGCCATGTTTCGCTGCAATTTGTGGCTGCAACACTTTGGCCCGGCAACATTGCAAGCAATACCGGCCAGACTATGCAATATTGCCGTAGTGTCCCGGCCATATAGCCAAACATGTTTAGTGTTGCCACATAAGGCCGATATTGCCCCGATGGGTTGCCGAACGATCGCTAGGCGGTCGATTTTACTGCAATATTGCTCGGCCAGTTCTATTGTTGTTTCAGTCGCTCTCTTTGTTATGTCACAGTCTATCCTTTTCTACGCGACATGAAGTTTGCTGTGAGTGATGCCATGTTGCTATATTCTGTGTTAGCGAACAGCTCCGTGTTTATTTCGAGGTTATGTTATTATGTTGATAAATTATTATATTTCAAAAATGCTGTTAATATCGAATAGGATACAACTTTATTTGTAAGTGCACCAAGTCATAGTTTACAGAAAATAGCTCAAATTATCAATAGTTTCACGCCTATTTAAGTAAGGTCAAATACACTATCTCTTTTCTGTTTATTTTTTAATAAAACATTATATGCTGCTGCTACAAGTGTGATTTCGTCAGCCATTGTTGCCGGTGTGTGTAGCCCGTTTAGGAATCTGCATTAAGAGCCATACTATTGCAGACATATTGCAACACATTGCCCAGCTATTGATTGTTCGGCCATCAGTTGCAATAAAATATTTTTGAGATTGCCGGGAAATTAGTTGCCAAAGGTGCAGCCACAAATTGCAGCAAAACATGGCCCGTTTAGAAGGTCTTTTATGTAGACGATCACTGTAGTAAGCAATATGTAGATACTATGGCCGGTTATGGATGGGTGACCATCACGTGACCACTTTGTGACATTTATTTGCAATCGTTTTCTTGCTTCGGAGGGCACTTTAAGCCGTTGGTCACGGTTGTCAGTAAAATGGCAGTCGTTAAGCCAAGTTGAAGGCCTTTATGGGCGGCTTGAAAAATTTCAACAGCAGGCGGTCACAACCTGCGTGCTGCTGCTGTCCATATCAACACGGCAATACGGCTCACCATCTTTACGTGGAGCATAATCTAAAAAGGTGATATGTGGATATTAGAAAATATGCCCCTGCCTACCCCTTCGGGGATAATAAGCGCGGTCATATGAATGTTTGTATTATTTGTAGAAGAACCAATGTCCGATAGAGCAAACGAGCTCTAAAGTGGAGAACTCGGCTTGAAATAGGAGTAGGTCATTCAACGGCCAGACGACGCGGCGACGGACCCACGACCTGGAAAAGATCCCAGGTAGAAACTGAATGCGGGAGATGCAGAACTATTTTCTTTTTTTTTTTCTCTTATGTGTGTTTCTGTTTCATAGCAATCTGTTTTCTTCCAAACAATGAGCTATCTCTTTGACTGATTACTCTGCTATATGATTTGAATCAGAGTCAAGTGTCCACTGACACTTTCCTCCTTTACTGGGCGATTTGAAATGCGATGCAGGACTATGTCGTAAATTGGGAGAGGCCTACGTTCAGCAGTGGACTGACATAGACTGTTTTTATAATTGTGTGGATATTGACTAACACCACTTGTACTGTTCCGCAACATTTAGGTAGGTACCTACTTTGGGTTCCGAACCGCACCTGCACTTTAAATTTAAACAATGAAATAATATAAAGCTTGTGTTAAAGAATATAAATATAATATAAAGTAGTTAAGAAAATAAATAAATATTCACGGACATTTCATTTTTTTTGTGTGAAATGTCCGTGAATATTTATTTATATATTTATTTATTAAGTAGTAATCTGCATAAGATTTGAGATATTATAGGCGAAAGCGGTCAGGTTTACAACGTTGGTAAATGTTGTATAACGTTAAATATTTATGGCAAGTTCCACTAAGTAGTACGAATGGCAGTACCACCTGCAAGATAAAGTCACCGTAATAATAACATATACTAACATTATATGATAGTATTACCACAATTTAAAGAGAACTGTCGGCTGTGGTATTACCGTGATAGGTTGCCATCAATCGAGAAATTAAATAAGGTTGTAAAATCTTACCTACATCAACCCTGCTGAAACTATTATGTCATACTGCTGACTGAGAGTTTCAATGAGGTTGGAAATCTCAGTGATTAAGCCAGTATATTCTCACCCGGTCGTTTATTCCAGCAGTATATGGGAGAATCTCATGTTCAGTGGTAAACAACGGAGCCGTTACGGCGAAGGGCATGATATATTGCAAGGCTATTAGAATGCGTGGGTTTCGGAGGGTGAAATAAAATTAAATGACAGCCAGGTATAAGGGTTGTCACTGGCAATAAAGCAGTGGTAATATATGGATGCTTAATGTATTTCTCAAGGAGGAAGTGTAGAGTAGGTAAGACTTAAGTACCTACTTAAGATATAATGATAGAGGTGTTTATTTTGCTTGACTGTCACTAGTATGCGTACAATCATATTTTATAACGGTTACCTACAAGGTTACGTGCTAATTTCAGGGTCTAGGCCTCCGGATCCATGCCCCGGGATTCATACTTCAGCCTCGTGGTCCGGAGTGATGGGGATGAGGTCATGAATCAGAGTCAAAGTTCTAAGGTGTATCTAGTGCGACTTTGAAAAATATTTTACTCAATAGGGGAGCTCAGTCCATCTACTCAAACGCGAATATAATTTCGCATCCTTCACAGCCTAACAATGCGTAGCAACAGACAAAAACACACAGACAAAACAACTATTTACTTAATTCAGTTACAAATGAAAACTCAACTAAAGCGACGTTTTGACAAAAGAGTTACTTACGACTGCCTTAAATTGCGTTTTAGTGTAAAGTTCTACCGTGCAATTTAATCAAAGGAAGATAGAATGGCTTAGTTGGTACATTGTAGAACTTATTTGATTATACGATACGCATGGCGCATCATCGATCGCTACGTCAGTCAATAGCAAGTAAAACGAAGTACTTTTTACTCCTACACAAAGTATCTGCCATCTGTTTGAGTGGCACTTTAAACCAAGAGCCGTGAGAAGTCGAGGAGCGCAAACCAAGACAGGGTTGCACACTGCGAGTAATGCTACGGTTTAAAGTAATTTATGGCTCTCACGTAGCCCAGCTTTACCGTGGATTGTTGAAAATGTGTGACATTTTAAAAGCGCTGTTTGTCTGAATGTAACGTTTTATAGGTACCTACTATTGATACCGATAATGTGATAACAGAGGCAATGTTATAGATTCTGAGTAAAACGGTACCTATTTTGTCGATACATTATGAACTGTTGCACTGAATACTGTCTGCATAGGTGTAGATACCTACGGTTCAACAGCTCTGAAAATGTTTGATACTTTAGTGATAGAAGCAGGATCATTGACATACGAACGATACGAAGAATGTACCTGCGGTGCTGCGGTGGATATGTAGAGTCACGTGGACTACGTAAGGCACTCTGTGCAGTCCGAATACGTTGGTTTCAGTGCTTGGCTATGCGATTTTAGCTATGCTGGTTGCACAGAGATGTATCGAAGAAATTTGAGCTTGACGTAGAGAATGATATGTGAGTCAATGGTTTTATTAAGAAAACGAAAGAGGAAATAATAAGAAGCACATCTCAGTTATTAAGGCAAGGGTTTTGTACTAGTGCTAAGGATGAGTAGAAAAAGCAAACGATGATGATAATATATTATATATTAGTAGATAACTCCCTTTCTGAAATCAGTAAAAAAGCAATATCGTAATGTCAAGATAATAGTCCAACTAATAAACGCAAATTATGTAACGAATTGAACGCAAATATTGTCATTTAATTAACTGAAACAGACAATCGAAATCCACTAGTATTATTAGGGTTTGATGGAGCGTTTTCAGTTTTCCAAAATAAACAGTCGTGTTCAAATGGACGTTCGTGGGGAAATTAAACAAAGCCCTTTGGTTGCCATCAAGTTTTCATCACAAAGGATAATATAAACAGACGCTTTGGTCGGCGCACGGCAGGGGTGATTAGCAAGTGGTGTAAATATCTTACTAATGTTATAATTGCGAAAGTTTGTGAGTGTGGATTTTTGTTACTCTTTCACGCTTTAACGGCTTAACGGATCTGGCTAAAATTTGGTAAAGTAATTATGAAGCGCTCGTGGCCTCGCGGACTCAGTGTTCTGTAAACGATCACTGCAGTAAGCAACATTTACTATGGCCGGATATGGATGGGTGACCACCACTTCGTGACATTTATTTACGAGCGTTTCCGTGCTTCGGAAGGCACGATAAGCCGTTGGTCCCGGTTGTCAGAAAAATGACAGTCGTTAAGCCAAGTTGAAGTCCTTACGGGCGACTTGAAAAATTTCAACTGTGGGTCGTCACAACCTGCGCCCTGGTCGGCAGCGCGTGTGTAACGCCTCTGGTGTTGCAAACGTCTATAGGCTACGGTTACCAACCTTCCGGTGGGCCGTAAGTTTGTCTGCCACCTAAGTAGTATAAAATAATAATAATGATAATAATAGATTAGGTATTTTCTGAAATAACTCATAGGCTACTTTTTACCCCGGGAAAAAGTTCTAATGGGAAACGGGAATGGGAGGGTGGCCGCGGACGCCAGCTAGTCATACATATGAGAATACATTTATGTGACTATGAAACATACCGTCAAATTATTTAGGAGGAATTACAGGAGGTTTGGATGTTTGTAGCTCAATCACTCTGTAACCCCTAAAACACCTTGGCTGTTTAGTATGCAGATAGTTGATACCCAGGATAAACACAAGTTTTTATTTCAGTAACAAGTTCAGTGAGCGGGAGAAGGAAAACGAGTATCTACAGGAAAATATTAACTAGTTACCTACGCGGAGAGAGACGCCATCATAAAGGTAGCTAGATTCAGTGTGAGGGATTTTAGATCTATGGTGTAACCTGTCCTAACAAACAAGATTTTCAAATAGTCAAACTTTGTTTCAAAAACTATCGGTATTCTAATCTAGTATAGATTAGTGGAAATATTGTTCCCGTTCCCGTGGGAATATGGGAATAAGATATAGCCTAAGTCACCCCGGGATAGTGTACCTTCCCCACAGTGAAAGAATTTTTCAAATAGGTGCAGTAGTTCCAGAGCCTATTCGATGCAACCAAACAAACAATCAAATCTGTCATCTTTATAATATTTAAGGTATATATTTGAAGCAATTTAGCTTAGCTGAAGGGTTTAACAGCAATATTAGAAATGGCGGTTGATAGTTTTCTTTTCATGAAATAAAAATAAGTAGTGGTAGGTATCTACATTTGTTGCTCTAAAAATATACCATAGTTCTTAAAGAAAGCGGAGCAACTTGTGTCTACTTTGTAAGGAGGAAATGCTGTCGGAATTTCTCTTTCGAAATGTTCTTAGTTTAAAGGAACGCTCTGTAGGCGGAAACGAACAGTTCACTCCTTGAAAACCCTGTAACGAACATCCGTCTGTTGTAAAAATATTACATTTACATTATTATTATCGAAACTAAACCTAAATAAGGCCCCCATGGGATTGTGCCCAAAAGACTACCGGCATTCCCCCTTTGAATAGCAATACCTATTCGCTGAGCGAGAAAACTGCCAGCTCTTGGGTCACCAGTCCACTCCACAAGGCGCTTTTTCAAATTCTTGAAACAGTTTGCGCATTGGGATCTCATGGATCTGGGGTCTCGACACCGACTGGACAAAAACGATACGATGAAGTTAGGTACAAAAAAAAATCACGGTGATTTTTTTTGTACCTAACTTCTAGTCGTTTACTAGTTAGTCATAGCTTGTACGTTCGCACATAAAAATATTTATGTACAATCATGTTAAACTCCTTTAAGTAAGCGCTAAGCTCTAGATAAGATGATGGACTTTAAATTCTGAAGGCTAAGCTGAACAGCGTTGCATTTCTCTTAACCATTCACGTAATCCGTATTGGATGTTGGCCGTACTCAGTTTGTACTATACCTATCTTATTGGATTTCTCTTCCAATGCTATTGACAATACACTACTAAAGGTTATTCTTTACTTTGATTTTTTTTTATTTTACGTATGGAAACTACGACTAAAACTACTAGGCGCCCTACAAACTGACTACGACCGAGAGTCCCGGGTAAGTCCTCGGGTGGATGTCCCAGGGTTCTTTACTTAGTCTGACGTTAGGCTGTCAAAGTAAGGAGGTAGTTTATGTTATTACGTGAAAGCTCCAATTCTGCAAGTTAAATACTGCTTTTACGATAAAATGGACGACATTGCTTAAGCTTGAGTAAATATAATAACGAGATGCGAGTCTAAAATGAATGGTACATTTATGTTAAACTTCCACACTTGTACTGATATGTCTTAACGGAGCGTGAAATCACATCCCACATGTCTGCGAGATTGACAGAAGAAAATTGTTCTTGGCCTCAAGAAGATGGAATGTCGAATTGCCTATATTAGTATCGTTTCTTTGAACAAAGCGATTATATTATGCGATCTGCAACATATCTTATAAAAATCGTACTTATTTTTTTGTAAGAATGTTATGTGTGTGAACTCGTTATTTAAAAAATTACAATAATAATGAGATAAGTCTATGGGAGCCTCGTCACAGACTACAAAGTACCATAAGCTCTAAATAACACCATAAAACATATTTACTTGTATCTTTTATGAACATTTTAAAAAAGGTGTAGGCGAAAAGCTTGGAAGTAAATAAATCGTTGTGAAAACACTGGGATACATTTTTAGGGTTTCGTAGCCAAATGGCAAAAACGGAACCCTTATAGATTCGTCATGTCTGTCTGTCTGTCTGTCCGTCTGTCTGTCCGTCCGTGTGTCACAGCCACTTTTCTCCGAAACTATAAGGTCTATGCTATTGAAACTTTATAGCTAGATGTATTCTGTGAACCGCATTAAGATTCTTATATAAAACTAGAAAAAAAGCAGTAAATTTTGGGGGTCCCCATACTCAAAACTGAAACTCAAAATTTTTTTTTTCATCGAGCCCATACGTGTTGGGGTATCTATAAATAGGTCTTCAAAAATGCTATGGCGGTTTCTAACATCATTTTTTCTAAAGTCAATAGTTTGAGCAAGAGACACTTCCAAAGTGGAAAAATGTGTGTCCCCCCCCTCTAACTTCTAAACTAAGAGAATGATAAATCTAAAAAAAAATTATGATGTACATTTCCATAAAAACTACCAACGAAAATTAGTTTGAACGAGATAGAGCTGGTAGTTTTTTTTAATACGTCATAAACCGCAATTTTCGGTTAGTGAAATCACTACCACTGCGAACGTGTTAAAACATCAGTCAAAGTTACAACGAACTGTAAGAACTTTTATATTATGTTACTTGCTGCTACGAAACCCTTCATGGGCGAGTCCAACTCGCACTTGGCCGGTTTATTGTTATATTTAATCACTGCTGACGTCGGCACAAAGTGTCGTTGTCCTTTTATCGTATAACTGTCGGATATTAATGGTTTTTTACTGTATCAGCAGTATACATAGGTGCTGACGGCGCGGTTTATTGTGTATGACCATTCAGTGGATAGTACAGCGATTCTCAAACTGAAGGAGTGCCCCTCTGTGTAAGAGGCGGTAAGGGGTCTAGATAAAGTTGGAGCTCATAATATACTTAAAACAATTAAATGGGGTGATCATTGATTTGAAACTCTTCCAACTTGCGTTTTTAACTAGAGTAGTTATCTGTGTTTGACAGCATAAAACTTAAAAAACAAAGTAATTTGGCTCGGCCTTATGAGCTTAAACGACGTTTACAGTAGAGTGAAGGATTTCAATTTATTTCAGTACAGTTCTGTTGCTCAGTGGTTAGAGCATTGTCTACAGGCAAAGGTTACAGGTTTCATTCCCGTCTGAACAAAGGCTTTTTTTTTCTTTAACGTGAGGAAAATTCTATAGGGATGCTATGCCGGACTCCTAAGGACGAAAAATCCACACGTATCCTACCTAACAGCCTACGGTTGGGAGCCACGCGTAAGCGGAAGGATACCCCGGGACAACCAAGGTGACTATCACTTTACGATAAATTCAATATCAAAAAGTTTGTATGCTCACACAGCAAGCTCCTCCTTGCAGTCTCCTTGAGCACTAAACCCCGAAATGACGTTGTCCGCCAAAGAATCAACATGATCTACTCTTGCAAAGTAAGCAAGATACTATAAGCTCTTTATGACGTGTCTTTTCAACGACAAAAATCTGTTCATGTGTTTTTTCAAGCACCTATGGCCGGTTTGAGTCAGTCATCGCATCGATTAATTTAACTAGACAAGTTTGAGAACCTCGACCTGTCATAGCTGATAGCTACATGATATATTGTGAGTAAGTACCTCCTATGAAGACTACACATACAATTCATTGAATGGAAATTTATCTCTGCAAATAAATGTTTGAAACAATTTTGATATTCTTGCAATGTTCGTTTCTTTTTTTTTGTCATCGGACCTCAAAAAAAATCAATTTTTCATTTAGTTTTAAAAGTTGTACTTTTATATCACTGAATACTAAAGCGTTAGCTACTATAATATCTACTCACTTACAGTGCTTAAATTAGAAATGAGAGAGGAATGCTTTTATTTGCCGGTTTATTTCAATATCTAGCTTGTTGAGAAATAACAGACGGAGAGCATTATATAAATGAGTTTATTTTATGAAAAAAAAAACCGAGTAATGCTCGCGACTCTGTACCTATGCTTGAAATTTAAATTACCCGCCATTTTAAAAGGTTGCTTCTTATTTTTTATTTTTTCTTATTTTTATTAATACTCATTGGAGACCGGAGATCTCTAAAATATCTCTGTCCTTCATAGGCGTGAAGACTAGGAGTAGCAGTCTCAGCTAACTGTCATCATACCAGAGACCAGCTCAGGACAACAGCACGACATATTTATTCCAACCATCACGCCTAAGGATAGGAGAAAAGGCAATTGACTTCCAAACAATGGGCAGGGATAGTCAGTGAGTTTGGTTTTGGGTGTTTCTTACGTGAATTTACTGGGTTCCCTGGCTTTACACAGCAGTGAAGAGAAGCATCGTGTGTTTTTAGTCTATCAAGTTCGACATGCCCAATTATGTTTGCAAATAGAGTTCAACAAGAAAACCAAGAAATTCCTAAACTACGAGTACTTATCTTCTTCGAGAGTGTACTCCATTGACACGTAGCTTCTAATATCAAAGCAAAGTGTACAGATGTCTAAACGTCAAGTTACGAGCACGTAATTTGTCGCCTTGTACGACACTCGCGGGAATATCTGCCACGTCTACAAGCTAAGCTTATGTTGGGTATTTGTTTGATTTTAGAATTGATTGACTCGTTTTAACCTACACATGATTTTTATAACTTAAAAATGTGACTATGTACTACGTTTACAAAGCTATTTAACGTAGATATTAGGTAGATTTAATGTAGTTTACTCGTATTTTTATAAAGAGGCAAATAAACACAACTGTATAAATACCACAACAACCCAAAAAAAAAAACGGATTTAACTGCAAAACTGTATGGTGGACTCTAGTAGGACAATCTGTTATTACCTATATGGCTTGTGCTTGTGCCTAAGTATAATACAATTTAAAAGCCCCAAATTAGGGAATTAACCTTTCACAAATCGTTCGTACTCGATACCTCAGAACACCTTGAACACCAACACTCTAGAAAATAGTGGAAAGGGAACTGCGTAGTCATTACATTTTAGTTAACAAAATGTTGGCAAAACTTCATCACAGCAAGGGCTATTTGTTCAGGCATAATCCTCTTGAAATAAACCATTTGCATTTGCCAACAATCCAGAAATTTTCCCGAAACATGGCGCTGTGAGTCAGTTGAATTGTTCTCATGTTTGTTTAACAAACAATATTCCGTCGCACGATATTGTTTGGACTTGATACAATACTGCGGCTCAGAGAAGAATTGTGGCTCAGAGTTTGATGCAGGGTCAGTTTGTTTCTGTTGTTACCGTAAGCCTATCTACGGCTTTATTTATAAGTATATTACGCTTAGATTGTGGAGTGATGTACATAGAGTATGGGGTTCTTCAAAAGATGTCTTAAAAGGTTGCAGGGTCGGCAGAGAGAATTCAACATGTTGCAAACGTTCATAGGCTACGGTGACCAAACTGGTGTGTAATTTTGACAACTTGTGTAGTGCCAACAGTAGTGTATTTAAATATAGTAATATGGAAACAAAACCGACCAAATGCAAGTCTGACTTGCGTACGGAGGATTCCATACCTAAAATAGCTGTAAAATCACGTTTGTTGTATGGTAACCCCCTAAATATCATGTTTTTTTCTCTCTTTAGTATTTGCTGCTATAGCCGCAAATAGGAAATACACGATTTGATAAAATTTCAACTGTCAAACTATTACGATTCATGAGATACAGCCTGGTGATAGACAGACGGACAGTCAGCGAAGTCGCAGTAATGGGATCTCGTTTATCTCCTTTGGGTACAAAACCCTAAAAATAAAAAAAAATCTATGATACATTTCTAAAACTGCCACACTAAACTAAAAATCGGTTCATGAGTTAAATAGAGAAACTTTGTCCAGCAAAACTCTCTTTGCAGCGGTCAGGTTTACAACGTTGGCAAATGTTGTAAAACATTCAATATTCATGGCAAGTTCTACCACGTAGTACGAATGGCAGTACCACGGGAAAGATAGAGTCACGGTAATACTATAATACTAAGATAGTATGCCATCAATCGAGAAAATAAATAAGGTTGTAAAATCTTACCTTCACAATCCTGCTGAAACTATTATGTCACACTGCCGACTGCTAGGTCCAATGAGTTTGGAAATCTCAGTGATTAAGTCAGTATATTCTCACCCGGTCGTTTATTCCAGCAGTATATGGGAGAATCTCATGTTCAGTGGTAAACAACGGAGCCGTTACGGCGAAGGGCATGATATATTGCAAGGCTATTAGAATGCGTGGGTTTCGGAGGGTGATATAAAATTAAATGACTGCCATACAGGTATAAGGGTTGTCACTGGCAATAAAGCTGTGGTAATATATGGATGCTTAATGTATATCTCAAGGAGGAAGCGTAGAGTAGGTAAGTACTTAAGATATAATGATAAAGCCGTTTATTTTGCTCGAGTGTCACTAATAAGCGTATGATCATATTTTACGTGCTAATTTCAGGGTCTAGGGCCTAAGAAACAGAGCCATCCATGCCCCGGGATTCATACTTCGGTCCGGAGTGATGGGGATGAGATCATGAATCAGAGTCAAAGTTCTAAGGTGTATCTACGACGACTTTGAAAAATATTTTACTCAATAGGGGAGCTCAGTCCATCTACTCAAACGCGAATATAATTTCGCATCCTTCACAGCCTAATAATATTTATATAGTCACAGACAAAAATACCCAGACAAAACCACTATTTACTCAATTCATTTGGAAATGAAAACTCAACTTAAGTGACGCTGACGCTTTGACAAAAGAGTTACTTACGACTGACTTAAATTGCGTTTAGTGTAAAAGTTCTACCGTGCATTTAATCAAAGGAAGATAGATTGTTTGTTGGTACATTGTAGAACTTATTTGATTATACGATACGCATGGCGCATCATCGATCGCTACGTCAGTCAATAGCAAGTAAAGCGAAGTACTTTTTACTCCTACACAAAGTATCTGCCATCTGTTTGAGTGGCACTTAAACCAAGAGCCGTGAGAAGTCGAGGAGCGCAAACCAAGACAGGGTTGCACACTGCGAGTAATGCTACGGTTAAAAGTAATTTATGGCCCTCACATTGCCCAGCTTTACCGTGGATTGTTGAAAATGTGTGGCATTTTAAAAGCGCTGTTTGTCTGTATGTAACGTTTTATAGGTACTATTGATACCGATAATGTGATAACAGAGGCAATGTTATAGATTCTGAGTAAAACGGTACCTATTTTGTTGATACATTATGAACTGTGAATACTGTCTGCATGGGTGTAGATACCGTTCAACAGCTCTGAAAATGTTTGATACTTTAGTGATAGAAGCAGGATCATTGACATACGAACGATACGAAGAATGTACCTGCGGTGCTGCGGTGGATATGTAGAGTCACGTGGACTACGTAAGGCACTCTGTGCAGTCCGAATACGTTGGTTTCAGTGCTTGGCTATGCGATTTCAGCTATGCTGGTTGCACAGAGATGTATCGAAGAAATTTGAGCTTGACGTAGAGAATGATATGTGAGTCAATGGTTTTATTAAGAAAACGAAAGAGGAAATAATAAGAAGCACATTTCAGTTATTAAGGCAAGGGTTTTGTACTAGTGCTAAGGATGAGTAGAAAAAGCAAACGATGATGATAATTTATTATATATTAGTAGATAACTCCATTTCTGAAATCAGTAAAACAGCTAATCGTAATGACAAGATAATTGTCCAACTAATAAACGCAAATTATGTAAGGAATTGAACGCAAATATTGTCATTTAATTAACTGAAACAGACAATCGAAATCCACTTGTATTATTAGGGTTTGATGGAGCGTTTTCAGTTTTCCAAAATAAGCAGTCGTGTTCAAATGGACGTTCGTGGGGAAATTAAACAAAGCCCGTTGGTTGCCATCAAGTTTTCATCACAAAGGATAATATAAACAGACGCTTTGATCGGCGCAGGGGTGATTAGCAAGTGGTATAATAAGTAAGCTTGTCTGCCACCTAAGTAGTATAAAAAATAAAATAATAATAATAATAGATTAGGTATTGTCTGAAATAACTCATAGGCTACTTTTTACCCCGGGAAAAAGTTCTAATGGGAAACGGGAACGGGAGGGTGGCCGCCGGCGCCAGCTAGTCATACATATGAGAATACATTGATGTGACTATGAAACATACCGTCAAATTACAAACGAATTACAGGAGGTTTGGATGTTTGTAGCTCAATCACACTCTAACCCCTAAAACACCTTGGCTGTTTAGTATGCAGATAGTTGATACCCGGGATAAACACAAGTTTTTATTTCAGTAACAAGTTCAGTGAGCGGGAGAAGGAAAACGAGTATCTACAGGAAAATATTAACTAGTTACCTACGCGGAGAGAGACGCCATCATAAAGGTAGCTAGATTCAGTGTGAGGGATTTTAGATCTATGGTGTAACCTGTCCTAACAAACAAGATTTTCAAATAGTCAAACTTTGTTTCAAAAACTATCGGTATTCTAATCTAGTATAGATTAGTGGAAATATTGTTCCCGTTCCCGTGGGAATATGGGAATAAGATATAGCCTAAGTCACCCCGGGATAGTGTACCTTCCCCACAGTGAAAGAATTTTTCAAATAGGTGCAGTAGTTCCAGAGCCTATTCGATGCAACCAAACAAACAATCAAATCTGTCATCTTTATAATATTTAAGGTATATATTTGAAGCAATTTAGCTTAGCTGAAGGGTTTAACAGCAATATTAGAAATGGCGGTTGATAGTTTTCTTTTCATGAAATAAAAATAAGTAGTGGTAGGTATCTACATTTGTTGCTCTAAAAATATACCATAGTTCTTAAAGAAAGCGGAGCAACTTGTGTCTACTTTGTAAGGAGGAAATGCTGTCGGAATTTCTCTTTCGAAATGTTCTTAGTTTAAAGGAACGCTCTGTAGGCGGAAACGAACAGTTCACTCCTTGAAAACCCTGTAACGAACATCCGTCTGTTGTAAAAATATTACATTTACATTATTATTATCGAAACTAAACCTAAATAAGGCCCCCATGGGATTGTGCCCAAAAGACTACCGGCATTCCCCCTTTGAATAGCAATACCTATTCGCTGAGCGAGAAAACTGCCAGCTCTTGGGTCACCAGTCCACTCCACAAGGCGCTTTTTCAAATTCTTGAAACAGTTTGCGCATTGGGATCTCATGGATCTGGGGTCTCGACACCGACTGGACAAAAACGATACGATGAAGTTAGGTACAAAAAAAATCACGGTGATTTTTTTTGTACCTAACTTCTAGTCGTTTACTAGTTAGTCATAGCTTGTTCGTTCGCACATAAAAATATTTATGTACAATCATGTTAAACTGCTTTAAGTAAGCGCTAAGCTCTAGATAAGATGATGGACTTTAAATTCTGAAGGCTAAGCTGAACAGCGTTGCATTTCTCTTAACCATTCACGTAATCCGTATTGGATGTTGGCCGTACTCAGTTTGTACTATACCTATCTTATTGGATTTCTCTTCCAATGCTATTGACAATACACTACCTACTAAAGGTTATTCTTTACTTTGATTTTTTTTTATTTTACGTATGAAGGATTACGGAAACTACGACTAAAACTACTAGGCGCCCTACAAACTGACTACGACCGAGAGTCCCGGGTAAGTCCTCGGGTGGATGTCCCAGGGTTCTTTACTTAGTCTGACGTTAGGCTGTCAAAATAAGGAGGTAGTTTATGTTATTACGTGAAAGCTCCAATTCTGCAAGTTAAATACTGCTTTTACGATAAAATGGACGACATTGCTTAAGCTTGAGTAAATATAATAACGAGATACGAGTCTATAAAATGAATGGTACATTTATGTTAAACTTCCACACTTGTACTGATATGTCTTGTAAACGGAGCGTGAAATCACATCTCACATGTCTGCGAGATTGACAGAAGAAAATTGTTCTTGGCCTCAAGGTAGGTAGATGGAATGTCGAATTGCCTATATTAGTATCGTTTCTTTGAACAAAGCGATTATATTATGCGATCTGCAACATATCTTATAAAAATCGTACTTATTTTTTTGTAAGAATGTTATGTGTGTGAACTCGCTATTTAAAAAAATACAATACTAATGAGATAAGTCTACGGGAGCCTCGTCGCAGACTACAAAGTACCATAAGCTCTAAATAACACCATAAAACATATTTACTTGTATCTTTTATGAACATTTTAAAAAAGGTGTTGGCGAAAAGCTTGGAAGTAAATAAATCGTTGTGAAAACACTGGGATACATTTTTGTTATATTTAATCACTGCTGACGTAGGCACAAAGTGTCGTTGTCCTTTTTAACCGACTTCAAAAAAAGGAGGAGGTTCTCAATTCGTCTGTATGTATTTTTTTTTATGTATGTCAAGCGATATTTCCGTCAATTATAGACGGATTTCAAAATTTCTTTTTTTGTTGAATAGGGGTTACTTCTGAGGTGGTCCCATTTTCACCAGGTCAGGATCTGATGAAGGGATCCAGGAGAAATCGAGGGCAACCACGGAAAATTGTAGGGACAACTAATGCGCATGTTAACTTTTTAATTAAGTGCTTTAATGTTCTACATTTTAATGAAGGTCTGGCGTCGATCTGATGATAGAGTCGAAAGACAGTCGAGGGCATTCCTTAACAATTTACAGCAGTTATCTTGTGTTTGGGCTTGCTTGATTTGTATTGATGAAAACTTTACACCTAGATTGATAGATCAGACTTAAAAAAAAAAGAAAGTTCTCAATGTTTTATGTATGTTCACCGATATTTCCGTCAATTATAGACGGATTTAATTTTTTTTTGTTGAATAGGGTCTACTTCTAAGGTTTACTTCTTTTAGGTTTACTTTTTACTTTTTCTTTTCTTCTTTTAGGTTTACTTCTTTTTAACCAGGTTATGATCTGATTATGGGATCCTGGATAAATCGAGGGCAACCACCGATAATTATAGGGAAAACTAGTGCGTTTGTTAACTTTTTAATTCAGTGCTTTAATGTACTACAGTTAATGAAGGTCTGGAGTCAATCCGATGATGGAACCAAAAGCCAGTCGAGGGAATTCCTTGACGATTTACAGAGCAGCTACTTTGTATTAATGAGAACTTTTACCTAGATAGATATATTTTTCGGTTCACCCGTCACTTAAAATATTGAAAAAAAATTTTTCAATAAAAAATACAACCGACTTCGAACAAATCCTGAAAAATAAAATTTACTTAGCTCAAAGTAATATGTATTTTGATTTGTCAGATTTTTATTCAATATAATATTGAAGTTGGTGCCATGAATAATACCTACCTAAACCTATGGATTTACTTGGCGCCGACTTCAATATGATATTGAATAAAAAATCTGATAAATCAAAATACATATTACTTTGTGCTAAGTAAATTTTATTTTTCAGGATTTGTTCGAAGTCGGTTGTATTTTTTATTGAAAAATTTTTTATCGTATAACTGTCGGATATTAATGGTTTTTTACTCTATCAGCAGTATACATAGGTGCTGACCGCGCGGTTTATTTTGTATGACCATTCAGTGGATAGTACAGCGATTCTCAAACTGAAAGAGTACTTGATTACGCGGGGTTAAAAACGAGTTAAACTTGCATGAAAGGTAGAAACAATAAAACACGTGTTGCTAACTTGTGTTAGTAGGTTTTGATACCCATTCAGTAACAGCAGACTTGGTCGTCTAGGATTCTGACCTTTTTTTTTGTTCGTCGTACCTATGGAACCTCCTTGAGGGAAACAAACGGTAAAATTGTCATGTTTGACTAGCGACTCTCCTTCATAATTTTCATTGTTTATGATTGCACAGCTAAATGACCGTGGTCTTACACCCGTCGTAGTTTTTTCTCGGACCACAGTAACTTGTTCATGGGATAAGCCTACCCAGTTAGTCCAGAGTTTGGGCTATCTGTATACAAAATTTCAGCTAAAATGTTTGTGGGTTTCAAGCCTGAGAGTTGATGATGACATCTTCGCAAACTTTCGCATTTAGGTATAAAATTTCCTTTAAAGAACGATTATACCTACCTAATAGTTTTTAAAAACAATTTATGTTTGCGAGTGAACGTGACGACCAACAATAAGGTACGGGCTCTTAACTCGTCTAGCTACGGCGGCATGCGGCACAGCGGTGCAGCCTCGTTAAGTGCCGCAACGCTTCGATATTAAATTTATCGCTTCTGTTACTTCCTGTCTCGTCTTATATCATATTCATAAATTACCACAATATAATGAGTTACCGACCACAGAGATTTTAATACCTAGAACTTTGTCGTCTTTTTTATTGTCGTGAAAATGTTCAGAGGCATATTATACGCCAACATTTCATGATAAGGTTTTGTCCCACGTAATATGTGGAGAACCTATTGACGCGCTGAAATGAACAGGCGCAGGTTATGATTACCCACTGTTAAAATTTTTTTAAGTCGCTCATGAAGGCCTTCCAGTTGCATTAAATATAGCCATGTTACTGGCAACCGGGACCAAGGGCTTAACGTGCCTTGCAAAGTACAGAAACACTCGTAATGGCAATGTTACAAAGTGGTCACCCATCTGAGGACCAGCCTAACTTGAAATGCTTAATGCAGTGACTATTTACAGAGAACGCTTGTCTCTCTAAAATATTTTTTTCAATGACCAATTAGGTAAGAATTCTTTTGAAGAAAGAAGAAATTTATGAAGAAGTTTAATTCCGATGTGGCATTGAATGTCGATTACTTTAGTACAACCTCCAGGGTCCAATTGTGAAACTAACCATCAAGTCTCACACAAGCACAATATACAAAACTTCATGAAAATTTACACGGCGACATTAGTTATTTATTTATTTTACACTTTATGTACGCCAAGAAAATTTACGTTGCTTTTTATGAATTTTATTTTGCCTCCATATGCGTGTTTTACCCAAAGACTTCTATATAAGCTGATGTAGACGCGCCGTACTCTAAAAAACGAGATTTCAAAAGCAATCCTCAAATACACATATTAATAAGACTACACTCACTTATAAATATTTTTTTCGTAATTGTCACCAAACACAATAGCAATATACGAATAGAAAAAGAGTAAAAGAGAAGGCGTATGTACTCCGATTGCAAGTCGAGCACCTACTTTCGAAGTTTTGACTCAAAACAGTGCGAGCAGCGCTGCTAATTAGCTCAGTTTATAGGTTTCAAAAATCGGTGCGTAGGGCATGTCTACCTCAGTTTATATAGAAGTCTTTGGTTTTACCACCCCTGTACGCAAATTAGTGCTCAGAGCTTCAATATTTGATCGAAGGCTCAAAGGAATTTATTCGATATCATGTCCACGGCTACGATCTATCATCGCACCGCTCATACAGTGTGTTCATACAGTCTTCCAAAAAAAAAGACGTGTGGCACTCGGGGACTGCCGCGGTAAAGCTATTACATAGCATTTTTTACCAACTATGCTAGTATAATTATTTCTATATAAGAATACTAGCTGATGCCCGCAGCTTCGCCCGCGTGAAATTTGTTACCGCGAGAAGTTATTCCCGGGATAAAAGGTAGCTGTAATGTAGGTATACGCATAAAATGTTTGTATCGCCAGTCCGAGATTATACCGTGTACTGTGAACAACTAGTTTTATTATAATATTCCCTACGAGACATATCAGTGGCGACGAGGACTAAAAACGATATTAATAGTAATTCAGTAACGTGTGCTATAGTGTTATTAGTAATTTATTGCACAAAAATGCCCATAGGCAAGATAGCGGAGTTCAATGTGCATAAGGACGATTGGCGGTTATACGTTGAGCGGTTAGAACAATATTACGTTGTGAACGATGTGAAAAGTGAACTATTTGTGCCTACTTTAATAACGCTAATGGGGGCAGAAAGTTATGAACTATTAGTAAGTTTGTGTACGCCCGAGAAACCCAAGACTAAAACATTTGTTGAAGTAGTGGATATTATGACTAAACATCTGCAACCAAAGCCCAGTGAGCTGGCTGAGCGGTACAAATTTAGAAAAAGGATTCAACAAACCGGCGAAACTATTGCCGAGTACACCGCCGTGCTTAAGAAAATGTCAAAGACGTGTGAGTTTGGTGCATGGCTAGAAGAAAGTTTAAGAGACCAATTGGTGTGCGGCATAAGTTGTGAAATGATTCGGCAACGGTTATTTGCGGAACCTAAGTTGGACTTCGCGAAGGCGTATAGCTTGTCTATTAGTTTAGAATCAGCGGAAAAAGATGCGGCGGCGGTTGTTCAAGGGCATACAAGGTCAGACGGAATTACAACAACGGCCGAGTGTCAGTCGATAGAGGGCGCTAGATGGCGTAGGAAAGAGACAGCGGGAACAAAAACCGTTACGCGGCCTACAAGCGATACGGCTCGGGATGGCGGATCACACCGCGCATTTGTGATGCGTGGTAAACAACAAAGAAGTGGCTCGACTACGGTTGTTGAAACCGCACAGAAGAGACCGGTGGCACACGGAGTTCGTCAGCAGTGTCCGGTATGCGGCGGGACACACGAAGCGTCCACTTGTCGGTTTTCCCGCTACGTATGTCGGGCCTGTAACAAACCGGGACACCTCAGACGGATGTGTCCCAACCTGGCAGTTAATCATGTGGTAACCAGGACTGCCACACGAGACAGCGACAGCGAGTGTAGTGAAGAGGTAATTGACATTAACTTAAATAGTTTATCTTTAGATCAGTGCAAACCATTTATAATTTCTTTAAGGGTTCACAATAAAATTTTAAATATGGAATGTGACACCGGAAGCGCGGTGTCGTGTATAAGTTACAAAATGTATCAACAAATGTTCCCAGATTTACTTATCAAGAAATGCAACATTGTTTTAAGGTATTACACAGGCGAGTTAGTGTATCCAATAGGTGTTATCACTCCTGAGGTGAATTATATGAATGTATCCAAAACTATGGAGTTATACGTTATAAATAAGGGGAAAACGACTTTGCTTGGTAGACAATGGATGCTGGAGTTATGTATACAGTTACCTACTTTAGTTAAAAATGTAACTACGGTAAATAAGTTGTCAGGCGAGGAATTTAATTTGGACAAATTTAGTTCCAGATATTGTAAGGTGTTTGCGGAGGGACTGGGCGGGTTCACTGGCCCGCCGGTCACCATCCACGTGCGCGAGGGGGCGCGGCCCGTGTTCCTGCGCGCGCGCCCGCTGGCGTACGCGCTTCGCGAGCCGGTGGAGCGCGCGCTGCAGCAGCACGTGCGCGACGGCATCCTCACTCCTGTGGAGCGCTCCGACTGGGCCACGCCGATCGTGCCAGTCGTGAAGAAGGACGGTAACATACGAATTTGCGCTGATTATAAATTGACATTAAACAGAGTTTTAGAGGTTGACCGTTATCCACTGCCACGGGTTGAGGACTTGTTGGTTCGTTTACACGGGGGACAAAGATTTAGTAAAATAGATTTATCGCAGGCTTATGCGCAGTTCTTTTTAGACGATTCTAAGAAGTACACTGTCATCAATACTCATAAGGGATTATTTTTATACAATCGTCTTGTCTATGGACTTTCTTCAAGCCCTGGAATTTTTCAGCGGCGCTTAGAAGAATTATTTGCTGATTTACCAAGAGTAGGAGTTTTCTTGGATGATGTAATAATTACAGGTTTATCCCACAAGGAACACTTACAGAACTTACACCAAGTGTTCCAGCGTTTAGAGAAAGCCGGTTTAAAAGTAAAAAGAGACAAGTGTGACTTTTTCGCGAAATCTATTAGCTATCTAGGCTACGTGATTAGTGATCAGGGGGTACATACTTGTCCCAATAAGGTGAAAGCTATCACCAAGACCCCAGCACCCGTAAACGTAAGTGAATTGCGATCGTTTATAGGCATGGTTATGTATTATTCAAAGTTTATTAAAAATCTCAGCTCAATACTTGCCCCCCTCTATGAACTGTTAAAACCAAGAAGCCCATTTAGATGGAGTTTAAAGTGTCAAAACGCCTTTGATACAGTTAAATCGATGTTAATAAGTAGCGATGTCTTGATGCACTACTCGGCTGAGTTGCCTCTCATAATGACGGCGGACGCGAGCAGTGTGGGTGTGGGGGCGGTGCTCTCACAGCTGACGGCGGCGGGCGAGCGGCCCGTAGCGTATGCGTCGCGCTCACTCACGCCGGCGGAGCGCAACTACGCACAGATTGATAGGGAGGCCTTGGCGATAGTCTTCGGAATACGGAAATATCATCAATATTTATATGGCAGGAAATTTATACTGAGAACAGATCATAAACCCTTAACATATATATTCGGAAATAAGGTAGGTATTCCTGTCATGTCGGCGTCACGTTTACAACGTTGGGCCCTGCTTTTGTCAGGGTATAACTATGATATTCAATATGTGTCATCAAAAAGCAACTGTGCAGACGCCCTGTCACGATTGCCGTCTAAGGTTACCAGTGATCAACCAGTTACAGAGGTGACATATGTAAACTTTGTTGAGAATTTTTTACCTATTACAAACTCAGATGTTAGTAAAGCTACGGTTAGGGACAATTTACTAAATCGATTAAAAATGTACATAGAATCAGGCTGGCCAAATTATTGTAACGAAGATGATTTAAAACCATTTTTTATTAGGCGACATGAGTTATATATTGACGGTGGCTGTATAATGTGGGGCTATCGGATGATTATACCGGAGTCTTTGAAAGATACGGTATTGAAACAGTTACACTGTAGTCACATGGGTATTGTTAAAACAAAGAGCTTAGCTAGAAGTTACGTTTGGTGGCCGCGCATTGACCACGATGTGGAAGCACTGTGCCGCGACTGCGAGACGTGCGCGCTCGAGGCGAGCTCACCGCCTCGAGCGACACCACAGGCTTGGCCGTATATTTCACAACCATGGACGCGTTTACATGTAGATTTTTTGGGTCCTTTAAAAAATAAAACATTTTTAATATTAGTGGACGCGACATCCAAGTGGATTGAGGCCTTTGAAATGCAGCACACCACGGCCGCAGCTGTTATTAAGACCCTGCGGGCTACTTTCGCACGGTTTGGGCTGCCAGCGGAGCTAGTTTCGGATCAGGGCCCCCCTTTTACTAGTCGAGAATTTTCGGACTTTCTAAAAAGCAATGGTGTTAAGCAGTCTTTCTCTCCTGTATATCACCCTTCGTCTAATGGCGCTGCGGAAAACGCGGTGAAACTATGTAAACGCGCGATAAAAAAAGCATACAGGGATAATATAGACGTAGACGTAGCTCTCCAAACATTCCTTTTATTTTATAGAAATTCAGTACATAGCACCACAGGGGAAACTCCAGCTATGTTACTACAGAAACGCAGATTGCGTTCACGTCTGGATCTTTTAAGGAATAATCAAGCCTTGCCAGATAAAGTACGTTCCGCACTAGACACTCAGGCACAGTACGCAAAGGGCTCTGAGCGAGATTTTGTCCAAGGTGATTCAGTTTGGGTAAGAGGTTATGGTCAGCAGGATAAGTGGGTTAAAGGTCAAGTATGCAATAAGGAAGGTTCACGTAGGTACGTGGTAGAAAGCGATAATGGTCAATTTATAAAACGTCATATAGATCAAATGCGGCGTAGATCGCGCATTTCGGATGTTACCTGTCCCGAGACAATATCGAGTGATTCATTGACAGGAAGGAGTGAGGATGCAGTCTCTCCCGGTGAGGGGGTGATGAGTAGGAGCAGTGATGGGTTAAGTGTTCAACAGAAAAGTAATGAGCCCGAGGAACACCAATCTAAAGATATTCCCGCAGCTGAACCGGTAGTTGCGTCTGTTGTTCAAGACAACATAATAGCTAATAAGGAACCCATAGCATCCTGTTCATCACTTCCTGACGGATCAGAGGAACGCTCTAAGCGAAATCGTAAACCAGTTATCAGATACGGTTTTGAGTTTGACTAATCCTTCTACTTACCTAATCGGTTCATGTCTCAAGTTCATGCTAAGTTTGTAAATTATGTAAGTTACAATGTAAGTTCATTATGTAACCTAGTGTTATATGTATATTTTTACCTATTTTATTACTTAGTTTTACAATGCTATTATTATAGTCCTTAATTTAGTGGTGGAGGTGTAATGTAGGTATACGCATAAAATGTTTGTATCGCCAGTCCGAGATTATACCGTGTACTGTGAACAACTAGTTTTATTATAATATTCCCTACGAGACATATCAGTAGCCTGTGTGTTATTCCAGACTATAATGTATCTCTGTACCAAATTTCAGCCCGATCCGTTCAGCGGTTTGAGCGTTAAAGAGTAACAAACATCCACACTCACAAACTTTCACATTTATAATATTAGTAAGAACTATGTTCAACAAAGTACCAAGTACTTGACTGTGGACATTTGGGCTTTTGGAATTTTGGCCTATTGGCCTTTTGGCCTTTTGGACTTTTGGACTTTTGGACTTTTGGCCTTTTGGACTTTTGTACTATTGGACTTTTGGACTTTTGGACTTTTGGACTTTTGGACTTTTGGACTTTTGGACTTTAGAAGAACCAAAAGTCCTCAAAGACCGAAAAGTCCCAAAAGTCCAAAAGCTATGCAATAGCTTAATAGGTATTTTGTTTTAGAACTTTTTAAGAAGAACAATTATTTTGTAATAAATTATTTTTATGTAACTTCAACCATTTACGCAGAGGCGCAACGGATACTCTTATAACGATTAAATGTTTTCCGATTTCGAAACATTCCTCATTGCTGAACCGCTCCTATTAATCTTAGCATTATGTTATGTAGCCTATAGCCACTATCAATAAATGAACCCACTTACTATCGAACAGTTTTTGAAACCCTACCAATAGTTTCAGTAAGGCTTGCCTTGGTATGATGTGATCATGGTCCCTTTGCAGCGTGTGTCCAATCCAGCGCAGCAGCTACACTTCCGACGTTTGATCTGTTGGTGGATAGGGGTCTCACTGCAGCGTTCCAATAGTCTTACGTTCGTGATGTTCTCGGGCCCGTATGTACCGAGGATCCATTGGAGGCAGCGTTTGACGAAGACTTATAGCTGGTAGCTGGTGCGAAATGTCTTTAGTGACCTTCCATGTCTCGCATCCGTATAGCAGTTAGCAGTACAGTTTTAACGTTTACTTTGTTTTGAGTTTCACTCTTCGTGTCCATTTTCGCAACTGCCTACGGGGCGCAGCTGTATAAAGGTTGTTCTGGCCTTGGCGAGACTCGAAATGATGTAGGGTACTCTTCTATCCCATCAGTTTCTGACACGACACTCCCGAGGTACGTGAATTAGTGCCTCCACCACATCTCTTGCGTCTGTCGATTTTAATTTCAGTCCAGCCATTCGCTGCCTCATCCTGCTCGTTGTCCTGCACGTTGTCCTGCAGACATGCATGACGGCGTGTGTGTGCCTCAGCAGGCACAGGACATCGGCATCACTTAAATCCTCCAGGATATCAGTATAGGCCCCACTCTATGCCGCGCCGATTGTTCTTTGCGGTATTCAGCATTATATCATCTATTTTCTATGGATGGTTGTTAACTATCCTGTTATCTTCATAACGATCCTCTAAGGTAGGTACAGTATGTATTTTCAAAAGAGTTTGTGAACTCTATTTTTATTTTCTTTTTCAGAATATTGATGACATTTGATTGATGTCATTTTATACACGTTACGTCTACTACATTGATACATGTAATAAAATTCTAACACGCCGGTGTTTGTATGTAAATTGTTTATACTGAGGAAAATTCTATACTGAGGAATAGCTTTAACCATTAAGCTCTATTTTGATTAAGCAAACAGGGCAGATTCACACGCTACTTGATGAGTATGATTAATAAATACCTCTAATTTCATAGAACTTGTGTGACGTAAACAAAGTTGCGAGGGTCAGCTAGTTAAAAGATAAAACAATAGGTTTCTTCTTATCTACTTAAAAACTATTTTTACAAATTTTATGGTAATATTAGTAGTAGTCTTTGAAATATACATGTATGGTATTGTTGTGACTTTTATGACACGTTTAAAGTACATAGGTATGGGATAGATGGCGCTCGCGGCTACGTCGGCGTGAAATTTTCTTCCCGCTTCCCATGGGAACGTACTCCCGGGTTTGGTTATCTTTATAGCAGTATTATATATTATATAAATTAACAAAACAAAAAATAATACTGCATTGGTGATAATAATAATAAAATGTATGTATATAGAGTACTCACTCATTTTCTTTCACTATTTTTCGTGACTTTCTTCATTAATAAATGCACTTTGTTTATTCATATTTAAAACACTTTTTACACAAATTATACGAGTACAGTTCACTGTTGTACATAGATGATGAATACCTATACACCTATAGTCGAATTTTTATTAAGACGAAGTAAATTGACAGCAACTAATGTAATTGACAGCATCGAAATTGTCATTTCACATTAAGAACTCTAAATTCGACCTGCACTCTTAATTCAACTTTGGTCGAGTGGTTAAGACGCGGATCGGTACGCAGAAGGCGCAAGATCGATTCTGGGTACAAGCATCAATTTTTGGATTATTTGACATAATATATAACGACTGCAGAGTTCATAATTGACGTAAACAAAAAAATTATGAAGTGCGAGACGAGATATACGAACGTGGCCGAAGGTAGCCGAGAGTGTGATTCGTTTTCGTGACACAATTTCTGAATTCGGTCTCCACGCAAGGCCCGCGATAGAAGCTATGCAATAGCTTAATAAATGGTTTAAAAACCCTAGAAAAATACGCTTTATAATTCACGAAAAAAAAACAAAAATAAATTATGGATCGTTCAAGTTGCCTCTATTTCTAGGCTGAAGTGTAAACTATGTGCTTATAGTTATAATATTTGATTGTAAAAGCGTGTGGCGCTAGAACAAGAAAGACTTTTTTGTAAGCAAATTCCTATTAATACTAATCCTTTTATAATAAAAATCCTGGCGAAAGCTGCATGAGGTCGCACAAGAGCATAACGTTTATGCTGTCAAAGGGAACGCCTCTTCTTTCAGGCAATTAAGTAGATACATGAGGGGAATACGTTAACAGTGGCAAAATGTAGAGTTCTTGTTCGAGAACGAGATATCTTTGGTTACCTTTCAAAACCCGCTTGGGGATATATGCGTTTGTATTCTTATTACACGATTACTACATATTGTACTAACTTGTGTCTCGGAATACCGAAACTTTAAGGACCTACCTATGAATTATCTAATAGAGATCCGTAACGGTAATAGGTTTGCTCCTATTACGCGGGTGTCACGAAAAACTGGCAAAAGTGGGTGTTGAAAATACGTAGGCGTGATTAACTACTTTACTTTTCAAGGAAGTGTGTTATGCATATCAATTAAAGCCTATCATCGTTAATACATTTTCGAAATATAAAATGATATTAATATTAAGTCACAATAGATATATAAAAGCGTGTCGGTGTAAATTAATAGTTTAAAAACACGAGACTGAACACAAACACAGACAGAAACTGAAGCGCTCGTGACCCCGCGGACTCAGTGTTCTGTAAACGATCACTGCAGTAAGCAACTTTCACTATGGCCGGTCCATGGATGGGTGACCACCCATGTGATCACTTTGTGACATTTATTTAAGCATTTCCGTGCTTCGGAAGGCACGTTAAGCCGTTGGTCCCGGTTGCCAGTAAAACGGCAGTCGTTAAGCTAAGTTGAAGGCTTAATTTCAACAGCAAGCAGTCACAACCTGCGCCTGTCCATTTAAACACGGCAATACGGCTCACCACCTATTACGTGAGAAAAATTATACAAAGGTGAAATGTGGGCATATAATATGCCTCTGCCTACCCCTTCGGGGATAAAGGCGTAACCATATGTATGTATGTATGTAAAAACACGAGAAAAGCTTTTATACATAAAATTGTGACCTTATCCTTAATCTGACAAGACATCATGCAGCTTCCGCCAGGAAAGTATTTCCTGTCCCAGCGCCCCACGCTTTTACAATCAAACATTATAACTATAAGCACATAGTTTACACTTCAGTCTAGAAATAGAGGCAACTTGAACGATCCATAATTTATTTTTGTTTTTTTTTCGTGAATTATAAAGCGTATTTTTCTAGGGTTTTTTAAACCATTTATTTATTAGATTATACTAGCTGACCCGCGCAACTTCGTTTGCGTGATAAATGAAGAACCGCTCGACCGATTTTGTGTAAACTTCACATAAACCATCGACTAAATAGTCTGAACAAAGCCTAAACATTTGGTTTGGATAGGTGAGCCCATTCTTGAGTTATAAAATTACAACGAAAAGTGGCATTGATTTTTATATAAATAGATATACCTAACTACCACTTTTGTCTCGAGACAAAAATATACAGTTAGGTACAAAAATATCACCACACGGAAGAAGCCGCAATCATTTGCTAGTTCGTCATAGCTTGTTCGTGATCCTTGGGACATGCTTCGTAGGGCTTACACGGGGCTCCCAACCGTAGGCTGTTAGGTAGGATACGTGAGGTTTTTAGTCGGTAGGAGTCCGGCATAGCATGCCTGTAGGATTTTCCACAAGGAAAAAAAAATGTTCATGAAACTGCAATTTTTAGCACAATATTATCTACATAAAATATTTATGTACAATCATGTTCAACTCCTTTAAGTAAGCACTAAGCTCTAGCTAAGCTAAACAGCGTTGCATTTCTCTTAACCATTCACGTAATCCGTATTGGATGCTGTCCGTACTCAGTTTGTATTATATCTACCTTAACGGGTTTCTTCTCAAATGCTATTGGCCCTACACTTTTAGAGGTTACTCTTTATTTAATATCTTTTCTTTTATTTTACCTGGAAACTACGACTTAAGCTACTAGGCGCCCTGCAAACTACCTACGACCGAGAGTCCTGAGTAAGGCGTCGGGAGGATGTCCCAACTAGGAGCTGCCAAAACTAGGAGATGGTCTATACTAATAGTCTAAGGAGAAAAGATTTGATTAGTTGTTTGTTTCTTTGCACAAATAGGCTCCGAAACTACTGAACCGATTTGAAAAAATGATTTACTGTTGGGAAGCCACACTGTCTCCGAGTAACATTTTATTCCCGTAGTCCCACGGGAATGGGAGCTACGTGAATGAAACCGCGTGACGTCCGCCAGTTTAAATTATAACGTGAAACCTCCAATTGTTCAAGTTAAACTCTGCTTTTACGATAAAATGGACGACATTGCTTCTACTTGAGTAAATATTATAATGAGATGCGAGTCTATAAAATGAATGGTACCTACATTTATGTTGAACTTCCACACTTGTACTGATATGTCTTGTAAACGGAGCGTGAAATCACATCTCACATGACATGTCTGCGAGATTGACAGAAGAAAATTGTTCTTGGCCTCAAGGTAGGTAGATGGAATGTCGAATTGCCTATATTAGTATCGTTTCTTTGAACAAAGCGATTATATTATACCCAGTATCTGTAACAAAACTTATGAAAATCGTATCTACTTTTTTTTTGTAACAATGTTGTATGTGTGAACTGGTCATTTAAAAAAATACATAACTCGCACTAAGACAAGTCACGGGGTGCCCTCGACGCAGACTCTACAAAGTACCATAAGCTCTAAATAACACAATAAAAAAACATATGTACTTGTATCATTTATGAACATTTAAAATAGGTAGGTGTAGGCGAAAAGCTTGGAAGTAAATAAATCGTTGTGAAAACACTGGGATACATTTTTGTTATATTTAATCACTGCTGACGTCGGCACAAAGTGTCGTTGTCCTTTAATCGTATAACTGTCGGATATTATTGGTTTTTTACTCTATCAGCAGTACACATAGGTGCTGACGGCGCGGTTTATTTTGTATGACCATTCAGTGGATAGTACAGCGATTCTCAAACTGAAAGACTGCCCCCTCTGTGTAAGAGGCGGTAAGGGGTCTAGATAAAGTTGGAGCTTATAATATACTTAAAGCAATTAAATGGGGTAATCATTGATTTCATTTTTGAACTTATGTTTTTAACTAGACTATTTATCTGTGTTCGACAGCATTAACCATGTATAAAAAAAACAACTTGGCTCGGCCTTATACCATAGTATGCTCATGCTCACACAGAGACCTATGCTTGGGGTCTCTTTGAGCACTAAACCCCGAAATGATGTTATCCGCCAAAGAATCAACGTGATCGACTTGCAGAGTAAGCAAGGTAAGGCGAAAATAAGCTGTTCATGTGTCTTTCCAAGAACCTATGACCGATTTGAGTTAGTCATCAAATCGGGCAATTTAACTAGACAAGTTTGAGAACCTCGATCTGTCATAGCTGATAGCTACATGATATATTGTAAGTACATCCTATGAAGACTACGCTTACAATTTATTAAATTGAAATTTATCTCTGCAAATAAATGCTGAAACAATTTTGATATTCTTGCAAAGTTCGTTTCTTTTTATTTGTCATCGGACCTCAAACTTCAGAATGTATGTCATGTGTGTCTGCGGCCGCTTGATGCTATTATTGAAAAAATGCTCTACTGGTGAGATTAATTGTCTCTGGACCTTTCTTACTTCGAAGGTCAAGGTAATAAGCACAATAGAAAGTAGATAAACCAGGCATAGTACAGTAGAAAAGTAGAAAGCTCTTGCTTTAAATCTCCTAAGGGATAAACTGAAATGTATGGATGTTTCCAATGTACCAATTCGTTTTGTCGTCAGGACGTTGTCGTGAGAACTTCTTTAAAACGTCAAACAATAAAGAGTTCTATGTGGGAAGGTAAGTAATTACCTATAATCGTGATAAGCAGTTTGCCCTGTCCTAAGAACAACCAGCAACGAGTTTACTGCTATCAAATTAGTACAGATATCTGCACGGGAAACTTATTCACATCTTTATCATATTTACTTTTCTCATTGCGCTACTAAAGTAGTACGTTCGAGCCTTCTCCTTGCTACGAATACATCAATAAGGTTCAATCAGTACAAGTATTGTTTCACCTTATTAAAACTTTATCCAATAAACCAAGTTACAAGCAATTTAACTTACCTCCCCTAAATTTCATTTTGTGAGGGAAAATGGTAGACACCCTTCCACAAGTCGTTTATTTAATTCGTTTAAAGCTATTATTATTGCTCCTGAAATCGGCTTTAATAAAGAAGTTTTGTGTGTTTGGAGTTTTGTAGCTCTTTCTCATTTACGTTATGCCTCGGGAAAGGTATCTATCTAAAAACATCTCAATTTCGGGACTGGGTTCAACCTTGATGACTGCTAGGAACATCATGCTTTGGTTGCATTGTATTCCTTACATATGACGCTGGTGCACTTACTTGGCCTTTTCTCAGAGTTTGGGAGGTTAGCAATTAGGATTTCCCATAAAAAAGAAAATAAAAGGAAAATCACTGTTACTTTCAACAGTCAATCAAATGAGTGTCCTACTATAAGATGTGAATCTGAAGAAAGAAAGATTAAATCATACATGTACAAAATGAATATCAATGGTAGTTGTGCTTTAAATACGGTTTGGAACTTTAAGAACCATAAATTAGTGTTTTAATATTTTTCATTTTGTTTTAAAAGTTGTACTTTTATATCACTGAATACTAAAGCGTTGGCTACTCACTTACAGTGCTTAAATTAGAAATGAGAGAGGAATCCTTTTATTTGCCGGTTTATTTAATTATCCAGCTTGCTGAGAAATATTGAGGCGGAGAGCATTATAAAAATGAGTTTATTTTTATGAAAAAAACTTAGTGATGCTCGCGACTTAGTACCTACCTATGCTTTTTTTTCTTACGTGTGGAAATCCGACATGGATGCTATGCCGGACTCCTACCGACTAAAACCACACGATGCTCTACAATTGTCTACGGCCGGGAGTTCCGGGTAAGCCCTCGGAAGGATGTCCCAGGGCTCTCGGCAGACTTTGGCGAACACTTCAACCTCGACTATGGGGTTCGGGTGCTACCCCGCGTCTGGAGAGTCGGTTCGGGTGTTAACCCGGAAGGGGGGGGGAGGAATTGGGTACTGTCCCACCACTATCACCACTATGAGGGGCAAAGAGATATTCACCATCGTCTTGGCCTGCTTCTGTAAGAACGGCGACCTCTTTTTGAAGCATAACTTGCTCGCAAAAAGATGCAGCGGCATCCCACTTGCTTCCGCTAGAGACCATAGCTTTTACCATGGTCTCCAGTGTGAGAACGTCAACGCCCAGGCCTGCAACGAGGTCTCGGTGCTGTAGCGCCCATGCTGAGCACTCCACCAGAGTATGCAGCGCCGTGTCCTCGCTGCAGTCACCGCAGTGCTGACACTCGGGTGTTGCCTCCCTATGTATGCGCCACAGATACTTACCGAAACACCCGTGTCCGGTAAGTATCTGTGACACCCGATAAGTGAGGCTACCATGACGTCTCTCCAGCCACTCATCCATGACCGGCTTCACCGCCTCAATAGTGGTGAGCCCCCATTTTGGTTTAGTACCTATGCTTGAGATTACCCGCTATTTAATAAGGTTTTCTAAAGTATTTGCACAAATCCCTACTTATTATTTTTGATAGAATACTTGTAGACGACGCGTATATTCATACCAGTGCCACCCGCGCCCATAGACTACTTACGGCGATATGCTTGTTCGCGACCATAGTAGTAAGCATTTCCTTAGACGCTGATTAGATACCTGTTTAGATTTAAGAAATGATTTGTGCGGAAATATAGTGTCAAAACCTAAGTATTTTACCTAATTTTATTATTATAAACGTTTAGTGATAACACGTCGATTAATATGTACTTAGATATAAATACATAATACATATTTATACCTACTTTGAACTATTACATTTCTCTGTCTGTGTGTGTTAATAAATATGCTACCGGAGTAAGCGTGTGTGCGTGCTCAGCGTCACCGATGTACGATGTACATACTTACTAACATTTTGTATACGGCCGGTAGTTGCCGAACGTTTAGTCGACCGAAACAAGTGGACACAGACGCACACACATAATTGCATCCCGGAAGTACTTAACCGTATCTACTGTTTTATTTGGGAATTCCTGGAGCCACCCTGCATCCTCTACACAGTGGTCCTTCTGCCGGATCATTCAGGAGTTCGCAAATCTGCAAGTTGTAGAACTTGAACAAAGGAATGTTCAACACACCGCCGCGCACGATGGTTGAAACGCGTGGAACTCTCGTAGGAGAACCGTTGATACATGCCGCTGAAGATATAAACAGTGAAGTGCTTTCGCAAACAGTGCAGTCCAAAAGAGTGGTTCTGAATATTGAGCTGAAAGAAATCACCAACCATATATCAAAAAGAGAGGGTAGTCTGCAGATGAAAATTACCGGTGCAGCATCAGCTCATAAGAAGAAAAGTTCCACTAGATCTTCTCTATCAGCACTTAGGAAGCAACTGGAGCTGGAGGCAGCTGAAGCAGAAGCTAAAATTGAGAAGAAGCTCATAGAAAAAAGGTTAGAAGTAAAACTCGCTGCGCTTAAAGGTGGGTCATCGAGAAAATCACGCAGCAGTGTAGCAGATTCTCTTGCTGGTGCCTCACATAAAGTGGAAGAAGACCTGGAGAAAAGTGGGTCACAGCAACAGCGCGCGGTATCTCTGCCGTCGGCGCACCCTGCAGTGACCTGCACGTCGGATGTCCAGCCCCTGGCCCAAGCCACGGAAAGAATAGCCACTTCCATCTACAGCGCACAGTCGAAATCGCCGTCAAGAGTACCTAGGCACAAGGACTTAAATTCATTTATTGGAAATCCGTTAGAACAGCTGAAATACAAAAATACCTACATTGGAAATATAAAAATAAGTGATCTCAGTGAAAGTGAAAACGTTAATACGGCTAACGGAACTGTCACGAACACTAGCATAATGTCGCCAAACGCAAGTGTGTTGTTAGGAATAGTGCGCGTGTCTGAGATTACTGAACTGGATTTACCTATGCAGTGCTTAGCTAGTGTTAAATTAGACGCGTACGATTATTTACGTAGCATTAAGCCCTGTTTATGTACAAGCGATGTAAAACCTAAGTTGCTTATCAATCAGGATTATTATAAGTTATTAGTGTCGCAAAGTGTCTATCGTGACGGTAATGAACAGTGTGCAACCCTTACGCCACTCGGGTGGTGTTTAAACGGGATCGTTCCCGTTACCGCTATTACAACGTTGTCTCGCGATAGGTTATTATCAGTAACTGAGCAAGCGTGTGATATTGTTATGACACTGGCAGGCCGGCCGTCGCCGACAGCCGTCCGTGCCGCCGCCGTCGCACCCCTCTCCGCCTCCAGCTCTGTGGGCAATCAGGTGGAGACGCACTCATGCGCCGACGCATCGTCATACCACTGGTCATACGCAATGCAGCAAAGACACGGTGATGCACACATAGATATCACTGATAACGACGAATATTTACGAATGCACAACTTAGTACGACCACGTTCATTTGCATTTAAGGCAATCGGAATGAACTCTAAGAAACGGGTAAATAAGAACGAACTTTGCGCAATCGTCTGCATCACTAAATCTACCAAATTGATTTACGAACATACGGAGATTTGTTTACCATATAATAACGACCTTGAGATACCAAATGATTATAGACAATTTTATGCCTCAAAATTTAAGGAGAAGATGAAGAGTTTTTAATGGATGGCCACGACGCCTATACCGGAGCTGACAGTCAAGTGTGCATTGCCGATGTCAGAACCCAGAACGGTGTGCTTACCAGACCCGCTACTCGCTAGATCGTACTGCCCACCGCTAATGATTTTGATTGTCCTTTACGGACAATGGGGCGGAGAATGTAGACGACGCGTATATTCATACCAGTGCCACCCGCGCCCATAGACTACTTACGGCGATATGCTTGTTCGCGACCATAGTAGTAAGCATTTCCTTAGACGCTGATTAGATACCTGTTTAGATTTAAGAAATGATTTGTGCGGAAATATAGTGTCAAAACCTAAGTATTTTACCTAATTTTATTATTATAAACGTTTAGTGATAACACGTCGATTAATATGTACTTAGATATAAATACATAATACATATTTATACCTACTTTGAACTATTACATTTCTCTGTCTGTGTGTGTTAATAAATATGCTACGGGAGTAAGCGTGTGTGCGTGCTCAGCGTCACCGATGTACGATGTACATACTTACTAACATTTTGTATACGGCCGGTAGTTGCCGAACGTTTAGTCGACCGAAACAAGTGGACACAGACGCACACACATAATTGCATCCCGGAAGTACTTAACCGTATCTACTGTTTTATTTGGGAATTCCTGGAGCCACCCTGGATCCTCTACAATACTCATTGGAGACCGGAGATCTCTAAACTACGAGTATCTCTGTCCTTCACAGGCGTGAAGACTAGAAGTACAGTCTCAGCTAACTGTATACTAACAGAGGCCAGCTCAGGACAACAGCGTGACATATCTTTTCCAACCATCATGCCTAAGAATAGGAGAAAAGGCGATTAGCTTCCAAACAATGGGCAGGGATAGTCAGTGAGTTTGGTTTTGAGTGTTTCTTGCGTGGGTTTACTGGGTTCCCTGGCTTTACACAGCAGTGAAGAGAAGCACCGTGTGCTTTTAGTCGATTCAAATCCGACATGCAAAATTATGTTTGCAAATAGTGGTCAAGAAGAAAACCAAGAGATTCCTAAGCTACTTACTTCGAGAGTGTACTCCATTGACACCTAGCTTCTAATATCAAAGCAAAGTGTACAGATGTCAAAACGTCAAGTTACGAGCACGTAATTTGTCGCCTTGTACGACACTCGCGGGAATATCTGCCACGTCTACAAGCTAAGCTTATGTTGGGTATTTGTTTGAGTTTAGAATCGATTGGCTCGTTTTAACTTACACATGATTATTATAACTTAAAAATGTGGTTATGTACTACATTTATAAAGCTATTCAATGTAGATTTAGTATAGCTTTAATCTGGTTTATTTTCAAAAGAGGCAATAAAGAGAGGACTATCGGCCTCCATGACCGGGGGCCTGAGGACGGTGAGAGGATCGGTCACCGTCCTTACAGAAGTAGTCCCATGACGGCAACGTGACATGAAGAATTCACGCACGCCCCCCCTTAGAAGCGGTATCACACCCGAAACGCGGGTGAAACTGCGTGATGTCCGCTAGTACAACATAAAAAAAAACTAATTTTGCGAAAAAAGACTCGAGATCTCATACACCACCTTTTTAGAAAATAGTGGAAAGGGAACTGCGTAATAATTACATTTCATTTTACAAAATGTTGGCAAAACTTCATCACAGCAAGGGCTATTTGTTCAGGCATAATCCTATTGATATAAACCATCTGCATTTGCAAACAATCCAGAAATTTTCCCGAAACATGGCGCTGTAGTCAGTTGAATTGTTCTTATGTTTGTTTAACGAACAATATTCCGTCGCACGATGTTGATTGGACTTGATACAATACTTACTATTGTGGCTAAGAATTTGATGCAGGGTCAGTTTGTTTCTGTTGTTACCGTAAGCCTATCTACGGCTTCACTTATAAGTATACTAGCGGATCCCTGCTACGCTTCGCTGTGACTTTTTTATGGTGGTTTTATGTACCCATGAGAAATGAGTAACAATCTATTGATGGGTACATTTAAAAAAAAATGTGTGCGTGTACTATTGTACACACGTAAGAAGTGAAACTTCTTCATGACCTTATTTTTCGAAAGAAATATCATGAAATATACTGGGTGTAACAAAATTACCTCTCCAAATTTCATGAGATGACTTGGCATCGGAAATCAAATACAAATATTAAAAAAAAGGGGGGTTATTTTTTTTATTTTTTTATTGTTGTACATTAAGAATTCGTTTTTTACCGCGGCAATTCGAGGTAACAAGGTCGCCGTGGCATAACAAACACGGAGCACCCGTCTGGCTGTCGTTGTCGCTTTCTACCGCCGCTCAGTAGCGATAGAAAGGGTGATAATGAAAATTTATAGGACCTTTAAAACGGATTTACGGTTAAAGTATTCATGTGATTTTTTTTCTTCATTTTTGTAATGTTTATTGACTGATGCCACGTCCCGTGACGAAATTTGAAGAGTCAATTTTGTTACACCCAATATATAATATAGGGAGTTAGTAGTCCAAAAGTCCAAAAGTTTAAAAGTCCAAAGTCAAAAAGTCAAAAAGTCTAAAAGTCAAAAACTCAAAAACTCAAAAAGTCAAAAAGTCAAAAAGTCAAAAAGTCAAAAAGTCAAAAAGTCAAAAAGTCCAACAGTCCAAATGTACAATAGTCCAAAGGTCCAAAAGTCCAAGGTCCAAAAGTCCAAAACTACAAAGTCTAAAAGTCTAAAATTCTAAAAGTCCAAAAGTCCAAAAGTCCAAATCTCCAAAATTCCAAAGTCCAAAAGTCTAAAGTCCAAAACTCCAAAATTCCAAAAGGCCAAAAGTCCAAAAGTTCAAACTCCAAAGTCCAAAACTCCAAAACTCCACAACTCCAAAAGTCCAAAATTACAAAAGTCCTAAAGTCCAAAAGGTCAAAAGCCCATAACTCCATAAGTCCAAAAGTCCAAAAGTCAAAAAGTACAATAGTCCAAAAGTACAAAAGTCCTAAAGTCCGAAAGGTCAAAAGTCCAAAAGACCAGAAGTCCAAAAGTCCAAAAGTCCGAAAGTCCGAAAGTCCAAAAGTCCAAAAGTCCAAAAGTCCAAAAATCCAAAAGTCCAAAACTCCAAAACTCCAAAAGTCTGAAGTCCAAAACTCTAAAATTCCGAAAGTCCAAAACTCCATATGTATAAAAGTCCAAAGTCCAAAAGTTCAAAGCTCCAAGAGTCCAAAGTTCAAAACTCCAAACTCTACAACTTCAAAACTTAAAACTTTTAAACCAAAAATGCCGGAGGAGGACAGGGATCGGTATTGTCCCCAACTCTCTTTCTTCTGCATATCAATGACATGCTGTCCCTTGGGTGCATTCATTGTTATGCGGATGACAGTACTCTTCATGGGAGCTATTCTGGCCGTCCAGCGGCGGGGCGAGGCGACGTGGATGAGAAGAGACTACAACTCGTGGCGGATCTCGATCTGGACCTGGGCCGCATTGCCCAATGGGGTTCAGACAACCTGGTCGAGTTCAATGCCAGAAAAACACAGGCGTGTGCGTTTACAGCTAAGAAGTCCCCATTCCTACCCCTGCCCTCTCTTCAGAGCATTACAATTCCACTAAAGGACAACCTGGAGATCCTCGGTATAGACGTCCGGCGTGAGCTCAATCACAAAAACTACATAGAGAGCTGTATTGGTCTGGCCTCGCGGAAACTGGGAATCCTGAATAAGGTGAGACGGTATTTCACGCCACATCAGAGATGTTTACTGTACAAGACGCAGATTCGTCCCAGCGTCGAGTACTGTTCTCACCTTTGGGATGACTCCGCGAGGTACTTGTTAGACGCGCTTGACGCTATGCAGAGACGTGCTATCCGAATAATTGGTTGTCCTGAGGTGACGGGAGGCCTCGAACCTTTGTCGCAGCGAAGAACCATAGCGTCCTTGGCTGCCTTCTATCGAATGTATCACGGCGAATGTTCTGAAGAGCTCTTCAACCTGATCCCACCATCTCCTTTCCGATCCCGAACAACGCGTGCCGGGCAGAGATGCCACTCATACACAGTGGAGAGAATCTTCGCCAGAACCGAGCGTTTCAAAAGATCGTTCCTCTGTCGAACTATAAAAACATGGAACGACCTGCCCGCACACGTCTTTCCCTCATCTTACAATCCCGGGTTCTTCAAGAGGAGCGTGAAGAGGCACATCACAGGGCCGCCAACTTGAGGACCACTGTAAGAAGTGGCCCCCAATCGCTAGATGCGCCACTGCTTTCTTACCATCAGGCTGGTGGCGACGTCAATTTGGCGAGCTGAATATAAAAAAAAAAAAAAAAAAACTCCAAAACTCCAACTCCAAAAGTACAAAAGGTCAAAAGCCCAAAACTCCAAAAGTACAAAAGTCCAAAAGTACAAAAGTCCAAAAGTACAAAAGTCCGAAATTCCAAAGTCTGAAAGTCCAAAAATCCAAAAGTACAAAAGTCCAATAGTCCACTAGTCCAAAAGTCCATGAGTCCAAAGTCCAAAGTCCAAAACTCCAAAACTCCAAAAGTCCAAAAGTCTAAAGTCCAAAACTCCAAAATTCCAAAGTTCAAAACTCCATAAGTATAAAAGTCTAAAAGTCCAAAGTCCAAAAGTTCAAAGCTCCAAGAGAACAAAGTTCAAAACTCCAAAACTCTACAACTTCAAAACTCCAAAACTCCAACTCCAAAAGTCCAAAACGTCAAAAGCCCAAAACTCCAAAAGTCCAAAAGTACAAAAGTCCAAAAGTCCAAAAGTCCAAAAGTCCAAAAGTCCAAAAGTCCAAAAGTTCAAAAGTCCTAAGTCCAAAAGTCCAAAAATCCAAAAGTCCAAAAATCCAAAAGTACAAAAGTCCAATAGTCCACTAGTCCAAAAGTCCATGAGCCCAAAGTCCAAAAGTCCAAAACTCCAAAGTCTAAAAGTCTAAAAATCTAAAAGTCCAAAAGTCCAAAAGGCCAAAAGTCCATAACTCCATAACTCCATAACTCCAAAACTCCAAAATTCCAAAGTCTAAAATCCAAAACTCTAACATTCCAAAAGTTCAAAAAATTAAAAAATAACATGCAAAACATATCTGACCTATTTATTAGGTAAGTACTCTCTTTTATTATTCTGAATGCAAGGAGGCCGCAATCAAACTTCTCTTAAAAAACATCAATTACACCTTCTAAATAGGTTGTTTATATTTTGTTCTGAAGCTGGCAGAATATAATTAAAAAAAAACAACCAGCGCCATCTATTGGTAAAATCACTTTTATAAGCTATTTTATTCTTATTGCTGTTATGATAAAAGTGTATAAAGTAGCCTAAAACCATCTCTGAATCCTATCGTATATCGTGTCCAATTTTGAGCTCAGTCGATTCAGTAAATTTTGAGTATTTAATAGATACTTAAACGCACACAACATTTTTATATATATAGAAGAAAGAAGAAGAAGAAGATTACGCTTAGATTGTGGAGTGATGTAGAGTTTTTTTAACGTGAGGGAAAATCCTCATGGATGCTATGCCGGACTCCTACCGACTAAAAACCTTACGTTACGCCCAACAGCCTATGGTTAGGAGTCCCGGGTAAGCCCTCGGAACGATGTCCCATAACTACAAACAGACCCACGGCCGCGTCTGCGACCTCGCCTTGGGGGTGGTTCGGGTGCTATCACGCGTCTTCTTAGGAGAGGAGGGGGGGGGGGGGGGTGCGTGAATTCCTCACGTCACGCTGCCGTCATGGGGAAGTGATGTAGAGTATGGGTTGGTAAAATGGCAATAAAATCACGTTTGTTGTATGGTAACCCCCTAAATATTATGTTTTTTTCTCTGTTTAGTATCTATTTGTTGCTATAGCCGCAAAGGAAATACAGAATTTGAGAAAATTTCTACTGTCAACCTATTACGGTTCATGAGATACAGCCTGGTTATAGACAGACGGACAGTCAGCGAAGTCGCGGTAATAGGATCTCGTTTATCCCCTTTGGGTACGGAACCATAAAAATAAAAGAATCTATGATACATTTTAAAAACTGCCACACGAAACTAAAAATCGGTTCATGACTTACTGAATCTTACAAATGAAATAGAGAAACTTTGCCCCGTAAAGCTCACTTTTGCAACCAACTCCCATAAGTATGTAAACTGCAACTGAGTCGAGAAATAGAAAAGTAACATTGTCATTAGAGGGTAAAATCACCGCTGGGACCACATTACGACACCTCTAGCATTGCACGACACACGCCTTTATGAGATCACCAATACAGACATTTTTAGACATTGCAGTACTCAGTCTGAAATGGAATCGATAATGTTTTAATATTTGTGTAATGCATGGAGCAAATATATATTTGCTCCATGGTGTAATGTAACAACTGGTTAAATTATCTAATTTGTCTCCAAAAGTTTTGACTTTGTATCCATGCTAACACTTAGATTAGTTATAGACTCATACTTATAGAACTCTGGATTTCATGCGAAATACTAAGAGCGATCATAGGCGCTGCAACGCGTCCGAAACGTCGTTGCATGTAAGTAAATAGTATTTCGCATGAAGTCCCGGATTCCATAAGGACGTGTGTTAAAAACTGTGATAGTTTAAAATAACACTAGTTGTTATAGACATTTAACGTGTGTGTCTATGACTGCCATCAGTCTTAATAGGTGCTATTTAGAGTGTAGAGTGCTTTCCAAGTCCTCGGAACAGAAGATTCCAAGATCTTGACCCAATGCATAGCCACGCCTAGCTGGCTGATTAATTATGTAGGTATGATGATGAATGAAGCGCTCGTGGCCCCGCGGACTCAGTGTTCTGTAAACGATCACTGCAGTAAGCAACTTTCACTATGGCCGGTCCATGGATGGGTGACCATCCATGTGATCACTTTGTGACATTTATTTGAGCGTTTCCGTGCTTCGGAAGGCACGTTAAGCCGTTGGTCCCGGTTGCCAGTAAAATGGCAGTCGTTAAGCTAAGTTGAAGGCTTTATTTCAACAGCAGGCAGTCACAACCTGCGCCTGTCCATTTAAACACGGCAATACGGCTCACCACCTATTACGTGGGACAAATTGTACGAAGGTGAAATGTGGGCATATAATATGCCTCTGCCTACCCCTTCGGGGATAAAGGCGTGACCATATGTATGTGGAATTGATTGTAAGCGTGATGCATGAAAGGAAACGTTGTGAACGAAGTATTGAGTGAGAGTAGTGACCGAGACGAATGAATGGGATGAATGTATGAGTGTCCGGAGACCGAGAGTCGTAGAAAGATTGTCAAGGTGTTCAACGGTGTAACGGTGTGCTAAAAAGTAAGAATTTGGAAGAAGTTTAATAAAAGAAGTTGAAGATCCACAGTCGCTTTATTTTGAACAAAATTCCACATGTATGTATGTATGTATGATGATGAACGGACGAGGCTCTGGCATTGGTCCATTCTAGGGGACGCGAGGTTAAGTTCGTTCCCCAGACAAGCCTCAAAAATTGCGACATAAACGTATTCATACATGTACGCCGTAATATCGTTTAGTTAGGCGATAAATTTTAGGTGACATAAGTACCTATCTAAGAATTTACGCGAGCACGAGTTTAATCAGAGTAAAATTAAATTACAGAGATAAGTTCGAATTTAAAATTTTGCGAAGTGGTAACTATTATACCTGTGGCTTATCCTCCAAACTTAAACCAAAACTAATAGAAACGAATTTCCGCTTTTCCTACACATTGGTACAATTTCGCACAGTCTGTCGCTTGCTGTTAAGCTTTTTGTGTCGACGAACTTTTTGTGCAACCCCGAAAATGCGCCTACCTATCAAAAATTTTCAGAAAATAAAAAGTTTTAGCGTTCGTCTGAGGTTTTTAGATAAGTAGGTATACACAACTGTAGAGAACAGTTTTTCAGTACTAAATTACACGGGGTTAAAAACGAGTTAAACCTGCATGAAAGGTAGAAACAATAAAACACGTGTTGCTAACTTGTGTTAGTAGGTTTTGATACCCATTCAGTAACAGCAGACTTGGTCGTCTAGGATTCTGACCTTTTTTCATAGAGCAACGCGAACTGTCTAAGGAGAGACGGCATAGAACGATTGCTCGGTACAAAGTCTGTCATATTTTGCGGGTGGCGGGGGGAAATCTTCTTCACCCACACTTCCTTAGACTAGCACTACAATAGCAATCGACTGTCAATACGAAGCCTATAATATACACTTTAAACAATACACTCATAAATTTTACAAACACATGATACATTTTGTGTCATATCAACCCAAGTCGCTCAATCAATCCATGTATTAATGTGACGTCCGGTAAAGTTGCTAAATATATAATAACTTAGATAACTTAGGTAAATTAACTGTGGCCCAGGAATACAAATGCGCCGTAAACAGATGTTGCAAGCTAATATTGCCCCGAAACGCGATAAACATCTTACATCTTAACATCAGAAGTATTAATAAAAACTTTTCACAAGTTTTGTGCCTTCTTGTTTCGATGAATATCAATTGTGACGTACTCGTCTTTACCGAATGCTGGCTTCAAACAACAGGGGATCTACCGATTTTAGAAGGGTATACGGCATATCGGTCACAAAGACTCATCAATCAGAATGACGGTGTAGTTATCTATATCAAAAATACTCTTAATCATCAAGTTTTGGAGCCCGTTTTTCATGGTGCCAGCTGTCTGGTTTGCACTATTGAAAATCGAATATCAATTGTGGCAATATATAGACCACAGTCAGAAAAAGACTTTGATGTATTTTTCAACAGTTTAGACGACGCTCTCTCTCTGTATTGCAAGCGATACGCGAATGCTTTGGTGATAGGCGATATTAACATTAACATAACTCCAAACAACAATGACGCCACAACTCAAAAATACCTTAATCTCACGGTTTCTCATGGGTTTCTACCGGCTTATTATATGCCTACTCGCGATGAAAGCTGTCTCGACCATGTGTTGTTGAAGACCAAACATAGAGCAGTAACGTTATTAATTGATACGTCAATTACCGATCATGTTCCAATTCTACTGAATTTAGAAGCCTCCTCACTCAGAAACCGCACTAGTACGCTGAAAAAGACTACTCTGAATTTCGAGAATGCTGTCAAGGATATAAATAACTATGACTTCACGAGTATACTGCGTACAGCCGACCCCAATTTTGCTATTGACTCTCTGCTCCATTGCATGTCAACAATAATGAAAAATAATACCTCAACTAAGACTATCCCTTGCAGAACAAAAATTATCAAACCATGGATAACTGACGGGTTGCTGAGATGTATGCGAAACAGAGATAAAATGCATCGAAAAAGTAAAAATGAACCGCATAATCTTATTTTCAAAACAACATACTTACGCTATCGCAACTTCTGCAACAAACTTTTAAAGAACCTATAATAAATTACAATACGAAAAACACACCTTCACCCTAGCACGAAATAATCCAAAAAAAATGTGGGAAGCGATACGTAAAGTAAGTGATACTCCCAGCAGTTCTCGCGCAATCCCTGTGGAGCTCCTAGAAAGCGACAAGTGTCCATCAAAATCAATAGATTCTGTAAATAGTTTCTTCGCCAATGTGGGTAAAACACTTGCATCAAAGATTCCTCAGCAGCCACCACATACCCCGCCACAGATCAATACTATAAACCAACCCGCAAACTCAATCGTTTTGCTTGAAACGAACATAGAACAAGTTGAGCGAATCATAAAAGATCTCCGTGTAGACAGTGCCTCTGGCTGGGATGGGATTCCACCTAGGCTACTCAAAGCTACAAGCAACGTCCTTTCTCCGCTGATAACACATATCTGCCATCTTGCGATAACCACGGGCATCTTTCCTAAATCCCTAAAACGAGCTATAGTACACCCAATACACAAGGCGGGAGACAGAGGCAGTGTTACCAACTATAGGCCTATTTCAGTTTTACCCGTAATATCAAAGATATTGGAAAAAATAATATGTAAGCACCTCGTTAGCTACCTAAATAAATTTAAAATCATATCAACGAACCAATACGGTTTCAGAAAAGGAGTATCGACAGAGGATGCTGTAAATGCATTAATAGACTTCACTGTGGACAAGATGGACAAAAGACTGAGATGCGTAGGCACATTCCTAGATCTTTCTAAGGCCTTCGACACCGTCTCTGTTTCCACGCTAATTGAGAAATTGGAGCGGGTGGGAGTGCGTGGTGTTGCGCTAGAACTATTTAAAAGCTTCCTGGCAGATAGAACCCAAAGTGTGAAAATTGGCGAGCACATCAGCAACGTGGAATCACTAACATTTGGTTTGCCGCAGGGCAGTATCCTCAGTCCCGTATTATTCCAGATTTATGTTAATGAACTCTGTGAATTGTCTCTGCCCTCCACTCGCGTCATTGCCTATGCCGATGACACGGTATTACTAACAAAAGGAATCGACTGGGAAACCACAAGAAGTAACGCCGAGGCAGCACTTAGCATGGTAATGAGATGGTTAGCCAAAAATAGTCTTACACTAAATTTGAACAAGACTAAGTTTATCACCTTTGGCCCCAGAACATCCTCACTACCTTCTGAACCTTCCTTTGTCATCAAAGCTCACATGTGCCAAGATACTGGCTCTTGCTCTTGTGAAGTGATGACTAGGGTCACTGAAATCAAGTACCTCGGTCTCCAAATAGACGCTTGCTTAACCTGGGAATCCCAAATACAGATACTGTGCACCCGTATCAGGAAACTTATTTTTGTATTTAGAAAATTGAGAGTGTCAGCGACCATCGATATTATGAGAATGACCTATAACGCTCTGTGTGAGTCAATCCTAAACTACTGTGTCACAGCCTGGGGCGGTGCAGCCAAGACCATCATGTTACCAGCCGAGCGTGCCCAAAGAGCGGTAATTAAGGTCATCCTTAAAAATCCATAAAGGTACCCCACTCAGGAACTTTACTCGGAATACAAGGCGTTATCTGTTCGTCAAATATTCATAATGCGCGCTGCAACAAGAAAACATTCAAGCCTCCCAATAAACAAAGATACAAAGAGACGACCGCTTCGGAGAAGACCGGAGCCTGTATGTCCAAAGGTATACACACACCGCATTTGCAAAACGACACTACCCTTACTTGAGCGCTCTCTTGTATGCTCGACTACACCGTAAACTAAATATACACAACCTAAATTTCTACCAATATGTAAGAATAAAATAAAAAATCATTTACTCACCTTGGACTATAGCGACACAGAAGAACTACTGAAACCACCTTATACAAGTTATACATAACTAAGTAACACACACACACACACACACACACACACACACACACACACACACACACACACACACACACACACACACACACACACACACACACACACACACATAAAAACATCACTTCTAGACAAAACCGCCCATTTATTTTACTTTATTTCATTATATATTTTCTTTTTTTTTATGATAAACGTACTACAACTTAACACGTCATATATGTAAATACACAACCTCAAACAAGAGTCAAAGACGGAGGGATGTCTCCCGTAACACAGGACTTCCTAGCACGGGAGGCATCGATCCATAAAAGGAAAATTCTCTGTAATAAGTCATAATGCTATGTATCAAACAATATGTAAGATAATGATGGTACGCCTTAGATCATCTAACCACAGGATGCGCCTTACTTAAGCATTGTTTTCTGCCATTGCACATGACCATTTGGTCTTTTGGCTTTATGAAAAGCCTGTACATCAGTACATCATTTTATATGATTAAACTAGTACATTACATTGTAGTTGACTGTACAATAACAATTAACACACAACAGCCATTACGCGTTTGTCGATTAATACATTTTTAAATGCAATGAAATTTTATATGTCTTTGTGTTTCCCCCTTCACTTGTATGAAAACTGGCAGAATATTTTTGTATGCGGTGGTTCGCAAAGGCTAGTCCCGTGTTATATGGTCTAAGTGGTACGCTAATAAAATATTATTGTTGTTATTGTTAAAAAAAAAACAAATCTGAATATTATCTATACGTTAAATAGGTGTAAATAATAATAACTTGTTATAAAATTACTTACTTACACAAGATAATGCCATTTTTCTTTAGATTTCTTTAATCACATTTTCTTATTGTATTAATATCTAATTATTTCATCACTTTTATAAAATGACAATTCAACCGCTCACGCTGTCAACTAGACTTAGTCTAGTGAAAGAAACTTCAAAAAACTGTTTTTATGTAACTGGGCACTTTTAGTCGTCAAAATGTCAAATTATTGCCAGAGGGGGTTTGCCAGCTTTGGCCTCTCCCCACTGATCTGTATTATGGTAATAATACAGATCAGTGCCTCTCCCTCTGTAAAGGCGCGCGATGCTCTGTGCCTTTTTTTTGTTCGCCGTACCTATGACACCTCATTGAGGGAAGAAAACGGTAAAATTGACAGTATTGACTAGCGACTCTCCTTCATAACCTTCATTGTTTATGATTGCACAGCTAAATGGCCGCGGTCTTACACCCGTCGCGTCGTGGTTTTTTCTCGGACCATAGTAACTTGTTCCTGGGATAAAGTTACCCAGTTAGTCCAGAGTTTGGGCTATCTGTATACAAAGTTTCAGCTAAAATGTTTGTGGGTTTCAGCGTGAGATGACATCCTCGCAACCTTTCACATCAATCAATACATATAATAAAATCGTAACAGGTCGCTATCTGTACATGGAAGATAAATAAGAAAAAATATTATAGGGGGGCTTTATGAACGCAATAGAACCCAAAACAATGATTTTTAGAATTTTTGTCTGTTTGTCTGTATGTCTGTATGTCTGTATATCTGTTTGTCTGTACGGTTGTGCACGCTAATCTCAGTAACCGCTCAACCGATTGCAATGCGGTTTTTTTTATTGTGTTGAAGTTTGCTCCAGTTAACATTTAGCGTTTGTTTTATGTAAATCGGTTTAGAAATAAAAGAGTTATAACACTTTTAAGAATCAGATATTTTGAAAATTTTAATTGTATGGGTTTCTTTGAATGTTGGTGAACCTAAACTGGCGTGTTGGCTTAATCATAAAAGAGCTTAATGATTAAGACTATTTTTAAACAATTCAGTCCGCGCCGAAGGCGTTGACTGAATTGTTTTAAAATAGACTTAATCATTAAGCTCTTTTATGATTAAGCAAACAGGGCAGTTTCAGACGCTGCTTGATGACTCTCATGAAGAAATACCTTTCCTTTCATACACCTTATGTGACGTAAACGAAGTTGCGGGCTCAGCTAGTTTAGGTATAATATTAGTAGGATACGTGTAATTTATAGTTATAAAATGCGCGTATATTATTAAATACGCATCCTACGCATATTTTGTAAATTTTCCTTTAAAGAACGATTATACCTAATAGTTTTTAAAACCAATTTATGTTTGTAAGTGAACGTGACGACCAACAATAATGTACGGGCTCTCGTTTAGCTACGGCACAGCGGTGCAGCCTCGTTAAGTGCTGTAACGCTCCGATATTAAATTTATCGCTTCTGCTACTCCCTGTCTCCTCTAAACTCATATTCATAAATTACCACATTATAATGAGTTACCGACCACAGAGATTTTAATACCTAGAACTTTGTCGTCTTTTTATTGTCATGAAAATCATAAGAGGCATATTATACGCCAACCACTTACGCCGTCATGACTAACCACTGTTAAAAAAATTCAATTCGACCATAAAGGCCTTCAAGTTGCCTTAAATATAACCATGTTACTGGCCACCGGGACCTAGGGCTTAACGTGCCTTCCAAAGTACGCAGACGCTTTTAAATGGAATTGTCACAAAGTGGTCACCCATCTCAGGATCAGCACTAGCGTAAAGTGCTGAATGCAGTGATTATTTACAGAACTAAGAACGCTTGTCTCTCTAACATAAAATTTCTTTGTGAAAATTAGGTAAGTAAGTAAGAATTCTTTTGATTATACAAAAAAATTATGAACAAGTATAATTCCGATGCGGCATTGAATTTGGATGCAGATTATTTTAGCACAACCTCCCGGGTCCAATTGTGAAACAAACCATCTTAAGTCTTACACAAGCACAATATACAAAACTTCATGAAAATGTACCTACACAGCTTTAGTTATTTATTTCTTTTACACTTTATGTACGCCGAGTAAATTTACGTTGCTTTTTATGAATTTTATTTTGCCTCCATATGCGTGTTTTACCACCCCTGTACGCAAATTAGTGCTCAGAGCTTCAATATTTGATCGAAAGCTCAGAGGAATTTATTCGATATCATGTCCACGCCACGGCTACCTTCTATCATCGCACCACTCGCCCATACAGTGTGTTCATACAGTCCTCCAAAAAAAAGCTAATTGAAAATGATCAATAATGTTTTGTAACTAGTCAAATTAATAACAGATTTAACACCTAAAATCCATTACCTACCTACTAATCGACTTTAGATTATCTGGTACTAAAACCTAGGTACTTAACGAGAGATTGGTAGGTATTATAATCATACCCAAGTTTAGTCCTAATAGCCCGCAAATGGCCCAGTTTAATCTTCTCTTTACATCGCTAACTTAAATTACTTCGGACTTTAATGCCTGTCTCGGTGGCGCCGTAATAGTGTTTCAATGCGACTGTCGATGCCATGGTCTACTAGGGCTTCAATCCTGGCTAGGAAAAATACTTGTGTGTTCGAAGGAATATAGTTTAGAAGTTTAGGCATTTTCTTTTCTATAATGTAGTAGGTATACGTTTATACTTACCTAGAAATATTTAAACATATTTAACAGTTTGTCTAGATCACAAGCTTATATTATTAACTCATTTCGGCTAGATGGCTCAGCTATGTAAAAAGGCCCAAAATATATTGTTACTTATTCTTGACACTTCTTAAATGTAGGTACTTAGGTAGGTTTACCAGCTGACTAATGGATGAAGGAGACAAAGGTCACAAACAAGCTCAGGGGTTGGGTGACCAGTCGGCAGTCGCTTTCAACAAACCAACAAAGCAATCCTAATACAAAAAAATATAACGGAAACTGGCTTCAGTCTGAAAAGTTTGAAAGAAAATGAGATTATCCGTGAAATTGTTAAATGAGAAAAGTCTTTAGACATTCTAGGTACTTTTGTGGAGTTTTAGCTGGCGCGCGGACGATATTGAAAGATTTCTTTAGGAATATTTTAATAGATACCTAAACTTTAGGGAAGTTTGCGCTAAAGTTTAGTCACAGGTTAAGTTATGAAGACGTACAGTAGTATCAAAGGCATATTCATTAATTCTAATATGACTTCTTCTGTGATAACTACGAGTATCATAACATATCTACCTATTCAATACCAAAAAGTATTTTCTCTTCTGCTTGGAATCGCGTATATGGATCCTCACTGAAGTTCAAAAAAATCATATCGGAGCGTTGGGGCCTTACCGAAAACTTTGGGCCCTTAAGCCCGCTTCATATTATAATAGGTACTGACTAACGGGCTATGTCTTTGCAAAGAGAAGGAAAACTCCAAACAAAATACCATGCACCAACTACTCATCTGTCTGGTCAGCGTGGTTTAGATTTGATATCATATCAGTATCAAAACAACTGAACTCAAAACTAGATGAGATTTATGCTGAACTCTGCATCCACTCCAAAGAAATATCCACTTCGTTAGTTTAACGAAATCAATTTGACATGAAAAGCCTCTCATTGATATCCGGTAGTGCAGTCTGGAAAATGGAACGGTATAATATATAGCGGCACATTACGTTAGATAGGTACAAACACTTGAGACTCGGCATACGTTCCCACGCTCTGTGAAAAGTGCGATAGACGACAGATTGGAATTGTTAGTAGCGATCGACGGTACTGCTAGTTGGATTGGAAATGAATAAGAATTTATCGCTTTTTTGGTATAATTTCGTAATCTGTTTTATAATTTGCTTTGAAACTTGAAATTGAATATTGTTAGTTATTGATTATATTATCATTATATGTAGCGCTCTTGGCCCCGCGGATGCAGTGTTATGTAGACGATCACTGTAGTAAGCAATATGTAGATACTATGGCCGGTTATGGATGGGTGACCATCACGTGACCACTTTGTGACATTTATTTGCAATCGTTTTCTTGCTTCGGAGGGCACTTTAAGCCGTTGGTCACGGTTGTCAGTAAAATGGCAGTCGTTAAGCCAAGTTGAAGGCCTTTATGGGCGGCTTGAAAAATTTCAACAGCAGGCGGTCACAACCTGCGTGCTGCTGCTGTCCATATCAACACGGCAATACGGCTCACCATCTTTACGTGGAGCATAATCTAAAAAGGTGATATGTGGATATTAGAAAATATGCCCCTGCCTACCCCTTCGGGGATAATAAGCGCGGTCATATGAATGTTTGTATTATTTGTAGAAGAACCAATGTCCGATAGAGCAAACGAGCTCTAAAGTGGAGAACTCGGCTTGAAATAGGAGTAGGTCATTCAACGGCCAGACGACGCGGCGACGGACCCACGACCTGGAAAAGATCCCAGGTAGAAACTGAATGCGGGAGATGCAGAACTATTTTCTTTTTTTTTTCTCTTATGTGTGTTTCTGTTTCATAGCAATCTGTTTTCTTCCAAACAATGAGCTATCTCTTTGACTGATTACTCTGCTATATGATTTGAATCAGAGTCAAGTGTCCAAGTCCACTGACACTTTCCTCCTTTACTGGGCGATTTGAAATGCGATGCAGGACTATGTCGTAAATTGGGAGAGGCCTACGTTCAGCAGTGGACTGACATAGACTGTTTTTATAATTGTGTGGATATTGACTAACACCACTCGTACTGTTCCGCAACATTTAGGTAGGTACCTACTTTGGGTTCCGAACCGCACCTGCACTTTAAATTTAAACAATGAAATAATATAAAGCTTGTGTTAAAGAATATAAATATAATATAAAGTAGTTAATAAAATAAATAAATATTCACGGACATTTCATTTTTTTTGTGTGAAATGTCCGTGAATATTTATTTATATATTTATTTATTAAGTAGTAATCTGCATAAGATTTGAGATATTGTAGGCGAAAGCGGTCAGGTTTACAACGTTGGTAAATGTTGTATAACGTTAAATATTTATGGCAAGTTCCACTAAGTAGTACGAATGGCAGTACCACCTGCAAGATAAAGTCACCGTAATAATAACATATACTAACATATATGATAGTATTACCACAATATAAAGAGAACTGTCGGCTGTGGTATTACCGTGATAGGTTGCCATCAATCGAGAAATTAAATAAGGTTGTAAAATCTTACCTACATCAACCCTGCTGAAACTATTATGTCATACTGCTGACTGAGAGTTTTAATGAGGTTGGAAATCTCAGTGATTAAGCCAGTATATTCTCACCCGGTCGTTTATTCCAGCAGTATATGGGAGAATCTCATGTTCAGTGGTAAACAACGGAGCCGTTACGGCGAAGGGCATGATATATTGCAAGGCTATTAGAATGCGTGGGTTTCGGAGGGTGAAATAAAATTAAATGACAGCCAGGTATAAGGGTTGTCACTGGCAAGAAAGCAGTGGTAATATATGGATGCTTAATGTATTTCTCAAGGAGGAAGTGTAGAGTAGGTAAGACTTAAGTACCTACTTAAGATATAATGATAGAGGTGTTTATTTTGCTTGACTGTCACTAGTATGCGTACAATCATATTTTATAACGGTTACCTACAAGGTTACGTGCTAATTTCAGGGTCTAGGCCTCCGGATCCATGCCCCGGGATTCATACTTCAGCCTCGTGGTCCGGAGTGATGGGGATGAGGTCATGAATCAGAGTCAAAGTTCTAAGGTGTATCTAGTGCGACTTTGAAAAGTATTTTACTCAATAGGGGAGCTCAGTCCATCTACTCAAACGCGAATATAATTTCGCATCCTTCACAGCCTAACAATGCGTAGCAACAGACAAAAACATACAGACAAAACAACTATTTACTTAATTCAGTTACAAATGAAAACTCAACTAAAGCGACGTTTTGACAAAAGAGTTACATACGACTGCCTTAAATTGCGTTTTAGTGTAAAGTTCTACCGTGCAATTTAATCAAAGGAAGATAGAATGGCTTAGTTGGTACATTGTAGAACTTATTTGATTATACGATACGCATGGCGCATCATCGATCGCTACGTCAGTCAATAGCAAGTAAAACGAAGTACTTTTTACTCCTACACAAAGTATCTGCCATCTGTTTGAGTGGCACTTTAAACCAAGAGCCGTGAGAAGTCGAGGAGCGCAAACCAAGACAGGGTTGCACACTGCGAGTAATGCTACGGTTTAAAGTAATTTATGGCTCTCACGTAGCCCAGCTTTACCGTGGATTGCTGAAAATGTGTGACATTTTAAAAGCGCTGTTTGTCTGAATGTAACGTTTTATAGGTACTATTGATACCGATAATGTGATAACAGAGGCAATGTTATAGATTCTGAGTAAAACGGTACCTATTTTGTCGATACATTATGAACTGTTGCACTGAATACTGTCTGCATAGGTGTAGATACCTACGGTTCAACAGCTCTGAAAATGTTTGATACTTTAGTGATAGAAGCAGGATCATTGACATACGAACGATACGAAGAATGTACCTGCGGTGCTGCGGTGGATATGTAGAGTCACGTGGACTACGTAAGGCACTCTGTGCAGTCCGAATACGTTGGTTTCAGTGCTTGGCTATGCGGTTTCAGCTATGCTGGTTGCACAGAGATGTATCGAAGAAATTTGAGCTTGACGTAGAGAATGATATGTGAGTCAATGGTTTTATTAAGAAAACGAAAGAGGAAATAATAAGAAGCACATTTCAGTTATTGAGGCAAGGGTTTTGTACTAGTGCTAAGGATGAGTAGAAAAAGCAAACGATGATGATAATATATTATATATTAGTAGATAACTCCCTTTCTGAAATCAGTAAAAAAGCAATATCGTAATGTCAAGATAATAGTCCAACTAATAAACGCAAATTATGTAACGAATTGAACGCAAATATTGTCATTTAATTAACTGAAACAGACAATCGAAATCCACTAGTATTATTAGGGTTTGATGGAGCGTTTTCAGTTTTCCAAAATAAACAGTCGTGTTCAAATGGACGTTCGTGGGGAAATTAAACAAAGCCCTTTGGTTGCCATCAAGTTTTCATCACAAAGGATAATATAAACAGACGCTTTGGTCGGCGCACGGCAGGGGTGATTAGCAAGTGGTGTAAATATCTTACTAATGTTATAATTGCGAAAGTTTGTGAGTGTGGATTTTTGTTACTCTTTCACGCTTTAACGGCTTAACGGATCTGGCTAAAATTTGGTAAAGTAATTATGAAGCGCTCGTGGCCTCGCGGACTCAGTGTTCTGTAAACGATCACTGCAGTAAGCAACATTTACTATGGCCGGATATGGATGGGTGACCACCACTTCGTGACATTTATTTACGAGCGTTTCCGTGCTTCGGAAGGCACGATAAGCCGTTGGTCCCGGTTGTCAGAAAAATGACAGTCGTTAAGCCAAGTTGAAGTCCTTACGGGCGACTTGAAAAATTTCAACTGTGGGTCGTCACAACCTGCGCCCTGGTCGGCAGCGCGTGTGTAACGCCTCTGGTGTTGCAAACGTCTATAGGCTACGGTTACCAACCTTCCGGTGGGCCGTAAGTTTGTCTGCCACCTAAGTAGTATAAAATAATAATAATAATAATAACCAACTATCAGCGTGTCGGCACAGCGGCTGTCGGATCAAGTGCGGGTCATACAACGTAATCGTATGTTGGATGATGCCGTGCTTGAGAGGCTTCGCTCAGAGTTGCAGTGTAGCCTCATCATCCCTACTTCGTCTCAAACTACTGAAATACAGATCCACGCAACGCAACCTGACGTACGTATTGACGAAATAGTGGATGATGTTGCTACAACAGTAAGTACTCAATACAATGATGAACTAAGGAGTGTTTTGGAGCGAACGATTCTAGAGTATAGGTTTTGCGATCCCATGTGTCGCCCACGTATACCGCGTTTGCCTACGCACAAAAAAAACATGGCTCTAGTGAGCACCCTGGACTCGGTTCTACCAAGTTATTTTAATACTTGTGTAGATATTAGTGATGCGCACTCAATTCTGTATTGCGCGGCTGTAACAGTATGTCGGGTAGCTGGTGTCAAATTTCCTAAATTTGAGCCAGCTACTAGACCTCAGTCTGTTCCAGTCTGGCAGTGCAGAATTGAGCGTCGTATCACCGAGACTAGGGTGCTCATTGGTAAGCTATGCTGCTTCAGGGGGGGTAATACCCGACCCAGAGTGATGCGTTTTGTGACTCGTGCATTTGCGGGGACAGATATTAGTCCCCGCGAATACTCTGTATGGGTCACGGAACGCATTGACTACCTGAAGCAGAAAATTTGTGCGTGGGCAAACCGTATACGGCGATACAAAAAGAGAGTGGATAGATATACTCAGAATCGTTCGTTCCAAAAAGATGAGAGGTGTGTATATAGAAGATGGGAGCAATCCGGTTCAAGTGTGACTAGTGTGTGCCTACCTGATGCCGAAACCACAAGCACATTTTGGCGAGGTATTTGGTCGGCACCTATTAGTCATACAGAGTGTGATTGGATGCGGAATGTCGAGCAGTCATGCGAGTCTATTGAATCCATGGCACCAGTCATAATAACACCCGATGACATTGCCAGTGCAGTTCGTTCGTTGCCCAATTGGAAATCAACTGGGCCGGACGGACTGCACAATTTTTGGCTCAAATGGTTCCATAGCTCGCATGATTGTTTGGCATCTTGCTTTCAATCATCAGTTGAGTCTGGATCGCTTCCATCTTTTATGACTTCGGGTATTACACACCTCCTCTATAAATCCGGTAGTACCACGGACCCGAAAAATTATAGACCGATAACTTGTTTGCCTACGGTCTATAAGCTTCTGACATCTGTTTTGAGAGTTAAATTATCATCTCATTTAGAAAATAATTCTATATTGTCCAACTCTCAAAATGGATGTAGAAGCGGGTCACGTGGTACTAAAGAACTCCTTATTCTTGACATGGCCATTAATCAGCAGGTTCGTCGGAACCGGAGAAATTTGGAGACATGCTGGATTGATTACAAGAAAGCCTACGACTCCGTGCCACATACATGGCTGTTGAGGGTGCTAGAGTTGTACAAAGTTGATACAACTCTTCGCACCTTCTTGAAGGCATGTATGGGGCAATGGAGAACGGCTCTTGTTTATCCAGGATGTCGTCAGATTCTTGGGGATGGTGAACCTGTCAAGATTGAGAGGGGTATATTTCAGGGTGATAGTCTGAGTCCCTTATGGTTTTGTCTAGCACTGAATCCCCTCAGTACTTTACTGGAGGATTCAGGGCTAGGCTATCAGTTTCGGAGAGGAGGTCAAGTTGTTTCCCACCTTCTGTACATGGATGACTTGAAATTATTTGCCTGCACCGATTCCCACTTGATAGAGTTACTCAAGATCACTGAAACCTTTAGTAATTCTATCAAAATGGAATTTGGTGTAGATAAATGTGCAGTCATGCATGTAAAGAAGGGACGGATTGTGGAATCTGAAAGAGTAGAACTTTCAGATTTCACAAAACTTAAATCCCTCTCTGCGACTGAAACCTACAAATATCTTGGTATGTCGCAGGCATTAGGTATTGTTGAGGCAGGCATGAAACAAACGTTGATGGATCGTTTCTTCGGCCGCCTGAAAAAAGTACTGAGAAGTCTTTTATCAGGTGGTAACAAGGTACGCGCCATCAACGGTTGGGCCATGCCTGTCTTAGGATATTCCTTCGGCATACTGAGATGGACTCAGACTGAATTAGACACCCTGGATAGAAAAGTCCGTTCGTTGTTGACCGCAAACCGAATGCATCATCCACGTTCGTCTGTAATGAGGTTGTATATCCCACGGAAATGTGGCGGTCGTGGTTTTTTAAATATCAAGACGTTACACAACCGTGAGATATACAACCTTAGGGAATATTTCCTACATGTGGACGTGGGTATGCATCGAGATGTGGTAGCAATAGACAGCGGACTGACCCCTCTTTCTCTTGCCAAAGAGAACTGGCACAAACCAGCAATACTGTCTACTAATGATCGCAAGGAGATATGGCAGAGCAAAGAGCTGCATGGACGGTTTTATCGGGCCTTACATGGGCCCGATGTAGATTTACTAGCATCTATATCTTGGCTACGTTTTGGTGATCTGTTTGGAGAAACCGAAGGTTTTGTCTGTGCAATTACTGACGAAGTTGTCATGACGAATAACTATCGGAAATATATTTTGAGAGATGGTACGGTTGACATATGTCGGGCATGCCACCTACCGGGTGAATCTCTCAGACATATTATTTCTGGTTGTCCTCGTCTTGCCAACGGTGAGTATTTGCATAGACACAACCAAGTGGCCAGGATTGTCCATCAGCAACTTGCACTAAAATATAAACTTGTTGATTCAGAGGTACCGTATTACAGGTATGTGCCCGACCCAGTTCTAGAAAATGGCCGTGTTACATTGTATTGGGATCGATCTATTATCACTGACAGGACTATTGTGGCCAATAAGCCTGATATAGTGGTAATAGATCGATCAGAGCGCCTCGCAATAATCGTTGACATTACCGTCCCACATGACGAAAATCTCGTGAAAGCAGAAAAGGAAAAACAAATAAAATATTTGGATTTGGCTCACGAGATTGTCGATATGTGGGATGTGGACTCGGCGGTCTTCTTCTTCTTCGAGTCAATGGCTAATATTAGATGCTCTGATTGCCAAGAGCTTCATGGTCTGATTGCCAAGAGCCTCGATCAACATCTGAAGAGGCTCGGGTTGGGTAGTTGGGTCAAGAGTCAGATGCAAAAGGCAGTTCTCCTAGACACGGCACGTATTGTGAGGAGGTTCCTGTCTCTGCAGCCCTAACCACCGGTAGCTTGGTCCCTGTACCCGATGCCGGTGGGACACTATTTTTTTATATTTTTAAATATATTTTCTTTTTTATAAAATGTATTTAAAAATTTAATTTAATAAGTATAACTATGTAAATAAAGGGAATAATAATAATAGATTAGGTATTTTCTGAAATAACTCATAGGCTACTTTTTACCCCGGGAAAAAGTTCTAATGGGAAACGGGAATGGGAGGGTGGCCGCGGACGCCAGCTAGTCATACATATGAGAATACATTTATGTGACTATGAAACATACCGTCAAATTATTTAGGAGGAATTACAGGAGGTTTGGATGTTTGTAGCTCAATCACTCTGTAACCCCTAAAACACCTTGGCTGTTTAGTATGCAGATAGTTGATACCCAGGATAAACACAAGCTTTTATTTCAGGAACAAGTTCAGTGAGTGTGAAAAGGGAAACGAGTATCTACAGGAAAATATTAACTAGTTACCTACGCGGAGAGAGACGCCATCATAAAGGTAGCTAGATTCAGTGTGAGGGATTCTAGATCTATGGTGTAACCTGTCCTAACAAACAAGATTTTCAAATAGTCAAACTTTGTTTCAAAAACTATCGGTATTCTAATCTAGTATAGATTAGTGGAAATATTGTTCCCGTTCCCGTGGGAATATGGGAATAAGATATAGCCTAAGTCACCCCGGGATAGTGTACCTTCCCCACAGTGAAAGAATTTTTCAAATAGGTGCAGTAGTTCCAGAGCCTATTCGATGCAACCAAACAAACAATCAAATCTGTCATCTTTATAATATTTAAGGTATATATTTGAAGCAATTTAGCTTAGCTGAAGGGTTTAACAGCAATATTAGAAATGGCGGTTGATAGTTTTCTTTTCATGAAATAAAAATAAGTAGTGGTAGGTATCTACATTTGTTGCTCTAAAAATATACCATAGTTCTTAAAGAAAGCGGAGCAACTTGTGTCTACTTTGTAAGGAGGAAATGCTGTCGGAATTTCTCTTTCGAAATGTTCTTAGTTTAAAGGAACGCTCTGTAGGCGGAAACGAACAGTTCACTCCTTGAAAACCCTGTAACGAACATCCGTCTGTTGTAAAAATATTACATTTACATTATTATTATCGAAACTAAACCTAAATAAGGCCCCCATGGGATTGTGCCCAAAAGACTACCGGCATTCCCCCTTTGAATAGCAATACCTATTCGCTGAGCGAGAAAACTGCCAGCTCTTGGGTCACCAGTCCACTCCACAAGGCGCTTTTTCAAATTCTTGAAACAGTTTGCGCATTGGGATCTCATGGATCTGGGGTCTCGACACCGACTGGACAAAAACGATACGATGAAGTTAGATACAAAAAAAAATCACGGTGATTTTTTTTGTACCTAACTTCTAGTCGTTTACTAGTTAGTCATAGCTTGTTCGTTCGCACATAAAAATATTTATGTACAATCATGTTAAACTCCTTTAAGTAAGCGCTAAGCTCTAGATAAGATGATGGACTTTAAATTCTGAAGGCTAAGCTGAACAGCGTTGCATTTCTCTTAACCATTCACGTAATCCGTATTGGATGTTGGCCGTACTCAGTTTGTACTATACCTATCTTATTGGATTTCTCTTCCAATGCTATTGACAATACACTACTAAAGGTTATTCTTTACTTTGGTTTTTTTTATTTTACGTATGGAAACTACGACTAAAACTACTAGGCGCCCTACAAACTGACTACGACCGAGAGTCCCGGGTAAGTCCTCGGGTGGATGTCCCAGGGTTCTTTACTTAGTCTGACGTTAGGCTGTCAAAATAAGGAGGTAGTTTATGTTATTACGTGAAAGCTCCAATTCTGCAAGTTAAATACTGCTTTTACGATAAAATGGACGACATTGCTTAAGCTTGAGTAAATATAATAACGAGATACGAGTCTATAAAATGAATGGTACATTTATGTTAAACTTCCACACTTGTACTGATATGTCTTGTAAACGGAGCGTGAAATCACATCTCACATGTCTGCGAGATTGACAGAAGAAAATTGTTCTTGGCCTCAAGGTAGGTAGATGGAATGTCGAATTGCCTATATTAGTATCGTTTCTTTGAACAAAGCGATTATATTATGCGATCTGCAACATATCTTATAAAAATCGTACTTATTTTTTTGTAAGAATGTTATGTGTGTGAACTCGCTATTTAAAAAAATACAATACTAATGAGATAAGTCTACGGGAGCCTCGTCGCAGACTACAAAGTACCATAAGCTCTAAATAACACCATAAAACATATTTACTTGTATCTTTTATGAACATTTTAAAAAAGGTGTTGGCGAAAAGCTTGTAAGTAAATAAATCGTTGTGAAAACACTGGGATACATTTTTGTTATATTTAATCACTGCTGACGTAGGCACAAAGTGTCGTTGTCCTTTTATCGTATAACTGTCGGATATTAATGGTTTTTTACTCTATCAGCAGTATACATAGGTGCTGACGGCGCGGTTTATTTTGTATGACCATTCAGTGGATAGTACAGCGATTCTCAAACTGAAAGAGTACTTGATTACGCGGGGTTAAAAACGAGTTAAACTTGCATGAAAGGTAGAAACAATAAAACACGTGTTGCTAACTCGTGTTAGTAGGTTTTGATACCCATTCAGTAACAGCAGACTTGGTCGTCTAGGATTCTGACTTTTTTTTTTGTTCGTCGTACCTATGGAACCTCCTTGAGGGAAACAAACGGTAAAATTGTCATGTTTGACTAGCGACTCTCCTTCATAATTTTCATTGTTTATGATTGCACAGCTAAATGACCGTGGTCTTACACCCGTCGTGGTTTTTTCTCGGACCACAGTAACTTGTTCATGGGATAAGCCTACCCAGTTAGTCCAGAGTTTGGGCTATCTGTATACAAAATTTCAGCTAAAATGTTTGTGGGTTTCAAGCCTGAGAGTTGATGATGACATCTTCGCAAACTTTCGCATTTAGGTATAAAATTTCCTTTAAAGAACGATTATACCTACCTAATAGTTTTTAAAAACAATTTATGTTTGCGAGTGAACGTGACGACCAACAATAAGGTACGGGCTCTTAACTCGTCTAGCTACGGCGGCATGCGGCACAGCGGTGCAGCCTCGTTAAGTGCCGCAACGCTTCGATATTAAATTTATCGCTTCTGTTACTTCCTGTCTCGTCTTATATCATATTCATAAATTACCACAATATAATGAGTTACCGACCACAGAGATTTTAATACCTAGAACTTTGTCGTCTTTTTTATTGTCGTGAAAATGTTCAGAGGCATATTATACGCCAACATTTCATGATAAGGTTTTGTCCCACGTAATATGTGGAGAACCTATTGACGCGCTGAAATGAACAGGCGCAGGTTATGATTACCCACTGTTAAATTTTTTTTAAGTCGCTCATGAAGGCCTTCCAGTTGCATTAAATATAGCCATGTTACTGGCAACCGGGACCAAGGGCTTAACGTGCCTTGCAAAGTACAGAAACACTCGTAATGGCAATGTTACAAAGTGGTCACCCATCTGAGGACCAGCCTAACTTGAAATGCTTAATGCAGTGACTATTTACAGAGAACGTCTCTCTAAAATATTTTTTTCAATGACCAATTAGGTAAGAATTCTTTTGAAGAAAGAAGAAATTTATGAAGAAGTTTAATTCCGATGTGGCATTGAATGTCGATTACTTTAGTACAACCTCCAGGGTCCAATTGTGAAACTAACCATCAAGTCTCACACAAGCACAATATACAAAACTTCATGAAAATTTACACGGCGACATTAGTTATTTATTTATTTTACACTTTATGTACGCCAAGAAAATTTACGTTGCTTTTTATGAATTTTATTTTGCCTCCATATGCGTGTTTTACCCAAAGACTTCTATATAAGCTGATGTAGACGCGCCGTACTCTAAAAAACGAGATTTCAAAAGCAATCCTCAAATACACATATTAATAAGACTACACTCACTTATAAATATTTTTTACGTAATTGTCACCAAACACAATAGCAATATACGAATAGAAAAAGAGTAAAAGAGAAGGCGTATGTACTCCGATTGCAAGTCGAGCACCTACTTTCGAAGTTTTGACTCAAAACAGTGCGAGCAGCGCTGCTAATTAGCTCAGTTTATAGGTTTCAAAAATCGGTGCGTAGGGCATGTCTACCTCAGTTTATATAGAAGTCTTTGGTTTTACCACCCCTGTACGCAAATTAGTGCTCAGAGCTTCAATATTTGATCGAAGGCTCAAAGGAATTTATTCGATATCATGTCCACGGCTACGATCTATCATCGCACCGCTCATACAGTGTGTTCATACAGTCTTCCAAAAAAAAAGACGTGTGGCACTCGGGGACTGCCGCGGTAAAGCTATTACATAGCATTTTTTACCAACTATGCTAGTATAATTATTTCTATATAAGAATACTAGCTGATGCCCGCAGCTTCGCCCGCGTGAAATTTGTTACCGCGAGAAGTTATTCCCGGGATAAAAGGTAGCCTGTGTGTTATTCCAGACTATAATGTATCTCTGTACCAAATTTCAGCCCGATCCGTTCAGCGGTTTGAGCGTTAAAGAGTAACAAACATCCACACTCACAAACTTTCACATTTATAATATTAGTAAGAACTATGTTCAACAAAGTACCAAGTACTTGACTGTGGACATTTGGGCTTTTGGAATTTTGGCCTATTGGCCTTTTGGCCTTTTGGACTTTTGGACTTTTGGACTTTTGGCCTTTTGGACTTTTGTACTATTGGACTTTTGGACTTTTGGACTTTTGGACTTTTGGACTTTAGAAGAACCAAAAGTCCTCAAAGACCGAAAAGTCCCAAAAGTCCAAAAGCTATGCAATAGCTTAATAGGTATTTTGTTTTAGAACTTTTTAAGAAGAACAAATATTTTGTAATAAATTATTTTTATGTAACTTCAACCATTTACGCAGAGGCGCAACGGATACTCTTATAACGATTAAATGTTTTCCGATTTCGAAACATTCCTCATTGCTGAACCGCTCCTATTAATCTTAGCATTATGTTATGTAGCCTATAGCCACTATCAATAAATGAACCCACTTACTATCGAACAGTTTTTGAAACCCTACCAATAGTTTCAGTAAGGCTTGCCTTGGTATGATGTGATCATGGTCCCTTTGCAGCGTGTGTCCAATCCAGCGCAGCAGCTACACTTCCGACGTTTGATCTGTTGGTGGATAGGGGTCTCACTGCAGCGTTCCAATAGTCTTACGTTCGTGATGTTCTCGGGCCCGTATGTACCGAGGATCCATTGGAGGCAGCGTTTGACGAAGACTTATAGCTGGTAGCTGGTGCGAAATGTCTTTAGTGACCTTCCATGTCTCGCATCCGTATAGCAGTTAGCAGTACAGTTTTAACGTTTACTTTGTTTTGAGTTTCACTCTTCGTGTCCATTTTCGCAACTGCCTACGGGGCGCAGCTGTGTAAAGGTTGTTCTGGCCTTGGCGAGACTCGAAATGATGTAGGGTACTCTTCTATCCCATCAGTTTCTGACACGACACTCCCGAGGTACGTGAATTAGTGCCTCAACCACATCTCTTGCGTCTGTCGATTTTAATTTCAGTCCAGCCATTCGCTGCCTCATCCTGCTCGTTGTCCTGCACGTTGTCCTGCAGACATGCATGACGGCGTGTGTGTGCCTCAGCAGGCACAGGACATCGGCATCACTTAAATCCTCCAGGATATCAGTATAGGCCCCATTCTATGCCGCGCCGATTGTTCTTTGCGGTATTCAGCATTATATCATCTATTTTCTATGGATGGTTGTTAACTATCCTGTTATCTTCATAACGATCCTCTAAGGTAGGTACAGTATGTATTTTCAAAAGAGTTTGTGAACTCTATTTTTATTTTCTTTTTCAGAATATTGATGACATTTGATTGATGTCATTTTATACACGTTACGTCTACTACATTGATACATGTAATAAAATTCTAACACGCCGGTGTTTGTATGTAAATTGTTTATACTGAGGAAAATTCTATACTGAGGAATAGCTTTAACCATTAAGCTCTATTTTGATTAAGCAAACAGGGCAGATTCACACGCTACTTGATGAGTATGATTAATAAATACCTCTAATTTCATAGAACTTGTGTGACGTAAACAAAGTTGCGAGGGTCAGCTAGTTAAAAGATAAAACAATAGGTTTCTTCTTATCTACTTAAAAACTATTTTTACAAATTTTATGGTAATATTAGTAGTAGTCTTTGAAATATACATGTATGGTATTGTTGTGACTTTTATGACACGTTTAAAGTACATAGGTATGGGATAGATGGCGCTCGCGGCTACGTCGGCGTGAAATTTTCTTCCCGCTTCCCATGGGAACGTACTCCCGGGTTTGGTTATCTTTATAGCAGTATTATATATTATATAAATTAACAAAACAAAAAATAATACTTTATTGGTGATAATAATAATAAAATGTATGTATATAGAGTACTCACTCATTTTCTTTCACTATTTTTCGTGACTTTCTTCATTAATAAATGCACTTTGTTTATTCATATTTAAAACACTTTTTACACAAATTATACGAGTACAGTTCACTGTTGTACATAGATGATGAATACCTATACACCTATAGTCGAATTTTTATTAAGACGAAGTAAATTGACAGCAACTAATGTAATTGACAGCATCGAAATTGTCATTTCACATTAAGAACTCTAAATTCGACCTGCACTCTTAATTCAACTTTGGTCGAGTGGTTAAGACGCGGATCGGTACGCAGAAGGCGCAAGATCGATTCTGGGTACAAGCATCAATTTTTGGATTATTTGACATAATATATAACGACTGCAGAGTTCATAATTGACGTAAACAAAAAAATTATGAAGTGCGAGACGAGATATACGAACGTGGCCGAAGGTAGCCGAGAGTGTGATTCGTTTTCGTGACACAATTTCTGAATTCGGTCTCCACGCAAGGCCCGCGATAGAAGCTATGCAATAGCTTAATAAATGGTTTAAAAACCCTAGAAAAATACGCTTTATAATTCACGAAAAAAAAACAAAAATAAATTATGGATCGTTCAAGTTGCCTCTATTTCTAGGCTGAAGTGTAAACTATGTGCTTATAGTTATAATATTTGATTGTAAAAGCGTGGGGCGCTAGAACAAGAAAGACTTTTTTGTAAGCAAATTCCTATTAATACTAATCCTTTTATAATAAAAATCCTGGCGAAAGCTGCATGAGGTCGCACAAGTGCATAACGTTTATGCTGCCAAAGGGAACGCCTCTTCTTTCAGGCAATTAAGTAGATACATGAGGGGAATACGTTAACAGTGGCAAAATGTAGAGTTCTTGTTCGAGAACGAGATATCTTTGGTTACCTTTCAAAACCCGCTTGGGGATATATGCGTTTGCATTCTTATTACACGATTACTACATATTGTACTAACTTGTGTCTCGGAATACCGAAACTTTAAGGACCTACCTATGAATTTTCTAATAGAGATCCGTAACGGTAATAGGTTTGCTCCTATTACGCGGGTGTCACGAAAAACTGGCAAAAGTGGGTGTTGAAAATACGTAGGCGTGATTAATTACTTTACTTTTCAAGGAAGTGTGTTATGCATATCAATTAAAGCCTATCATCGTTAATACATTTTCGAAATATAAAATGATATTAATATTAAGTCACAATAGATATATAAAAGCGTGTCGGTGTAAATTAATAGTTTAAAAACACGAGACTGAACACAAACACACAGACAGAAACTGAAGCGCTCGTGACCCCGCGGACTCAGTGTTCTGTAAACGATCACTGCAGTAAGCAACTTTCACTATGGCCGGTCCATGGATGGGTGACCACCCATGTGATCACTTTGTGACATTTATTTAAGCATTTCCGTGCTTCGGAAGGCACGTTAAGCCGTTGGTCCCGGTTGCCAGTAAAACGGCAGTCGTTAAGCTAAGTTGAAGGCTTAATTTCAACAGCAAGCAGTCACAACCTGCGCCTGTCCATTTAAACACGGCAATACGGCTCACCACCTATTACGTGAGAAAAATTATACAAAGGTGAAATGTGGGCATATAATATGCCTCTGCCTACCCCTTCGGGGATAAAGGCGTAACCATATGTATGTATGTATGTAAAAACACGAGAAAAGCTTTTATACATAAAATTGTGACCTTATCCTTAATCTTACAAGACATCATGCAGCTTCCGCCAGGAAAGTATTTCCTGTCCCAGCGCCCCACGCTTTTACAATCAAATATTATAACTATAACCACATAGTTTACACTTCAGTCTAGAAATAGAGGCAACTTGAACGATCCATAATTTATTTTTGGTTTTTTTTCGTGAATTATAAAGCGTATTTTTCTAGGGTTTTTTAAACCATTTATTTATTAGATTATACTAGCTGACCCGCGCAACTTCGTTTGCGTGATAAATGAAGAACCGCTCGACCGATTTTGTGTAAACTTCACATAAACCATCGACTAAATAGTCTGAACAAAGCCTAAACATTTGGTTTGGATAGGTGAGCCCATTCTTGAGTTATAAAATTACAACGAAAAGTGGCATTGATTTTTATATAAATAGATATACCTAACTACCACTTTTGTCTCGAGACAAAAATATACAGTTAGGTACAAAAATATCACCACACGGAAGAAGCCGCAATCATTTGCTAGTTCGTCATAGCTTGTTCGTGATCCTTGAAACATGCTTCGTAGGGCTTACACAGGGCTCCCAACCGTAGGCTGTTAGGTAGGATACGTGAGGTTTTTAGTCGGTAGGAGTCCGGCATAGCATGCCTGTAGGATTTTCCACAAGGAAAAAAAAATGTTCATGAAACTGCAATTTTTAGCACAATATTATCTACATAAAATATTTATGTACAATCATGTTCAACTCCTTTAAGTAAGCACTAAGCTCTAGCTAAGCTAAACAGCGTTGCATTTCTCTTAACCATTCACGTAATCCGTATTGGATGCTGTCCGTACTCAGTTTGTATTATATCTACCTTAACGGGTTTCTTCTCAAATGCTATTGGCCCTACACTTTTAGAGGTTACTCTTTATTTAATATCTTTTCTTTTATTTTACCTGGAAACTACGACTTAAGCTACTAGGCGCCCTGCAAACTACCTACGACCGAGAGTCCTGAGTAAGGCGTCGGGAGGATGTCCCAACTAGGAGCTGCCAAAACTAGGAGATGGTCTATACTAATAGTCTAAGGAGAAAAGATTTGATTAGTTGTTTGTTTCTTTGCACAAATAGGCTCCGAAACTACTGAACCGATTTGAAAAAATGATTTACTGTTGGGAAGCCACACTGTCTCCGAGTAACATTTTATTCCTGTAGTCCCACGGGAATGGGAGCTACGTGAATGAAACCGCGTGACGTCCGCCAGTTTAAATTATAACGTGAAACCTCCAATTGTTCAAGTTAAACTCTGCTTTTACGATAAAATGGACGACATTGCTTCTACTTGAGTAAATATTATAATGAGATGCGAGTCTATAAAATGAATGGTACCTACATTTATGTTGAACTTCCACACTTGTACTGATATGTCTTGTAAACGGAGCGTGGAATCACATCTCACATGACATGTCTGCGAGATTGACAGAAGAAAATTGTTCTTGGCCTCAAGGTAGGTAGATGGAATGTCGAATTGCCTATATTAGTATCGTTTCTTTGAACAAAGCGATTATATTATACCCAGTATCTGTAACAAAACTTATGAAAATCGTATCTACTTTTTTTTTGTAACAATGTTGTAAGTGTGAACTGGTCATTTAAAAAAATACATAACTCGCACTAAGACAAGTCACGGGGTGCCCTCGACGCAGACTCTACAAAGTACCATAAGCTCTAAATAACACAATAAAAAAACATATGTACTTGTATCATTTATGAACATTTAAAATAGGTAGGTGTAGGCGAAAAGCTTGGAAGTAAATAAATCGTTGTGAAAACACTGGGATACATTTTTGTTATATTTAATCACTGCTGACGTCGGCACAAAGTGTCGTTGTCCTTTAATCGTATAACTGTCGGATATTATTGGTTTTTTACTCTATCAGCAGTACACATAGGTGCTGACGGCGCGGTTTATTTTGTATGACCATTCAGTGGATAGTACAGCGATTCTCAAACTGAAAGACTGCCCCCTCTGTGTAAGAGGCGGTAAGGGGTCTAGATAAAGTTGGAGCTTATAATATACTTAAAGCAATTAAATGGGGTAATCATTGATTTCATTTTTGAACTTATGTTTTTAACTAGACTATTTATCTGTGTTCGACAGCATTAACCATGTATAAAAAAAACAACTTGGCTCGGCCTTATACCATAGTATGCTCATGCTCACACAGAGACCTATGCTTGGGGTCTCTTTGAGCACTAAACCCCGAAATGATGTTATCCGCCAAAGAATCAACGTGATCGACTTGCAGAGTAAGCAAGGTAAGGCGAAAATAAGCTGTTCATGTGTCTTTCCAAGAACCTATGACCGATTTGAGTTAGTCATCACATCGGGCAATTTAACTAGACAAGTTTGAGAACCTCGATCTGTCATAGCTGATAGCTACATGATATATTGTAAGTACATCCTATGAAGACTACGCTTACAATTTATTAAATTGAAATTTATCTCTGCAAATAAATGCTGAAACAATTTTGATATTCTTGCAAAGTTCGTTTCTTTTTATTTGTCATCGGACCTCAAACTTCAGAATGTATGTCATGTGTGTCTGCGGCCGCTTGATGCTATTATTGAAAAAATGCTCTACTGGTGAGATTAATTGTCTCTGGACCTTTCTTACTTCGAAGGTCAAGGTAATAAGCACAATAGAAAGTAGATAAACCAGACATAGTACAGTAGAAAAGTAGAAAGCTCTTGCTTTAAATCTCCTAAGGGATAAACTGAAATGTATGGATGTTTCCAATGTTAATTTAATTCGTTTTGTCGTCAGGACGTTGTCGTGAGAACTTCTTTAAAACGTCAAACAATAAAGAGTTCTATGTGGGAAGGTAAGTAATTACCTATAATCGTGATAAGCAGTTTGCCCTGTCCTAAGAACAACCAGCAACGAGTTTACTGCTATCAAATTAGTACAGATATCTGCACGGGAAACTTATTCACATCTTTATCATATTTACTTTTCTCATTGCGCTACTAAAGTAGTACGTTCGAGCCTTCTCCTTGCTACGAATACATCAATAAGGTTCAATCAGTACAAGTATTGTTTCACCTTATTAAAACTTTATCGAATAAACCAAGTTACAAGCAATTTAACTTACCTCCCCTAAATTTCATTTCGTGAGGGAAAATGGTAGACACCCTTCCACAAGTCGTTTATTTAATTCGTTTAAAGCTATTATTATTGCTCCTGAAATCGGCTTTAATAAAGAAGTTTTGTGTGTTTGGAGTTTTGTAGCTCTTTCTCATTTACGTTATGCCTCGGGAAAGGTATCTATCTAAAAACATCTCAATTTCGGGACTGGGTTCAACCTTGATGACTGCTAGGAACATCATGCTTTGGTTGCATTGTATTCCTTACATATGACGCTGGTGCACTTACTTGGCCTTTTCTCAGAGTTTGGGAGGTTAGCAATTAGGATTTCCCATAAAAAAGAAAATAAAAGGAAAATCACTGTTACTTTCAACAGTCAATCAAATGAGTGTCCTACTATAAGATGTGAATCTGAAGAAAGAAAGATTAAATCATACATGTACAAAATGAATATCAATGGTAGTTGTGCTTTAAATACGGTTTGGAACTTTAAGAACCATAAATTAGTGTTTTAATATTTTTCATTTTGTTTTAAAAGTTGTACTTTTATATCACTGAATACTAAAGCGTTGGCTACTCACTTACAGTGCTTAAATTAGAAATGAGAGAGGAATCCTTTTATTTGCCGGTTTATTTAATTATCCAGCTTGCTGAGAAATATTGAGGCGGAGAGCAATATAAAAATGAGTTTATTTTATGAAAAAAACTTAGTGATGCTCGCGACTTAGTACCTACCTATGCTTTTTTTTTTTACGTGTGGAAATCCGACATGGATGCTATGCCGGACTCCTACCGACTAAAACCACACGATGCTCTACAATTGTCTACGGCCGGGAGTTCCGGGTAAGCCCTCGGAAGGATGTCCCAGGGCTCTCGGCAGACTTTGGCGAACACTTCAACCTCGCCTATGGGGTTCGGGTGCTACCCCGCGTCTGGAGAGTCGGTTCGGGTGTTAACCCGGAAGGGGGGGGGAGGAGTTGGGTACTGTCCCACCACTATCACCACTATGAGGGGCAAAGAGATATTCACCATCGTCTTGGCCTGCTTCTGTAAGAACGGCGACCTCTTTTTGAAGCATAACTTGCTCGCAAAAAGATGCAGCGGCATCCCACTTGCTTCCGCTAGAGACCATAGCTTTTACCATGGTCTCCAGTGTGAGAACGTCAACGCCCAGGCCTGCAACGAGGTCTCGGTGCTGTAGCGCCCATGCTGAGCACTCCACCAGAGTATGCAGCGCCGTGTCCTCGCTGCAGTCACCGCAGTGCTGACACTCGGGTGTTGCCTCCCTATGTATGCGCCACAGATACTTACCGAAACACCCGTGTCCGGTAAGTATCTGTGACACCCGATAAGTGAGGCTACCATGACGTCTCTCCAGCCACTCATCCATGACCGGCTTCACCGCCTCAATAGTGGTGAGCCCCCATTTTGGTTTAGTACCTATGCTTGAGATTACCCGCTATTTAATAAGGTTTTCTAAAGTATTTGCACAAATCCCTACTTATTATTTTTGATAGAATACTTGTAGACGACGCGTATATTCATACCAGTGCCACCCGCGCCCATAGACTACTTACGGCGATATGCTTGTTCGCGACCATAGTAGTAAGCATTTCCTTAGACGCTGATTAGATACCTGTTTAGATTTAAGAAATGATTTGTGCGGAAATATAGTGTCAAAACCTAAGTATTTTACCTAATTTTATTATTATAAACGTTTAGTGATAACACGTCGATTAATATGTACTTAGATATAAATACATAATACATATTTATACCTACTTTGAACTATTACATTTCTCTGTCTGTGTGTGTTAATAAATTTGCTACGGGAGTAAGCGTGTGTGCGTGCTCAGCGTCACCGATGTACGATGTACATACTTACTAACATTTTGTATACGGCCGGTAGTTGCCGAACGTTTAGTCGACCGAAACAAGTGGACACAGACGCACACACATAATTGCATCCCGGAAGTACTTAACCGTATCTACTGTTTTATTTGGGAATTCCTGGAGCCACCCTGCATCCTCTACACAGTGGTCCTTCTGCCGGATCATTCAGGAGTTCGCAAATCTGCAAGTTGTAGAACTTGAACAAAGGAATGTTCAACACACCGCCGCGCACGATGGTTGAAACGCGTGGAACTCTCGTAGGAGAACCGTTGATACATGCCGCTGAAGATATAAACAGTGAAGTGCTTTCGCAAACAGTGCAGTCCAAAAGAGTGGTTCTGAATATTGAGCTGAAAGAAATCACCAACCATATATCAAAAAGAGAGGGTAGTCTGCAGATGAAAATTACCGGTGCAGCATCAGCTCATAAGAAGAAAAGTTCCACTAGATCTTCTCTATCAGCACTTAGGAAGCAACTGGAGCTGGAGGCAGCTGAAGCAGAAGCTAAAATTGAGAAGAAGCTCATAGAAAAAAGGTTAGAAGTAAAACTCGCTGCGCTTAAAGGTGGGTCATCGAGAAAGTCACGCAGCAGTGTAGCAGATTCTCTTGCTGGTGCCTCACATAAAGTGGAAGAAGAGCTGGAGAAAAGTGGGTCACAGCAACAGCGCGCGGTATCTCTGCCGTCGGCGCACCCTGCAGTGACCTGCACGTCGGATGTCCAGCCCCTGGCCCAAGCCACGGAAAGAATAGCCACTTCCACCTACAGCGCACAGTCGAAATCGCCGTCAAGAGTACCTAGGCACAAGGACTTAAATTCATTTATTGGAAATCCGTTAGAACAGCTGAAATACAAAAATACCTACATTGGAAATATAAAAATAAGTGATCTCAGTGAAAGTGAAAACGTTAATACGGCTAACGGAACTGTCACGAACACTAGCATAATGTCGCCAAACGCAAGTGTGTTGTTAGGAATAGTGCGCGTGTCTGAGATTACTGAACTGGATTTACCTATGCAGTGCTTAGCTAGTGTTAAATTAGACGCGTACGATTATTTACGTAGCATTAAGCCCTGTTTATGTACAAGCGATGTAAAACCTAAGTTGCTTATCAATCAGGATTATTATAAGTTATTAGTGTCGCAAAGTGTCTATCGTGACGGTAATGAACAGTGTGCAACCCTTACGCCACTCGGGTGGTGTTTAAACGGGATCGTTCCCGTTACCGCTATTACAACGTTGTCTCGCGATAGGTTATTATCAGTAACTGAGCAAGCGTGTGATATTGTTATGACACTGGCAGGCCGGCCGTCGCCGACAGCCGTCCGTGCCGCCGCCGTCGCACCCCTCTCCGCCTCCAGCTCCGTGGGCAATCAGCTGGAGACGCACTCATGCGCCGACGCATCGTCATACCACTGGTCATACGCAATGCAGCAAAGACACGGTGATGCACACATAGATATCACTGATAACGACGAATATTTACGAATGCACAACTTAGTACGACCACGTTCATTTGCATTTAAGGCAATCGGAATGAACTCTAAGAAACGGGTAAATAAGAGCGAACTTTGCGCAATCGTCTGCATCACTAAATCTACCAAATTGATTTACGAACATACGGAGATTTGTTTACCATATAATAACGACCTTGAGATACCAAATGATTATAGACAATTTTATGCCTCAAAATTTAAGGAGAAGATGAAGGGTTTTTAATGGATGGCCACGACGCCTATACCGGAGCTGACAGTCAAGTGTGCATTGCCGATGTCAGAACCCAGAACGGTGTGCTTACCAGACCCGCTACTCGCTAGATCGTACTGCCCACCGCTAATGATTTTGATTGTCCTTTGCGGACAATGGGGCGGAGAATGTAGACGACGCGTATATTCATACCAGTGCCACCCGCGCCCATAGACTACTTACGGCGATATGCTTGTTCGCGACCATAGTAGTAAGCATTTCCTTAGACGCTGATTAGATACCTGTTTAGATTTAAGAAATTATTTGTGCGGAAATATAGTGTCAAAACCTAAGTATTTTACCTAATTTTATTATTATAAACGTTTAGTGATAACACGTCGATTAATATGTACTTAGATATAAATACATAATACATATTTATACCTACTTTGAACTATTACATTTCTCTGTCTGTGTGTGTTAATAAATATGCTACGGGAGTAAGCGTGTGTGCGTGCTCAGCGTCACCGATGTACGATGTACATACTTACTAACATTTTGTATACGGCCGGTAGTTGCCGAACGTTTAGTCGACCGAAACAAGTGGACACAGACGCACACACATAATTGCATCCCGGAAGTACTTAACCGTATCTACTGTTTTATTTGGGAATTCCTGGAGCCACCCTGCATCCTCTACAATACTCATTGGAGACCGGAGATCTCTAAACTACGAGTATCTCTGTCCTTCACAGGCGTGAAGACTAGAAGTACAGTCTCAGCTAACTGTATACTAACAGAGGCCAGCTCAGGACAACAGCGTGACATATCTTTTCCAACCATCATGCCTAAGAATAGGAGAAAAGGCAATTAGCTTCCAAACAATGGGCAGGGATAGTCAGTGAGTTTGGTTTTGAGTGTTTCTTGCGTGGGTTTACTGGGTTCCCTGGCTTTACACAGCAGTGAAGAGAAGCACCGTGTGCTTTTAGTCGATTCAAATCCGACATGCAAAATTATGTTTGCAAATAGTGGTCAAGAAGAAAACCAAGAGATTCCTAAGCTACTTACTTCGAGAGTGTACTCCATTGACACCTAGCTTCTAATATCAAAGCAAAGTTTCCAGATGTCAAAACGTCAAGTTACAAGCACGTAATTTGTCGCCTTGTACGACACTCGCGGGAATATCTGCCACGTCTACAAGCTAAGCTTATGTTGGGTATTTGTTTGATTTTAGAATCGATTGGCTCGTTTTAACTTACACATGATTATTATAACTTAAAAATGTGGTTATGTAGGGTCAAGTGTTCAACAATGAAACACTAAAAGTTCATAACCTCGTACATCTCATGTTTTTGCTGATAGAAGTCTATAATTTTACAGGCATGTAGTCAATATGATTGGGTATCGAATGTCATTTATAGATTTTTTAAAATAAAGTGATTTGAATCGACAAAGAAATAAAAACTAAGAAATGGGATTTGTGTCATTGTGTCCATATAGGCGTACACAATGAAACACCATATATTCAACAATGAAACACCATAAATAAACTGTGCCTAATTCAAATTTTGTTTAATGTAGGTAGTTATTAAAGAAAGAGCAGTCCGTTTCTACGTTAAATGCAGTGGCACGACGTGCCATGCTGCATGCTTCAGGCTTTTTTAATGACAGTTCTGCATGCCCTGATTTATAAGACCGTAAACATTCGATTCCAGCCATTTTCCCAGCCAACAGAATATCGAATATTGTTAATTTTTGCCATTTGGTAAGCAATACGCCCCTCGTCCTTTTTACAGCTTTGTTACGCGCCATCTTAAAATTAAAACAAATTTTAATAGAAGGTTACACAATATCAACCAATAAAAATCTATAAAACAGTGTTTCATTGTGTCCATTGTTAAACTGTTTCATTGTTGACTACCTAGGGTTTATCTAACTAACTTTTAATTTATGTTCACAAAATTGTAACTTTGAAACAAATGAAATATGCCAAAATAATCTACAAAACATGAAGAATGCAGGATAATCATAAAAAATATAATATTCCTAACCATTAAATAATGAAAAATCTTTAAAGATAGCCAGAAATACTTCAATTTTTGACGAAAATAGTAAAAATGAGCCGCAGACGCGTCTTTTCTTACGCGGTGCCGCCGCAAACTGGGATACGCCGGTGGTATCTGTTGAGTGTCCTTACGCGATATATTGCACTATCTGCCAACGTCGCGTTTTGGAAATATTACTATGTTTTATTGTGTACCACTGTTTCATTGTTGAACACTTGACCCTACTACATTTACAAAGCTATTCAATGTAGATTTAGTATAGCTTTAATCTGGTTTATTTTCAAAAGAGGCAATAAAGAGAGGACTATCGGCCTCCATGACCGGGGGCCTGAGGACGGTGAGAGGGTCGGTCACCGTCCTTACAGAAGTAGTCCCATGACGGCAACGTGACATGAAGAATTCACGCACGCCCCCCCTTAGAAGCGGTATCACACCCGAAACGCGGGTGAAACTGCGTGATGTCCGCTAGTACAACATAAAAAAAAACTAATTTTGCGAAAAAAGACTCGAGATCTCATACACCACCTTTTTAGAAAATAGTGGAAAGGGAACTGCGTAATAATTACATTTCATTTTACAAAATGTTGGCAAAACTTCATCACAGCAAGGGCTATTTGTTCAGGCATAATCCTATTGATATAAACCATCTGCATTTGCCAACAATCCAGAAATTTTCGCGAAACATGGCGCTGTAGTCAGTTGAATTGTTCTTATGTTTGTTTAACGAACAATATTCCGTCGCACGATGTTGATTGGACTTGATACAATACTTACTATTGTGGCTAAGAATTTGATGCAGGGTCAGTTTGTTTCTGTTGTTACCGTAAGCCTATCTACGGCTTCACTTATAAGTATACTAGCGGATCCCTGCTACGCTTCGCTGTGACTTTTTTATGGTGGTTTTATGTACCCATGAGAAATGAGTAACAATCTATTGATGGGTACATTTAAAAAAAAATGTGTGCGTGTACTATTGTACACACGTAAGAAGTGAAACTTCTTCATGACCTTATTTTTCGAATGAAATATCATGAAATATACTGGGTGTAACAAAATTACCTCTCCAAATTTCATGAGATGACTTGGCATCGGAAATCAAATACAAATATTAAAAAAAAGGGGGGTTATTTTTTTTTATTTTTTTATTGTTGTACATTAAGAATTCGTTTTTTACCGCGGCAATTCGAGGTAACATGGTCGCCGTGGCATAACAAACACGGAGCACCCGTCTGGCTGTCGTTGTCGCTTTCTACCGCCGCTCAGTAGCGATAGAAAGGGTGATAATGAAAATTTATAGGACCTTTAAAACGGATTTACGGTTAAAGTATTCATGTGATTTTTTTTCTTCATTTTTGTAATGTTTATTGACTGATGCCACGTCCCGTGACGAAATTTGGAGAGTCAATTTTGTTACACCCAATATATAATATAGGGAGTTAGTAGTCCAAAAGTCCAAAAGTTTAAAAGTCCAAAGTCAAAAAGTCAAAAAGTCTAAAAGTCAAAAACTCAAAAAGTCAAAAAGTCAAAAAGTCAAAAAGTCAAAAAGTCAAAAAGTCAAAAAGTCCAAAAGTCAAAAAGTCAAAAAGTCAAAAAATCAAAAAGTCAAAAACTCAAAAACTCAAAAACTCAAAAAGTCAAGGAGTCAAAAAGTCAAAAAGTCAAAAAGTCAAAAAGTCTAAAAGTCTAAGTCTAAAATTTTAAAAGTCTAAAAGTCTAAAAGTCAAAAAGTCAAAAAGTCAAAAAGTCAAAAAGTCAAAAAGTCAAAAAGTCAAAAAGTCAAAAAGTCCAATAGTCCAAATGTACAATAGTCCAAAGGTCCAAAGGTCCAAAAGTCCAAGGTCCAAAAGTCCAAAACTACAAAGTCTAAAAGTCTAAAATTCTAAAAGTCCAAAAGTCCAAAACTCCAAAATTCCAAAGTCCAAAAGTCTAAAGTCCAAAACTCCAAAATTCCAAAAGGCCAAAAGTCCAAAAGTTCAAACTCCAAAGTCCAAAACTCCAAAACTCCACAACTCCACAACTCCAAAAGTCCAAAATTACAAAAGTCCTAGAGTCCAAAAGGTCAAAAGCCCATAACTCCATAAGTCCAAAAGTCCAAAAGTCAAAAAGTACAATAGTCCAAAAGTACAAAAGTCCTAAAGTCCGAAAGGTCAAAAGTCCAAAAGACCAAAAGTCCAAAAGTCCAAAAGTCCGAAAGTCCGAAAGTCCAAAAGTCCAAAAGTCCAAAAGTCCAAAAATCCAAAAGTCCAAAACTCCAAAACTCCAAAAGTCTGAAGTCCAAAACTCCAAAATTCCGAAAGTCCAAAACTCCATATGTATAAAAGTCCAAAGTCCAAAAGTTCAAAGCTCCAAGAGTCCAAAGTTCAAAACTCCAAACTCAACAACTTCAAAACTTAAAACTTTTAAACCAAAAATGCCGGAGTACCACAGGGATCGGTATTGTCCCCAACTCTCTTTCTTCTGCATATCAATGACATGCTGTCCCTTGGGTGCATTCATTGTTATGCGGATGACAGTACTCTTCATGGGAGCTATTCTGGCCGTCCAGCGGCGGGGCGAGGCGACGTGGATGAGAAGAGACTACAACTCGTGGCGGATCTCGATCTGGACCTGGGCCGCATTGCCCAATGGGGTTCAGACAACCTGGTCGAGTTCAATGCCAGAAAAACACAGGCGTGTGCGTTTACAGCTAAGAAGTCCCCATTCCTACCCCTGCCCTCTCTTCAGAGCATTACAATTCCACTAAAGGACAACCTGGAGATCCTCGGTATAGACGTCCGGCGTGAGCTCAATCACAAAAACTACATAGAGAGCTGTATTGGTCTGGCCTCGCGGAAACTGGGAATCCTGAATAAGGTGAGACGGTATTTCACGCCACATCAGAGATGTTTACTGTACAAGACGCAGATTCGTCCCAGCGTCGAGTACTGTTCTCACCTTTGGGATGACTCCGCGAGGTACTTCTTAGACGCGCTTGACGCTATGCAGAGACGTGCTATCCGAATAATTGGTTGTCCTGAGGTGACGGGAGGCCTCGAACCTTTGTCGCAGCGAAGAACCATAGCGTCCTTGGCTGCCTTCTATCGAATGTATCACGGCGAATGTTCTGAAGAGCTCTTCAACCTGATCCCACCATCTCCTTTTTTTTTTTTTTTTTTTTTTTTTTATACCACTAGAGTGGCAGACAAGCATACGGCCCCCCCAGATGTACCGGTGGTCACCGCTGCCTATGGACGTTTGCAACACCAGAGGCGCCACAAGCGCGCTGCCGACTCTTTAAAAACCTTCTAAGTCCCCTTTTGAAGAACCCCATACTGTAGGCGTCCGGGAAAACCGAAGCAGGGAGATCATTCCACAACCTAAGCGTACGCGGAAGAAAGCCTCTATTAGATCTCACCGTGCTCGAGCGCTCAGGACGCAACGTGTGAGGATGAACACCCTGTCTATGGCGAGCGGTGCGATGATAGAATGTAGCCGTAGGCATCATATCAAACAATTCTTCAGAGCACAAACCGTTGTACAGGCGGTAGAACACACATAGAGAAGCAAAGTCTCTCCTGTCACTAAGAGGTTCCACACTACCTGCAAGTATGGGATCGTTGACAACTCTCATAGCTCGCCTTTGCACCGAGTCAAATGGACGAAGCTGGTATTCGGGTGCCCCCGCCCAGAGGTGACAGCAGTACTCCATATGCGGACGCACTTGCGACTTATAGAGAAGCAGTGCTTGCGCCGCAGTAAAGTACCGCCGCGCCCTTCTGAGCACTCCGAGCTTCCTGGACGCCAGCTTGGCCTTGCCCTCCAAGTGACAGCGGAACTGCACATCACTGGAGATGTCAACACCAAGGATCCCTATACTTTCAGAGATGGTGAGAGATGTGCCCTGAAATTGTGGCGCCACAGTGAATGGGGTCTTTTTTGCGGTGAAAACACAAACTTGTGTCTTGGTAGGGTTGAATTGGACAAGATTTTGTCGACCCCAATCGGACACTCTAGTGAGAGTAGCCTCGACTTCAGACACAAGTTGTTCACGACTTTCTTCCACTGCATCCCGAGAGATACCGGGACGGCCCGTGTAATAAGTGTCGCCCGTACTGTCGTCCGCATAACAATGAATGCCGTCAATAGACAACATGTCATTGATATGCAGCAGAAACAAAGTAGGGGACAACACTGAGCCTTGTGGTACTCCAGCGTTTATGGCTATGCAGTCAGAACAGCTACCGTCAACGACGGCCCTGATGCTTCTACCGGTCAGAAAGCTGGACACCCATCCGCATAAACTCTCGGGCAGTCCATAGGAGGGCAATTTCGTAAGAAGACCACGGTGCCAGACCCGGTCAAAGGCTTTCGAGATGTCGAGGCTCACTGCTAGAGCCTCACCCTTACTCTCGATAGCCGCCGCCCAGCGGTGTGTGAGGTACACAAGAAGATCGCCCGTCGAGCGACCGTGACGGAAACCGTACTGCCGGTCACTGAGCAGGTCATGTTCCTCAAGGTACCTCAGGAGCTGTGTATTAATTACACGCTCCATCACCTTAGATAAAAGGGAGGTGACGGCTATAGGCCTATAATTGGCCGGGTCGGTCCTGTCACCCTTCTTGGGCACAGGATGCACGTACGCGATCTTCCACGACGCCGGGACTTGCTTCATGGAGTAAGAAAGTGTGAAAAGATGTGTAAGTACCGGACACAACTCCGGACCACATCGCTTAAGTACCACCGCGGGAATGCCGTCCGGCCCACTCGACTTATGAATATCTAGGGATTGAAGCTCCCGCCTGACGTCCCGTTGCTTGAATTTAATTTCTGGCATGGAAGTGCCACACCAAGGGATACCAGGCGGAAGCGCACCTCCATCGTTCATGGTCGAGTTGGAGGCAAAGAGAGAACCCAAAAGGTCGGCCTTCTCCTTGGCACTCTGGGCCAGACTACCATCCAGTCTATGTAGAGGTGGTAATCCCGACCGACAAAAGTTTCCCTCGGCAGCTTTGGCGAGCGACCAGAATTCACGACTTCCAGAAGGGTAGCCGGCTAGTCGCTGACCAATTCTGCCGACGAAATCAAACTTTGCCCTGGCAACCGCTCTTTTACTGGCCCTCGAGGCGGCATTCAGTTTGCGTTTCACTTCAGAGATGCTAGGATCTGAGTTAGCGCGAGCCGTGGTCCAAGCTCTGTAGGCAGTTTCTTTCAACATCCTAGTTTCTCTACAAAGCCGATTAAACCACGGTCGTTTCCTAGCTCCTGCCGGGATCCAGCGGTTAGGAATATAACATTCCATGCCCGCCAAGATCCCCTCAGCTACTGCTGCAGCGCAGGAGTTCAAATCATCTGAAGTGAAGCAAAGCCGCCTCCACGGGTACGACGCAAAGAACTCTCGAAGTCCATCCCAGTCTGCTGACTTGTAGTGCCACACATGTCGCCACTCCTTGGGCCGAGGTGGTTCAGGCCTTGCGAGAGGCACTCGCGACCGAACGAGGCAGTGGTCCGATGAACCAAGTGGCGCATCCACTGATGTGGTGTATCCGTCAGGCCGCGTAGTCAGCAGAAGGTCCAGCAATGCACTCTGCTCGTTCTCCCTATCTGGTATTCTCGTATGAGATTTTACCAGTTGGGAGAAACCGTAGGTCAGGGCAAAGTCGTGAGCAGCTTTCCCCGCAAAGTTAGTGTGCACGGAACCCAACCAGTCAATATGGTGACCATTAAAGTCCCCCAAAATCACTATCTCCGCGGAGGGATACCGCTCAATAGCCTTGTCGGTCGATTGTTGCAGGTGGTCAAAAAGGCGAACTGTCTCCGTATCACCGCTATGGGACCTGTAAATGCACGCGTAGATCCGAGTGTGGCCCCCATGATCCACGCGCGCCCATAATGTAGACAGGTCCCTGTCTTCCAGGTCACTGAGACGGCGACAGCAGATATCCTCCCGCACGAACATGCATACCCCAGCTTGACGCCTGAAATTAGCCTCCAGCTTATAGCCAGGGTACATCAAGTAAGATGTATCGTTCGGGCAAGATATCTTAGTCTCCGTCAGGAAAAATAAGTTCGGCCTCGCAGATTCCAGGTGGCGGTGGATCTCGTTGATGTTTGAGTGCATTCCTCTGATGTTACAGAAGTCCACATTTAGTGTGGACGACGACGAAGCCGCTGTGGAAACCTTTTTTCTTTTGTGACCTTTTGCCATGATTGTTGTTGAAAGGGGATAAAAAGAAGGTAGGGGTGCCTGTGTGTCGGTGACGCAAGAGACTAAGCGAGGCTCCAATTCCCCAAAGGCAGGCACAGGTAGTGCGGTAGATTGGCACGGCGTACGGAAGGGCCCCCGGTCCCCCCCCAATGCAGTGGCCGCGTCCACTCCGGTATCCTCCTCCGGCACGACCACAGCACCAGGGACTTTACACAGGCTGCTGGTTCAGCCTCCTGGGGCGGAGATTACGTAATCCCCAGGTTCGGGTCCCGTACAGCCTGCGGGCGGTCAGCGGGCAACCGTTTCACCGGGTCTCCCTGACCGCCGTACCAATATTCCGCGCCTATGCCAGCCAATGGAGACAGATGAGCCTCTGGTCTCACCGCCACCGGCACAAAGTCACCCCAATGAGCACTGGAACCCTGCTAACCGACGGAGAACATAACCCAGCACGAAGCAAGGTTACTATTACCGCGGTCTTCTGCAGGGTGGAGGTACTGCCCCAGGCGGGCTGCTCACCGAACGGAATTCCGTTATGCCCTTCCTCCTAATGTAGGCTCCTTCGTTAATCCCTAGGATATTAGATCTTAGGGATCGAATTGAAGAAGCCAAACACTGTGCCCTCAGGGTATTACGTTAGCTTCATGAGAAGTAACGCGTATCCCCTAAACCCCGAGGGGCAAATCTCCTTTCCGATCCCGAACAACGCGTGCCGGGCAGAGATGCCACTCATACACAGTGGAGAGAATCTTCGCCAGAACCGAGCGTTTCAAAAGATCGTTCCTCTGTCGAACTATAAAAACATGGAACGACCTGCCCGCACACGTCTTTCCCTCATCTTACAATCCCGGGTTCTTCAAGAGGAGCGTGAAGAGGCACATCACAGGGCCGCCAACTTGAGGACCACTGTAAGAAGTGGCCCCCAATCGCTAGATGCGCCACTGCTTTCTTACCATCAGGCTGGTGGCGACGTCAATTTGGCGAGCTGAATATAAAAAAAAAAAAAAAAAACTCCAAAACTCCAACTCCAAAAGTACAAAAGGTCAAAAGCCCAAAACTCCAAAAGTACAAAAGTCCAAAAGTACAAAAGTCCAAAAGTACAAAAGTCCGAAATTCCAAAGTCCGAAAGTCCAAAAATCCAAAAGTACAAAAGTCCAATAGTCCACTAGTCCAAAAGTCCATGAGTCCAAAGTCCAAAGTCCAAAACTCCAAAAGTCCAAAAGTCTAAAGTCCAAAACTCCAAAATTCCAAAGTTCAAAACTCCATAAGTATAAAAGTCTAAAAGTCCAAAGTCCAAAAGTTCAAAGCTCCAAGAGAACAAAGTTCAAAACTCCAAAACTCTACAACTTCAAAACTCCAAAACTCCTACTCCAAAAGTCCAAAACGTCAAAAGCCCAAAACTCCAAAAGTACAAAAGTACAAAAGTCCAAAAGTCCAAAAGTCCAAAAGTCCAAAAGTCCAAAAGTCCAAAAGTCCAAAAGTCCAAAAGTCCAAAAGTCCAAAAGTTCAAAAGTCCAAAGTCCAAAAGTCCAAAAATCCAAAAGTCCAAAAATCCAAAAGTACAAAAGTCCAATAGTCCACTAGTCCAAAAGTCCATGAGCCCAAAGTCCAAAAGTCCAAAACTCCAAAGTCTAAAAGTCTAAAAATCTAAAAGTCCAAAAGTCCAAAAGGCCAAAACTCCATAACTCCATAACTCCATAACTCCAAAACTCCAAAACTCCAAAATTCCAAAGTCTAAAATCCAAAACTCTAACATTCCAAAAGTTCAAAAAATTAAAAAATAACATGCAAAACATATCTGACCTCTTTATTAGGTAAGTACTCTCTTTTATTATTCTGAATGCAAGGAGGCCGCAATCAAACTTCTCTTAAAAAACATCAATTACACCTTCTAAATAGGTTGTTTATATTTTGTTCTGAAGCTGGCAGAATATAATTAAAAAAAAAACAACCAGCGCCATCTATTGGTAAAATCACTTTTATAAGCTATTTTATTCTTATTGCTGTTATGATAAAAGTGTTTAAAGTAGCCTAAAACCATCTCTGAATCCTATCGTATATCGTGTCCAATTTTGAGCTCAGTCGATTCAGTAAATTTTGAGTATTTAATAGATACTTAAACGCACACAACATTTTTATATATATGTAAATGAAGCTTTGTTATATCTTCATTCATTATTTATTTAAATTGCCCACACATAAAGTTTAGGCCATTAGTATTATCTATGGTGGCAGCACTTGACACTATGTTCAATAAAACTTGTCTTTGGATCTGTAGCATAGATGAAATGTGTTAATAAAAATCGATTAATATTTTAACTGATTAAGTTAAGAAATATTGGAGCAATAGCTTTCAATGTTGTTTCTCTTTACAGGTTAGTAATTAGTTATAGTGTGTAAAAGTAAATTGCGGTTGCAACCCGTTTATTATTAAAATAAATTTTCTCTTTACAGAGCAACAACGTGGCTTTTAGTTTCAATTAATAAAAATACCTACTTATTACAAAACCACATTGATTTACTTGCTTTTGTTGATAACGATGGAGAAACTCAAGTTTGAATTTGTGGTAAAACCAAGTGACGATCCGAAAACAAACGTGATCTGCATAACCTCTATTATGGATGCCGCTAAAAATTTGTTCATACTTCCGGAACAACTTCAACCGGTGAAATTGCATGACGTGGTAAGGAAAACTCAAACTTTCCAAAAAGTGAAAACTACATTGCAAAGAAGACATGATAAAAGACAAGTATGGTTTTCATTAACAGCGGAATTACGGGACACGTACATGGATGAAGATGGAAACATGCAATTCCAAGGTTATTTATTGGAGGAGATTACATCAATGGTACAGCAAGAGATTAGTGAGAACTTGACGTCCACAGAAGCTCTTACAAGGATCCTGGAAAACTTTGCTGAATTGAAGCAAGAACATAAACAGTTTAATTTAAAAAAGTTATCTGAAAAATTTGTAATAGAAAAATTCACAAAAAAAACTTCAAGTGTAACTCAGTGGATGCTTATCTTTGAAGCTGAATGTACTCGTATAGGTATAGATGAAAATATTCAAAAAATTCAGATGTTCCGCTTATTTTTGGATGATTCTTGTCAAGATTGGTATAATTCTATGCTCATAAAATATACAATTAATTCTGAGGCTTAACTTTAGATTGTCCTCCCACGAGTTCGGGGTTCATATTTTTTTTACACAAAGCTAATATTATTAGAAGCCTCCACACGAAGTTTTAACTTGCGGAGATTAATGGTTAACGAGAAAAAAAATAATGAAAATCATAAAAATTTACCAAAAATTGTCACTTTTGACCACAGAATACCTACACTCATAATGCTTTTGACATTCGGCTCGTCATTAAACGTTTCGTTTTACATAAGGTTTACGCACTAGATGTTTAACTTCATTTAATAATGAAATAAATAGGTATATTCAGCGACTACGTAAAATTTTATGCATATTTTATTATAATACATATATTTCGTTGACATAAATGAATGCTATTACTTAAATGTATTCTGACAATAATTTACCGACTATTGCCGCTATGTAAAACTAAACGTAAAATGCCGTCGACGCGCTGTCACTGTCACTGTCTGACAGTTATATTTTTTTTGTAATACTTATTTTATGGCCTTTAACTTCAGCCTTTTAGCCAAACTATTGTTGATTGTCCAACTACTGTTGGTTAGGTTAGGTTGGAATTGTGACCATTGACGCGCGACGGCGAGCGAGCGAAGCGAGCGTGCCGCGGTAGCGGCCGCCGAGCGCCAGAGGTGTCCTTTATAATATTATAATAACAATTTCAGACCAAGAAAATGCGAAAGTTAGGTTATAATATAAAAAAAATCGTAACTCAAAAAGGGGGGGCGTCCGCAACTTTTCCTTCAAGGGGGGGGTTCTACACGCCCTCCCCCCTCCCCCTCACCACCTCCCAGCCCTTAAATCGTGGGAGGACAATCCGAAGTCCTACCAATTCTGATTGGTGTATCTGGAGAAAAAAATTTTGTGAAACATATGTGAACAAGGGCTGGACACCAATAAGGTATGCTATTTTGTTTAAATATAGACAGGGCTCGTTATTAGAATATGCTCTCAGGAAAGAGCGGCTTTTATTAGAGATCAACAAATTAATAGATAAATCTACTTTGATTGATCTAATTGTAACTGGGCTACCTAATTTTATAGCAGATGAAATTGATAGAAATGATTTAAAAGAGACCGAGGATTTATTTAGTAGCATTCGAGGTTTAGAACATTTAATGAATAAAAGAATTGTAGAAAGAAAAGGAATAGATTCAGAAAGTAAATTAAAAGAAAAAAAATATATAGAGCGTCCTTGCAAAATCTGTGAAAAAGAAAAAAAAGGAACTAGGTTTCATTCAGAATCTGTATGTTGGTTCAAAAATAGAGACAATGATCGCCCCAAAACAGAACCAATTAGGAACGTTAATAACTCTGAATTGGAAATGAGTTTGAATGAATTAAATCCAAAAAACTAATAATTCCACCATTAATCAAAGTTAAGTTACTAATAAACAATTCTTTGGAAGTTTTAGGAATTTATGATTCCGGTTCGAATGTAAGTTTAATCAATTCAAAATTATTATCCTTAAAAAATTACCCAAACAACAATATTAAGCATCAAGCAAATTTAAAAACGATTAATGGTGTAAAAAAATCGATAGGAATAGTTACATTAACAATAAAGATTTTTGAAATAGAAAAAAATATAGATGTATTTGTTATAGATGAACAGAATTTCGATTATGATTTTCTGATTGGATTAGATTGCATAAAATCTTTTCAGCTTGTTCAAAATGAAAACTTATTAATCACACAAATCCTAAACAAAGGTTTTAAACCAAATAATGAAAATATTCCTGGCTTTACAGGTGATAAAATTGAAAATGAACAATGTTTCATAAATAAAAATGATAATTGTCTGGTTAACTTTAATGAACACATAGAAACAACAAACTTCAACATTTCAGTAAACCATTTAAACGCTCAACAACATTCAGAAATAGATGATTTAATTTTCAAATATAAGTCACTATTTGCAAAAGATAAGTATGATGTAGGTTCAGTGAAAGGCTATGAAGCCCATATAGATTTACTGGTAGATACATATTGTAGCAAAAGACCATATAGGTGAAATTTTGAAGATAAGAAAGAAATAGAACAGCAGGTGTCGAAATTGTTACAAAGAAATTTAATCGAAGAATCATATAGCCCTTTTGCAGCTCCTGTGACATTAGCCTATAAAAAAGAAGAAGGCAGAAAATCCAGACTTTGCATAGATTTCCGTGATTTAAATAAAATTGTAATTCCTCAATCGCAACCATTTCCACTTATAGAAGATTTAACTATAAAAACAAGAAATTGTAATTTTTTTTCAACTTTAGATATAAATTCAGCTTTCTGGTCTATACCTTTAAAAGTAGAAGATCGTAAGAAAACAGCCTTTGTCACTCAAGAAAACCATTTTCAATGGACTTGTTTGCCTTTCGGTTTGAAAACATCACCGGCAATTTTTCAGAGAATACTAACTAGCATTATTAGGAAACACAATTTATCAAATTTTACAGTAAATTTCATCGATGACATTTTAGTATTTTCCAAGACATTCACTGAACACATTCAGCATTTGTCATTATTATTGGATGCAATTTCAAAAGAAGGCTTTAGATTAAAGTTCTCTAAATGTATTTTTGCACAGGACTCTGTTAAATACTTAGGTCACATTATAAAAAATAATACTGTTACTCCTTTAAAAGATAACATAATAGCTATAAACAATTTTCCTGTTCCAAAAACAAAAAAGAATATTCGACAATTTTTAGGAAAAATAAATTTTTATGGAAAATACATACCAAACATATCAATCATATTAGATCCTTTACACAATTTATTAAGAAAAGATCAAAAATTTATTTGGACAGAACAATGTCATGCATCTTATGAGAGAATAAAAAAACTTCTTTGCTTGAAACCTATTTTAGAAATTTTTGATCCGCATTTGCCTATACATATTTATACAGATGCCAGTATTCAGGGCATAGGGGCTATTTTGAAACAACCACAAAAAAATGGAGATGAAAAGCCATGTGCATATTTTTCACGGAAATTAAATGACAGTCAGAAACGAAAAAAAGCAATTTATCTAGAATGCTTAGCTATAAAAGAAGCAATAAAATATTGGCAACATTGGCTTATAGGAAAAAAATTTAAGGTATTTTCAGACCACAAACCCTTAGAAAAACTAAATATTAAGGCACGAACAGATGAAGAACTAGGAGACCTCACATATTACTTATCACAATTTAATTTTGAAGTAATATATTCCCCTGGAAAAAATAACGTAGAAGCAGACAGTTTAAGTAGAAACCCTGTATTAGAATCACATGTAAATCAAGAAGAGCTTTTAAAAATAGTAAATTTTATTAAAATTAAAGATATCCAAAAGGATCAAGATACAAATGATGACATAAAAGTGTATAAAAATAAACTTATATTCAAAGATAGAATATACTTTAAAAGAATAGGTAAGAAAGAAAAAATTATACTCACCGAGGAATTTAGTAAAAAATTTATAAAAACCGTACATGATACATACTGCCATATAGGAATAAAACAAACAGAAAATAAAAGAAAACCATTCTATGTAGCAAAGAACTTAGCAAATAATATAAAAAAAATATGTGACAGTTGCGAAATATGCATAAAAAATAAATCTAGAACTAAATTTAAGTATGGATTAATGTCTCATCTAGGTCCAGCTACTTATCCTTTCGAAATTGTCTCCATAGACACCATTGGTGGCTTTGGTGGCACCCGTTCTTCAAAAACATATCTACATCTTCTGGTAGACCATTTCACCAGATATGCCTACATATTAACTTCTAAAACTCAAAATGCAAACGATTTTATAAAGCTTATTAAACAAGTTATACCTGAAAATAAGATTGAGATGATCTTATCTGATCAATACCCAGGTATAAATTCTAAAGAATTTAAATGTTTCCTAGAAAAAGAGAACATACCTATTATCTTTACAGCAGTTAATGCACCTTTTTCAAATGGTTTAAATGAACGCTTAAATCAGACATTAGTTAACAAGATTAGATGTAAAATTAATGAGAAAATTAATAAAATAGCATGGACAACTATCGCTCATGAGTGTACCCAGAGATATAATGAAACTGAACACACTGTGACAGGATTTTCACCAATATATTTAATGGAAGGAAAAGTTATTAATATTGTACCAGATGAACTACAAGAACATAAAACACAAAATGATTTATTACAAGATAGAACTCTTGCTTTGGAAAGAACAATAAAATCACACAATTATAATAAACAACTATTTGACAAAAATAAAAAAAATATCCAGTTAAAAGTAGGTGATTTCGTTTATGTAGAGAATAGTAACCGTTTAAATAGGAAAAAGTTGGATGAATTAAAAATTGGACCTTTCAGAATTTTAGAAAAGTTGTCTAACTCAATCTATAAGATCAACACGGGACACAAAAAAATTGAATCAAACTTATTTCATGTTACAAAACTTTTACCAGTGCCTGATTCATTTTAAAATCCTGGGGGAGGGAGATGTAAATGAAGCTTTGTTATATCTTCATTCATTATTTATTTAAATTGCCCACACATAAAGTTTAGGCTATTAGTATTATCTATGGTGGCAGCACTTGACACTATGTTCAATAAAACTTGTCTTTGGATCTGTAGCATAGATGAAATGTGTTAATAAAAATCAATTAATATTTTAACTGATTAAGTTAAGAAATATTGGAGCAATAGCTTTCAATGTTGTTTCTCTTTACAGGTTAGTAATTAGTTATAGTGTGTAAAAGTAAATTGCGGTTGCAACCCGTTTATTATTAAAATAAATTTTCTCTTTACAGAGCAACAACGTGGCTTTTAGTTTCAATTAATAAAAATACCTACTTATTACATATATAGAAGAAAGAAGAAGAAGAAGATTACGCTTAGATTGTGGAGTGATGTAGAGTTTTTTTAACGTGAGGGAAAATCCTCATGGATGCTATGCCGGACTCCTACCGACTAAAAACCTTACGTTACGCCCAACAGCCTATGGTTAGGAGTCCCGGGTAAGCCCTCGGAACGATGTCCCATAACTACAAACAGACCCACGGCCGCGTCTGCGACCTCGCCTTGGGGGTGGTTCGGGTGCTATCACGCGTCTTCTTAGGAGAGGAGAGGGGGGGGGGGGGGGTGCGTGAATTCCTCACGTCACGCTGCCGTGATGGGGAAGTGATGTAGAGTATGGGTTGGTAAAATGGCAATAAAATCACGTTTGTTGTATGGTAACCCCCTAAATATTATGTTTTTTTCTCTGTTTAGTATCTATTTGTTGCTATAGCCGCAAAGGAAATACAGAATTTGAGAAAATTTCTACTGTCAACCTATTACGGTTCATGAGATACAGCCTGGTTATAGACAGACGGACAGTCAGCGAAGTCGCGGTAACAGGATCTCGTTTATCCCCTTTGGGTACGGAACCATAAAAATAAAAGAATCTATGATACATTTTAAAAACTGCCACACGAAACTAAAAATCGGTTCATGACTTACTGAATCTTACAAATGAAATAGAGAAACTTTGCCCCGTAAAGCTCACTTTTGCAACCAACTCCCATAAGTATGTAAACTGCAACTGAGTCGAGAAATAGAAAAGTAACATTGTCATTAGAGGGTAAAATCACCGCTGGGACCACATTACGACACCTCTAGCATTGCACGACACTACGACACACGCCTTTATGAGATCACCAATACAGACATTTTTAGACATTGCAGTACTCAGTCTGAAATGGAATCGATAATGTTTTAATATTTGTGTAATGCATGGAGCAAATATATATTTGCTCCATGGTGTAATGTAACAACTGGTTAAATTATCTAATTTGTCTCCAAAAGTTTTGACTTTGTATCCATGCTAACACTTAGATTAGTTGTTATAGACTCATACTTATAGAACTCTGGATTTCATGCGAAATACTAAGAGCGATCATAGGCGCTGCAACGCGTCCGAAACGTCGTTGCATGTAAGTAAATAGTATTTCGCATGAAGTCCCGGATTCCATAAGGACGTGTGTTAAAAACTGTGATAGTTTAAAATAACACTAGTTGTTATAGACATTTAACGTGTGTGTCTATGACTGCCATCAGTCTTAATAGGTGCTATTTAGAGTGTAGAGTGCTTTCCAAGTCCTCGGAACAGAAGATTCCAAGATCTTGACCCAATGCATAGCCACGCCTAGCTGGCTGATTAATTATGTAGGTATGATGATGAATGAAGCGCTCGTGGCCCCGCGGACTCAGTGTTCTGTAAACGATCACTGCAGTAAGCAACTTTCACTATGGCCGGTCCATGGATGGGTGACCATCCATGTGATCACTTTGTGACATTTATTTGAGCGTTTCCGTGCTTCGGAAGGCACGTTAAGCCGTTGGTCCCGGTTGCCAGTAAAATGGCAGTCGTTAAGCTAAGTTGAAGGCTTTATTTCAACAGCAGGCAGTCACAACCTGCGCCTGTCCATTTAAACACGGCAATACGGCTCACCACCTATTACGTGGGACAAATTGTACGAAGGTGAAATGTGGGCATATAATATGCCTCTGCCTACCCCTTCGGGGATAAAGGCGTGACCATATGTATGTGGAATTGATTGTAAGCGTGATGCATGAAAGGAAACGTTGTGAACGAAGTATTGAGTGAGAGTAGTGACCGAGACGAATGAATGGGATGAATGTATGAGTGTCCGGAGACCGAGAGTCGTAGAAAGATTGTCAAGGTGTTCAACGGTGTAACGGTGTGCTAAAAAGTAAGAATTTGGAAGAAGTTTAATAAAAGAAGTTGAAGATCCACAGTCGCTTTATTTTGAACAAAATTCCACATGTATGTATGTATGTATGATGATGAACGGACGAGGCTCTGGCATTGGTCCATTCTAGGGGACGCGAGGTTAAGTTCGTTCCCCAGACAAGCCTCAAAAATTGCGACATAAACGTATTCATACATGTACGCCGTAATATCGTTTAGTTAGGCGATAAATTTTAGGTGACATAAGTACCTATCTAAGAATTTACGCGAGCACGAGTTTAATCAGAGTAAAATTAAATTACAGAGATAAGTTCGAATTTAAAATTTTGCGAAGTGGTAACTATTATACCTGTGGCTTATCCTCCAAACTTAAACCAAAACTAATAGAAACGAATTTCCGCTTTTCCTACACATTGGTACAATTTCGCACAGTCTGTCGCTTGCTGTTAAGCTTTTTGTGTCGACGAACTTTTTGTGCAACCCCGAAAATGCGCCTACCTATCAAAAATTTTCAGAAAATAAAAAGTTTTAGCGTTCATCTGAGGTTTTTAGATAAGTAGGTATACACAACTGTAGAGAACAGTTTTTCAGTACTAAATTACACGGGGTTAAAAACGAGTTAAACCTGCATGAAAGGTAGAAACAATAAAACACGTGTTGCTAACTTGTGTTAGTAGGTTTTGATACCCATTCAGTAACAGCAGACTTGGTCGTCTAGGATTCTGACCTTTTTTCATAGAGCAACGCGAACTGTCTAAGGGGAGACGGCATAGAACAATTGCTCGGTACAAAGTATGTCATATTTTGCGGGTGGCGGGGGGAAATCTTCTTCACCCACACTTCCTTAGACTAGCACTACAATAGCAATCGACTGTCAATACGAAGCCTATAATATACACTTTAAACAATACACTCATAAATTTTACAAACACATGATACATTTTGTGTCATATCAACCCAAGTCGCTCAATCAATCCATGTATTAATGTGACGTCCGGTAAAGTTGCTAAATATATAATAACTTAGATAACTTAGGTAAATTAACTGTGGCCCAGGAATACAAATGCGCCGTAAACAGATGTTGCAAGCTAATATTGCCCCGAAACGCGATAAACATCTTACATCTTAACATCAGAAGTATTAATAAAAACTTTTCACAAGTTTTGTGCCTTCTTGTTTCGATGAATATCAATTGTGACGTACTCGTCTTTACCGAATGCTGGCTTCAAACAACAGGGGATCTACCGATTTTAGAAGGGTATACGGCATATCGGTCACAAAGACTCATCAATCAGAATGACGGTGTAGTTATCTATATCAAAAATACTCTTAATCATCAAGTTTTGGAGCCCGTTTTTCATGGTGCCAGCTGTCTGGTTTGCACTATTGAAAATCGAATATCAATTGTGGCAATATATAGACCACAGTCAGAAAAAGACTTTGATGTATTTTTCAACAGTTTAGACGACGCTCTCTCTCTGTATTGCAAGCGATACGCGAATGCTTTGGTGATAGGCGATATTAACATTAACATAACTCCAAACAACAATGACGCCACAACTCAAAAATACCTTAATCTCACGGTTTCTCATGGGTTTCTACCGGCTTATTATATGCCTACTCGCGATGAAAGCTGTCTCGACCATGTGTTGTTGAAGACCAAACATAGAGCAGTAACGTTATTAATTGATACGTCAATTACCGATCATGTTCCAATTCTACTGAATTTAGAAGCCTCCTCACTCAGAAACCGCACTAGTACGCTGAAAAAGACTACTCTGAATTTCGAGAATGCTGTCAAGGATATAAATAACTATGACTTCACGAGTATACTGCGTACAGCCGACCCCAATTTTGCTATTGACTCTCTGCTCCATTGCATGTCAACAATAATGAAAAATAATACCTCAACTAAGACTATCCCTTGCAGAACAAAAATTATCAAACCATGGATAACTGACGGGTTGCTGAGATGTATGCGAAACAGAGATAAAATGCATCGAAAAAGTAAAAATGAACCGCATAATCTTATTTTCAAAACAACATACTTACGCTATCGCAACTTCTGCAACAAACTTTTAAAGAACCTATAATAAATTACAATACGAAAAACACACCTTCACCCTAGCACGAAATAATCCAAAAAAAATGTGGGAAGCGATACGTAAAGTAAGTGATACTCCCAGCAGTTCTCGCGCAATCCCTGTGGAGCTCCTAGAAAGCGACAAGTGTCCATCAAAATCAATAGATTCTGTAAATAGTTTCTTCGCCAATGTGGGTAAAACACTTGCATCAAAGATTCCTCAGCAGCCACCACATACCCCGCCACAGATCAATACTATAAACCAACCCGCAAACTCAATCGTTTTGCTTGAAACGAACATAGAACAAGTTGAGCGAATCATAAAAGATCTCCGTGTAGACAGTGCCTCTGGCTGGGATGGGATTCCACCTAGGCTACTCAAAGCTACAAGCAACGTCCTTTCTCCGCTGATAACACATATCTGCCATCTTGCGATAACCACGGGCATCTTTCCTAAATCCCTAAAACGAGCTATAGTACACCCAATACACAAGGCGGGAGACAGAGGCAGTGTTACCAACTATAGGCCTATTTCAGTTTTACCCGTAATATCAAAGATATTGGAAAAAATAATATGTAAGCACCTCGTTAGCTACCTAAATAAATTTAAAATCATATCAACGAACCAATACGGTTTCAGAAAAGGAGTATCGACAGAGGATGCTGTAAATGCATTAATAGACTTCACTGTGGACAAGATGGACAAAAGACTGAGATGCGTAGGCACATTCCTAGATCTTTCTAAGGCCTTCGACACCGTCTCTGTTTCCACGCTAATTGAGAAATTGGAGCGGGTGGGAGTGCGTGGTGTTGCGCTAGAACTATTTAAAAGCTTCCTGGCAGATAGAACCCAAAGTGTGAAAATTGGCGAGCACATCAGCAACGTGGAATCACTAACATTTGGTTTGCCGCAGGGCAGTATCCTCAGTCCCGTATTATTCCAGATTTATGTTAATGAACTCTGTGAATTGTCTCTGCCCTCCACTCGCGTCATTGCCTATGCCGATGACACGGTATTACTAACAAAAGGAATCGACTGGGAAACCACAAGAAGTAACGCCGAGGCAGCACTTAGCATGGTAATGAGATGGTTAGCCAAAAATAGTCTTACACTAAATTTGAACAAGACTAAGTTTATCACCTTTGGCCCCAGAACATCCTCACTACCTTCTGAACCTTCCTTTGTCATCAAAGCTCACATGTGCCAAGATACTGGCTCTTGCTCTTGTGAAGTGATGACTAGGGTCACTGAAATCAAGTACCTCGGTCTCCAAATAGACGCTTGCTTAACCTGGGAATCCCAAATACAGATACTGTGCACCCGTATCAGGAAACTTATTTTTGTATTTAGAAAATTGAGAGTGTCAGCGACCATCGATATTATGAGAATGACCTATAACGCTCTGTGTGAGTCAATCCTACACTACTGTGTCACAGCCTGGGGCGGTGCAGCCAAGACCATCATGTTACCAGCCGAGCGTGCCCAAAGAGCGGTAATTAAGGTCATCCTTAAAAATCCATAAAGGTACCCCACTCAGGAACTTTACTCGGAATACAAGGCGTTATCTGTTCGTCAAATATTCATAATGCGCGCTGCAACAAGAAAACATTCAAGCCTCCCAATAAACAAAGATACAAAGAGACGACCGCTTCGGAGAAGACCGGAGCCTGTATGTCCAAAGGTATACACACACCGCATTTGCAAAACGACACTACCCTTACTTGAGCGCTCTCTTGTATGCTCGACTACACCGTAAACTAAATATACACAACCTAAATTTCTACCAATATGTAAGAATAAAATAAAAAATCATTTACTCACCTTGGACTATAGCGACACAGAAGAACTACTGAAACCACCTTATACAAGTTATACATAACTAAGTAACACACACACACACACACACACACACACACACACACACACACACACACACACACACACGCACACACACACACACACACACACACACACACACACACACACACACACACACACACACACACACACACACACACATAAAAACATCACTTCTAGACAAAACCGCCCATTTATTTTACTTTATTTCATTATATATTTTCTTTTTTTTTATGATAAACGTACTACAACTTAACACGTCATATATGTAAATACACAACCTCAAACAAGAGTCAAAGACGGAGGGATGTCTCCCGTAACACAGGACTTCCTAGCACGGGAGGCATCGATCCATAAAAGGAAAATTCTCTGTAATAAGTCATAATGCTATGTATCAAACAATATGTAAGATAATGATGGTACGCCTTAGATCATCTAACCACAGGATGCGCCTTACTTAAGCATTGTTTTCTGCCATTGCACATGACCATTTGGTCTTTTGGCTTTATGAAAAGCCTGTACATCAGTACATCATTTTATATGATTAAACTAGTACATTACATTGTAGTTGACTGTACAATAACAATTAACACACAACAGCCATTACGCGTTTGTCGATTAATACATTTTTAAATGCAATGAAATTTTATATGTCTTTGTGTTTCCCCCTTCACTTGTATGAAAACTGGCAGAATATTTTTGTATGCGGTGGTTCGCAAAGGCTAGTCCCGTGTTATATGGTCTAAGTGGTACGCTAATAAAATATTATTGTTGTTATTGTTAAAAAAAAAACAAATCTGAATATTATCTATACGTTAAATAGGTGTAAATAATAATAACTTGTTATAAAATTACTTACTTACACAAGATAATGCCATTTTTCTTTAGATTTCTTTAATCACATTTTCTTATTGTATTAATATCTAATTATTTCATCACTTTTATAAAATGACAATTCAACCGCTCACGCTGTCAACTAGACTTAGTCTAGTGAAAGAAACTTCAAAAAACTGTTTTTATGTAACTGGGCACTTTTAGTCGTCAAAATGTCAAATTATTGCCAGAGGGGGTTTGCCAGCTTTGGCCTCTCCCCACTGATCTGTATTATGGTAATAATACAGATCAGTGCCTCTCCCTCTGTAAAGGCGCGCGATGCTCTGTGCCTTTTTTTTGTTCGCCGTACCTATGACACCTCATTGAGGGAAGAAAACGGTAAAATTGACAGTATTGACTAGCGACTCTCCTTCATAACCTTCATTGTTTATGATTGCACAGCTAAATGGCCGCGGTCTTACACCCGTCGCGTCGTGGTTTTTTCTCGGACCATAGTAACTTGTTCCTGGGATAAAGTTACCCAGTTAGACCAGAGTTTGGGCTATCTGTATACAAAGTTTCAGCTAAAATGTTTGTGGGTTTCAGCGTGAGATGACATCCTCGCAACCTTTCACATCAATACATATAATAAAATCGTAACAGGTCGCTATCTGTACATGGAAGATAAATAAGAAAAAATATTATAGGGGGGCTTTATGAACGCAATAGAACCCAAAACAATGATTTTTAGATTTTTTGTCTGTTTGTCTGTATGTCTGTATGTCTGTATATCTGTTTGTCTGTACGGTTGTGCACGCTAATCTCAGTAATTGTTCAACCGATTGCAATGCGGTTTTTTTTATTGTGTTGAAGTTTGCTCCAGTTAACATTTAGCGTTTGTTTTATGTAAATCGGTTTAGAAATAAAAGAGTTATAACACTTTTAAGAATCAGATATTTTGAAAATTTTAATTGTAGGGGTTTCTTTGAATGTGGGTGAACCTAAACTGGCGTGTTGGCTTAATCATAAAAGAGCTTAATGATTAAGACTATTTTTAAACAATTCAGTCCGCGCCGAAGGCGTTGACTGAATTGTTTTAAAATAGACTTAATCATTAAGCTCTTTTATGATTAAGCAAACAGGGCAGTTTCAGACGCTGCTTGATGACTCTGATGAAGAAATACCTTTCCTTTCATACACCTTATGTGACGTAAACGAAGTTGCGGGCTCAGCTAGTTTAGGTATAATATTAGTAGGATACGTGTAATTTATAGTTATAAAATGCGCGTATATTATTAAATACGCATCCTACGCATATTTTGTAAATTTTCCTTTAAAGAACGATTATACCTAATAGTTTTTAAAACCAATTTATGTTTGTAAGTGAACGTGACGACCAACAATAATGTACGGGCTCTCGTTTAGCTACGGCACAGCGGTGCAGCCTCGTTAAGTGCTGTAACGCTCCGATATTAAATTTATCGCTTCTGCTACTCCCTGTCTCCTCTAAACTCATATTCATAAATTACCACATTATAATGAGTTACCGACCACAGAGATTTTAATACCTAGAACTTTGTCGTCTTTTTATTGTCATGAAAATCATAAGAGGCATATTATACGCCAACCACTTACGCCGTCATGACTAACCACTGTTAAAAAATTTCAATTCGACCATAAAGGCCTTCAAGTTGCCTTAAATATAACCATGTTACTGGCCACCGGGACCTAGGGCTTAACGTGCCTTCCAAAGTACGCAGACGCTTTTAAATGGAATTGTCACAAAGTGGTCACCCATCTCAGGATCAGCACTAGCGTAAAGTGCTGAATGCAGTGATTATTTACAGAACTAAGAACGCTTGTCTCTCTAACATAAAATTTCTTTGTGAAAATTAGGTAAGTAAGTAAGAATTCTTTTGATTATACAAAAAAATTATGAACAAGTATAATTCCGATGCGGCATTGAATTTGGATGCAGATTATTTTAGCACAACCTCCCGGGTCCAATTGTGAAACAAACCATCTGAAGTCTTACACAAGCACAATATACAAAACTTCATGAAAATGTACCTACACAGCTTTAGTTATTTATTTCTTTTACACTTTATGTACGCCGAGTAAATTTACGTTGCTTTTTATGAATTTTATTTTGCCTCCATATGCGTGTTTTACCACCCCTGTACGCAAATTAGTGCTCAGAGCTTCAATATTTGATCGAAAGCTCAGAGGAATTTATTCGATATCATGTCCACGCCACGGCTACCTTCTATCATCGCACCACTCGCCCATACAGTGTGTTCATACAGTCCTCCAAAAAAAAGCTAATTGAAAATGATCAATAATGTTTTGTAACTAGTCAAATTAATAACAGATTTAACACCTAAAATCCATTACCTACCTACTAATCGACTTTAGATTATCTGGTACTAAAACCTAGGTACTTAACGAGAGATTGGTAGGTATTATAATCATACCCAAGTTTAGTCCTAATAGCCCGCAAATGGCCCAGTTTAATCTTCTCTTTACATCGCTAACTTAAATTACTTCGGACTTTAATGCCTGTCTCGGTGGCGCCGTAATAGTGTTTCAATGCGACTGTCGATGCCATGGTCTACTAGGGCTTCAATCCTGGCTAGGAAAAATACTTGTGTGTTCGAAGGAATATAGTTTAGAAGTTTAGGCATTTTCTTTTCTATAATGTAGTAGGTATACGTTTATACTTACCTAGAAATATTTAAACATATTTAACAGTTTGTCTAGATCACAAGCTTATATTATTAACTCATTTCGGCTAGATGGCTCAGCTATGTAAAAAGGCCCAAAATATATTGTTACTTATTCTTGACACTTCTTAAATGTAGGTACTTAGGTAGGTTTACCAGCTGACTAATGGATGAAGGAGACAAAGGTCACAAACAAGCTCAGGGGTTGGGTGACCAGTCGGCAGTCGCTTTCAACAAACCAACAAAGCAATCCTAATACAAAAAAATATAACGGAAACTGGCTTCAGTCTGAAAAGTTTGAAAGAAAATGAGATTATCCGTGAAATTGTTAAATGAGAAAAGTCTTTAGACATTCTAGGTACTTTTGTGGAGTTTTAGCTGGCGCGCGGACGATATTGAAAGATTTCTTTACAAATATTTTAATAGAAGATACCGAAACTTTAGCGAAGTTTTCGCTAAAGTTTAGTCACAGGTTTAGTTATGTAGACGTACAGTAGTAGGTATCAAAGGCATATTCTTTAATCCTTATATCGACTTCTTCTGTGAAAGGTATTATAACATACCTATTCAATACCAAAAAATATTTTCCCTTCTGCTTGGAATCGCATGTATGGAGCCTCACTAAAGTTCAACAAAATCATATCGGAGCGTTGGGGCCTTACCGAAAACTTCGGGCCCTTAAGCCCGCTACATATTATAATTGGTACTGACCAGCGGGCTATGTCTTTGCAAAGAGAAGGAAAACTCCAAATAAAATACCATGCACGAACTACTCATCTGTCTGGTCAGCATGGTTTGGATTTGATATCAAATCAGTATCAAAACAATATTGAACCTAAAGAGAAGAAACTAGATGAGATTTATGCTGAACTCTGCATCCACTCCAAAGAAATATCCACTTCGTTAGTTTAACGAAATCAATTTGACATGAAAAGCCTCTCATTGATATCCGGTAGTGCAGTCTGGAAAATGGGACGGTATAATATATAGCAGCACATTACGTTAGATAGGTACAAACACTTGAGACTCGGCATACGTTCCCACGCTCTGTGAATAGTGCGATAGACGACAGATTGGAATTGTTAGTAGCGATCGACGGCACTACTAGTTGGATCGGAAATGACAAAGAAGTGATCGCTTTTTTGTGTAATTTCGTAATCTGTTTTACAATTTGCTTTGAAACTTGAAACTTGAAATTGAATATTGCTAGTTATTGACTGATTATTATCATTATTTTCTTGCGCTCGTGGCCCGGCGGACGTAGTGTTCTGTAAACGATCACTGTTAGTAAGCCACATTTACTATGGCCGGTTATGGATGGGTGAACATCACGTGACCACTTTGTGATAATATTTATTTGCGAGCGTTTCCGTGCTTCGGAGGGTGCTTAAAGCCGTTGGTCACGGTTGTCAGTAAAATGGCAGTCGTTAAGCCAAGTTGAATGCCTTTATGGGCGGCTTAAAAAATTTCAACAGCAGGCAGTCATAGCCTGCGCCTGTTCATATCAATACGGCTCACCAATTATTACGTGGGTACAAAATCTAAAAAGGTTAAATGTGGGTACCTAGGTATATAATATTCATCTGCCTATCCCTTCGGGGATAATAGGCGTGATCATATTATGTATGTATGTATTATTTGTAGAAGAACCAATGTATGGAGAATTTAGCTTAGAAATAGGAGTAGGTAGGGTAGGTATGATAATATTACCGTAATATATGATAGTATTACCGTGATAGGTTGCCATCAATCGAGAAAATAAATAAGGATGTAAAATTTTACCTTCACAATCCTGCTGAAACTATTATGTCACACTGTCGACTGAGAGCTTCAATGAGGTTGGAAATCTCAGTGATTAAGCCAGTATATTTTCACCCGGTCGTTTATTCCAGCAGTATATGGGAGCATCTCATGTTCAGTGGTAAACAACGGAGCCGTTACGGCGAAGGGCATGATATATTGCAAGGCTATTAGAATGCGTGGGTTTCGGAGGGTGAAATAAAATTAAATGACAGCCAGGTATAAGGGTTGTCACTGGCAATAAAGCAGTGGTAATATATGGATGCTTAATGTATATCTCAAGGAGGAAGCGTAAAGTAGGTAAGTACTTAAGATATAATGATAAAGCCGTTTATTTTGCTCGAGTGTCACTAATAAGCGTATGATCATATTTTATAACGGTTACCTACAAGGTTACGTGCTAATTTTAGGGTCTAGGGCCTAAGGAACAGAATTCATGCCCCGGGATTCATACTTCAGCCTCGTGGTCCAACTCCAGAGTGATGAGGATGAGGTCATGAATCAGTGTCTAAGGTGTATCAAGTGTGACTTTGAAAAATATTTTACTCAATAGGGGAGCTCAGTCACTCCACTCAAACGCGAATATAATTTCGCATTCTTGACAGCCTAATAATACGTAGCAACAAACAAAAAAAAATTAAAAACATAGAACCGACTTCATACAAATCCTTGAACATAAAATTTACTTAACACAAAGTAATATGTATTTTGATATTATATCAAATTTTATTCAAAATAATATTGAAGTTGGTGCCATTAATAATACCTACCTAAACCTATGGGTTTATTTGGCGCCGACTTCAATATGATATCTATTGAATAAAATCTATTTTTAATTTAATTTTTTTTTAAATTATTTAAAGTGACAGTTGGACCGAAAATTATATCTATCTAGGTGTAAAGTTCTCATCAACACAAAACAATCAAGCCGAAACACAAGGTAACTGCTGTAAATCTTTAAGGAATTCTCTCGACTATCTTTCGGTTCCATCATCAGATCGACTCCAGACCTTCATTCACTCTTTCAAACAAAAAAAAATTCAAAATCAATCCATAATTGGCGCCGCTATCGCGTAACATACATACAAAAAAAAAAACATACCTAGCGTACGAATTGAGAACCTCCTTTTTTAAGTCGGTTAAAATACCTAGACAAAACAACTAGGTATTTATTTTAATTCATTTACAAATGAAAACTCAACTTAAGCGACGCTTTGACAAAAGAGTTACGACTGCCTTAAATTGCGTTTTAGTGTAAACTTCTACTGTGCAATTTAATCAAAGGAAGATAGATTCGCTGTTGGTACATTGTAGAACTTATTTGATTATACGATACGCATGGCGCATCATCGATCGCTACGTCAGTCAATAGCAAGTGAAGCGAAGTGCTTTTTACTCTTATACAAAGTATCTGCCATCTGTTTGAGTGGCACTTAAACCAAGAGCCGTGAGAAGTCGAGGAGCGCAAACCAAGACAGGGTTGCACACTGCGAGTAATGCTACGGTTTAAAGTAATTTATGGCTCTCACGTTGCCCAGCTTTACGGTGGATTATTGAAAATGTGTGACATTTTAAAAGCGCTGTTTGTCTGTATGTAACGTTTTATAGGTACTATTGATACCGATAATGTGATAACAGAGGCAATGTTATAGATTCTGAGTAAAACGATACCTATTTTGTTGATACATTATGAACTGTTGCACTGAATACTGTCTGCATAGGTGTAGATACCGTTCAACAGCTCTGAAAATTTTTGATACTTTAGTGATAGAAGCAGGATCATTGACATACGAACGATACGAAGAATGTACCTGCGGTGCTGCGGTGGATATGTAGAGTCACGTGGACTACGTAAGGCACTCTGTGCAGTCCGAATACGTTGGTTTCAGTGCTTGGCTATGCGATTTCAGCTATGCTGGTCACAGAGATGTATCGAAGAAGTTTGAGCTTGACGTAGAGAATGATATGTGAGTCAATGGTTTTATTAAGAAAACGAAAGAGGAAATAATAAGAAGCACATTTTTCAGTTATTAAGGCAAGGGTTTTGTACTAGTGCTAAGGATAAGTAGAAAAAGCAAACGATGATGATAATATATATTAGTCGATAACTCTCTTTCTGAAATCAGTAAAAAAGCAATATCGTAATGACAAGATAATTGTCCAACTAGTAAACGCAAATTATGTAACGAGTTGAACGCAAATATTGTCATTTAATTAACTGAAACAGACAATCGAAATCCACTAGTATTGTTAGGGTTTGATGAAGCGTTTTCAGTTTTCCAAAATAAACAGTCGTGTTCAAATGGACGTTCGTGGGGAAATTAAACAAAGCCCGTTGGTTGCCATCAAGTTTTCATCACAAAGGATAATATAAACAGACGCTTTGGTCGGCGCACGGCAGGGGTGATTAGCAAGTGGTGTAAATATCTTACTAATGTTATAATTGCGAAAGTTTGTGAGTGTAGACGTGTGAATGTTTGTTACTCTTTTAGGCTCTAACGGCTGAACGGATCTAGCTGAAATTTGGTACAGGGATACATTATAGTCCGGAATAACACACAATTCTTATCACGGTAATAAGTTCCCACGGGAATCAGGAACGGGAACAAAATGACGCGGACGAAGCTGCGGGCATCAGCTAGTAATATTATAAAGGCGAAATTTTGTATGTGTGGATTTCTGTTACTCTTTAACGCTCTAACGGCGAAACGGATCTGGCTGAAATTTGGTACAGAAATAGATTATAATTTAAAATAACATAAAAGCTACTGTTTATCCCGGGAAATTGTTATAATGGGAAACGGAAACGGGAGGGCGGCCGCGGGCGCCAGCTAGTCATACATATGAGAATACATTGATGTGACTATCCGCTCAATCCCGCCGGTGGCGTGGTCACGCCGGCGTATCCATAGGCGGTGCCCACGCCACCGGCGGGAACGGCGGCTGCACGCCGGACGTCACACAATATATCCTTATTTCTTTTACAAGAGTCGTACTACATAAATACTTAGGTACTGTTTCATCATGCTGGATAACTGACGAAAATAACTACACTAAATCCGAGAACACCCCATGTGTAATGGATTTATGATATTTGGCCGAAAATTAGGATGGGGAAAATGAAGGAGTACTCTCAGATTTTACCATGTAATTCAAAATAAAAAGCAGTTTTCTGACATAAATTATTTTATTTACAAAATATACACATCAACAATTCACTTTCACCAAAAAAATAATAATCCGTAGATATAAAATCTCTGAAAATAAAATAAAATATTACTGTCTATTTATTTGTTTATTTTTTGTTTATTTTGGGGATATCGAGGCTATGTAATCTTAAATTATTAAAAAAAAAAACCCCCATTTTTATTATTGATTTTCACATACATTATTCATATGTTAAATGTTAAATGGTATTTTGACAAAAGATTATAGTTTGTATTGAGAAAATCTCAACAAATATCGGTTAAATACGAGCACTGCACAACAAAAACAACAACAAAAAATAATGGTGACCTTCGCGTGTTATTTTATCAAATTTTACAAATTTAACTTCGAATTACACTGAAAATATTTATCACAGCTGTTAAACAACACGACAGGATACTTTTAAATGCAAAACAACAATATTTGAAACAGAATAAACGAAAATATTCAAAAATTAATCGTATTAATACTTTCTAGGAACGGCGCCAAACAAACAATAATTAATGACAGCGATCAAATCGTGATTTCGACTTTTTTTTTCATTACATTCACTCGGCAAGCTATCTCATTCAGTACCATAACCAATTCTACACATTAATTTATACAGAAAGACTTAGACCCGCGACCATACAGCCATAGATATCGAAAAATGTGCGAGGAGAACCAAACGGTAAAAGTTGGCCGCCATGGTTGCCAAAGCAATCGACTGTTCGGGAGATTGGCAACTCGGGTTTCATGCGGCATTCAACGGCTATGAAACATACTGTCAAATTACAAACGAATTACAGGAGGTTTGGATGTTTGTAGCTCAATCACACTCTAGCCCCTAAAACACCTTGGCTGTTAAGTATGCAGATAGTTGATACCCGTGATAAACACAAGCTTTTATTTCAGTAACAAGTTCAGTGAGTGGGAGAAGGGAAACGAGTACCTACAGGAAAATATTAACTAGTTACCTACGCGAAGAGAGCCGCCATCATCAAGGTAGCTAGATTCAGTGTGAGGGATTTTAGATCTATGTATGGTGTAACCTGTCCTAACATACAAGATTTTCAATTTGTAAAACCTTGTTTAAAAAAAACTATCGGTATTCTAATCTAGTATAGACTAGTGGATATATAGTTCCCGTTCCCGTGAGAATACGGGAATAAGATATAGCCTATGTCACCCCGGGATAGTGTAGCTTCTCCACAATTAAAGAATTTTTCAAATAGGTGCAGTAGTTCCAGAGCCTACTCGATGCAAACAAACAAAAAATCAAATCTTTCATCTTTGTAATATTTTAGGTAAAGATAACAGATTTTAAGCAATTTAGCTTAGCTAAAGGATTTAACTGCAATATTAGAAATGGCGGTTGATAGTTTTCTTGTCAAGAAATAAAAATAAGTAGTGGTAGGTATCTACATTTGTTGTTTTAAAAATATACCACAGTTCTTCAAGAAAGCTGAGCAACTTGTGTCTACTTTGTAAGGAGGAAATGCTGTGCACTCCTTGAAAACCTTGTAACGAACATCCGTCTGTTGTAAATTACAATGCGTCTAGGTAGCAAGACAGTATCTAGTTCATCCTAAATAATGTAAAAAATTGTGGCGATTATTACCTATTACTCCATCACGCTATAGACCTTGAACAAATTTGGCTGAAAGTGAAAATGACACATACCCTGACACTCTGATTTTACACTTAGTATCTACCTACAACTTTTTGTCTCGAGATCAAATAGACAGTTAAGTACAAAAATATCACATTGTTCGTGATCCTTGGGACATCCTTCGTAGGGCTTACACGGGGCTCCCAACGGGGAGCCCCGTGTACCCCGACTAAAAACCTCACGTATCCTAATACGTGAGGTTTTTAGTCGGTAGGAGTCCGGCATAGCATCCCTGTAGGATTTTCCACAAGTTTAAGTTTTTTTCGTGAAACTGCAAATTCTAGTAGGTAATTATCTACATTAAAAATATTTAGAGTAAGTTCGGGTAATATGGCACGCCATAAGCCTTTTTGGGAATAAAACAAATTTGTTTGGAGATCGATCAGTTTTTATTTTACAATTCAATCTTAGAACTTATAAAGAATAAATAATTAGAATTTCAAAACAATCAACATTAAGAAATAATTTACAAAAAACAAAATCTGAACCTTCAACAAATCTATCACAATACTACACATGAATAGCTAATCTACAAACCTGTGTAGTACCAATGTAAAAGTAACTACAATTTCAAGAAATATAATGAGTAAAACTTACCGAAAAATTAGATCACTTTACGTAATTTTCGATCGAGCGCCCGCACGGGACGCACATGCACACTTCGTCTCGCGCGAGTTGACTGAGGAAGTGAGGGGAACGGGTGCGTTGCTATGCTGAGTCAAGCGGTCGCAAGTGTTCATTCATTTCAGAGAAATCGCAGTAGGCCATATTGACCGACCAGGCCATATTACCCGAAATTACTCTATGTACAATCATGTTAAACTCCTTTAAGTAAGCTCAAAGCTTAAGATAAGATGATGGACTTGAAGTCCTAAAGCACTGTATACCTAAAGGCTAAGCTGAACAGCGTTGCATTTCTCTTAACCATTCATGTAGTCCGTATTGAATGCTGGCATTTCTCAGTTTGTATTATACCTACGTTTTTGTGTTTCTCCCCAAATGCTATTGGCAATACACTTTTAAAGGTTATACTTTCCTTAGTATCTTTTAGTTTATTTTTTCGTGTGGAAACTACGACTAAAACCACTAGGCGCCCTATAAACTGCCTACGACTGAAAGTCCCGGGTAACGCCTCGGGAAGATGTCCAAGGGTTCTTTACTAAGTCCGACGTTAGGCTGCCAAAATTGGGAAGTAGTTTATAGTAGGTACAACTTGAAAGCTCCAATTCTTCAAATTAAACTCTGCTATTACGATAAAATGGACGACATTGCTTAAGCTTGAGTAAATATAATAATGAGATACGAGTCTAATAAATGAATGGTACATTTACGTTAAACTTCCACACTTGTACTGATATCGCACATGATTATCAACATAGTCGTATCTCAAAATTTTGCGGTTTTGCGTTTTTTACACATCCAGATAGTAGATTTTTTTCTCTACAAACTGATAAAACAATTTTATTTATAAGTCAACTATTCACTGTTTGATAGTCTCAAAAGTCTTTCTACACTATTCATTTTCTCCCCCGCACGACCCAGTAATATAGTCACATTTTGATTTAATTTAGTCGCCGCTCAGTGTACGCCTAGACCGCACGTCATACCGTGTTTCATTTCACTTTAAGACACGGAATCGAAAAGAAATTTGACAAATGTAAGTAATTTAAAGTGTATTATCTTAGAGTTGATACTATATGGCTGATTTTATTCACGGCATTATTTTATTCTAATAAGTTTCATTTCATGTTATAACTATCTTACAGATCTATTTTAAATAGTTTTATGAGTTTATTAAGTATTTTTTATACATGTTACTCTATTGCCATTAATTTTTTTGAGATAATACTTTATTACGGAAACAAATTTTCGGAATTAAGTAATTTATTTAGAATTGTGACCCTGTTCGATGTAAAACTTTTAACTTTCTCATTTCAGTTCTGTATCATTTCGAAACCATGAAGAGACACAGAAGAATATTCAGAATCCTGATGGCTATAAATTATTACGAAAGCTACTCATATGACTGTTCTATCAATGGAATTACTGGCGAAAAGGATCCATTTCATTTCCAACGTATGTACCGAATGAAAATCGCTCACCCAGTTCTAGGTACCAGGGGGTATTTGAGTAGTCAGCAGACGTGCGAATGTCTTTCGTGCACATCTGAAGTTTTTGCAGCTTGTATTAAGTGTAGGAGTTTTCTTTGTTGGGGGCATTTTGATGATTTTGAATCTTTCATAAACTGTACACGTCATTTTAGTAAATCTCCAGAGCTATTTGATAGTAATCTTTACAATCAGGGTGGCTCTCGGACAACTGAAACACAACAAATCCCGGGAGAGGATGGAATCACGGATGAAAGCCTTCAAGCGGGTGAGACTTCCGTCTTTAGACAGCTAACGAGCATATTTAATACCGTTGTCCAGCAGGGCCATACACCCTGCGCGTGGAGCGGGAGTGCGGTGGCTCTATTCTTCAAAAAAGGTGATAAGACCTTACTGAGGAACCACAGACCCATCTCACTCATGAGCCATGTTTACAAGTTGTTCTCGAGAGTAGTCACAAACTGCCTCGCTGGAAAACTCGACGAATTTACGCTAAAGGAGCAAGCCGGGTTTCGAAAAGGCTTCAGTACCGCAGACCATATCCATACTGTTCGGCAAATTGTACATGAGACAATCAGCCGCTGTGTATAGCTTTTGTGGACTACGAGAAAGCCTTTGAATTTATCGAAAGCTGGGCAGTACTGGACACTTTGCAGTGGTGTCGTGTTGATTGGCGATATATCGAGGTGTTGAGATGCTTGTATGATACCGCTATCATGAACATTCAGTTAGAGGATAAGAAGACCAATTCTATAGCACTGCGCAGAGGTGTAAGACAGGGCGATGTAATATCCCCGAAACTCTTCACTAATGCGCTTGAGGACGTCTTTAAGACGCTGAACTGGGGTGAATGGGGCGTGAATATAAACGGTAAACGCATCTCACACCTTCTGTTTGCTGACGACATCGTTATAGTTGCGGAAACGCTTGAACTGTTGAGCGGGATACTGCACAGTCTAGGCATGAACTCGGATATGATAGACCAATCTACGTCGAAGGATCGAGGCTTAAGGTGAGGTTGTCCAGGAATACACCTACCTAGGGCAGGAAATTACACTGGATAAGAATAACATGAAAAAGGACATAGTGAGAAGGATCCGCTTGGGCTGGGCAGCATTCAGCAAACTACGTCGGGTTTTCTATTGACCCATTCCGCAATGCCTGAAAACGAAGTCTATAACCAAGGCGTTATACCAGTTTTGACCTACGGTGCCGAGACGTGGACACTCACAGCAAAGCTAGTCCATGCCCTTGAAGTTTCACAGCGAGCATTGGAACGAGCTATGCTTGGGGTGTCTCTGAGGGATAAGCTGCTGGCCACATCTGTAGGAGAACCGATGGTCGGTGGAGCAAACGAGTTCACGAGTGGAGACCATGACTTGGACACGTGGGGTAGGACGACCCACCAGTTGGACCGACGACCTGAGAAAGGTCGCAGGGACTGACTGATTGCGGAAGGCGCAGGACCGTGTATTGTGGCGAAGTTTGGGAGAGGCCTACGTTCAGCAGTGGACTGCTATAGGCTGATTTGATTGAAAGATATTTTTTATAGCGATTTTGTTACGTGGTTATTTTTAGAAGTTGTTATTAATCTAGTAGATGTTTAATAAAACTATGTGATTCTGTTCTTTTTATAAGACTTGTTAATAATAATGGTTCTACTTACTCATTAAGTAGTTATAAGTTGTACTATGTTACTTTCTTAGAAAAAATCCTTTATTATTTTTTGTTTTAGTTTATTGAAATTATGAGACTATTATTGTATTCAAGACTGTTCAGATTATATTATCAATGTCATTAAAAAGTTATTGAGATATACCCAACACAACTATAATTAACACTTAACACTATTTTATTGATTAAAAGACTAAATAGTTGATAATAAATGATTATAAAATAAGGTTTTAGTTTGTTTTATTACATTATAGACTTCCATAATATCAAGTAATGATTCAGCTATACAGTATTAAATAAAAAAATATCATCATTTGAGTTGGTAATAAAGTATCAACTCAAAGTGGTCCTGAAAAAATAGTTCTAAAACTAAAAATATTAGTTTATAATCAATGAATACTTCAGTATTATAAAGAACAGTAATGTGTTATTGCCACAAAATCATAATAAGGTCGTAAATATGTAAGAATTGATAGTAACGATTTTTCAAATCTTTCAAACGCAATATCTCAAAACAGCGTTTTTTGACTTAATACTATATTGATAATCATGTGCGATATGTCTTATAAACGAAGCGTGAAATCACATCCCACATGTCTGCGAGATTGACAGAAGAAAATTGTTCTTGGCCTCAAGGTAGGTAGACGGAATGTCGAATTGCCTATATTAGTATCGTTTCTTTGAACAAAGTGATTATATCATACCCACTATCTGTAACAAAACTTATGAAAATCGTATCTACTTACTTTTTGTAACAATGTTGTATGTGTGAACTGGTCATTTTAAAAAATACAAACTCGCAATAAGACAAGTCACGGGGCGCCCTCGCCGCAGACTCTACAAAGTACCATAAGCTCTAAATAACGCAATAAAAAAAACATATTTACTTGTATCATTTATGAACATTTAAAATAGGTAGGTGTAGGCGAAAAGCTTGGAAGTAAATAAATCGTTGTGAAAACACTGGGATACATTTTTGTTATATTTAATCACTGCTGACGTCGGCACAAAGTGTCGTTGTCCTTTAATCGTATAACTGTCGGATATTAATGGTTTTTTACTCTATCAGCAGTACACATAGGTGCTGACGGCGCGGTTTATTTTGTATGACCATTCAGTGGATTGTACAGCGATTCTCAAACCGAAAGACTGCCCCCTCTGTGTAAGAGGCGGTAAGGGGTCTAGATAAAGTTGGAGCTTATAATATACTTAAAGCAATTAAATGGGGTGATCATTGATTTCATAGTTGAACTTACGTTTTTAACTAGACTATTTATCTGTTTTCGACAGCATTAACCATGTATAAAAAACAACAACTTGACTCGGCCTTATACCATAGTATGCTCATGCTCACATAGTGTCCTATGCTTGGGGTCTCTTTGAGCACTAAACCGCGAAATGATGTTATCTGCCTAAGAATCAACGTGATCGACTTGCAGAGTAAGCAAGGTAAGGCGAAAATAAGCTGTTCATGTGTCTTTCCAAGAACCTATGACCGATTTGAGTTAGTCATCACATCGGGCAATTTAACTAGACAAGTTTGAGCACCTCGATCTGTCATAGCTGATAGCTACATGATATGTTGTAAGTACATCCTATGAAGACTACGCTTACAATTTATTGAATTGAAACTTATCTCTGCAAACAAATGTTGAAACAATTCTGAAATACGATGTTCATTGCAATGTTCGTTTCTTTTTGTTTCTCGTAGGACTTCAAACTTCAGAATGTATGTCATATTGTCTTCGGCCGATAGATGTGTTATAATTGAAAGAATGCTCTACTGGTGAGATAAATTGTCTCTGGACCTTTTTTCCTTCGAAGGTCAAGGTAATAAGCACAATAGAAAGTATATAAACCAGGCATAGGACATAGGCACTGGACCAGTATTTGGAACCGACTTCGAGAAATAGGTGTGCCCGAGAAAATCACCAGCATTATTCAGGCCATGTACAAGAACTATTCTTGTAGAGTATCACACAATGGCCTCGTTTCGGATGACATATCGGTAAATGCGGGTGTACGACAGGGATGCCTTCTTTCCCCTCTCCTCTTTCTTGTCGTCTTGGATGGCATCATGCTGAATACCACAAACAACAGGCGACGTGGCATAGAATGGGGGCTATCTGATATTCTGGAGGATCTAGACTATGCCGATGACCTGTGCCTGCTGAGCCACACACATGCCGACATGCAAGCCAAACTTGACGACCTACAGGATGAGGCAGCGAAAGCAGGACTCAAAATAAACACCCGGAAGACGCACGAGATGAGGTGCGGAAGGGCGAACTCTGTACCACTGCGCATTGGCGCGGAAGATGTGGAACGAGTAGAGAAATTTACGTACCTCGGGAGTGTCGTGTCGGAAACTGGTGGGACAGAAGAGGACATCACTTCTAGAGTCGCCAAGGCTAGAGCAACCTTCGCACAGCTGCGCTCCGTATGGCAGTCCCGAAAGTTGACTAGGAGGGTAAAGCTCAAAATATTCCGAGCTAACGTCAAGACCGTGCTGCTATACGGATGCGAGACTTGGAAGGTCACAAAAGTCATCTCGCATCAGTTACAAGTCTTCGTTAACCGCTGCCTCCGCCGTATTCTCGGCATATACTGGCCCGAGAAAATTTCCAACCTTAGCCTATGGGAACGCTGCAATGAGACACCTATAGAACATCAGATCAAACGCCGGAAATGGAGCTGGATTGGGCATACGCTTCGAAGGGACCGGGACCACATACCAAGGCAAGCCCTAGACTGGAACCCCCAAGGAAAGCGCAAACGTGGCCGTCCAAAACAGACATGGCGACGGAGTGTCATTGCAGAGGCGGAAGGCATTGGAAAGACATGGAGCGAAACAAAACGCGAAGCTCAAGACCGACAGGGATGGCGATGCACTGTGGACGCCCTCTGCCCCATCTAGGGGCCATAGGACCTTAAGTAAAGTAAAGTAAGTATAGGACAGTAGAAAAGTAGAAAGCTCTTGCTTTAAATCTCCAAAGGGATAAACTGAAATGTATGGATAATTCCAATTAAATGTACCAATTCGTTTTGTCGTCTGGACGTTGTCGTGAGAACTTCTTTAAAACGTCAAACACAAAAGAGTTCTATGTGAGTAGTTAGGTAATTACCTATAATCGTGATAAGCAGTTTGCCCTGTCCTAAGAACAACCGGCAACGAGTTTACTGCTATCAAATTAGTACAGATATCTGAACGGGAAACTTATTCACATCTTTATCATACCTACTTTCCTCATAACGCTACTAAAGTAGTATGTTCGAGCCTTCTCCTTGCTTCGAATACATCAATAAGGTTCAATCAGTACAAGTATTGTTTCACCTTATTAAAACTTTATCCAATAAACCAAGTTACAAGCAATTTAACTTACCTCCCCTAAATTTCATTTTGTGAGGGAAAATGGTAGACACCCTTCCACAAGTCGTTTATTTAATTCGTTTATAAGCTATTATTATTGCTCCCTAAATCGGCTTTAATAAAGAAGTTTTGTGTGTTTGGAGTTTTGTAGCACTTTCTCATTTCCGTTATGCCTCGGGAAAGGTATCTATCTAAAAACATCTCAATTTCGGGACTGTTCAACCTTGATGACTGCTAGGAACATCATGCTTTGGTTGCATTGTATTCCTTACATATGACGCTGGTGCACTTACTTTGCCTTTCGTTTAGTGTTTGGAAGGTTAGCAATTAGGACTTCCCATAAAAAAGAAAAAAAAAGGGAAATCACTGTTACTTCCAACACCTAATCAAACGAGTGTCCTAACTTATGTGAATGCGATGTGAATCTAAAGAAAGAAAGATTAAATCATATATGTACAACATGAATATCAATGGTATGGTACCTAGTTGTGCTTTAAATGCGATTTTGGAACTTTAAGAACCATAAATTAGTGTTTTAATATTTTTCATTTTGTTTTAAAAGTTGTTCTTTTATATCACTGAATACTAAAGCGTTAGCTACTATAATATCTACTCACTTTCAGTGCTTAAATTAGAAATGAGAGAGGAATCCTTTTATTTGCCGGTTTATTTCAATATCCAGCTTGCTGAGAAATAATGAGGCGGAGAGCATTATAAAAACCGGCCAAGTGCGAGTCGGACTCCCGCACGGAGGGTTCCGTACCAAAAAACAACAAAAAGTCGTATTTGTTGCATGGGAGCCCCCCTTTTTTCTTTTTATGTAACAAGAGGGAAAATCCTTAATGGATGATATGCCGGACTCCTACCGACTAAAAAACCCCTCGTAACGGCCAACAGCCTACGGTTGGGAGGCCCGGGTAAGCTCTCGAAAGGATGTCCCCACTAAAGGTCCATTTTGTTTTAATTATTATTTTTTTATGAAAATACACTGCTCGATTGTCCTCATTACCTATTAACACAGAGCAACGCGCGCCTTAGACAGTTCGCGTTGCTCTATAGTGTTATACAACGCGCGTCTTTAGACAGTTCGCGTTGCTCTATAGTGTTAGCTATCCTTGTATAGATCCTCTACGGTAGGTACTTACAGGATATATTTCAAAAAGAGTTTGTGAACTCTATGTTTAATTTCTTTTTCAGAATATTGATGACATTTGAATGATGACATTACAAACAAGATATCTACGTCTACAACATAAATTGTGTGTTTGTACGTAAATTGTTTATACTGGAGAAAAATCTAAAATATGGACTATTTGTTTACTATTGCCTATGAAATAGCTATCTTTGAAATAGTACACCTACCTAAAGTAATCTGCTGAAAGCGTTGTTCACTTTTTAAAGAAATAATATTTACGATGAAGGTCGAAAAATAAGTTAGTATGTTACACGTATAATGTTCAATCATGGCGACACGAAATTAATTTCATTGAGCAACATTTGATTGTGCTATACCTCCTAAAGTATTCATTTAATTTGCATGGTGTAAAGGGAATGAATGATCTTGATGAAATGTTCAAATTAACTAACGTATTTAAATTGAGAAGGATACCTTATTACCGAATATATAAGACAAAATCGTGAAAAAACCATAGAGTTATATATATTATCATTAGAGAGGCAAGCACGAACATCGCTTCTCGACAAAAGCACGGCTACCTATGAGCTGAGAAGACGCAACTATGAAACTTTTTAAGCAGTGATGGTAAATATATATCTGTCTCATTCACACGCGTACGGTGAACACCGCCGCCGCTCCGATTAGACAAAGACAAAAACATAAACATGACGAACGTGGGCCAGTGTTGACTACTGTATGAAATTTTTACCCACGATAATTATAGAATTACTAAACAAATTTAAAATTATTATGTACCTATTTAATTTATTATTTTATTTCGGTTGAAACCTTAGACCATATATCACGGGACTAGCCTTTGCGAACCACCGCATACAAAAATATTCTGCCAGTTTTCATACAAGTGAAGGGGGAAACACAAAGACATATAAAATTTCATTGCATTTAAAAATGTATTAATCGACAAACGCGTAATGGCTGTTGTGTGTTAATTTTTATTGTACAGTCAACTACAATGAAATGTACTAGTTTAATCATATAAAATGATGTACTGATGTACAGTGCTTTTATAAAGCCAAAAGACCAAATGGTCATGTGCAATGGCAGAAAACAATGCCTGTAAGGCGCATCCTGTGGTTAGATGATCTAAGGTTGAAACCGAAACTCACGTGTTCATATTTAAAAAAAAACAGCCAAGTGCGAGTCGAATACACAGAGGGTCCCCATACAAAAACAGCAATTTACGTTTGTTGTGTGGGGTCTTTTTCGGATTTTAGTAGGTATTTTTTGTTATGGCGGCAGAAACATACATCAACTGTGAAAAAATTTGCTCTATCTACCACGGTTCCTGCGATACAGCCTCGTGACTAATAGACAGACGGACGGCAAAGCCTCATGTCTCGTTCATAGAGTCTTGCGTTTACCCCTCCATGCGCGAATCCGACTCACACCTGACCGGTTTTGTTTGCAATATGTGCAGCAAGTTTCACCAAGTGCCATTAATCAACGGTAGATATAAATCTTCTCAGGTGTCCATTTTAGGAATTTCTCTACCTTAAGATGGGTTTCTCTCTTTTACGTTTGAAGTTACGCATGGATGCTATTGCGAACGCTTACTGACTAAAACCACACTGCGCCCTGCTACTGCCTACGAAGGGCGTCCCGGCTGGCATTTATTTGAGCGTATCCGACGTTTCCGCGCTTCGGAAGGCACTTTAAGCTGTTGGTCCCGGTTGCCGTAAGATGGCAGTCGTTAAGCCAAGTTGAAGGACTTGACCAAGGTTGAAAAATTTCAACAGCAGGCTGTCACAACCTGTGAATGTCCATCTCAATACGGCAGTGGCAGTACGTCTCACCACATATGACGTGGGTTATATTCTTATAAAAAAGGTGAATTTTGGGCATATAATATGCCTCTGCCTACCTCTTCGGGGATAAAGGCGTGACCATATCGCATCGCATCCCGATAGACCTTGGCTAACACTGCCGTCTCGCATAGGGGTCCTATCCCGCTTCTTTAGGGTTGGTTCCCGGTGTACTAAACAAACTCTCTCCGAAACTACTAGACCGATTTAAAAAAATATTTCACTGTTGGGAAGCTACACTCTTCCGGGTGAACATAGGCTATATTTTATTCCCGTATTCGCACGGGAACGGGAACTACGAGGCTGAAACCGCGTGACGTCCGCTAGTATTCTATATAGACCATTAAAAAGGCACTTCTTACAAAACTTCTGACCCTTTCATTTAATATACCAAAAAGCTATTTTTTTCTTAAATTAATTTTAACACAGTACTTTATGGCCGCTAGAGGGCGCACCATTAAATTCAGTGACACGATATAAAACTCCAGTCCAGTCCAGTCCAGTTAAAAAAACCAGTCTAACGTCAAGGCGCTTCTAACAATATCTCATTAGTCCAGTTCTAATAACTACCTAGTTGAGGATATACGTATATAGCCTGTCAAAATCATAACCCTGCCTTAGTCGGGTAATATTATTAATGTATCTTACATAGGTAATTAATTACTAATTCTCCCACTGTTGTGGGTAAACCAAACCGATATTTTAGTGGTAACACTGAATGGCAATCACAAATTTTATTTTCAAAATTCGATTATAGCGGTATTTACGCTGATATCAATGCGTAAATAGTATAATTACGTGTAAAATGTAATTCTACATGACTAATTGTGTTTTTATGTTTTAGAATTGCAATCTTTTACTGTGTATTTGCCCATTTTGTCGCCCGGTTCAATTTGTACGTACGATTGGCGTAACGGCGTCAGACTGAACTGACGTTTGGCTCACCTAAGCCTGTGGGCTTACGTTAGGTAGGCTTGATGTTGGCGCGTTCGTTAGTCATCTAGTCTTATCTATATCGATGGAAAAAACACGTTTGTTGTATGGAAGCCACCCTTAAATATTATTATGTTTTTGTTTTTAGTATTTGTTGTTATAGCGGCACCAAAAACACATAATCTGTGAAAATTTCAACTCTCTAGCTATCACCGTTCATGAGATACAGCCTCCTGACGGACAGACAGACAGACAGACAGACAGACAGACAGACGGACAGTGAAGTCTCATGAATAGGGTCCCGTTCTTTACCTTATGGGTACGGAACCCTAAAAATGAGTTTATTTTATGAAAAAAACTTAGTGATGATCGCGACTTAGTACCTACCTATGCTTTTTTTTTACGTGTGGAAATCCGACATGGATGCTATGCCGGACTCCTACCGACTAAAACCACACGATGCTCTACAATTGTCTACGGCCGGGAGTTCCGGGTAAGCCCTCGGAAGGATGTCCCAGGGCTCTCGGCAGTCTTTGGCGAACACTTCAACCTCGCCTATGGGGTTCGGGTGCTACCCCGCGTCTGGAGAGTCGGTTCGGGTGTTAACCCGCTACTAGGGGGAGGGGGGGGGGGAGCTGGGTACTGTCCCACCACTATCACCACTATGAGGGGCAAAGAGATATTCACCATCGTCTTGGCCTGCTTCTGTAAGAACGGCGAGCAACCAGCTCACCGTTCTCAGGCCCCCGGTCATGGAGGTCGGTAGTCTTGGGCGTATAGCAGCCTGCAACGACCTCGCCGCCGACTGCGGAACTCGGGAGGGAGATTTCTCTCCCGGTCCCTTCCTGCCACCTCTTTTTGAAGCATAAGTTATGCTTCAAAAAGAGGATGCAGCGGCATCCCACTTGCTTCCGCTAGAGACCATAGCTCTTACCATGGTCTCCAGTGTGAGAACGTCAACGCCCAGGCCTGCAACGAGGTCTCGGTGTTGTAGCGCCCATGCTGAGCACTCCACCAGAGTATACAGCGCCGTGTCCTCGCTGCAGTCACCGCAGTGCTGACACTCGGGTGTTACCTCCCTATGTATGCGCCACAGATACTTACCGAAACACCCGTGTCCGGTAAGTATCTGTGACACCCGATAAGTGAGGCTACCATGGCGTCTCTCCAGCCACTCATCCATGACCGGCTTCACCGCCTCCATAGTGGTGAGCCCCCATTTTGGTTTAGTACCTATGCTTGAGATTACCCGCTATTTAATAAGGTTTTCTAAAGTATTTGCACAAATCCCTACTTATTATTTTTGATAGAATACTCATTGGAGACCGGAGATCTCTAAACTATCTCTGTCCTTCATAGGCGTGAAGACTAGGAGTACAGTGTCAGCTAACTGTATACTAACAGAGGCCAGCTCAGGACAACAGCATGACATATCTTTTCCAACCATCATGCCTAAGAATAGGAGAAAAGGCAATTAGCTTCCAAACAATGGGCAGGGATAGTCAGTGAGTTTGGTTTTGGGTGTTTCTTACGTGGGGTTACAGGGTTCCCTGGCTTTACACAGCAGTGAAGAGAAGCACCGTGTGCTTTTAGTCGATTCAAATCCGACATGCAAAATTATGTTTGCAAATAGTGGTCAAGAAGAAAACCAAGAGATTCCTAAGCTATTTACTTCGAGAGTGTACTCCATTGACACCTAGCTTCTAATATCAAAGCAAAGTGTACAGATGTCAAAACGTCAAGTTACGAGCACGTAATTTGTCGCCCTGTACGACACTCGCGGGAATATCTGCCACGTCTACAAGCTAAGCCTAAGTTGGGTATTTGTTTGATTTTAGAATTGATTGACTCGTTTTACTTTTAACTTACAAATAATTATTATAGCTTAAAAATGTGACTATGTACTACATTTACCTAGCTATTCAACGTTAGATTAGGTAGCTTTAATATGGTTTATTTTTATAAAGAGGCAATTAGAACGGTCTACACATCACAATAAACTAAAAGATATGGATTTAATCGCAACACGGTATGATCGACTTAGTACGGCACTCTATTACTCGTTCATAGTCTATTCTTGTGCCTAAGTGTAATAAAACATAAACAAAAAAAAACTAATTTTGCGAAAAATGACTCGAGACCTCATACACCAGCTTTTCAGAAAATAGTGGAAAGGGAACTGCGTAGTAATTAAATTCTATTTAACAAAATGTTGGCAAAACTTCATCACAGCAAGGGCTATTTGTTCAGGCATAATCCTCTTGAAACAATCCATTTGCATTTGCCAACAATCCAGAAATTTTCCCGAAACATGGCGCTGTGAGTCAGTTGAATTGTTCTTATGTTTGTTTAACGAACAATATTCCGTCGCACGATATTGTTTGGACTTGATACAATACCTACTATTGTGACTCCGAGTTGAGACAGGGTCAATTTGTTTCTGTTGTTTCCGTAAGCCTATCTACGGCTATTTTTATATTAATACGCTTAGATTATGGAATAACCTACTAACCTATGTTTTCCCAAACGCCTAGAATATGGGATTCTTTAAAAGGTGTCTAAGGAGGTTCTTTCAGGGTCCCCAGCGAGAATGTAACGACCCTGGTGTTGCAAACGACCCTGGTGTTACATAAAAATACCGACCAAACGCAAGTCGGACAGATGAAGGTTCCATACCAAACAACCGTTATAGCGGCAAGAGAAATAGACGATTTGTGAAAGTTTCAACTGTATAGGTTTCATGAGACACCGTGACAGACAAATTTACAGACAGCGCCGGCGTGTCAGTAAAAGGATCGCGTTTTCAACCTTTGTGGGAGAGTCGTCTTCAATATCTACATGTATTATTCGGCAACTGACTAACTAGAGAATTGAGGGCCGTCGCACCCTAAACACAAAAGAATTCATCATGAATTATTTTTCAAAAAAAAATTTTCAATAAAAAATACAACCGACTTCCAAGAAATCCTGAAAAATAAAATTTACTTAGCACAAAGTAATATGTAGTTGATTAATCTGATTTTTTATTCAATATCATAATGAAGTCGGCGCCAAGTAAATTCATAGGTTTAGGGAGGTATTATTCATGGCACCAACTTCAATATTATATTGAATAAAATCTGATAAATCAACTACATATTACTTTGTGCTAAGTAAATTTTATTTTTCAGGATTTCTTGGAAGTCGGTTGTATTTTTTATTGAAAATTTTTTTTTCATTATTTTAAGTGACGGGTGAACCGAAAAATGTATCTATCTAGGTGAAAGTTCTCATCAATACAAATTAATCAAGCCCCAACACAAGGTAGCTGCTGTAAATCGTTAAGGAATTCCCTAGAATCTCTTTTGGTTCCATCATCAGATCGACTCCAGACCTTTATTAATGGTAGTACATTAAAGCGCTGAATTAAAAAGTTAACAAACGCACTAGTTGTGCCTATAATTTTTGGTGGTTGCCCTCGATTTCTCCAGGATCCCATCATCAGATCTTAACCTGGTTATAATGGGACCACCTCAGAAGTAAACCCTATTCAACAAAAAAAAATTGAAATCCGTCTATAATTGACGGTGAACATACATAAAACATTAACATACATACCTACAACATAAAACATTGAGACCTTTCTTTTTTTTTTTTGAAGTTGGATCTATCAATCTAGGTGTAAAGTTCTCATCAATACAAATCAATCAAGCCCGAACACAAGATAACTGCTGTAAATTGTTTAGGAATGCCCTCGACTGTCTTTCGACTCTATCATCAGATCGACGCCATACCTTCATTAAAGTGTAGAACATTAAAGCACTTAATTAAAAAGTTAACAAGCACACTAGTTGTCCCTACAATTTTCGGTGGTTGCCCTCGTTTTCTCCTAGATCCCTTCATCAGATCCTGATCTGGTGAAAATGGGACCACCTCAGAAGTAACCCCTATTCAACAAAAAAAGAATTTTTGAAATCCGTCTATAATTGACGGAATTATCGCTTGACATACATAAAAAAAAATACATACAGACGAATTGAGAACCTCCTCCTTTTTTTGAAGTCGGTTAAAAATGCAAAATTAAAATATGTACCTACTTACCTACTAATATCAGTTCATAATTTACTAAATCCTACAAATAAAATAGAAAAACTTTGTGCAGTAAAGCTCTCCTTGCAACCAACTCCCTTATGTATGTAAACTGCAACTGAGTCTTGAAATAGAAAAGTAGCATTGTCATACTTATAGAATTCGGGACTTCACGCGAAATAATGTGTTACTTACATTTACCGACAGTCCAACCGCGACCACGGGCGCTGCAACGTGCTCGAAACGTCGGTAAATGTAAGTAACACAGTATTTCGCGTGAAGTCCCGAATTCTATAAGTATGAGTGTTGAAAACCGCGATAGTTTAAAAATAACAGTAGCATTGTCATTAGAGGGTAAAATCACCACTGGGACCACATTACGACACCTCTAGCATTGCACGACACTACGACACACGCCTTTATGAGAGCACCAATATAGAGATTGCAGTACTCAGTCTGAAATGGAATCGATAATGTCTTTGATATTTGTGTGTAATGTTACATCTGGTTAAATTGTCTAATTTGTCTCCGATGGTTTTGCCTTTGTATCTATGCTAACACTTTCTTTGCCGCCTGTCTGTATGATTGTTGTGTTGTTTACTTGTGTACATATTATTTTTATATCTATGTTTGTTTTTTTTCTGTTTTTATTATATTTATAAAAGGTTACTGTTGTTTGGTCTATGTGCGCTGTGATCTAAAATAAAAATTATTTTCTTTCTTTCTTTCTTTCACTTTGATTAGTGGTTATAGACTCACTTTTATAGAACTCAGGACTTCATACGAAATTATGTACTACTGTAGTTTAAAAACTAGCGGATGTCACGCGGTTTTACCCGCGTAGTTGCCGTTCCCGTGGGAATACGAGAATAAAATATAGCCTATGTTCACCGCAAAGAGTGTTGCTTCCCATCTGTGAAAGAATTTTTTAGATCGGCCCAGTAGTTTCGGAGCTTATTCGATGCAAACAACCAAACAATCAAATCTTTTCTCTTTATAATGTTAGTACCTATAGATAACATTAGTTGTTATAGACATTAAATGTTGCATATGACTGCCATCAGACTAGGTGCTATTTTAGAGTGTAGTTATAACGATATTGCTTTAGTTCATGGCATATTATGTGAATGACAACTACACGCAGAATTGGCGTTAGCTGGTGGAAAAAATGATCATTAGGTATAACTATACATATCTGTTGTCCATGACAGGCCTTACAGAAAAGATTTATTCACCGTCTGAGTATTATTTTCATCACTAACTTCCTACTTACTTCAATTAAAGAAGGATATTGACTAACTAGAAAAAAACTCAGTATTTTTTTTAGTTTCAATTTTTATATTACAGTTTTAAAGACATGGTAGCGTAACATCTTTAAGGAAGCTTCGTGGTCAACAATTTCATTTTGTAGCCGGAACAAATTATATTAGACCCGGCCGCGTCCGAGTAACAAGCGGGGACAGGATCAATTTTGCTGCAGCGGTGCTCTAGTTTTGTTAGAACGATGACAGTAGTCGACCTTGTTATAGTAAGATTGAGGTAGTCAACTGTAACTGTAATTTTTATCCGTATATTTTTCTTGTTAGAGTTTTGTACCTCAAAGAAAAAAACGGAACCCTTATAGGATCACTTTGTTGTCCGTCCGAAATATAATGGTGTAAATTTCAAGTCAATACCTCCACACAATCACAAGATAAAGAGTCTTGACAAACATACAGTGGGACGGACGGGCGGACGACGGGCGGACGACGGGCGGACAGTTGGACGAAAGAATGTACGGAAACCCCTTTGATTTATATTTAGTTTGCCAAAATGACAACGACCGCCAGCTTGATGGATACCCATGACGACATCTAGCGATTGGGAGCTTACAGTCTCTACAAGACAAGACTATGGTCCTCAAGTTCTCGGCCCTATGATGGGCCTCTTCATCCTCCGCTTGAAAAGCCTGGGGTTGTAAGAAGAGGCAAACACGTGCGCTGGCAGGTCGTTTTAGGTTTTTGTGACTCGACAGATAAACGATCATTTGAATGGCTCAGTTCTAGCGAATCTCTCCATAGTGTGAGGGTAGCTCTTCCTGCCTAGCACGCGTTATTGGGGATTGAAAAGGAGTTTCTTTTGAGCAGTGTGGAAGAATCCTCTTCATAATCTGAGATATTATGAGTAGTTGTATTATTCAGCAACTGTTTTATGTAGTCAGCTAAGCCTATGTAGATATTTTTGCCAAATGTTGGGTCAAAAAGGGTTCCGATTAACATACATAAACTTCGTCAGATGCTGGTTCGTAAATATTCTGCGGGGACGTGGTTGTTCACATGACTGAACGTCTCTAAAGGGTACGATATCACGAATATAATTTTTTGTTCGTGTAAATGATGAATGTACTGAATAACAATAGCTAGTTTTACTGAAAGTAGTATTGACACCCGTTGGTCATCGAAATTAAACAGCAGTAATTACTGAAAAGAATAGCTTTCCACTTCTTTTCCATATCAACTTTAACTGTGTCAGTTTTCACGTTCATCCGTTGGCACAATTTTCTTAAACCGGCCTAGTACGACCGCAGTCGTAGATCACCGCGTAGTTTTAGTCGCTAAGAGTCCAGCAGTCCAGCATAGCATTCATGAGGAATTTCTTAAAATATATAGGTATTTAATAATCATATAATAGACAACGTTTTCCCCACGAAAAGGGAAGAAAACGATATATTTCATGTGAGAGGTTTTTAGTTTCTGACGACGCAAAAGGAAAGCGTACTGTGAATTAGGTAATGGAACAATGATAAAGCACATTTATTGTTTTAATAAATTGTACTAATAATAGAAAAAGAAATTAAACAGGTTTGAAATTAGAGCTAATCAAGTCTTTTACAGGATGAGCAGTAACAGGTTGTCTAATTATTTCTTTGAAATAAAATTTAAACACATTTTTATCAGACCTCCAATTTCCTTGTCTTAAAATATCATCAAGAGGAATGTCATTTTCTCTTCTGGATGAAGCAACTGCAGACCTTATACTCCCGGGGGAAAAGTCTATTCCTAGCGCTACTAGTGCAGTTCTTACCCAACCTGCTATTACTGCTCTGGAAGCAGGTTTTACCACCCCTCGTGTGGAAATAAACAGAGAGAGTACATCAGGTTTTCTTCTTGAAGAAGATATGTTAATTAACTCTCTGACCCAAAATACCGGATCTAGATTTTTTTCCTCAGATCTAGAAAGAAACCAACCTGATTGTCTATGACAACCTCTGTCCGTTTTCGAACCGTAAGCAGGCCAGAAGGTTACTGATTCTTCGTTGATTTTTAAATGATTTTCATCTACTCTTAATAGTGTGAGGTCGTGTATTCTTCGTCCAGAGGCTAACAGTAGGATGAGTGAAACGTGTCGTGAGATTTCGAATAAGCTGTTCTCGTTTACTACTTGGTTCTTTAGCCAGAGTACTAACAGTTCTACATCCTAAATAAATCGCTTTAAAGATGGCGGTCTAGAAATCTCAACTGCCTTGATTATCTGCCTTACTAATGGATGACTAGATATATTTTCTCTTTTTAAGGTATTAGCCAATGTGGCAATTACTGATTTATGTAGTTTAATTGTTCCTGGGGACAGCTGTTTTACTCTATGTAAATAACTGAGGTGTTGTGCTACCATCGATGGATCAGGATTATTCGGATCTAAAGACAGCTGCTTACATCTTGCCACCCATGTCTTCCAAGGGGCGGCGTAAGTTTTCAGAGAAGATTTCCTCCATGAGCCTTCTAATAGTTCGCAGTCTTCCCTGGACCACGAAGCCGTGATACGAGTCCACCCCGTATCTTCCAGGCCTCCAAGCGTAAGTTTTGAGCGTCTGGAAGAGGCACGTTCCTCGATGCATCTGTTAGGTGATGATGGATCCAAAGACCTCCGCTTCAGGTCGGCTCTCCAGAACACTCGTTCCCATCGTGGAACAATCAAGATGTATGTTCCGCGAGCTTGGTTCAAGTGCGACAATACCCGGGGTATCAGTGCTGGAGGGGGAAAGACCCAAGCCAGGTCGAAGATCCAAGTCTTGCTGAACGCATCTATGAATGCCGCACCTTTGTCTCTCGCATCCCTTGATACATAGACTGGAACTACTCTCGAGAGGGAAGTTGCAAAAAGATCTATCTGGGGTATTCCCCACTTTTTGAACAGCAAGTCTGTCACCAGATTCGATAGGTGCCAATCTGCAAGCGGTTTCTGGCGGGATAGACTGTCGGCCATCTCGTTGTAGACTCCCGGAATATAGTAAGCAAATACCTCTATTTGGTTCGAGTGGGCAGGTTCTAGAATATTCGCTACTAAATCTGTTAGGATACTGGATCGAGTTCCTCCCTGATTCCGTATGTATGATACGACAGTTTTGCTGTCGGATTGAACAATGACTCTGTGACCTTGTAACTGAGGTAGCGTTCTCTGGAATGCCTGATATACAGCGAATAGCTCTTTGCGGTTTATATGCCACGGAATTTGATTTTCCTTCCATAAGCCGCTGAACAGTGTTTCGTTGATATGAGCACCCCAGCCACTGTCTGAAGCATCTGTTGTGATGAAAATTGTTTCCTGGCGAGGGAACATTTCTCGTCCTCTCTGAAGATTTTCCGTCCACCAAAAGCATTCTTGTAGAGCTTTTGTTGGCAGTGGGCATTTTTGAGTCTTTTGGAGTTGAGGAAGACAATTGGCTGCACGCTGAAGATGTCTTGCGTGTAGTCTCCCCAGAGGGACCGCGAATGAGGCGAAGTTTAACTTTCCGACCAGACATTTTCCCATGACCCAGCTCCAGGTTCTTGTGTTTGTTATCTTCGCTAGTGTGTTCTTTAAATCGACAATTTTTTTGTCCGGCAAATAAATTCTGTTTTTCTGTGTATCCCACATTACTCCTAAGTATTCTAGGCAGTGAGTTGGAGGGTTTAGAGATTTTTCTTTGTTTAATATCCAACCCAGTTTCTCTAGGAGAGCTACAGCGTATCTCATGTCTCTCGTTAGGCCTTTCTCTTGCTGATTGGCTATGAGGAAATCGTCGAGATACACAATTACTCTTATTCCCATCTGTCTTAGCTGCGCCGCTATCCAGTTTGACACTCTGGCGAACGTTATTGGGGCAGTCGAGAGCCCAAAAGGTAGGTATGTAAATTGAAGCTTCTTTTGCTGATGTACTATTGCTAAATATTTTCTGTGTTCTGGCTTCATCGGTATGTGAAAGTATGCTTGAGAAATATCTATTTTTGCTAGGAAGTCTGACTGTTGAAGGAAATCTGGTACCTTGTGGTGATTTATAAGGCGAAACTTCTTTGGGAGTAGATAATTGTTTAAGCCGCGTAGATTTATAATACAGCGTAGGCTCCCGTCGGACTTTGGAACTGGGAACATTTTCGATAGGTAGCCTACCGGAGAATGACAATCCTCCAAAACTCCTTGAGAAATCAATGATTCTATCTCTGAGTCCCTTCCTACAGTCAGAAATTTGGACTGATGAAGACGGTTCGTTAGAGGCACCAGAGGGGGCTTCCGTGCAAACGGAATGGAATAACCTTCTATGATTTTTAAGATTACGGGGGGAGCCCCGTGATCGCGCCATATATTTACATAATTGCCGAGCCTCCCCCCCCTGAACCTCTGTGAGTCAAGACCTCCTGGGTCTTTTAGTCTCGTTTTCGTTGCGAGATTTGTCCCTAGAACTAGGGATTTGGTTACGCTTCGTTGGCTTCCTGGGATAGGACTTTCCTGAACCAGCATTCGTCGCTTTGACGGCATGGGGTTTTGGTCGATTAGAAAATTTTGTGGATTTGGGGATCTTTTTCTGATGCTCATAGGTTGGAGAGATTCGTGCTTGGGGCCTCGGCTTGTAGGTGGTTGAAGAGGAACCCCGAAAAAATCCCTGTAGTGAAGGTTGCCTTAATAACTCGGAAACCTGCTGCTCATCAAATAGATGGGTCGAAGAAGGAGGGATGGCGTTAAATAGGGTCGCGTAGTACTCATCTTTCGGTAAGACTGCATTTCTCCGTAGTTCAATAGTTTCTACTTTACGACCACAAACGTATTGCAAGATATCGTCCGAGATTATTTTGAAGGCGGAACTTGGTCCTGACAACGCCTCCCTAACATCCCCTTTCAGCGTTGGGTATTTAATTGACAGTTCTTTGATAGCGTTAGTAAGGGCCTCGCGTTGTAGCAACAAGCCATGTAGGATCGTGCCAAAAGAGGATTCCTGCTTAGCAAGGGAGTTGGAAAAGGCATTGGGAGCATTAAGTTTTAATAGCGAGGGATTTATCTTCGAAGCATGAAATACTGGGAATGCCTGCAACTTTTTTTGTACCTCGACATACCGAATTTGCTTGTAGGCTAAGTCTCCCAGTCTCATGCATTTGATGCCTTGTTCCTCAATGTGAGCTTTAGGTGCTGCAATTGGGGGCTCTTGCTCCCTAGTCTGAGGGGAAAAATCGAATTCCTCATCATCATCCTCTGGTGATAAAGTTGGGGCTTTCCAGTCCGAGGCATCTAGAGCTTTCCCGTTCTGGCTCTTTAATAATTCTTCATTGAGCTCCTCGTCAGATGAAGGATACACCTCGTCAGCTTCAGATTCATCATCAGCATTGCTTCCGAGCCGACCCATTATATTACAAAGCATATCCTTCATCTCTGAAAAATTTTGTTCTAACTTATCTAGCCTGGTAAGTTTTTTTTGAACCAGACGAAGTTGAACGAAGCGACGAGGAGCCATCTATATCTTCAACATCTGCGAGTTCCTTCGAAGCTTCTTTTCGGCTTAAGAATAAAGGTTTTAGCTCTGCCAGTGATGCCACGATTAACTCGTTCTGAACGGCAGAACCTCTAATCCTAGATCCAATGGAAGGTGGACCAATTATCAGCCCCACACAGAAGGGCCACCCAATCATTTTGATTTTCATATCTCTGAAAGTTTTCTCAGGGAGAGAAGTACATTCAGGATAGAACGCTCGTGCAAGTTCGACTGTTGGCAGAGCGAAACGAATTTTATTTAGTACCAGAGGGTCTAGGTGCGAACCCAAAAGGTCCTCTTTGGAGTGACGTATAACTTTCCATTGAAGCCATCCGTCGGGTAGATGAACTGATGCTAACTTCTTTATGCGGTCCAAGATCAGGCGATCCTCTGGTTCCTCTGTCTCCCATTCCAGGAGAGATTCTAGTGTTGATGTTTCTTTCGGTGCTGCCATCTGCGACAAAAGACCTACGATTAGAGACAGGCTTCTGGGCGGCTCCCAAATCGGGCCTAATGGCTACATCGAGTCCTACAGCTCTGCCAATTGTGGCACCGTAGTGTACGGCTCATTAAATTGGGCCGTGTGACTTCAGGAAGTGGGCCTTACGGCTCCCTAGACTGAGTCAAATCGGGCCGTTCGGCTCCTCAAATCGGGCCGCACGACTCCTCGAATCGGGCCGTTCGGCTCCTCAAATCGGGCCGTTCGGCTCATCAAGTTGGGCCGTTCGGCTCCTCAAATCGGGCCGTTCGGCGCCTCAAATTGAGCCGTCTGTCTCGTCAAAACGAGCCAGCTTAAACCGTGTGACCAGTAAGTGCAGCACGGGGTCTTGTGAACCACTAAGCGGTTGTTTAGAACGAACCGCGTGGCATATAATAAGAAAACGTGTGCCCTAGGAAGAATCCATAGGCACAAACGAAATGACCGAATGAATTCCAAATCATTGCTTGTTATAATAGTAATCTGTAATGTATCAAACCATATTAACTTCTAGGCTCCTCCGCAACAAACAAACTCATCCTCTGAAATAGGTATGTCTACCAGTACTGTTTGCAAAGCCATCGCTTTATGGTAAATTAAAAGTTGTTTGTTGCGGAAGGCGCATAGATAAAATTATAAATTAATATATAAAACGTACCTTTAGTATGCAATCCACAGTAATAACAACACTAAACTTATTAAGGCGACCTTTTGGTCTCGAACGACACTCGTCGTTTGATAATTAATTATTTGGCTTTTTCTACTTTTTACGATTCTCATCGTCACCTTCATGGTAAATTTTAAATACTGATTATTTCAACTACTTTTGTAAACAAACACAAAGCTTTCGGTAAGATAAGTAACATATATAAGTCAACAAGTTAAATTGTGAGTCAGATTTGGAAGAATAACGTTTTGAATTATTAGATCCCACGTAGGTGACGCGACGATTCACGAAGGTGACGCAGTAGCTTTACAGACATTATTAATCATTATTTAAATACTAATTATCATTTTACAAGTTAAAATTGGGGTACTAAAGTCTTTGCGCAACAGCTTCGAAGACCCCGTCTGACCAAATTGAAAACAGCGGGTGGCAAAACCGTGACCTCGAGGTTCGAGATTCTCGAAGAAGTTAAGAGCTTCTATAGAGACCTATATGCATCACGAAAAAAAAACCGATGGGACCTAGCGACTGTGACCACAGAGCCCCACTCACGCGCCACTATACCGAAGAGGAAGACATTCCGGATATTGACCAGGGCGAGGTCAGGGCGGCTCGCAAACAACTAAAAACCAATAAATTCCCTGGAGAGAACGGAATTACGAATGAGCTTCTTAAAGCTGACGGGACTCCGGTTCCGAAAGAGCTGACGAGTCTCTTTAATTCCGTCCTCCAACAGGTACAAACACCTAAAGCGTGGAGCGAAGTGCGGTGGCTCTGTTTTTCAAAAAAGGTGACAAGACCTTGCTGAAGAATTACAGACCCATCTCACTCCTTAGACATGTTTACGAGTTGTTCTCGAGAGTAGTAACAAACCGCTTCGCCGGAAAACTCGACGAGTTTTACTCAACGAGTACTATCTAAATGTATATTAGTTGATATAAGTATAAGGTATTAAGTGCCTTAATTAAGCTTTAAGTGGCATGACTCTTTCCCGGGATCTGTCCTTGAGACTTGGATGCGAATTTCTTAGCATGCTGCACGCCTCAAGAAGCGGAATTGCACCTGAACTAACCCAAAAGACGCAAGATAACACCCAAACCCGTAGGCGAGGCCACGGTGATAGCCTAAGCGTGTCAGGTACCCTGATACATCTTTCTAAGGAGTAACCCGGGGCGGCGCCTAGCACTAGACGGGTAAGTAGGTACGGTGTGAGTTTTAGACGGTATGGACTGTGGGGTCTGGCATAACGTCCGGTGGGATTTCTACTCCTATAAATGGGCATCACACGGAATGTTATAGGTATTGCTCGGTCATTTGCCATGATTGTAGAAACCTAGTTATTTGTTCCGCTACATACTACAATACGAATCTAAACGAGTACCACTCTTACTGAAACTAGTCAAAGATCACTTTCGTGGCATAAACTCACCTTCGTGGGTAAAACGCCACGAAGGATGTGACACGAAGGTAACGAAAATATATCTTTTTTTTCAAATTCCGACAAAGTTTAGCCGTTACGGTTTAAATCAAATACTACATAATAATCTCTATTTATTTGCGGTTTCGATGAATTGACTCTGACTTCAATAGCTATTATACAATGTACAAAAAGTCACCCACGAAAAGTACTCGAATTAAGTGTCAAATATAGAAACTTACCGATTTTTTTTTTTCTCATGGAGCCAGAAGAAACACGTTGCACTCTTGCGATGCCGGTCGACCAATAACGTTCAGTTAAGTTGAGTTTTGTTATTGGGGCGGTCGTTTTGGTCAACAGTCAACCGTTTACTACGCAAATCTAAAGTACCTACATTCGTGTGACCGACGTATATTGTGTTTTAAGTTCTAAATAATAGTTACAAGATTTTTTTTGTAATACTGTGTATGTAGTGTATGTTATCACGGTGAATTTAGTGTATGTAACTTCAAAATCTATGGAAATTTGGTGAAGCAGTAACCTAATGTTTAACTGAATCGGGAAGTGTGACACGAGTAGAATGCGAAAAATGACCCCGATTTTGATCTTTCGTGTTGATTTTTGGTATGAATATTTACTTCTATTGCAACAAATTTCATGTATTTTATAGCTTAATAGCTGTTTTATCCACCATTTTAAACGTTTCTTTCTAACTCATACGGTTTAGAAAATATAAGCGTGTGACCATCAAATTTAAGCAACGAGTAGAAATAGCCATTTTCGCAAGGAAAAATATACGTGCACTCTGCGGGACAAAAGAAAGCGCACTGTCGACGCGACCACCCGCACTCTCGTATCACACACCGCGCGGAAGCGAGAGCGGACGGACGCGGCTAGACAGACGCAAAAGAGTGACAACATATGCAAGGATCTGAAATTCTGAAGGGACAGAATGAAGGTGTAATCTCACATGGTCAAGCCGACGGCACAGACCATGAAATAAACAGATTATAGTTATCACGTATTCAAATAGGAGCAGCAGTAGTAGGTTTTCAGTCTAAGCCTCTAAGCAGTGAGTCATATCGAAACAAGCGGTACATAACTCGTACTCTTAACTTGAAGTAGCTTTAGTCAGTCTGAAACAAAAATACCAGTAGTGGGATTCCCCGAGCATCGTGAATTACAACATCAGAATATGTAAATTGCGATTTAACTAAAGCTCGTCTCCGCTGGTGAAACTAGCGAGGACTTTCAGAAGGAACTTTTTAAATCCAAATACCAATAAAACACCTTTGGATAAATGGATGAAATTCTCACCACATGAATTACTTGAAATTTAAGTTACAAAGTAGGATAGTAGAATCAGAAATCTATACTTATAATAAATCTGTAGAGACGTCTATTCTGTACACGAAATATATTTTCAAAATAACTATCAGGGGGTGATTAGTGATCGATACTGATGCCAAAAATGCAATCAGTAAAATTTTTGTCTGTCTGTCTGTCTGTATGTTCCTTATAGAAACAAAAACTACTCGACGGATTTTAACGAAAATTGATACAATTATTCTTCATACTCCTGGGCAGGTTATAGTATACTTTTCATCACGCTAAATCAATGGGAGCAGAGTAATGAAGGGACATTTTGGGAAAACGGGAGAAGTTACTCCATTTTTTAAGCTTCCGTCGCGTGTGCAGCCTTAATGGTTAAAGTTACATAGAAATCATGTATGACGGAAATACATATTCGTATTCTACATAAAATTGTCTAAAAAATATCCTATGTCTATCTTTTATGGTTAACTCACAATAACACGTGTAACTCCTGATAGCTTAGCAGTTCGGAGCATTCTGATTATATTTGTTTACTCTTACGTTTATAATACTCTCACTCATCCCTAATTTAAATAAAACCGGCCAAGTGCGAGTTGGACTCGCCCATGAAGGGTTCCGTAGCAGCAAGTAACATAATATAAAAGTTCTTATAGTTCGTTGTAACTTTGATTGATGTTTTAACTCGTTCGCAGTGGTAGTGATTATTCTAAGCGAAAATTGCGGTTTATGAAGTATTAAAAAAAAACTACCAGCTCTATCTCGTTCAAACTAATTTTTGTTGGTAGTTTTTATAGCAATGTACATCATATATTTTTTTAGATTTATCACTCTCTTAGTTTAGAAGTTAGAGGGGGGGGGGGGGGGACACTCATTTTTCCACTTTGGAAGTCCCTCTTGCGCAAACTATCCACTTTAGAAAAAAATGAAGTTTGAAACCTCAACAGCATTTTGGAAGACCTATCTATAGATACCCCACACGTATGGGGTTAATGAAATAAAAAAATTTGTGTTTCAGTTCTTAGTATGGGGACCCCCAAAATTTACTGCTTTTTTTCTAGTTTTATATAAGAATCTTAATGCGGTTCACAGAATACATCTAATTACCAAGTTTCAATAGCATAGGCCGTATAGTTTCGGAGATGGAGTGGCTGTGACACACGGACGGACAGACAGACAGACAGACAGACAGACATGACGAATCTATAAGGGTTTCGTTTTTGCCATTTGGCTACGAAACCCTAAAAAGTTAACATTATTACCAATTCAATAAAAAAAGAGTCATAGAAATCGGTATAGAAACACCAAACTTATATAAGTCATCGCACCGTCGCACGTGAATACTGAATATATTATATTTCCCTTCTAAAATACGAAAGTTAATCTGTCTCTCACATCAAAACCACTGAACCCTGAGGAAGGACACATGCTACTTTTTTACGAAAAACGACGAAAACGCGGACGAAGTCGCGGGCAAAAGCTAGTAAGTAAATAAATTTCTGCCATTATTGAATTTCCTTTCCTGTTAGTTACATATAGAAGGAGATTTTTTAATTACTTGGTGCGATTGAGGATGCCAAAATAATATCACATGTGCTTAGACCATTGGGGTTGAGGTGCAAGTGTCAGCCCGTTGAATGAGACGAACTGCCTATGTTAGACTGATTTAAAATTAGTAACAATTAATTCTTCAGTCCAAAATATTTTGAATAGCCAGCTGATTCCCGCAGACTGCTTTGTATGCTTATGTATTTGCTCATGAAAGTTTACCGTAATAAGTCCAGCCGTTTGAAATGCTAACGTAGCTTCTTAATGATGATGACGTTACTACTACGTAATAATCACCCAAGCGTGATATGATATTCTGATTAACTCCAATACCTTGCTTCTGAGCATGAACGTCTTTTCACGCTTTCATACTCCATGAAGCAAGTCCCGGCGTCGTGGAAGATCGCGCACGTGCATCCTGTGCCCAAGAAGGGTGACAGGACCGACCCGGCTAATTATAGGCCTATAGCCGTCACCTCCCTTTTATCTAAGGTGATGGAGCGTGTATTTAATACACAGCTCCTGAGGTACCTTGAGGAACATGACCTGCTCAGTGACCGGCAGTACGGTTTCCGTCACGGTCGCTCGACGGGCGATCTTCTTGTGTACCTCACACACCGCTGGGCGGCGGCTATCGAGAGTAAGGGTGAGGCTCTAGCAGTGAGCCTCGACATCTGGTGCCAGACCCGCTCAAAGGCGAAAGCCTTTGACCGGGTCTGGCACCGTGGTCTTCTTACGAAACTGCCCTCCTATGGACTGCCCGAGAGTTTATGCGGATGGGTGTCCAGCTTTCTGGCCGGTAGAAGCATCAGGGCCGTCGTTGACGGCAGCTGTTCTGACTGCATGGTCATAAACGCTGGAGTACCACAAGGCTCAGTGTTGTCCCCTACTTTGTTTCTGCTGCATATCAATGATATGTTGTCTATTGACGGCATTCTTTGTTATGCGGACGACAGTACGGGCGACACTTATTACACAGGCCGTCCCGGTATCTCTCGGGTTGTAGTAGAAGAAAGTCATGAACAACTTGTGTCTGAAGTCGAGGCTACTCTCACCAGAGTGTCCGATTAGGGTCGACAAAATCTTGTCCAATTCAACCCTACCAAGACACAAGTTTGTGTTTTCACCGCAAAAAAGACCCCATTCACTGTGGCGCCACAATTTCAGGGCACATCTCTCACCATCTCTGAAAGTATAGGGATCCTTGGTGTTGACATCTCCAGTGATGTGCAGTTCCGCAGTCACTTGGAGGGCAAGGCCAAGCTGGCGTCCAGGAAGCTCGGAGTGCTCAGAAGGGTGCGGCGGTACTTTACTGCGGCGCAAGCACTGCTTCTCTATAAGTCGCAAGTGCGTCCGCATATGGAGTACTGCTGTCACCTCTGGGCGGGGGCACCCGAATACCAGCTTCGTCCATTTGACTCGGTGCAAAGGCGAGCTATGAGAGTTGTCAACGATCCCATACTTGCAGGTGGTGTGGAACCTCTTAGTGACAGGAGAGACTTTGCTTCTCTGTGTGTTCTACCGCCTGTACAACGGTTTGTGCTCTGAAGAATTGTTTGATATGATGCCTACGGCTACATTCTATCATCGCACCGCTCGCCATTGACAGGGTGTTCATCCTCATACGTTGCGTTCTGAGCGCTCGAGTACGGTGAGATCTAATAGAGGCTTTCTTCCGCGTACGCTTAGGTTGTGGAATGATCTCCCTGCTTCGGTTTTCCCAAACGCCTACAGTATGGGGTTCTTCAAAAGGGGGCTTAGAAGGTTTTAAAAGGGTCGGCAGCGCGATTGTGGCCCCTTTGGTGTTGCAAACGTCCATAGGCTGCGGTGACCACCGGTACATCTGGTGGGGCAGTATGCTTGTCTGCCACTCTAGTGGTATAAAAAAAATGAAATTCTGTTACCTACCATCTCATCAACACTCTACATTCAAAGTCTGTAGCATTTTAAAGTAGTGCCTCTAGTCCGCATATCATCGTTGATCACATCCATGCAGGTTTCCCTTAAACTTCTTCCGTTACTGGGTACCTACTCGTAGAAATCGCATCACCAGAAACTTATTATAAGAGGTTGTCTGACAATCTTGCTGTTAGTAGCTGAATGGTAGTAAAAATCCCAATTACTTACATCCATACATATGGTCACGTGTTTATCCCCAAAGGGGTAGGCAGAGGCATATTATATCACCAATTCTAAAAGGGTGTTGAAATTGTTCAAGCCACCTAAAAAGGCTTAACGACTGTCATTTTACTGACAACCGGGTCCAACGGCTTAACGTGCCTTCCGAAGCACGGAACCCAATCCCAATTACTTTGCCGGATTATCGCATATCGGATGGGACTATCAAATTCCCAATTACTTATCACATTATATTGCATTAAATTATTTCAGACTACACCAAACTGATATAAGTTTAACAAGGTACATTAGTATGCAAGACAGGCGCCTTATGATCATGTCGCCATGTGTGACAGTTTAACTACCCGTATTGGTGATGAATTATAACTAGCCCAAGCTGAGACGTGCCTCAGTGGAATTAATTATTGATCATTAAGTGAAATTCGTGTAAACATGTACTTATATAAATTCTTATATCTATACCCCTAATATTAAAAATGCGAAAGTAACTCTGTCTGTCGGTCTGTTACGCTTTCACGCCGCTGAAGCGATTTAGATGAAATTTCTTATAGAGATAGTTTGAGTCGCTGGGAAGGACATAGACTACTTTTTAACTGCCTTACTCAAAAGAATGGTAATGATTTTATGCGATAACGATTCTAGCTAAGCCGCGGGGAACAGCTAGTATCTTAAAAATGAAAGATCCGATTTTGTTAGTTTGATTGCAGGGAATAGGCTTAGGTACTACTGAACCGCATTGAAAAACTATTTTACCTTTGGAAAGCTACACTGAGCTACACAATGCCTGAATGACATAGGCTATAATGTTCTCCTGTAGTTTTACTGGAACGCAAACTACGCGGGTGAAACAGCGTGACGTCGGCTAGTTAATAAAAAAAGTATAAACTCCTGTTGCCTAGAGGTGGTTTAAAAAAGGTTCTTTTCAGTAGACAATACACTTATTTTACTATTTTATCTGACATGCAATTGATCAATGCTGACATATGAGTGAATTTCGTTATTGAAGATACACAAAAAAAGAGTTTTTGTACCATACGTGTCTGTATAATTTTTAGGGTTCTGTTCACAAAGGGTAAAAACGGAACCCTGTTACTGAGTCTCCTATGCCCATCTGTCTGTAGGTGACCAGGCTGTATCTCAGGAACTGTGAGCAACAGCAAGACAGCTGAGATTTTACATAATGATGTATTTATGTTGCCTCTGTAACTACTTATACCAAAATTAGAAAATAAATATGGGGGTCCTGGGTCCTCCCATACAACAAATGTGTGTCTTGCGTTTTTCAGTACGGTATCCTTATTCTTTTTTTTTTCGTGTGGAAGTCCCTCATGGATGCTATTTCCGACTCTTACCAACTTCAAACAACCACATGTGCCTTGCCTCTGCCTACGGTCGGGAGCCTCGGGTAAACCCTTGAAACAAGATGGGATCGGATAGTGTCAGCTCCTATATAGATCACCAATATCGACGGACGCCCTCAGTCTTCTCAATAGGTTTCTACTGTGAAGATTCCAGCGAGCCATAGCGCTGAGAACGGCTCAAGTCGTGGCGAGCTCTGGTGCGTCAAAATATGGTAACGGGCCTCTACGAGCTAGCGCTGATCTTTTCCACAAATGGCGTAAGAGGCTATCCTAGACTAGAAAGAAAATTTATGATCACTTAGCATACTAATTGCTTTTCAAAAATAATCTTTGCCTCTGCCTACGGTCGGGAGCCTCGGGTAAACCCTTGAAACAAGATGGGATCGGATAGTGTCAGCTCCTATATAGATCACCAATATCGACGGACGCCCTCAGTCTTCTCAATAGGTTTCTACTGTGAAGATTCCAGCGAGCCATAGCGCTGAGAACGGCTCAAGTCGTGGCGAGCTCTGGTGCGTCAAAATATGGTAACGGGCCTCTACGAGCTAGCGCTGATCTTTTCCACAAATGGCGTAAGAGGCTATCCTAGACTAGAAAGAAAATTTATGATCACTTAGCATACTAATTGCTTTTCAAAAATAATCTTAATGTTCGGGCTGGTTTCATCATAAATCGATTGAATATAGGTGCAATTCTAAACATTCGTGCCATGTAACTTTCTAAAAAGAGCCGGTAGATTGTGCCTACGTCGCCCCAAGACGTATAATAAGGTGGAAAATTTGGTTGGTTCCGAGTAGGTTTCGGTGGTGAAGCGGATAACGCGTTGGCACGGATCGCCGAAGACGTAGGTTCGAATCCTGCTCGAAACCAATTCTTTTTCCATATTTAAAATTTAGAAAGAACACTCTAGAAAAGAAATCCCGGTATTACTTTTCATCTCAGTTATTGAGTCTATCTACTTAATTATAGCTCTTCTTGCTGAATATAATGTAGCTCTGCCAATATTGTACTTGTAATTTAAAACAGTTTAACCGAGTTGGAACGTATCATGTGTGGCTGAGTGTTCACATGGGACTCTACTTGTGTAACTAACAGATAATCGCTTGTGTAGCTGCGCTTGTACTCCCATTTGTACTGTAAAGTTCTAGTTTTCTACGAGTAATAAATGCAATGATTTGCTACTGAATGTATTTTTTTTTATTGAATACATGAACAATTTTTTTGTGAGACAACCGTTGAAGCTACGATTATGAAACAAATGATAATTTTATTTTTTTCTGTCATCAGCGCTATATATTTTTTTAAATTAAACTTTGACTTTCGCCATGCATTTTTCGCCTTCCCAGTTGCTACTAAACCGTATCTGAAATTAAAGCACATTTTTTATACACCTATGGGTTAGTTTTTTTGGATAAACACCCTCATTACCTGCCTTGTTGAATTCTGTGATTTATTTTTTGTTATACGTGGTAGTCAAAAACGGTTTGACCTATTCGGGATCTTTGTATGACATTTGGTTCAGGTCAATTCGGAGAGATGCAGCGGCCCTTCTGGAGGCCTAGGCTAGCGGCGAACGCTTCATTTCGATAATAGCATTCGCCTTATCGAAAACCATAACTTGGTTGGCCATAATAGTTCAACCGGAAGTCACAGGAAAGCATGCACATGGCTGTCAAAACAACTGTCACTGCCCAGTTCTTGTATTTGGCATTGTTAGGGATGCCTCCCAACCTCGTAATGGCGCCAGTGACTTTTAAACTTAGATATTTTTCGTGTACTCAAAAACAATAAGCACCATTTTGTACATCGTTAAGGTGATGCGGAGATAGACGAGTCCCGGGACATCCTTCCGAGGGCTTACCCGGGGCTCCCAACCACAGGCTGTTGGGCATTACGTGAGGTTTTTTAGTCGGTAAGAGTCCGGCATAACATCTTCTGAAAAAAAAAAACAAAGATGAGTCAACTGTTTTCTAAAATATCTTTTCTCTTAAGTTTTTTACCTTGGGTGTATATTAAACTATAGTAAAAGTTTGTTGTATGAGAGCCCTCCTTAAATATTACGCTTCGCTCATTCGGTCAGTTATTTTTCTGTTCTGTTTTTAGTATTTGTTGTTAACCGGCAAATTTCTGTTGCCTATAAAAACAAATACTAAAAACAAAACTGACATAATCAAAACCTGCCAAACCCCCGCCAAACCAACCTACCATAAGTCAGTACCATTGATGGTACAATTGTCACTGATTTATCCCACTAGTACAATTGATAAATCTTGGTTGTCTAGCTATTGCCGTTCATGAGATACAGCTTCGTGACAGAAACACAGACTGACAGACGGGTCCCATTTTTACCCTTTGGGTACAGAACCCTAAAAACTATATTATAGATTGAAGTATTTATAGAAGAATTATCTTTTTGTGAAATCTATTAAAGTTAACGCAACGGGAAGCTGGCGGTCTATCACGTGGTATATCTAGGGCGGGATAACATCCGCTTCCGATGTGCATCTATAACTCTCAGACATGTTATATCAATGTATGGTATGGTATGTATTGTGTGAAGACATCCATTAATTATGAATAATCTGTTATACAACTACCGTCAAAGGAAGCGATTTTGTGCGTGTAGGTACAGGTATCCTCAATTAACAGTTTGACATAATAATATTATCAGCCGATAATATACTCTGGTGCTTTTGACATCAAGCAATATCAAGACATCATTTTGATGATGAAAAAAATGACAGATGACAGACAAGATGATGAGAGTGACAGCTGTCAAATCATTGCTGCTCTTTTCTTAAATGTTGAAATGTGCTTCTTGTACCTAAGTATTAAATTGCATCAGGTCGGTGACTGTGATAGGGTTAGACCTATATTTTCAGTTAATTATATACAAATAATATAGGTACCTACATTTTCAGTTAAAGCCAATAATATAAAGGCGATCACACTGTTCAATATTATATGCTAACTCCGTGACACAATGAGTATTGCCCTTAACTTAACACTTTTTGTCTTGATCTGTATAAATACTCAAAAATCGCAACAGACTTACTTCTGTTTTTATTTCTAGAGATGACCGAAATTGTTTGGTGCTGAACGATTCCATTTTATACATTTAACTTAAGACAACGAACTTGGATCCAGGCCAAAGATTCAGGCTTATCATGCTGCTTACATCCACTTCTGTATTAGATATGCCAGAGAAAGTTTGTGCAGGTAAATAGGGGTAATATTTCGTATACTACCTCTAAATACAAACGAGAAATAGAGTACAAAATGGTGTTATTTTTCATGAAAAATACTTTAAGGCGGTGGTAATTATAGTGGACATGATATGTCCACAAAGATCCATGATGGATTGGATTTTAGTGGACAAAGGGGATAGATCTTAACAACTGGTTGCGAATTATAAATGCTTTAGTCGTGTCGCAACTACGCAAGCTTGAGAAGTTCTTATTGTTTGTTCTCAACCAAGTTGCGGTTCAGGAAAAAGCTGTATTGATTCGCAACTGGGTGCGAACAAGTAATAATAATTATTTATTCGCAACTGGAGTCGCAGTTGCGATAACGGCCGGAGGGGTTACATCACCTAGCGCCGTCAAGTAGACACTCAATTTTAATTTTCACTCAACCAATCTAGTCAATTGAAACGATTACATGTTGTAAGCTTTTTTTTCGTTTCCAAAAATATCCATTAACATTAGTTCCAGGTTAAATTCATTTAACTCATGCATTACTTTCAATAAGTTTTCAGATTAAGTTATATTTTGTGCGCGGAACTTAAAACAACTGTTGGAAATAATATGTCTCTGCTTTACCTTTTGGGGAAAAAGGTGGAAGTATACACATAATGCGTATGTAAAGATTGGATCAAATCTCGTATTAAACCATTTCGCTGCGATATTTTCACATACTCGTATCTCTATTCAATCAGATTTACCACAGTCCTTTCACTTGACTCGCTTTTTATACCTACACAATTAGTGAGATTTGCCCCACCTTGGTTAAAGATACTACAAATGGGCTGCGCCATAGGCGTTTGGCTCTATGACTTCTGCAACTGGTAGAGTGTAAATGCATAATATGTCCTAGCCTCTTTTTGGGGAAAAAGGTGAGGTATACACATATGTGTATGTAAAGATTTGATCAAATCTCGAATTGTACCATTTCACTGCGACATTTTCACACACTCGTATCTCTATTCAATCAGATTTACCACAGTCCTTTCACTTGAGTCGCTTCCTATATAATTAGTGAGGGATCTGCTTACTCGTCTTGATTTGCCCCTAAATCTACTTACCTTGGGTAAAGAAATTATAAACGGGTTGTGCCATAAACCTTGTGGCTCTATGACTTCTTCGTTTTTAGCTTTACTTTGTGGAGGACTGGCTGAAGATGTCCTCAGTCATCCTCATATCATTTGCGTCTGGAGTGTTCAAGCACGGTAAGATCAGATAGGGGGTTTCTCCCACGCACGCTTGTATTGTGTAATAATCTCCCTGCCTCGGTTTTTTCTAACGCCTACAGTATGTGGTTCTTCAAAAGGAGTCTTTGAAGGTTATTGCAGGGTCGGCAGGGCGAGTGTAGTGCCTCTTGTGTAGCAAACATCATAGACTACAGTGACCACAGGCCATCAGGTGAGGTCGTAAGCTTGTCTGCTATCTCAGTGGTATGAAAAAAAAAACACCGTGCCTCAATATTATAGTAGTGATATTAAGCTGTGTGATAAATGGAACTCTTCTATCAAACAGTAGGAGTAAAGTGCCATGTTAACAGTCTGTTCAAACGTTCCGTGGTGGCTCTGTGCCAAACTTTGCGGCTACTTCCCTGGGGTTTGCGAAGCTCGCAGCGTATATACGGGTACTATCGATTGACCGCTTAACTATTTTAACTACTAGTAAATACTTGGAGAAACTTGAGAAGAATTTGTAATAAGTTGAAATTATTCAATGGCTTAAACTTTCATGTGCTGCTGTGCTCAGACTGCTATTGACTAATACCTTCTTATTTCTTTACTGATCTACATAATAACATTTACCCCGGGATTTTCTTTCACTTTTAGATTTGTGATTTACTTTCGACGACGGTTTTTGATATAACGAACGCAGGACCCGCCTACATTTGCAGTGTCAGCGCTCCGTCAGCGCTTGTGACAAAGTCGAAATAGGTATCTACTCTATTACTAGTGAAAAGAACAAAGAAATACCATTTTGCTAAATATGGATTGCAAGTTTGTTTTTAAAGCAAACCGTAAAGTGTTTGAAAATGAAAAAGCAAACTTGCAATGCTTAGTAATATTATTTCATTAATTGGAAAGTGTGTTTGTTTGTTTGAAATTATTTCTTTCATGTCAGAATGAGGGACCGTACTGTGTTCACATATTTTTTAACACGGATTAGGTAGGTTTTGAGACTGTTATGTTTACTTTTTATCCCGAATTCTTAATTTCACACTTGCGCAATAACCGAATTATATGAAGGCGGTACCGCGGGCATTCTCAAGTTTAATTTGTTTTAGGTGAAATACGTCACACTGGCCACTAGAAATACAACTAACTTGTCACAATTTATCTCTGTAAGCCTTTCTAGAACATGCATTTATTATGAGTCCATTCTACTCTACGCTTATTTAACGGCTTGACCTGAAGGAGCAATATTTCTTATAGAACCGTTACGTCACGCCACAGACAACACAAATATTAGATAAATTTGTGACGTCATTGAAGGGATGTTGTGTGTTTCATTCATAATGCATTTCAATGAGTAATTCCAGCAGTATCGGAAAGGATAGTCACTAGACCCCTCAAACCTGTTATTTCGTTTATTACCAATTGAAGAATCAAGGTCTTTACACATTTACATATTTGGCCCTCTAACATATATCCTGTAAATGAGACAGACGATTATTGCCATTTTTTACTGAGCCACAGAGGTAGGCAAAGCTTGCCTCCAGCTCCTGTTAAAAACATTCTAAGTCGTAAGTCGTTAATATTGTTATAATCATCATTTTTTTAAACATCCTATACAGTTGGAGTGACAAAAATAAAAACGAGACTTCTAACGACACATAGTTACGCCTATATCCCTTATGGGGTAGGCAGGGGCGTGTTATATTAGGTACCTTTAGTTTTTGTCCGACGTAATAGGTGGAGAGCCCATTGCCGAGTTGAAATTGGACAGGCGAGGATTGTGACTGTCCGCAGTTAAAAATTATCTTTTTCATGACCACCGGCATTTCCTACCAAAAGCTTAACATGCCATAGAAGCTCTGAAAATGTCACAAAGTGGTCACCGCGCAGCGACATTTGCCAACCGCAGTGATCGTTTACAGAAAGAAAACTGAGACCGTGGTGCTACCAGTGCTTCTTCAAAGTATAAGTTCTTTCATATTATATTAAAATTTAGCGTATCATATTGTAATTGAGGTCGATATAATCTAATTCCATGCAGTTTCTGTCAATTTTCTAACCCTCCTCACCTTACTGATTAACAAAATAATTGTGTTTGTTTTCAATGTCTGCAGAAGCCAACATCTATACTTCTATACTAATATTATGAAGAAGTAAAGTTTGTGTGTTTGTTAAATTGTAAGGGGTAATCTCGGGATCTACTGAACCGATTTTAAAAATTCTTTCACCAATAGAAAGCTACGTTATTGGAGTGTCATAGGCTATATAGCATCACGCTACAACGAATAGGAGCGGAGCAGTAATAGTAAATGTTTCAAAAACGGGGGAAAAGTTATTCCTTTTGAGAGCTTCGTTGCGTGTGCTGCGTAAATATTTATAGTTATGTAAAAAACATTTACTATAAAATTATTTCTCTTAAAAAGTTCTAAAAAAAATTGCGCGATAGCATGTGTCTATATTTGGGTTGGTGCACAATAACCATTTTAATGGTAATCATTTTTTTCTACAATAATGCCACAGGATACCTCTTTCATAAACGAAATTGTTCTTAAAAATAATGCTACGGGAATACACGCGACGAGAAACCTTTCTCTCTCTCTCTCTCTCTCTCACGTAGTATTGAATATTAACGACGAGACGCTACGGGAGTAAACGCAACGCGACGGGAGTAAATGCAAAGGGAACAGGTAATACTCTCTCTTATGTGGCGCAAACGAAGTTGCGGGGGTCAGCTAGTGTCATATAAAGAGAAACAATAAAGTGGTTAGGGAAACATGAAAATGTGGGTAAAAACAGTCCAATTATAGTGATTTTGTCATATTTATTAAATTACCTACTAGCCCGACTCCGCCCAATTGCTGAAGTTTTCCCGCTGTAATTTCCTCAAAAATCTGCCCGCGGCATACAAAATAAAACGCTGGATTCGTTTCACTTTTTATTCCGTGAGAAAATTCCGTGTTGGCTATCTATATGTATAAGTTGGTACTTGACAAATATCAGCAAAATTGGTAAAGGGGTTAGAGCGTGATTGAGTTACAAACATTGTACAAAATTTCACCCATATTATTCCAGTAGAATGTATATGTATAAAATATAGACAAATACAATTGAAACATTCTATTCACAGATCAAAATGTGATCTCCGAATATAGATTTGGCGATGTTAAATGTCGTCTGAGCTGTATTCATTTAAAGTCAAGATAACCTTATTGACAAGTATTTTTTCTCTACGAGATTGTGAAAGAAATATTCAGCCTTTTCCTTTATAGGGTTCATTGATTCTGGAAAGTAAAATACTCGGAAAAAGGAAATGGGATGGACACATACAGACAGATTAAGGATATCTTTGTGACGAGTGTCCTGGGATCGATAACTACTTAAACGACGACTTGGGAAACATTTAGTCACAAGTTTCACTCCAAGCCATTTTAACTATAGCAATAAATATCATGTATTTTATGACTCTCCGGTTGACCAGTGCAACTTTTCCTCTGAGCTTCGCTCGTATTTTTATCGGTCTATCGTGATGTTTTATTAAATCTTCATCAATTAAATGTGAAAAAGACCCTATGAATTTTTGAATTCTATCTAATACAAACAACCTCTTCAGCTGTATATATAGAAGAGTATAGAGATATAGAATTTTCTTTCAAAGTAAACTTACATAAATATTGAAGAAATTTTATTAGTTTTAAATTAAAATGTGTCTTTATGTAAACTACAGATTTATTTATACATGTTTATTATGCTTTGTGTACTTTGAAAGTCGTCTAATAGTCTGAAGTTAATGGAGCTGCTGATGTAATCTACGACAAACAAAAGGAAGATTCTGGGCCCTGGTAACCCTTTGTGACGTCAAAACTGTTAAAGGAGAGCGGGTAAGTACCTTTACTTAGTGTTTTTCTAAGATTGTTCCATGTTTTCAGGCTTTTAAGATAAAATACATATTTATTTCAGGTTAATGTATACCCATATTTTATACTAGCTGTATCCTGCGGCTTCGCACATGACATACTCGGAAATACAGTTGCATCCTCATCTGGCACTCACAAAATAATGTGGCTTTCAAAATTGGCTCAGTGGCCATATCTACTAGGGTAGACTGGGTACGGTAGAAACATTTTTGCGTTTATCGGGCATAGCATCGGAATTTGTTAAGTTAGCGATAAAAGAAATGTAATAAAGAAAAGACCTTTTATCTGTCTTCTAATGTGCAATGTTATTTGAAATCACTTTATATTAGTTTTCTGTGTAAAATTGTGTTGAAAAAAAACGGTAATTTGTTTTAACCGTCCCCATGTCAGGGTCGGTTGAAACAGTGCTTGGGGTCAAATGAAACACATGCAAATAATACAAAATATTATAAGTTATCATGTTTTATTAGAAAAATAACAAAAACAAACAGTAAAGAACTAGTCAACTAATAATATTTTAATGGCACAGATGAAAATTACAAATATTTTTTTAGTAATATAGTATAGTGTTCGTTGATACTTATAACCTAACAGTATTTTTATCAGCCTTTGAAGTTTTACATCAAGTACAACTTAAATGCAATTATAGTAAGATTTTCTTGACAGTAATATTTGCAATATTGGTTATTTGCGATATTGGTAATTTTTTTAACTATCAACAAAACAAAAATCGAACTAAACAAAACAAAATCCCGCTTTTACATCTTCATATGCTTGTTTGCATGTTGATAAGTCGGCCCGGCATTTCGTAGTTTTTCTTTGGCGTACCCTTGGCATCTGAGAAACAAGAAAATTGAATAAATAAAATGTTTCAAACGTACCCACAAATAATGTTTCAACTGTCCCCAACCCCCCGATTGGTATAAAAAGTTGCACAGTTAGAATTATTACACATTTAATTAAAAACTAATGATACTAAAATATTCTACAAACTTCAATTAAAACGAAAGAAAACTCGCAATACTCTAACTTTATACAAAATCTAAATATTTGCAAAAATGTAAGAACAAAAATACTTACTTGTCCGTCAAAAAACACAATGGGGCCTCCTATAGCCAAAAACAGCGCCCGTAGAACAACGTGATACTAAAATTCGTGTTTTGGCTTGTCACCCGCTTCATATTCCCCTTGGACCCCTTACCTCATCACGCACTGTTTACGAGATATTAGCGTTGTTTCAACCGTCCACCGTTTTAACCGTACCCAGTCTACCCTACAACCTATTAACAGTATGTCATTCAACCAAGACTATCGGCCTCCATGACCGGGGACCTGGGGACGATGGGGGGCTGCTTATTGTCCTTAGAGGAACAGGCCCAACATGACATCGTGATGTGAAAGTTTCTCACACGCCACACGCCCCAAGAAGCAGGCAGAATAACACCAAATAACCGCCCAAAGACGCGGCATAGCACTGGGACCCCCCTAGATGAGGCCGTAGTGGTAGCCAAGGTCTTTTGGGAATCCTGGGGTCATCCTTCGGAGGGCGCACCCGGGGTTCCCAACCGTAGGCAGTAGGCAGGGAACGTGTGGTTTTTAGTTGGTATGAGTCCGGCATAGTATTCATGGAGAATGCTCCACAAGTAAAAATAAGAATCTTAATGCGGCTCACAGAATACATCTAGCTACCAAGTTTCAATAGCATAGACCTTATAGTTTCGGAGAAAAGTGGCTGTGACACACGGACGAACAGACAGACAGACGGACAGACAGACAGACAGACAGACATGACGAATCTATAAAGGTTCCGTTTTTGTCATTTGGCTACGAAACCCTAAAAACTATGCCATTCAATGCAATGAAATACGAGTATCTTATAAGAATAGCATTAAATTGCAATAAATGGTTGAGGTAGAATGTAAGTGAAATGTGGCTTTACTGTCCTTGTTGGCACACCTATGTATAATTTCCTTATAACTTTTTCAAGAAAAGTGTATCATCTTTAAACATTTGTTCACGCGCTCCGCCGGAAATTTCACTCACGTACTCCTTTGTTTTCATGTAAAGGTTTGATGTTTTATAATTTAGAAAAAGTGTACCAAAACATGCAGGTCGGTAAAGAGAAAAACCTCTTCTAAACGGGATTCAAATCCAATACGAGCGTAAGTATATTTACGCATACGTATTTTATTCGACTCAAATAAAGTACAACTGTGTTTTAAAATCCGCGAAGTTAAATAATTTTACAGCGAAGTTAAATGATATGTGTCAAGTTAATAATGTCCAGTTCATGACAAAACTCTGACCTGGCTCAGTGGTTTGGATAACTCAAATAATTGATCCCTGCGGGAATAAACTTTATAACAATGTGCAAGCTCCTAAAGTCGAGGTCTATTAACACAAAACAAGTAGTAGTTTTAACGAGGGGCTTGTGAGAGTGATATGTAAAGATTTAATATAGGTAAATATTAAAACCTAAAAAGTTGCACAGCGGTGCTTCATTCCTTGGTCAAGCATTTTCTAACTGTAGTAAAATATATTTGGGACTGCCTCTGTGGCGCAGTCGGTAGTGATACCGCCTGCGGCGCTGGAGGTCGTGGGTTCGATTCCCACCGAAGACAAATATTTGTGTGACCCATAAATGTTTGTCTTGAGAGTCTGGGTGTTTCTATGTACAATATGTATGTATTTAAAAAGTATATAAGTATTAATATCCGTGGTCTGATACCCATAACACAACCAGGTCATTCCTAGCTTACTTTGGGATCAGATAACGTTGTGTGAAATCTCCAAGAATATTTCCTAGCAAAAACGGGTATCCAAAAAGTGCTGAAGCAAAGTAATATAAATGCGTCCTTAAAACATGGAGGATGAATGATTTTGTTTAAATACTTGAAAATGTAATTTTACGGATGCTTTTTTCATTACATTTTGTTGTATAAATCATCTTATTCTCGATCAAAGAACTTGCTTTTCATGTTCTTACAGTAGAAAGAGAAATTAAAATCATCCTCTAAGTTAGCAGTTTGTCATAGAAAATACGAGTACAAATCAAAAAGTGTTCAGTTCAATTGATAAATTAACATTTATCAATATCGTGACCAAAACTGTCCTGAAAACGAAAAATACTATCATAAGCTGAAAAAGAAGTGAAAATAGCTTAAAGAATTTATTCGTCAGCCTATAAACTACGTAATATTTAATTTCCACTTCATTTTTGTTCCTTTTTAAGCTCGTAGCGAGAAGTTCTCGAGTTAACCAAGTTCTTGTCTCTGTTGTAAAGTTTATCTCGTGTAGTTATGTCCCTTACTACGTTTTAATATTTATAGCCGAGAAACCAGGTACTCCCTAAGGATTTCTCTGAAAACCCAACCCTATGTGTTGTAAACTTTTGTATCAGTTTGTCAAGAGATATGCCTACAGAACATTCTTTGGTGCCTCTGTACTAGGCTGGTCTATATCTATACTAATATTATAAAGAAGAAAGATTATTTCTTTGTATCATCAACTACTGAATGGATTTGAAAATGTACGCATGTAGGTAGGTGCCTGTTTCAAATCCTGAAAATTGAATTTTGTGAAACCCTTTTCTGTATAAATTTCAAGTTCTAAGTGCATATACTTAAGGGTATTATAGTGAGTCACCCGATACTGTGAGAGAACTACTAAGAAGTGCTTTACTACCTAGGTACCTCATAAACTATGTTATAAGAATATGAACAGACCGACTAAAACAAATATAAGTTCATTCACGTAAGAGCAAAACAATAAATTTCTATACTTCTTACACAATACTCGTAGCACCTATAGTTTTAATTAATTCAATGAACTTAATGAAACTGAACATTGCAAATACTGTTTTGTTTCCATTAATCTTCGTTCTAGAACTACTTTCTTAGTGTTAATTAGTAGGAGTGAATTAGGTGCCCATTTGGAATCCTAAAAGTTGAATTTTGTGAAACCCTTTTCCATATAAATTTCAAGGTTCTAAGTACCTATACTTAAGGGCATTGTAGTGAGTGAGTCACATGATAAGAGAAGTAAAATAAGCATATGAACAGACCAACTAAAGCAAATATAAGTTCATTGAAGTAAGAGCAAAACAATAAATATTTATACCTTCCTTTTACCCAATAGCAGCACCTATAGTTTCAATTAATTCAATAAACTAAATGAAAATGAACATTGCAAAATTCTGCTTTGTTTCCATTAATCTTCATGCTAGAATTACTTTTCTAGAGTTAAATAGTAGGAGTGAATTAATTAAACATTGCAAGGTAATTGTAATGCGCCGTATTTCCTAAAGCCCAGCCGTTGGGAAGAAAGTTGTCGCCGGAAGTAGTTGGGAGGCGGCGCAGCGGATGATACGTGGCGTGCTAATATGGCGCGACGTCTGTCTTAAATTATTTTCTACTTACTTGTGTTTGGTTATTCTAGATTAAGGACTTGATTTTGATAAGTAAAGCCAGTTTTGAGGTAATTGGTTGGTCGTAAACATTGGCGTTTAAAAATTTTAATCCCTTCATGATTAAAATTTTTAAACGCCAATGTTTTTATACCGCTGAGGCGCACCTGCAGACGCCTTTGGACGTTTGCAATTGCACAGCTGCTACATTCTACCAGTGCTCGACTCTACAAGAAACTTCTAAACCGTTTTGGAGAAATATGTGATATTGTTTCAACGGGACTATGGTAGAAATGGTTCTTAATTGTATTTATATAGATATTAAATCGCCCCGTGTGGCGACGAGTAAGAGTACAAAATGTCACCACACTAATACATCCCGAGGGTGTCGTAAGATGCGAGGGAAAGCTTTCGCAAAAAGAGCCTTTGCGTAGAGAAGGAAAACTCGAAATGCAACCCGGTTGTCAGTGAAATGACAACCGTTAAGCCAAGTTTAAGGCTGAAAAAATTTCAACTGCGGATCGCGGTGCCCTGCAGCTGTCCATTTTAACAGGGTAAAGCTCACCACCAATTACGTGGGACATAAAACTATAAGGTGAAATGTGGGCGTATACTATGCCTCTGCCTACCCCTTCGGGGATAAAGGTGTGACTATATGTATGTATATTAAATAAGTATTTATTTCATAATGCCTATTATACTTACTCATTAGTATTTAACCTATTTTGAAGATGGATTTCACAAATTCGACAAGTTTAATTTAAATGAAATCGACGTTACATATTGTCACATTAAATGTAGCGCTTAAAAGAAGAAATAAAGCCTTATCATCACGTCACCGTTTCAAAAAGATATTTATTATGTTACTAGATTATTTGATTTTGTATTAATTTTCATACTTTTTGAGCTATTTAACTTTTCAGCACCCATCTGATCGGGTTTTAGCTGCTGAAGAGAATGTAGATTGGGCGTGGACATGAAAAACAAAGGAAATCTTACTTGAAAATTTAAAATTAGGGTACCTACTTATTTGATTTTTGAATTTTCTAGGTAGAATTTATTTATGAAGAAACCCTATATTTCAATAGAGCGTTTAATGTTGTTGGAATACTTTACAGTAGATTGATAGTTATAGAATTAAAGGGTAATTTTTCTGTATTGCCTGATTTCACCAGTTTCCGATAAAGGTCAGCGGGTTTCTGTCCCATTAAATATTGAGCTGAAGTCGACCCTCCGCATTGTATCGTTCGTCCCATAGTGTTTTATAAATGGTTTGAACCGGATACTTTGGACATGGATCGGTAAAACTATCTTTTCAAAGTTTATATACTTTACTCATGTGGAACCTTCGATTTTAATAGTCATATGGCTGAACTAATTACATGGCTGTTGTAATATTATTTTTTTATAATTTAGATTTTTTCAAAACCCTATCTACGAGACCCCATAGTGTCTACGAGTATGAATAAAAACCTATAATTAGATAATATTACAAAAGTTTAAAAAAGGGTTCATATTTTAATAATTAAAAGGAAAGGTTAGACAATAGTGTAGATACCTACTACTAGTACTATTGACGATATATTCGCAATTCAGATTAGTACTAACTGTGTAATACAGCACGGGCGTGGGTGCAACAGCGCCAGGTCCTCGTGGTGGATCTGAACGTGGACAATCTCTCGCTCGAGACCATGGTGCGAGCCATGATCTCCAGCAGGAGTAAGTAGGACTGCGCCGCCTCTTTCGGCGAGCAGGTCATGCTTGTGAAAGAGGCGGCAGGGCGGGATCGGGAGAGAGCTCTCCCACCCGAGTTCCGCAGTCGGCGGCTTGGGCGCCACCGACGTGTCTTCGCCGAAGACTATCGGCCTCCATAACCGGGGGCCTAAGGACGGTGAGAGGGCTGCTCACCCTCCTTACAGAAGCAGGCCCATGACGGCAGCGTGACGTGAGGAATTCTCGCACGCCCCTCTTTAGAAGCGAGTTAACACCCGAAACTCCCCAAAGATGCGGGATAGCACTCGAAACATCCCCTAGGCGAGGCCCCAGTGGCGGCCGTGGGTCTGTTGGGAGTACTGGGATATCCTTCCGAGGGCTTACCCGGGGCTCCCAACCATAGGCTGTTGGGCGAAACGTGAGGTTTTTAAGTCGGTAGGAGTCCGGCTTAGCATCCACGAGGATTTTCTCTCACGCAAAAAAATAATGCTGTGTAATACAAGAGATAATATTATACGCTTATTTACAATACAACTACATAAACTAAGTTCACACGATAACCTAGGCACACGCGGTTCGCATGCTGCATTGCCTACTACCACGTGTCCAGTAACGCGGTTATCACGTTTCAGTATATCAATGATAATAATATTGTTCCCCTTGTGCTATTAAAGTCGTACCTTTTCAGTGGTTTCATCTTAAAGCTATCTCTTAGAGTTTGTAATAAGTCTGGTAGGTACCTAGTACAATTATATTAATTGCATTATTTTTAACGAATATTAGCAACGTGTCTCCAGTCAGGTAAAATTTCTTATGTGTTAAGAGTAGGTTCACGTCTCGGTAGAGTAACGGCGGGGTACCGAAGTGAGGACGCGAGACGTGAGTGCTTTTTGTAGTTGCGCAAAATGATACATTGCTCACAAAGATTTCAGAAGTGTGAAATTTTTTGTAAATTTTAGTACTTAAGAGTAATAAAAAAAGTCACTTCTACATAAAAATGTACCATATCTGACCTCTTTTTGCCTTTATTATTTTTCTTTTACCTTTTAACCTTTACGTACAGACTTGTCCCGCAAGAAAAAGTAGGTACGGATTCTCTTATTCAAAATTTCCAGCAAATAAATTTTACGGTAATGGTTGTATTAACAATTATCCTATGGGATCGAAGGGTTTGGGTCCTCGGTTGATCAAATGTTATGAATCATATAAGTACAACTTTTTCAGTAACTCTACAGTATAGTCTGCCAAGAAAGTGGTTTAGTAGTTTTGACAAGTATCTATAAGATCTAGAGAAATGGTGGCTGTCATAATATTATAGTAAAATGAAATTTTATTATCTAGATTGGTTCCCAAACTACGTTTATACAGGGTGTCCCAGAAGTCAACGTCAAGCCGGAATCTGGTAACAGACTAGGACAGAATAGTTGTCAGAAAAATATAAAAAAAATCTAGGTCTTGTATTTTAAAAATTATGCACGTTCAAAAAAAAGTAGAGAAAATCTACTGTTGCTGTACTTTTTTGTTTTGTTTTTTCTCTAATGTAACAATGAATACTTTTTCTTTAAAGTCTATACTAAAATTTAAAGTCAATTTCTGTAGCTCGGAAGTAAAATGTCACCATGTGCCCAACCAAAAATTTTTATTATACAAGACCTAGATTTTTTTTGACCTAGCCGTAACCCGATTCTGACTTGACGCCGACTTCAGGGACATCCTGTATTTCGTTTACTGATTTTTCTTTGCAGTGTCTTCTATTTGTAAACAATCGACAATAATGCAACCACCGGAAAATCCCGAAGCGATAGGTATTTAAGTTTATGAACGCTATCTGCAGCAGCTAATGGACACAGGCGCCTTAATAAGAAAGAGAACCTACTCTGTTTGTAGTTTTACATGCTTAAAATGTACAGAGAGTGAATGCATGACTCTCAATTTTATGGTCGATTTCTATCCGTGAAATGGTCTGAAAGGGAATTGATAAATGTCATTCATATTACCTGCCGATATGAAATTACCCGCCAAACTAAACTGAAAACTGAAGTACGACACTGGTAAATGCTTTCCTCACGCAAAACTCATATTAAAGTAGGCAATTACTACTTACTAGGTTTCTGCGCCGGGTTCTTCTATTTATAAAGTAATGTAATATCAATTTGAACTTTTTGCCCTAATTGTAAACGAACTTTGCGACCTGTATATGTTACAAAGATGTCACGATGTGATATGCAAGTTTCATCATTATTTAATTCGATTGACGCCAACTACAACTCATAGACTTCTCCTTTAGATTTACCACGATTTAAGAAAAAAAATTTTTTTCAACTCTTTATAAAATGGGGTGTTGATGACGAGTATGGGATAGTTTTCCATTGTCCGTTCATCATTTTGGAAAATTCTTACCTGCACAATTCTATGATTGTGAGTTCGTTATTTTAAAGCTACCATTGTGTATACACACAGTTCTATCATATCCGGCCGGACACAATAGTGTGTCATGCATTTATAATGATTCTCAATTCAGTTAGTTTGTTTCGTACATTCGTTTCGCACATTCACGTGAAGTAAGCAGTAAGGTTGTGAAGAGAAAAGTAAAACAATTTTAATTACTAGCAGTTCAATGGTTTACATTTTATTTGAAACTAGCTGATGCCCGCAGCTTCGCCTGCGTGAAATTTTGTTCCTAGACTATAAAATATATCTCTGTAGGCACCAAATTTCAGCCAGACCTGTTCAGCCGTTACAGCGTAAAAGAGTAACAAACATCCACACACACACACACACATTTGCATTTATAATATTACCTAGTTAGATAGATTTCTGATTAACAAATTCATAATGCATAATATATGAGCCAAGTAAATTTATTTATTAAATATATTTCTTAATTCAATGGCTAAACTACTACTTGACACAACTTCTCTTCTAAGCAATTGACATCGTAACTTAGTTCCTTCTTCAGGTAGTCCCAGCCTACGACGTTTAAACAAACCGAACTACTGTAGTAGGCTTTTTCCTCCTAATACAGATGGTCCAACCAAGACCTGGTAACGTAATAACAATATAAATTTCATCAGCTGAGCGTTCATGTTCATTGTAATGGCTCTTTTCAGTCCTGTCAAATGTAGTCTTCGTAGAGGCCATTCCCGTATTTTACAAAGACTTAGTGAGTCGTTTCCTGACATAATGCAGTCAGCACGATAGGTAGAATGCCTTCCATGATCAGTCTGCTGACAATCTTTGTCGTAAGGATTGAGCGTGTCATTTTATTGACCAGTGGATACCACCTGAAGCGTGGTCTTTCATTTTTTCTGGCTAGCCATCTTAGAATTTTCTTCTTCTTTTCTTGAACAAAATTTGAATAAATTAGCAATAATACTTCCGTATAGCATATTTGGTTAATATTATAGCAAAATAGCGCTTTTTATTTAACTTTATGGCTTTTTAGTAAAATTATATCTTCTTCTTCTTCTTTTAATGAATGGCCCTCCGTTTATGAACGATTTTGCCAGTCTCCAGTAAAATAAATAGATACAAAAATAAATCAGTAAAAAATGGCGATACGCCAGTCTCAAGTCCCACTAATTATATCTTTTTTTTTTTGAAAAATTATATCTTTGAAGTCTGAAGTAAAACCATATAAACATAAATGACAACGCTTTCACAAATTATGTGTCAAAATAAAAAGTAATTTAAGTATAAATTAAGAGTATTTAAGGAGTATTGATATCAACTCAGGAGAAAATCAGCTCCAAAATAATTTACATTCCCTTTTTAGCTCGTTATAGTATAAATTTCTATAAAATACGAAACACGTCTTCCATCAATTATGTTAATAATGCTATATGCCAAATTTTAAGTAGATCGGACCAAGAAATCTCATTGTCCCATACAAACTTTACCCTCCTTTTTTATACCTTTTGAGGTGGAATTTGCAAAAATGTTAAAATTACTTTTTTCAAATTGTAACAAACAACGCTCATGCTTAGTTTCATCATCGTACCATTAACCGTTTAAGCAATAATTGATAATAACTTTGGGTCTAGGGAACGAACCGCAAAATTAAGTTTGCTTTGAATTCTATATACTATTCCGGGATAAAAAGTACACAGTGTGGTGCCCAGGCTATTAAAGAATAATTATACCAAGTTTTATCGTAATCGAACCGGTAGTTTTTGCGTGATGCCTGAACAAACAGACAGACAGACAGACAGACAGAAAGACAAAAATTTTTTAATCACATTTTTGGGTTCGGTGTCGGTCTACTAACACCCCCTGCTATTTATTTTTTTGATATTTTGAATGTACAGAATTTTCACTTCTACAGATTTATTATAAGTATAGATAGATAATATTTAATCATGTTTACAAAATAAAACTACATAAAATTGACTAAAGTAATGAAAATAAACTAAGACTAAAATAATAAAACGAAATTATTACTAGCATAATACTACTATATTAATAAAAGTATCTAATATATTGTATAATGTATTTAACCTCTTATCAGTTGAATTATAGACCTTAGAGGGGGAAGTGCAGATGATAGATATCTATCAGCAATTGCACTGACCTTTTGTTCAACTTAATGGCACTTGATATTGTATGAAACTAGTATAAATTATTAACGCTTTATCTCGTGGTACCATTGCTATTTGCAGTCACTCTTGGTAAGTAAGTTTAAATATTATTAATAACTTTACCTGCTATTTCGTCTTAGGCATCAATTTCAATTCTTCAACTTCTTCATAAGTAGAAAATTCTCTTCTAAATTAGTTATTTTTAGAATAAATATTTTCTTCAGTACAACCTTTTAGCTCAACTGGTCAGAGTGTTGTTCATGATGGGCGCCTTTGCTCGGGTTCAAGTCCCTTTCGAACCAAATTGTCTTTTAAAAGGGTAAATTTGCTTTACGAGTAATTTATGCCATTAGGAAGCTTAAAATAAGTTCTGCAAAATTAGAGATATTACGGGTTAGATAACTTGGTTGCTTAAGTCTGTCTCTTAAATCCTTTCAGTACTGTTTAACCATAAAATTCCTCGTTCTTTCAGAAGGAGAAATGAAAAGATGGTATCTGCAACGCTCATAACTATATCACTAGTATTAGCAGTCACAAATCCAGGCGAATTTAAAGTAGTTGATCTCAATCTAATAGAAATGAATGAAAAATGTGCTAAGCTATCATCGTGTTCTTCCTGTATAGAAGATATTAAATGCACTTGGTGTGTTATCAAGAGTAAATGTACTAAGCAATCATGCGGCAATGATAACGTCATATTTCCTAAAGAGATTTCTTCTCTAATGACTGGACCGCAGTTTTGTCCACGAATTGTGGAATCGGAAAACTTTTTGACAATCAAAAGTGGAGTGAAAGAAATTATTGCAGTAAAAATAACACAGATACATTTCTATATGGCGTTTACTCCATGGAAATGTAAAGTTATACTGGAAGGTGCTGACCCGAAGATAGTTACGGCATCGCTAGTAGGTGACACTGTGTATTGTGAAGCTATGGAATTTAAAAATGAATCCAATAAACCGTACGTAAACGGCAGTGTTTCAGTTTTATGGGACTATTCTAAAACATTTGACGGGTCGTTTCCATTCAGAGTATGTCGTTGTGACTTAGACCCCACTTGTAGTGCTTGTAAAAATAAAAGTACCTTTTAGTATATATTTTTGTTTTCTTTCTCTCTTCATCAAACAAGGAAGTTTATTTTTTGTCTTGGCAATGGTAACTACTGAATCGATTTTTTTTTCACCGTAGAATACAATGTAATTGAATAGAATATTTTATTCTACTACACTACTTTTTGAAATCGGTAATGGGAGCAAAATATTCTGTTCATACTACTAAGGTGGCAAACAAGGACACTGCTCACCGGAATGCAGTCAGCCCATGGACGTTTGCAACGTCAGCGGTGCTACGCTCACGTTGCCGACAAATAAGTATTGGTATTCACAAGCGAAACAAAGGTTATCTCTGCAAAGTTATAAAAAATTAGGTAAGTTTTTAATTTTTTATGAGAAGGTAGAGTAGGTTATTATATGTAATGCACCTGCATTACAAATAATAACCTAGGTACTCATAAAAATTTCGTAGGTACTTGAGAAGTGTGTTTACTGAGGCAATATTATTTATAACTACTGTAGGAGATAGCCGGGAGCTATGAGCATAACCATTTACAAAAGAAAGAACGAGTAACTTTTTCAATAAGTGGCTTTGTTTTATTAATATTTGGAAGATATTGTTTCAAATATATACGTGGTATTCTCGTCCTCACAGAAACAATTCGTTCTGGCGTGTGCTTTACTAAACGAACCTTGGACCTTACCATCTGTTACGTGGGACAAAAACGAATGGTGAAATCTAGTCGGAATGTATATCTCTGTTTACCCTTCGGGGATAAAAGCGTGACTATTATTAGATGCTTTCGCACCTACCGTTACAAAGTAATTTCCATTTTCAACCTAAAAATTAAGATATTAATTCATGACATTAGCATAATATGTGTTTTGCACTATGTCATTTTACTGTTAACTTTCAAACTGATTTTTTTTATTGACTGCTGTATCATAAATTGAAGACTAAGATATCGTAATCTAGACTGTAGGACCAAATCCCTTTACATCTTCAGCCCAAAACATCTTCCTACATCCACCACTTCATTAATTTGTATTTTAAAATACTTCACAAGATTTACAAAGCATTAATTAGCACCTTAAATACTCCGATAAGTCAAACCATTTTCAATCTTCTTCTTTGTTAGCTGGACTTTAATATTCAATATCAGTCACATGTTACCATAGGACTTTCAGCGGAACAAAAGAAAACAGCAACAAAGAGTATGCGGGTAGAGTTGCACCGTAGACCGTATTTTGTATTTTGTTGGGGGAAATTGAAAAAGTAAAACTTTATTGGAAACTTGCTTTTGAACAATTTTTCTACCACTATTTGGCTACAGTTTACACTTTCATAACAAAAAAGTTGGTGCCATATTCATTTCAATGTGCTTGTGGTAGTACTTTACTACAGAAATATCTTAACACTGATCGTGGTCAATTTCGGCTGCCCAAGCATCGTTTTCTTTCATAGCCAGTGGCTAACTGCCTATATTACAGATCGCTGACGTTTCAGCAACCGTAATTGTTAATGTTCTTAACTCCTCCGAATAAGGTAAATTGTTTGTGTTAGGAGCGAGTTCACGAAGGCGTGTAGTGTAATTGCCAGTGGGTAGCTACAATGCAGATTGCGAGAATTGAAGACCAACATCTGAAGATTCAGACTTGTTCATGTTTGTGAAGTGTGTGGCGGCTGTTTGGCCTTAGGGGCACTTCCTAAACTTGAGTATGCTATGTGAATTGATAAAAAATTAAAATATTGGTGAACAACAATATTTGTGGACATTTTCACATAATGTCATCTAGCCAATTAGCTAATATAAGCTCGTGCTATGGGATTTAGACAACTGGGAATGTCTTGAAATTGTAATGTCTACAAGTGTAGGGCGTACGCGTGTGTGCAGACAGAAACGGTGTTTGTAAACATTTAACACTTCAAAAACTCGTTAAAGTAATGGCGTTGTCAATTATGAAAGGGATCTACGGGAGTCCTTTATTTGGAAATCAGACGAATGTTAGCCTTTTCCAGGGGTTACCCGGGCGAGTACTCGGGAAGTACCACAGCGTGTTGTTACAGTAGGAAACATTGAAGTACCTATTTACTACATTTTTTTGAAGAACCACTGATAGCGTAGAAAAGGGAATTCTCGTCAAATTTGATACGAATTCCATTTCATTACATGTTGATCGGCTGTGGCTACATGCTGTGGAAAAACGCTGAGGCAAATACATGAAATAGCGACAAACGGTTTCCCATCTCAGATCTAACCGTCCGTCGCGTAAGATGAATGTTTATAATCCAATTTCATACTTACTATTCTTAAAATTCCACTACTATCAAATGTCGAAAGTAAATCGAGGATTCTCCAAAGTGAAACTAAACTATATAAAAGCTTTCTACGGCTTATAGGCTTTTAGTTTAGTTTGCAAAAGCAATACTGTAACAAGATATCTTTGTATAAGCAAAGGCAGTTTGCGAAAAGTCGGAAACTGAACATCGGTATTATTGCAATCGTTTCCGACTTAGGTATAAGGAAATTTAGAAGTTATTCATGAAACAATTGTTACGTTACAACATCAGGTGTATCTTTTACTTACCTAGAAGTACAGGAAGGAGATATTGCGTAAGTTTTCATGAACACGCAGGAAAACTTTGTTGACTCTTAATTGTTGTATTTGTTCAGTTATATCATACTTAGCAAATGTTCTCAATGCCTGAGTAATTTGGATATAAAGACCAGCTTAGTCAGTATAAAGTAGCCGTTTTAAATGCTCCACATTTTCACAAAGGTAGGTACCTACTGTTATTCTAATGAGAGTGGAGCCCTTTTGAAAATGATTGCGTGGTTTAGGAAAACAAAGACTTTAATCGTATTTTAGAGGAACATTTCAAATATTTTATTTTCGGTTGTCTGTAACTATCTGACTTTTGATAACTATTCATTATTATCAATCGCTAATTACGTTAATGAAATGAATCTTCCGAAAATGTAATCTGACCTTTCTAAAAAAATAATCTATCAGTCTTTAATGTTTAGCTATGGATAGTTTTTGTAAAATCTAAGTATTCTAAACTTGCTAGGACAACACATCACCCCGACAAAAGGACCCACTATGTAGAAAGCGAAAGGAGCACCGATTCTCGACCACTGGACCTGAATGCGTGAACGGACATCTGGCTCATGTTTTGCCTTTGCTAAATATGAGACAGATAAAGACCCACTCGTAATTTCCGTCCACGCATTCACGTAGCATAAACCGAAAATCAGCGCCCTGGGAGGAATTTGATGCGGATGACGAAGGACCGTGTGTTACGGGTTACGGCGAAAATCAGAGAAGCCTAAGTCTAACATTGTACAGCCACAGGCTGATATGATTGATTGAAGCGTTAGTATTAATAGAGCTTTGAGTGTTGTAACTATTGATTGAATCAACATTGAAAGGGTAAGCAGAGGCATACTACACGTTCCCGTTCCATAACTAATGCCGTGGGAAAATGTACTCGAATGATCTGATGTAAGGGTGTGAATACTGATAAATATTTTATCACTGAAAGTCTGTTTCTTTTAAGTAACTAAGTATATCCAGTAAATACGTACGGGTATCAAGTACAGCGCGCAAGTTACTTACTCAAGGCGGCCACCCTGGCTATCTCTACCTATCTACTTCTAATCTAGCTGAGTAAGTTGCTCTTTTCAATTAACAACCGTCACGGCAAATTTTTCTTTCTCGGAAAAAGTGTTTCAGTATAGAGGGAGAACGTATTGTTACGTAGTTCTTTGTCGTTAGACTTTTATACTGTTAGGTGAAATGACAAAGTTTCTAATTAGAAACACACAATAGTTTTTGTCAAGTGTGTAAGTCGCATCAGTTTAAAGTATGTTTTTAAATATGACTTCAGTAAACAGAAAAAGTTCATGATGAAAGAGATTGACACTGCGTATTATAGGTAGTAAAATCTTGGATGATGTTCCTCCGTTACAGAGTGTGAGCATTTTGAAATAGGAGGACCTCTTTAAACATGTACGTACTTAGATTACGTACGTAACAAAGAGCAGGGTGTGTCAATCAGTGGAGAAACCACAAGTAATCAGCTGTGAGATATTTGTCATGAAGGCTGCTCTTCGTTCATACAGAAGCTGGCTATGAAGCGAGGATGAGACTGAACTCGAGGTTACACCGCGGTATCCCACCATCGAGTCATCACCATCGAGTTTGAAAGGAACGCTGGGTTTATTGTTTTCTCTGGAAATTTCTTACGTAAAAAGGGGAATTAAGCTAATTGTGTATTTTACTATGAAAAGCATAGTATGCAGGTGTTATAAACATACATTTATAACGTGCTAACAAGGCATGGGTGCATCGCAGATGCCTGCATCTGTGTGATAAAAGTTTGGCGTACTACATTTTAAGCCAGTACGTAGTTTTACAAAGGCCTTGTACACGATACGAGGAAATAATTTATAGTCTACACTGCACTTGTATTGTTTTTGTAACAAGAGATTGGATTTCCTGTTCTAGTAGCGTATAAGGTTTTAAAGTTTTGTTGATAAAGAAAGAATGCTGGGGTATTTTGAACTAAAAGAAACTTGAAAGAACATAAACCTTAGAGTACATAATAGTAAGTATAACCTATTAGGTAGTAGGTATTACCTTTTAATGCGTCACCGTTTAAACTTGGACAAATAATTAGAGGACCCAGTCTTTCTCGAGTTTTAGCGAGACTAACGTACCTACTTGTATTAGGTATGTTGAGATCCAATAGAAGTGGCACCGATGTACTTGTAAGGTTGAGTACTCTATAAATAAATAACTGTATTTTTCCACGTGGCAATCTCCGAACTCGAATAGACTTTTGAGATTTTTTTTTGTTGTCAAGTTCATATTTCACCGAAATCTCCTTTATATTATGAAGTTGAAGTATCAAGCAAAAACATAATAAAATATGCCCTTATCATGTCTTAGAAAAGTGTTCCAGACCGTAGTTGCCTCAAAACAGACGTTCACCCGAGGCCGCCGTCGGGTTCCGCCCGCCCTCGCTACGTTACTCGGTAATCTAATTTGAAAATGATGAAGCCGAACGAAATATTTTTCACTTTAGTTACTAAAGTGACGGTAAAAATAGGTCTTACTACCGGGTTCAGCCCTAGCAATGATTAGCTTTTCACGTCACCGACAGCGCGACATACGAAGTTTGAATCGCTTTGCACACACTAAAGCACAACTTACCAGTTTCCTGGGTAAAGTTAGGTTAACACAAAATGTCACTAACGAAGTTACTAATTTTAGTTATAACTTTAAAAAAAGAGAGCTTGAGATAATCGAAATTAGAGGCTCAAAAGATAATTGGCAAAAGTCGCGGAACCATGTAGTCCTCAAGCGCTTCTTCATTCTCGCTGAGTCATCTCTCATTGATGTCCATAGACTACCTGTCACTCGCCAACCAAAGACAACTCAAGATAAAAATAGAAAACGATGAAACGACTACTTAAAGGAAAACACAAAACAAATGCTACAAAGCTAGCGGCTATGTCTTACTATCCTACTATCCTATCCTACTTCCTACTAATATTATAAATGTGAAAGTTTGTGAAGATGTTTGGATGTTTAGATGTTTGGATGTTTGTTACTCAATCACGCTCTAACGGCTGAACGGATTAAGCTGAAATTTGGCACAAAGGAAGCTTATAGTGTGGAATAACACATAGGCTACTTTTCACTCCGTGAGTATGTTCCCACGGGAAGCGGGAACGGGTACCGAATTTAACGCGGGCGAAGCCGCGAGCATCGTCTAGTATCTTACTAATATCATAAATGCGAATGTTTGTGAGTGTGGGTGTTTGTTACTCTTTCACGCTCGACCGGCTGAACGGATCTGGCTGAAATTTGGTACAGGGATACATTATAGTCTTGAATAACACATAGGCTACTTTTCATCTCGAGAATAAGTTCCCACGGGAAGTGAAAATTTACGCTGGCGAAGCTGCGGGTAACAGCTAGTAATATTATAAATGCGAAAGTTTGTGAGTGTGGATGTTTGTTACTCTTTCACGCTCAAACCGCTGAACGGATCGGGCTGAAATTTGGTACAGAAATACATTATAGTCTGGAATAACACATAGCCTACTTTTTATCCCGGGAATAAATTCCCGCGGGAACAAATTTTCCGCGAGCAAAGCTACGGGCATCAGCTAGTATAATATAAATTATGTCTTAGTGTAGCGGTTGGAGTACCTACTATGACTAAGGAAATGGAGATCTTTGGTTCTATACACATTTTTGTGTGATGCACACATAGATTTAAAAAGCGAAAAATTCTAAATCAATGAATGTACATCAGTGTGTGGTAATATTACAGATCAGTGACATCAGTTCTATTCTATGTTTATGTGTGAGTTATACGTATCTATGTATTTAAAAAAAGAAGTGTGGCACTCGGGGACTGCCGCGGTAAAGCTATTACATAGCATTTTTTACCAACTATGCTAGTATAATTATTTCTATATAAGAATACTAGCTGATGCCCGCAGCTTCGCCTGCGTAAAATTTGTTACCGCGGGAAGTTATTCCCGGGATAAAAGGTAGCCTATGTGTTATTCCAGACTATAATGTATCTCCGTACCAAATTTCAGCCCGATCCGTTCAGCGGTTTGAGCGTGAAAGAGTAATAAACATCCACACTCACAAACTGTCGCATTTATAATATTAGTAAGAAGTAAGATTTTAAGGCCTATGTTCAACAAAGTAAAGTACCAAGTGCCTACTTGACTGTGGACATTTGGGCTTTTGGAATTTTGTTTTAGAACTTTTTAAGAAGAACAATTATTTTGTAATAAATTATTTTTATGTAACTTCAACCATTTACGCAGAGGCGCAACGGATACTCTTATAACGATTAAATGTTTTCCGTTTTCGAAACATTCCTCATTGCTGCACCACTCCTATTAATCTTCGCATTATGTTATGTAGCCTATAGCCACTATCAAAAAATGTACCTACTTACTATCGAACAGTTTTTGACAGCCTACCAGTAGTTTCAGTAAGGCATCATACCAAGGCAGTAAGGCTTGCCTTGGTATGATGTGATTCATGGTCCCTTTGCAGCGTGTGTCCAATCCAGCGCAGCAGCTACACTTCCGACGTTTGATCTGTTGGGGTCTCACTGCAGCGTTCCAATAGTCTTACGTTCGTGATGTTCTCGGGCCCATATGTACCGAGGATCCATTGGAGGCAGCGTTTGACGAAGACTTATAGCTGGTAGCTGGTGCGAAATGTCTTTACTTTAGTGACCTTCCATGTCTCGCATCCGTATAGCAGTTAGCAGTACAGTTTTAACGTTTACTTTGTTTTGAGTTTCACTCTTCGTGTCTATTTTCGCAACTGCCTACGGGGCGCAGCTGTGTAAAGGTTATTCTGGCCTTGGCGAGACTCGAAATGATGTAGGGTACTCTTCTATTCCATCAGTTTCTGACACGACACTCCCGAGGTACGTGAATTCGTGCCTCCACCACATCTCTTGCGTCTGTCGATTTTAATTTCAGTCCAGCCATTCGCTGCCTCATCCTGCTCGTTGTCCTGCACGTTGTCCTGCAGACATGCATGACGGCGTGTGTGTGCCTCAGCAGGCACAGGACATCGGCATCATTAATATCCTCCAGGATATCAGTATAGGCCCCATTCTATGCCGCGCCGATTGTTCTTTGCGGTATTCAGCATTATACCATCTATTTTCTATGGATGGTTGTTAACTATCCTGTTATCTTCATAACGATCCTCTAAGGTACAGTATGTATTTTCAAAAGAGTTTGTGAACTCTATTTTTAATTTCTTTTTCAGAATATTGATGACATTTGATTGATGTCATTTTATACACGTTACGTCTACTACATTGATACATGTAATAAAATTCTAACACGCCGGTGTTTGTATGTAAATTGTTTATATTGAGGAAAATTCTATACTGAGGAATAGTTTTAACCATTAAGCTCTATTTTGATATAGCATACAGGACAGATTTACACGCTACTTGATGAGTATGATTAATAAATACCTCTAATTTCATAGACCTTGTGTGACGTAAACAAAGTTGCGAGGGTCAGCTAGTTAAAATATAAAACAATAGGTTTCTTCTTTCTACTTAAAAACTATTTTTACAAATTTTATGGTAATAATAGACATTCTTTGAAATATGCATGTATGGTATTGTTGTGACTTTTATGACACGTTTAAAGTACATAGGTATGGGATAGATGGCGCTCGCGGCTACGTCAGCGTGAAATTTTCTTCCCGCTTCCCATGGGAACGTACTCCCGGGTTTGGTTATCTTTATAGCAGTATTATATATAAATTAACAAAACAAAAAATGATACTGCATTGGTGATAATAATAATAAAATGTATGTATATAGAGTACTCACTCATTTTCTTTCACTATTTTTCGTGACTTTCTACATTAATAAATGCACTTTGTTTATTTATATTTAAAACACTTTTTACACAAATTATACGAGTACAGTTCACTGTTGTACATAGATGATGAATACCTATACACCTATAGTCGAATTTTTATTTAGACGAAGTAAATTGACAGCAACTAATGTAATTGACAGCATCGAAATTGTCATTTCACATTAAGAACTCTAAATTCGACCAACACTCCTAATTCAACTTTGGTCGAGTGGTTAAGACGCGGATCGGTACGCAGAAGGCGCAAGATCGATTCTGGGTACAAGCATCAATTTTTGGATTATTTGACATAATAATAATAATATATAACGACTGCAGAGTTCATAATTGACGTAAACAAAAAAATTATGAATTGCTAGACTAGATACACGAACGTGGCCGAAGGTAGCTGAGAGTGTGACTCGTTTTCGTGACACAATTTCTGGATTCGGTCTCCACGCAAGGCCCGCGATAGAAGCTATGCAATAGCTTAAAATAAAAACATTTCAAAAATATAAATGTATTTTCAAAAGCTTACATTTGAACGCGACTAAAACGAAAGTGATGGTATTCGAAAGAGAAGAGGACAGAACGAATGCCAGGATAACTGTAAATGATGTAGTGCTGGAACAGGTGGATGAGTTTGTATATCTTGGATGTGCATTTACCAGGGATGGACGGTACACCGCTGATGTAGAAAAGAGGGTAACTGCGGGCAATAGTGTGAATGGAGCGTTAGGCAAACTTTTAGGTACCAAGGCCTTAAGTCAAAAGGCCCAGCTCGCAGTACACAATGCGGTGCTGATACCTACACTAACGTATGGAAGCGAGAGTTGGGTATGGCAGGAAACGCATGAAAGTGGAATAAACGCGGTCGAGATGCGCGCGCTACGCAAAATCTGCGGAGTAACGCTCGCAGATCGCGTTCGGAATGAAGATGTAAGAAAGAGAGTTGGTCTGAAAGAGAGTGTCGGTGTTAAAGTAAGGAAGGGCATGCTACGATGGTTCGGGCATGTGGAACGAATGGGAGATGAAAGAATGACAAAACAGATATACAACGCGAAAGTGGATGGACGTAGGAGTCGGGGAAGGCCACGACACACCTACCACGACCAAATTAATCGTGTGTTAGTTGAAGGTGGTGTCAAGAGCCGTAGGAACCGACGTGCATGCATGAAAAGAAAAATGAAAGTTGAAGAAGCAAGTGAGGTGTGTATGGACCGTGCCGTGTGGCGCTCGGTTCTTTCTGCCTACCCCGCAAGGGATTTGGCGTGAAGATAGTTAGTTAGTTAGTATTTTCAAAATATTTAACAATTTATTATGTTTATTTAAGTTATCTACAATATATTGTACTATGTTTTTGACCTCTTATCAGTTAAATTATTGATCTTAGAGAGGTTAGTGCAGATGAAAGATATCTATCAGCAGTTGTACTGACCTTTTGTTCAACTTTACCGGCGCTTGATGTTGTATGCAACAAGTATAAATATTAACACTTTATCTCGTGGTGCTATTGCTATTTGTAGTCGTTCTTGGTAAGTAAGTTTCATTACAATTTCCTCTTAGACATCAATATCAATTCTTCAACTTCTTTTAAGCAGAAAATTCTCTTTTAAATTGTTTATTTCAGATTAAAAATTTTCATCGGTACAGTCCTTTAGCACAACTGGTCAGACGGGCGCTTTTGCTCGGGTTCTAGTCCCATTCGAACCAAGTTGTTTTTTATATGGACAGTTTTGCTTTATTAGAAAATTAAAATAAGTTCCGCAAAATCAGAGATATTACGGGGTTAAATAACTTGGTGGCTTATGTCTGTCTCTTAAATCCTTTGAGTACTTTTTAACCATAAATTTCCCCGTTCTTCCAGAAGGAGAAATGAAAAGATGGTATCTACAGCGGTCATAATTCTATCACTCGTCTTAACAGTCACAAAATCAAGCGAATCTAAAGTCGTAGATCTCAATCTAAGAGAAATGAATGAAAAATGTGCTAAGCTATCATCGTGTTCTTCCTGTATTGAAGATATTCATTGCACTTGGTGTGTTATCAAGAGTAAATGTACTAAACAATCATGCGGCAATGATAACGTCATATTTCCTAAAGAGATTCCTTCTCTAATGACTGGACCGCAGTTTTGTCCACGAGTTGTGGAATCGGAAAACATTTTGACAATCAAAAGTGGAGTGAAAGAAATTATTGCAGTAAAAATAACACAGATACATTTCTATATGGCGTTTACTCCATGGAAATGTAAAGTTATGCTAGAAGGTGCTGACCCGAAGATAGTTACGGCATCGCTAGTAGGTGACAGTGTGTATTGTGAATCTATGGAATTTAAAAATGAATCCAATAAACCGTACGTAAACGGCAGTGTTTCAGTTTTATGGGACTATTCTAAAACATTTGACGGGTCGTTTCCATTCAGAGTATGTCGTTGTGACTTAGACCCCACTTGTAGTCCTTGTAAAAATAAAAGGACCTTTTAAGTAGTATAGTTTTTGATTTTTTCTATTACAAAAATGTTGCCATGCCGTCGCATTCGAGACAATGGGCAGTTGGGGCATGGAAGCTAAAAAGTTTGTGAAAGAAATAGGCCGTAGAATAAAGGAGAAAACTGGTGACTCTCGCTCTGGCTCGTATCTGATCCAAAGGTTAGCTATTGCCATCCAGCGCGGAAATGCAGCCAGCGTTATGGGCACCTTTGCATCGGATACGACCCGGGGTGGGTTATTTAGCTAACATATTTTGTAAGCTTATTATTTGACAATATTATTATTTGACATTACTTGTATGTAGATATAATTAAATTTTATAATTTCATGAAAAACCAAACATTTTAGTATATATTTTTGTTTTCTTTCTCTGTTCATCAAACAAGGAAGTCTATTTTTTTTGCCTTGGCAATGGTAACTACTGAATCGATTTTTTTTTCACCGTAGAATACAATGTAATGGAATAGAATTTTTTTTTCTACTACACAAATTTTTGAAATCGGTAATGGGAGCAAAATATTCCGTTCATACTACTAAGGCGGCAGACCAGGACACTGCTCACCGGAAAGCAGTCACCGAAGCCCATGGACGTTTGTAATATCAGCGGTGCTACGCTCACGTTGCCGACAAATAAGTATTGGTATTTAAAAGCGAAACAAAGGTTATCTCGGCAAAGTGACAAAAAATTAGGTAAGTAGGTGTATTACAAATAATAACCTACTCAAAAAAATTACGTAGGTACTTGGGAAGTGTGTTTACTGAGACAATATTATCTATACCTACTGTAGGAGATAGGCAGGAGCTATGAGCATAACCAGTTCACAACGAACATTTATTAACCATTTACAAAAGAAAGAACGAGTAACTTTTTCAATAAGTGGCTTTGTTTTATTAATATTTGCAAGATATTGTTTCAAATATATACGTGGTATTCTCATCCTCACAGAAACAATTCATTCTGTCGTGTGCTTTACTAAACGAACCTTGGACCTTACCATCTGTTACGTAGGACAAAAACGAATGGTGAAATCTAGTCGGAATGTATATCTCTGTTTACCCTTCGGGGATAAAAGCGTGACTATTATTAGCTGCTTACGCACCTACCGTTACAAAGTAATTTCCATTTTTAACCTAAAAATTAAGATATTAATTCATGACATTAGCATAATGTGTAAAGACTAATACTGTAGTAGGTATTTACACTATGACATGTTAACTTTCAAACTGATTTTTTTCATTTACTGCTGTATCATAAACTTTTCAGCCTGAGATATTGTAAACTAGCTTGTAGGACCAAATTTTAATACCCTTTACATCTTCAGCCCAAAACATCTTCCTACATCCGTCACTTCATTATTTTGTGTATTAAAATACTTCATAAGATTTACGAGGCATTAATTAGCACCTCAAACACTCCGATAAGTCAAACCATTTACAATGTTCTTCTTTGTTAGCTGAACTTTAATTAGAGTCACATGTTACCATAGGGCTTTCAGCGGAACAAAAGAAAACAGCAACAAAGAGTATGCGGGTAGAGTTGCAGCGTAGACCGTAGCTTGATTTTGTTAGGAAAATTGAAAAAGTAAAAGAATATTGGAAACTTTTTTTCAAACAATTTTTCTACCACTATTTGGGTACTGTTTACACTTTCATAAAAAAAGTTGGTGCCATATTCATTTCAATGTACTAGTGGTAGTACTTCGCTACAGACATTGTTTTAACACTGAACGTGGTCAATATCGGCTGCCCAAGCAAGAAAGTATCGTTTTCTTTCATAGCCAGTGGCTAACTGCCATTATTACAGAACGCTGACGTTTCAGCAACCGTAATTGTTAATGTTATTAACTCCTCCAGCTAAGGTAAATTGTTTGTGTTAGGAGCGAGTTCACGAAGGCATGTAGTGTAATTGCCAGAGGGTACGATGTAGACCGCGAGAAATGAAGACCAACATCTGTAGATTAGAACTTGATTTCATGTATAGTGAAGTTTGTAGTTGTTTGACTTTATAGCCAAAACACTTCACAAACATAAGTGTGTTAAATAATTTGTAATGTTTACGTGTATATGCTGAAGACGTGAAACTAAACTACATAAAAGCTTCCTACGGCATATAGGCTTTTAATTTAGTTTGCAAATTTAGCTTACTTTAACAAGATATCTTTGTATACGCAAAGGCAGTTTGCGAAAAGTCGGAAGCTGAACATCGGTATTATTGCAATTGTTTCCGACTTATAAGGAAATTTAGAAGTTGATCATGAAACAATTGTTACGTACAACATCAGGCGTATCTTTTACTTACCTACAAGTACAGAAGGGAGATATTGAGTAAGTATTCATGAACACGCAGGAAAACTTTGTAGACTCTTAATTTTTGTATTTGTTCAGTTATATATTGTATTTATGTATACTCATCAAATGTTTTCAATGCCTGAGTAATTTGCATATAAAGACCAGCTTAGTCAGTATAGAGTAGCCGTTTAAAATGGTCCACAGTTCTACAAAGGTACTGTTATTCTAATGAGAGTGAAGCCCCTACGAAAATGATTGCGTGGTTTAGGAAAACAAAGACTTTGATCCTATTTTAGAGGAACATTTCAAATATTTTATTTGCTGTAACTATCTGACTTCTTGTTACTTATTCATTATTATCAAACGCTAATTGCCACAATGTTTTCACTGCCTCTGTGGCGCAGTCGGTAGTGATACCGCCTGCGGTACTGGAGGTCGTGGGTTGGATTCCCACCGGAGACAAATATTTGTGTGACCCATAAATGTTTGTCTCAAGAGTCTGGGTGTTTCTATGTATAATATGTATGTATTTAAAAGTATATAAGTATTAATATCCGTGGTCTGATACCCATAACACAAGCAGGTTATTCCTAGCTTACTTTGGGATCGGATAGCGTTGTGTGAAATGTCCGTGAATATTTATTATTTATTTTTTATTAATTACGTAAATGAAATGAATCTTCCGAAAATGTAATCTGACCTTTTTAAAAAAATATCTATCAGTCTTTAATGTTTAGCTATGGATAGTATTCTAAACTTGCTAGGACAGCATCTCCCCGATAAAATTACCCAGGACGTAGAAAGCGAAAAGAGCACCGATTCCCTATCACTGGACCTGAATGCATGAACGAGTGAAACGTCATCTGGTTCATGTTTTGCCTTTCCTAAATATGAGACGGATAAAGTTTCACTCGAAATTTCCGTCCACGCATTCACGTAGCATACACCGAGAATCAGCGCCCTGGGAGGAATTTGATGCAGATAACGTAGGACCGTGTATCGAAAACCAGAGAGGCCTAAGTCTAACGGTGTACAGCCACAGACTGATATGATTGATTGAAGCGTTAGTATAGAGCTTTGAGCGTTATGTAAACATTTGTAACTATTGATTGAATCTAAATTGAAAGGGCAAGCAGCGGAATACTACACGTCCATATTCCATAATGTTGTCGGAAAATGTACTCGTATACTGTAAGGGTGTCAATTTTGATACATATTTATCACTCAAAGTCTGTTTCTTTTTTTAAGTTACTAAGTATATAAAGTACGTACGTACGAGTATCAAGTACAGCGCGCAAGTTACTTACTTAAGGCGGCCACCCTGGCTATCTCTACCTATCTACTTCTAATCTAGCTGAGTAAGTTGCTCTTTTCAATTAACAAACGTCACGGCTAATTTTTCTTTCTCGGAAAAAGTATTTCAGTACAGAGGAAGAACGTATTGTTACGTAGTTCTTTGTCGTTAGACTTTTATACTGTTAGGTGAAATGACAAAGTTTGTAATTAGAACACAATATTTTTTTGTTAAGTGTAAAGTCGCATCAGTTTAAAGTATATTTTTAAATATGACTTTAGTAAACAGAAAAGTTTATGATGAAAAAGATGGACGTTTTATCGTTTCCTCTGAAAATTTCTCACGGAAAAAGGGAAACTTATGCTAGTTATGTATTTGACTATTAAAAGCATAGCATGCAGGTGTTATAAACAAACATTTATAACGTGCTAACAAGGCATGGTTACATTGCAGATGCCTGCATCTGTGTGATAAAAGTTTGGCTTACAACATTTTAAGTCAGGACGTAGTTTTATAAAGGTCTTGTACACGATACGAGGAAATAATTTATAGTCTACACTGCACTTGTATTGTTTTTGTAACAAGAGATTGGATTTCCTGTTGTAGTTGCGTATAAGGTTTTGTTGATAAAGAAAGAATGCTGGGGTAATTTGAACATAAAGAAACTTGAAAGAACATAAACCTTAGAGTACATAATAGTAGGTATAACCTATTAGGTTGTAGGTATTACCTTTTAACTTGGACAAATAATTAGAGGACCCAGTCTTGCTCGAGTTTTAGCGAGACTAACGTACCTACTTGTATTAAGTTGAGATCAAATAGAAATGGCACTGCTGTACTTGTAAGGTTGAGTACTCTATAAATAAATAACTGTATTTTTCCACGTGGCAATCTCCGGACACGACTTAACTTTGAGATTATTTTTTGTTGTCAAGTTCATATTTTACCGAAGTCTCCTTTATATTATGAAGTTGAAGTATAGCAAAAAGATAATAAAATATGCCCTTATCATGTCTTAGAAAAGTGTTCCAGACCGTAGTTGCCTCAAAACAGACGTTCACCCGAGGCCGCCGTCGGGTTTCCGTCCGCCCTCGCTACGTTACTCGGTAATCTAATTTGAAAATGATGAAGCCGAAGGAAATATTTTTCACTTTAGTTACTAAAGTGACGGTAAAAATAGGTCTTTAAATAATCTTCGTTGGAACGGATCTTCACTTTTGTAGAAAAGCGATGTCAACATCGTTATTAGGGTTCGGGTTCTTGACGTTTTTGACAAAATACTGGTTAGATAACGACTCTACGATGCGTAGCGATTCTTTAAAGACTCTCAGAAGTCAACGAACTCAATCTAATTAACGATTAATAGGTATGGTACAATGGTAAAAGGCAAAGATATAATTATATACTTGTAAACATAGTACATAGCGGTAGTCCATTTAAGAACGATAATACAAACTCAAAGAGTATTGGGTACTTACAGTTTAGACGCATTACAAGCTAAGTTAATATAGCAGTATTAAAAAAAACCGGCCAAGTGCGAGTTAGACTCGCCCGTGAAGGGTTTCGTAGCAGCAAATAACATAATATAAAAGTTCTTATAGTTCGTTGTAACTTTGATTAATGTTTTAATACGTTCGCAGTGGTAGTGATTTTTCTAACCGAAAATTGCGGTTTATGACGTATTAAAAAAAAACCACCAGCTCTATCTCGTTCAAACTAATTTTCGTTGGTAGTTTTTATGGCAATGTACATCATATATTCTTTTTAGATTTATCGTTCTCTTAGTTTAGAAGTTAGAGGGAGGGGGGACACATATTTTTTCACTTTGGAAGTGTCTCTTGCGCAAACTATTCAGTTCAGAAAAAAATGATTTTAGGAACCTCAATAGCATTTTTGAAGTCCTATCTATAGAGACCCCACACGTATGGGCTCGATGAAAAAAAAAATTGGGTTTCAGTTCTGAGTATGCTACTACTTTTTTTCAAGTTTTATATAAGAATCTTAATGCGGTTCACAGAATACATCTAGTTACCAAGTTTCAATAGCATAGGCTTTATAGTTTCGGAGAAAAGTGATTGTAACACACGGACGGACAGACAGACAGACAGACATGACGAATCTAGAAGGGTTCCGTTTTTGCCATTTGGCTACGAAACCCTAAAAATTATTCATGGTAACCAGTTACGTTTTGGTTACATGGTACAGTTACATGGTACCAGGTATTAAAAAATGCTTAACGGAAACCAGTTACCAAACTCCGGTTTCCTAGGCGGCCGAAGCGAATAGGTTACGGTACCTTTTGTATATAGATAAAAACAAACAGGCAACAATGACTGAATCCAGAGCACAAGATCTGGACCCAGTCATTGTTAAAGTCAAACTAATCAATGACAACTATTAACTGAATACATTAACATGGATTTTACCAAGGCTGATAAACAATGTAGGATGTGTACCATCAGTTCAGCCTGTTGTCAAATACCTACTTCCTTATTTAGAAAGAAAGAATCTTTAGCAATAAAATTAAACATACCTATGTACTATTTTAAAAAAATGCCGCAAATGTTGTCTAATAATTACATTAATTCTGTTTAATTCCGAAGGATCTACTTACATTGGCTTTCGCGGCAACCTTATCCAAAACCAAATAGACACAAAAACAACAGATTTCAAACTAACGGGATAGCTTAACCACTTGATATAGTTATATATTATGAAACATGTGATAAGCCCAGTAATATGGTTTTGAGTTCGGCTCAACTAGGGTAAAATATACCCGCTTAAAGCCGTCTAGCCTTCGGTTTCGTCGTATGTCGCGAACGTGGCTCGAATTCCTTACTATTTCGCCATTCGCCTTTGTTTGGGGGTTCTGTTTATTATACGAGAATTAGAACCGAAAACTGCCGTTAAGCGAGATATGATTGTTCAATATTCATGTATGTTGTGAGAATTGTCTTTGGCTCATTATGTGTAAGCGAAATCATAGCATTGCACACTCCACGTTGGTATTATAGTAGTCCACATTAAGTATTATACTTACATATTGGGTTGTAAATTTTAATAACAAATTTTCTTATAGTACTACTTACGGCAGTGCTCATTAAAATAGTAATCATTAGACAGAAAATCACTTGTATTAGGTAACGTTACCAACTCATATGACCAACGCGGTATTCACATTTAATAAAAGACTGTTCCATCTCTTCGAGGCAGTAATAGTCCTAGCCATAGATATCTGACGGCTAAGTTGAGATTGACCGTAAAGTTGTTCAAAACTTACGTAGGGTTTCCCACAAAAATAATCTAAAAGAAAACAATGTCTAGTATTCGAGTTACATTGGTTTAAATATGCACCTACCTGTAGATCTGACTGTAAAAAGACCTTTCCATCTGTAAAAGGAGGTACAAGCAAGATAAAGTGTATGTTTTGTTTCTTTCTAGATATTTTAAACAAGAAGCCGTGAGACGGTCTCATCCAACTGCCCCTCTGTGAAAGTGAAAGTTCACTCCGATTGACGTTGTCATTTTTGTTTTATTTCAAACTTTGAACAGTTGATCTACGTGATCTAGTGACGTTATATAATGCAACAGAGTCACAGACTACAGAGAAAGTCTCGCCATAAGCCCCTCTACAATCTATTTTATAGAGAGGGGCTTAAACTACGATTTACTTAATTGTGCGTATAATACTTAATTGTGTGTACGATTTACTTTAATACCGAAACGTATCAATCACGTAGAAAATGAGTTATATGTCTAGAAAACATTTACAACTGTCGAAAGCATTGGGAAATTCTCGTAAATCGAGAACAGTTACCTAGTCATTTTCCGTGTCTAATGTCATCCGTAATATTGACAAGGGCTTGAGCGTATTATCGCACGGACGGAAGTCCAATTCAAAAGGGTTTATGAGGCTATTTTTAGATATGAACAAGAGGTAAAGGATTGAAAAGTTGTTTATGGCGAAGGAGAAACGTTTTGATTTTCAAAATAATTTACATTTGAACAGATTTTTGTTTGCGTGGCAGTAAACTGAGGAAGTTTTAGAAAATAACATACATACATATACTCACGCCTTTATCCCCGAAGGGGTAGGCAGAGGCCTATACCGGCCCACATTTCACCGTGTACAATTCGGTCCCACGTAACAGGTGGTGAGCCCATCGCCGTGTTGAAATGGACCGCCGACGTCAGAGCCTCGTCCGTTGTTCAGCAGGTGCACGAGCTTGCACGTGAGGTTGACTTGGGCCCGGAGGTGTTGGTAGGGCCCCACTACACCCATTACACATTACTACACATTAGAAAATAAATATGCTCAAATATAGGTTGTGACGTATTTATTGCCAGTTTTACAACATAAGTGAAAATATGAATCTTTTTACCAGGAACTGCCGAAGAAAGGAGGGTAATGTTTTTCGAGATAATGTATGTATGTAACAAGTTATGGGAACATGTAGTTATTTTGTAAATCACCACTCACTTGTTCTAACCGCCTGTACATGTTGACGACAAAGTAAAACAGTAACTAGCTAAAGAAAATCACAAAAGAAATGTAGAGCTTGTTTTTTTGCTTTTCAGTTGTATGTTTACTTGGCAGTCGGTTTTTTTTTATTCTATACTAGAGGACATCACGCGGTTTCACCCGCGTAGTTCGGTTCCCGTGGGAATACAATTTTTTTTTCCATAAGAACCTTCTCCTGACAATACCTTACACAACAAAAAAAGAATTAGTGAAATCGGTCCACCCGTTCTGAAGTTATGCGCTTACCAACACATTTTGCGATTCATTTTTATATTTAAGATAATTAAGTTTATATCCTTTATACTTTTGATTGTTGGCACTTGATGGAACTTCTTGTAATACATTATGAAAACTCACTCACTTGTACTATTCCACAACTTTTATTATGATTTTAATAATACCTGACCGGTTTCGCTATTATAGCAATCTCAAAAATGTTTTAACACCTTTATTAAAATCATAATAAAAGTTGTGGAATAGTACAAGTGAGTGAGTTTTCATAATGTACCTAATTAAGTTTATTTCAAATGAAATTGCTGTGTGGGGCCGATACAAGATGACCGATTTTTTAAAAGTTAGCGAGCCAGCAGGTTCGAACAAGCGATGTTGCAAAGTCTCACATTTGCATGAATATAACCATTAGGCACCGCAGTTAACTTTTATATCAAAAAGACAGCTCTCTAATTACCAAAATTATCTCATTCTATAAGAATTTCCAAATTATAACGATAAAACTTATTCAAATGCAATTAAAAGCTTCTAAACAAATTCTGGAGGAACAAAGGCGTCCTTTAACTTAATCTGTTAAATTGCTATGACGAATTCCAAAGGCTTACTTATTTGTGTAATTTACATAAATTCATACTGAACTGTGATAAAATTGTTATAGAGGTATGTAAATAATTAATACTTATGAATCTCTATGAATAGTTATGGTCATTCAAGTGAACAATGTTGTCCTTGTTAACTCTAATACCTATAGTTCTATAATTTTCTCATATCCTTCAGTGACTCTGCCTGTCTACAGTATTGCTCATCTAAGTACTGAGGGGCTGTAAAATCATGTAATTTTATTTTAGTCGTAGATAGTTTAAAAATCAATTATTTTGGGTATCTTCCCGATACGCATATGTGTAATAGGTACTTTTACTTTTTCGTATCTACCTGATGATTGGCGTATCGCTGGATAAGTTTTTCAAAGAAGGTTTGGGGCTAGTCCGCAAAAAATGCACTTAGGATTTTGGAAATATTCAAGAACTCACTTCATCAAATGATACTAAAATGGAACCTTAAACTCTTAATTGATGAAACTACAATAACACCGTGCGCTTTTTACAAAATAATTATTTATATTAGGTGCTTACACATCAAATTGGCGTTTTTCGTACTGGCCACTTTAATTACGATTTTCTCCTCTTTGGTAAGGAATTCCAAATTCAAATTTTCCCAGCTATTTACTTATGTATTTATCCTTCGATGACCGTCATTCATTTGTTTTTTTCTGTTTGCATCACTCATTTTACAAAATGGAAAACTTAAAATATCGCATTATTTACGAGTACGAGTTCCGCCGTGGCACTAGTGCTGCGGAAACGACTAGAAGGGTGAATGATGTGTATGGCGGTCATGTTGCAAAAGAAAACACAGTTCGTTTTTGGTTCCAACGTTTTCGTTCAGGAAATGTCGACCTGCAGAACAAGCTCCGTGGACGGCCTGAGACTCAAGTTGATAATGAAGTATTGAAGGCTATTGTGGAAGCGGATCCATCGCAAACCACGTCCGAGTTAGCTGCAGGCTGCGGTGTTAGTGATAAAACTGTTTTAATTCACTTGAAGCAAATTGGGAAGATTAAAAAGCTTGAAAGGTGGGTACCTCACGAATTGACTGAAGCAAACCGGCAAAAGCGCGTCGACTGCTGCGTTACATTACTGAACCGGCACAATAATGAAGGTATTTTAAACCGAATCATTACCTGTGACGAAAAATGGATTCTTTACGATAATCGAAAGCGCTCAGCGCAATGGTTGGATCCTGGCCAGCCAGCTAAATCCTGCCCCAAGCGAAAATTAACCCCAAAAAAGTTACTTGTAAGCGTTTGGTGGACTAGTGCCGGTATTGTTCATTACAGTTTTTTCAAATCTGGCCAGACTATTACGGCTGATGTCTATTGTCAGCAATTGCAAACCATGATGGAAAAGCTAGCGGCTAAACAACCTAGGCTGGTCAATCGCTCCATGCCACTGCTGCTTCACGACAACGCTAGACCACACACTGCACAACAGACGGCTACCAAATTAGAAGAGCTTCAATTGGAATGTCTAAAACATCCTCCGTACTCCCCGGATCTTGCTCCAACAGATTACCATTTTTTTCGAAATTTGGACAACTTCTTGCAAGGGAAAAAATTCAACTCTGATGGGGCAGTCCAAATCGCCTTCACAGATTTTATTGATTCCCGTCCGACTGGTTTTTTTAGTAAAGGGATCAATGAACTACCTATGAGATGGCAAAAATGCATAGAAAACAATGGTTCATACTTTGATTAATTAAATATATTATATTTAAAAATATTCGACTTTTTGTTCCTCCTATACAAAACGCCAATTTCATATGTAAGCACCTAATATTAGAAAAAACACCTCTCAAAGTTATTAAAAATCATCGAAATAGCAGAAATAATCAAATTGACAAAGGTAAATTTCGATGGTTTTCAGAGATTTTTTCGCAAGTAAATAATTATTTTCTAAAAAGCGCACGGTATTAATGTAGTCTCATCTAATAAGAATTTAAGGTTCCATTTTAGTGTCATTTAATGAGGTAAGTTCTTGAATATTTCCAAAATCCTAAATGTCTTTTTGTGCATTTTGCGCGACGCGCCCCTTAAGTTTAGGAAGTATAGTCAGCCTACTGTAAAAATGTAATTTTCCATGTGATAAACCCCGTCGTTTTGTAAGGGCCTGTTATCCAAGTCGATATCCCAGTACGAGTAAATGAGTATAGACATATTATCTGGTTATCTTCCCAAAAAACTCAAACAACCGAAAACATAATTCGCAACTACATTCTGTACAATAGCAAAATATTTTGCGGGCAGCCTAGGGTGAAAATAAGTGGTATTTTCACTTTTGGTATACATCATTCAGGAAAATATGACGCAGTTGCAGTTACTTTAACTTTCATTTTAGAATGCTCCAAAATAAATAAGTTAGTTGTTAATTAAACTGTCCGAAAGTTTATAACTTCAAAGGCAAATGTGTCCCTTCTGAAACACATTTGGTTAGCAAAAATTCATGAGTGTCTGCGTGTGTTGGCGACCCGCGTGGCTGAAACGACATTTCACAAAGGAAAGAAAACGGTCCAGACAATAACATTGTTTGTTTGAGACTGCGACCCAGCGCGCCTGTCACTTGGAGTAATTTGCATTTGTTTAGTTACACAAAGGGCTGTAAACTATCCCCATTACAATCCAGTCCTGTATACCCTAGATAGATCAATCCTGGGTTTTCCTGTTCTTTGTTCCTTTTCACCCTTTATTGATTTATTTCATTAATACAAGTATAATTGTTATTTAAATTAGTTTGACTGTATTTGCTATTCATAAAGACTTTATAAGTGCTCCTTATTGGATGTAAATTTTAACATCCAATAACGATATTTATCACGATATTTATTCACGATATTTATCATTTGTTAAATTATACGAACCTAGTTATCTAAGACGGTATCAGTGAAATGCGTCCTGAATATCGTGACGTTCGCTACCGCCACTTCTAGGGATTTTGAAAACTTCCACTTTTGTTCTCAATCCATCGAATCAGCATGTGGCAGTTCACTGATAGTCTTAGGCCTCTCCCAATTTACGCCATAATACACGGTCCTGAGCCTTCCGCATCCAGTACCTGCTTGCGACTTTATAAAATAAGACTTTATATAAGTGAAAGGAGCACCGATTCTCGACCACTGGACCTGAATGCGTGAACGGAAATTTACGAGTAAAACGTCATCTGTTTCATGTTTTGCCTTTCCTAAATAAGAGACCGATAAAGTTTCACTTGTAATTTCCGTCCACGTCCTCTGCCCTGGGAGGAATTTGAAGCGGATGACGTCATCCGCATCAAAGTCCAGGACCGTGTATTGCGGGCTACGGCAAAAATCAGGGAGGCCTAAGTCTAACAGTGTACAGCCACAGACTGATATGATTGATTGAAGCGTTAGTACAGCTTTGAGCGATATGTACACATATGTAACTATTAACATTGAAAGGGTAAGCAGAGCATAGGTACTACACGTCCCCGTTCCATAACTAATGCTGTGGGAAAATGTACTCGAATGATGTAAGGGTGTAAATTGTGATAGATAAATAATTTATCACTCAAAGTCTGTTTTAATGTCTCAATAGAATTAAAGGGTAAATTTTCTCTATTGCCTGATTTCACCAGTTTCCGATAACGGTCAGCGGGTTCCTGTCCCTATAATATTGACATGAAGTCGTCCCTCCGCATTGTATCGTTCGTCCCATAGTGTTTTATAAATGGTTTAAACCGAATACTTTGGACATGGATCAGTAAACTCTCTTGAAATATTTTCAGTTTATGTAGTTCATTTACTCACGTGGAACATTTGATTTTAATAGTTATATTAACGGCTGAACTAATGGTTGTTACAATATTATGTATTTATATCGAGTTTTTTTTTACCGACTTCAAAAAAGGAGGAGGTTCCCAATTCGTACGCTATGTTTTTTTTGTACTTATGTATGTTACGCGATAGCGGCGCCAATTATGGATGGATTTTGAAAATTGCTTTTTTGTTTGAAAGAAGCTACTTCTGAGGTGGTCCCATATCCAGGGTATCAGAATCTGATGCTGGGATCCAGGAGAAATCGAGGGCAACCACCGAACATTGTAGGGACAAATAGTGCGTTTGTTAACTTTTTGATTAAGTGCTTTAAAGTACTACAATTTAATGAAGGTCTGGAGTCGATCTGATGATGGAACCGAAAGACAGTCGAGGGAATTCCTTAACGATTTACAGCAGTTACCTTGTGTTTCGGCTTGATTGATTTGTGTTGATGAGAACTTTACCCCTAGATAGATATACTTTTCGGTCCACCCGTCACTTAAAATATTAAAAAAAAAAATTTACATTAAAAATAGAACCGACTTCATTCAAATCCTTAAAAAAATAAAATTTACTTGGCAAAGTAATATGTATTTTAATTTATCAGATTTTAAAAAAGGTTTAACAAAAGTTTTAAAAAAAACCGGCTAAGTGCGAGTTGGACTCGTCCATGAAGGGTTCCGTAGCAGCAAGTAATATAATATAAAGGTTTGTAGGTCGTTGTAACTTTGATTGATGTTTTAACGCGTTTGCAGTGGTACTGATTTTTGTAGGCGAAAATTGCGGTTTATGACAAAAAAAATTACGAAAATGTTGCCTGTGTCGAATACTGTTCTCACCTTTGACTACTAGACGAGCTTGACGCTAGAACAGTATTCGACGCAGGGAACATTTTCGTAATTTTTTTTGTTGATTTTCAAATTGACAGTGCCGATCGGTTCTGTTATCGAAACTGTGCCTAAACCTTTCCGTTCCAGAACGACTATAAATTCAACCAGTATACAGAGAGTGAATGCATGACTTTAAGGGCGTTCTCAATTTTATGTTCGATGTCTATCCGTGAAATGTTTTAACAGGGAATTGATAAATGTCATTCATATTACCTGCCGATATAAAATTACCCGTCGAACTAAACTGAAAACTTAAGTACAACACTGGTAAATGCTTTCCTCACGCAAAACTCATATTAAAGTAGACATACATATACATACTAAGTTTCTGCGCGGGGTTCTTCTATTCATAGAGTAATGTAATATCAATTTGAACTTTTTGCCCTAATTGTAAACGAACTTTGCGACCTGTATATGTTACAAAGATATCATGATGCAAGTTTCATCATTATTTAAGCCGATTGACGCCAACTACAAGTCTAAATTGACTTCGCCTTTAGATTTACCACAATTTAAAAAAAAAATCTCAACTATTTATAAAATGGGGTGTTGATGACGAGTATGGGATAGTTTTCCATTGTCCGTTCATCATTTTGGAAAATTCTTACCTGCACAATTCTATGATTGTGAGTTCGTTATTTTAAAGCGACCATTGTGTATACACACAGTTCTATCATATCCGGCCGGACACAATAGTGTGTCACGCATTTATAATGGTTCTCAATTTAGTAAGCTTGTTTCGTACATTCGTTTCGCACATACACGTAAAGTACTCGTAAGCAGTAAGGTTTTGAAGAGAAAAGTAAAATAACTTTAATTACTAGCATAATACTACTATATTAATAAGAGTAATATATCTCTTATCAGTTGAATTATAGACCTTGGAGGGGGAAGTGCAGATTATAGATATATATCAGCAATCACACTGACCTATTGTTCAACTTTACTGGCGCTTGAAGTTGCATTAAATAAGTACTTATAATTATTATAAACATTTTATCGCGTAGTACCATTGCTATTTGTAGTCACTCTTGGTAAGTTTATATGTATATTACTAATTATACGTTACCCAGCAATTTTCTCTTGTGCATCAATTTCGATTCTTTAACTTCTTCCAAGGAAGAAAATTTTGTTTTAAATTGTTTATTTTTAGATTATAAATTTTCTTATGGACTGAAGAAACTTTAGCACAACTGGTTAGTGTTGCTCTTGACGGGCCCTTTGCCCGGGTTTAAGTACCATTCGAAATGAGTCGTCGTGAATAATTTTGCATTATATTATGCCAATAATTAAAACAAGAAAGCCGTGAGATCGTTCTCACCAGAATGCCCCTCTCTAACACGTTTATTGTTAAAGTGAAAGTTCAATCCGATTGACTTTGTCATTTTCGTTTTATTTCACACTTTGAACAGATGATCCACGTGACCTAGTGACGTAGTTTAACGCGACAGAGTCACATACTACAGAGAAAGTCTCGCCATAAGCCCCTCTGTACTCTATTTTATAGAGAGGGGCTAATAAGCTCTGCAAGTACAGAGATATTACGTAGTTATATAAATTAAGTAGTTGTCGTTTAAATGATTTCCATACTTGATTAAAAAATTAATTACTGTTATTTCAGAAGGAGCAATGTAAAGATGGTATCTACAGCGGTCATAATTATATCACTCGTCTTAGCAGTCACAAAATCAGGTGATTCTAAAGTCGTTGATGTCGTTGATCTTAATCAAGAAAAATGTGCTAAGCTATCATCGTGTTCTTCCTGTATAGAAGATATTAATTGCACTTGGTGTGTTATCAAGAGTAAATGTACTAAGCAATCATGCGGCAACGATAACGTCATATTTCCAAAAGAGATTCCTTCTCTAATGACTGGACCGCAGTTTTGTCCACGAGTTGTGGAATCGGGAAACGTTTTGACAATCAAAAGTGGAATGAAAGAAATTATTGCAGTGAAAATAACACAGATACATTTCTATATGGCGTTTACTCCATGGAAATGTAAAGTTATGCTGAAAGGTGCTGAACCGAAGATAGTTACGGCATCGCTAGTTGGTGACAGTGTGTATTGTGAAGCTATGGAATTTAAAAACGAATCCAATAAACCGTACGTAAACGGCGGTGTTTCAGTTTTATGGGACTATTCTAAAACATTTGACGGGTCGTTTCCATTCAGAGTATGTCGTTGTGACTTAGACCCCACTTGTAGTGCTTGTGAAAATAAAAGGACCTTTTAGTATATATTTTGTTTTCTTACTTTCTTCATCAAACAAGGAAGTTTATTTTTTTGTCTTGGCAATGGTAACTACGGAATCGATTATTTTTTCACCGTAGAATACAATGTAAAGGAATAGATTTTTTTTTATATTTAGCTCGCCAAATTGACGTCGCCACCATCCTGATGGAAAGCCGTGGCGCATCTAGCGATTGGGGGCCACTTCTGACAGTGATCCCCAAGTTGGCGGCCTTTTGTTGTGCCTCTTCACGCTCCTCTTGAAGAACCCGAGATTGTAAGATGAGGGAAACACGTGTGCGGGCAGGTCGTTCCAGGTTTTTGTAGTTCGACAGAGGAACGATCTTTTGAAACGCTCTGTTTTGGCGAAGATTCTCTCCACTGTGTATGAGTGACATCTCTGCCCGGCACGCGTTGTTCGGGATCTGAAAGGAGAGGGTGGGATCAGGTTGAAGAGCTCTTCAGAACATGCGCCGTGATACATTCGGTAGAAGGCAGTCAAGGACGCGTGACGAAGGATGGTTCTTCGTTGCGCCAACGGTTCGAGTTCTCCCGTCACCTCGGACGACCAATTATTCGGATAGCACGTCTCTGCATAGCGTCAAGCGCGTCTAGTAAGTATTTTATTTGATTACACAAATTTTTGAAATCGGTTATGGGAGAAAAATATTCCGTTCATACTACTAAGGCGGCAGACAAGGACACTGCTCAGTCAGCGGTGCTACACTAATGTTGCCAAAAAATAAGTATTGGTGTTTAAAAGTGAAACAAAGGTGATCTCTGCAAAGTTACAAATAATTAGGTTAGTAGGTATATTACAAATATTTACCTAATCATAAAAAAATACGTACTTGGCAAGTGAGTTTATACAGAAAATATTATCGATATCTACTGTAGAAGATGGCCGGGAGCTATGAGCAAACCAGTTCACAACGAACGTATATTAACCATTTACAAAAGAAAGTACGAGAAACTTTTTCAATAAGTGGCTTTGTTTTATTAATATTTGCAAGAATATGTTTCAAATAAATACGTGGTATTCACATCCACACTGATACTATTCATTCTGTCGTGTGCTGTACTGAACCCATTACGTGGGACAAAAACGAATGGTGAAATCTGGTCGTACGGTAGGTCTCTGTTTAGCCTTCAGGAATAAAAGCGTGAATATTATTAGGTGCTTACTTACCTACCGTTACAAAGTACTTTCAATATTTTCAACCTAAAAATTAAGATGTTAATTCATGACATTAGCAAATGTATAAAGACTAATACTGTTCTATTTACACCATGACATTAGTTAACTTTCAAACTGATTTTTTCATTGACTGCTGTATCATAAACTTTTCAGCATAAGAAATTGTAAACTAGCTTGTAGGACCAAATTTTAATCCCCTTTACATCTTCAGTCCAAAATATCTTCCTACATCTGCCACTTCATTATTTTGTATTTTAAAATACTTCATAAGATTTACGAGGCATTAATTAGCACCTTAGCACTCCGATAAGTCAAATCAAAAATAAGTTCTTCTTTGTTAGCTGGACTTTAATTAGAGTCACATGTTACCATAGGACTTTTAACGGAACAAAAGAAAACAGCAACAAAGAGTATGCGGGTAGAGTTGCACCGTAGACCGTAGCTAGTATTTTGTTGGAGGAAATTGAAAAAGTAAACTTTATTGGAAACTTGCTTTTGAACAATTTTTCTACCACTATTTGGCTACAGTTTACACTTTCATATAAAAAAGTTGGTACCATAATATATTCATTTAAATGTACCAGTGGTATTCCTTCTCTACAGACATCGTGTTAACACTGATCGTAGTCAATATCGGCTGCCCAAGCATCGTTTTCTTTCATAGCCAGTGGCTAACTGCCTTTATTACAGAACGCTGACGTTTCAGCAACCGTAATTGTTAATGTTATTAACTCCTACAGCAAAGGTAAACTGTTTGTGTTAGGAGCGAGTTCACGAAGGCATGTAGTGTAATTACCAGAGGGTACGATGAAGACCGCGAGAAATGAAGACCAACATCTGTAGATTAGAACTTGATTTCATGTATTGTGAAGTTTGTAGTTGTTTGGCTTTATAGCCAAAACACTTCACAAACATGAGTGTGTTAAGTAATTTGTAATGTTTACGTGTATATGCTGAAGACGGAACCAGTGTGTACCTTTAACCCTTCAAAAAGTCGTTATAGAAATGGCGGAGTCAATAATGACAGCTTTTTTCCAGAGGTACTCTTTGCACAGCGTTCGGGAAATACGATAGCTGGTTCCGGTTGGCACAGGTGGAAACACTGAAGACTAGAAGATATTTTTTAAACAGCTGTTAGTCATACAATTGTAAGCCACGCGACTAGATCGAAATGAAGAAAATTTACTGGTTAAATGTCTTTTGATGAATAAGTTGTAAATTCTCGCTGCTGTGAGTTAGCTAGATAGCTAACTCAAACGGTTACAAATATATGAAGGTCAAAAAGCCGTAAATTTTAGTACTGACTGACTGACATATCGTACATACCTAAACCTTACCTACTTCCAGATGATCTGGAAAGATGAAATTTGGAATCCAGCTCGATAATTGTGTGCAAGCGTAGAAAAAAACCTAAAATAAAAAAAGTAAAAAATAGGGGGTGTCGCAAGGGCTAGAGGCTCAAGGTAGAGTTTAGTCAGTAAGAGTCTGACATAATCACAGGGCCAGCCGTGTGGTACGCATGTAGCGTTCTCTACCTCCACCCCTCGATCCCGGGTGGTGCCTTAGGGCTCAAAAAAAAAACATACAATTTTTTTTAATTATTGCGATTCAAAGGTTACAACGTTACAAACAGATATTTGAAACTTTCGAGCTATATAACAGAAATATATAAATAAAGTTGAGTCAGAAAATAAGTGGTCAAAAAACGCTAAATATCCGGCCGACTGGCGGCGGCGCGCGGCACCACATAATTATACAGCACAGAACAGAAGTAAGTAAGTAAGTAAGTAAGTAAGTAATCTTTATTGACTTAAACATTTTAACACTTATATCCAATATGACATTCCACATTTAGCCGCGAAGCCGTTCGGATTAACCCCTGCCATTCCCATGCTAGTTGACACTGTGTTACAGGTAGGATAAGGATAACCACAAACAGCGCTGTTGCAGCCATCGCAACCAATGTCAATTTGTACTGGATTTGTTTTTTCTGCGTCCTCAAACTAGGTAGATACCTATTTAAAAGAGGACCAGACAAGGAAAAAAAAAATAAAAATATAAAAAAGAGAATATAAAAAATAATAGATAAGAATGGAAGTGTGAGTGTTGAGTGCTTGTTATGTGGTATAGACATATATATATAGTAAATCTACATGCCTAGTTTTCTTTACAAAATGGAATGATATCCCACCAAAAACAAAAAATGTTAAAAAGGAGAGCAAAGTTCAATACAAAAATAATGCTTGGCTGTGGGCTTCGCCGCAAAAAGAATGGAGATCTAAATGAGTGCCAAGTTCTATGCAAAATCCAAATTGATTTCAAAATTTGAGAGTATCCAATCTTTTAAAATCCTCTTTTATGCTTATACTATTCTTAAAAACTATCAAATGTCGAAAGTTTATCGAGGATTCTCTAAAGTGAAACTAAACTAGATAAAAGCTTCCTACGGCATATAGGCTTTTGGTTTAGTTTGCAATTTTAGCAAAACTGTAACAAGAAATCTTTGTATAAGCAAAGGTAGTTTGCGAAAAGTCGGACACTGAACATCGGTATTATTGCAATTGTTTCCGACTTTTAAGGAAATTTAGAAGTTGATTATGAAACAATTGTTACGTTACAACATTAGGAGTATCTTTTACCTACCTAGAAGTACAGGAAGGTGATATTATTAAATAAATTCAATTCAATCTAAAAAAAAAACGGATGTTTTCATGAACACGCAGGAAAACTTTGTTGACTTTTAATTTTTGTATTTGTTCAGTTATATCATATTTAGCAAATGTTCTCAATGCCTGAGTAATTTGCATATAAAGACCAGATTAGTCAGTATAAAGTAGCCGTTTAAAATGGTCCACATTTCCACAAAGGTACTGTTATTCTAATGAGAGTGGAGCCCCTACGAAAATGATTGCGTGGTTTAGGAAAACAAAGACTTAGATCCTATTTTAGAGGAATATTTCAAATATTTTATTTGCGATCGTCTGTAACTATCTGACTTCTTGTTAACTATTCATTATTATTATTATCAATCGCTAATTACGTAAATGAAATGAATCTTCCGAAAATGTAACCTGACCGTTTTGTAAACATAATCTATCAGTCTTCAATGTTTAGCTATGCATAGTTTTTGTAATATCTAAGTATTATAATCGTGCTAGGACACCATCTCCCTGGCAAAAGGACTAGAAAGTGAAGGGGGGACCGATTCTATAACTTTATAAATAAAGTTTATAACAATAAAATAAATAAATAATAATAATAAACTTTATAACAATGTCTACGCTTGTGTAGTCGGGAACTATTATCTATAACAGTATAAGTAGTAGTTTTAACGACGACGACGGTCTTGTGAGAGTGATATGTAAAGATTTAAGATTTAATATAGGTAAATATGAAAACATATCAAATCGCACAGCGATGCTTCATTTCTTGGTCATGCATTTTCAAACTCTAGTTAAAGATATTTCGTAGCAAAAACGAGTCAGAATATCGAAAAAAGTGCTGAAGCAGAGTGATGTAAATTGGAAATGTAATGATCCAAAAGATGATAACAGATGATGTCGGTTTCTGAACTTTCAAAGTAATAACTTACTAACTTTTGAGGGATGACGAGTTTTGCTCACTTATAGAGTAGTGATCGATGATATAGATAGATGGCGCTAGTTGCCATGTCAACATCGGCTCTGTAAATTTCATTAAATTATAAATATTTAACCACTTAATTATGGTGATGTGAGTTTATAAGTACGTTGTTCAGCACTTAAAATTTGGCGTATAACGTTGGTGAGAGGAAGTTTAAAGCGTGGAGGAAATTATAAGTGAAAAATCATACGAACAAAAAAGTGATTGTTTTCATACTGTGGTGATATATGGGCAAACTCTGAATATTGACCAGTGTTCTCATTACGTATTACCTAAGAATATTACACTAAAACAGTGTATAGTGAACGTAAATAATGAACTAAGTTTTGGTTGATATTATGTTGTAATGTGCACCTACCTACTCGAAAACAATCGTAAACAAAAATCAACAAACTTCACTATCGCGATACAGGCATAGGATCTACTTCTTATAGATACTTGATAAAGCAGAACGCTTATTTGATTTAACCACCTACTGCACTGATGGCGTAGCAGGTGGAGTGGTGGGTTAGTGTGCTGGAGATCGCCTGTTCAAATCCGATATCATTATAATCTTTTTGGACTTGTAACATTGTTTTCAACGTTTAACCTACTTCGGTGGTATACTACAACACTGTTTTACTTAGATAAAAGTGAACAGGGATTTGCCTTACCTACAAACATTGGAGGTCTAATTTTGTTATTGAACTTTCTAATAAATTTGGTACAACATGGGAGGTGTAAAACGCACTCCGCCTAAGACGCAAAGAACACCTGTAAAAGGCGTGCCGCAAACCCAATCGGAGCCAGACATAGGCACTGCAATTACTATGAGTGACTATGTAAACACCAGCAGGAATAAACGTCCCCGACAAGATAACTCACCTAGGACCTCTTCTGCTGACGTTCAGGACCCCGATAGCTCCATTGCAAAAATGCTGGCAGAGCAGACTGCTGTAATATCAGGATTAGCTACAGATATTGCGGAAATAAAGAAGCAAAATATTCGGATCCAATCGTCGAACACGGAAATACGTAAATCAAACGATGAAATGGTAAAATCGATGTTCTTTATAAATAGCCAGTTGGAAGATTTCAGGAAAGAGGTGGAGGAGCTGAAGCGCGAACGAAGAGAACAAAGGCAGTACATAGAGGTATTGGAAAAAAAAGTGCAGGACCTGGAGAACAGATCGAGGTCATCTGGAATTGAGGTTCGCAACATACCGCGTTCGGATAACGAGTGCACAGCTACCCTTGCTGACACAATATGTAAAATAGGGAAGGCGATAGGACTAGACATTGCAGAGTCCGAGTTGCGTGATGTGTATCGCCTTCCGGCGGGGCCTGCCTCGTCTTCTCTTCCTCCTCGTCCGGTTGTCGCTGAATTCACAACGGTACAGAAAAAGCAGATGCTTATATCTGCTGTTCGTACATTTAATAGGGGCAAGAATAGGCAGGAGAAGATAAACAGTTCACTGATAGGTATTCCCGGGGCTAGCATACCCGTCTACATCACTGAGCAAATCTCTTCTAGTGCCAAAAAACTCTTTCACCAGACACGGGAGTTCGCCAAGAGTAACTGTTACAAGTTTTGTTGGATTTCAAATGGCAATATATTCTTGCGTAAATCGGAGGGAGAAAAACAAATATTAATAAGAACAGAAAAATGTCTACAAGATTTGATAGCAGCTGGGAAATGACTGATTGTCGTTGTCACTTTAAATTGTCTTTTCTTTACAATTTCCTTATATTTATTTTGTTACAAGTTAGTTACTTTAGTTAGTTTGTTCCTAGATTTTTCTCAAGCCGATACAATATTTTTATTTACCATGGAAATTAGACACGCTATCGCAATATATCAGCGTCTAATTAGCCACACATGTACAGAACAACGTGTATTGATACTAAATATTGTAGAAGTGTATTGTATTTCTTTGTTATGTCACCATGTAATACCATGTACTCTTAAATTTAAACTTAAAATATTTACACAACAGTATTTCAGGCCACATCAAATAGACTCACACACTAACACTCACAAACTAAACAGAATTATTCACACAAAGGTAACACACCTATTTATACACCTTATATATATTACATACAGAATTTCTTTACTTATCAGCCTAACTTTGACAAAAATACGATATACTCATCATCAACACTCTTTAAGGTCTTCGTGTATACACTACGTACTTTTGACTACTCGAAACCCACATAATATGCACAAATATCCCACACCATGTCAAACAGGATCTTATATAATAGAAAACGTGACTGAATCACACAGTTCCAGGATGCACACGACTCACCTTGTACATTTTTATAAGGACTCATATCCTACAATTCTGAGAAAACTGCGAGAAACTTATCAATATTTACATTATAAGATAACTTTTTTAACAAATATAACCGACACTCTAAGCTACGTTTTTGTGAACCCTAACAAAATAAATGGCGACGATTAATGATGTAAATTGCGAGCTTGATTCGATGAATGTAGGAAACGCCTTTACTTGCAAGCCTGATGACTGCTTAAAACTGGTGAATACCTCTGACAGCAACTTCGTTGTTATTCACCTCAACATACGGAGCATAAACCAAAACTTTGATCGGTTCCAAGTTCTGTTACAGTCTACAAAAATAAAATTCGATATCATAATATTAACGGAATGCTGGCTAAGTAAGGTTCATAACTTACCTATATTAGTGGGGTTTGAATCTTTTTACACAAAAACTAACTGCAATCAGAATGATGGTATTGTTGTATATGTGAGAATGGGTCTTTGTGTATCTGTGAAAGAACCAAACTTTATGGGAGGAAATAGTCTAATTTGTACAGTGGAAAGTAAAAAACTCGCTATAGTAGCTATCTACCGATCCCCTTCATACAAAACCATCGAAAGTTTTGACATGTTTTTGGATAGTCTGAACCGTGTGTACGGTGAGTTATCATCTTGGCAAAATGTCACCCTCATCGGTGATATAAATGTGGACATAAAGCCAAATAGCGTAGACGAGCGGAGAATGGACTATCTTTCTTTAAACGCATCTTACGGGCTTCTACCAACTCACTCTTTCCTCACACGCATCAACTCCTGCGTAGACCATATTTTGATCAAAACTAATTTGCCTGTCACCACACTCGTGCTAGATACGCATATCACGGATCACAAACCGATTCTCATAAAAATTGCTAACACTGATGCTGACTTTAAATCAAAACATCTTTATACCCATGTAAATTATACTGCCATAGCAGCAGAGTTAGCAACCACAGACTTCTCTAAATGCTTTCAGGTTGTTGATCCTAATACCTTGATGAACTCTTTTATAAATGTCATCCAATCGGTAATAACCAAGCACACAATAACTAAAAAGGTTCCAAGGAGGCAGAAAATTATAAAACCTTGGATAACTCCAGGGCTCCTTAAATGTATCAAACACCGGGATAAGTTACACATACGAGCAACAAGAGAACCTCAAAACCTTATTCTTAATATCTCCTACACGCGCTATCGCAATTTCTGCAACTCGTTACTACGTAAACTGAAAACCGATCACGAAAAACGAGAACTAGAGAAAGCAAAAAATAACCCCCGAGAACTTTGGAAGACCATAAAAGACATAACGAACACTTCTAACTTAAAATCCAGCCCCATTGAATTACTAAAGATACGTGATAGCCCCCAATCATCTATAAATGAAGTATGTAACTTCTTCAGCAACGTTGGTAAAAACCTAGCGGCGGATATAGAAACACATGGACACCCTGCAAGTCCAGTTCCAAATGCGGTAGAAAACAGCCATAACCCTCCATGTAACTCCCTTGGGATATTAGAAGTGGACGAAGTCGAAATAGAAACAATTATTCTTAAGCTACGTGACAATTGTGCTATAGGCTGGGACGGAATTTCGTCCTTAGTACTTAAACAAAGCCGTAACACATTGATACCTCCACTGACTTATATTATTAACACATGTCTAAGAAAGGGTATATTTCCGGACGCACTGAAAAGAGCTATCATTCATCCAATCTTTAAGGGCGGGGACAGAAGCTGTGTAAATAACTATAGGCCAATATCAGTCTTAACTGCAATCTCTAAGATCTTTGAAAGGGTTCTGGGCAGCTGTCTGAAGAAGTTTTTGGATAAGTATAGAATTATTTCTAAGAACCAGTACGGCTTCCGCACAGGAGTGTCGACTGAAGATGCAGTGCTAGATCTAACACAGACGGTTGCCAGGAATCTGGACAACAAAACCAAATGTATGGGTATCTTTTTGGACTTGTCAAAGGCGTTTGACACAGTTTCTGTTCCCAAACTGATATCTAAGTTGGAGCGTGTAGGCATCAGAGGCATTGCGCTTGATATTTTTAAAAGCTATCTGCGCAATCGTACCCAATGTGTTAAAATAAATGAATATTTCAGTGAACTAGAAATAATATCATACGGCGTTCCACAGGGAAGCATATTGGGGCCAATTTTGTTTCAAATTTACGTAAACGATCTGTGCAATTTGAAACTAAAAAAATCGAAAATGTTTGTATATGCTGACGATACCGCAATTATAGTATCAGGACCTACCTGGGATAATGTTAGGGGCAGCGCAGAAGTGGCTTTAAAAAGGGTAGCAAGCTGGCTCAGTGGAAACCTCCTAACGTTAAACCTTCAAAAAACCTACTTCATACCCTTTGCAATACGCCCAAATATGCTCCCTGATGCATCCTTCACCGTAACAGTACATACATGTTCTCAACCAGCTTCTCGGTGCCGTTGCAAAGCCCTCACTAGATGTGAAGATGTCCGGTACCTGGGTGTACATATAGATGCGGGACTGACATGGAAAAGACATTTGGAAACTTTAACCTCGCGAACTGTTAGACTCATCCACGTCTTTAAACTACTCAGGGCTGCAGCTGATTTTGACACTCTCAAAATGGTATTTAACACCCTGTGTCAATCTGTTTTGGGGTATTGTATTTCAGCCTGGGGTGGTGCACCTAAAAGTAATATTCTGCAAGTGGAGAGAGCCCAAAGAATGATCCTCAAAGTCATGACCCGAAAGCCCTACCGTTATTCCACAGCAAGGCTGTATACTGACTGCAAGGCTCTAACTGTCCGCCAGCTGTATGTGCTTCGGTCAATTTCAAGAAAACACTCGAGCGTCCCTCCATCGAATCCTAAAAAACGTGTTAATTTTCCTGTGGGAACTGCCCACAGAACCACGTTTTCTAAACGCCAGTATTACGTATTAAGCACATATATATATAAAAAGATACACAAAACACTTAACATAATGGACCTGAATAGTAAACAGTTAAAGTCGAAGTTGACAACATGGCTTCTTCAACAAGACTATACACAAACAGAAGACCTCTTAAAATACATTGCATAAATAACACTACCATAGCACATTCACCAACAAATAACTCATGCACACACCCCCACCACACACACACACTCTCACACACACACACACACACACACACATTGCTTCCCATTTGGACGAGTAACACAGCCATCACATATAACTTAAGATTTATTTTTTAACCGAACACTGTCTCTTATAATACAGGTCGTCCTAGTGTAAGAGACAGGGTATCTAAAGTATGTTAACATAATTGTTGGTATAATTATATTATCATAATAAACCATCGTCGGTATTACTATTACCGTCACTGTTACTCAATTTACTTGTACTTATGTTAACCATGTATATGTTTTTTGCCAATAAAGTTTATTATTATTATTATTATTATTATAGTGATCAGTGGGGCAAGTGCGAGTTTTTGCGTGAGCCGTTCGACATTCACGGTGTGTCAATTCGTATGGAATCGAGACCCCGCCACCTAGCTGTAAACGCGGGAACTTGTCTCGATTCCATACAAATCGGCGATAAGGCGCTCACCGTGAATGGCTATAGGCGCCCGCTGAAACTCGCACTTGCCCCTCAGATATTGAAAAGACCATATAACACAATACAAAACACACATAGTACTTAAATACTTATGTCGGTAGATACAAGATAATAAGGCGACCTTAAAACATGTAAGGATGAATGAATTCGTATAAATTTAGTAATTGTAATGTTACGGATCTTTTTTGTGGAAATCAGGCCTGCTTCTCATATTCGTATAATAAATTAACTGCTTTTGTATAAAAATCTTTATCTACATTAACAGTTTGTCATAAAAAATACAATTCAATTGATAAATTGACATTTATCAATATCGCGATCGAAACTGCCCTGAAAATGAAAATAGTTAAAGAAGTGAAATAATAGCTTAAATAATTTATTCGTCAGACTATAAACTAAGTAATATATAATTTCCACTTAATTTTTGTTCCTTTTTAAGCTCGCAGCGAGAAGTTCTCGGGTTAACCAAGTTCTTGTCTCTGTTGTAAAGTTTATCTCGTGAAGTTGTGTCCCTTACTACGTTTTAATATTTATAGCCGCGAAACCAGGTACTCCCAAAGGATTTCTCTGAAAACCCAACCCTATGTGTTGTACACTTTTATATCAGTTTGTCAAGAGATATGTCTACAGAACATTCATTGGTGCCTCTGTACTAGGCTGGTCTATATCTAACTAATATTATAAAGAAGAAAGATTATTTGTTTGTATCATCAACTACTGAACGGATTTGAAAATGTACACATGTAGGTGCCTGTTTCGCATCCTAAAAATTGAATTTTGTGAAACCCTTTTCTCTATAAATTTCAAGTTCTAAGTGCATATTATTATACTTATGGGTATTATAATGAGCGAGTCACCCGATACTGTTAAAAACTAAGAAGTGCTTTACTACCTAGATACCTCATAAACTATGTAATAAGAATATGAACAGACCGACTAAAACAAAATATAAGTTCATTCAAGTAAGAGCAAAACAATCAATTTCTATACTTTCCTTTTACACAATACTCGTAGCACCTATAGAACTGAATGAAAATGAACATTGCAAATACTGTTTTGTTTCCATTAATCTTCGTGCTAGAACTACTTTCCTAGTGTTAAATAGTAGGAGTGAATTAATTAAACATTGCAAGGTAATTGTAATGCGCCGTACTTCCTAAAGCCCAGCCGTTGGGAAGGAACTTGTCGCCGGAAGTAGTTGGGAGGCGGCGGAAGCTACGTGGCGTGCTAATATGGAGCGACGTCTGTTTAAAATTATTTTCTACTTACTTTTTTTTTTTTTTTTATTTATTTGATTTACTATACATACAAATAGGTACATTTTAATCGTTGTCCCACAAAACTGTTTTCACAGTTTGTCTGCAGGAACGAATGAGTCTAACATGCATATTTTTTTTATTTTTATAACATAATATTTATACTATACGAGTGTCTATAGAATCGAGAGTAAGTAGCTCTTGATTTTATTTTTAAATATTTTTCTGACCGGTTCCCGTCTTATGTCCTTTGGCAGTCCATTTAGCAGGTATGGTAATCGTTTTTTTAACGTTCTATCTCCAAAGTAATTTTTCACTCTAGGTACTACAAATTTGCCTGCAGACATAGAACGAGTGCCGTGACTATTATTGACTAGTGTTAGATTATGCTCCTGAGTGCCATGATTATTTATGGCTAACAAGTACTTATGTTTTAAACTTACTGGAAGAATCTTGCAGATAGAAAATAATTTTGTGTAGTCTCCTTTACATTTCGCTTTAGTTTTTTTTGTTACCAAAAGTTTTAGAAATCGAATTTGTAATGTCTCTAATTTATCAATATTAGTTTTAAACGTTAGCCCGTAACTATCAAGAGCATAATCCAATATAGAATCTACCAATGAAAAATACAAACATTTCAGCGTTGCGCTAGGAACTTTATGACTCAAATGATAGAATTTACTTAATATTAATCTTAACTTGCCACATAAGTATTCTACATGAGATGACCAAGAAAAGTCAGCATCGATTTTAACACCAAGGTAGGTCACACAGTCAACCTTTTCAATAGGTTTACACTGACAACCCACAAAGTCTTTATGAAGGCATGAAAAAGAGTGCGCGTATAGGTTAGGAGGACAATCCTCAGGACGCAAATATGGCGAACGAATAACCAATAGCTTGGTTTTGTCTGAATTTAGGATGATACCATTATCATGAGACCATTTTACGACTGCATCTATGTCGCGTTGTACTAATTTACATGTCGCCACCAGGTCGTTTCCGCCCCGTAGGGTACACAGATCGTCTGCAAACATGTATGCAGAACAGTGTTTGAGTACGCCGCATAAGCTGTTTACATGCATCAGATAACAGGTCGGAGCACACCCTGACCCCTGAGCCACCCCCCACCTAGCCCCAACAGTCTCACTTTTTGCTCCACCAACGCTCACACGATACGTACGCGACGAGAGATAGTCGCAGAACCACTGATTCAGCGGCTGCCCCACTCCGCATTCGTCCATTCCATTCAAAAGTGTATCCCTTTCCAATGTATCAAAAGCTTTTTTATAATCATACAAGATCGCTACAATAAACTTTTTTTCTTCTAAATATGTATTAATTTCATTTGTAAATTTTGATAATAATGTATTTGTACTTTTCCCCTTCTGGAAACCGTGTTGACAAGCACTGATGATTTTATTTGTATTTAAAAATTTACTAAGTTGATTTACTATACACTTTTCGATAATCTTATCAACACTGGATAATATAGCTATAGGCCTGTAATTAGAGAAATCCTTGCGGTCACCTTTCTTATGGATTGGACGAATTATAGCTTCTTTTAGCTTATTTGGAAATTTATACTGACGCACTGATAAATTTATTAAATGGGCTATAATGGGGCTGACCCGGTCAGCGACTAATTTTAAGTCACACATTCGCACGAGATCGCTCCCAGGCGCCTTGTTTTTATTCATATTATTAATTACTTGTTGTACACATGTACTGCTCACTGGTTGCCATCTCATGCTAACGTGAGAACTTTTTACATAAGCATCTCTTTCTAGCCATTTTTCTGAGCAAAAATGTTTTATCTGTTCAATTTCATTTGAAAAATTCGTAGCAAACTTATCACAAATTTCCTTCGAACTTCCATATTTTTCCATATTACTAAGTATTAAATCATCCAAGGACTGCCTATCTTTACCCAATAAATAATTGATTTTATCCCATATTTTCTTAATATTTTTATTACAATCTATTATACTTTGTTTGTCATATTCCACTTTACACTTGAAAACAGCCTTGGTGCACTTATTTCTATATTTAGTATAATTTAATCTTTTTACCATATTTTTTGGATCATTACACCATGTTATATATAACTTATCTCTTTGAAACATCATCTGCTTTAAATTCTCGCTTATCCAGCCTTTTTTATGTCGACTACTTTGACTTATCCTAATTTTTTTCCTTTTATAACATTCCCTATATAAATTGCTAAAAATAGTACAAAAAGCATCATATAACTCAATTGGACAACTTAAATTTAATAAATGATCAAAATTTGTTGATAATAGCTTTTCTCTAACTAACCGGTTATCAAGGACACGCCGTTCAGAGGATTGCATCCCACTGCTATCGCTTACACAACTACCAGACGGAGCACGTTTCCACTGTATCGCTGCTGAGATATAATAGTGGTCAGATACTTTATGCGTAATAATCGCTGAATCAATTAAAGCTAACGGTGATCTAACGTATATGTGATCCAAACATGATTCAACTAAATTTCCCATGACTATTTCCCTGCGAGTGACGTCCATTATGCATCTAGTAAAACCATACTCTGACATTAAATTTTCATATAATATTGTATGATTCTCTTGGTTTTTTAATAGGTCTATATTTATGTCACCACACAATATTATTTTAGATTTTTTAGGTATAGTATCCAGCAAGTTACGCAATTCGTCATAAAATTCTTTTATTCTATTTTGTTTACAAAATCTTGGTGGTCTATAAATAGAAAGTAAATAAATCTGCTCACCGTTAACTTCAAGTGTAATGGGAACGCACTCCGCCGAGCGCATACTATCAGCTGATCGTTGCGCTGTTTCACTTACTCTCGCAGTGAATTCTACCCGTGAGTACACAATCACACCACCGCCTTTGCGCCCCTTACGGGCTAAGAAATGAGTGTTAAAGCCTGGGATTTTATAAAACGATAACAAATGAAACTTTACGTTTGGTTCCGTTAGAACAATAACGTCCAATTGATCTATACTGCTCCCCAGTGTAACTAAAAATTCACCGAAGTGCTTCTTTATCGACCGAATATTCACATGCAAAACACTTATGTCTTTTATAATACTTATTTTACGCAACCACTGTTCAATGCTTCCCACACATGTATAATTTGTAGGTCCATCACAAATAGAGATTAAGTTGTTAATAGACGCGAATGTTTGAGAAATGTTAACTTGCTTAGCACTCAGATGTAGTTTTTAGATTTTGTTACGAAGATAACTAATATCGCCTTCAGATCGCACACATGTTGATTTTTCGCCTTCTGATTTCTTTACTAATATTTTTCCATTTGAGATCCAAATAAATTTGTAACTATCTTTCAGCTGTTTCTTGGTATTCCAGAGCAAGGCTCGCGTATTCTTGGTCAGGTCCTCGTTAATGTAAACCTTGTTAGCAGCTGATCCATTTGTGAATAAATTACTAGTCATGTTAGGTAACTTGCGGCGTTGGGCCAGCCAGTTGTCTCGTGACTGAGTCCCTGTTGTTTTGAAACTAACAATGATAGACGCTGGTTTCGTACCGTTTTTTAGTGCACTTTGCGTTCGTCTGACCGATTCTATGTCTGTGCTATTCACGCCAATAACATTGCCGATTTTCTCCACAATACTCTTGACATCTTCGCCTGGGAGTTGTTCGATACCCGCAATCTCAATATTATGCTTTCTCGATGCCTGTTCAAAATCGTGTACTTTTTGTTCCAGAGCAGTATTTTGCTTTTCTAGATAGATGCATTTATTGTTCACACTAAGAACAGTTTTTTCAAGTTTATGAATTTTATCCTTGGATTGTTCGTGTTCCATGGACAATGCATCGTATCTATCAGAAAGCATACTCAAGCTTTGTGTTATAGAATCTAACTGTTTTTTAAAACCGGGAATTGCTGTTACTTTTCTTTGAATATCCTTTAAAATTTTAGTGTAATCCTGATGCTCCTCCTCCTGTTCCTCATCTTCTCCGTCTGTACCCTCATCTTCACAGTTGTTACAATGCGTTCTAATTCTTCCACTTTTTATGTCTGCCGCTAGTCCTTTCACACATCCTCTGTGAAACGGTCCCTGGCATGATCCTTGGCACACAAAATGTGATCCCTTTTTATTAAGGACCTTTTTGCACTTTTGACACTCCATTATTCACTATTTAACTATTAATCGACCGACGACTACCGACTATAACACAGATCGCAACGAATTCCGTGCGCGCGCCGCTGTCGCTCGCCGATGACTCTACTTGTGTATGGTTATTCTAGAATCTAGATTTAGGATTTGATTTTGATGAGTAAAGCCAGTGTTGAAGTAATTGTTTGGTCGTAAAAATGCACTATCATGATAAAATTTTGGAACGCCAATGTTTTTATACTGCTGAGGCGCACTTTTGTAGACGCCTTTGGACGTTTGCAATTCCAAAGCTGCTATACTCTACTGGTGCTCGACTCTACAAGAAACTTCTAAAACCTGATTTGGAGAAATGTGTGATTTTCTTTTAACGGGACTATGGTAGAAATGGTTCTTAGTTGTATTTTTCATGTAGATATTAAATCGCCCCGTGTGGACGGGTAAAAGTACAAAATGTCACCACACTAATACATCCCGAGGGTAACGTAATAGGCGACTAAGGGAAAGCTTTTGCAAAAAGATCCATTGCGTAGAGAAGGAAAACTCGAAATGAAACCCGGTTGTCTGTGAAATGACAATCGTTAAGTCAAGTTGAAGGCCTTATGGGTGGCTGGGAAAATTTCAACTGCAGATGAAATTTGTCCATTTTAACACGGCAATAGGCTTACCACCTATTACGTGGGACATAAAACTATAAGGTGAAATGTGGGCGTATATTATGCCTCTGCCTACCCCTTCGGGGATAAAGGTGTGACGTGTGTGAAATAAATATTTATTTCATATACATACCTACATATAGGTATGTATATTAAATAAATATTTATTTCATAATACCTATCATACTTACTCATTAGTATTTAACCTATTTTTGAAGATGAATTTCACAAATTCGACAGGTTTAATTTTAATGAAATCGACGTTTTCAAGAAGAAATAAAGCCTTATCATCACATCACCATTTCAAAAAGATATTTATTGTGCTACTAGATTATTTGATTTTGTATTAGTTTTCATACTTTTTGAGCTATTTAACTTTTCGGCACCCATATGATCGGGTTTTAGCTGCTGAAGAAAATGTGGATGCTATCATGCAACGTTATAAAGGTTCTAAGGATATTTTGCTTTCTTGTGCACGTATTGGGTGTGGACATGAAAAACAAAGGAAATCTTACATGAAAATTTAAAAAAGGGTACACGTTTGGCAAAAAGTCTAGAAACGGAACTAATATTTTGCAGGCTGGCTACATTGTCAAAAAGCTGCCAGTAACGTCACATATGTCTGTCAGTCAATGACGGTACACAATTTTAAATGGTGGGATTTATTGACGGTTGTTGACAACTGAATACTGATTGGTGGTTCTTTCAACGGGTTGCCATATGAACAGCACAGTGGCTCCTCCATTATTTTCTTCTCTTTTTTGCCAAGCTGTACCTACTTAATAGATTTTTGAATTTTCTTGGTAGAATTTACTTTTTAACCGACTTCAAAAAAAGGAGGAGGTTCTCAATTCGTCTGTATGTATTTTTTTTTATGTATGTCAAGCGATATTTCCGTCAATTATAGACGGATTTCAAAATTTCTTTTTTTGTTGAATAGGGGTTACTTCTGAGGTGGTCCCATTTTCACCAGGTCAGGATCTGATGAAGGGATCCAGGAGAAATCGAGGGCAACCACGGAAAATTGTAGGGACAACTAATGCGCATGTTAACTTTTTAATTAAGTGCTTTAATGTTCTACATTTTAATGAAGGTCTGGCGTCGATCTGATGATAGAGTCGAAAGACAGTCGAGGGCATTCCTTAACAATTTACAGCAGTTATCTTGTGTTTGGGCTTGCTTGATTTGTATTGATGAAAACTTTACACCTAGATTGATAGATCAGACTTAAAAAAAAAAGAAAGTTCTCAATGTTTTATGTATGTTCACCGATATTTCCGTCAATTATAGACGGATTTAATTTTTTTTTTTGTTGAATAGGGTCTACTTCTGAGGTTTACTTCTTTTAGGTTTACTTTTTACTTTTTCTTTTCTTCTTTTAGGTTTACTTCTTTTTAACCAGGTTATGATCTGATTATGGGATCTTGGATAAATCGAGGGCAACCACCGATAATTATAGGGAAAACTAGTGCGTTTGTTATCTTTTTAATTCAGTGCTTTAATGTACTACAGTTAATGAAGGTCTGGAGTCAATCCGATGATGGAACCAAAAGCCAGTCGAGGGAATTCCTTGACGATTTACAGAGCAGCTACTTTGTATTAATGAGAACTTTTACCTAGATAGATATATTTTTCGGTTCACCCGTCACTTAAAATATTGAAAAAAAATTTTTCAATAAAAAATACAACCGACTTCGAACAAATCCTGAAAAACAAAATTTACTTAGCTCAAAGTAATATGTGTTTTGATTTGTCAGATTTTATTCAATATAATATTGAAGTTGGTGCCATGAATAATACCTACCTAAACCTATGGATTTACTTGGCGCCGACTTCAATATGATATTGAATAAAAAATCTGATAAATCAAAATACATATTACTTTGTGCTAAGTAAATTTTGTTTTTCAGGATTTGTTCGAAGTCGGTTGTATTTTTTATTGAAAAATTTTTTTTATGAAGAAAGAACAGACCAACGTTGAGGAGTGGACAGCCAGATTTTAATATTAGAGGCATATTTCTATTTTGAAGAGGGCTTTGTTTCATTGCTCTCTATTGATAACAAGGTTATTAAATAAGGAGCTGATAAAAGCGGTGTACTTACAAACTTCTAGTCAAATTGTTTTTATTAATCAGGATATTAACCCGCTATTCCTAAATATTTAAATCAATACCTACCTTTGACTGAAGAGAGTAGTATCAAAAGAATCGTCGCTCGATATTTCAATAGAGCTTTGTATGTTGTTGGAATGGTTATATATTAAAATACCAGAAATCAAAATGCCTTTACTTAAAATGCATTAGACCAAAATACCCGAATTCGAAATACCTTAACATTCAAAATACCTTATTACACACAATATCTATTCGAAATACCTTAGTACACCTCACCGTAAAATGTCTAAATTTAAAATACAAATAATTATTATATGAAAATTCAAAATACAAATTTTCAAATATCCTTAATTTAAAATACCGAAAATAGAATACAATGCGTCACTGTCACTCACACGTTTTGTTATTTGGCTTTAACTTATTTACACCCCCCCCCCTCCCCCACCTAAGTGAAGCCGCAGTTGTAGCCGTAGGTCTGTTGGTCCTTGGGTATCCTTCGCTTACCCGGGGCTCCCAACTGTAGGCTGTTATTTAGGATACGTGTCGTTTTTAGTCGGTAGGAGTCCGGCATAGTATCCATGTAGGATTTACCTCATGTTAAAACGCTTTGATTCAGAGTTACAAAAGTACTAAAGTGGGCTAACGAAAAAAAAAAAAATAACCACGAAGGCTAAGGCGGGAGCTCCGCTTCGCTTCGCTCCCGCCTTAGTCTTCTAACCTAACCTATCCGAGTCGGGATACTCTGAGTCGGGGTGTTAACCATTCACAGATATATAGCATCAATGTAGGATTTATATCATCTAAAAAAAAAGGTATTTTGTGTTTGAACATTTTAGGATATAAGGTATTTGATAAATTTATTTTTTAGGTTTCGGTTATTCGACCGTAAGGCATTTTAAATTATTTATATTATAAATATTTGCCTTTTGAATATTGATAATTCGATTTCGGGTATTTTGGGCTACTATATTTTCATTATAATTTCTGGTATTGTGACGGTATTGTATGGTATTGTGTGGTATTGTGACCTTTAATTCATTTAAATTTACTTCATATGAAGAAAAGTCTTACTAATATTATAATTGCAAAAGTTTGTGAGTGTGTTGCTAGAGGTCTGGGTGTGTTACTCTTGCACGCTCTAACGATAAATTATAATCTGGGATATCGGTTATATATTAAAATACCAGAAATCAAAATGCCTTTACTTAAAATGCATTAGACCAAAATAACCGAATTCGAAATACCTTAACATTCAAAATACCTTATTTCAGTACACCTTACCGTAAAATGTCTAAATTTAAAATACAAATAATTATTATATCAGAATTCAAAATACAAATTTTCAAATATCCTTAATTTAAAATACCGAAAATAGAATACAATGTGTCACTGTCACTCACACGTTTTGTTATTTGGCTTTAACTTATTTACCCCCCCCCCCCCCCCACCTAAGTGAAGCCGCAGTTGTAGCCGTAGGTCTGTTGGTCCTTGGGTACCCTTCTGAGGGCTTACCCGGGGCTCCCAACTGTAGGCTGTTATGTACGATAAGCTCCCGACTTAGTCTTCTAACCTAACCTATCCGAGTCGGGATACTCTGAGTCGGGGTGTTAACCATTCACAGATATATTATAATAGCGTCCATGTAGGATTTAAATCATGTTAAAAAAAAAGGTATTTTGTGTTTGAACATTTTAGGATAAGGTATTTGATAAATTTATTTTTTGGGTTTCGGTTATTCGACCGTAAGGCATTTTAAATTATTTATTTTATAAATATTTGCCTTTTGAATATTGATATTTCGATTTCGGGTATTTTGGGTTACGATATTTTGAGTAAAGGCATTATAATTTCTGGTATTGTGACGGTATACCTGTTGGAATACACATTGAAAAATTAAAAGTTATAGAAAGGGTAAATTTTCTTTGTTGCCTGATTTCATCACTTTCCGATAAAGGTCAGCGGGTTCCTGCCCCATTATATTTTGACATGAAATCGTCCCTCCGCATGGTATCGCTCGTCCCATAGTGTTTTATAAATGGTTTAAACCTATTTAAACCGGATGCTTTGACATGGATATCTAAAACTCTCTTGAATTTATTTGAAGCTTACGTACTCACGTGGAATATTCGATTTTAATACTCATGTTAAGAGCTGAACTAATGGATGTTATAATGTATTTATAACTAGATTTTTTTCAAAATCCGATCAACGAGAACTTAAACGTGTATAAATATATTAAAAGATTTAATATGTACTTCATATTTTAATAATAAAAGTAGGTAAAAGGTTAGATAGTAAATACTACTATTGACGATATTCTCAATTCAGATGATTAGTAACTGTGTAATACAAGAAATATACGTTTACAATACAATTACAATAAATTAAACTAAGTTCACATGATAACCTAGGCGCACGCGGTTGGCATGCTGCATTGCCTACTAGCACGTGTCCAGTAACGCGGTTATCACGTTCTAGTAGTATCAATACAGAGTAAATGGGGTCTATGATAGTATTATTGTTCCGTTTTGTGCCATTATATTCGTACCTTTTCAGCGGTTTCCTCTCAAAGCTATCTCCTAGAGTTTGTAACAAGTCTAGTAAGTACCTAGTATCCTTATATTAATTGCATTATTTTTAACGAATATCAGCAACCGTGTCTCCAGTCAAGTGTGTTATGAGTAGGTTCACGTCTTGGGATAGTAATGGCTGGGTACCGAAGTGACGACGCGAGAATTAAATAGTTGCACAGAATGGCAAGTATATTGTACTCACAAAAATGTTAAAAATGTGAAGCATTTAGTAAATTTACAGGAAGTGAATTTAATTCACTGATTTTCAGTGCATACTCAATTTTATGATCACTGGCTGATGAAATAACCTGACAGGGACGTGATAAATGTCATTCGTATTACCTGCCGATATGAAGTTACCCGCCAAACTAAACTGAAAATTGAAGGGCGGGGTTGGTAAATGCTTTCCTCACGCAAAAGTCATATTAAAGTAGGCATATTTATACTAAGTTCCTGTTTCTTTTGTTTCACTTCTATTCATGTTGCTCTTCTATTTATAGAGTAATCTAATATAAATTTGAATTTTTTCCCGTAGTTGTAGATCAATTTGACGACCTAATTAAGTTACAAAGATACCATGATGCAATATGCAAGTTTCATCTTTATTATAAGTTGAATGACGTCAACTATAAGTTATGGACCTCTCCTAAAGATAGTCACAACGTTCGGTGTTACGCCACCTGCGTCTAGTGGGCTTCCTCGACCGCTGTAAGGTTCTCAGAGCGGTGCAGGAGTCCTACCAGCGCCATTCTACGTTTATCAGTATCATTTCGCAGTCCGACGAGCAAGATGCCCCCATTGTCATTTGAACCGTGCACAATGTGCAATTGGATATCATAGTTCCCTACAGCCGAATATTTTTTATAATAAAGTGCATTAGAATTGTTCGGATTTTTAGAGTAAACTTGAACAGATCTAAAAACGCCTTACTTTGATTTTTCACAAACTACCACTTTTATTGTTGTATGTAAGCTAGCGGCTATATAATAATATAAATGATGTCTTAGTGTAGCGGTTGGAGTACCTACTATGACTAAGGAAATGGGGATCTTTGGTTCTAAACACATCTTTGTGTGATGCACACATAGATTTAGAAAGCGAAAAATTCTAAATCAATGGATGTACATCAGTTCAATCAAAAGTGGAGTGAAAGAAATTATTGCAGTAAAAATAACACAGATACATTTCTATATGGCGTTTACTCCATGGAAATGTAAAGTTATGCTAGAAGGTGCTGACCCGAAGATAGTTACGGCATCGCTAGTAGGTGACAGTGTGTATTGTGAATCTATGGAATTTAAAAATGAATCCAATAAACCGTACGTAAACGGCAGTGTTTCAGTTTTATGGGACTATTCTAAAACATTTGACGGGTCGTTTCCATTCAGAGTATGTCGTTGTGACTTAGACCCCACTTGTAGTCCTTGTAAAAATAAAAGGACCTTTTAAGTAGTATAGTTTTTGATTTTTTCTATTACAAAAATGTTGCCATGCCGGTCGCATTCGAGACAATGGGCAGTTGGGGCATGGAAGCTAAAAAGTTTGTGAAAGAAATAGGCCGTAGAATAAAGGAGAAAACTGGTGACTCTCGCTCTGGCTCGTATCTGATCCAAAGGTTAGCTATTGCCATCCAGCGCGGAAATGCAGCCAGCGTTATGGGCACCTTTGCATCGGATACGACCCGGGGTGGGTTATTTAGCTAACATATTTTGTAAGCTTATTATTTGACAATATTATTATTTGACATTACTTGTATGTAGATATAATTAAATTTTATAATTTCATGAAAAACCAAACATTTTAGTATATATTTTTGTTTTCTTTCTCTGTTCATCAAACAAGGAAGTCTATTTTTTTGCCTTGGCAATGGTAACTACTGAATCGATTTTTTTTTCACCGTAGAATACAATGTAATGGAATAGAATTTTTTTTTCTACTACACAAATTTTTTAAATCGGTAATGGGAGCAAAATATTCCGTTCATACTACTAAGGCGGCAGACCAGGACACTGCTCACCGGAAAGCAGTCACCGAAGCCCATGGACGTTTGTAATATCAGCGGTGCTACGCTCACGTTGCCGACAAATAAGTATTGGTATTTAAAAGCGAAACAAAGGTTATCTCGGCAAAGTTACAAAAAATTAGGTAAGTAGGTGTATTACAAATAATAACCTACTCAAAAAAAATTACGTAGGTACTTGGGAAGTGTGTTTACTGAGACAATATTATCTATACCTACTGTAGGAGATAGGCAGGAGCTATGAGCATAACCAGTTCACAACGAACATTTATTAACCATTTACAAAAGAAAGAACGAGTAACTTTTTCAATAAGTGGCTTTGTTTTATTAATATTTGCAAGATATTGTTTCAAATATATACGTGGTATTCTCATCCTCACAGAAACAATTCATTCTGTCGTGTGGTTTACTAAACGAACCTTGGACCTTACCATCTGTTACGTAGGACAAAAACGAATGGTGAAATCTAGTCGGAATGTATATCTCTGTTTACCCTTCGGGGATAAAAGCGTGACTATTATTAGCTGCTTACGCACCTACCGTTACAAAGTAATTTCCATTTTTAACCTAAAAATTAAGATATTAATTCATGACATTAGCATAATGTGTAAAGACTAATACTGTAGTAGGTATTTACACTATGACATGTTAACTTTCAAACTGATTTTTTTCATTTACTGCTGTATCATAAACTTTTCAGCCTGAGATATTGTAAACTAGCTTGTAGGACCAAATTTTAATACCCTTTACATCTTCAGCCCAAAACATCTTCCTACATCCGTCACTTCATTATTTTGTGTATTAAAATACTTCATAAGATTTACGAGGCATTAATTAGCACCTCAAACACTCCGATAAGTCAAACCATTTACAATGTTCTTCTTTGTTAGCTGAACTTTAATTAGAGTCACATGTTACCATAGGGCTTTCAGCGGAACAAAAGAAAACAGCAACAAAGAGTATGCGGGTAGAGTTGCAGCGTAGACCGTAGCTTGATTTTGTTAGGAAAATTGAAAAAGTAAAAGTATATTGGAAACTTTTTTTCAAACAAATTTTCTACCACTATTTGGGTACTGTTTACACTTTCATAAAAAAAGTTGGTGCCATATTCATTTCAATGTACTAGTGGTAGTACTTCGCTACAGACATTGTTTTAACACTGAACGTGGTCAATATCGGCTGCCCAAGCAAGAAAGTATCGTTTTCTTTCATAGCCAGTGGCTAACTGCCATTATTACAGAACGCTGACGTTTCAGCTACCGTAATTGTTAATGTTATTAACTCCTCCAGCTAAGGTAAATTGTTTGTGTTAGGAGCGAGTTCACGAAGGCATGTAGTGTAATTGCCAGAGGGTACGATGTAGACCGCGAGAAATGAAGACCAACATCTGTAGATTAGAACTTGATTTCATGTATAGTGAAGTTTGTAGTTGTTTGGCTTTATAGCCAAAACACTTCACAAACATAAGTGTGTTAAATATTTTGTAATGTTTACGTGTATATGCTGAAGACGTGAAACTAAACTACATAAAAGCTTCCTACGGCATATAGGCTTTTAATTTAGTTTGCAAATTTAGCTTACTTTAACAAGATATCTTTGTATACGCAAAGGCAGTTTGCGAAAAGTCGGAAGCTGAACATCGGTATTATTGCAATTGTTTCCGACTTATAAGGAAATTTAGAAGTTGATCATGAAACAATTGTTACGTACAACATCAGGCGTATCTTTTACTTACCTACAAGTACAGAAGGGAGATATTGAGTAAGTATTCATGAACACGCAGGAAAACTTTGTAGACTCTTAATTTTTGTATTTGTTCAGTTATATATTGTATTTATGTATACTCATCAAATGTTTTCAAGGCCTGAGTAATTTGCATATAAAGACCAGCTTAGTCAGTATAGAGTAGCCGTTTAAAATGGTCCACAGTTCTACAAAGGTACTGTTATTCTAATGAGAGTGAAGCTCCTACGAAAATGATTGCGTGGTTTAGGAAAACAAAGACTTTGATCCTATTTTAGAGGAACATTTCAAATATTTTATTTGCTGTAACTATCTGACTTCTTGTTACTTATTCATTATTATCAAACGCTAATTGCCACAATGTTTTCACTGCCTCTGTGGCGCAGTCGGTAGTGATACCGCCTGCGGTACTGGAGGTCGTGGGTTGGATTCCCACCGGAGACAAATATTTGTGTGACCCATAAATGTTTGTCTCAAGAGTCTGGGTGTTTCTATGTATAATATGTATGTATTTAAAAGTATATAAGTATTAATATCCGTGGTCTGATACCCATAACACAAGCAGGTTATTCCTAGCTTACTTTGGGATCGGATAGCGTTGTGTGAAATGTCCGTGAATATTTATTATTTATTTTTTATTAATTACGTAAATGAAATGAATCTTCCGAAAATGTAATCTGACCTTTTTAAAAAAATATCTATCAGTCTTTAATGTTTAGCTATGGATAGTATTCTAAACTTGCTAGGACAGCATCTCCCCGATAAAAGGACCCAGGACGTAGAAAGCGAAAAGAGCACCGATTCCCTATCACTGGACCTGAATGCATGAACGAGTGAAACGTCATCTGGTTCATGTTTTGCCTTTCCTAAATATGAGACGGATAAAGTTTCACTCGAAATTTCCGTCCACGCATTCACGTAGCATACACCGAGAATCAGCGCCCTGGGAGGAATTTGATGCAGATAACATAGGACCGTGTATCGAAAACCAGAGAGGCCTAAGTCTAACGGTGTACAGCCACAGACTGATATGATTGATTGAAGCGTTAGTATAGAGCTTTGAGCGTTATGTAAACATTTGTAACTATTGATTGAATCTAAATTGAAAGGGCAAGCAGCGGAATACTACACGTCCATATTCCATAATGTTGTCGGAAAATGTACTCGTATACTGTAAGGGTGTCAATTTTGATACATATTTATCACTCAAAGTCTGTTTCTTTTTTTAAGTTACTAAGTATATAAAGTACGTACGTACGAGTATCAAGTACAGCGCGCAAGTTACTTACTTAAGGCGGCCACCCTGGCTATCTCTACCTATCTACTTCTAATCTAGCTGAGTAAGTTGCTCTTTTCAATTAACAAACGTCACGGCTAATTTTTCTTTCTCGGAAAAAGTATTTCAGTACAGAGGAAGAACGTATTGTTACGTAGTTCTTTGTCGTTAGACTTTTATACTGTTAGGTGAAATGACAAAGTTTGTAATTAGAACACAATATTTTTTTGTTAAGTGTAAAGTCGCATCAGTTTAAAGTATATTTTTAAATATGACTTTAGTAAACAGAAAAAGTTTATGATGAAAAAGATGGACGTTTTATCGTTTCCTCTGAAAATTTCTCACGGAAAAAGGGAAACTTATGCTAGTTATGTTTTTGACTATTAAAAGCATAGCATGCAGGTGTTATAAACAAACATTTATAACGTGCTAACAAGGCATGGTTACATTGCAGATGCCTGCATCTGTGTGATAAAAGTTTGGCTTACAACATTTTAAGTCAGGACGTAGTTTTATAAAGGCCTTGTACACGATACGAGGAAATAATTTATGGTCTACACTGCACTTGTATTGTTTTTGTAACAAGAGATTGGATTTCCTGATGTAGTAGCGTAAAGGTTTTAAAGTTTTGTTGATAAAGAAAGAATGCTGGGGTATTTTGAACTTAAAGAAACTTGAAAGAACATAAACCTTAGAGTACATAATAGTAGGTATACCTAACCTATTAGGTTGTAGGTATTACCTTTTAATGCGTCACCGTTTAAACTTGGACAAATAATTAGAGGACCCAGTCTTTCTCGAGTTTTAGCTTAGATTCGTTTGTCATGCAATAAAGATTAACAATTTTGTCTACACAAGCGACATTTACAATCGTGCCTAATTAAGTGAGGAGCAAGCAACTCATGTCCATGTCTCTGTATCATTTAAATGGTCATCAATAGTATATAACTTAGCTTGTAATGTGTCTAAACTGTCAGTTCTCAATAATCTTTGAGTTTGTATTATCGTTCAAAGATGGACTACCGCCATGTAATGCCTGATTCCATTAGTTATTCTTAGAGTTTTACCATTATACTATACCTATTAATCGTAAATTAGATTGAGTTCGTTGACTTCTGAGTGTCTTTACAGAATCGCTACGCATCGTAAAGTCGTTACCTAACCAGTATTTTGTCAGAAACGTCAAAAACCCGAACCCTAATAACGATGTTGACATCGCTTTTTTACAAAAGTGTAGATTCGTTCCAACGAAGATTATTTAACGACCTATTTTTACCGTCACTTTAGAAACTAAAGTGAAAAATATTTCCTCCGGCTTCATCATTTTCAAATTAGATTACCGGGTAACGTAGCGAGGGCGGGCGGAAACCCGACGGGGCGGCCTCGGGTGAACGTCTGTTTTGAGGCGACTACGGTCTGTAACACTCTATGACATGATATGGGCATATTTTATTATCTTTCTGCTCGATACTTCAACTTCATAATATAAAGGAGACTTCGGTGGAATATGAACTTGACAACAAAAAATAATCTCAAAGTTAAGTCGTGTCCGGAGATTGCCACGTGGAAAAATACAGTTATATATTTATAGAGTAATCAACCTTACAAGTACAGCAGTGCTATTTCTATTTGATCTCAACTTAATACAAGTAGGTACGTTAGGATATTTTCATTTTCACTTTCGTTTTCATTTTTATTTTAATAGGTTACGGTACCTAGTAACGGTAATTATTGTATATAGATAAAACAGACAGGCAACAATGACTGAGTCCAGAGCACAAGATGGTCAAACTAATCCATGCCAACTATTAACTGAATACATTATCATGGATTTTACCAAGGCTAATAAACAATGTAGGATGTGTACCATCAGTTCAGCCTGTTGTCAAATACTCGTACCTCCTTATTTAGAAAGAAAGAATCTTTAGCAATAAAAAAAAATACTGTTTAAAAAAAATGCCTCAAATATTGTCTAATAATTACATTAATTCTGTTTGATTCCGAAGGTTCTACTTACATTAGCTTTCCGGCAACCTAATCCAAAACCAAATGGACACAAAAACAACAGATTTCAAACTAACGGGATAGCTCAACCACTTGATATAGTTATATATTATGAAACATTGGATAAGCCCAGTAATATGGTTTTGAGTTCGGCTCAACTAGGGTAAAATATACCCGCTTAAAGCCGTCTAGCCTTCGGTTTCGTCGTATGTCGCGAACGTGGCTCGAATTCCTTACTATTTCGCCATTCGCCTTTGTTTGGGGGTTTTGTTTATTATACGAGAATGAGAACCTAAAATTGCCATAAAGCGAGATATGATTGTTCAATGTTCATTTATATTGTGATAATTGTCTTTAGCTCTTATGTGAAAGCAAAATTATAGTATTTTGACAAACCTAAATAATTAAATAATTTGAAATTTTTAAAAAAATATTTTTTTTAAAAATTTCAAAGGGAATAAATTTTATTTTATTTTATATTTTATTTTATGCATTGCACACTTCACGTAGGTACTTGTATGTACATACATACACATCACATTATTATACTTACCTGCATATTGGGTTGTAAATTTAAATAATAAATTTTCTTTTAGTACTACTTACTGCAGTGCTCATTAAAATAGTAATCATTAGAAAGAAAATCACTTGTATTAGGTAACGTTACCAACTCATATGACCAACGCGGTATTCACATTTAATAAAAGGTTGTTCCATCTCTTCGGGGCAGTAATAGTCCTAGCCATAGAGATCTGACGGCTAAGTTGAGTTTGACCGTAAAGTTGTTCAAAACTTACGTAGGGTTTCCCACAAAAATAATCTAAAAGAAAACAACGTCTAGTATTCGAGTTACATTGGTTTAAATATGCACCTACCTGTAGATCTGACTGTAAAAAGACCTTTCCATCTGTAAAAGGAGGTACAAGCAAGATAAAGTGTATGTTTTGTTTCTTTCTAGGTATTTTAAACAAGAAGCCGTGAGACGGTCTCATCCAACTGCCCCTCTGTGAAAGTGAAAGTTCACTCCGATTGACGTTGTCATTTTTGTTTTATTTCAAACTTTGAACAGTTGATCTACGTGATCTAGTGACGTCATATAATGCAACAGAGTCACAGACTACAGAGAAAGTCTCGCCATAAGCCCCTCTACAATCTATTTTATAGAGAGGGGCTTAAACTACGATTTACTTAATTGTGCGTATAATACTTAATTGTGTGTACGATTTACTTTAATACCGAAACGTATCAATCACGTAGAAAATGAGTTATATGTCTAGAAAACATTTACAACTGTCGAAAGCATTGGGAAATTCTCGTAAATCGAGAACAGTTACCTAGTCATTTTCCGTGTCTAATGTCATCCGTAATATTGACAAGGGCTTGAGCGTATTATCGCACGGACGGAAGTCCAATTCAAAAGGGTTTATGAGGCTATTTTTAGATATGAACAAGAGGTAAAGGATTGAAAAGTTGTTTATGGCGAAGGAAAAACGTTTTGATTTTCAAAATAATTTACATTTGAACAGATTTTTGTTTGCGTGGCAGTAAACTGAGGAAGTTTTAGAAAATAAATATGCTCAAATATAGGTTGTGACGTATTTATTGCCAGTTTTACAACATAAGTGAAAATATGAATCTTTTTACCCGGAACTGCCGAAGAAAGGAGGGTGTTGTTTTTCGAGATAATGTATGTATGTAACAAGTTATGGGAACATGTAGTTATTTTGTAAATCACCACTCACTTGTTCTTCCCGCCTGTACATGTTGACGACAAAGTAAAACAGTAACTAGCTAAAGAAAATCACAAAAGAAATGTAGAGCTTGTTTTTTGCTTTTCAGTTGTATGTTTACTTGGCAGTCGGTTTTTTTTTTATTCTATACTAGAGGACATCACGCGGTTTCACCCGCGTAGTTCGGTTCCCGTGGGAATACAATTTTTTTTCCATAAGAACCTTCTCCTTACCTTACACAACAAAAAAAGAATTAGTGAAATCGGTCCACCCGTTCTGAAGTTATGCGCTTACCAACACATTTTGCGATTTATTTTTATATTTAAGATAATTAAGTTTATATCCTTTATACTTTTGATTGTTGGCACTTGATGGAACTTGTTGTAATACATTATGAAAACTCACTCACTTGTACTATTCCACAACTTTTATTATGATTTTAATAATACCTGACCGGTTTCGCTATTATAGCAATCTCAAAAATGTTTTAACACCTTTATTAAAATCATAATAAAAATTGTGGAATAGTACAAGTGAGTGAGTTTTCATAATGTACCTAATTAAGTTTATTTCAAATGAAATTGCTGTGTGGGGCCGATACAAGATGACCGATTTTTTAAAAGTTAGCGAGCCAGCAGGTTCGAACAAGCGATGTTGCAAAGTCTCACATTTGCATGAATATAACCATTAGGCACCGCAGTTAACTTTTATATCAAAAAGACAGCTCTCTAATTACCAAAATTATCTCATTCTATAAGAATTTCCAAATTATAACGATAAAACTTATTCAAATGCAATTAAAAGCTTCTAAACAAATTCTGGAGGAACAAAGGCGTCCTTTAACTTAATCTGTTAAATTGCTATGACGAATTCCAAAGGCTTACTTATTTGTGTAATTTACATAAATTCATACTGAACTGTGATAAAATTGTTATAGAGGTATGTAAATAATTAATACTTATGAATCTCTATGAATAGTTATGGTCATTCAAGTGAACAATGTTGTCCTTGTTCACTCTAATACCTATAGTTCTATAATTTTCTCATATCCTTCAGTGACTCTGCCTGTCTACAGTATTGCTCATCTAAGTACTGAGGGGCTGTAAAATCATGTAATTTTATTTTAGTCGTAGATAGTTTAAAAATCAATTATTTTGGGTATCTTCCCGATACGCATATGTGTAATAGGTACTTTTACTTTTTCGTATCTACCTGATGATTGGCGTATCGCTGGATAAGTTTTTCAAAGAAGGTTTGGGGCTAGTCCGCAAAAAATGCACTTAGGATTTTGGAAATATTCAAGAACTCACTTCATTAAATGACACTAAAATGGAACCTTAAACTCTTAATTGATGAAACTACAATAACACCGTGCGTTTTTTACAAAATAATTATTTATATTAGGTGCTTACACATCAAATTGGCGTTTTTCGTACTGGCCACTTTAATTACGATTTTCTCCTCTCTGGTAAGGAATTCCAAATTCAAATTTTCCCAGCTATTTACTCATGTATTTATCCTTCGATGACCGTCATTTATTTGCTTTTTTCTTCTGTTTTTTTCTGTTTGCGTCACTCATTTTACAAAATGGAAAACTTAAAATATCGCATTATTGCATGCACTAGTGCTGCGGAAACGACTAGAAGGGTGAATGATGTGTATGGCGGTCATGTTGCAAAAGAAAACACAGTTCGTTTTTGGTTCCAACGTTTTCGTTCAGGAAATGTCGACCTGCAGAACAAGCCCCGTGTACGGCCTGAGACTCAAGTTGATAATGAAGTATTGAAGGCTATTGTGGAAGCGGATCCATCGCAAACCACGTCCGAGTTAGCTGCAGGCTGCGGTGTTAGTGATAAAACTGTTTTAATTCACTTGAAGCAAATTGGGAAGATTAAAAAGCTTGAAAGGTGGGTACCTCACGAATTGACTGAAGCAAACCGGCAAAAGCGCGTCGACTGCTGCGTTACATTACTGAACCGGCACAATAATGAAGGTATTTTAAACCGAATCATTACCTGTGACGAAAAATGGATTCTTTACGATAATCGAAAGCGCTCAGCGCAATGGTTGGATCCTGGCCAGCCAGCTAAATCCTGCCCCAAGCGAAAATTAACCCCAAAAAAGTTACTTGTAAGCGTTTGGTGGACTAGTGCCGGTATTGTTCATTACAGTTTTCTCAAATCTGGCCAGACTATTACGGCTGATGTCTATTGTCAGCAATTGCAAACCATGATGGAAAAGCTAGCGGCTAAACAACCTAGGCTGGTCAATCGCTCCATGCCACTGCTGCTTCACGACAACGCTAGACCACACACTGCACAACAGACGGCTACCAAATTAGAAGAGCTTCAATTGGAATGTCTAAAACATCCTCCGTACTCCCCGGATCTTGCTCCAACAGATTACCATTTTTTTCGAAATTTGGACAACTTCTTGCAAGGGAAAAAATTCAACTCTGATGGTGCCCCACCAAGGCAAGGCGAGGAAGGCGATTTGGACTGCCGTCCAAATCGCCTTCACAGATTTTATTGATTCCCGTCCGACTGGTTTTTTTAGTAAAGGGATCAATGAACTACCTATGAGATGGCAAAAATGCATAGAAAGCAATGGTTCATACTTTGATTAATTAAATATATTATATTTAAAAATATTCGACTTTTTGTTCCTCCTATACAAAACGCCAATTTCATATGTAAGCACCTAATATTAGAAAAAACACCTCTCAAAGTTATTAAAAATCATCGAAATAGCAGAAATAATCAAATTGACAAAGGTAAATTTCGATGGTTTTCAGAGATTTTTTCGCAAGTAAATAATTATTTTCTAAAAAGCGCACGGTATTAATGTAGTCTCATCTAATAAGAATTTAAGGTTCCATTTTAGTGTCATTTAATGAGGTAAGTTCTTGAATATTTCCAAAATCCTAAATGTCTTTTTGTGCATTTTGCGCGACGCGCCCCTTAAGTTTAGGAGGTATAGTCAGCCTACTGTAAAAATGTAATTTTCCATGTGATAAACCCCGTCGTTTTGTAAGGGCCTGTTATCCAAGTCGATATCCCAGTACGAGTAAATGAGTATAGACATATTATCTGGTTATCTTCCCCAAAAAACTCAAACAACGGAAAACATAATTCGCAACTACATTCTGTACAATAGCAAAATATTTTGCGGGCAGCCTAGGGTGAAAATAAGTGGTATTTTCACTTTTGGTATACATCATTCAGGAAAATATGACGCAGTTGCAGTTACTTTAACTTTCATTTTAGAATGCTCCAAAATAAATAAGTTAGTTGTTAATTAAACTGTCCGAAAGTTTATAACTTCAAAGGCAAATGTGTCCCTTCTGAAACACATTTGGTTAGCAAAAATTCATGAGTGTCTGCGTGTGTTGGCGACCCGCGTGGCTGAAACGACATTTCACAAAGGAAAGAAAACGGTCCAGACAATAACATTGTTTGTTTGAGACTGCGACCCAGCGCGCCTGTCACTTGGAGTAATTTGCATTTGTTTAGTTACACAAAGGGCTGTAAACTATCCCCATTACAATCCAGTCCTGTATACCCTAGATAGATCAATCCTGGGTTTTCCTGTTCTTTGTTCCTTTTCACCCTTTATTGATTTATTTCATTAATACAAGTATAATTGTTATTTAAATTAGTTTGACTGTATTTGCTATTCATAAAGACTTTATAAGTGCTCCTTATTGGATGTAAATTTTAACATCCAATAACGATATTTATCACGATATTTATTCACGATATTTATTATTTGTTAAATTATACGAACCTAGTTATCTAAGACGGTATCAGTGAAATGCGTCCTGAATATCGTGACGTTCGCTACCGCCACTTCTAGGGATTTTGAAAACTTCCACTTTTGTTCTCAATCCATCGAATCAGCATGTGGCAGTTCACTGATAGTCTTAGGCCTCTCCCAATTTACGCCATAATACACGGTCCTGAGCCTTCCGCATCCAGTACCTGCTTGCGACTTTATAAAATAAGACTTTATATAAGTGAAAGGAGCACCGATTCTCGACCACTGGACCTGAATGCGTGAACGGAAATTTACGAGTAAAACGTCATCTGTTTCATGTTTTGCCTTTCCTAAATAAGAGACCGATAAAGTTTCACTTGTAATTTCCGTCCACGTCCTCTGCCCTGGGAGGAATTTGAAGCGGATGACGTCATCCGCATCAAAGTCCAGGACCGTGTATTGCGGGCTACGGCAAAAATCAGGGAGGCCTAAGTCTAACAGTGTACAGCCACAGACTGATATGATTGATTGAAGCGTTAGTACAGCTTTGAGCGATATGTACACATATGTAACTATTAACATTGAAAGGGTAAGCAGAGCATAGGTACTACACGTCCCCGTTCCATAACTAATGCTGTGGGAAAATGTACTCGAATGATGTAAGGGTGTAAATTGTGATAGATAAATAATTTATCACTCAAAGTCTGTTTTAATGTCTCAATAGAATTAAAGGGTAAATTTTCTCTATTGCCTGATTTCACCAGTTTCCGATAACGGTCAGCGGGTTCCTGTCCCTATAATATTGACATGAAGTCGTCCCTCCGCATTGTATCGTTCGTCCCATAGTGTTTTATAAATGGTTTAAACCGAATACTTTGGACATGGATCAGTAAACTCTCTTGAAATATTTTCAGTTTATGTAGTTCATTTACTCACGTGGAACATTTGATTTTAATAGTTATATTAACGGCTGAACTAATGGTTGTTACAATATTATGTATTTATATCGAGTTTTTTTTTACCGACTTCAAAAAAGGAGGAGGTTCCCAATTCGTACGCTATGTTTTTTTTGTACTTATGTATGTTACGCGATAGCGGCGCCAATTATGGATGGATTTTGAAAATTGCTTTTTTGTTTGAAAGAAGCTACTTCTGAGGTGGTCCCATATCCAGGGTATCAGAATCTGATGCTGGGATCCAGGAGAAATCGAGGGCAACCACCGAACATTGTAGGGACAAATAGTGCGTTTGTTAACTTTTTGATTAAGTGCTTTAAAGTACTACAATTTAATGAAGGTCTGGAGTCGATCTGATGATGGAACCGAAAGACAGTCGAGGGAATTCCTTAACGATTTACAGCAGTTACCTTGTGTTTCGGCTTGATTGATTTGTGTTGATGAGAACTTTACCCCTAGATAGATATACTTTTCGGTCCACCCGTCACTTAAAATATTAAAAAAAAAAATTTACATTAAAAATAGAACCGACTTCATTCAAATCCTTAAAAAAATAAAATTTACTTGGCAAAGTAATATGTATTTTAATTTATCAGATTTTAAAAAAGGTTTAACAAAAGTTTTAAAAAAACCGGCTAAGTGCGAGTTGGACTCGTCCATGAAGGGTTCCGTAGCAGCAAGTAATATAATATAAAGGTTTGTAGGTCGTTGTAACTTTGATTGATGTTTTAACGCGTTTGCAGTGGTACTGATTTTTGTAGGCGAAAATTGCGGTTTATGACAAAAAAAATTACGAAAATGTTGCCTGTGTCGAATACTGTTCTCACCTTTGACTACTAGACGAGCTTGACGCTAGAACAGTATTCGACGCAGGGAACATTTTCGTAATTTTTTTTGTTGATTTTCAAATTGACAGTGCCGATCGGTTCTGTTATCGAAACTGTGCCTAAACCTTTCCGTTCCAGAACGACTATAAATTCAACCAGTATACAGAGAGTGAATGCATGACTTTAAGGGCGTTCTCAATTTTATGTTCGATGTCTATCCGTGAAATGTTTTAACAGGGAATTGATAAATGTCATTCATATTACCTGCCGATATAAAATTACCCGTCGAACTAAACTGAAAACTTAAGTACAACACTGGTAAATGCTTTCCTCACGCAAAACTCATATTAAAGTAGACATACATATACATACTAAGTTTCTGCGCGGGGTTCTTCTATTCATAGAGTAATGTAATATCAATTTGAACTTTATGCCCTAATTGTAAACGAACTTTGCGACCTGTATATGTTACAAAGATATCATGATGCAAGTTTCATCATTATTTAAGCCGATTGACGCCAACTACAAGTCTAAATTGACTTCGCCTTTAGATTTACCACAATTTAAAAAAAAAATCTCAACTATTTATAAAATGGGGTGTTGATGACGAGTATGGGATAGTTTTCCATTGTCCGTTCATCATTTTGGAAAATTCTTACCTGCACAATTCTATGATTGTGAGTTCGTTATTTTAAAGCGACCATTGTGTATACACACAGTTCTATCATATCCGGCCGGACACAATAGTGTGTCACGCATTTATAATGGTTCTCAATTTAGTAAGCTTGTTTCGTACATTCGTTTCGCACATACACGTAAAGTACTCGTAAGCAGTAAGGTTTTGAAGAGAAAAGTAAAATAACTTTAATTACTAGCATAATACTACTATATTAATAAGAGTAATATATCTCTTATCAGTTGAATTATAGACCTTGGAGGGGGAAGTGCAGATTATAGATATATATCAGCAATCGCACTGACCTATTGTTCAACTTTACTGGCGCTTGAAGTTGCATTAAATAAGTACTTATAATTATTATAAACATTTTATCGCGTAGTACCATTGCTATTTGTAGTCACTCTTGGTAAGTTTATATGTATATTACTAATTATACGTTACCCAGCAATTTTCTCTTGTGCATCAATTTCGATTCTTTAACTTCTTCCAAGGAAGAAAATTTTGTTTTAAATTGTTTATTTTTAGATTATAAATTTTCTTATGGACTGAAGAAACTTTAGCACAACTGGTTAGTGTTGCTCTTGACGGGCCCTTTGCCCGGGTTTAAGTACCATTCGAAATGAGTCGTCGTGAATAATTTTGCATTATATTATGCCAATAATTAAAACAAGAAAGCCGTGAGATCGTTCTCACCAGAATGCCCCTCTCTAACACGTTTATTGTTAAAGTGAAAGTTCAATCCGATTGACTTTGTCATTTTCGTTTTATTTCACACTTTGAACAGATGATCCACGTGACCTAGTGACGTAGTTTAACGCGACAGAGTCACATACTACAGAGAAAGTCTCGCCGTAAGCCCCTCTGTACTCTATTTTATAGAGAGGGGCTAATAAGCTCTGCAAGTACAGAGATATTACGTAGTTATATAAATTAAGTAGTTGTCGTTTAAATGATTTCCATACTTGATTAAAAAATGAATTACTGTTATTTCAGAAGGAGCAATGTAAAGATGGTATCTACAGCGGTCATAATTATATCACTCGTCTTAGCAGTCACAAAATCAGGTGATTCTAAAGTCGTTGATGTCGTTGATCTTAATCAAGAAAAATGTGCTAAGCTATCATCGTGTTCTTCCTGTATAGAAGATATTAATTGCACTTGGTGTGTTATCAAGAGTAAATGTACTAAGCAATCATGCGGCAACGATAACGTCATATTTCCAAAAGAGATTCCTTCTCTAATGACTGGACCGCAGTTTTGTCCACGAGTTGTGGAATCGGGAAACGTTTTGACAATCAAAAGTGGAATGAAAGAAATTATTGCAGTGAAAATAACACAGATACATTTCTATATGGCGTTTACTCCATGGAAATGTAAAGTTATGCTGGAAGGTGCTGAACCGAAGATAGTTACGGCATCGCTAGTTGGTGACAGTGTGTATTGTGAAGCTATGGAATTTAAAAACGAATCCAATAAACCGTACGTAAACGGCGGTGTTTCAGTTTTATGGGACTATTCTAAAACATTTGACGGGTCGTTTCCATTCAGAGTATGTCGTTGTGACTTAGACCCCACTTGTAGTGCTTGTGAAAATAAAAGGACCTTTTAGTATATATTTTGTTTTCTTACTTTCTTCATCAAACAAGGAAGTTTATTTTTTTGTCTTGGCAATGGTAACTACGGAATCGATTATTTTTTCACCGTAGAATACAATGTAAAGGAATAGATTTTTTTTTATATTTAGCTCGCCAAATTGACGTCGCCACCATCCTGATGGAAAGCCGTGGCGCATCTAGCGATTGGGGGCCACTTCTGACAGTGATCCCCAAGTTGGCGGCCTTGTGATGTGCCTCTTCACGCTCCTCTTGAAGAACCCGAGATTGTAAGATGAGGGAAACACGTGTGCGGGCAGGTCGTTCCAGGTTTTTGTAGTTCGACAGAGGAACGATCTTTTGAAACGCTCTGTTTTGGCGAAGATTCTCTCCACTGTGTATGAGTGACATCTCTGCCCGGCACGCGTTGTTCGGGATCTGAAAGGAGAGGGTGGGATCAGGTTGAAGAGCTCTTCAGAACATGCGCCGTGATACATTCGGTAGAAGGCAGTCAAGGACGCGTGACGAAGGATGGTTCTTCGTTGCGCCAACGGTTCGAGTTCTCCCGTCACCTCGGACGACCAATTATTCGGATAGCACGTCTCTGCATAGCGTCAAGCGCGTCTAGTAAGTATTTTATTTGATTACACAAATTTTTGAAATCGGTAATGGGAGAAAAATATTCCGTTCATACTACTAAGGCGGCAGACAAGGACACTGCTCAGTCAGCGGTGCTACACTAATGTTGCCAAAAAATAAGTATTGGTGTTTAAAAGTGAAACAAAGGTGATCTCTGCAAAGTTACAAATAATTAGGTTAGTAGGTATATTACAAATATTTACCTAATCATAAAAAAATACGTACTTGGCAAGTGAGTTTATTGAGAAAATATTATCGATATCTACTGTAGAAGATGGCCGGGAGCTATGAGCAAACCAGTTCACAACGAACGTATATTAACCATTTACAAAAGAAAGTACGAGAAACTTTTTCAATAAGTGGCTTTGTTTTATTAATATTTGCAAGAATATGTTTCAAATAAATACGTGGTATTCACATCCACACTGATACTATTCATTCTGTCGTGTGCTGTACTGAACCCATTACGTGGGACAAAAACGAATGGTGAAATCTGGTCGTACGGTAGGTCTCTGTTTAGCCTTCAGGAATAAAAGCGTGAATATTATTAGGTGCTTACTTACCTACCGTTACAAAGTACTTTCAATATTTTCAACCTAAAAATTAAGATGTTAATTCATGACATTAGCAAATGTATAAAGACTAATACTGTTCTATTTACACCATGACATTAGTTAACTTTCAAACTGATTTTTTCATTGACTGCTGTATCATAAACTTTTCAGCATAAGAAATTGTAAACTAGCTTGTAGGACCAAATTTTAATCCCCTTTACATCTTCAGTCCAAAATATCTTCCTACATCTGCCACTTCATTATTTTGTATTTTAAAATACTTCATAAGATTTACGAGGCATTAATTAGCACCTTAGCACTCCGATAAGTCAAATCAAAAATAAGTTCTTCTTTGTTAGCTGGACTTTAATTAGAGTCACATGTTACCATAGGACTTTTAACGGAACAAAAGAAAACAGCAACAAAGAGTATGCGGGTAGAGTTGCACCGTAGACCGTAGCTAGTATTTTGTTGGAGGAAATTGAAAAAGTAAACTTTATTGGAAACTTGCTTTTGAACAATTTTTCTACCACTATTTGGCTACAGTTTACACTTTCATATAAAAAAGTTGGTACCATAATATATTCATTTAAATGTACCAGTGGTATTCCTTCTCTACAGACATCGTGTTAACACTGATCGTAGTCAATATCGGCTGCCCAAGCATCGTTTTCTTTCATAGCCAGTGGCTAACTGCCTTTATTACAGAACGCTGACGTTTCAGCAACCGTAATTGTTAATGTTATTAACTCCTACAGCAAAGGTAAATTGTTTGTGTTAGGAGCGAGTGCACGAAGGCATGTAGTGTAATTACCAGAGGGTACGATGAAGACCGCGAGAAATGAAGACCAACATCTGTAGATTAGAACTTGATTTCATGTATAGTGAAGTTTGTAGTTGTTTGGCTTTATAGCCAAAACACTTCACAAACATGAGTGTGTTAAGTAATTTGTAATGTTTACGTGTATATGCTGAAGACGGAACCAGTGTGTACCTTTAACCCTTCAAAAAGTCGTTATAGAAATGGCGGAGTCAATAATGACAGCTTTTTTCCAGAGGTACTCTTTGCACAGCGTTCGGGAAATACGATAGCTGGTTCCGGTTGGCACAGGTGGAAACACTGAAGACTAGAACATATTTTTTAAACAGCTGTTAGTCATACAATTGTAAGCCACGCGACTAGATCGAAATGAAGAAAATTTACTGGTTAAATGTCTTTTGATGAATAAGTTGTAAATTCTCGCTGCTGTGAGTTAGCTAGCTAGCTAACTCAAACGGTTACAAATATATGAAGGTCAAAAAGCCGTAAATTTTAGTACTGACTGACTGACATATCGTACATACCTAAACCTTACCTACTTCCAGATGATCTGGAAAGATGAAATTTGGAATCCAGCTCGATAATTGTGTGCAAGCGTAGAAAAAACCCTAAAATAAAAAAAGTAAAAAATAGGGGGTGTCGCAAGGGCTAGAGGCTCAAGGTAGAGTTTAGTCAGTAAGAGTCTGACATAATCACACGGCCAGCCGTGTGGTACGCATGTAGCGTTCTCTACCTCCACCCCTCGATCCCGGGTGGTGCCTTAGGGCTCAAAAAAAAAACATACAATTTTTTTTAATTATTGCGATTCAAAGGTTACAACGTTACAAACAGATATTTGAAACTATCGAGCTATATAACAGAAATATATAAATAAAGTTGAGTCAGAAAATAAGTGGTCAAAAAACGCTAAATATCCGGCCGACTGGCGGCGGCGCGCGGCACCACATAATTATACAGCACAGAACAGAAGTAAGTAAGTAAGTAAGTAAGTAAGTAAGTAAGTAAGTAATCTTTATTGACTTAAACATTTTAACACTCATATCCAATATGACATTCCACATTTAGCCGGGAACCGTTCGGATTAACCCCTGCCATTCCCATGCTAGTTGACACTGTGTTACAGGTAGGATAAGGATAACCACAAACAGCGCTGTTGCAGCCATCGCAACCAATGTCAATTTGTACTGGATTTGTTTTTTCTGCGTCCTCAAACTAGGTAGATACCTATTTAAAAGAGGACCAGACAAGGAAAAAAAAAATAAAAATATAAAAAAGAGAATATAAAAAATAATAGATAAGAATGGAAGTGTGAGTGTTGAGTGCTTGTTATGTGGTATAGACATATATATATAGTAAATCTACATGCCTAGTTTTCTTTACAAAATGGAATGATATCCCACCAAAAACAAAAAATGTTAAAAAGGAGAGCAAAGTTCAATACAAAAATAATGCTTGGCTGTGGGCTTAGCCGCAAAAAGAATGGAGATCTAAATGAGTGCCAAGTTCTATGCAAAATCCAAATTGATTTCAAAATTTGAGAGTATCCAATCTTTTAAAATCCTCTTTTATGCTTATACTATTCTTAAAAACTATCAAATGTCGAAAGTTTATCGAGGATTCTCTAAAGTGAAACTAAACTAGATAAAAGCTTCCTACGGCATATAGGCTTTTGGTTTAGTTTGCAATTTTAGCAAAACTGTAACAAGAAATCTTTGTATAAGCAAAGGTAGTTTGCGAAAAGTCGGACACTGAACATCGGTATTATTACAATTGTTTCCGACTTTTAAGGAAATTTAGAAGTTGATTATGAAACAATTGTTACGTTACAACATTAGGAGTATCTTTTACCTACCTAGAAGTACAGGAAGGTGATATTATTAAATAAATTCAATTCAATCTAAAAAAAACGGATGTTTTCATGAACACGCAGGAAAACTTTGTTGACTTTTAATTTTTGTATTTGTTCAGTTATATCATATTTAGCAAATGTTCTCAATGCCTGAGTAATTTGCATATAAAGACCAGATTAGTCAGTATAAAGTAGCCGTTTAAAATGGTCCACATTTCCACAAAGGTACTGTTATTCTAATGAGAGTGGAGCCCCTACGAAAATGATTGCGTGGTTTAGGAAAACAAAGACTTAGATCCTATTTTAGAGGAATATTTCAAATATTTTATTTGCGATCGTCTGTAACTATCTGACTTCTTGTTAACTATTCATTATTATTATTATCAATCGCTAATTACGTAAATGAAATGAATCTTCCGAAAATGTAACCTGACCGTTTTGTAAACATAATCTATCAGTCTTCAATGTTTAGCTATGCATAGTTTTTGTAATATCTAAGTATTATAATCGTGCTAGGACACCATCTCCCTGGCAAAAGGACTAGAAAGTGAAGGGGGGACCGATTCTATAACTTTATAAATAAAGTTTATAACAATAAAATAAATAAATAATAATAATAAACTTTATAACAATGTCTACGCTTGTGTAGTCGGGAACTATTATCTATAACAGTATAAGTAGTAGTTTTAACGACGACGACGGTCTTGTGAGAGTGATATGTAAAGATTTAAGATTTAATATAGGTAAATATGAAAACATATCAAATCGCACAGCGATGCTTCATTTCTTGGTCATGCATTTTCAAACTCTAGTTAAAGATATTTCGTAGCAAAAACGAGTCAGAATATCGAAAAAAGTGCTGAAGCAGAGTGATGTAAATTGGAAATGTAATGATCCAAAAGATGATAACAGATGATGTCGGTTTCTGAACTTTCAAAGTAATAAATACACATAGTACTTAAATACTTATGTCGGTAGATACAAGATAATAAGGCGACCTTAAAACATGTAAGGATGAATGATTTCGTATAAATTTAGTAATTGTAATGTTACGGATCTTTTTTGTGGAAATCAGGCCTGCTTCTCATATTCGTATAATAAATTAACTGCTTTTGTATAAAAATCTTTATCTACATTAACAGTTTGTCATAAAAAATACAAGTCAGAAAGTGTTCAATTCAATTGATAAATTGACATTTATCAATATCGCGATCGAAACTGCCCTGAAAATGAAAATAGTTAAAGAAGTGAAATAATAGCTTAAATAATTTATTCGTCAGACTATAAACTAAGTAATATATAATTTCCACTTAATTTTTGTTCCTTTTTAAGCTCGCAGCGAGAAGTTCTCGGGTTAACCAAGTTCTTGTCTCTGTTGTAAAGTTTATCTCGTGAAGTTGTGTCCCTTACTACGTTTTAATATTTATAGCCGCGAAACCAGGTACTCCCAAAGGATTTCTCTGAAAACCCAACCCTATGTGTTGTACACTTTTATATCAGTTTGTCAAGAGATATGTCTACAGAACATTCATTGGTGCCTCTGTACTAGGCTGGTCTATATCTAACTAATATTATAAAGAAGAAAGATTATTTGTTTGTATCATCAACTACTGAACGGATTTGAAAATGTACACATGTAGGTGCCTGTTTCGCATCCTAAAAATTGAATTTTGTGAAACCCTTTTCTCTATAAATTTCAAGTTCTAAGTGCATATTATTATACTTATGGGTATTATAATGAGCGAGTCACCCGATACTGTTAAAAACTAAGAAGTGCTTTACTACCTAGATACCTCATAAACTATGTAATAAGAATATGAACAGACCGACTAAAACAAAATATAAGTTCATTCAAGTAAGAGCAAAACAATCAATTTCTATACTTTCCTTTTACACAATACTCGTAGCACCAATAGTTTCAATTAATCCAATGAACTGAATGAAAATGAACATTGCAAATACTGTTTTGTTTCCATTAATCTTCGTGCTAGAACTACTTTCCTAGTGTTAAATAGTAGGAGTGAATTAATTAAACATTGCAAGGTAATTGTAATGCGCCGTACTTCCTAAAGCCCAGCCGTTGGGAAGGAAGTTGTCGCCGGAAGTAGTTGGGAGGCGGCGGAAGCTACGTGGCGTGCTAATATGGAGCGACGTCTGTTTAAAATTATTTTCTACTTACTTGTGTATGGTTATTCTAGAATCTAGATTTAGGATTTGATTTTGATGAGTAAAGTCAGTGTTGAAGTAATTGTTTGGTCGTAAAAATGCACTATCATGATAAAATTTTGGAACGCCAATGTTTTTATACTGCTGAGGCGCACTTTTGTAGACGCCTTTGGACGTTTGCAATTCCAAAGCTGCTATACTCTACTGGTGCTCGACTCTACAAGAAACTTCTAAAACCTGATTTGGAGAAATGTGTGATTTTCTTTTAACGGGACTATGGTAGAAATGGTTCTTAATTGTATTTTTCATGTAGATATTAAATCGCCCCGTGTGGACGGGTAAAAGTACAAAATGTCACCACACTAATACATCCCGAGGGTAACGTAATAGGCGACTAAGGGAAAGCTTTTGCAAAAAGATCCATTGCGTAGAGAAGGAAAACTCGAAATGAAACCCGGTTGTCTGTGAAATGACAATCGTTAAGTCAAGTTGAAGGCCTTATGGGTGGCTGGGAAAATTTCAACTGCAGATGAAATTTGTCCATTTTAACACGGCAATAGGCTTACCACCTATTACGTGGGACATAAAACTATAAGGTGAAATGTGGGCGTATATTATGCCTCTGCCTACCCCTTCGGGGATAAAGGTGTGACGTGTGTGAAATAAATATTTATTTCATATACATACCTACATATAGGTATGTATATTAAATAAATATTTATTTCATAATACCTATCATACTTACTCATTAGTATTTAACCTATTTTTGAAGATGAATTTCACAAATTCGACAGGTTTAATTTTAATGAAATCGACGTTTTCAAGAAGAAATAAAGCCTTATCATCACATCACCATTTCAAAAAGATATTTATTGTGCTACTAGATTATTTGATTTTGTATTAGTTTTCATACTTTTTGAGCTATTTAACTTTTCGGCACCCATATGATCGGGTTTTAGCTGCTGAAGAAAATGTGGATGCTATCATGCTACGTTATAAAGGTTCTAAGGATATTTTGCTTTCTTGTGCGCGTATTGGGTGTGGACATGAAAAACAAAGGAAATCTTACATGAAAATTTAAAAAAGGGTACACGTTTGGCAAAAAGTCTAGAAACGGAACTAATATTTTGCAGGCTGGCTACATTGTCAAAAAGCTGCCAGTAACGTCACATATGTCTGTCAGTCAATGACGGTACACAATTTTAAATGGTGGGATTTATTGACGGTTGTTGACAACTGAATACTGATTGGTGGTTCTTTCAGCGGGTTGCCATATGAACAGCACAGTGGCTCCTCCATTATTTTCTTCTCTTTTTTGCCAAGCTGTACCTACTTAATAGATTTTTGAATTTTCTTGGTAGAATTTACTTTTATGAAGAAAGAACAGACCAACGTTGAGGAGTGGACAGGCAGATTTTAATATTAGAGGCATATTTCTATTTTGAAGAGGGCTTTGTTTCATTGCTCTCTATTGATAACAAGGTTATTAAATAAGGAGCTGATAAAAGCGGTGTACTTACAAACTTCTAGTCAAATTGTTTTTATTAATCAGGATATTAACCCGCTATTCCTAAATATTTAAATCAATACCTACCTTTGACTGAAGAGAGTAGTATCAAAAGAATCGTCGCTCGATATTTCAATAGAGCTTTGTATGTTGTTGGAATGGTTATATATTAAAATACCAGAAATCAAAATGCCTTTACTTAAAATGCATTAGACCAAAATACCCGAATTCGAAATACCTTAACATTCAAAATACCTTATTTCAGTACACCTTACCGTAAAATGTCTAAATTTAAAATACAAATAATTATTATATCAAAATTCAAAATACAAATTTTCAAATATCCTTAATTTAAAATACCGAAAATAGAATACAATGCGTCACTGTCACTCACACGTTTTGTTATTTGGCTTTAACTTATTTACACCCCCCCCCCCTCCCCCCACCTAAGTGAAGCCGCAGTTGTAGCCGTAGGTCTGTTGGTCCTTGGGTATCCTTCTGAGGGCTTACCCGGGGCTCCCAACTGTAGGCTGTTATTTAGGATAAGGTATTTGAACATTTTAGGATAAGGTATTTGATAAATTTATTTTTTAGGTTTCGGTTATTCGACCGTAAGGCATTTTAAATTATTTATATTATAAATATTTGCCTTTTGAATATTGATAATTCGATTTCGGGTATTTTGGGCTACTATATTTTCATTATAATTTCTGGTATTGTGACGGTATTGTATGGTATTGTGTGGTATTGTGACCTTTAATTCATTTAAATTTACTTCATATGAAGAAAAGTCTTACTAATATTATAATTGCAAAAGTTTGTGAGTGTGTTGCTAGAGGTCTGGGTGTGTTACTCTTGCACGCTCTAACGATAAATTATAATCTGGGATATCGGTTATATATTAAAATACCAGAAATCAAAATGCCTTTACTTAAAATGCATTAGACCAAAATAACCGAATTCGAAATACCTTAACATTCAAAATACCTTATTTCAGTACACCTTACCGTAAAATGTCTAAATTTAAAATACAAATAATTATTATATCAGAATTCAAAATACAAATTTTCAAATATCCTTAATTTAAAATACCGAAAATAGAATACAATGTGTCACTGTCACTCACACGTTTTGTTATTTGGCTTTAACTTATTTACACCCCCCCCCCCCTCCCCCCACCTAAGTGAAGCCGCAGTTGTAGCCGTAGGTCTGTTGGTCCTTGGGTACCCTTCTGAGGGCTTACCCGGGGCTCCCAACTGTAGGCTGTTATGTACGATAAGCTCCCGACTTAGTCTTCTAACCTAACCTATCCGAGTCGGGATACTCTGAGTCGGGGTGTTAACCATTCACAGATATATTATAATAGCGTCCATGTAGGATTTAAATCATGTTAAAAAAAAAGGTATTTTGTGTTTGAACATTTTAGGATAAGGTATTTGATAAATTTATTTTTTGGGTTTCGGTTATTCGACCGTAAGGCATTTTAAATTATTTATATTATAAATATTTGCCTTTTGAATATTGATATTTCGATTTCGGGTATTTTGGGTTACGATATTTTGAGTAAAGGCATTATAATTTCTGGTATTGTGACGGTATACCTGTTGGAATACACATTGAAAAATTAAAAGTTATAGAAAGGGTAAATTTTCTTTGTTGCCTGATTTCATCACTTTCCGATAAAGGTCAGCGGGTTCCTGCCCCATTATATTTTGACATGAAATCGTCCCTCCGCATGGTATCGCTCGTCCCATAGTGTTTTATAAATGGTTTAAACCTATTTAAACCGGATGCTTTGACATGGATATCTAAAACTCTCTTGAATTTATTTGAAGCTTACGTACTCACGTGGAATATTCGATTTTAATACTCATGTTAAGAGCTGAACTAATGGATGTTATAATGTATTTATAACTAGATTTTTTTCAAAATCCGATCAACGAGAACTTAAACGTGTATAAATATATTAAAAGATTTAATATGTACTTCATATTTTAATAATAAAAGTAGGTAAAAGGTTAGATAGTAAATACTACTATTGACGATATTCTCAATTCAGATGATTAGTAACTGTGTAATACAAGAAATATACGTTTACAATACAATTACAATAAATTAAACTAAGTTCACATGATAACCTAGGCGCACGCGGTTGGCATGCTGCATTGCCTACTAGCACGTGTCCAGTAACGCGGTTATCACGTTCTAGTAGTATCAATACAGAGTAAATGGGGTCTATGATAGTATTATTGTTCCGTTTTGTGCCATTATATTCGTACCTTTTCAGCGGTTTCCTCTCAAAGCTATCTCCTAGAGTTTGTAACAAGTCTAGTAAGTACCTAGTATCCTTATATTAATTGCATTATTTTTAACGAATATCAGCAACCGTGTCTCCAGTCAAGTGTGTTATGAGTAGGTTCACGTCTTGGGATAGTAATGGCTGGGTACCGAAGTGACGACGCGAGAATTAAATAGTTGCACAGAATGGCAAGTATATTGTACTCACAAAAATGTTAAAAATGTGAAGCATTTAGTAAATTTACAGGAAGTGAATTTAATTCACTGATTTTCAGTGCATACTCAATTTTATGATCACTGGCTGATGAAATAACCTGACAGGGACGTGATAAATGTCATTCGTATTACCTGCCGATATGAAGTTACCCGCCAAACTAAACTGAAAATTGAAGGGCGGGGTTGGTAAATGCTTTCCTCACGCAAAAGTCATATTAAAGTAGGCATATTTATACTAAGTTCCTGTTTCTTTTGTTTCACTTCTATTCATGTTGTTCTTCTATTTATAGAGTAATCTAATATAAATTTGAATTTTTTCCCGTAGTTGTAGATCAATTTGACGACCTAATTAAGTTACAAAGATACCATGATGCAATATGCAAGTTTCATCTTTATTATAAGTTGAATGACGTCAACTATAAGTTATGGACCTCTCCTAAAGATAGTCACAACGTTCGGTGTTACGCCACCTGCGTCTAGTGGGCTTCCTCGACCGCTGTAAGGTTCTCAGAGCGGTGCTGCAGGAGTCCTACCAGCGCCATTCTACGTTTATCAGTATCATTTCGCAGTCCGACGAGCAAGATGCCCCCATTGTCATTTGAACCGTGCACAATGTGCAATTGGATATCATAGTTCCCTACAGCCGAATATTTTTTATAATAAAGTGCATTAGAATTGTTCGGATTTTTAGAGTAAACTTGAACAGATCTAAAAACGCCTTACTTTGATTTTTCACAAACTACCACTTTTATTGTTGTATGTAAGCTAGCGGCTATATAATAATATAAATGATGTCTTAGTGTAGCGGTTGGAGTACCTACTATGACTAAGGAAATGGGGATCTTTGGTTCTAAACACATCTTTGTGTGATGCACACATAGATTTAGAAAGCGAAAAATTCTAAATCAATGGATGTACATCAGTTCTATTCTATGTTTATGTGTGAGTTATACGTATCTATGTATTTAAAAATAAAAACATCTCAAAAATTTAATGTATTTTCAAAATATTTAACAATTGTGTGTTTATTTAAGTTATCTACAATATATTGTACTATGTTTTTGACCTCTTATCAGTTAAATTATTGATCTTAGAGAGGTTAGTGCAGATGAAAGATATCTATCAGCAGTTGTACTGACCTTTTGTTCAACTTTACAGGCACTTGATGTTATATGCAACAAGTATAAATATTAACACTTTATCTCGTGGTGCTATTGCTATTTGCAGTCACTCTTGGTAAGTAAGTTTAATTACAATTTCCTCTTAGACATCAATATAAATTCTTGAACTTCTTTTAAGCAGAAAATTCTCTTTTAAATTGTTTATTTTAGATTAATTAAACAATTTCTTCGGTACAGTCCTTTAGCTCAACTGGTCAGAGTGTTGTTCCTGACGGGCGCTTTTGCTCGGGTTTTAGTCCCATTCGAACCAAGTTTTTTTTATATATGACAGTTTTGCTTTATTAGAAAATTAAAATAAGTTCCGCGAAATAAGAGATATTACGGGGTTAAATAACTTGGTTGCTTATGTCTGTCTCTTAAATCCTTTAAGTACTTTTTAACCATAAATTGCCCCTAACTTTCAGAAGGAGAAATGAAAAGATGGTATCTACAGCGATTATAATTCTATCACTCGTCTTAGCAGTCACAAAATCAGACGAATCTAAAGTCGTTGATCTCAATCTAAGAGAAATGAATGAAAAATGTGCTAAGCTATCATCGTGTTCTTCCTGTATTGAAGATATTCATTGCACTTGGTGTGTTATCAAGAGTAAATGTACTAAACAATCATGCGGCAATGATAACGTCATATTTCCTAAAGAGATTCCTTCTCTAATGACTGGACCGCAGTTTTGTCCACGAGTTGTGGATTCGGAAAACATTTTGACAATCAAAAGTGGAGTGAAAGAAATTATTGCAGTAAAAATAACACAGATACATTTCTATATGGCGTTTACTCCATGGAAATGTAAAGTTATGCTAGAAGGTGCTGACCCGAAGATAGTTACGGCATCGCTAGTAGGTGACAGTGTGTATTGTGAATCTATGGAATTTAAAAATGAATCCAATAAACCGTACGTAAACGGCAGTGTTTCAGTTTTATGGGACTATTCTAAAACATTTGACGGGTCGTTTCCATTCAGAGTATGTCGTTGTGACTTAGACCCCACTTGTAGTCCTTGTAAAAATAAAAGGACCTTTTAAGTAGTATAGTTTTTGATTTTTTCTATTACAAAAATGTTGCCATGCCGGTCGCATTCGAGACAATGGGCAGTTGGGGCATGGAAGCTAAAAAGTTTGTGAAAGAAATAGGCCGTAGAATAAAGGAGAAAACTGGTGACTCTCGCTCTGGCTCGTATCTGATCCAAAGGTTAGCTATTGCCATCCAGCGCGGAAATGCAGCCAGCGTTATGGGCACCTTTGCATCGGATACGACCCGGGGTGGGTTATTTAGCTAACATATTTTGTAAGCTTATTATTTGACAATATTATTATTTGACATTACTTGTATGTAGATATAATTAAATTTTATAATTTCATGAAAAACCAAACATTTTAGTATATATTTTTGTTTTCTTTCTCTGTTCATCAAACAAGGAAGTCTATTTTTTTGCCTTGGCAATGGTAACTACTGAATCGATTTTTTTTTCACCGTAGAATACAATGTAATGGAATAGAATTTTTTTTTCTACTACACAAATTTTTGAAATCGGTAATGGGAGCAAAATATTCCGTTCATACTACTAAGGCGGCAGACCAGGACACTGCTCACCGGAAAGCAGTCACCGAAGCCCATGGACGTTTGTAATATCAGCGGTGCTACGCTCACGTTGCCGACAAATAAGTATTGGTATTTAAAAGCGAAACAAAGGTTATCTCGGCAAAGTTACAAAAAATTAGGTAAGTAGGTGTATTACAAATAATAACCTACTCAAAAAAAATTACGTAGGTACTTGGGAAGTGTGTTTACTGAGACAATATTATCTATACCTACTGTAGGAGATAGGCAGGAGCTATGAGCATAACCAGTTCACAACGAACATTTATTAACCATTTACAAAAGAAAGAACGAGTAACTTTTTCAATAAGTGGCTTTGTTTTATTAATATTTGCAAGATATTGTTTCAAATATATACGTGGTATTCTCATCCTCACAGAAACAATTCATTCTGTCGTGTGCTTTACTAAACGAACCTTGGACCTTACCATCTGTTACGTAGGACAAAAACGAATGGTGAAATCTAGTCGGAATGTATATCTCTGTTTACCCTTCGGGGATAAAAGCGTGACTATTATTAGCTGCTTACGCACCTACCGTTACAAAGTAATTTCCATTTTTAACCTAAAAATTAAGATATTAATTCATGACATTAGCATAATGTGTAAAGACTAATACTGTAGTAGGTATTTACACTATGACATGTTAACTTTCAAACTGATTTTTTTTCATTTACTGCTGTATCATAAACTTTTCAGCCTGAGATATTGTAAACTAGCTTGTAGGACCAAATTTTAATACCCTTTACATCTTCAGCCCAAAACATCTTCCTACATCCGTCACTTCATTATTTTGTGTATTAAAATACTTCATAAGATTTACGAGGCATTAATTAGCACCTCAAACACTCCGATAAGTCAAACCATTTACAATGTTCTTCTTTGTTAGCTGAACTTTAATTAGAGTCACATGTTACCATAGGGCTTTCAGCGGAACAAAAGAAAACAGCAACAAAGAGTATGCGGGTAGAGTTGCAGCGTAGACCGTAGCTTGATTTTGTTAGGAAAATTGAAAAAGTAAAAGTATATTGGAAACTTTTTTTCAAACAATTTTTCTACCACTATTTGGGTACTGTTTACACTTTCATAAAAAAAGTTGGTGCCATATTCATTTCAATGTACTAGTGGTAGTACTTCGCTACAGACATTGTTTTAACACTGAACGTGGTCAATATCGGCTGCCCAAGCAAGAAAGTATCGTTTTCTTTCATAGCCAGTGGCTAACTGCCATTATTACAGAACGCTGACGTTTCAGCAACCGTAATTGTTAATGTTATTAACTCCTCCAGCTAAGGTAAATTGTTTGTGTTAGGAGCGAGTTCACGAAGGCATGTAGTGTAATTGCCAGAGGGTACGATGTAGACCGCGAGAAATGAAGACCAACATCTGTAGATTAGAACTTGATTTCATGTATAGTGAAGTTTGTAGTTGTTTGGCTTTATAGCCAAAACACTTCACAAACATAAGTGTGTTAAATAATTTGTAATGTTTACGTGTATATGCTGAAGACGTAAAACTAAACTACATAAAAGCTTCCTACGGCATATAGGCTTTTAATTTAGTTTGCAAATTTAGCTTACTTTAACAAGATATCTTTGTATACGCAAAGGCAGTTTGCGAAAAGTCGGAAGCTGAACATCGGTATTATTGCAATTGTTTCCGACTTATAAGGAAATTTAGAAGTTGATCATGAAACAATTGTTACGTACAACATCAGGCGTATCTTTTACTTACCTACAAGTACAGAAGGGAGATATTGAGTAAGTATTCATGAACACGCAGGAAAACTTTGTAGACTCTTAATTTTTGTATTTGTTCAGTTATATATTGTATTTATGTATACTCATCAAATGTTTTCAATGCCTGAGTAATTTGCATATAAAGACCAGCTTAGTCAGTATAAAGTAGCCGTTTAAAATGGTCCACAGTTCTACAAAGGTACTGTTATTCTAATGAGAGTGAAGCCCCTACGAAAATGATTGCGTGGTTTAGGAAAACAAAGACTTTGATCCTATTTTAGAGGAACTTTCAAATATTTTATTTGCTGTAACTATCTGACTTCTTGTTACTTATTCATTATTATCAAACGCTAATTGCCACAATGTTTTCACTGCCTCTGTGGCGCAGTCGGTAGTGATACCGCCTGCGGTACTGGAGGTCGTGGGTTCGATTCCCACCGGAGACAAATATTTGTGTGACCCATAAATGTTTGCCTCAAGAGTCTGGGTGTTTCTATGTATAATATGTATGTATTTAAAAGTATATAAGTATTAATATCCGTGGTCTGATACCCATAACACAAGCAGGTTATTCCTAGCTTACTTTGGGATCGGATAGCGTTGTGTGAAATGTCCGTGAATATTTATTATTTATTATTTATTAATTACGTAAATGAAATGAATCTTCCGAAAATGTAACTGACCTTTTCATAAAAATAATCTATCAGTCTTTAATGTTTAGCTGTGGATAGTATTCTAAACTTGCTAGGACAGCATCTCCCCGATAAAAGGACCCAGGACGTAGAAAGCGAAAAGAGCACCGATACTCTATCACTGGACCAGAATGCGTGAACGGAAATTTACGAGTAAAACGTCATCTGTCCATGTTTTGCCTTTCCTAAATATGAGAAAGATAAAGTTTCACTCGAAATTTCCGTCTACGCATTCACGTAGCATACACCGAGAATCAGGGCCCTGGGAGGAATTGGATGCAGATGACGTAGGACCGTGTATTACGGGTTACGGCGAAAATCAGAGAAGACAGCGTACAGCCACAGGCTGATATGATTGATTGAAGCATTAGTATAGAGCTTTGAGCGTTATGTAGACATTTGTAACTATTGATTGAATCAACATTAAAAGGGTAAGGTATACTACACGTCCCCGTTCCATAACTAATGCTGTGAGAAAATGTACTCGAAAGATGTAAGGGTGTGAATAGGATAGATTATTTTATTACTCAAAGTCTGTTTCTTTTAAGTTTCTAAGAATATTAAGTACGTACGTACGAGTATCTAGTACAGCGTGCAAGTTACTTACTTAAAGCGGCCATCCTGGCTATCTCTACCTATCTACTTCTAATCAAGCTCAGTAAGTTGCTCTTTTCAATTAACAAACGTCACGGCTAATTTTTCTTTCTCGGAAAAAGTATTTCAGTATAGAGGGAGAACGTATTGTTACGTAGTTCTTTGTCGTTAGACTTTTATACTGTTAGGTGAAATGACAAAGTTTGTAATTAAAACACAATATTTTTGTTAAGTGTAAAGTCGCATCAGTTTAAAGTATTTTTTTAAATATGACTTTAGTAAACAGAAAAAGTTTATGATGAAAAAGATGGACGTTTTATCGTTTCCTCTGAAAATTTCTCACGAAAAAAGGGGAACTTATGCTAGTTATGTATATAACTATTAAAAGCATAGCATGCAGGTGTTATAAACAAACATTTATTACGTGTTAACAAGGCATGGTTGCATTGCAGATGCCTGCATCTGTGTGATAAAAGTTTGGCGTACTACTTTTTAAGCCAGCAGAGGTAGTTTTACAAAGGCCTTGTACACGATACGAGGAAATAATTTATAGTCTACACTGCACTTGTATTGTTTTTGTAACAAGAGATTGGATTTCCTGATGTAGTAGCGTAAAGGTTTTAAAGTTTTGTTGATAAAGAAAGAATGCTGGGGTATTTTGAACTTAAAGAAACTTGAAAGAACATAAACCTTAGAGTACATAATAGTAGGTATAACCTATTAGGTTGTAGGTATTACCTTTTAATGCGTCACCGTTTAAACTTGGACAAATAATTAGAGGACCCAGCATTTCTCGAGTTTTAGCGAGACTAACGTACCTAATTGTATTAAGTTGAGATCAAATAGAAATGGCACTGATGTACTTGTAAGGTTGAGTACTCTATAAATAAATAACTGTATTCTTCCACGTGGCAATCTCCTGACTCGAATTAACTTTGACATTATTTTTTGTTGTCAAGTTCATATTTCATCGAAGTCTCCTTTATATTACGAAGTTGAAGTATCAAGCAAACAAAAGATAATAAAATATGCCCTTATCATGTCTTAGAAAAGTGTTACAGACCGTAGTCGCCTCAAAACAGACGTAAACTCGAGGCCGCCGTCGGGTTCCGCCCGCCCTCGCTACGTTACTCGGTAATCTAATTTGAAAATGATGAAGCCGAAGGAAATATATTTCACTTTAGTTTCTAAAGTGACGGTAAAAATAGGTCGTTAAATAATCTTCGGTTGAACGGATCTTCACTTTTGTAGAAAAGCGATGTCAACATCGTTATTAGGGTTCGGGTTTTTGACGTTTTTGACAAAATACTGGTTAGGTAACGACTCTACGATGCGTAGCGATTCTTTAAAGACTCTCAGAAGTCAACGAACTCAATCTAATTTACGATTAATAGGTATGGTACAATGGTAAAACGCAAAGATATAATTATATACTCGTAAACATAGTACCTAAATACCGTTAGTACATCTTAGAACGATAATTCAAACTCAAAGAGCTAACGGGTACTTACAGTTTAGACGCATTACATAATTAAGTTAATATAGCAGTATTAAAAATCCTTCATGGTAACCAGTTACGTTGACGTATTAAAAAATCTTTAATGGAAACCAGTTACCAAACTCCGGTTTCCTAGGCGGCCGAAGCGAATAGGTTTCAGTACCTACTAACGGTAATTATTGTATAAAGATAAAAACAAACAGGCAACAATGACTGAATCCAGAGCACAAGATCTGGACCCAGTCATTGTTAAAGTCAAACTAATCAATGACAACTATTAACTGAATACATTAACATGGATTTTACCAAGGCTGATAAACAATGTAGGATGTGTACCATCAGTTCAGCCTGTTGTCAAATACCTACTTCCTTATTTAGAAAAAAAGAATCTTTAGCAATAAAATTAAAAATACTAGGTATTCATTTACATTAATTCTGTTTGATTCCGAAGGTTCTACTCACGTTAGCTTTCCGGCAACCTAATCCAAAACCAAATGGACACAAAAACAACAGATTTCAAACTAACGGGATAGCTCAACCACTTGATATAGTTATATATTATGAAACATGTGATAAGCCCAGTAATATGGTTTTGAGTTCGGCTCAACTAGGGTAAAATATACCCGCTTAAAGCCGTCTAGCCTTCGGTTTCGTCGTATGTCGCGAACGTGGCTCGAATTCCTTACTATTTCGCCATTCGCCTTTGTTTGGGGGTTTTGTTTATTATACGAGAATGAGAACCTAAAATTGCCATAAAGCGAGATATGATTGTTCAATGTTCATTTATATTGTGATAATTGTCTTTAGCTCTTATGTGAAAGCAAAATTATAGCATTGCACACTTCACGTAGGTACTTGTATATACATACATACACATCACATTATTATACTTACCTGCATATTGGGTTGTAAATTTAAATAATAAATTTTCTTTTAGTACTACTTACTGCAGTGCTCATTAAAATAGTAATCATTAGACAGAAAATCACTTGTATTAGGTAACGTTACCAACTCATATGACCAACGCGGTATTCACATTTAATAAAAAATTGTTCCATCTCTTCGGGTCAGTAATAGTCCTAGCCATAGAGATCTGACGGCTAAGTTGAGTTTGACCGTAAAGTTGTTCAAAACTTACGTAGGGTTTCCCACAAAAATAATCTAAAAGAAAACAACGTCTAGTATTCGAGTTACATTGGTTTAAATATGCACCTACCTGTAGATCTGACTGTAAAAAGACCTTTCCATCTGTAAAAGGAGGTACAAGCAAGATAATAATAAATAATAAATAAATAATAAATATTCTCGGACACTTCACACAACGCTATCTGATCCCAAAGTAAGCTAGGAATAACCTGCTTGTGTTATGGGTATCAGACCACGGATATTAATACTTATATACTTTTAAATACATACATATTATACATAGAAACACCCAGACTCTTGAGACAAACATTTATGGGTCACACAAATATTTGTCTCAAACAAGATAAAGTGTATGTTTTGTTTCTTTCTAGATATTTTAAACAAGAAGCCGTGAGACGGTCTCATCCAACTGCCCCTCTGTGAAAGTGAAAGTTCACTCCGATTGACGTTGTCATTTTTGTTTTATTTCAAACTTTGAACAGTTGATCTACGTGATCTAGTGACGTCATATAATGCAACAGAGTCACAGACTACAGAGAAAGTCTCGCCATAAGCCCCTCTACAATCTATTTTATAGAGAGGGGCTTAAACTACGATTTACTTAATTGTGCGTATAATACTTAATTGTGTGTACGATTTACTTTAATACCGAAACGTATCAATCACGTAGAAAATGAGTTATATGTCTAGAAAACATTTACAACTGTCGAAAACATTGGGAAATTCTCGTAAATCGAGAACAGTTACCTAGTCATTTTCCGTGTCTAATGTCATCCGTAATATTGACAAGGGCTTGAGCGTATTATCGCACGGACGGAAGTCCAATTCAAAAGGGTTCACGACGCTATTTTTAGATATGAATGAAAGGAATTGAAAAGTGGTTTATGGCGAAAGAGAAATGTTTTGATTTTCAAAATAATTTTCATTTGAACAGATTTTTGTTTGCGTGACAGTAAACTGAAGAAGTTTTAGAAAATAAATATGCTCAAATATAGGTTGTGACGTATTTATTGCTAGTTTTACAACATAACTGAAAATATGAATCCTTTTGACGTGGCAACGTCTTGTAATTCGATGGAGCCGGCTGCACGCACGCAAAAACATGACGTATGCGGCGTTACCTCTCTCTGATCCGTTCCATTTAAAGCTGAGTTATCACGTTCAACTATCGTCAGTAAACCGACTTTACAGATGATAGTGATTTTCTGTCTAATGATTACAATTTTAATGAGCACTGCAGTAAGTAGTATACATAGGTATAGCGTGTTCGTAGGGAGAGACAGAAGTTGTGTGCACACTTTTATTCACTGATAATTACTGACTATTTACAGATCACTATTAATTATATTACGCACTACATTATGACGTACTAAGTTAGCGGCATAGCCGCCACAGAGATTCTACATAGCTACAGCGTTCCTAGGTAGTTGGATACAGACGGATGAATGGAATGATTAATCTAGAATACTAAAGATTATATATCTACATCAAACTGAGGAGTAGTGCGGGGGGTGATTGTCATCCTGTTGCACGTACATGAAGATGCGCTTAATGCTAAATTGACAAATTCAAATATTTAGATAATGAATTACAATGTTAAGGCGCAGGACGTGACACGCGTAATGTCATAAGAATTTCCTACTATCAGTCACGTCCATACAGTCGCCATAGAACTCCCCCTTTTAAAAAATCCAAAAATTACGACAAAAGCAAATTATACAACATTATGCTATGTACGATTCTTTGCTCGAACGGTGGATCGTGAGTTGAGTCTGGTCGGTCTGGATTGTCTGGATCTTGATGTTTTCGTTTACAGAAGAAGTTTACAGTAGCTGTATTGATGTCCCATAAACGAGTTTGGCGAAGCGTAGTCCGCATACACTGAGGGCAATTCCTTCGCTGTTTTGCTCTGGGTATTCCTTCAACAGCATTTTGGGTAATCTATATATAATATTTTCTTGCGCTTTTTATTGAGTCGATTGATGATGTGTAATTTACATAAATTCATACTCAAGTGCGATAAAATTGTTATAGAGGCAGGTATGTAAATAATTAATACTTATGAATCTCTATGAATACCTATGTTGATTTAAGTGAAAAATGTTGTCCTTGTTCACTCTTATACCTATAGTTCTATAGTTTTCTCATATCTTTCAGTGACTCTGTCTGTCTACATTATTGCTTATCTAAGTACTGAAAGGCTGTGATAACATGTATTTTTATTGTAGTCGTAGATAGTTTAAAGATCAATTATTTTGGGTATCTTCCTGATACGCATGGTGCGTAATAATTATCTACTATTACTTTTTCGTATTTACCTGATGATTGGCGTATCGCTGGATAACTTTTTCAAAGTAGGTTAAGTTTAGGAGGTATAGTCAGCCTACTGTAAAAATGTAATTTTCCATGTGATAAACCCCGTCATTTTGTAAGGGCCTGTTATCCAAGTCGATATCCTTGTACGAGTATATGAGCATAGACATATTATCCTGTTATCTTCTCCAAAAAACTCAAACAATCGAAAACATAATCCGCAACTACATTCTGTACAATAGAAAAATACTTTGCTAGGGTGAAAATTGGTAATATTTTCACTTTTGGGATACATCATTCAGGACAATGCTACGCAGTTGCAGTTACTTTAACTTTCATCCTAGAATACTCCAAAATAAATAAATTAGTTGCTAATTAAACTGTCCGAAAGTTTATAACTTCAAAGGCAAATGTGTCCCTTCTGAAACACATGTGGTTAGCAAAAATGCATGAGAGTGTGTTGGCAACCCGCGTGGCTGAAACGACATCTCACAAAGGAAAGAAAACGGTCCAGACAATAACATTGTTTGTTTGAGACTGCGACCCAGCGCGCCTGTCACTTCGAGTAATTTGCATTTGTTTAGTAACACAAAGGGCTGTAAACTATCCCTTTTGCACTTCAGTCCTGTATACCCTAGATAGATCAATCCTGGGTTTTCCTGTCTTTTGTTCCTTTCCACCCTTTATTGATTTATTTCATTAATACAAGTATAGTTGTTATTTAAATTAGTTTGACTGAATTTGCTATTCATAATACTTTTAGAAGTGCTCCAAATTTGATGTCATTTTCATGATATTTATCATTAAAATTTGTTAAATTATGCTTACGATATTGCAGTGCATCGAGCATGTTTGCGGAAGCCAGAGTACCGGATTTCTTTGCAATTATAAGGACACGCATTGCGTCTTTTTGCGCTAATATTCAAAAGTCCGACAACGAGATCCTCCGTACGTTGTGTACCCACACAACGTACGGAGGATCTCGCATGGACAATCCCTTCCTCGGGCATTGGCGAGCCGTGCATAGTGAGCGAAACCTTAAGTAGCGGGACGTGCGATTATTTTATTTTTATTAATATTATTTTATATGACATAATTATTATTATTTTAATTTCATTCAATTTCAGTTTATTTTTAATTGTTATTTTGATTTTTAATTGAATTATTAATTTTTTTGTGTCAGTTTTAATATTGTTATTAGATAATTCACTGTTGTAACTTTTATGGGTAAATACCTGTCATTAACTAAATTATTATTATTAAAAAAAAGATACCTAGTCATCGTGATTGTTCACTACCGCCACTTCTAGGGATTTCGAAAACTCTCATTTTGATCTCAATCCATCGAATCAGCCTGTGGCAGTTCATTGCTAGACCTACCTCTCCCAATTTACGCCATAACACATGACCCTGAACCTTCCGCATCCAGACCCTGCCTGCGACCACAGATTACTAAATAGTTACTGCTGCGACTCAGTCTGTCTGGCGAGTGTTTTGTTTTCGTCTCTAATCGTTGAAAAAGTTTCAATCTCCCTATTTTACTCGTAGTAATATCGACATCAAGAACAAGATTTGACTCATTCCACCAAATAATATCGGCATTAAAAAACATATATATCGTGCTAAACATCTACATGTAAAATTAGGAATTAAGAATGTAGCTAATTCTTAGCAATGTAGATAGATACTCGTACGATATTATATTTAACATTTTATCATTAGAATTGGTTTAGCCTCATTTTGCTAATATTTGTGTTACCTAATATCGGTACTAAGAATTTGATAAGCAAAAAATAATTTTAGGTTAAGAAGTAGCAGGAAAGTTCAGAAAATGCTTGACGTCATAGAGGACGATTATGGTGTCCATTGGTCCTACAACCGGGGACGTTAAAGATAGGATTTAAGGGATCTCAACAAGATCTTTGGCAACCTCTACAGCTACTTGCTGACCTACGGAAAACGCAATAACGAAGGAACCTTTACGTGGGTGAGGATCTAACTGCATTCAACAATACCGAAAATAACTGATCTGATAATAGCTGCTCCTAGCAATGAAAGCGAGCCACTGCTGGTTTTTTTTTATATATTCGGCTCGCCAAATTGACGTCGCCACCAGCCTGATGGAAAGCCGTGGCGCATCTAGCGATTGGGGGCCACTTCTTACGGTGTTCCTCAAGTTGGCGGCTCTGTGATGTGCCAATTCACGCTTCTCTTAAAGAACCCGGGATTGTAAGATGAGGGAAACACGTGTGCAGCTCTAAATTCAGATTGAGGTTGGAAACAACTGGAAATACGCTTAGTGACAAATAAGAAAGGTAAAAATAAGTGTAAAAGTACGTAAGATCAGAGGACCCTAGGGTCCTAAGGGCTTTGATGAAGAATGCAATAACGGAAATTCATCGCGCTTAAATAGAAATAAACTAACGTAAATTATTTTTTACTAATTGAAAAATAATTTCAGGTAATTTCATAAATGATCTTGAGTCTAACATTCTCGCGTACGCACTCACGTGTAAAGAAATCAAAGGCTTTGTGTGAACGCTATCTAGGTAACTGAAATTTCACGGGTCGTTGAGCAACATTTTTGGTTTAAGCGGGATCTTATCTTAAACTTAGTTGGAAATGTTATTCAAACTATGCTGTTGTGTGTTTACTTGTTGAATAATTTTGCTTTATACCTATTTTGATATGTATTTATATCTTATCTAATATTATAAAATGCGAAAGTTTGTGAATGTTGATGTTTGTTACTCTTTAACGCTTTAACGGCTGAACGAATCTGGTTGAGGATCTCGCAGAGGCTGCAATTTATTGTCTGAAATAACACATAGATTTTTTGTATTACACATTTTATCCAGGGAATAAGATTTCATAGTAAACGGAGATAGGAACAAAATTACACGCGGAGGGCTCTACGGGCGCCATTCGATCTGATCATAATCAACGCATTTTATGAATTATAAGTAACGGTACTAGCATTAAAAAGGACTTGAAACGGCTCTTGAAATGAAGTTGATTCTGCAATTATCTAAACTGAAAGAACTTTATATTCAGTATTACTGTTTTAATGTTTTCAATACTGAAATATCATATAGTAGTAGAAGCATGGTTTAGGTAGGGACGCGATGTAACTACGGTGAATTGTTTTAATCTTCCTCCGAGTCCTTTTTCTTTTTTTAATGTGTGAAAAATCCGTTATGGATGCTGTGTCGGACTCTTACCGACTAAAAACCACACGTTAACTACCTACTGCGTACGGTTGGGAGCGCTGGGTACCTACGCCTTCGGATTCCCAACAGGCTACTTCTAAGTCTGACTGTACCTTTCTCGACCAGATACTTTGGAAGAAAATACAGGTTCCAAGATTGGGTGAATTCCACTACAGTAAAAAATATATTACACCATTAATTTTTATGTAGGTACTAATACGTGATAATATCGCACACCTAGATCTAAAGAGAGCATAACTCAAAAAAGCACTTTTTTGGGAAAATGCAAAAAACTGATTGCTCGACCCCTATGCACTGTAGAAGTGTTCTGTATAGAATTATGTTTTCTGTGCGCAGCAAGATTGAATAAAATTGTACGATTCTTTCATTTTAATCATCTTTTGGGGCTTAAAATTGGAATTTTTGAGTAATTGCCCTATTGCTTGACAAGGTAGGTGTGTTTTGTCATATTATTTTGAGTTGAGTCTATATAAGTGAATTGAATTTGTACTTAACTCTCTTTTGACGAAACACTATAAACTCAAAACGTAATAGCATTATGTGTTATTTTTAATTAGTCCAATTTAATAGAGTGATCTGAGGTCAGCAATAGGAGTATATTGGATGATCAATGAGGAAGAAAAGATTAGTTAACTTTAGTAAGTGTAAATATATTATTGATAGTGGTTAAAACAACTAATGAAAGTCACTTTTGTACCTTTTAATTATAAAATATATAGCAACAAACATATTTTTCTTATAAATAAAAAAAAATAAACTTCCTTTTTGTGGAAAACAATTTTATATGCACATAAAAATTATTTGCATTTAAGAATAAACTGTAAGTAGATATCTAAAAAATTTACTAAAAATCATCAATCAAGCAGCCTATAGTAGTCCACTGCTGGACATAGGCCTCTCCCAGATCACGCCACAGTACCCGGTCTTGAGCCTTTCGCATCCAGTCCCAGCCTGCAATCTTTACCAGGTCATTAGTCTATCTAGGGGGTGGACGTCCTACCCTACATTTACCGAGTCGCGGTTTTCACACTAGAACCCGTTTGCTCCATTCGGTCGTTGGTTCTTCTACAGATGTGGCCAGCCCAATGCCACTTTAATGTGCTTATTCTGCGAGCTATTTCGACCACTCCGGCTCTCCGCCGAAAAACCTTCGGAGTTTATCCCTCAGAGATATTTCAAGTATGGCTCGTTCCATAGCTCGCTGTGCAACTTTTAAGGGCATAAACTAGCCCCACCGTAAGTGTCCACGTCTCGGCATCGTATGTCATAGCTGGTAGGACGCACTGGTTGTTTGTAGACTTTCGTCTTCACGCACTGTGCTATAGGCGCATTGAAAAAACGCTGCTCAACCCAAACGGATCTTTCTAGCGATTTTCTTGTCCAGATTGCCCTTGTCTAACGTGATAACGTGCCCAAGATATGTATACTCCTGGACAACCTCAAGCCTCGATCCTTCGACGTAGATTGGTCCCGGCGCGGCGTGACGTGCTCATTAAACATGGCCTTGGTTTTCTCCAAGTTCATGCCGAGACCAATACGTCGAGACGCAACGTTTAGGCTGGGCAACATTCCACTAAACTGTTCCAGCGTCTCCGCCACTATGACGGTGTCGCCGGCAAATCGAAGGTGCGAGATGCCCATGCTTTCCAGTCCAGCGTCTTAAAGACGACCTCCAGCGCATTGGTGAAGAGTTTTCTTTATCTCTTTCCTCTATCATATTGACTTAAAACTGACCACGTTTCGTTGTTAACCTGTAAAAAATGTTTTTATTACTTATTAATAGGGTCTTGTGCATCAAATCGCATTAAAAGAGTCAACAAAAGAACATTTTCGATGTTATTAGCGATATTGCGAAATTATTTTGGCAAAATCCAACTAAAGAGACGTAACTAAAAAAAATGCAGTAATTGAGTAAAATGCTATAGAAATTCTAGTTATAAAAATGAAATTATAATAAGATTACAAGATTTTAACCGCCAATAGCAAAAATGTTTCAATTAAATGGCTTTTTAAAGAAATATAACGCTTTAAAATATGACTCAACTAAACGGACACAACTACAAATTCAAAAATGTAGCAACAGTATGGAAAGAACTCTAAATAAACTTAAAACTTTTACTTACCCTGCCAGCTATATGGGTTTAACTCAAGATGCGTAGTTACTTACTGAGCAACTAAACGTCTAAAAGTCGTCTAAAAGTCGGCAACTCAAAATAAATAGTGCTTGAAATTTCAACGGTACAGATAGAACTCAAAATAATTCCCTTTTGTTTACGATGGACCCGTGTAATTCGCTTGTAGTTTAGGCCGCAACTAGCGATGTCTCTGTTTTGGCGGAAGGGAGCGGGGCTCCCTCGTGTAACTAAAGGGACATTTGGTGCTATCTAGCAGCGAGTAGTGGACTTATTTTTAAGTCTGTTTTATTGGTGGATAGATATTCGGATAAAGAATGCGGAGGTGTGCTTATCTCAAAAAATGCGATTTTTGAGTTGCAGCTCTTTAGATATGGATGTGCGATATTGGTATGGGCGAGGCTCTACGCTATCTCCTCCATCGATGACATTCAATGTAAGCTACAATATAGTGCTATCACTAATACGTCAGATGATAGATTCGCGTATATCAATGAAATATTTTGATGTTACGTGTGATAAAATGGATTATATTTGAGTATCACTGGATATAATCAGTAGTGTACTTATAAAAATATTATGATGCCAGTGGCAATGTCATTAAATAGAGCCGTTCCAGGCTACTGCGGCTACAAAGATGGTATTAATTTTCTTTCCACTATGGCGGCATACTTGCATCTACCTAATCGAATATTATAGTCCCTGTATGTAGACTATGGACGCTTGCAACACTAGATATGTTACAGTAGCGGTGCCTACCCTGCAGAAACATTGTAAGACCCCTTTTGAAGAACGTAACGTATGGGTTCACCGAGGCAGATGGGATAAATACGTGTATTTTTATTAATAGGTACGCTTTTATTAGGTCGTCGTGTATGTAACTAACAATGTAATGGAATCTAAGGGAACTAATTTAACCATCTTCCAAGGATCGTAGCGTCATGAAAATTGGGCGATGTATGTAGTTCTGATGACAATACAATAATATGTTACTGTCGAACTGATATGATGATGGAGCCGGAAGATAGGTACTGAAAACAAGTGGAATCTAAGGTAGCTAATTCAACCAGCTTCCAAGGATCGCAGCGTCATGAAAATTGGTAGCTGTATGTATTTCTGATGACAATACAATAATATGGTACTGTCAAACTGGTATGATGATGGAGCCGGAAGATAGGTACTTAAAACAAGTGGAATCTAAGGTAGCTAATTCAACCAGCTTCCAAGGATCGTAGGGTCATGAAAATTGGCAGATGTTTGTAGTTCTGATAACAATACAATAACATGGTGCTGTCAAACTGATCTGATGATGGAGTCGTAAGATATGAACTGTAACTTCATGATTGAACATCGTATCATAGCTGTGTTTGGATTTGTTAGAAAAGTCTTGTAATGAACTTTGACCACGATTAGGGTTTAAGGTTATAACAAACCTGTTATATATTAAAGTTAATATTGAGTGTAAATGTATTGACGTAGGTGCCTGCATAAAATGTAAATGTATTAGAGTAATAATGAAATATTTTCACATTAGTCGAACTCAGACAAAACACCATGTAATACAGAAATCCCTACTAATATTATGAATGCGAAAGTAACTCTGTCTGTCTGTCTGTTACGTTTCCACACCTAAACCACTGAACCAATTTTGATAAAATTTGTTATAAAGATAGTTTAAGTTTAAGGGAAGGACATAGGCTACTTTTGTACTGACTGCGCTAAAGGAAGGTAATGATTTTATGCGATAACGATTTCTACGCGGATGAAGCCGCAGGAAACAGCTAGTTAAGGTATAAATGTTGTGACTAAAAAGTATAAAATAAATAAATGGTTTAAAAAACCCTAGAAAAATACGTTTTTATAATGCACGAAAAAAACAAAAATAAATTATGGATCGTTCAAGTTGCCTCTTTTTCTAGGCTGAAGTGTAAACTATGTGCTTTTAGTTTAGACCAGGATCAGACCGACTCTTGTTTCGCCAGGATTTTTATTATAAAAGGATTGGTAGATATTAATAGGGATTTGCTTACAAAATAGTCTTTCCTGTTCCAGCGCCCCACGCTTTTGCAATCAAATATTATAACTAAAAGCACATAGTTTACACTTCAGCCTAGAAATAGAGGCGACTTGAACGATCGATAATTTATTTTTGTTTTTTTTCGTGCATTATAAGAGCGTATTTTTCTAGGGTTTTTTAAACCATTTATTTATTATATTAGGTACCCACACTTTATGATAGTCTGCCAGGAGTTCTTTGAAGTAATGTCATCATTACATTTAATTAATTTTAATTTTACTGATAGTGTTAATTGGAATGACACATTGTTTAGGTTATTTTCACCCAAGCATCACACTCTGGCATTATTTATTATAATTAAATTGAATATCGGTATAATACGCAAGTATTGCAATAGATAAGATATATTTTGTGACTTGAATTTTATTATTTTACTATAACTACCTCTGGTAGTAAATAGTGATTAGACAGTATATATGATACGATACGGCTTCTGAATTTAGTGCATAAGATTAGATTATAACATAACGTTCTGGTTAAAATACTTTCTCGTCGCAAGTTTTATTAAAACTTATTCATTAATATGTAGACGTTGCCCATGACACTGGAAGTTGCGCCCTCAGATTAAATTATTATATTTCTTTTTGTAGCTTGACACATTTCTGGAAGAAATACATGCTTTAGTCCCGAACTAGTCAGCTAGTACGCGACTTCATTATATCGTGACGACAAATTACGGTGTCGTTTAAGCATCTTCGTGGCTTGTGTATTTAAATGGTGGTGAGGAATTAAATTGTCCTCTGCGATTTTTTGCGGTGAGGATATATTGTCGTAGCACTTAGCAGTGACTTGCTTGATAGTAGTAAAACGATAAACAATCTTATGATAGGTACCACCTAACAACAAACAGACGATGGGAACAGATAGAAACGATTAGTCGTCCGATGATAATTATAACTAACCGTAACGACATAGCGGGAACACGGCCTATCCTGAAATTTACACCTGAGTACAATCGTTTACTTAATAATCATTAAGGTTAACTCATTGAAACAATCAATCATCAGATTTATAGGTTATCAGAGGATATTAATATGATAGCCAGCAGCTACCTATCATATGGTAATTATTTATTTTTATTGATATAGATAGGTAGGTACACTCTCTACGTAGTGATTTCATAGATAGAATGAGAAATGTTGTTCAGCGGTTTAATCAACGTTAGCAATGGACTACTGTCACCTACAGTCCGGTGCTATACAGAGGTTATCATTAAAACATACTTTCATATATACCTAACTACATACGAGTACATACATATCTATGGATATGCATTATGACACGCCTTTCCTTCCGACCGGGTCATACAGAGGCATACTCTACGAGCGCAGCAGACGGATAAGGATGTTGAGCAGGCCCCACTGCTCATAGACGACCTAGACGACAGCGTGACGTAAGGGATTCATGCAAGCCCCCCCAAGAAGCCGGATAACACTGAAAAATCGCCAAAACACGCGGGACAGCACCCGAATCCCCCCCCCCCCCCCCCCACTAGGTGTGACCGCAGGGGTAGCCGTAGGTCTGTTGGGAGTCCTGGGGTATCCTTTCAAAAGCTTACCTGGAAATCCCAGCCGTATTTTCCTTCACGTTAAAAAAAAAGTTATAGGTACTCTACGAGCAGACGTTATACCAAAACGTTATACCTACGAGTATGCGTAAAGGTACGAGTATGCGGGGACTGGTTGGAAAACCGAAGGATATGATTTTGAGTAGGCAGTTGAGTACAGAATTCTTTCCTTCTGAAGCACGAAAACACTCGCAAATGGAAATAAACACAAAAGGTTACCCATCTCAAGACTGACGTAACATAGAATACTGAACATGTTATTCATTTACATAACATGTTTATTTCTTTTAATCGGCTAAACTGAGAATAGATATTATTTTTAAGAAATTCATGATTACCGGATAAAAAAAAATAAAAGATGATAGCTATACATAATGGTCTACGAGTCAAATAAAAAGGGCATATCTTTTTTTAAGAGGTTATAAAGTCGAAAAAAATGGCAAGAAAAAAGTAAATAAGCAATATAACATGACGCTAAGACGAATAGAAGCGAAGCAGCATTGAAAAATGTTTTTGAAACGGGGAAAATACATTTATTTTGAATGGTGTAAGTACACGCCACGGGAAACAATGTCTGAAACATGCTGACGCAAACGAAATTGCGCAGGGCATCTAGATCATTACAACATCGATGATGGAGTTTAATGTTTACTAGCAATACAACGAACATAAGGAAAACTCGAACAAATTGGTACAATAAGGCCAATTACGCTCTCAAGATACACGATTTGGCGAATTTATTTCATTATGGAGAATTTCATTACATATCCTGCTACGTAAAGAACCATAATGTTCTTACTAAAGAACTTCGACATCGCCAATTAAATTTGTGTTTGTAGAAGTCAAATGGTAGTCAGTGGAAAATAAAGAAGTTCAGCCACATTTCAGTTAAACTAGAACCCAACTTGGTTGGAGGGCCTGGGAACGGCGAGTTGGCTGCTCGTCGTTCTTACAGAAACAGGCCAAGACGGTAGCGTGTCTCTTCGCCCCTCATAGTAGTGGGAGTGGGATAGCACTCAACTATCCCCCCTTTCCCCAAGTAGCGGGATGACACCCGAACAAACCCCCCAGACGCGGGATAGCACCCGAACTATCTAGCGAGGACTTGGTGGTAGCCAAAACCTGCCGGAAACCCTGAGGCATCATTTCAAGGGGGTTACCCGGGACTCCCGGCCATAGACTGTTGTAAGGCATTAAGTGGTTTTAGTCGGTAGGAGTCCGGCATAGCATCCATGTAGAGTATCCACACGACAAAAAAAAAGGTTCAGTGGAATCATCCACTGAGCCTTATTTCAACAGAAAATATTAAATGAAATCGGCGAATTTCAATATTTCATTGTGACGAAGGTTGGCCTAATGTGGTCTGGAATAGCCTGATTGATTGAGTTGATACTCCGTGGATGGATGTTTGTTACTCTCTCACACTCGAACGGCTGAACGGAACTGGCTGACATTTGGTACAGGTATAGATTATAGTCCAGATTATCTTCAGAACAGGAACAAGAACATAATTCCACACAGGCGGAGCCACGGGCACCATCTAATTAAAATATTAGTAGGATTAATCAGGTTCATCGTCACGCCTTTATCCCCGAAGAGGTAGGCAGAGGCATATTATATGCCCACATTTCACCTTTTTATAATTTGTGCCACGTAATACGTTGTGAGCCGTATTGCCGTGTTTAAATGGACAGGCGCAGGTTGTGACTGCCTGCTGTTGAAAATAAAGCCTTCAACTTGGCTTAACGACTGCCATTTTACTGGCAACCGGTACCAACGGCTTAACGTGCCTTCCGAAGCACGGAAACGCTCAAATAAATGTCACAAAGTGATCACATGGATGGTCACCCATCCATGGACCGGCCATAGTGAAAGTTGCTTACTGCAGTGATCGTTTACAGAACACTGAGTCCGCGGGGCCACGAGCGCTTCAAAGGATTAATCATAGATGATTAATTAATTTCTAATCGAAGACGCTTCTACAAAGTGTTATTAAAACTGATAAACTCTATATTAGCGATCGATTTAAATTTACCAAAACGATGGTACCAAATAGGTATAATATAGGTAAAGGATACTATTTAATTCTAGTCGTAAACAAAAATACACTTGAAAAGTAATTACGATGTAATACTGACATTGATAGCTTTAATCTTAACGAACGGTACCTACCTAATTTAGTATTAGATTATAATCATAATTATCTAATGATGTAACGTTTCGGGACTATCACAAAAGGATAAGTACTTAAAATTAGTTTCTAATCCTGTGAATGATGGTTCTAATTCTATCGGTAATGGTTCTAATCCTCTCATTAATGGTTCTTATGATGAAATTGATCGTTCTTACTTAATAATATTATATATCTATCTATCATAGGGTTTCACAACAAATGATTTAGTTAGTAATATCGATGATACTTCTAAAATAAACTTGGTGCTAGTTAAATTAATCAAATCAATGATTGTTCAGACGTCAAGAGTCCTGGAGTTATCATTCCGAGGGCGTACTCGGGTCTCCCTGTCGTAGCACAGAATAATTAATACTTAGTACCACGTAATTGTAAGCCACGTGTGGCGACGGGGTCCCGTGTTGCGACGGATAAGAGTACAAATGTCGCCACCCCCATGAAGAGGCGACTAAGGAAACACTTTTGCAAAAAGATCCATTGCGTAGAAAAGGAAAACTCGAAATGAAACCCGGTTGTCAGTAAAATGACAATCGTTAAGCCAAGTTGAAGGCCTTATGGGCGGTTTTCAATTTCAACTGCGGTTCGTGGCGACCTGCGCCTGTCCATTTCAACACGGCAATAGGCTCACCACCTGTTACGTGGGACATAAAACTATTTCATATTTCATATTTATTTATTTGCACACCATATGTTTATTACAGATGTTATACAGATTATTAGGTACAATATGGACCCTGTCGGGCACGGCAAAATAGAAGAGAGGAGGAAGCGATACTTATTTATTCATTTCAATAATTTTCAATAATTTTACTATTAGGTATAGCATTTATTCAATAAAATATTTAGTGTTTTGAATTATTCACTTTACGATGTATTTTAATAATTTTAAGTGATATTGCACGATATTCTTATTAAGTATCATTAATATAATTATTATTTATCAACATTATTATTACTTACAAATACCACTATTATTTACTGATACTATTGATATTATTAATGTCTATTGAATATTTATTGTTGTCATTCATGTCGGTACAGTTATTAATTTAGGTATTAAGTAAATACAGAATGTCATATATTATATATTGCTGTCATGTATTATACATTAACGTCATTTATTTAATAAAATATTTAGTGGTCTTAATTATTCATTTTATAATTTATTTTAATAATTTTGGGTGATATTGCACAGTATTTTTATTAAGTATCTTTATTAATAAATTATTGTTAATTACTAACATTACTATTATTTATCAATATTATCATTATTACTATTACGTGAAATGTGGGCGACACTATGCCTCTGCCTACCCCTTCGGTGAACCGTGTGGTTTTAGTCGGCAGGACTTCAAGCATAGCATCGATAAGGATGTTCACATACTCCACATGTTATAAAAAAGAAAGTTACCATTACCATTACCATCTTCACGCAGAAAGAACCGAACGCCACACGGCACGGTCCATACACACGTCACTTGCTTCTTCAACTTTCATCTTTCTTTTCATGCATGCACGTCGGTTCCTTCGGCTCTTGACACCACCTTCTGCTAACACACTATTAATTTGGTTGTGGTAGGTGTGTCGTCGTCGTCATAGTAAAAAAGAAAGTGATCTTTCTAATATCTAATCAATACAGAGGTTTAAAAAACATGTAAGAATGCAGCACAGTAAGAACATCTAAATTATATTCATAAGAACAGTAACAGAAACATCATCCTAAGTACATTTACACAATAGCTTGTTTTCCATTATACGCGTCGAAAACACGGAGGTTAAAGTCAACTTCGTTATAGATGAATTTGCGTGCCATCGACGCAAACACGAGCTGGCTCTGTTAGCTTTTTATTTTCTTCAGTAATTGGATCCTACGACACCGCAGGGGCTTTGTGCTCTGCTCTTTACTATACTTTACTATACTTTATTATGTCAAATTAGAATGCAGAATTGATTTTATTAGAGACACGGATTATAAGACTGAAGGCAAAGGACGCTAAGGAAACAAGAAAGTGAGGCCTAGGAAGCAAATGATAAATCCAAAAGTGAGTATTACACTATAGAAGTTAATGATAAATTAATTCGTTTTGTTAGGCATTGCCGCGTTACGGTTCTCAATATTGGATTGAGTATTTGCTTGCTTTTTATTTTTACATTATAGGGTGCAACGGAAGTTGGAAGTAGGTAGTAGTCAAAATCACAGATTATCTAAACATAGCAATATAAATTTTATATTAAACTAGATGATGCTCACGGCTTCGCCCGCGTGAAATTCGGTACCCGTTCCAGCTCCTGCCGTTAGCTTATGTGTTATTCCAGACTATAAGCCATCTCTGTACCAAATTTCAGCCCAATCCTTTCAGTGGTTAGAGCGTGATTGAGTAACAAACATCCAAACATGCAAACATCTTCACAAACTTTCACATTTATAATATTAGTAGGATAGGATTATGAATTTCTTATTTGGTTTTATAAACTGGTGAAATCCTTTATTTTACCACATTATAATTATACAGCAGCGTGTAAGTAAATTAAATTGCTACGGACCTTCAGGTCGAGGTGATAATATTTGAATTTTATTGACAACGTGCTCTCGGTATAAAATTAAAATCATATGCAAATCATTGTTTCTTCTAAGGAGCTCTGAAAATTGCATCTGAATCAATCACAAATCAATTATAATGAGTTATGTATTTCTTTTACACAACAGTAGCGAATGCTTTGTTGAAAGCATAGAGCACCAGAACCTATGACTATGATCGGAAGGGGAAGCGTCATAGGTACGGAGACTTTCCCCTCTGTCAATTCATACTCAGATAATTTCAGACAGATATAACCCATATATGTCTGAAATTATCAGTGTACTTACTATTTTGCTTCATTTGTGTAAGTTCTATAGTGACAGCTGATTGCTTTTGTAGTGATGTTGTGAATACGGATTTTCCCGCAACATTTGCCAGACAGATGTATGTATGTATAACTATAGAAATCATGCTATGCCTACTCCGAATGTACTGATCCCGTTGCTCTAAGGTTGAGTTGATTTCTCAGCCAAAGTATAGACCCTCGTATAATACTACATGCGTACACAATATAAATAGCATTTGAATAAGCAGTTTCAGTGATTGGTTAGGTATCACTCATATCCATATAAAACTTACAAAAATGTGTCAACTTTTCGTCTCTATAATAATTTATTTTCTCCTTTTGTTATTAAATCATTAGATGTGAAGGACATTACTGTTCGATTTCGCAATATGTGACAATTTCTTTGTTCCTCGAACCAATCGGCAAAAAAGGAAATAAACGATGTCATAAAACGGCAATCGGGAAAAGCTATGTTTTTATTATATAGCATTAAACAGTTGAATAATATAAATATGTTTATCTAGTTATTCTATATCCCATACCTCTGCTCAAGCTTAAATAATTTGGGTTAGATGATGTTGTGTGAGAATTTCCAACCATATTAGAATATTATACAAACAACGAATAAACAGTTTTTCGTATATTGTTTTGTTACACATAACAAGCAATCAATCAATCAACAGTTCTGTCGTCAAAGCGTATGGGAACTTCCAGCTGACGGGGAAAATGAGTTCAGAATTTCCGATCCTGATCCTCGTCAATTCGCTTTATTGGCCTAAATGCACGCAGTTTTTATCTTTCCTTATAGAAAAGGGTTTTCTGTTTTCGGTACACTAAATATTGTGAAGTTAATTATGATGCATAATCCATTTAATCTACCTACTTATAACATGAATCATAATGTGTTTGAGTACCTACAAAATTATATATTCTACTTCCAAAATTTCTCTCTTAGCGTTACAAATAATTCTCAAGTCGAATATCATGTTATTGAAACTTGCAATCTAGATAAAGTTTTCTAAAGCCAAAAGAAATTTAAACCAGTTCATTCATTCCTGAATTTATTAAATACAAACAACCGAAAAACTATAAGTTTTCATAATAAGTAGGTACCTAAATATATATTTTTTAACTACTTCACTATATCTACTTATTTACTTTTTTTAAAAGATTCTCTGGGTAAGTATATATAATATGTCATCTATATCAGTCATATTATGGCTGCCTCATTAGCTTGGAGGTCGTATAAGGCTACTGCTGATCACGGGGAAATTATTTAATGGGTTAGATTCTCATCACGGGTCAAAATTTGTGTGATATAGGTATTTAAACTTTCATGGTCACTAACACTATTATTAGAGTTAAAATATCGAAAATACTCAATAATACATGGTAAATATCCCGTAAACTCTAATAATAAAATTTGTGTGATCCATTGACATAGGTAGATATTTATTTGAGAATCTGCGTATGATTGTATAAATTTATATAATCTGCGTATATTTTTACTTGAAACATTCACATATTAATATTCATCCTTACAAACTTTTACGTTTATAACGTAGACCATGTCAGGTAGATTATTATTATATAGCTTGTGAAATTATAAACATCGTGAAAAGCTAGCACATAATACGTTTGATCTTTAAAAAAACATTCGACAACATAATTATAAATGACACCGAGTTTTTTATCCTACGCTTTGAAATTATGAAACTCGACTCTCACTGTGATCTGAATATTGAAAAGTGTTTTGAAGCAATATTTTCTTCTCTTTACCTTGTAATAAATATAAAGCCGCTTGGTTGCTGTTTCATTACTTTATACAAAATATTATGTCTCTAACGAAACACAAATTATTCATATTATAGATAAGTAGAAAGTTAACATAAGAAGCTACTATGGTGGTGTCCATATATGTGATGACCAGCTGAACTATTCCTGGTGGATTTAGTTAACTCAATACTAAGATGTAGAAAATGAAGAAGATGCAAAATAGGTATATCTCTACTCCAACTATGAAAAGTTTATAAAGCTAGTCAGTATCCACGCTGGCCGTACCTACAGCGTAGATATACATTATACTTTCAGCAGGATAAAATAAAGTATGTGTTCTAAAATAGTACCATACAAATTTTCAAATTGACATGTATTAGGGTGACTTCGCTAGTTCGTCGGCCCCCTCTAGTTTTCGGCCACTACGAGGTTATATTGTAATAATAAGAAAACATTAGGTCGTTCATTTGAAATTACTACGCGATCTTATAGTTTTAAAGGTGAGCAACACCTCCTGAAATTTATAGCATTATAATGCTTCAATTGTCTCATCAGTACTCTTACAAAATTTAATAGAGATCAGGTGTGCCAAAATTAACGAAAAATAATTTTAAATCAGGTGGTCGGATAACTAAATGCAATATTTTAGTTTCAACCAATTCTCGGCCTGCCGGCCGAAAGCCGACGTATTACATACGATTTTCAAATTATGATAAGTCTATGTAATAGAACAGATTACATAATAAAATGATACGACAACATTAGGTCTAAGTAGAAATATTTGGTGAACTTCAGCGTTAGATTTCGGCCGCATGTTTCTTAACAAAAATATGGTCTAAAAAATAATTTTTAAAATATTTACGTTTTATGGCCGAAAAAGGAGCTGAAATTAATCTACATTTCAGCCCATTAGATCTGGACATGACCGAAAACCAAAAATGTTGGTATTAGTTTTCGGTCAACGAACATATTTGTAGTACATAATGCTCCTCTTTTTACATTGATTTTCAAAGAATTAGCCATAAGACACGGTCGAAAACTAACATGCTAAAAGTCAGTTTTTCGGTCAGCATAGGCAAGATGGCTGATCATTAGATCCTATTTATTTAATAAGTTATGATGTAATTTAAATAATTAATGGCACTGGTTTATATTTTTACTCCTGTTTATACATTCTGATAAATAAATGCAAGTAAAATCATAAATTGCTTTGGGCATGCTCACAAGGAGTAAAAACAGGTTTCTACACAAAAAGAGAATCTACCAGAGATTCAATAAAAGTTATTTTGCAATGTGCAAATTATATTGGCCGAAAACTAGTTAAATTAAGGGTCGTAAATTAAAACAGGTGTCCGAAAACTAGCGAAATCGCTACTTTTCCATATTTTATTTTTTATAAATTAATACATGAAATTGTCCTAAAAAGTGATAACATATTTGAAAAGTATATTAAATTTCGAATAACTGAGTGTTTTCATAACAATATTTTCGTAAGTACACCGTCTGAAACACAGTCCTAAAGTCAAAAGTTTGCTTAAGTGGCCGAAAACCCCCTAAATCACCCTACTTAATGGAACGAATAAATTTGGCAAACCAAACTGTGACCACGAATGTACACCAAGACCAACAAGCTTGAACTCGCGAGAAGTTAGAATGATTTGTTAAAGCGAAAACCTGTAAAGCAACTAAGTGTACAACTTATGGATCACATATGAGCTCATCATGTTTGTTTCCACCAATGTAGACATATATATATTCATAGAAACTTGTTGTAAATTCACACGAGATGTCACGAGACGCGTAATAAACTACTCCCGATGTTACTTCTAGACTGTTTAGCATATTATACCGGCTCCTTTCGCCAAATGCTACACTTCAAGATTATGTGAAAACTTGATCATATTTGAAATCAAGTGAACGCGGTGCGTATCTTTGGAATATTGTGACGGACGACAGGCCAGCACACGCGCCGTGGGAACGCTCAGGACAGGGCCGCGACTGGCCTCCTCAGGCGGGACAACGCCTGGGCCGCCCTATGGCCTGGCGGACCGTGGGACCCCAGCTTAAGAGAACAGTGTTTTTTTTTCTAATATTCAAACAATACCAATATTACCCGATCATACTTAAACAAAATGATTCTTTATGGGTTCCTTTCGTGTGTTCGTCTGTCCGTTTACAGTTTTTTGACTGAGTCACTGCTGCGTAAGACTAGGTTTTTAAATAAGACTGTTCTCTCTGGGTCTGAGGACGGTGAGAGGGCGGCTTACCGTCCTTACAGAAGCAGGCCCATGACAGCAGCGTGACGTGAGCAATTCACGCACGCCCCCCCTTAGAAGCGGGATCACACCCGAAACCCCCCAAAGACGCGGGATAGCACCCGAACCACCCCCTGGGCGAGGCCGCAGTGGCGGCCGTGGATCTGTTGGGAGTTCTGGGACATCCTTCCGAGGGCTTACCCGGGGCTCCCAACCACAGGCTGTTGGGCGTGACGTGAGGTTTTTTAGTCGGCAGGAGTCCGGCATACCATCCATGAGGATTTTCCCTCACGTTAAACAAAAAAAAAAACTTGATCTCTCTTTTCACGGACAAACTTTTTATGTGGCAAATAAAACCTTTTATTATGTCGTGAACTCTTCATAAGTATCACCAAGATGGTAACATTAAAAAGGTAACTACTTTATTTATGGGTAAAAGTTGCGTGTTACCAATTTGTGAAATACTTACCTTTTTTAGTAACTAGCGGACGTAGTGCGTTTTCACCCGCGTATTTCCTGTTCCCATGGGAATATACGAGAAATAAAAATAGTCTAAGTTACTCAGGGTGAATGCAGCTTTCCAATGGTGACAGAAATTTTGAAATCAGCACTGAAGTTATTGAGTTCATTTATTACAAAAATACAATTTTTTCCTCTTCAAAATATTAGTGTAGATAGTGTAGAATAGCGGACGAAGCGTGGTAATTGCACCCACGTAGTTCTCGTTTCCATGGGAATACGGGAATTAATATACCTATGTCACTTGGGAATAGTGTAGGTTCTAAACAGTGAAAGAATTTTTCAAATGACTGTGTGACCCGCGCATCTTTTTTTTACATTACAGCTCGGCTTTTTTGTACTGTCTATCTACACCTTTATGTACACCTCAGGAATCTATCTACCTCTAGACGAGGCCGCAGTGGCGGCCGTGGGTCTGTTGGGAGTCTTGGGACATCCTTCCGAGGGCTTACCCGGGGCTCCCAACCATAAGCTGTTGGGCGTTACGTGAGGTTTTTTAGTCAGTAGAAGTCATCAAGCCACATAGCATCCATGAGGATTTTCACTCACATTAAAAATAATCTATCTAGGTATCTTTCTATGTCTATCGTATTTGTAACTTAGGTTCATATAGGTATATGTTATGGGCGAATACATAACTCTTAATAGAATGTAAAGCTGTCCTTTCATTTTATAGTTTTTTGTCTTTATTTTCTTAATGTTTTATATCGATATCTACCCATTACTCACCGTTATTATTTTGTTCATTCAAAGGTTGCCTGAAAGAAATTGCTTTGAGCGACAAGGCCGCCATTTGTACATTCTCATTTTATATTTGTTTTTTTTTTCAAATCTTATTGGTGTACATAAAGTTTTACTTACTTACTTGCTAGGTAGTAATAATAAAACTGTAAAGAAAAAAACAAACAGTGGAAACAAAATTTTACTCTACACTATAGAACTGTTAACGGGATATTTACCATGTACTGTTTTATCGAGTTTCCCACTTATCGAGTTTCACACATTGAGTTGCACAACCCTCAGATACTCTCGACAGAACGCCACTACATACCCAGATTGGTTGAAGAGGCTTTAGAAATAAAAAAAGTATAAAACCTTCAACAGGGAAGATGGGTTTCAACTGTCAAGTACCTGGCATCCAGTGATTGGTCATTTCACTACAAAACAAAAACCAGCTGAAAAATCATCGCGTAGTGACACAGTGAGTATTGTGTGTCGGGATCGTGATCAAGTGCGGGACGATACGGTAAACGATGACAGTGGTGTTAATGTGCGAAATAAACGTGTCCGGAGGAAGGTAGATCGCTACGGTCTACCTACAAACATCTAGCTCGCTGCACATCAGTTCATCCGTGATCATGGCGCTTGTAACAGCGCCGAAATATCGGAAACTCGATAAAACAGTACATGGTAAATATCCCGTTAACAGTTTTATAGTGTATAGTAATGACCATGTTAGTTTAAAATTTTACTCATTTTATACCACACTAGCTGATGCCCGCAGCTTCGCCCGCGATGGCGCTGTATGTGAAAAATGATTTTCCCACTTTTCTGTTGAAATTTTTCCTGAATTTTCTTTGCTATAAACTTTGCGGAGCCCGAGACCTATCCAACGAATGCAAAACCGTAGAAATCGGTTCGTGCGTTCTGGAGTTATAGCGTCAGGAAGGAAAACCCGACTTATTTTTATATAATAGATGGGTTCCACAGGTCGGGAGCCTAATGCCGTGTGGAAATGGACCGCCGCCTCCCATAAGTCTCCAAATTGATTAACGACTAGGTACTATGTTTCTAGGGACCAACGGCATAACGCGTCTTCCGAAGCACGGAAACGCTGGATTATGAAAATGTCTGAAACGGTCACCCATTTCAGGAATTACAGCATCAAAAGATGCTTAACTCGTTAATCTTTTATAGAGCACTGAACTAGCAGGGCTACAAGCTCTATTTTTTTTAAACCCACAACATGACTATGCCGCTCAGCTCTCTATTACTTTACACAAAATAGAGTTTCATCAAGAACAATGCAAAATCGATTACAGAAATTAGCTCCATTCGATCATAATTATTCGATATCGAGTTCTATTATTCGATTGTATGTAGTCGGCCGCATTGAGCCACGAAACTGGTGTATGTGCCATTAGGCTGAATGCAAGCTGCATTGAGCCACTGGTCGATTTAGAAACAAAGCCCCTTAATGCCGCCAGCTGTGCCGCCTGATAGCTTGAGCAGGCAAACACTGTATGGGATTCTCTAGAACTCTCTAGTAAATGTTCGTTATAATGTTATTTTACAATAGAAAATAACTGTAATATTTACAACATTTGTATTTTCTGATATAATATGGCACGATGTCTATCCTAGAACAACAAGAATGAATCCGATAGAATATTTGTGACCTAGTTGCTCTAGAACTATTCAACTATGCACTACTGACGTGTAGTAAAATAATGTAATTTTTCAAAGATTCTAATCATAAGTATGTCATTGTAGAATTGTACTAACTTCAGAGAGATATGGAACAGATTAAAACTCAAAATGTTGAACTGCAGGCCTCCGTGGAATTCATTGGGAATCGTTATAATGAGCTGATGGAAAAGCTTACCCGCTTGGAGCAGGATAAGAAGAGCAGCTTAGACTACATTAAGTTACTAGAAGAAAAAGTAAATAACCTTGAACGTGATGCGAAATCAGCAAGTCTCGAGTTACGTAATATACCAAAAAAACTTGGTGAATCTAAGGAAGATCTCCTAAATATTGTGCAAACGGTTGGTGTTGCTATGAACACCCAAATTCAAACAAATGAGCTAAGGAGGAATATCTACCGAACTAGTAATAGTAAAAGGTTGGCACAAGCGGGACCAATTACTGTGGAATTCACGAGTGTACTTACAAAGGAAAAGTTACTTTCAAATATTAAAAAGTATAACAAGAAGAACAAATCTAACAAACTAAATAGCTCGCATATTAATTTGGTAGGTAATTCGCCAATTTACATCTCGGAAAGCCTTACCTCCAAAGCGAAAAAGCTTTATTACCATGCACGGGAGTTTGCAAAATCAAACGACTTTGCCTATCACTGGACCTCACACGGTAAAGTTTATGTTAGAAGGAGGGAGGGGGAACCGGCGAGAAGAATAGACAGCGAAACGGACTTTGAGGGGCTGTTACCACAAAAAATTTGACAGTCTAGAAGACTGCCGGTCCTTTATGTTATGTTCCTAATCGGCCTTGGAAGTACCTACCTGGAAAATTTTATTTTTATTACAATACTACTAGCTACTAGCTTATACTCAAAATTTAGTGATCAGTTCACTGTGACAAATTCTTGCCTGCGGTGTACGTACACACAGAGAAATAAATACAAATGCATACACATACCCATTTCCTACAAACAAGACTCACAATTGTTTATTACACTCGAGAGCAGTGAATCCGGGTCACTTAAAGAATGTTAAAAATCTCGGAAACTGAAAATGATAGGTTAATGCAATAAATTGTATTTAATAGACAATGTAATACTCCTTAAATGAAAGTAAAAAAAAAATGAGTCACCATACATTTTATTAACACAAAATTACATAAAGAAAAAACTGCCGATCTCTCCTTAAAACAAAAATAGGAAACGTGAAATTTTTGAACTTTATTACGATTTTCTTGAATTTTAATACTTCGTATTGCCTCCTCGTGCTTCCATTACTGCGTTTACGCGGTTTGGCATGCTGTACACCAAGTTCCTTATACGATTTTGGGGAATATTCTCCCATTCCTCTGTGAGAGCAATTTTGAGCTCACGAAGCGTGATTGGGGGAGGGTTTCGTTGTTTTACGCATCTGCCTAGCTCGTCCCAAGCATGCTCGATCGGGTTGATATCCGGGCTGCGCGCTGGCCACTCCATACGAGTAATGTTCATCTCTTGAAGGTAGTCATTCACAATCCTACCTGTATGAGGTCGGGCATTGTCATGCATAAATATAGCATCCTCACCTAAATTGACCATAAATGGACCAACGTGATCATTGAGGATTTCTTCCACATATCTTACGCTAGTTAAAGAGCCGTTTTCTATGATCACCAGCTCTGTGCGACTTTCAGAAGAAATTCCGGCCCACACAAGTACAGACCCACCACCGTAGGCTACTTTTTCTTCGATGCATGCTTGCTTGAATCTTTCCCCTGGTCTTCGATACACTCTGTGTCTTCCATCGTGCTTGTAGAGCATAAATTTTGATTCGTCGGAGAACATAACTTTTGACCAATCTTCAATACTCCAATTTACGTGGCTCTGGGCATACCTTAGTCTCGAAATACGATGCCCACGCTCCAGTTTAGGGCCGTTTGCAGGTCTAAGGGGTTTTAAGTTAGATTCAGCAAGCCGACGTCTTACTGTCCATGCACTTGGGTTACTTCCTCCGAGGCGTCGAAACTGATTGGTGAGTTCAGTTCCTGTGAGAAAGCGATTTCGAAGCATGGTATTCACCAAGTATCGGTCTTCTCGTGCTGTGGTACACCTGGTTCTGCCCGTTCCTGGTCTGCGTAGGTTAGAACCAGTTTCTTCGTAACGTCGGAGAACTCTTTGTACTGTTGACAGCGACACACCGACAGTCCTGGCTGTATCGCGCTGACTCCGGCCGGTTTCCAGCATTGTAAGTATTCTGGTGCATTCTTCAGGCGTAAGCGACATAATTTCAGCTTGATTAATGAATATAGAGCACTATCAACATGGTTTATGTACCCACATAAATGACAGATTACAAACAAAAGCAACACCAAATGCTGTAATTTCGTAGTTCCATCTTCGAAAGTGGCCCTTTTTCAAATTTGATTTTTTTATGATATAACTTTACAATAACTAAGAAGTTTTAATACCTTCATTTAAGGAGTATTACATTGTCTATTAAATACAATTTATTGCATTAACCTAGCATTTTTAGTTTCCGAGATTTTTAGGATTCTTTAAGTGACCCGGATTCATTGCTCTCGAGTGTATAATATCACCGCGGCATAAGAATAGTACTCTTAAAACAATAGAAGGGAACTGTAAGTATATTATAGCGTGTGATCAACGCTTGCATCATAACATACCACATACTCGTACTTTGACTGGTCGCTCTTTGTTTATTATTAAGGTACAGGGGAAGATTTACCGCTTTTCGTGCTATCAATGTAGAAAAAGTTTGTTTAAAGATGCGTTTACAACAGTTACGGAAGCCAGTACCGTAATGAACCGAAAGATAATTACATTACAATTTACAAGTAAGGTTATATATTATCGAGACATTAATTATAGTTTTATGATACATATAACAATTAAAGCTCCCCCTTTACATAAATATAAAATTCGATCTTAAAGTTATTACAGAGGAAGTTGACCAAACGGATTTTATGGACTGTACAATTCTAAGCGACAGTAAATTATGTTCACAAGTGTTAAATTATAATCCGGAAATACGTAACACGTTATCAATAATTAGTTTTAATATTAGGAGTGTAGGGCACAACCTAGACCAATTTATGGCATTTGTTACATCTCTAAAAATGCCAATTGATGTCTTTGTATTATCTGAATGTTGGACGGATATAAACCGTCAACCACCAGATATAACTGGGTATAGCAAGTACTGGTCAATAAATAGCTTGAACCAAAATGATGGTGTGGTCGCGTATGTACGTAGCGAAATACCAAGTTGTGCTAGTGAGCCGGAGATCATGGATGGTAACTGTCTTATAATAACCCTTAAACCTGATTACACATTAATTTGCTCATACCGCCCACCTTGTTTTAGGGATGCAAGCCCCTATATAGATTCATTGGATACAGTACTATGTAATATTCATACAAAAAATATCATATTTACCGGAGACATTAATATTGACTTACTGCCAGAAAACTTAGGCAAATCATCCCATACATATTTAAATTTGATGGCTAGATATGGTCTAAAACAAGGAATAACGAAACCTACTAGAATGGGAAAAACGTGTATCGATCACTTCATGATTAAATGCTCATCTCCTTGCAAAACATTAGTAATGAATCAACTGATAACTGATCACGCTCCAGTACTGTTACATATTAATAATTTTACAATAACAAAAGGGAAAACAATTCAAAATAAGATTAAAATAGACTACACTGCAGTTAGTGATACACTTAACAAAGAATCCTGGATAAATTTGTATGAAGTAACTGACGCTAATATGGCTTCAGAAATGTTATCTACTAAGCTTATAAATATAATCACAAATAGCACACAGACTGTAAGAATTAAAAACAAATACAAACCATTAAAACCCTGGATAACTGAAGGTGTTGTCAGATGTATAAGAAAAAAGGATAAGCTTCATAGGATCGCAAAGCAATCAGCAAATGATATGCAAAAGCTACTCACATATCAAAAATATAGAAACACTTGTAATTATACCATTAAAAGTCTAAAACAACAATACTATAGAGAAAGACTGCAAACTGTCAAGGGTAATATAAGAGAGACATGGAAGGCTATTAAAGAGGTATGTGAAATAAAACGTAAAACCGAATCGGCTACTGAACTACTTGATATGGAGGATACACCAGTAAAAGCGCTCAACGCGGTAAACATTACATATTTTACAGGAGTTGGATGTACATTGGCTAGGAAATTGCAGAACATAATGGGTGAGACGGAGTATGATCTAGCAATTAGGGCTAAAAAAGATACCGCCCCACTAAACTCGATGTCGTTGATACCTACTGATCCATGTGAAGTGAGAAATATTATTTTAGGACTAAGATCACATAGTGCTCCTGGGTGGGATAAAATTACAACAGATATTTTAAAACGTAATGTCACGTCACTTGCCCCACCTATAGCTTATATGTGTAATTTGAGCATGGAAACAGGCATCTTTCCTGCGAATTTTAAAAGAGCTGTAGTTTGTCCTATTTTTAAATCTGGAGATAAACAGAATCCCACAAATTACCGCCCCATCTCCCTTCTATCAACACTTTCAAAGGTGTTGGAGAAAATTATTAACAAAAGATTAATGGCATATCTGGAGAAAAACCAAATGTTAAGTGATCGTCAATTTGGATTCAGGCAACAAAAATCTACTGAAGATGCAGTACTTACTCTGACCTCTGCTGTAGTAACGTATCTGGACAAGAGTGAGAAGTGTCTCGGGGTTTTCCTGGACCTCCAAAAAGCGTTTGATACTGTTTCTATTCCAATTCTGTTAACACGCCTTGAGAATGTTGGTATAAGGGGGGTTGTTTACGACTGGTTTAATGACTATTTGTCTCACAGAACACAGCGCGTCAGGATTGCAGACCATGAAAGTGAAGACTCCATTTGTAAATACGGAGTTCCTCAGGGAAGTACCCTTGGTCCGTCCCTGTTCCTCCTTTACGTAAACGAATTGTGCAGTAGCATTTCTTTCTCGGGACTGGACCTAATAATGTTTGCTGATGATACAGTGATTGTATGCCATGCACCCACTTGGGAGGAGGTGTTTGCCCTAGCTGAAAAAGGAATTGCAAAAGTAACTACTTGGTTAGAAAACAGTCTACTTTCTCTAAATATTAATAAGACAAAATACATTTGCTTTAGTATATCACCTGTAACTAAACCAACTGATGAGCACTGTCTCAGGATACATACCTACCCGTGTAATAGGAGAGTAGATACCAATGGTTGCGACTGTGCAGCACTAACACGAGTATTCCATATAAAATATCTAGGTGTCACAATCGATGCCGAACTGAAATGGAACATTCACATAGACACAGTAACTACAAGGATTAGAAGACTGATTTACATATTTAAGACCTTACGCTCTGTCGCTGATGCCACACTCTTAATGCAGACCTACAGGGCTTTGTGCCAGTGTATTGTGAGATATTGTATCTGCGCCTGGGGAGGTGCTGCAAAAACTCACATGATGGAAGTGGAGCGGGCCCAACGAGCAGTTTTAAAGGTTCTTCTTAATCTTCCATACAGGTATCCTACAACTGCCGTTTACGAACGTGCAGATGTATTATCTGTAAGAAAGTTATTTGTGTGCGAAATACTGCGTAAATACCACAGAACAACAGTTCCAAACCTACCTGTACAACACAAAAGGGTTGAACGGTTTCCAGTCCCACTTTTTAAAACCAAATTTGCCCAGAGACACTATAATTTCTTAGCACCGTATGTCTATAACAAATACAATAAACTTCACAAAAGTAGCAAAAGGAGTAACAATGATGTCAAAAGGGAGATTTCAATATGGCTGAAATCGTTAAATTACGAGGCAGTAGAAGAGCTTGTAATAGCCAAATACCTTTGAGCCACTCATCTAGGACAAAACGCATACATAATAAAACACACACACACACACACACACACACACACACACACACACACACACGCACGCACGCACAGACACGCACTCACGCACTCACTCACTCACACACACTCACACACGCGCGCGTACACTAGCAATAATAGCAACTAGATTTCAGATTTTTTTTATATACTTTCACTTTTTTTTTTAGCTATATATTCATTTTATTTTATTTTTTTCTTTTCTATATTTTGTATAATCAATGCTTAGATGTAACATTTAATACAATGACGTTAAGATGCCCATTATTGTTGAAAGGAACACACTGTCTCCTGCAACACAGTTTTTATTAACTAGCGCAGGAGTCAGGGTATCCAACTAGAATGATGTAACCTTATTATGTCAATAAAGATTATTGTATTATTGTATTAACTATCGAGATTGCAATGTGTCGAGATATTCTGAAACATAACATAAAGATGGTGGGGCACGTTAATGGTCACTGTTCCAACCTAAGGAACAGTGACCATTAACGTGTGAAGAGGAGCGAGCGAAACGAGTGCGCCGCGGCAGCAGACGCCGAGCATGAGCACATACATATAGTCCAATCCTGCCTGATCTGGCATTAATGTAAACATGTCATGTTTTGACAATCGTTGTCTAAGACAGATGAGTAGAAAAATATAGTATGACAAATCATTGAACATTTTACTATCCTGAGTAGGTATTTTAAACGAAAAAAACTATCAAAAAGAAGTTATTTTGTGTCGAAAAGATTGTAAGAACACTGTATGACTCCTAGAAACTGGAATATAATCAGGGTGAATACTCAATTGCAAGTACCTATGGATACATAGGATCAAATGTGTTTGTTTACATTTTTGCGCAAAGCTATTGAAATACAGTATAGGTACTAGTTTCATCAGATGAAACAACGGCAAAATTTTAAGAATATATTTAAAACAGAATAAAGGGAATGGGTTAGAGGTGTGAGGTGCAACGGGTTCTAGGTATGTCCTAAATAACAGCTTGTATGGTATACAAAAATAATTTGTTGGTCGTCACATTGATATAAAATTACATAATATTGTCATATCTTCAGTGATACTCACAAAGTTATGACGGATAATAAAAATACGTAAGTACCATCTCTGCAAATAGGTACTTGATATCTCACAAGATTATGATAAAACTTCAGACCAATAAAAATGTAAACATATTATGTAATCTTAATACCTGAGCTACCAAACTGCAACTTAACCGTTGCGCGTTGGCATGAAGACTTAAGGTCATAGCCCACTTTAACGACACCGCTCCCACCCAACACTGCCCTAAAAGAAGACTACTGCTCGCAGTCTACCGCCGCGACAGCTAGCACGCATCCAGCAGTCCACGCGGCGACAGCTAGTAGACGGCCAGCTGTCCACCCGCCGACCGCTCTCGCTTTTCGCAATAGACACAGTTCGCGATCGGTTTCCATTAAAGCAACTCGTAGTAGCGAGCCGGTGAGGCGACTGCTAGCAGTGAGCGCGCGGGCACCGCGCCGACCGCCCGGTCAGCGAGGCGTCCACTCCCGAGCAGTCTGACGGCATTAAGCTCGCTGAAAGCGAGCTGTCTGCTAATTTATGATGGCAATGTAAAATATATCTAAAGAGCAATATTTAAAGCCTATATTTGAATTATATTGTTTTTGCCGGGTGGGAACGGAGTCGTTAAAGTGGGCTTTGACCTTTAAGGGCTACGGAGACGGTCAATAACGATCAAGAACTTGATCATATGAAAGTAGCTTCAAGTGTGCGTGCTTTCTTTGCACATGTGTGCATCGACGTGAACACATGAGACTTGTCAAGTCACATAGACCATCTCCGGAGCCCATTAACATACTAAAGCAGTAATTATTTGTACCATTATCTTTCAATGACTGTATAAATGTGTCTGGTTTTCTTGGGAATTCATTATTTTAGGGTTCAATACCCAAAGGGTAAAAACGGGACGCTATGCAATTATGCCTGAGACTTCGCCGTCCGTCTGTCTGTTCGTCACGAGGCAATATCTCTTGAACCGTGATAGCTAGAGAGATGAAATTTTCATAAATAATGTACCTATGTTATGTTGCCGCCATAACAAAAAATAAAAAAAAGGGGGGATAAACAGGGCCGTCTACAAGAAACGTGCTTTTTTGCCGTCATTTGATACGGACCTCTGTGCGCGAGTCCGACTCGGTCGGTATTCATTTATTCATTGATCATTGAGTAAGAACATTACTATCTCAATAATTCAGACAAAGGTTCTTGACAATCCAACAAACTATTTCTGTTAGACTATTTCAGACAAAGGATTCAAGCATTCATAAATAACTAGCTGATGCCCGCAGCTTCGCCCGCGATGGCGCTGTATGTGAAATTTTGCTGAATTTTCTTTGCTATAAACCTCACGGAGCCAGAGACCTTTCCAACGAATGCAAAACCGTGGAAATCGGTTCGTGCGTTCTAAAGTTATAGCGTCAGGAAGGAAAACCCGACTTATTTTTATATAGTAGATTATATCAATGTATGACATTCCCCATTATATTTCATCAAGAGGAAAATGTTTGAAAATTCCTTTTCATTAGTCGTCGAGTTCATAATAACTACGTATAGGGAGGTATTTCAATTCGGTTAAAATTTATCGAAATATTCACTCTGTAATATTTTAAATTAAAGCCAAAATCGTTCTGGTATGAGACAATGCAGGTAATATTTTGTTGTAAATAAATTACCATTATATAAATTTACAAAGAAACCTATCTTGGAAAATAAAACCACAGATTACATAATATATTCTATATAAAACTGAGAAGTCCTTCATTCGAGTCATTTCAGAGGAGTTTGGTCACAAATACTGGTACAAGATTTTTAGAGCTCTGTACCCAACCAAAGGAGAAAAAAACAGGACCTTTGACTTTTTGAGACTTCGCTGTCCGCCTGTCTGTCTATCTGTCTGTCGGTCTGCCTGTCTGTCCGTCACAAAGCTGTATCTCAGAAATGGTGATAACTAGAGAGCTGAAATTTTCACCGATGGTGTATTTCTGTTGCCGCTATAACAAAAAGAGAAATAATAGTATTTAACTATTTAAGGGGGGCTCCCATACAAAAAACGGGGTTTTTTACCGTTTTATGGTATACGGAACCCTCCGTGCACGAGTCCGACTCGCACTTGACTAGTTTTTTTTTTACTAAATACATTATACATACGGGACCATGTTACTTAACTGAGACTTCGCTGTCTGTCACTACCACTGACCTGTAATAGTATCTGGACTGGTGATCGGTTTCATAAAAGTGTGCCTAATTGAAAATCGCCATTTGGCGCTGACGGCAGCTAGCGAATGTACTTGGAACTAATACTAGTGATGTACAACACCTGTCTTGGTGTCGATAAAAACTTTACCAGATATCGACTACAATGTTAATTTTATTTTTGTACCAATGATGTTTACATAATATGAATGACTACTTTAAAGTACCTAAGTAGGCTAACCATCAGGTTCGCGAATTCAGTTTGGCGAGCTTAATATAAAAAAAAAGTGTTTGCTTAAACAGTGGTCGCAGGTATGTTGCCAAAGTAGTGTTACTATTGTAAATCGGCTGAAAAATGACACCGGACACAGCCCACACAGTCATTGGTTGTCTTTAATCATAATTGGGTCATGTTAGAACTTAAAGCTAGGCGTCCAATAGGCGGATGGGCCGGGCCGGGCCGCAACGCAAAAATCCGCATGCCATACGTTTTTAATGAAACTGCGTTTCGTTGCGGCCCGCCTCTAGTAAAGGCAGTTGCTACACAATTTCATATGAAACGTACGGCACGCGAATTTTTGCTCTGTGCTGCGACCCGGTCCGCCTGGTGGACGCCTCGCTTAACGTGAGCCGTGCGAGCGTGCTCCCCGAAGCAGCCAATGCCAACTTGCTATTCCGCCTCAATGGCAACTATTTCCCATTTACTTCCCGAAGCAGCCGTGCCCAGAGAGGAATGTTGTTAAGTGACAGGTTAATTAGGATTAGGATTTATTGTAGTTTTGTTTGTTTGCAGTAGGTAAGTACAGAGGAGAGTAGGTATTTAAAAAAATATGAAATCACACATTTATTACGGTATATTTTTAAATGCACATCTGTATAATTTTTAAAAGGAAATTATCTATATAAATATATCACATATTTTAAAAAGATTGAAAAACAAAGTAGATTCTCTTAAAATAGGCTTGTGTCCACTAAGAATAAATCTGATTGATGTGTGTTTCTAACGACTATGTCCAATATATAAATAACAAAAAGTAATATAAATTGGTACACAAATTAAGGATTAGGTACTATTATTTTTAGAAAATAAGATTGGAATAAATAGGCATTCCGTCACGTCACATCAAATACCTCTATCAGAAAGTGTGACGTAACAGTTTGCTACTTTGACGTTTGACGCACTCTGGCAGTCTTGAGTCTTGACATCTTATGTCACAAGTCGTGTCATCTTGTGTAATTGCTTAGATTCTCACACGTTTTCATAAAATACAACAGATTTCAACAGTAAAAGTTCACCCCTAAACGTTTCTTTTTGTACTAAAACTTTTTATAAATCTAAATCACAAAACAAATCATTGAAAGGACTCATAAAAAATAATACACATTTTCTTTTTGTTTTATTTGGCAACAAGTGACGTCACACGAGGCACCATGACAGTTTGATTGAACTCGGGGTTAGCAGTTAACTCTGGGTTAAACACGTTAAATCAGATCTGTGCAAGTGGGCCTTAGTGCAGCAGAAAGCATCACTGCTATAGAGAAAGAATACTTCAAATAACCCAATAGTCGTAGAGCATTGTTGACTTGGCATGAATAGGCCATTCAACTTGGAAACTACTACCTAGTGTTGACTCTTGTTACAAATGACTATGGTCATGGTAACTGTTTACTATCAGGCGGGCTCTTAGATCATCTAACCACAGGATGCGCCTTACTTAAGCATTGTTTTCTGCCATTGCACATGACCATTTGGTCTTTTGGCTTTATAAAAAGCACTGTACATCAGTACATCATTTTATATGATTAAACTAGTACATTTCATTGTAGTTGACTGTACAATAAAAATTAACACACAACGCCATTACACGTTTGTCGATTAATACATTTTTAAATGCAATGAAATATTATATGTCTTTGTGTTTCCCCCTTCACTTGTATGAAATCTGGCAGAATATTTTTGTATGCGGTGGTTCGCAAAGGCTAGTCCCGTGATATATGGTCTAAGGGTGGGCTGTATACTTGTTTGGAAATTTTGTGGTATTATAAAAAAAAAACCTGCTTCCTGTGGATTCATTTGGCTATGCTGAGAATCATCAGTTGGTAACTGGACTTGCATATGTATTACCGGTGAATTAGATTTAGGTAAGTTGATTGGACTATCACGGGAGCATGGGTCATCATATGTAGATGAATCAGTTTCTGCAGTGACCAACGATGAATCAGTTTCTGAAAAATATTGAGTGTTGGTTATTTATATTCAATTATATTTCTTAAATACCAAAGAAGTATTCACTAACTAATTTACACCTACCAAGAAATATTGTAGGTATACTGCACTTTTTTAAAGCAGTCCGTGACCCATGTTTTAATAAACAGTCATCAGTAAAATGTTTTGAACAAAGATAATCTGATGTTTTCGGAGTCCAATTGACAAGCTTCATTTTTTTAGCCACAGTTTTAAACTGTAATCGGAGGGAAACCTGTAATAAAAGGAACATTTAAATATTATGAACAAGAGTAAATAATTTAATTATTAACAAAAAATAGTCTCACTAAGTGTTATAATTCAATGTTAGTGCTAGAAAGTTATATTTCACACGCTAGTTAGTTACTGTTTCGATTATCTACTACAATTTTAAGTGTTTATTAATAATTTTAATATGTTCATTAAATTATTAAAGAACTTTTACCATGCCTCTTGTTTTTTAAACTACGAATTTTGGCATTGGACAGAAAATTATCGATATACATTTTGACATCCCTATTAATCATTATGGGTTATAAAAATATTCGTAAAATCCCCGAAACTCGAAGGGTATTCGCTTATGATAGTAAAAAAAAACCTAAATTATGGTTTTATAATAATTGTTTAAGAATTAGATTCTTAGATTTACTTACTTGTGAAAAGGGGCTGTGGCCCTTCTCGTATCTTGTTTTACAATATACACACGATCTCATGCTAAATATCTACTTAATTACACTATGAACTAAATTTATACATCAAAACACTTCAAATTTATACCAATCACAGTAATAACTTAAAAATATTCGAAATTTCACACATAAACTCCTTCCGAAATAAACAAACAACGGCCATTTGCAAACTTATTTAGTTCTCAGTGCACTCGACAGAGGCGCTTTGAATCGGCACAAAAAAGTAGCTGTCATTTTGTATGGAATAGCCAGTCCAGCGATTATTATTACAGGTCAGTGGTCACTACGCTTAAAATTTCACCAGATGATGTATTTCTGTTGCCGCTATAACAGCAAGTACTAATAAGAGTAAATAATAATATTTAAGGAGCCTCTCATACAGTAAACGTGCTTTTTTTGGTACGGAACCATCCATGGGCGAGTCTGACTCGCACTTGTTGAAATAAATCAATGAAATCAGCATAACGCAGTCCACTGCTGGACGTAAGCCTCTCCCAATTTGCATTTTTTCGCACTTGTTTGGTCTTCATATTTCTAGTACCAAATATCTAAGTATAAACAAAGATAATATAATAGTATTATATACAGATCGGCAACTCCCTGCCTCCCACTGAGTAAGCTTCCCCATCCCCCCACCGAAGTTGATGTGTCTATTGCCGTGTCAGTACTTGAGACAGTGTCACTGCGTTGCATTACGTATTACTACCTACGTACTTTGTGCTATTGCTTTGGTTTAATTTGTGCTTAGCCGAGGGTAGGTTAGAAAAAAAAAGTACCTACATACATGAGATTGCGTTCTGTTCCTTATTATTTTGTTTCCATAGCTAGTGTCCCTAGTATACTCACACACACATTCAAGCTTCATTCAACCATTCACATTACGTGTATATTAGTGTGGGTGAAAACGAACATTTTGGTTTGGAGTTTCCGCCCTGTGGTATAAGTAGCAACATTCTCTACCGAATCGTTTATAATCCCAGTTACTAGGAGCAATTAATCAGTTTAGCACTTCGCCGACCCGGGATTACTTATAGCAAATGGGTCAGATTAGTTGACATCACGTTTTTTCCCGCTTCATCCAGATTTTTAACACGAGATTTATCAAGAATTTCCCTCAGGACTCGCGTAGGTGGACAAGTTAATCTTTCTGCAATCTGATGTTTGATGTCACGGTCGTTAAAAGCGGGAGCTTTGTCATTTTAACCTAGATAGAAATGATTGGAACATTTTTGAAACGTGTTTTTCAGTTTTTAGAGCAACGTATGTACCACAAGATAATAATTATAGAAATAACTAGATGATGCTCGCGGCTTCGCTCGCGTGAAGTTCGGTACCCTTTCCCGCTTCCCGTGGGAACATATTTCCGGGATGAAAAAGTAGCCTAATTATGTTATTCCAGGCTATAAGCTATTAGCCGTTAGAGCGCGATTGAGTAACAAACATCCAAATATCCAAACATCCAAACATCCAAATATCCAAACATCCAAATATCTAAACATCCAAACATCTTTACAAACTTTCACATTTATTATTAGTAGGAAGTAGGATAAGTAGGATTTGCCGTCAGAAATGCGTCTGCCCGTCTTCATGTCTGTCTAGACTAGACCCTATATAACCCTATATCTCGGGAACGCGTGATATCGAGTAGAATTTAAAATGAAGTTGAAATTAAAGTTAGTTAGATTCAAACTCCCGCACGGAGGGATCCGTACCAAAAATCGTCATAATATCATGTTTGTTCTATGAGGGCCCTGCTTTCTTCTCTTTTCTGTTCTGAGTTTTTATACCACTGACAGACAAGCATAGGGCCCAACAAAAGGACTGGTGGACACCGCAGCCTATGAACGTTTGCAACACCAGAGACACCACACTCGCACTGCCAACCCTGTTAAAGCCTTCTAAGACCCCTTTTGTAGAAACCCATACTGTAGGCGTTTGGGAAAACCGAGGCAGGGGAGATCATTCCATTACCTAAACGTGCAAGGAAGAAAGCCCCTGTCGGATTTAACCGTGCTCGAACGTTCCGGACGCAGAGTGTGAGGTCGAACACCCTGTCTATGTTACTTATAGCGTTTCGACAGATGGACAAACGGACGGTGGAGTCTCAGTAATAGCGCCCCATTTCTTCCCTTTAGGCACGGAATCCTAACTATACAGGGCTACAGTCTCTTGAAGCTGTGCAAAAAATTAAAGTTTAAATTGACCTGACTTAGGAACAGTGTTCTGTGAACCTCAATTGCGTTATTTCTTTGTAAATTATGGAGACGATTATCGAGCGTTATTTCTACTTTAAATAAACATTTACGTTTTTATCTTATAAACGGAGATGATGTATACGTTTAAACTTTTAAAGTCATTACAAAAAAATAATATTAACGTTAGTTTGTGTCATCATTACGGTTCACGAGCAATGACAATCGCAACAACAATTACCCCTGACGTCATTCATAGTGACATTGAGGAAGGCAGAATATGTACAAAATCTATAGTTTATTGTCTTAACGGAAAGGTGTTTTACTAGATATACTGTTAACATCATAGATTTAGAATTTTTCGCTACTCTCAATTCTAAATCTATGGTTAACATGTTAATCCATTCTTATTCCCACATGTCATCTAGCCCCAATTAAGCTAATAAAAGCTTGCCATGACTTGCTCATTTGGGCCAAATATTGTTCTCTATGTATAACTGATAGACATGTTTGTATATTTCTAAATTATATTGTACATAAAAACATCCAAACTCTGAATCAAACAGTTGTGGATCACATTTACAATATTTCAGCACGTCAGTCGGTTACACTACCGCCTGCGCCACCGAGGCAGATATAATTATTGATTTTGGTTATTCGTAATTTGACAACAAAATGAGGTTCGATTGAAATCTTTATTACAAAACGTCTAAAGGCTAGTTACCCTTTCAAGACTAGGTGATGGACCGTATCCTTGGCTGCCTACTTATTAGGATAAAAAAAAAGAAATCAAACAAAATGAATACATTTCAAAATCTTAAATTCTTAGGTACGATTCGTTTTTTCTAGTTAAAAAAAATACTTCATATTTTGTTTAACGTGAAGGGCAAAGTAAGAATGAAATTCCCCAAAGTGCCTAACTACGATATAATAAAGGGGTGGACGATAGAATCTTAATGTCTTGTACATTAGTATTCCGTCGAAGTCAGATTGAATGTCTCTTGAGTATTTCGCAAATGCAGAAGTTTAAGATGGGTTTCACGTTCTATCAAGTTTGAAGATAATGTTCGTGACAGCCCTAAAATGTTTCCTTATGTTCCAGTTTCAAATACTCATAAAATATGAGACCGAACTAGCCAGATGAAAATACGATTTTTATCAGGAGTTTCTAAAGTTCTGCCGAATAATTTCGTTTTCTCCGTGTTGGTGATGTGCAATCATCGCCATTATTGTGAGACGCATGAAGAGTTGAATATCATTTAATATTTTAATTCACGGCCAGCTATTAGGTGGCCCTTTAGTTTTAAGATTCGTTCTTTATAAAGGACTCCAAAGCTCATATCTGAAATCTAACTTCTAGCTCCGGATAGTCACGTTCTTGTGGCTTTGCCCAACCCCGGACAATCTCGTTAGGGAACTTGTTGCGGCTTCCTCTGCGACTTCTACCTGCCAGTGTCATTAAGGAATTGAACTAGTTCCGTCGCGGAACTACTGCTGCGGAACTACTGGGAATGAAGGGAACTAACTTGGTTTGAAGTGCCGCTTCTTGTTCATAATCTGTCTCGGTGTCCCTGTGCCTGTGTGTGTGCCTTCTGTGCCTTTTCTTAAAATACTTAAAAGGAATTGTTGCAAATTCAAGTCCCGTACTTGGCTATTGTTTAAGGAGTCAACTCATTAATGTATGGTGGAGGTGAAATGACAACCTTGTATTGATTTGTAAATCACGTACATTTAAAGACAAGGAAGGTAAACTTCGAAGATAAACTATAAATATGAATGCACTAATTTAAACGTAGTTTTTCCTCGTTCAAGTCCAGTTTAAGATCTTACCTACATAATATGAACGGTAAAAAGTGCACCTATTTACCCAGATAGTAAACATACCAAATACATATTATATTTTCGTATTTATCGGACTGGGTGACCATGATCCAATGACCCATCAGAATCTTTAATGACCGAGTAAACGTAGTCAGCGAATGTCACCATTTCCAGATGACTAATTCTTTGTGTGTGTGTTTGTTCGCCACTAAACGTAGTATTTCTCAACCGGTTTTGATGAAACCTGGCATGATAATACAAAAATATAAAAGTCCCCCCTTTACATGTATACCTAATCGTAAAATATTTCAGGTTTTAGTATGCGAGCGATGTCTACCGCTCTAGTTTTGTAGTTCTGAAGAAGGCAGTAGGTAATTGGCTGGCCGCATTTGTACAAGAACGGCTAGCCGAAGGAGCAAACGAGTTCTGGGGTGAAGACTGCGACTTGGTACACGTAGGGTAAACCGTTAACCTGCCAGATGGACGTCGCATCGCTATAACAGTCGTCGCTTGAAGAAAGTTGCAGGAAGTGACCGGATGTCGAAAGCGCTGGACCATATATAGAGGCATAGGCTGATTTCATTAATTAATTGGTACTATTTGTAAAAAAAATAGCAGTGTCTACTCTAGGAGATTTCTTTTTTTTATACCACTAGAGTGGCAGACAAGCATAAGGCCCCACCAGATGTACCGGTGGTCACCGCAGCCTATGGACGTAGGAGATGCTCTTATATTTTTTAACCGTTTATATCGGCTTGATCAATAAAATACACGAACTAACGGACGGATATATCGAAATTCAGAGACATCTTCGTCTCCTAGTTCTTCAAGGATTGATGTACCTACTTAAATCTTCCGACAAACACGTCACAAATTTTGGTATTGCACCACCGACATCCAGTAGGTTCCCACGATGGGTTCATCAGTCCACCTTGCGGGAGGCCGACTCACGTTGAATTTTTGCATACAAGGTTGCAAGTCTAAAACCTTTCGTTCGAACACATAAAAGTAAATAATATTTGCAATACGATGTTACGTGCAAAACAGGTTTATGCGATCGAAGTTATGAAATGCAGATTTGATAGCAAATTACGAACCAGACGCCGTCTAACACAGACTTTGAACTAAGTTATATTTGCTTTGAAGACTTCTTGCCACAAAATAAATCGAAAAAAAATTGCGGTCAAAGTACTTTTTTTATTCCTCTACAAGTTGTAATAAATTCTAAAAATAATTTTTCATACTCTCTGCAGTTGTTGCATACCTCTATATTTCAAGAGTCATTAATATAAACATATCTTTTGAATGAGTATTGTAAGGTATGGCCAGGGTCAATGATCCACCACGATAAGTCATTACCATCATTTCAAAGTTAGTCGGTGGTTCCCAATTTGCAGTCCAAATTCGGCAAGACCATTTATATAATTCTCTATCAAGTCTTTTGAATCTTTTCTACTCTTACTCCTTTTCTGCGAGAAATATTCTCCGTTCCTGATGACATAGTTTGGGTGAACGAGTTAGATGATCTCGTACTTGAGTGTTGAATTTAAAAATTCTTACTGTCACGAGATTGTGTGCACAGTTTAGTTGTTTATAGTTTTATTACAAGTTATGAGGTAGTACCTACTGTTATTATTTGATATTTTTTATAATTATACAGCAAACTCACATTTTATAACATAACAACACGGAATTAAGTAAGTATTACATATTCAAGGCAAATCGTTATAAAATGCTGTTTTTATTCTCGCAACCGAATTAAAAAGGTAACAAAAAGTTGCAGTCAAAGTCTTAGACCGGAGATTTGGTGAAATACCTAAACATAAAATTAAATTTATGATAAATAAATAATTACGGACCTTTTTACGCAGACTTTTATTATGAGACAAATTTTATCATTTTAATGCGTACTAATTAAATTCGAATGTGCAATGATCGCATGCTATTGGAAAATGGCGATCAAGTCTTCAAGAAATGTAATTGATGACAGCAGTATTTCTTAGATAAATAAATTAAAAGTAAATTTTCTGTTCAAGTTTTATAGCTAACAATGAATTTTTTATTGTTTTATTTTTTTAATGGTGTTGGTAAATCCTTTTTCTACGCAAATCACATAAGAGACAAAAAATCAATGCTATTTCGACAATATCAGCTCATGTTCATAACAGCTGCACGTGATCGTGACTTGAACTAGTAATGAACGGAACTATCCATCACTGGAAAAATTACATATTAATAGACTAGAATCGAATAAAATATCGTCACGATCAGTTGAAACGGTGAATTAGGGCCGCTCACAAACCACATGCAGCTGATTGATGTCCTAATAAGCTGTTTGGGAAAGCTTCCAGAAAAAATCTTCAGTCGACTTATATTGAGTGTCTGTATTTTTTAACGTGAGGAATATTCTACAGGGCTGCTATGCCGGACTCCTATCGACTAAAAACCACACGTAAAAGTCTGCAGGTACCACTGCGGTCTCACCTAGGAATATGAGGGCGTGCCTTAGTGTGTATCGAAAAGGATAAAGCTTACCCTTAATTACATAAAGTTCTAAACTGTTCCACTTCTGCTTTCAGGTAACATTTTAATGCCAATTGTACGCGTTAATATTGGCAAAAAGTGTAAAAATGAATAATTTTTTACCCGAACTGCCGAAGAAAGGAGGGTAATGTTTTTCGAGACTATGTATGTATGTATGTACGTATGTAGGTATGTCTATTTCTTTGTCACGTCCTACAGCCTGAACGGCTTGACGGATTTTGACATACAAGGTGTCATTTGAGTCGTCGTGATCGTGTAAGTGACACCAGGTACCTATAATAAAATTGGCGATTTAATTATTTTTTTACGATGGATGCAAATACTACTGAACCGATTTTGATGCGGTATTGTGTGTTTATAAGGTCTTGGTCAGACTTAAAATCTTACATTTGTTTGATTGCAATGGGTTGAGTAGCATCGGAAATATGACCAAAAACATAATAATTAAGGTTGAATTTTGGTGATGTCCCTTCACTACACGAAAATTAATAACTCTACTACCAACATAACTAAAAAGTTTTAAATAAACTTAATTATTAAGAATACAAAAAACCCGACTGCCAAGTAAACATACAACTGAAAAGCAAAAAACAAGCTCTACATTTCTTATGTGATTTTCTTTAGCAGTCTGGTTTTTTGTATTCTTAAAAATTAAGTTTGTTAATTAAATTGTGTTAAAATTTGTTCAATTTACGACAACATAAGTTGTTCAATCGAATATACAGCGTTCCCGCCGCAGACTGCGGAACTCGGGTAGGAGAGTTCTCTGCCGCTCCCTCCTCGCCGCCTCATTCACGAGCATGACCTGCTCGCAGAAAGAGGCAGCGGAGTCCCACGTACTCTCGCTGGGGATAATGGCTCGCACCATGGTCTCCAGCGAGAGACAGTCCACGTCTAGACCTATGACGAGGACCTAACGCTGTTGCACCCACGCCGTGCACTCCACCAATATGTGAAGCGCTGTGTCACCGCTGCGCTCCTCGCAGTGCTGGCACTCTGCCGTGTTTTCCCGGTATATTTGCCACAGATACTTACCGAAGCTCCCGTGCCCTGCAACCTGTTATTGTAACTTACTGTCATGCTACCAATTTGAAGGAATGCAATATAAAATTGCATTACATTTTCCGAAGAAAAATAACGAAACTATCTAAGCATTGACTGTAGGGAAACAGAAAACAAATCTACATTTACTTTTCGAATTTTATTTCCAAAATAAACGTAGCAATATATCCACGAGAATCACAGAGAACATTCTAGAGAAGACACTGCTTATCGATAAAAAAGGGTTTTTGTTTATATGCGTTGTTGAATCCTAGGTGATAGAATTAGCTATGGTCAGTGGACACTAGTTTAGTCTATAATAATCATTTATTTCGTGTTTGGCTCAAAAAAGAAAGATCCCTAGAATAATCAGTATACTCTTACTTTATTGCAGCAGTCAAATATAAAAGGTCATCAATCAATAAAATTTATCAACCAATATAATTAAACGTTCCAGTACAATTCAAAAATTGCAATCTAAACAGTAGGCAAGAACTTTGAATACCTAATCATTTATCTCGGATAAACGGTCGCGAATCGATGTGATAAACAATAATCAGAAGTTTTAGGATAGGGCTGATTGCGATAGATAACGGTCACTGCCATGTCTTTATGGATATCACTTTATCCGGTGCGACTGCGTATGAGATATCAATATTATTAACTCGCGAACTGAGCACGAAGCAGTCGCCTCGATAACTCGCGTTGCAAAACAAAAATGGCAATGAATTAATGACGTTTCGTAATAAAACTCGCAGTAGCGAATCTTATTGTGATATATGTGAAATAGAGTGATAAACTCGGACAATATAGTGCGTGGGTGATATATTTTTTCTAAAATAATAGTGCAATATCAATCAAAATGACAGTGTCTGCTATACACACGCTTTCCGAGGTGGTGGAAAGCAAGGTCCCGAATAATAACCAACCTGCTAACTCAACAATCCTGTCTTGGATCAGAGCAGAATGGAAGAAGATCCTGTCAGAATTGGTTTCCACTTTGTTGCTGCTCTTACTTGGCTGTTTGGGATGCACGCCGGCTAGAGATCCTAAAACACAAATATTTGAAGCACTGTCATTTGGTATGACAGTCATGTTCAACATATCAATATTCGGTCACATTTCCGGAGCGTATATGAATCCTGCAGTGACTTTAGCATCTATGATTTGGGGCACTACATCGATTCCTTTGGGAATTGTATACGTAATTGTTCAATGTATAGGAGCTATACTTGGTTATGGAATATTGGACGCTCTAACTGCGATAAATTTATCAGAAACATCAGTGTGTGTAACAAAACCGCTTCCAGGTCAAAACGTAACTCAAAGTTTGTTTATTGAAGTTGTTATTACAATAATTCTCATGCTACTTAACTGTGCCGTTTGGGATCCAATAAATAAGGACAAACAAGAAACGGTTCCGCTAAAGTTTGGTTTGACGATTCTGGGACTGTCATTAATAGGTGGACCATTTACTGGCGCCAGTATGAACCCTGCTAGAACCCTGGGGCCTGCGGTGTGGACCAATGACTGGACTGATCACTGGATTTATTGGGTTGGACCATTTCTGGGTACCGTCGTTTCAGTTTATCCATACAAGTTCCTTATTTTGAAGAAAAACTGAAACTGACACCGACATCTTAAATTGATGTTTGTTCAAAACAATATTAATGTGATCTAAATTATAAATGTTTTTGGCAACATTAACCGAAAGCCATGAAACCATTATGGACGGGGAGCTCATGATACTAAGTTTGTAGTTACTTGAGCGTCACGGAAACTTATTAGAATTCTGGTCACCATTTTTAGCGGTAGGGGAAGCGAAAAAAAAAGAAATTATGAAAAAAATGTAAAATAATTAAAACTATGACTATGAGATACTTAAGCGCATCAGGTATTGCTGTAGTTCATCATTTATCCTAGTCTCTGATCCTACTATCCTACATAATTATAAATGTGAAAGTTTGTGAAGATGTTTGGATGTTTGTTACTCAATCGTGCTCTAGCGGATTGGACTGAAATTTGGTACCGGGGTAGATTATAGTTTGGAATAACTCATAATGATGCTACTTTCCATTCCGTGAGGTTCCCATGGAAAGCGAAAACGGGAACCGAATTATACACAGGCGAAGCCGCAAACATCATGTAGTGCGAAATAAATATTTTTAAATTGTCGATTTTCAATGGTCATCGGGAGGGGTGGAATGAATGCTTTAATTTCTCAATCTGGCGATTTGGAATTGACACTAGCTCGCAGCGAGTACCTAATTTTGGGCACCCATCAATACTAAGTTCTAATATCTAGCTGGAGTTCCCATATCTTAATCTTACGCGCTCAAGTGACTACACAAATCCCTTTCAGGGCTCCCCAACCATAATACCTATACAATGTGATTACTATGGTTCTAATTTAGAATAACGTTTGAATGATGGAAAATTGCACTAAAATAAATAAATTACATTTATAAAGGTACGATTTTGTTTGTCACACGACATACTAGCCTGTGAAACTTAAATAAAACGTTGCCAAAAATGTGTCATTATTTTCCATAAAAAAGCAAGTATCTGATGTCCTACTGTTTGCGAAATTTTCGAAAAATTCTCATACTACAAAGTCGAACATAACAGTGTTTGTTCTATTCATATTATTGTCATAAATATTTTACGTCGTGCCATGATAGAGATTAACGCTGTTATTTTAATTATGTGTAAGTTTCAATCACTATTAATTATAAATGTTTATTTATGTATGAAAAGAGTCAAATTGTTGTTTACTTTTAAGTGATATATGAATGCATTTAAATAGATAACATTCACAATCCTCTGAGAACTATTACTGAAATAATAACCTCGTTATGGTATAATTTTGCTGTAGTGAAAACATATTAAATTGTCGCTTCGTATATTTTTTTAGCATATTGTACATGTTATTGAGCGGTACGCTGATAATATCCGAACATAAGGATTGTAGCCACCATAATTTTTCAGAAACGTAGTAGGTATATGAACTTGTTTGGTACCATGATAATATAATAACAGATACGAGTAGAAGCATGCTATCGTAAGAACGTCATACATTGAATATACGGGTCATAAGTCAAATAGACCCACCGAATGTTATGTTATTATTCTTAATAGTACCCGTCATCTCAGGGCAATGGGATGTTTATGTAGTGAGCAATTTTGATTGGGTGCCAAACAATTTCATTTACTCTGATAATGAATGGCTTGTGTAGTGTTATTGGGTGTACAGGGGCCCCACTGAGATCTCTTGAACGAAATCTACGCAAGCTGGTGCTCCTGTATTCGGCCAAACGAGGCTAAAGGGATGTGATATACTACACGTTCGCTCTAAGTTTGCCGCTGGCGTAGAGGCGTATACCCGAATTTTTAATTAGACGAAGTAAATTGACAGTAGCTAATGTCACTTTGTCATAGAAAATAAGCAACATTGTATGAAGAAGTGACATTAGTTGCTGTCAATTTACTTCGTCTTATTAAAAAATCGACTTTAGTATGGAGCCGAGCGGCAAACTTAGAGCGAACGAGCAGTACCCGTAAATGGGCCAGGGGTGAATCTACACTAATATTATAAAGAGGATTTTTTTTATTTCTGTGTGTGTTTATGTTTGTAATTAATTAACTCAAAAACCACTGTGCTGATTTCAAAAATTCTTTAACCATTAGAAAGTTGCATTCACCCTGAGTAACATAGGCTATATTTTAATAACATATTCCTACGGCAACGGGAGCTACGCGGGTGAAATCGCGTGACGTCCGTTAGTATAAAATATTTTAATTACAATTATCTTATGTTAAGATAATTATTTAAAATTATAAGTAATTAAATTACTTTAAAGCTAAATAATTTATAGTTTTATTTATGACTAGAAATTAATTATCATTTTGATTATAGTTACAATCAAGTAAACTATGTTTATCAGATATGTGTATTATATTAAAATGTTAGTTTACTGATTTGATCAATAAATTTCAATGTCTTAGATTTTGTTATGTTAAGATTAAAATAAACATATCAATCATTAGATATAATTTATTGACTTCTTTTATTTACTTAATTTAACGTACCCACTATACAAAATGGACCGACGACGTCCTCAGGTCGTCTGGTCTCAGGGAGGGACTGGATGCCAAAAGCGCAGCTCCGTATGTTGTGGTGTAATTTAGGAGAGGCCTACGTCCAGCAATGGGTCCATTGAAGTTCTATAGAGATTTTCTCGGCCAAAGTCTTACACCTGCAAGTGATGTACCTGCTGATAGACGGACGAGGTCTTAGGAGATTTGGAAAACTACGTAGGAAAAATTGAAACAAAGTCTTTTTTACCAACTCGTCTGGCCGACGTTGTACTCCAAGTCTCAGGCAAAGTTCACATAAGGCTGGTTATATTGCATATTGTATAGCAATTAATTGCTATTTTTTGAGCTAGAAAAGTCCCAGTTTGTGGTCACAAGTAGCGTCGACTAGTCGTTTAGTAATACTAATCCTACTTCCTACTAATATTAGAAATGTGAAAGTTTGTAAAGATGTATGGGTGTTTGTTACTCAATCACGCTCTAGCGGCTGCACGGATTGGGCTAAAATTTGGTACAGAGGTAGCTTATAGTCTGGAATAACACATAGGCTACTTTTCATTCCGGGAATATTTTCCCACGGGTAGCGGGAACGGGTACCGAATTTCACGCGGACGAAGCCGCGAGTATCATCTAGTGTCTCAATAAAGTTCGTTATTTTACCTCAAAGGATAGTTGATATTTCACCAAAGTTGCCGTTTGCTTGTATAAGGCTGTGGGTTTGGGTTTTCATGGCACTGCCAAAGGTATTCGGTGTTCGACAGATACATACATACAAATGTACATACATTGACGCCTATTACCGTAATGAGTTACGCCGTACCCACGCCCACACTTCACCAATTGAATAAATGAATGATTAATTTATTCGGCACGCACAAATAGTCACAACACATAATCAGGCAAATCAAAAAAATTTCGCATGACAATGCCTGAAATGTGCGTCATCTTAGTGTTTCGTCCCATGTATGTCAGCCTCGTGAGATATAATAAATCTATTGCATACAAAAATGCTATCTTTATAGTACTATTAACGAATCCGTAGTCAAGTTCCAACTGCAAGACCAAAAGGATAATCAAACTATTTTTTCTCTTTACTATAACTGTCCCTTTTTTATCCTACAAAGATGCTATGCCGGAATTTTATCGACTAAAACCACACGTATCCTACTTAACAGCCTAAGGTAAGGAGCCTCGGGTAAGCCCTCGGAAGATACCCCTGGACTCCCAACAGACCTACGGCTACCACTGCGAACTCACTTAGGCCTTACCCTCCAAAGACGCGGGATAGCACCCGAACCCCCCGTTCGAGTGCTAACACGCGTCTTCGGAGGGTTGTTCGGGTTGTATACCATGTATGTGCAAGAATTCCTCAAGTCACGCTGTCGTCTAGGGCCTGCTTCTGTAAGGACGGTGAGCAGCCTCCTCACCGCTCTCAGGTTCCCGGTCATGGAGGCCGAAAGTCTTGGGCAAGTCTCCGAATCCCTCCCCGTCGTCTCTTTCACGATCATGACCTGCTCACAGAAAAGGCAGCGGCGTGCCACTTACTCCCGCTGGAGATCGTGGCTCGCACCATGGTCTCGAGTGAAAGAATGTCCACGTCCAGAACTGCCACGAGGACGGCGCTATTGCGTCCATAAGCAGTCCTTGAATCTGCAATAGTGCTAAATGGTCTAAGATTTACAGACAATCCGGTAGAGGCTTTAGTGCACAAATAAAGCCTATTCAATGACCATTTTAAAGTCACTGTTAACATTTTGACAGAATGAAGCTGCCCGGCTCCGTCGACACTACGGCAAATTTGATCCTATTTATGTGTGGACGTATACACTTCCCAAATCCACATCCTAGATTTTGAAGAAAAATTCTAAATCTATGATCCACACCGAGTCTTTGGCGAAAACCAGCATCGCCAATAGAAGGAAAAAAAACTGTGTCTTTTTGACAGTGTCATTGTGTTTATAAACAGTTTGTTTAAAAATATTAATTTTTTAAAGCATCTGCATATAAATTACTTAAATTCAGTGTAAGTTTTTCACGAGTATTTACTTTTGTATATTGCAAAACTTGTAGAAGTGGTGGTGAAATATTAAGTGTACCTAGTTAGTCAAACTTCTATGTCACAGTATAATCTGCTTTGTTGTCCCAACTATCTCCAAGCTAGTTTCTATAATTATTGCAAAGAAAGGTGGTTTGAATGTACATTTTGGAAAGTTCATAAGTTCAAAAATACACGTTCAATGGTAGTTTCCAGCTTTTTAATACACAAATTCCTTTTTGGCAGATAATTGCAAAAATGATTGGTCGTTTGAGTGATGAATAAGGTGCAGACCACATCCTTTCGTCACCATGTCCCACAGCCCACACGTCTATTGTAACGAGCTTACCTTAGTATAGAAATGGATAGAGGCACGCTGTGGCAAACTGGCAATATCTACCCAACGCTACTGCGGAAAATAAAGCCGACCATACAACTTCTAACTTGGCTTAGTGACTAACATGTTTCTCGCGTCCGCGACTTACGGCTTTTCCAAAGCACAGAAACGATCAGTCAATAAACCGGACAAGTTGTTGAGAATTAATACGAGTGTTACAAATATTAACTAAGTACATAGGTATGTACTACATTACATTAGGTTAAAAATAGTGAAAACTAGTTATTATTTTACGAGTAGCTAGTCTTCCATAATTGATACAAAATTATTGTCAAATGTAATTACTGATCGTAATTACTAATCCTGAACATGAATTAGCAAAAACATTCAAAAACACTTAAAATCACACAGTAATAGAAGAAACTTAAACACGTTCAGGGTTTAATGGTAGATTGGTAATTATAATTTGTATTAATGAGAATATTCGCTTCTACTTGTATAATTAAAGGTGGTATATAATGACGACTGACATATTTTACGGATATTAGTTTATTCGTAGTAACTGAGGAAGTATCAAAATTATACGAAAGCAGTAGCGTATTATATAGAGTTACAAGCCATGTTTCATATTGCAGAATAAAAGAACAATAAGTTGTCGACATTTTAAAATATTACTACGAACAGTGACGGTGTTTGTGATACGTGAAATAGAAAAATAATAATAAGTGATCAAGTTCAAAAAGTGCAAAATCAATAAATATGAAAGTGCCGGTAATACAAACTCTAATCGAAGTGGCGGAAACTAAGGTTCCACATTATAACCTTCCAACCAAATCTACCATAGTATCGTGGATCAGAGCAGAATGGAAGAAAATCCTGTCAGAATTTATTTCAACTTTGTTGCTGGTGTTACTTGGCTGTTTGGGATGCACGCCAGCTGAAGAAGCAAAACCATTAATATTTGGAGCACTGTCATTTGGGATGACAGTCATGTTCAATATACAAATTTTCGGCCACATCTCCGGTGCGCATATGAATCCTGCAGTGACTCTAGCGTCTATGATTTGGGGCAGTACATCTATTCCTTTGGGAATTATGTACGTAATTGTTCAATGCGTGGGGGGAATACTTGGTTATGGAGTATTAGATGCATTAACTGCGATAAATTTATCAGAAGGATCAGTCTGTGTAACCAAACCGCTTCCAGGTCAAAGCGTAACGCAAAGTTTGTTTATTGAAATTTTCATTACAATAATTCTTATACTTGTGACCTGTGCCGTTTGGGATCCGGTGAATAAAGACAAGCAAGATAGTGTTCCAGTTAAGTTTGGGTTGACGATTCTCGGTTTGTCATTAATAGGTGGACCATTTACCGGAGCCAGTATGAACCCTGCTAGAACCCTGGGTCCTGCAGTGTGGACCAATGACTGGACCGATCACTGGATTTATTGGGTTGGTCCATTTTTAGGAACTGTGTTTTCAGTATTACCATATAAATTGTTATTTCTTAATTTGATGTAGGTACTGATGTCTTCATGTAGGAATAAGTTTATTTATTGTATTACTGTTAAAATATAATTTTCTAGAGGACGTTCCTAGCTCCAACCGCGCTAAATTTCAACGAGCGCGTAAGCCTTTTTTTAAAGGTATTTTCACGTTGTGCTTTTTTTTTGCGGAAATTGTCATAATTTTAATCAAAACCACCTAATTTATTGACAAAAGCAATGTAATATTATATTCTTGTTAGATGTGCCAGTAAAACCCCCTTGGGCCACATTCGGAACCAAGTTTCGAAACTGGTTTTAAAAAGAGAAGAATAATATTCTTCTTCGAAACTGGTTTCGATAAAAGAATTAAATTTCTTCTTTCGAAACAAAATCTCAGTTGATGCAAAATAATTTTCTGTACTCTTACACCAATGGAAACAAAAACTACATAGAAATTGACGACGAAATAATCCAACAGTTCTAAATAAAAGTAAATATCGGTTGGCACTTTAAAATATTTTACGTTTCGCTATGTGAATTTATAATTTAATAGAGATTTCATTAGTTTATGTGGACAGTAAATTGTTAAATATTCATACTAGTTTCGAGAAAAGAAACTTTCTGAATAATTCTTTTTTTAATCCGCAAGAAGAATTATTAATATCTATTCGGAACCAGGTTAGAACATGTAGATAGTATCTTTATTTCGAAACTGGTTTTGAAACTTGGTTTCGAATGTGGCCGAAGGAATGAAACCAAGTAAAATATTGTCAAAATATGCTTGTCTTTGTATTGCAATACCTTTCATCGTCATTACCAAAACAAAAGCTGTCATTTTCATTAGTGGAATAGAAAATAAATCGAGGGAGTCCTTCCTAGTTCTGATGACAATGAGAGATGCTGAGAGAAATGCCATCTAAGTACATACAATCCAAAGAAACGCTTGATGTTTGTTATCATAAAATTTTAAATTGTGGTATTCTAGATAGATGTCATGCTGAACTCGAATCGACTAAAACCACTCCGGTCGCTACCTCTCCGTCTAGCGCCGGGCTCCCCGGGTTATTTTCGCTATTTCTCAAAGACGTCCCAGGGACTATGGAACTAATGAAACTGACAGATGTGAGATTGTATGTAGGTATTGTCCATTGCTTTCTTTACGAAATCAAAAAGGTCATGTAACGTTTTGGCCTGTTCTTAGTAGGTACTATATTAAAATTTAAGACTAAGCGCTAAGGAAGTCTCAAGAAACCAAGCAGGTACTGGAGTATTTCTAGTTTATCAAACAGCTGCCACATGTCTTGGAAAAACAAAGTTAAATACTGAACGCGTGGATCTAGAGGTAATGAAGAGAATACGCATACGTTTCCCAATAATGACAATAAGAAGAATGCACGGTCGAGTAACTGCATGGTATGCTACAATTGCCATCAACTGGGCTATTTCGGTTTGAAATGTACACAGATAAATAATAATACTGCTATTAATTGCACAATACCTTCAGATAAAATTACTTTTTATGAATAGCATTTGGGATTTTCTCAACGCATGAATGCAGTTCACTACTTTGCTGCGGGGGCTTTGTGTAAAACTCCCAGTGGCGTTCCCCATTTAAAAATGAAACGTCCCTTCTACTCCTTTCTCCCTTTGGTATGCCCCAAGGGAGAAAAAGCGGATTGACTCACGTGGAGGTTCCCGACTTTGCTCATCTATTATCACACTTTCAAAGTTGATCAGGTGTTGAAAAGAGTCTTATTTGAGGGCAGCAGGACGTCTTTGTATGGGACTTCCCGCCTTAATACCCTATATTATGTTAACATACATAATTTATTACTACAATAATTACTATAGTTTCGATTATCATAGGATCAATGAAACTATATCTTATCTGATATAGTGTACCCATTAGATAAAAATTAGTACCTACAGTGATTTAGGCGGGTAATAATCTGTTTCAGGGATTTTTTGTGACACGATAATACCTCTAGTTATAGAACGCGGTATCAAACCAAGAAAACACTATGGACTGCTGAGCTATTGAGCTATGCTTAGAGTTCATGAAATATCTAGGTTTGAAGCCCTTTCGATTCATATTGCGATTAAGTTAAAATACATTCGTATTTTCACATTTTATGGCATTATGAATTTCTATTCAAAATTATTTTTTCGTCTTACATGTCTGTAAAGAACAAAAAGCCAATTGTTGTCTAAAACCGATTAAAAGATAAACGATTATTGAACCTAAGATTGATCCATTTATCCATTTTGACCGTGAGTATGTATATACGTCATATATTTTAGCAATCTCTTACCTTGCACCAATACATTTGATTGTTTTATGCATATAAAGTAATAGGCAGTTTGATTCCTGGTTATCATTATATTTCATAATATTATTTAAATTGTTGATTTCACATTTTTTAGGTCAACTCAAAGTCAACCTAACCTGAAAGTTGTGCACCTACTGACTAATGAATGATGTCATGGTGAAGGGAAGAAAAACTCGAAACGCAACTCTACCAAATCATCAAACCTGGGTGATACCTACGGTATAGTACTTTCAAAATGAAATTAAGAGCGGTCGTGGATAGGGACACTGATTTGATTGACTGACGTGGAGGGTGCAGGAGAGAAGCCCCGTCGATGTGTTTTCGCCCTGCCGGCCTGAGGACGGTGAGAGAGCAGCTTGCTGAAGCAGGCCCTAGACGTCAACGTGAAGTAAAAGATTCACCCCTCCTCCCCCAAGAAGCGGGAAAACATTCGGCCGTAGTGGTAGCCGTAGGTCTGTTGGGAGTCTTGGGGTATCCTTCCGAGGGTTTACCCGAGGCTCCCAACCGTAGACTGTTAGCAGGACACGTGAGGTTTTTTAGTCAGTAGGATTCCGGCATAACATCCATGCGGATTTTAACTAACGTAAAAAAAAATTACATTATTAAGAGTCAACACAGTGATGCAATAACTGCACAAGTATACGCTAGTACCTATATAGTTAAGCAAATTGCAAATAATTATAAAGTATGAATGATTAAAAACTATGAAGATTTTTATTGGAAGTGACTAGATGACACACAACCCATAAAATATTGTAAGTCGTGCTACTAATATTGTAGAAGAGTAGAGGAAATGGAAGTGAATGAACAGAGGAAAAAAATAGAAAGATCTCCAAAATAACAAAGTACCCAATCGCTATAAATAATTAAAATTAAACGAAGGTCACTCCGAGGAAAGTATGTTTGATACACATTTTAAATTTATTACTAGGCGGAAAGCGTTGAAAAGAATTGGTGACTTATCTATACTAATATTATAAAGAGTAAAGATTTAATTGTTTGTTAGTTTGCATCTAATAGGCTCTGAAACTACTGGACCGATTTAGAAAATTATTTCACTGTTGGAAAGCTACACTCTTCCCAGTGAACATATGCTATATTTCATTCCCGTGTTCCCACGGGAACGGGAGCTACGCCAGTGAAACCGCGTGACGTCCTCTAGTATATTATACTTATAGGTAATACCGGTAATACGCTCAAAGAGACGGAAACACTAGATACTGTAATGAGTGTAATAGAATCGCAAAGCAGTGACCTTTTCCTAAACCTCATCCATAAAGAAAAAAAATCTCTTCCATATCCACAGAGGACAGCAGCAGCAGTCCCGCCCGACCTTTGCTATCTATTGCAGAATTCAAGGTTATGATGTCAGTTCATGCTGCTTGTTATGCATCAAGTTTATCAGAAGTGCATTGAGTTTATCACTTTTATTGTTCAATCATATGAGCTTCGTTTTAAAATAATGTGGATTGTTATGGATTATATGTGACAGAGTGATAGATTTTAAATATGTACGTGTCTGCAAGTACTTACACTGCATTAATGTAAGTACGTCTAGATGGTGAGCCGTATTGCCGTGTTGAGGGCCTTCAACTTGACTCAACGACTGTCATTTTAATACCAACCGGGTCCAAAGGCTTAACATGCCTTAATGTACTTACACTGTATTTAGATTATTATGAGTACCTATTATTTAGAACATTTACTATGCTAACATTTTTAGTGAAATAAATTAGTTGGTCTTTAAAAGATAACTACCATGTACCTAAGAGTTTTAATTGGTTTCGGACCAGTTCTGTTGCTTAGCTGGCCATTGTCCTTGATATACCTACCTGCACAATTACTAAAAAAAATACTAAAAAATCGCGATAATTATACAAAGTTTGTAAATAAATAGTACCTAATTCGAATTAACTCTCGGCAAATTATATTTTTCGAATGAGATAATAAAGCCCTTTCATTAAATACTAAACAGGGTACCTACATTTGAAGATATTTAATGTTTTTATAAAGCACTTTGACACTGGATTTTCTAAGTTTCCATAGAGCTTCATTAGATACCTATGAATTATAATCAGAAAACAAAGGTGAAACATAATAATATTATAACAAAAATAAATACATAAATACAAACATACGTAGACTGCGATGCTCATTACTCGCCATTATTATTCATAATTATTTATTTACAAGAATGCAACCACCTGGAAACATTCTACCACTTAAGCAAGGTGTGTACCTATAATATTGTAAAACATTGAAACTACCGAGTTAAGAAAAGTAAATACTTCAAATATTATGGAGAGAAAAGATGTCACCTAGATAGTCAAATATAACACTTAATGATTTTGACAAAATGAAGTTGATAAAATGGTAAAGGGCAATGATAAAGTCATATTCATAATCATGTTGTCACACACGAAAAATGATAAAATTTGGGATTGGAGCACATTCATAATGATTCAGCGACTTTGACAGATAAATAGGTGCCTTTTTATGCATCATATTATGTACGAGAGGATTGAATGTAGACTACTTGACTATGATGTTAGTATAATCAAAACCGTTTCAATAAAAAAAGAATAGAAAACAATCCACATAATGCGAAAGAATTACTAACTGAAAGATTATATTATGCACGTAGCTGTTTCGGGGCAGTCCAACTACATTCGAACCTTACAAAAGCCCTACTATGTTCATAAAAAGCGGTTGTTAATAAATCAATTATTCAAATCTGTCTATACAAGTCCACTGCTAGCAAAAGTAAAAGTGAAAATGAAAATCTGTACTTATGAAAATTTGAAATTTACTACCTACACAGAAAAGCTTGGCAAAAACATTTTTTTCGTCATACTGGCTACGTTGTCAAAACGTCAGATGGCATTGAATATATTTAGAAAAAAACAACAAACACGGTAGTTATTTTTTAACACAGTCTGCGATATTATGGTTTCCACTTTTTTGGCAAGTGTACTTATTTGTAATTATAAGCATTTATAAAATATTTTAATCCCTAAATTAGGTGCACAACGACTTAATGGCAGCCCAATTTAATTTAATGACAAGCGGACGTCATGCGATTTCACCCGCGTAGTTCCCGTTTCCGTGGGAATACGGGATTAAAATATAGTCTACTAGCTGTTTCCCGCGGCTTCGACCGTGTAGAAGTCGTTATCGCGTAAAATCATAACCCTCCTATTGCTCAGTCGGTTAAAAAGTAGCCTATGTCGTTCCCAGGGCTTCGAACTATCTCTTTTCCAAATTTCATCTCAATCGCTCCAGCCCTTTAGGTGTGAAAGCGTAACAGACAGAGAGACAGACAGACAGAGTCACTTTCGTATTTATAATATTAGTAGGGATGTTCACCGTGAAGAGAGTAGCTTCCCAACAGTGATAAAATTTTACAAATCGGTCCAGTAGTTTCGGAGCCTATTCGATGCAAACAAACAAATCAAATCTTTCCTCTTTATAATATTAGTATAGATGTTTAGATAATTCTTCACTGTGAGTATTGAGTATAGGCACAGTATAAAGAAAACTATAAGTGACGTAAGTATGGTGAGTATGACGACGGACAGGAGTAATAAATAAACTAGGTACGTTTACCTAAGTACCTAAACAGTGAAATTTAGTCTATATTTTTAATAGCTTAAGCGCTTTGACTTTGCAGTTTGTAAACTTGAATTGGGAATATAAATTTTGGGAATGAGATACATATTGAAAAGAATAACAGTATTTTAGCTAAATTGAAAAGGTGTAACACACTCAATTTTATGGATTGAGGATTTCCATACCTACATACATACACATTGCCACGTCTTTATTCCCTAAGGCTTAGGCAGAGGTATCTATAGTATACACCCACATTTCACCTTACACGTAATAAATAGTTGGTGAGCCGTTTGCCGTATTACAATGGACAGGCGCCAATCGTGACCGAGACGAAGCCGCCTATAGATGGTTTAACGATTATCATATTACTGACAACCCGGTTTGATTTCGTGTTTTCCTTCTCTGAGATTGAGAATTTGATGTACGTAGATTATACTACACAGACAAAATGATAAGTTTTTCCCAACATGTAATTTCCTGTCAAAACTTTGTGTTATGCTCATGGACCTAGATCACTACATAGTATAAAACAAAGTCGCTTTCTCTGTCTCTATATCCCTATGTACGCTTAAATCTTTAAAACTACGCTACGGATTTTGATGCGGTTTTTTTTAATAGATAGAGTGATTACATACGTAGGTTTATTTGTATTTAGTATCAGCACTGCACCCATGCGAAGCCGGGGCTGGTCGCTAGTATAAAATAATTTATTTCTTTTGTAGAATCGGATTCCAAGAAGGACGATCAAACCACATCATTACACGAATCTGATTTGCACTTTGTTATATACCTAGGTACTTATTGATTTATCTTTTAAGGAAAATGTTATGCATTTTTATTCATATTCATTGCATAAGCAATCGACATTATATAAAACATCTTGGTATATCATTTAGCTTAATCCTCAAACGACGGGTAGATTTAATAGATCTAGTAGGATTTTCTAAAATCTGTAAGTTTATATTATGTATCATCTATTTATAAATATTTGAATTGAAACAAGAAGCCGTGAGATTGTTCTCACCCGACTGCCTCTCTCTAACACGTTTAATGTGAAAGTTCAATCAGATTGACGTTTTCATTTTTATTTTATTTCAAACTTCAAAATTTCTCGTGAGACGTAGTTTAATGCGACAGAGTCACAGACTACAGACAAAGTCTCGACATAAGCGCCTCTGCACTCTATTTTATAGAGGGGGCTAAAACTCACAAAGTCACTCACAAAGTCAAAAGTAAGAGTAACTTAGCATTGTGTGATCTTTTGTGTGATCCACATTTGTTTGTTTCGGAGTGTGGGTGTTTTCTATGTTTAATATGTATGTACGAGTATTTAGAAATATATAAGTATGTCTATCAGTCGTCTTGATCCCATAGCACAAGCTTATATTAGCTTAATTTGTGCTAACTGATGTTGTGTGAGAATGGGTTTACTAATGTTTGCCATAATTTCATATGCCATACTGGTATTTGCCATAATTTCATTAGACATAACGCTTCAGTTGCCATAATCGTGAAATGACATAAAATGACTTTCACTAATTCCATTGGTCATAATCGATCAAGTGTCATAATAATTTAAATCCATAAATGTATTTGCCATAATTTTCGTTTCCAATAATGCCATTTTCCATAACTTTTATTCACCATAATATAAACAAAGATAATTTATATGACACACATAATTTATTCACAATGAAACCTAAAACTAAACCTCATATGTGGCGTCTACTAACTAAGCTCGACGTAGCTCCGCTTCGCGGGGTTCCTACTTCTGGGTGGTTCAAAAAAAAAACCACGAAGACTTAAGGCGGGAGCTCCGCTTCGCTTCGCTCCCACCTTAGTCTTCTAACCTAACCTATCCGAGTCGGGGTGTTAACGATAATTAATTTCGACGTAACAATATTATGTATTATTTTCATAATTATATCAAATTTTGATTATGTCAAGAGTCGATTATGAGATGTGTCACTTATGGAAACTAATTATTATGATATATGTTGTTATAGAAAGTCATTTTATGGCAAATAAAAGTTATGACTGTCGAGTTGTTAAGGCAAACGTTATTAGTATAAATGATAATAGTGCAAGTAAATATTATGATCGGGGATGATTATGGCAAACAATATTAGTGCAAATGAATTTATGGAAAACGAGAGAAGACCGTGAGAATGTCCAGAAATATTTATTTTATTTATTTATTTATTGTAACATAAAAAGGTACCTTTAAAGATTACTTGTTCCTATAAATATGGCAACACTATGCATAATGAATTCAGGCTATTTAGCGATAAGGATAAATGTCATTAAATGCTGCGTGGAAATTCGATTAAACGTTAGAGATTGTTAAAGCAACCTATCTTCGAGTTAATCAGATTAGTTGATTACTGATAAAGACTTTCTGAGATGTTTACCTACTACTGGAATTGTTGCAACTGTTTCAATATTATAATCTGTATAATACTTATTCGCATTAAATAAGTGACTTAAATTTGAGTGCATTGATGAGTCCCTGCCGAAATCTTAGAACTTCAAGCCTGTCTCATGCACTTGCACGTTCTAGCGAACGGATGGGGTCATGCCGAAGAGAAAGAAAAATAAAACTAATCCCTGTAGGTACAAACCCGTCTGATGGTTTTACGTGAGGGAAAATCCTTATGAATGCTATGCCGGACTCCTACCGACTAAAAAACCTCACGTATCCTGCCTAACAGCCTACGGTTGGGAGCCCCGGGTAAGCCCTCGGAAGGATATCCCAGGACTCCCAACAGACCTACGGCTACCGCTGCGGCCTCACCTAGGGGAGTTTTAGGGTGCTATCCCGCGTCTTTGGGGGGTTTTTCGGGTGTTATCCTGCTTCGTAGGTGGAGCGTGCGTGAATCCCTGCTCGCCGCTGACGTCTAGGGTCTACTTCTGTAAGGACGGTTAGCAGCACCCTCACCGTCCTCAGGCCCCTGGTCATGGAGGCTGATAGACCTTGGTGAAGACACGTCGGCTACGCCCCGCCGCCGTCTGCGGAACTCGGGTGGGAGAGTTCTCTCCTGCTCCCTCCCCGTCGTCTCTTACGAGCACGACCTGCTCGCAAAAAGAGGCAGCGGAGTCCCATTTACTCCGGCTGGACCAATAATGAGTCAGGCATTTTATTACCCTTTGCCCACTAAAATCCATTAAAAAGATCCATCATGGATCTTTGTTAGAGTAAGCTCTGTCAATAATGAAGACATTGGCATGGACCGCATGTCATCATTTACAATGTCAAGCCACATACAATTGTAGACAGTAATCAATGATTATGAATTATAGTCACGAAATTGTATTCTTAGGTACGATTTAATTACGTTTGAAAAATGTTTCAATGGGTAATAACTTCCTGTCTTGCACTTTGGTGTACGTATACTTCCTTTGACTTTGCTATCAAATACTGTAGAGCGATAAGAGGCTCGAAATTCAGATGGAGCTTGCAGACAACATAGAAAAGGTAAGCTAACTAACGAGCATCGAAGTCCCTTCCTTATGTCCCTAAATCTTTATTCAAATTTTGCTCCCTTGTTAAAGGATTTGCAAAAAAACAAGACGGTGTCAAAGTGAGTATTTTATTGAGCGTTCAATACAAATCACCCGCTCTCTGTGTCGGCATTATAAAGATTACCCGACAAAACAGTCGGGCCCTTCCGTTCAATTTCACAAATCGCGTTGTGTTGACGGTCAGCCTCTCTGACGTATCACGACCCGGTCCTCAAATCTGCACCTACTTGATCACAAATTGGATTCTTTTATAAAACATCTTCAGTTTATATTCAGGTGACAAGCAATTTCGGTTTATCGACGTTGTTTTCGTGATATCATCAGAATTTTGACGTAAAATATAATTTGATACTTAAAGAACCTGTTCTTTGATACCACTATCATTTTGGGTAGGTAAGTAAATTTTATGGCAATGCTGGGTTCTATGTAAACGAATCATGATTATTGAACTTATATGTTAAAATCTTTTAAAGGTATTTTTGTTGTCTTCAACGAGCAGAGCCCCATTTCCGACTTCACTCGTTACATAATTTACTTTAAGCTTCAGTAGCAACCCACACCTCTAACCCATGCCCATGGCCGAAATATTTTTGGAAAAACTAACATAAAGCGGTTAATATATTATTATGTGTGGCTAATAAAACAAAATTAAAAGCATCTATACCCTCATATATAGTCATAAGCTTCAGGGAGTTTCGAGGAAAAATCCTTGAACCTCTATAAATCTTGATTTATATCAGTAATCTGGTAAGTATTTCACACAGTTTTTTTAACGCTGATCATATTTCTTTCGGAAGGGAAATCGAAATGCTTATCGCTTCGCGTTATATTAAATACTCGTTGGTCTAGAGGCCGTAAAGTGCGGCTTCGGATCACGAGGTTGTGGGTTCGACTTCGTAGAGCTACACGACTTATGACTTTTATCTAATTGAGTATCTTTTTTAAATTTTTACACCTAGGTAAACTGAAGAGTGTCGAGAATCTGTACATGGAAGATATAATAAAAAACTTAATTGCAGGGCGTTCTCCAATCGATACTGAAGCCGAAACTGTAATTTACTTTTTTTAGTCTGTCTGTCTGTATCACGAATAAGTATCACGCCGAAACTACTGAATCAATTTGAACGGTACTTAACACAATTTGAGCTTATGATCCGAGGAAGGATCTAGGATACTTCTAATCCCGATATTTTGCGGGATTTTATGGGAGAGGGATGAAAACTCGCGTGGTCCGATTTAAAATATTTTTTTGGCCGCAGAAAGAGAGAACTTTAAAGATGTAGCCCACTGTATCATTCGGGCGCATGTGCCTCTCGCAAGGCCTGAACCACCTCGGCCCAAGGAGTGGCGACATGTGTGGCACTATAAGTCAGCAGACTGGGATGGACTGCGGGAGTTCTTCGCGTCGTACCCGTGGAGGCGGCTTTGTTTTGCCTCAGATGATCTGGATTCCTGCGCTGCAGCAGTCGCTGAGGGGATCTTGGAGGGCATGGAGTGCTATATTCCCAACCGCTGGATCCCTGTAGGAGCAAAAAAGCGACCGTGGTTCAATCGGCTCTGCATAGAAGCTTTGATGCTGAAAGAATCTGCCTACAGAGCCTGGACCACGGCTCGTGCAAATTCAGATCCTAACATCTCTGAGGTGAAACGCAAATTAAATGCCGCCTCGAGGGCCAGCAAAAGAGCAATTGTCAGGGCTAAATTCGATTTCGTCGGCAGAATTGGTGAGCGGCTAGCAGGGTACCCTTCAGGGAGTCGTGAATTCTGGTCGCTTGCCAAAGCTGCCGAGGGAAACTTCTGTCGGGCAGGTTTACCACCTTTGCTTAAATCCGACGGTAGTCTGGCCCAGAGTGCTAGGGAGAAGGCCGACCTTTTGGGTTCTCTCTTTGCCTCTAACTCGACCATGAGCGACGGGGGTGCTGTGCCGCCGGACGTTCCGTGGTGTGGAACTTCCATGCCGGAAGTTAAATTTACGCAGCGGGACGTCCGACGGGAGCTTCGTTCTCTGGACGTTCATAAGTCGAGTGGGCCAGACGGTATACCCGCGGTTGTACTTAAGCAGTGTGGTCCAGAGTTGTGTCCGGTACTTACACGTCTTTTCTCGCTTTCTTATTCCATGCGACAAGTCCCGGCGTCGTGGAAGATCGCGTATGTGCATCCTGTGCCCAAGAAGGGTGATAGGACCGACCCGGCCAATTACAGGCCTAAAGCCGTCACCTCACTATTGTCTAAGGTGATGGAGCGTGTAATTAATACACAGCTCCTGAGGTACCATGAGGAAAACGACCTGCTCAGTGACCGGCAGTACGGTTTTCGTCACGGTCGCTCGACGGGCGATCTTCTCGTGTACCTCACACACCGATGGGCGACGGCTATCGAGAGTAAGGGCGAGGCTCTAGCAGTAAGCCTCGACATTTCTAAAGCCTTTGACCGAGTCTGGCACCGTGGTCTTCTTAAAAAATTGCCCTCCTATGGACTGACCGAGAGATTATGCGGATGGGTGTCCAGCTTTTTGGCCGATAGAAGCATCAGGGCTGTTGTCGACGGCAGCTGTTCTGACTGCATGGCCATAAACGCTGGAGTACCGCAAGGCTCAGTGTTGTCCCCTACCCTGTTTCTGCTGCATGTCAATGACATGTTGTCTATTGACGGCATTCATTGTTATGCAGACGACAGTACAGGGGACACTTGTTACACAGGCCGCCCCGGTATCTCTCGGGACGCAGTGGAAGAAAGTCGTGAACAGCTTGTGTCTGAAATCGAGGCTACTCTTACTAGAGTGTCCGATTGGGGTAGACAAAACCTTGTCCAGTTCAATCCCTCCAAGACACAGGCGTGTTTCTTCACCGCTAAGAAAGCTCCAATTACTGTAGCGCCACGATTCCAGGGCACATCACTTTCCATCTCTAAAAGTATAGGGATCCTTGGTGTTGACATCTCCAGTGACGTTCAGTTCCGCAGTCATTTGGAGGACAAGGCCAGGCTGGCGTGCAAGAAGCTCGGTGTGCTCAACAGGGCGCGGCGGTACTTTACTGCGGCGCAAACACTGCTTCTCTATAAGTCGCAAGTGCGGCCACACATGGAGTACTGCTGTCACCTCTGGGCGGGGGCACCTGAATATCAGCTTCGCCCATTTGACTCGGTGCAGAGGCGAGCTGTGAGAGTTGTCAACGATCCTATACTGACAGGTGGTGTGGAACCTCTTCGCGACAGGAGAGACTATGCCTCCTTATGCGTGTTCCACCGCCTGTTCAATGGTATGTGCTCTGAGGAATTGTTTGACATGATGCCCACGGCTACCTTCTATCATCGCACCGCTCGCCATAGACAGGGATTTCATCCTCACACCCTTCGTCCGGAGCGTTTGAGCACGGTTAAATCCGGTAGGGGTTTTCTTCCGCGCACGCTTAGGTTGTGGAATGATCTTCCTGCCTCGGTTTTCCCAAACGCCTACAGTATGGGGTTCTTCAAAAGGGGTCTAAGAAGGTTTTTACAGGGTCGGCAGCGCGAGTGTGGCGCCTCTGGTGTTGCAAACGTTCATAGGCTGCGGTGACCACCGGTCCTTCTGGTGGGCCGTGTGCTTGTCTGCCACCTTAGTGGTATAAAAAAAAAAAAAAAAAAAAATGGTTCCACACAAGGTTTTGAAGTTCAGAAATTAGAGACATCTAAACTTTCGCTAAACCTAGAATTCAAGGGTTGCTTTGAAGGTAAGGATCAGTCTAAACTGGCGTGTTTATGATTAACCCATTACAGCATAACGTCCGATAAATCGGACGCTAAAATATTGAAAAAAAAATAAAGAAATTGATAGATATTATTGGTATGTTTTGGTTTTGAACAAATAATAAACAGTGTCTCTATACGAGTAACCCCGTATAATAGACTTGAGTATCATAAATAGCCTGTCATATGTCATTTATTGAAAAGGGCGGGTCGCGGTCAGGCAAATTTGATACCAAGGTAAAGTTTATTTTGAATATTTTCAAAGTGTTACGGTAAAAGTAATAAATAGTATGTTCAGTCGGTTGAAATATCGTATATCTATCTAGAAATATGCTTTATTTCATATCAAAGTCTTTACTTTTTTTCTCAGGCGTGTGTTTTTGATGGTGTACGATATATCGGACGCTACGCATGGCGGGCTCTACTGTTACTGTTTCTTAGTGCTTTGCCAGCTTTGGACTGTGGTGTTGATAATGAGGAGACTAAGCATATTATTATTTATTTTGAACCGCCTATGGAAGAAAGTCGGCAGGCAACGCCTTTAGCATTGATCAGACTTCTGAGAATTGGCATAATAAGCGACTAGTGCAGTTCGGGCCAACCTTGTTGAGAACTGTCCGCTAACAGACATCAATCAGTTACAGCGCGAAGAAAGCCACATCACACAACAGACATGCTGTTATGGCTTTGATTACAGAATATCTGATTATGTTTTTGTGTGTTGCTGGTATGACAGCAATGTGGTCACTGTTTGTGGCAACTAGTTTCTAAAACTGAATCTTTGAATCTGCTACTCGTTGGTCTAATAACAAGAAAGCAAAAGTTTCGACCGCGCAGTCCTCACTGATTACCAGCTACAACGAGCATATGAATAGGGTGGATAAATACGATCTAGCTGTAGGTAGATTGTATTTATCCATGCGAATAAGAATATGGTGGTGGCTGATTTTTGCCTACTTCAGGGATGTGGCGCTGGTGAACAGCTGGTTACTTGCTAGGATGAAAAAATGGCTGCGATGATGAGAGTACGTCGTTGATTGCATTCAGAAGGCATGTTACTTGTCCCACATGAAACGTACTTCACCGCATCAAGGTCAAAAACCAGATAAACCACTATCAAATACACGGCATGATGGCAAATACCACTAGGTGGTAACTATTAGTCGCTTATCAATGTGGAGGAAAATCAAAGTACAAATGCTTGAAATGCGATATGGGCCTAACCCGAAATATTTTTTGATTACCTACCATGTACCCAAAACATAATTTAATGTAATGGGCTTCAGAGACAGTCAATGTGATTTGACAGGTCTGCTAAAATATGAATGAATATGAATGACTATGTGCATCAACGTGTATGTACACATGACAGGTACTCGTCAAGTCGCGTTGACCGTCTCCAGAGCCCATAAAATTATTATTTCATTCATTTTTTTTATTTTAATAACTAATAATTGTAAATACTTAACCGTCTTATTCTTTGAACTGTATACTACATCCAAGGAACTTTAGGTTCCATAGTGCATAGCGTCCGATATATCGGACGGGCCATAAAATTATACTCGCATATATATGTCGTGTTATTATTGATTAAGCCTTTGAAATAACCCCCAATTAGTCCCTAAAATACATTAAAATCATAATAAGTGCAGAAACGAACTTTATGCAGTAATGGGTTAAGCAAACAGGACAGTCTGACTCTCTTCTATGAGTTTGCTGAAGAAATACCTTTCATCTTAGAAAACGAAGTTGCGAGGGTCAGCTAGTACTACAATACAAAACCTCAGTGGGTAAGTCCGACTCACACTTATTTAAGCATGCAATACCTACTTAGATACTTAGTTGTATTTGCTCGGTATAACAAATTGCATTTTCAAACGCAATGCTCGGCAATATCTTATCTATTATAATGTGCCAAAAATATAGCATGGCTTAGGGTTATCCTGACAGTAATACCCAATCCTCATAAAAACAGAGATATTAGGTATTGAACCTAATCCTAACGTTTTGATGAGGTTTCAATCACTTTTGCAGAATTCGTCCCACGCAATGGTGAGCCGTATTGCCGTGTTGAGATGGACAGGCGCAGGTTGTTAATGCCTGCTGTTGAAATTTTTCAAGCCGTCTAGAAGGGTATTCAACTTGGCTTAACGACTGCCATTTTACTGACAACAGGGTTCAACAGCTTAACGGAAGCACGAAAACGCTCAAATAAATGTCACAATGTGGTCACCTATCGTTTACAGAACACTGAGTCCGCGGGGCCACGAGCGCTTCTTGATTAGACATCTACTTGATACCCTAAATTTGATACATGCTACAACCAGCATAATGTCTTTTTCACCCTGTAGATTTATCTCTCATTAATTGGTGCCGATGATACCCATCACTCGGCATTGATATTGTAGCAGAAGTTTACAAAGTAGTAATAATGCTTGTTAACAAGACTTTTGCGTAAAACGTTGTTTGGTGCATGTTATGCACTTATATTATTTTGAGGTGAAAAATATTCAAGTGTCTAAATATATTAAGGTCATAATATACTGCAATAAACAATAAGCAGGTAAAACTCTGTTATACGACGATATGAAAGTAATTAAGAGTACTTCTACGTAAATAGTATCTACTTACAAAAGGATAATGAGTCGATAATACTTACCTACCATTTACAATTTTTTGTAGCACCTACCTGTGCGGAAGGCAGCGAGAACGACGTGCCCGTGGTCACCGAGGGTGAGTTAGGGGCGGCTGTACTGCGGCTTAAATCCCGCAGAAACACCGCCCCTGGACCCGACGGCATTCCAGGCCGAGCGTGGGTCCTGGCTCTCGAAGAGCTTGGGCCTCGACTAATTGGGCTCTTTAGCGCATGCCTCGAGAAAGGCCAGTTTCCCAAGGTCTGGAAGACAGGGAAACTGGTCTTGATTCGAAAGGCGGGGCGGCCGGCAAATTCCCCATCAGGGTACCGGCCGATCGTGTTGCTCGACGAGGTGTGCAAGCTCTTTGAGCGCATTATTGCCCAACGCCTCGTCGGGCACCTCACACGCGTGGGGCCTGATCTGGCGGATAGCCAGTTTGGCTTCCGTCAGGGACGCTCCACCGTGGACGCGATCATGCGCATTAGAGGCCTGACGGAGGAAGCAGTCTCACAGGGTGAGGTGGTGGTGGCGGTGTCTCTCGACATCGCCAACGCATTCAACACCTTGCCCTGGAGCTGCGTCAGGGAGGCGCTTATCTATCATGGAGTGCCTCCCTACCTCCGTCGAATTGTCGGGGCTTATCTCTCCGAGAGAGCCATAACTTACCCGAGCTGGCTAGGGCCGGGTCGGCGAGATGTGTCGTGCGGTGTTCCACAGGGATCGGTTTTAGGGCCGCTCCTGTGGAACATCGGTTACGACTGGGTGCTGCGTGGTCCGTTGCTCAGAGGGGTCGGCGTAACATGTTACGCCGACGACACCCTCGTTACGGCGCGGGGAGCAACGCACCGTGCCGCAGCACTTAAGGCCACGGCAGGGGTTGCTCAGGTCGTGGGTCGGATTCGGCGGCTGGGTCTTGAGGTCGCCCTTCACAAATTCGAGGCTCTGTGCTTCCACGGACCTCGGATGGGGCCACCTGCGGGATCCAGCCTACAGGTGGGGGGCGTCAGCATCGGCATCGAGCCCTCGATTAAGTATCTGGGGCTCGTACTCGATGGCCGGTGGAACTTCGGACACCATTTCCGAAGTTTGGTCCCAAAACTGAGGGGAGCATCGGCCGCACTCGCGCGGCTGATGCCCAACATCAGGGGACCCAACGCTCCCTACAGGAGGCTGTACCTTGGGATCGTGCGAAGCATGGCCCTGTACGGGGCTCCCGTATGGGCGGAGACCCTGACGGCCAGCAATGAGGCTAGACTGATGAGCCCGCAGAGAGTGATGGCCGTCAGGGTGATAAGAGGATACCGCACGATCTCCGGTGAGGCGGCATGTCTCCTAGCCGGGACCCCTCCATGGGACCTGGAAGCGAGAGCCCTTGCGTCACTGTTCAGATGGCGCAAGGAGGCGCTGGAGCGGGGCCAAAGGCCTGCGTCTCGAGAAATCGAGGCCCAGCGGACCCTGCTCCACCAGGAAACCCTGGAGACATGGAAGATGCGACTTGAGCAACCAAAGGGGGGATTCGCCACAATCGCGGCCGTCAGACCGGTCATGGACGAGTGGCTGGAGAGAAGACACGGTGCTCTCTCCTACCGGTTGACACAGATGCTTGCCGGGCACGGTAGCTTCGGTAGGTATCTGTGGCGAAAACACCGGGAAACCACGGCCGAATGTCAGCACTGCGAGGACCGCAGCGATGACACGGCGCTCCACACGCTGGTGGAGTGCACGGCGTGGGCACAACAGCGACAGGTCCTCGTAGTGGGTCTGGGCGTGGACACCCTCTCGCTTGAGGCCATGGTGCGAGCCATGCTCTCCAGCGGGAGTAAGTGGGACTGCGCCGCCTCGTTCTGCGAAGGGAAATCGAAATGCTTATCGCTTCGCGTTATATTAAATACTCGTTGGTCTAGAGGCCGTAAAGTGCGGCTTCGGATCACGAGGTTGTGGGTTCGACTTCGTAGAGCTACACGACTTATGACTTTTATCTAATTGAGTATCTTTTTTAAATTTTTACACCTAGGTAAACTGAAGAGTGTCGAGAATCTGTACATGGAAGATATAATAAAAAACTTAATTGCAGGGCGTTCTCCAATCGATACTGAAGCCGAAACTGTAATTTACTTTTTTTAGTCTGTCTGTCTGTATCACGAATAAGTATCACGCCGAAACTACTGAATCAATTTGAACGGTACTTAACACAATTTGAGCTTATGATCCGAGGAAGGATCTAGGATACTTCTAATCCCGATATTTTGCGGGATTTTATGGGAGAGGGATGAAAACTCGCGTGGTCCGATTTAAAATATTTTTTTGGCCGCAGAAAGAGAGAACTTTAAAGATGTAGCCCACTGTATCATTCGGGCGCATGTGCCTCTCGCAAGGCCTGAACCACCTCGGCCCAAGGAGTGGCGACATGTGTGGCACTATAAGTCAGCAGACTGGGATGGACTGCGGGAGTTCTTCGCGTCGTACCCGTGGAGGCGGCTTTGTTTTGCCTCAGATGATCTGGATTCCTGCGCTGCAGCAGTCGCTGAGGGGATCTTGGAGGGCATGGAGTGCTATATTCCCAACCGCTGGATCCCTGTAGGAGCAAAAAAGCGACCGTGGTTCAATCGGCTCTGCATAGAAGCTTTGATGCTGAAAGAATCTGCCTACAGAGCCTGGACCACGGCTCGTGCAAATTCAGATCCTAACATCTCTGAGGTGAAACGCAAATTAAATGCCGCCTCGAGGGCCAGCAAAAGAGCAATTGTCAGGGCTAAATTCGATTTCGTCGGCAGAATTGGTGAGCGGCTAGCAGGGTACCCTTCAGGGAGTCGTGAATTCTGGTCGCTTGCCAAAGCTGCCGAGGGAAACTTCTGTCGGGCAGGTTTACCACCTTTGCTTAAATCCGACGGTAGTCTGGCCCAGAGTGCTAGGGAGAAGGCCGACCTTTTGGGTTCTCTCTTTGCCTCTAACTCGACCATGAGCGACGGGGGTGCTGTGCCGCCGGACGTTCCGTGGTGTGGAACTTCCATGCCGGAAGTTAAATTTACGCAGCGGGACGTCCGACGGGAGCTTCGTTCTCTGGACGTTCATAAGTCGAGTGGGCCAGACGGTATACCCGCGGTTGTACTTAAGCAGTGTGGTCCAGAGTTGTGTCCGGTACTTACACGTCTTTTCTCGCTTTCTTATTCCATGCGACAAGTCCCGGCGTCGTGGAAGATCGCGTATGTGCATCCTGTGCCCAAGAAGGGTGATAGGACCGACCCGGCCAATTACAGGCCTAAAGCCGTCACCTCACTATTGTCTAAGGTGATGGAGCGTGTAATTAATACACAGCTCCTGAGGTACCATGAGGAAAACGACCTGCTCAGTGACCGGCAGTACGGTTTTCGTCACGGTCGCTCGACGGGCGATCTTCTCGTGTACCTCACACACCGATGGGCGACGGCTATCGAGAGTAAGGGCGAGGCTCTAGCAGTAAGCCTCGACATTTCTAAAGCCTTTGACCGAGTCTGGCACCGTGGTCTTCTTAAAAAATTGCCCTCCTATGGACTGACCGAGAGATTATGCGGATGGGTGTCCAGCTTTTTGGCCGATAGAAGCATCAGGGCTGTTGTCGACGGCAGCTGTTCTGACTGCATGGCCATAAACGCTGGAGTACCGCAAGGCTCAGTGTTGTCCCCTACCCTGTTTCTGCTGCATGTCAATGACATGTTGTCTATTGACGGCATTCATTGTTATGCAGACGACAGTACAGGGGACACTTGTTACACAGGCCGCCCCGGTATCTCTCGGGACGCAGTGGAAGAAAGTCGTGAACAGCTTGTGTCTGAAATCGAGGCTACTCTTACTAGAGTGTCCGATTGGGGTAGACAAAACCTTGTCCAGTTCAATCCCTCCAAGACACAGGCGTGTTTCTTCACCGCTAAGAAAGCTCCAATTACTGTAGCGCCACGATTCCAGGGCACATCACTTTCCATCTCTAAAAGTATAGGGATCCTTGGTGTTGACATCTCCAGTGACGTTCAGTTCCGCAGTCATTTGGAGGACAAGGCCAGGCTGGCGTGCAAGAAGCTCGGTGTGCTCAACAGGGCGCGGCGGTACTTTACTGCGGCGCAAACACTGCTTCTCTATAAGTCGCAAGTGCGGCCACACATGGAGTACTGCTGTCACCTCTGGGCGGGGGCACCTGAATATCAGCTTCGCCCATTTGACTCGGTGCAGAGGCGAGCTGTGAGAGTTGTCAACGATCCTATACTGACAGGTGGTGTGGAACCTCTTCGCGACAGGAGAGACTATGCCTCCTTATGCGTGTTCCACCGCCTGTTCAATGGTATGTGCTCTGAGGAATTGTTTGACATGATGCCCACGGCTACCTTCTATCATCGCACCGCTCGCCATAGACAGGGATTTCATCCTCACACCCTTCGTCCGGAGCGTTTGAGCACGGTTAAATCCGGTAGGGGTTTTCTTCCGCGCACGCTTAGGTTGTGGAATGATCTTCCTGCCTCGGTTTTCCCAAACGCCTACAGTATGGGGTTCTTCAAAAGGGGTCTAAGAAGGTTTTTACAGGGTCGGCAGCGCGAGTGTGGCGCCTCTGGTGTTGCAAACGTTCATAGGCTGCGGTGACCACCGGTCCTTCTGGTGGGCCGTGTGCTTGTCTGCCACCTTAGTGGTATAAAAAAAAAAAAAAAAAAAAATGGTTCCACACAAGGTTTTGAAGTTCAGAAATTAGAGACATCTAAACTTTCGCTAAACCTAGAATTCAAGGGTTGCTTTGAAGGTAAGGATCAGTCTAAACTGGCGTGTTTATGATTAACCCATTACAGCATAACGTCCGATAAATCGGACGCTAAAATATTGAAAAAAAAATAAAGAAATTGATAGATATTATTGGTATGTTTTGGTTTTGAACAAATAATAAACAGTGTCTCTATACGAGTAACCCCGTATAATAGACTTGAGTATCATAAATAGCCTGTCATATGTCATTTATTGAAAAGGGCGGGTCGCGGTCAGGCAAATTTGATACCAAGGTAAAGTTTATTTTGAATATTTTCAAAGTGTTACGGTAAAAGTAATAAATAGTATGTTCAGTCGGTTGAAATATCGTATATCTATCTAGAAATATGCTTTATTTCATATCAAAGTCTTTACTTTTTTTCTCAGGCGTGTGTTTTTGATGGTGTACGATATATCGGACGCTACGCATGGCGGGCTCTACTGTTACTGTTTCTTAGTGCTTTGCCAGCTTTGGACTGTGGTGTTGATAATGAGGAGACTAAGCATATTATTATTTATTTTGAACCGCCTATGGAAGAAAGTCGGCAGGCAACGCCTTTAGCATTGATCAGACTTCTGAGAATTGGCATAATAAGCGACTAGTGCAGTTCGGGCCAACCTTGTTGAGAACTGTCCGCTAACAGACATCAATCAGTTACAGCGCGAAGAAAGCCACATCACACAACAGACATGCTGTTATGGCTTTGATTACAGAATATCTGATTATGTTTTTGTGTGTTGCTGGTATGACAGCAATGTGGTCACTGTTTGTGGCAACTAGTTTCTAAAACTGAATCTTTGAATCTGCTACTCGTTGGTCTAATAACAAGAAAGCAAAAGTTTCGACCGCGCAGTCCTCACTGATTACCAGCTACAACGAGCATATGAATAGGGTGGATAAATACGATCTAGCTGTAGGTAGATTGTATTTATCCATGCGAATAAGAATATGGTGGTGGCTGATTTTTGCCTACTTCAGGGATGTGGCGCTGGTGAACAGCTGGTTACTTGCTAGGATGAAAAAATGGCTGCGATGATGAGAGTACGTCGTTGATTGCATTCAGAAGGCATGTTACTTGTCCCACATGAAACGTACTTCACCGCATCAAGGTCAAAAACCAGATAAACCACTATCAAATACACGGCATGATGGCAAATACCACTAGGTGGTAACTATTAGTCGCTTATCAATGTGGAGGAAAATCAAAGTACAAATGCTTGAAATGCGATATGGGCCTAACCCGAAATATTTTTTGATTACCTACCATGTACCCAAAACATAATTTAATGTAATGGGCTTCAGAGACAGTCAATGTGATTTGACAGGTCTGCTAAAATATGAATGAATATGAATGACTATGTGCATCAACGTGTATGTACACATGACAGGTACTCGTCAAGTCGCGTTGACCGTCTCCAGAGCCCATAAAATTATTATTTCATTCATTTTTTTTATTTTAATAACTAATAATTGTAAATACTTAACCGTCTTATTCTTTGAACTGTATACTACATCCAAGGAACTTTAGGTTCCATAGTGCATAGCGTCCGATATATCGGACGGGCCATAAAATTATACTCGCATATATATGTCGTGTTATTATTGATTAAGCCTTTGAAATAACCCCCAATTAGTCCCTAAAATACATTAAAATCATAATAAGTGCAGAAACGAACTTTATGCAGTAATGGGTTAAGCAAACAGGACAGTCTGACTCTCTTCTATGAGTTTGCTGAAGAAATACCTTTCATCTTAGAAAACGAAGTTGCGAGGGTCAGCTAGTACTACAATACAAAACCTCAGTGGGTAAGTCCGACTCACACTTATTTAAGCATGCAATACCTACTTAGATACTTAGTTGTATTTGCTCGGTATAACAAATTGCATTTTCAAACGCAATGCTCGGCAATATCTTATCTATTATAATGTGCCAAAAATATAGCATGGCTTAGGGTTATCCTGACAGTAATACCCAATCCTCATAAAAACAGAGATATTAGGTATTGAACCTAATCCTAACGTTTTGATGAGGTTTCAATCACTTTTGCAGAATTCGTCCCACGCAATGGTGAGCCGTATTGCCGTGTTGAGATGGACAGGCGCAGGTTGTTAATGCCTGCTGTTGAAATTTTTCAAGCCGTCTAGAAGGGTATTCAACTTGGCTTAACGACTGCCATTTTACTGACAACAGGGTTCAACAGCTTAACGGAAGCACGAAAACGCTCAAATAAATGTCACAATGTGGTCACCTATCGTTTACAGAACACTGAGTCCGCGGGGCCACGAGCGCTTCTTGATTAGACATCTACTTGATACCCTAAATTTGATACATGCTACAACCAGCATAATGTCTTTTTCACCCTGTAGATTTATCTCTCATTAATTGGTGCCGATGATACCCATCACTCGGCATTGATATTGTAGCAGAAGTTTACAAAGTAGTAATAATGCTTGTTAACAAGACTTTTGCGTAAAACGTTGTTTGGTGCATGTTATGCACTTATATTATTTTGAGGTGAAAAATATTCAAGTGTCTAAATATATTAAGGTCATAATATACTGCAATAAACAATAAGCAGGTAAAACTCTGTTATACGACGATATGAAAGTAATTAAGAGTACTTCTACGTAAATAGTATCTACTTACAAAAGGATAATGAGTCGATAATACTTACCTACCATTTACAATTTTTTGTAGCACCTACCTGTGCGGAAGGCAGCGAGAACGACGTGCCCGTGGTCACCGAGGGTGAGTTAGGGGCGGCTGTACTGCGGCTTAAATCCCGCAGAAACACCGCCCCTGGACCCGACGGCATTCCAGGCCGAGCGTGGGTCCTGGCTCTCGAAGAGCTTGGGCCTCGACTAATTGGGCTCTTTAGCGCATGCCTCGAGAAAGGCCAGTTTCCCAAGGTCTGGAAGACAGGGAAACTGGTCTTGATTCGAAAGGCGGGGCGGCCGGCAAATTCCCCATCAGGGTACCGGCCGATCGTGTTGCTCGACGAGGTGTGCAAGCTCTTTGAGCGCATTATTGCCCAACGCCTCGTCGGGCACCTCACACGCGTGGGGCCTGATCTGGCGGATAGCCAGTTTGGCTTCCGTCAGGGACGCTCCACCGTGGACGCGATCATGCGCATTAGAGGCCTGACGGAGGAAGCAGTCTCACAGGGTGAGGTGGTGGTGGCGGTGTCTCTCGACATCGCCAACGCATTCAACACCTTGCCCTGGAGCTGCGTCAGGGAGGCGCTTATCTATCATGGAGTGCCTCCCTACCTCCGTCGAATTGTCGGGGCTTATCTCTCCGAGAGAGCCATAACTTACCCGAGCTGGCTAGGGCCGGGTCGGCGAGATGTGTCGTGCGGTGTTCCACAGGGATCGGTTTTAGGGCCGCTCCTGTGGAACATCGGTTACGACTGGGTGCTGCGTGGTCCGTTGCTCAGAGGGGTCGGCGTAACATGTTACGCCGACGACACCCTCGTTACGGCGCGGGGAGCAACGCACCGTGCCGCAGCACTTAAGGCCACGGCAGGGGTTGCTCAGGTCGTGGGTCGGATTCGGCGGCTGGGTCTTGAGGTCGCCCTTCACAAATCCGAGGCTCTGTGCTTCCACGGACCTCGGATGGGGCCACCTGCGGGATCCAGCCTACAGGTGGGGGGCGTCAGCATCGGCATCGAGCCCTCGATTAAGTATCTGGGGCTCGTACTCGATGGCCGGTGGAACTTCGGACACCATTTCCGAAGTTTGGTCCCAAAACTGAGGGGAGCATCGGCCGCACTCGCGCGGCTGATGCCCAACATCAGGGGACCCAACGCTCCCTACAGGAGGCTGTACCTTGGGATCGTGCGAAGCATGGCCCTGTACGGGGCTCCCGTATGGGCGGAGACCCTGACGGCCAGCAATGAGGCTAGACTGATGAGCCCGCAGAGAGTGATGGCCGTCAGGGTGATAAGAGGATACCGCACGATCTCCGGTGAGGCGGCATGTCTCCTAGCCGGGACCCCTCCATGGGACCTGGAAGCGAGAGCCCTTGCGTCACTGTTCAGATGGCGCAAGGAGGCGCTGGAGCGGGGCCAAAGGCCTGCGTCTCGAGAAATCGAGGCCCAGCGGACCCTGCTCCACCAGGAAACCCTGGAGACATGGAAGATGCGACTTGAGCAACCAAAGGGGGGATTCGCCACAATCGCGGCCGTCAGACCGGTCATGGACGAGTGGCTGGAGAGAAGACACGGTGCTCTCTCCTACCGGTTGACACAGATGCTTGCCGGGCACGGTAGCTTCGGTAGGTATCTGTGGCGAAAACACCGGGAAACCACGGCCGAATGTCAGCACTGCGAGGACCGCAGCGATGACACGGCGCTCCACACGCTGGTGGAGTGCACGGCGTGGGCACAACAGCGACAGGTCCTCGTAGTGGGTCTGGGCGTGGACACCCTCTCGCTTGAGGCCATGGTGCGAGCCATGCTCTCCAGCGGGAGTAAGTGGGACTGCGCCGCCTCGTTCTGCGAGCAGGTCATGCTCGCGAAGGAGGCGGCGGGCCGGGTGCGGGAGAGAACTCTCCCACCCGAGTTCCGCAGTCGGCGCCCCGGGCGCCGCCGACGTGTCTTCGCCGAGGACTATCGGCCTCCATGACCGGGGGTCTGAGGACGGTGGGAGGGCCGCTCACCGTCCTTACAGAAGCAGGCCCATGACGGCAGCGTGACGTGAGCACTCACGCACGCCCCTCCTTAGAAGCGGGGTCACACCCGAAACCCCCCATAGACGCGGGATTGCACCCGAACCACCCAATGGGCGAGGCCGCATTGGCGGCCGTAGGTCTGTTGGGAGTCACGGGACATCCTTCCTGAGGGCTTACCCGGGGCTCTCAACCATAGGCTGTTGGGCGTTACGTGAGGTTTTTTAGTCGGTAAGAGTCCGGCATAGCATCCTACGAGGATTTTCCCTCACGTTAAAAAAAAAAAAAAAAAAAAAAAAAAGCACCTACCTGTAGTATTGGGTATTTTTTGTGGTTGATTTAGATCCGGTTCACAATACAAATCCTACTTCCTACTAATATTATAAATGTGAAAGTTTGTGAAGATGTTTGGATGTTTAGATGTTTGGATGTTTGTTACTCAATCACGCTGTAACGGCTGAACGGATTGGGCTGAAATTTGGTTCGAGATAGCTTATAGTCTGGAATAACATATAGGCTACTTTATATTCTGGGAATATGTTCCCACGGAAGCGGGAACGGGTACCGAATTTCACGCGGGCGAAGCCGCGCGCATCAGCTTGTTAAATTAATATAATATCAAATTAAGCTTGCAAAACATGGGGTTCTCTAACAAAGGTGAGCGACGATATACGGTGTAACGTTCGCATGAGCAAGTCTGTAAATATAAGACACACAACTGTTCTTAGGAACCATGTCATCGATTCCAGAGAAAAGAAGATCTGCATATGCTTTGCTTAAATAAAACAAAATATTTCAAAAATTTTGTTTTATTTAAGCAATTTGCAAAGCAGCTTTGTGCAATATTTGTGTTCGTATATAAGACATAGCTATTTATTCCACCAAGTAATGCAACTAGTCTGGCTATATTCACCAATATGTATAGTGTTTGTGTATATTGGGTGTAACAAAATTGACTCTCTAAATTTCGTCACGTGACGTGGCATCAGTCAAGAAACATTACAGAAATGAAGAAAAAAAATCACATGAATACTTTACCCGTAAATCCGTTTTAAAGGTCCTATAAATTTTTATTATCACCCTTTCTATCACTACTGAGCGGCAGTAGAAAGCGACAACGATAGCCAGACGGGTGCTCCGTGTTTGTTTTGCAACGGCAACCATGTTACCTCGAATTGCCGCGTTAAAAACGAATTCTTAATGAGCGACAAAAAAAAAATATTAACCCCCCTTTTTTATTAAATATTTGCATTTGATGTCCGATGCCAAGTCATCTCATAAAATTTAGAGAGGTAATTTTGTTACACCCCCACCTTGCATTAATCTTAATGCCACGCTAATCGTCTGGTAACGATTAGCGCAGCGACATGTTAGTTTATGTCGGTATCGCTAACACATAAGTTTTTCCCCTACCAAAAATCGCTCAATGCGTCTAAATAACTTTTAGTAGCAAAATATCTTTCAGAAATTTACTTAAAAATATAAACACTTCACTCGATATACATAAAGTATAGTAGAATATACGATTCTTGTTGTCAGTTCCTTTGTAGTTTGGAGAATGGAACTAGTATTATGTTGAACTCCTGCGCTATGAAACTTTAGAGGACGATATCTTAACACACATCTAGACCCTCGTCACGCCACGTACAGATCTGAAATTTACCAAACCACGCGTGTAAACTCGTCTTAATATGTTACTCTCTGTGTGCCAGACATTCACATGCTCTACATTAAATTATGTAACTAAAACTGTACTCAAAATAATCAACAGTGCGCAGTTAGTAGGTACGCCAGATTGTCCACTAGCAGGGAGAAATCGTAAGGCTATAGTCTGCCCAACCGTTTATTTTACTATTGACAGCTCGATTACCAATTACTATAGTGATGTATTGCGTTTCTGATTCCATCTTTCTATCTGTATATAAAAAAACCGGCCAAGTGCGAGTTGGACTCGCCCATGAAGGGTTTCGTAGCAGCAAGTAACATAATATAAAAGTTCTCATAGTTCGTTGTAACTTTGATTGATGTTTTAACACGTTCCCAGTGGCAGTGATTTTTCTAACCGAAAATTGCGGTTTACGGCGTATTAAAAAAAACTACCAGCTCTATCTCGTTCGAAATAATTTTCGCTGGTAGTTTTTATGGCAATGTACATCATATATTCTTTTTAGATTTATCAGTCTCTTAGTTTAGAAGTTAGAGGTGGGGGGACACACATTTTTCCACTTTGGAAGTGTCTCTTGCGCAAACTATTCACTTTAGAAAAAAATGATGTTAGAAACCTCAATAGCATTTTTGAAGACCTATCTATATATACCCCACACGTATGGGTTTGACGAAAAAAAAAATTTTGAGTTTCAGTTCTGAGTATGGGGACCCCCAAAATTTATTGCTTTTTTTCTAGTTTTATATAAGAATCTTAATGCGGTTCACAGAATACATCTACTTACCAAGTTTCAATAGCATACGCCTTATATTTTCGGACAAAAATGGCTGTGACACACGGACGGACAGACAGACAGACAGACAGACAGACATGACGAATCTATAAGGGTTCCGTTTTTGTCATTTGGCTACGAAACCCTAAAAATCAATGCCACTTTTCGTTGTAATTTTATTACTCATTAACGGGCTCACCTATCCAAACCAAATGTTTAGGATTTGTCCGGACTATTTAGTAGATGGTTTATGTGAAGTTTGCACAAAATCGGTCGAGCGGTTCTACATTTATCATATTATTTTTTGTAACAAAATTCAAAAATGCGACGTGAACGGGTGATTTTCTCTCTATTATGTGACGCAGACGAAGTTGCGCGGGTCAGCTAGTTTAATATAACAATCAACCTTATTTATGAAGAAATTGAAATCGAACACATTGTTATTTTTATTGTTTTTTTCGTTCTCAGACCGCTGTCAAAAGTAAAATAAACGGTTGGACAGACTATAGTTACATCTGACTCTGAAGCTTCAACAACATGTTGCTGACCACTCAGTTAAGAGTGTAACAAAAGAAGAACACCCAGTAAAAGGGTCCTTAATATACTGCAATAGAATAAATAATAAAATAAATAAATCATATTACCTACTTTAAATAGTGTATCAGTATCCTGTTTCAGTACTTTTGTATTTGGGTTTTTAGTTGACGAACCTGTTAATTGGTTAAATTGCTGTCTTTAGCTTGTCAGATGACGTAGCTCAGGCACTCACTACTGTCGTTTCTGAAATTTGAAGATTGAGGGCCATAATCATAGCCGGAAACTGTTCGTAACTAGCAACCAATAGTGGTCCTCGAGTAAATGCCATATTTATAGTACCTACATACATATAGTCAAGTCTTAAACCCCAACGGGGTAGGCAAAGATGCCTTTGTAGGTGGAATGTGAGCGTATACTATGCAGTATACGATCACATTTCACCTTACAGTTTTTAAAATGCTGTGTTAAAATGGACAGGCGCAGTTACTGACGGCACAGTTGAAAATTTTCAAACCGCCCATAAGGCCTTCAACTTGGTTTAGTGATTTTCATTTTACTGACAACCGGGTTTCATTTCATGTTTTTGTTTTCCGAAAGTTCTTACGACACTATCGGGATTAATTTTGGTGGCGACATTTTTTACTCCCTCCCGTCGCCACACGGGACCAGTGAATGACATTAAAAAAAAATTCAGTATGGAAACTAGTATTGTATTAAATTATCATTAATATTGTAGTTGTTATTATTTTCACGCAAACATGTTTCAATTATGTTGTATTTACCATCACTATGCAACCAAATGATCTATTGTAGTTTCAAAGCAAATAGTGGATATATACCTATATCATTATGAAACGAACGGATTGTACGATAATTGTTAATAATTAGTCCCGCGGTTATTACTCGGTAGATAATTAACTGTTTACCAAATATATTGTTGACAAGCTATGCTCCATGAATTTGTCTGAGGCATATAACAAACCCCATAGCACCCATGTAACCCAATTCTTTATACAATAATGTACCTATGGAAAATGCCGTATTTTTCGTCATTACTCCGCTCGCTTGATATGATGATAGGTGCTATTAAACTACACATGTCACATAATATCTTTCCTCTTAATATTGATAGTATAGATAGACAGTACACATATATAGTCCGTTCATAGTTAATTTACCTCTAGCTGTGAGGTTGCCTTCCCTGATTTTCGTGTTACCATATTAAGATTTTTTTCTCCCATGTACTCCAACCTTAAGTCGAAACTTATTTTCTTCTTTTGCTGCCGTTTTTTCGGACGTGGAAATTATTTGAGAAGTGGAAGCAGCACCTTTGCCTTCCTTGGTGATGGTGATGAGTGCCTTTTTTGAATTACATATCCATTTTATGTAAAGAAAAATGAAACTTAAGAAAAATCTTATAGTAACAGAACTACGTCTTTAGTAATGTTAATTATACTGACAAATGGATATTTGCATTAAAAGAAAACTCTCAGTCTTAACGGTTCCATCTTTTAAACTTCCCTAACATGCGCTAAATTGTCTGTAGCTGGCACTCATAGGGGGACTTTACTGCAATACCAACTTACAGAAAACGATGTGTCAGAGGTAAATTAACTGTGAACGGACTATAGTTTGAATGCATGTTATAGGTTATAGGAGGGGCAGACTAGGAGGAGAGATATAATGTGAAACTGTCAGGTGATAATTTATTATGAATATAAAAAAGTCCAAATGATCATAAATATTTTATAACTTGAAAAAATAAAGACTTCGTTACTTGACAGGTGACCACAATGTCACAGGGTTTTTATTACAATTACTAGCTGTTCCCCGCGGCTTCGTCCGCGTAGAAGTCGTTATCGCGTAAAACCATTCCCCTCCTTTTGCGCAGTCAGTTAAAAAGTAACCAAAGTCCTTCCCCTGGACTCAAATTATCTCTATACCAAATTTCATCAAAATCGGTTCAGCGGTTTAGGAAAAAAAACGTTACAGACAGACAGAGTTAATTTCGCATTTATAATATTAGTAGGGATAGGGATAGGGTACCTTATAATAAGAGCCCCGTGTGACTACGGGTTAGGCGACATGTCGCCCGCCCAAAATCTTGCCTGCGGGCGAGTTGTACCCTTCGTTCAGATATTGGGGCCACACTCGCCCGGATGTATTTTTCGACTGGGCCAGTTGTACTCCGGACAAAATTACTAGTAGTGAAGTCGCCCACTGATGTAGATTCTTATATCCATCTGGTAGTTGTGAAATTTTTCATTGTTGAAAATCATTAGGAGTCAAAATAACTTAGATTATTTCCACAATTACCTAGAAAATATGAGAGTATTATTTAGTAGAGACTAGCGGATATTACGCGGTTTCACCCGCGTTATTCCCATTCCCTTAGAAATGCGGGAATAAAATATAGCCTATGTTCACCGCAAAGCGTGTAGCTTCCCAACAGTGAAAGTATTTTTAGAGTAGGTCCACTAGTTCCGGAGCCTATTCGACGCAAACAAACAAACAATCAAATCTTTCCTCTTTATGATATTAGTATAGATGATACGAATTTTTATAATAATGTAGATATATTTGTTAGACTAACTTGGCCCAGACTCAAAGTTTCTTCCAAAACTACTTATTACTCTGTAGATAGTCACAAGAAATTTGAAACAGTAATTATAATATTGTGTGACATAGAGATGCACTAAGAGGATGAATACGTGTTGTAGGATTAAGTATTCAAAATTCAAACTTAAAATTACAAATTAAAATTTTAAGAGTTCAAAATATATAAAATAAAACTCCCAAAACATATTATGTACACGCATAACTGCCGATCAACTGCACCAAATTAGATTATTATATTTTTTGTGTTGATAATTGTCAGAATCAAGTTAGTATAGAAGAAAATTAAAAGAAAAAAATCGGACAAGCTCGAGTATGACTCACCCATCGAGGGTTCCGTACATTCATCTATCTGTCAATACCCTTTAAATCATGAACGCGTGAAGATATCGAGTTGAAATTAATACCATTATATTAACGTCTTTAGTCCCTTGAAACTGTGAAAAATGAAACTTCTGCGAGGTTAATACAGATAAAACAAAAAAGGTATCGATTTAAAATTATAATAATAAAAATAAACATAAGCAGCCGTAAGTTTGAATTTTGAATACTTAATATGTATGTATGTGAGTACCTATTCATCCTCTTAGTGCATCTCTATGTCACACAAGATTATAATTACTGTTTCAAATTTCTTGTGACTATCTACAGAGTAATAAGTAGTTTTGGAAGAAACTTTGAGTCTGGGTCAAGTTAGTCTAACAAATATATCTACATTATAAAAAATTGTATCATCTATACCTACTAATATCATAAAGAGGAAAGATTTGATTGTTTGTTTGTTTGCGTCGAATAGGCTCCGGAACTACTGGACCGATTCGAAAAATACTTTCACTGTTGGGAAGCTACACGCTTTGCAGTGAACATAGGCTATATTTTATTCCCGTATTCCTAAGGGAATGGGAATAACGCGGGTGAAACCGCGTAATATCCGCTAGTCTCTACTAAATAATACTCTCATATTTTCTAGGTAATTGTGGAAATAATCTAAGTTATTTTGACTCCTAATGATTTTCAACAATGAAAAATTTCACAACTACCAGATGGATATAAGAATCTACATCAGTGGGCGACTTCACTACTAGTAATTTTGTCCGGAGTACAACTGGCCCAGTCGAAAAATACATCCGGGCGAGTGTGGCCCCAATATCTGAACGAAGGGTACAACTCGCCCGCAGGCAAGATTTTGGGCGGGCGACATGTCGCCTAACCCGCCTTTGCATAGTTTAAGCAACATATACATATAAGCATTATGATGTATGGATGTTATAATAGGTACACGGTTCGCATAGTGTTTGATTCAACATTTGACAATTATGTGTGTGAGATTCTTAGAAATTAATAATGAAATTATATTAATTAACATGAATTTAATATGAATTAAATAATGAAACAAGTCTTAGAAGCAAAATGCAGGTGAAGATGAACCACAGCCATTGTTAATTAAACAATTTATTATTCATGTCCTCGTTGAATAGTCTAAATTGCTTTATGTTTAACGAATATCTACGGGTAACTATAAAATTAAGGGATTTAATCGAACTATCCACATACCAAATTTCATCTCAATCGCTCCAGCCGTTTAGGCGTGAAAGCGTAACAGCGTGAAAGTCGTTATCACGTAAAATCATAACACTCCTTTTGCGCAGTCGGTTAAAAAGTAGCCTATGTCCTTTCCAGGGCCTCGAACTATCCACATACCAAATTTCATCTCAATCGCTTTAGCCGTTTAGGCGTGAAAGCGTAACAGCCTGAAAGTCGTAATCACGTAAAATCATAACACTCCTTTTGCACAGTCGGTTAAAAAGTAGCCTATGTCCTTCCCAGGGCCTCGAAATATCCACATACCAAATTTCATCTCAATCGCTTTAGCCGTTAAGGCGTGAAAGCGTAACAGCCTGAAAGTCGTTATCACGTAAAATCATAACACTCCTTTTGCGCAGTCGGTTAAAAAGTAGCCTATGTCCTTCCCAGGGCCTCGAACTATCCCCATACCAAATTTCATCTCAATCGCTCCAGCCGTTTAGGCGTGAAAGCGTAACAGACAGACAGACAGACAGACAGACAGACAGACAGAGTTACTTTCGCATTTATAATATTAGTAGGGATTAATAACGTAACTATAATAAAAAAATAATGATCACTTCGATTGCATACTTAATTCACTAATGAATTGGCAAATGCTATTATGATTGTAAATTTACTGAAACTCGTAGAATTATAACGCTGTTATAAGTCTCGGTGCGTGTGCTGAAACTAATTATATTAATTTACTCATATATATTCCAGCAGTTCCATGAAAGTACTTGATTTTTTTGTCTCAGTAGTTTCATCAGAAAACTGGACAATGAAAACTACCGGGATACGGAGACATTCCCGAGGTGATAAATCTGTAATCATTGGTGATAAGTTGTGATAAGTTGAACCGTTTATTACACATACAAAAAATACCATCTCTGTAGTTTTTTTTTGTTTAACGTGAGGGAAAATCCTCATGGATGTTATGCCGGACTCCTACCGACTAAAAAACCTCACGTGACGCCCAACTGCCTATGTTTGGGAGCCCCGGGTTACGTAGTAACTATTATTTAATCTGTGCCCCGGGTAAGCCCTCGGAAGGATGTCCCAGGACTCCCAAGAGCATCTCTGTAGTTCGAGCAAATAATTACGTACGTTTTCTCTAGTATATAGATAGTTATGTACTTGATGGCAAAATATTTATACTAGCCCCGCTGACTCTGTGTTATGTACGATCACTACGTTAAACATCGCTCGCTATGGCTGGTCCTCAGATGGGTGACCACATGGTGACACCAAGTCACGTTAAAAGCTGTTAGATCTCTGTTCGCTGTTAGATTTAGCCTCTGTGGCGCAGTCGGTAGTGATACCGCCTGCGGCGCTGGAGGTCGTGGGTTCGATTCTCACCGGAGACAAATGTTTGTGGAACCCATAAATGTTTGTTTCAAGAGTCTGGGTGTTTCTATATATAATATGTATGTATTTATAATTATATAAGTATTAATATCCGAGGTCTGATACCCATAACACAAGCAGGTTATTCCTAGCTTACTTTGGGGGGGAAATGTCTGTGAATATTTATTTATATTTATTTATTATTTATTTATCTGGTTGCCGCAATAACATGACAGATGTTTAACTAGCGGCGAGAAAAATCAACAGTGAGTCGTCACAAATTTCGTCTCTCCAACTATGTTCTTCAGCAAGGTAGCAGCATACACGTAAATGTATGTGCATTAAAAATAATACAGCAAATACTTGAAGATGTAATCTAGGCATAGCCCATTGTTCTGGGACATCCTTCCGAGGGCTTACCCGGGGCTCCCAACCGTAGGCCGTTGGGCGTTACGTGAGGTTTTTTAGTCGGTAGGAGTCCGGCATAGCATCCATGAAGGATTTTCACTCACGTTAAAAAAAGGTATAGCCCATATGGTACCTACTATACTCTACTTTTAGCCTTTTATGAAAATGTACCAGGGTCCAGATTGCGAAACAATGCTGCTTGTATTATTATTTTATACTATAAAGACAGTATAATTCGTTTTTGAGAGCCCAAAAAGGTTGCACAGGACATTACCTAAAGTACAAGCGTTTATTAAAGGTTTGCATTAACCTGTCCCTAACTGTACATATCTACTTGTAGCACCTTTGTGGCCAAAGTACAGTATGATCATATTGAAATTATTTTCCTAAGATACTTGAGATGAGTATCTCAGACCTTTAGGGAAATTTCACAAAGTTTTGGGTAGTTAATCAGCGCAATACATTACAACTTTCTGTATTTTTCAGTAGCTAAACCTTCTTAAGCTTATTTTCTTCATAATTATATTATTACGACTATATTTTCTTCTTCATATTGAGGCGTCAATGAAAGGCGGTGGCTAGCGACTAAACTGGTTTAATACTGGAGTTTCGTACAAAGTATAAAACATTTTACAACTACCTGACGTTACATCTTCTCCCTTCTTAATTACTAACTTAACTAGAACTTATCAGTTACAATAACAAAAACAATATTAAACTATCATACCTAGTGATTTTACATGGCACTCAAAAACTACTACCTATTCTATAAAATTTAGTACAGTACGTTTTGCCCTGTCCAAAGCTCGCAGCGCTCGGGCCGATGCGGCAAGCGGTGGCGATGGCAACGGTGTCGCCACGGTTTGTTCTGGCTCATCGTAAGCGGCCCGCGGGGAGCCTGGCGTGACCGATGGCACTCCACCGCCCGTCGTGGCGTCTACCACGTCCCTCTCATCCCTACACTCTTCGAATCCTGGCGGCTCACCCTGTCTCGCTGTAGCGCTAGAACTCGCACGCGATAACGAATATCTGTTTTTGTTAGTAGCCTTAATTATCTGATCGACATGTCTATGCCACGGCGCGCCGGTCCCTACATCAACGTTATACGATACGGGCCCTGTCTTTTTAGTCACCGTGCCTGTAGCCCACTTTTCTCCCCTCACCGAGTAGTCACGAGTTAGCACGGGCTCTCCTAATTCGAAATCTCTGACGGCCTGCGGTCCGTTGCGCACCTGGCGCTCCTGCGCGGCGTTCACTACGGCCTTTAAGTCCGGGCGCAGTGCGTCGAGTCGACTGCGCAGGCGCCGCCCTTGTAATGCCACCGCCGGGCAGACACCTGTGGTAGCATGCGGACAGTTTCGGTACTTCATGAGGAATTTGTTTAATGCCGCTGTAATATCTTCACCTTCGTATTGCGCTCTTTTAATCGCTTTTTTTATAATTTTAACGGCGTTTTCTGCAGCCCCATTGGCTTGTGGCCTATAGGGCGCTGAAGTAGTATGTTTTATACAATTTTTAATACAGAACTCTTTAAATTCCCGGGATGAGAAAGGAGGCCCGTTGTCGGTCACTAACTGTGACGGCAACCCAAACCTGGCAAATATGCTTCTAAAAGCATTTATTGTCTTCTGAGCGTCAGTGCCTCGCATCTGCAACGCCTCGATCCATTTAGAATGGGCGTCCACTACAATCAAATAGCGGAAACCCCCACAGTCCCCAAAGTCGGCATGCACACGTTGCCACGGATGAAGTGGAAATTCCCACGGGTGCAACTGTGCTCGCGGGGGAGCGTCTCGCACCAACTTACACGCCTGACACTTAAGGGCTATGTCTTCTATGTCTTGATCTAGACTGGGCCAGTAAACATAGTTCCTTGATAGGGCTTTCATTTTATTTATCCCTAAATGGCTTTCATGAATTTCACTTAGTACCGTTCTTTGTAAAGTAGGGGGTACAACTATGCGATATCTGTAAACTAAACAGCCCTGGTCTAGAGACATATCTTGTTTCCTGTCAAAATAGGGTTTCTCCGCCTCACAGCCAGGAGTGCCAGGCCACCCGAACAAAAGGTATCCTTTAATTTTGTGTAAGACTCTATCCCGTTCAACTTCTCGCGCAATTTCTTTAAACGAAACTGGGAACGCATCTTCCACTATATTTAAATAATCTATTGTTTGTTCACTGCGACCCTCACAGTTCAGTGGTAACCTTGACAATGCATCAGCTGGCCCATTGTCCGCTGAACGAATGTAACTTATCGTAAAATCATATGCAGCCAGTCTTGCCGCCCAGCGTTGCAGTCGACTCGCTGCAGTCTGTGGGATGCCGCCCTTATGTCCAAAGATATGCGTTAGGGGTTGATGATCGGTACGAAGCATAAATTTTCTTCCGAACAGGTACTGGTGGTGCTTGGTTACGCCGAACAATATTGCCAGCGCCTCCTTGTCCAGCTGGCTGTAGTTCCGCTCGGCGGCGTTAAGCGTGCGGGACACGCAGCTGACTGGTCGCTCACTGCCGTCCTCATACCTGTGCGCGAGCACCGCGCCTAGCCCATACGCGCTGCTGTCCACTGACAGTACCAGTTCCCGCCCCTCCTCGTAGTGTGCCAATACTTGTGAACTGAGGAGTGCGCGTTTTGCTTGCTTAAATGCTTCTTCACACTTATTATTCCACTTCCACTCTTCATCTCGTCTTAGCAGGTTGTGTAAAGGATGTAGCATAGTGCTTAAGTTTTGAATGAAACGTCCGTAGTAGTTCAGCATACCCAAGAAACTTCTTAGTTGCACGGTGTTCCCTGGTGTCCGTACATTGGATATGGCCTCTAATTTGTCTGGGTCCGGTTTTAATCCGTCTTTATTGATGACAAACCCAACATACTTTACACTATCCTGTAAAAAGCTACATTTGCTTAATTTAACAGTTAGCCCTGCATCGCGTAATCGCTGTAAGACGGCCTTTAAATTTAATAAGTGCTGCCGATCGTCCGTCCCAGTCACGCATATGTCGTCTAAAAATACGACACACTTAGGCACCCCTCGTAAGGTCTCTTCCATCATTTTCTGGATTTTTTCCGGAATACAAGATAAACCATACGGAGTGCGTCTATAGACAAATGTTCCTATGTGCGTAGTTATCGCTGTATATTTTTGGGAATCCGGCGTTAAAAGACATTGTTCATAGGCATGTGTAAGATCGATTTTTGAAAATTTTCTGCCCCCACTTAAAGTCGAAAACAATTCCTCAATTCGCGGCAAGGGATAATAATCTCGTTTTAATTTAGGATTTATAGTTATTTTATAATCGCCGCAAATTCGAATGTCTCCATTCCGTTTTACCACCGGGACAATGGGCGTGCCGTAGTCAGAGTAGTCGACCCGATAGATAGTGCCGTCCGCCTCGAGCCGAGCCAGCTCGCCCTCGACGCGCTCGCGCAGCGCCAGCGGGACAGGGCGCGCGCGCACGTACACAGGGGACACCTCCGCTAACTCTAACGATATGGGGCGTTTACAAGTGCCCAACTTATCACAAAATACCTCTGGGAATTCTTTACATAAATTGTTTACAAAAGTGACATCAGTGATCTCATTGAGGTTGATCTGTTTTATACTTAAAGCCCGCAACCATTCTCTTCCTAGTAGGGGCCGGGCCCCCCCTTTAATAATGTACAGCCGTAACGCCTTGACTACTGTATCACGCAGTGCGACGTCAACCTCAATGTATCCCAGTGACTCAATCTTAGATCCACAATAACTACGCAATAATAAACTGTCTGCAATGATCGTCTTGTGAGAAAAAGAATTAAGGTACATTTGTTTACTTATTGCCGAAATGCGACTTCCCGTGTCAACTTCGCACTTTAACGGGATACTATCGATAGACAAAGTAATAAAGTATGGGTCGTTACCTGCCGACGAGTCCTTACTTCCCATGTTGAACAAGTCTTCCTCACTGTCACTCACATAATTATGACCGCTCCCTACGTTAGACCGCACTTTGCACATAACTTTAAGATGGCCCTTTTTTCCGCACTGATCACAAGAGTAGTTTTTGAAGCGACACTTTTCCGCCGAATGCGGCTTGCCGCACCGCCAGCACGGCCCGTGGCCGCCGCTTGCAGGGCTCGCCGAGCCCGCTCCGCCAGCACGCGCCGCACGGCGCGCGCCGCTCGGGCCCGCGCTCGGGCCTGCGCCCGCACCGCGCGCCCCGTGCGCGTAGTGCAGCGCCTCGCCTGGCGCGCCGGCGCCGCTCGCGCCCGTTGAGTCAGTCGCCGCCATACCGGTGGAGGCGCTCACTTCAGCGTGCTTTTCCGCAGCCTCGAGCGCCAACGCCAGCTCCACCGCCGCTTTGTATTCGATGTTCTTTTCCGCAAATATTCGGGAACGCATCGCGTCGTTTGCTAAACCCGACACAAATTGATCTCTCAGGTTCTCTTCGAGCGTAGAACATTTCCCACATTTGCCGAAATTACAGGTCGTTGCGAGATGCTTTAACGACTGTAGGTACTCGGCGAGCGGTTCGCCTGTGCGCTGCCTGCGCAACCTAAATAAGTGTCGTTCGGCGACCTCGGACCTCTGTGGCTCTAAATGCTCCGTCACTAATTTCACAAGTTCGTCAAAATTTTTACTTTCCGGGAAACTCGGCGCGCACAAGTCACACATAAGCGCGTAAGTCGCTTCACCCACAACCGTAACCAAAAGTGATACTTTTAACTCGTCTTTCACCTCATTTAATAAAATGAATTGCTTAACGCGCCGTATGTACGCCGGCCACTGTTTTGAGTTTAGGTCAAACGATTCTAGTTTTCCGATAGGCATTATAAATTCACTAAAGAAATTACTTTCCAAATAATATTAAAATTACAATAACCGACACGCGCGAAACTAGGTAGGTACGTAAAAAAAAAGTCCTCGTCGCCAATGAGGCGTCAATGAAAGGCGGTGGCTAGCGACTAAACTGGTTTAATACTGGAGTTTCGTACAAAGTATAAAACATTTTACAACTACCTGACGTTACACATATATTATACGACTGCCTCGGTGGTGCAGTCGGTACTATAACCGCCTGCCACGCTTGAGGTCCTGGGTTCGATTCACGGGTCGATCCACATATTAATGTGTGATCCACAAATGTTTGTTTCGGAGTTTGGGTGTTTTCTATGTAATGTATGTATTTAGAAATATAAAGGTAAGTATGTCTATCAGCCGTCTTGATTCCAGAGCACAAGCTTATATTAGCTTAATTTGGGCTAGATGATGTTGTGTGAAAAACTAATTTTTCATTTATTTATTATATTATTGTTTTTACATTAACTATAGATACTTATTTAAATTTTCAAGGTTACTAACATTAGTTTTAAGAGGACACATTGTGTTATTCAGTATTTCTGATAGTTCGGCACAGTTGCAACTTTGCAAGCTCCACATAGAGGTTACACATTATTTTTTACATAGACGGAAGCCACTTTAAAACGGCATCAAACGCCCCGTCCGTCAATATTATTCGAGCGCTTTTGACCTGATTGACGAAAGTCTATAAATGTTATAAAAGAGATATCTATTATGTACCTACGCAGTTGCCTGTTACTTGTTTTACAACCACTTTCGTGTTTCGCTATGTTTTCTATAAATATTTAAGGTCTACGCAGCGCTCCCTGTACATGTTTCATAGAGATAACTGAAATTCCGCTTACGTGCCTCCTTTGTGACCTGCTATTAAATGAATTTCGATTTCAACTGTATTCTCGACGAACGAAACACACGTATAAATATTTTTTTGTTACTAATTAGTAGACAAATTCAACTGCTACTAATCAAAGAGCTTTCTTCTTTTTTCATACGACTACTAGCGGACGTCTCGCGGTTTCATTCGCGTAGCTCCCGTTCCCCTGGGAATACAGGAATAAAATATAGCCTATGTTCACCGAGAATAGTGTAGCTTTCCAACAATGAAAGAATTTTACAAATCGGTTCAGTAGTTTCGGAGCCTATTCGTGCAAACAAACAAACAATCCAATCAATCCAATCTTTATAATATTAATTAATAATAATAATATAGACCATTTATTTATTTACTAAGGCTAAGGACTAAGTCCTGGAACATCCTTCCGAGGGCTTACCCGGAGCTCACAACCGTAGGCTGTTGGGCGCTACGAGAGGTTTTTTAGTCGGTAGGAGTCCGGCAGAACATCCATGAGAATTTCCCTCACGAAAAAAAAAAGAGGACTAAAGAATGATAATCCTGCAAAGAGGCTGAGCAGAGACTCGTATTACACACCCACATCTCACCTTTAGTTTTGGTATCACGAAATAGGTATAGTCTTTTTCTGGACAGCTCAGCAATCGTGTAAACATGTCATGTTTTGACAAAAGTTGTCTATGATCATAGTGCTGTAACTATACTGATTCTATGTATGTACATAATCACTGAGTTATATCTAGTTCACCGTACATTCATTTACTTCGGTATATCAATCGCCAAATTCATCAAATCATGAAATTCGGTATATCGGTATATCAATATATTATTATGTGCAATAATTAAAGGATCTTTAAAAATAAAGAAACTTTTAGAACATTTAATAGTATAATCATTTATTTACAATAATAAATTACTTTAGGGATGATAAAAAGTGTAGACGCCACGCTAGCTGCTCGCCGTTCTTACAGAAGCAGACTAAGACATCTTGAGAGATTTCTAATGTGGGGTTTTTAAATCTGAAAACTGAAAATATTAATACTACCTACCTTTTTTTCACTCATAACTCTCATAAGTGACGTGACGCAAACGAAGTTGCGCGGGCCAGCTAGTCTAATATACAAATCGTAGGAATGCTTCATATCAAGGATAATACCTTACCCTTCGGCCACATTCGAAACCAAGTTTTGAAATGTTCCTAACCATATAAGTATTTAGGAATGTATCTATATCTAATACTAAGTACCTCATTGCTGTGTCTTATACTACAACATTACATTTTATTAAGTTTTCCTAATTTTATTTGTGTATCAATTCATTCAGGCTGCTATTCAAACCCGCCGACACAATAACCCTTCTTTTGTGTCGCGCAGTAGGGTAAAATTAAATATAAAATGTTTAGAACACCTGAGGTCATAATTGTGCCGGACTTACCTCTCAAGACATTTGAATGGCCATAAAATTAAATCTATACCTTACCTATATTCAATCCACAAAGTATTAATCAGATTGTCATTGATTGAAGTCGTTCCATTATAATCTGCACTACTCCATAACTATCACCATTCAGATAATAAGGACCCCAGACGGACTTGCTTCGCATCGTCAGGGAAGTCAGTCTAAGCGACCAGTTTGACAGAAACCTGTTTATTTAGTTGCCGGGTAGCCGGTGCCGGGTAACCGACGGCGAATGCAAGCGGTTGCCGGCAAATCACGCCGGTACGTGTGAAAGCTATAGTACACGGCCATACCCTACCCGGCACCCGGCAACCGGTACGTGTGAAAAGGGGCAAAGACTCGCACTCTTAGCTCTCTGGGTCAATAAGTTATATTATTAAAGTAAGTACATTTTTTCGAACTGACAGATTGATAAAACAATGACCTCCTTTTAAAATCAATTGGCCAGTACAACAGTTTTACAACACTATGGCAAAGACAAACAAGTCTGAGAAAAAATAATTTAATGACAAGCAAAAATGACAGTCTTAAATTTTTACCATCCGAGTATTTTTCATGAAATTATTCTATAATCTAAAGGTTTATTAGTGTCGAAATGTCCGCATAAATCTAACTAGAGTTCCTTGAAAGGACTATGATCAGGATTGATAATTAAATGTAAGTAATTATGGAGTAGTCGAGATCCAATTTCTTTGTTTACTATATTATTTAGGTCTGTTGAATGCCACTATAGTAAGCATATTATCTTGTTGAAATTGTTTGGAGTAGCTTGTGGCTTCCCTACTTTTTAAGCTACCAACTTAGCTTAATGGCTGATATGCATCGTGTCTTTTCCAGACCTAGATAATAATATCTATACGATTATTGCTTACTTTATTGCATGTAAATTGGCCTATTGTGACTGTGGACTCAGCTGTACGCATCAGACGTTCTTATCAAAATTAATCGATAACAAAAGTTTATTATGTTTTGATGAGATCATCAAACTATAGTCCCATTTCTTTTTAGGGTTCCGTACCCAAAGGTTAAAAACGGGATTACTGAGACTCCGTTGTCCGTTTGTTTGTCCGTCTCAGGGCTGTACCTATCTCAGGAATCGTGACAAGTAGACATGAAAATGAGAAAAAAAAAAAAATTCCCATACAGCCAAAGTGATATTTGTGTTTTTGATTAGATACAAATCAGTTTACATAAGTATTGTATAATAGACAGTGACTCTTCACGCTCTGCTTGAAGAGCACTGGTTTGTAAGAGGAGAGAATCACGGGCGCTCTACATTCGAAGATTCTATGGTTTAACATTTAAAATCAATGAAATTAATGATGATGTTCGGCGGTTTAAATCATACATATGAGTACATATTTCCTGGAATATTCTTCCGAGGGCTTAACTAAAGCTTCCGGCCATAGGAAGTGGTAGAACACAGATTGGTTTTAGTATTTTTAGATTTCGAACGAAGTATCGAAACGTTCCATTTGTTTTATTTTATGATATCAAATATTACGACTACTGCAGTACGTGTCAGTTGATCAAAATACGAAGATAATAGACCAATTAAAAATTATCGAACAATCACATTGTTTGTGCTGTGATAACTGTAGTAGCAGCAAATATGTGGTGATTGATAAATAAAAGATAAATAGTAGATATATCTTTATAGTAACTACCTATTTTAATCTTGTACGAATCATCGTAATCATTGCCATTCGAGTGTTAATATGAGTTGCATCCGAAAGCCTGTGTCAGCTTTCCTCTTCACTCCTGCGGTCTCTTATATAAGTCATTGTCTTCAGCATAGATATGCTGAAGACAAATCTTGTGGGACCAAAAACACGCATTTTATCCTCCAACACAGTAAATCAAATCAGCCAATCGCTCTCTGGACTTAGGTCTCTTGTCATTGGCCTTACATACCTACCACACTGGCCAAATTGCAATTGTAGGCAGCCAATAGCATGAGATAGTGTTTTATTTCAAGATCACTTTCTTTTTGTCTTGGCCTAATACCTAAATTATCAGGTGCACCACTTACAGGTGAGGCTGGTTTGGATCCTGTAGACCTCAAGTAGCCCCTTTTACTACGTATTTATCATTGCTGCATATTACTCTTATTTTGACTTCCTTATTTTGAATGTGTCCCGCAAGATACATGATGCTTGAGTGAGATTAACCCGTGCAGTAGAATCGTCTACATTAGATTATAATAATGTATTTTCAGTCGTGGACATGGAGCATGTTGCTCGCGATAGCATATACCTATAGCAAGCATTCGTTCTTAATTACAGCTCGCTACAAGCGAGCCGAAATTTTCTTTTCATTTCGTAAGTTAGCACAACAGCTAAGGGATAGCTTCGTCTGTCATCCTGCATGTGCCCCATAATCAGACGAGGCTGACCTAGACTCCGAAGGTCTTGATCCTCTTACACACATTTAGGAAGAGTTACCATCTTTTTCTAGAAATCTAACAAAGAATACAACAGTTTTGTATTTGCACAGATATTGATGACAGTTTTATCATTTTAAAGCTCCCGCAAGGTGAAAGTTCACAAAGTTGTCAAAAGTTTGGCGTAATGTTATTCAATGGTTATTGTTACTGGGCTGCGAGCACATTTTTTCACATCAATATTGTGTATGTAATTAAAAAGTCGTAGCTTTGCTTACGAAAACCTGCCGGTACGATACCGGTTATCCCATTAGGACCTAAGGAAATTTATTTTCTTGTTGTGTCGTTGATGAAGTGTGGGAGGTCCTGGGACATCCTTTCGAGGTCTTACCCGGGGCTCCCAACCATAGGCTGTTGGGCGTAACGTGAGATTTTTTAGTCGGTAGGAGTCCGGCATAGTAACCATGAAGATTTTCCCTCACGTTAAAAAAAAGGTGTTAAAAATGTAAATTTTGTAATACATTTCGAAAGGTTTTAGTTTGATTTACTTTAAAGATTATTGCCGTTTCAGAGAATTTTAAAGCATATTTTTTAAATAATCTGACCATCTTCTTTTCAGAGAATTTATAAAGCATATTTTTGAAATGATCTGACCTAAATTTATTTAGTAAACGACTCTACAATGAAAAGAATGAAAGAAAAATCTTCACAAAACAAATTACAGCATTTCTCACAGAAACATAATGACTAACACAACTACATTAAACTTACCGTGTTAAAACAATCTTTTTAAGACATTCAAAACTTTTTGGTCCTACTTTTTTCTCATATTAAATTATTCTCAAAAGTCGAGATAGGGATGAACATTTATCTTTTCTTGGTAGTCTTATTAATATAACTGGTACACAGTGTTGAGTTTGTACATCATTGCTATGACATTTTCCTAGAACTACCTATATGCATTCGTTTATCATGACGTATCAATCCAACATAAAGTCAGATTTTAAAGTAAGGTATTTTATGCAGATTTCTTGAATTACCAAATTAGTGTTACCTATCTCAGTCAAGAATAAAGAGTATGCCTTATCTTAATACTTTTATATATTTATTATTATAACAAAATAACTAGGACGCAACAGTCTTAAAATCTTATCTGGCAGAGTATTAAACAGAATGGGCAAATGGAAAATCCCCTTCGCCTTATGCGGTGCGTCGATATAATCATCAGCTCATTCAGATTCTCCTGTGAAAACTGAAGGATGTATACCGGGGCCCCGTATATGCCATCACTGCTTGGATGTCTCCTTAGATATGGAAGAGCCGTGTATGCGGCGCCATCGAATCGCCGTGATATTAACGTCGTGTCACTTGACTATGATTACATTAAGAGCCTACCAGACGCCAAATTGTTAAAAGAAGATAGAAGATATACATTTTAGCGTGCAAGACAGAGAGAGATGCTATCGGTTCTTGTGCGTTTTTAACGGAATAAATTAATTATAAAAAAAACTATAACCAATATTAAAAAAGTGGTCTAGTGCAAATGAAGATTTTACTATTTTCTTTCTTACAAATATTTTATATTATAAAAACAACTTAAAACTTATGAGATCTAGGTTAAAATTTCAAGAAATCGAGGTATTTTCAACACAAAAATCTATCGAGAATTTTATCAGCAATCGTGTTTTTAGCCTAGTGCGTTTTTAGTTTATGAACTGAAGTTGTCTGTGTTAAAATTTTAATTCATTAGACCTCACGAGTCCTGAGATCTAGATCAAGGTCATATTCAATGTCTATTTGGCGTCATACAGACTCTTAACATATGACTTCTTTTGTATTTTACATTATACTGAGAATTAGTATCGTGTATATTGTGAATATGCAGAATAAGTAACATAATAATAATATTCTTATAATGTAAAACCTATCGACTAGGTAAATAAAAAATATATCTACCGTTGAAAAACGCAGAATGCTATCCCGTTTTTCCAGGTATTTTCACAGAATTTAATTTTATCGTTCCAGCATCACACCACACAAAGCCGAACGACAGATAATTTGCATATTCATGCGTCTCGTTTTAAAAAACCCTTTTTTTTTTCATCTGAATAAACGTCCATAGCAAAACATTGGCGTCCACGCGACCCCCTTCTCCAATTCATTGATGATCAGCTGTCGTTTATTTAGCAGCCTTTAAACGACTTTATCAAAGTCGATTATAAACATATAAATTTTGTATTAATTCTCAATGGCGATCAATTGGTAGAACAAAACGTACATACATTATCCTGTCACTATGAAGGATAGAGATAAAGAAGAAAATGCTAACATCGGCACAGCAATTTATCGGTAAAAAAAAGAGAGCATAATATAAAAAAATGCAGGCAACAAATCAAGTTTGTTTTATGGAAGCCCCCTTTAATTATTATTTTTATTCTGATATTAGTTTCGTTGTTATAGCGGCAACAGAAATAATGTCATCTGTGAAATATTCGGCTTTCTAACTATCACGGTACCTGAGATACAGCCTCGTGACGGACGGTCGAACGGACAGACAGACAGAAGGACGGCGAAGTCTCATGAATAGGGTCCCGTTTAACAAGTACCTATTTCATGAAGATAAATTAATTGGAGGAAAACTGTTACCCAATTATTGTCGTAGAAAATAAATATGTACCTACCTAATAACATTTCAAGAAACGATAAATCGAAATTACGTCTCCTAAAATGAGAAAATATTATTATTTGTATTGTATTTACTTATTTACTAAAGCTAAGTATACGAATAATTTTACTGTTTGAACAGGACTGTAGTAAAAAGCATTTATTTAACGCGAAAGGACACATTAATTTTTTGTCAACTAACTTCAGACTTCATCAGAATTTCAAATGAAGTAAAAGTAAATTCCACAAACAAAAATGAAGTCATCTATAAATTATAAATAAAATTTATATCGGGAGAATCTACAATCCCTCCGGCCACAAATCAATGAGTACATAATACCGTTAATGATAACATACAATCTGACGAAATAATAATGATTTACGTTCACAACGTAGTCCCAATTTTCCCCATCCCGTAAGAGCTTCATATTTTATCAGAGGCAGTAAATTCAATTAGTATGTTAATTACGTTAAATCTAATTAAGAACTACACTATTGTGCCGTAAAATAAGTAAGTAGGTACCTATTTTTGTGTATGGTGGTCTGCTTTCAGGCACTATAATGCTCTGCTGCAGGAGAAGACATTTTGTGAAATTTCCAGTATTGAAGAGGAGCTGGTCTACCTTCTGAACCTCCAAAGTGTTCCGCTTAGCCTCTACTGAGCTGAAGGATGTCTTTATAATTTGAAAAAAGCCGGACTGAGTTTCTTGGGCTGCTCTCTTCCGAAAGCCTGGAAAGACGCACATATCATTCCTTTGCCTAAAAAATCAAACCCAGCATCCTTCTCCGAATATCGTCCTATTTCCATATTACCGTTCCTCTCCAAAGTCCTAGAAAAGCTTGTTCATTCCCAATTAAATGCGTATCTTAACAGACACAATCTACTAAATCCTTTGCAATCAGGCTTTCGGTCAGGCCACAGTACAACCAGCGCATTGATTAAGGTGACTGATGACATTCGACTAGGCATGGAGAGGGGAAATCTCACTGTGCTCACGTTACTGGATTTTACAAACGCTTTTATTACAGTAGATTTCCATATCCTGCTTGGTATGTTACGCTCCTTTAACATATCTCCACCAGTGATTGATTGGTTTCACAGTTACCTGTTTGGCCGCCGGCAGCGAGTTCGCGTTGAAGAATTTTTTTCCACTTGGTGTAGTATTTCTGCCGGCGTTCCGCAGGGTGGCGTGCTTTCTCCTATGCTGTTCACTATTTTTATAAATTCTATCTCGAAGTATTATACCATTTAAGTATTTATTAAGTATTTTCTTCCTACCATCTTTATGCAGATGATCTTCAAATCTACAATCAAGCCCCATTATCTGAACTATCGACAGCATTTACTATGCTAAATGCTGATTTGGCGTACATCAGTCAATGGAGCAGAAAATATGGTTTGGAGGTCAACCCTTCTAAAACTCAAGTAATTTTGGTTGGCAGCTCACAATTGATAAATAAAGTGCAATGGACAGCCCTTCCGAACATAGAGTTTGAAGGTGTTACTCTGCAGGTTAGCAGTGACGTCAAGAACTTGGGTATTTTGATTGACAGTACACTATCTTGGCGTACCCAAATGAGAGAGGTTAGCCGTAAGCTTTTTGCTTCTGCAGGCTCACTGCGTAGATTGCGCAACTTCCTGCCAACTGCCACTAAAAGGGCGCTTGCAGAAACCCTTCTCCTTCTTGTACTCGACTATGCAGATGTCAGCTATCTCGATATCACTGAGGAGCAGCTAGACAAACTTGAGCGACTTCAAAATTTTTGTATTAGATTTATATTTGGGTTACGCAAATATGATCACGTATCTCAGTTTCGTAGTCAGCTCGAGTGGCTCCCAATTCGTCTTCGTCGGAACACTCATATTCTCTCTATGCTCTACAGAACTCTCTTTAATCCCTTTACCCCCCCACTTATCTAAAAGAACGTCTTAAGTTTCTCAATGACATTTGAAAGTTCTAAGGTCATCAGTGTCACTGGAATTAGAAATTCCGAGACATTCCACATCTTTTTATGATAAATCCTTTGCGGTACAAGCTGCACGGTTGTGGAATGCCTTAAACATAAGGCGCGCGCAGTCCTTAAATGTTTTTCAAAGACAGGTTAAAGAACATTATTTGGCATTATAGTATTTATGAATGTACTCGTACGTATTTGTGATTTATGTGTATATACCTACTTATATTTTATTATATATCTATGTAGTTGTGTATGTATGTATGTATGTATTTATGTATATATTTATGTACGTATATTATGTTTATTTATATATTTATTGACATGTATGTGTTGATGACGTGGAACGTTTAACGTTCAAATTTATGACGGGTATTAGTAAAATATCATTCGAAAGCTCTTCACACTAATGAGACACCCATATCCTGTGATTCTTAACAGTCTTTTCCATCCAAAGGTTGCCTGTAAGAGATTGCTTTTTAGCGATAAGGCCGCCCTCTGTACATTTATAAAATTATGATATCTTTCTCTTCTGTATGTTTTTAAATTGGTGTACAATAAAGTTTATTCTATTCTATTCTATTCTATCAAGGGTCAGTTCAGTCAGTTACACCTAGATTTTTGAAATGTGTAGCGTAAGCAATTTTTTAAACTGTAAGCATATACTAAGAAAGAGATTTTCAAATTCTACTTCCAAGGGGTTAAAATAAGATTGTAAAAAATGTGCAGGCGTTTAGGTTAGTGAAGTTAAAATACATATAATTTTAAGTAACTCGGAATTAGGACGAACATATTTATCACGATAACGATAACGATGAAGTTTTTATTCCTTATTTAAATTGGAACAAGGTTGTTGTTTAATTTTACAGACTTTATTAATAGGTCGTTCAAAATTGATTGATATTGTGGAACAGTATAAGTGACATTTTTCATTATGTGCAGCAAGTTCCACCAAGTCACATCAATTAACAGTAAAAAGCAATACCCATACATAGGTGTAAGTTTCCCTTTTTCCCCATTGCGTAGGTTTAGTAATTTGCCTTTTGTCTTATCTTGAAAATTTAAAAAGACTTTGTTCAAACTTAAATTTTCTTTAAGAGTATTAACACATTTTTGCAAATCACACAAAAAGTCATTAAAATTTCCTTTGAAATGTAAACAGTTTTAACATCTTCAGAGAACGAGAGAATTAAATTTTCTGTTAAAGTTAGCGAAAAAAGGCTAACGGTTTTTATATCTTAAGTAAATTGACTTAAGTTTTATCAAAATTCAAAATTATGTTGTTTATGTACCCACCCACTTTTTTTATAATACTAGATGTGCCCCACAGCTTTACTTGTGACACAGTACGACATTGAGCCTATACATGCCAGTATTTACTGATTTGTAATGTATGGAAATGTGCTTTAGGTATTTGTTGACATTTCTTATTCGATACTGCTTCTTGAGTAGTAGAATGATCATACATAGGCTTTTATATCCAGTTGAAATCGCTATGAAAATCATGCTGGACTCGAACCCATTAAAATCTCTTATTTATTTCTTATTTATTATACTTTATTGTTATTTATCTGGCGTACAATAAAGAGTAAAATTAATAAATAAAATCTGATTCCCTACATAACCGTCTGACCCCTGGTGCGCCAGGTAACTCCAACAAAGGGTTTCCTAGAATCACGCTTATAACATTAGGTACCAGGTACTTTTGAATAAATTGTTTTCCTAATTTCGAAAAAAATTTAGGGTTTATTGATTACCAACGAACAAATCTTTTCTTTTTATAACATTACTATATATACCTATATCGAGGACTATCTATACATTCATTATTTTGTCTCTTTATGATTAAAATAATAATATATGGACGCCTTGAAGATCTTTCATAGCAGTTTATGTCAATGGGTAAGACAATGATTTTTTTATTCGAGCGCGCGTACTCACTTAAGACCCAGGATGTTGTGCGATTGTGTTCATTTCCGGCCATATATATAACATCCCCAAAAACGCCATCGTTGTTCCCGTCTTCATTTTCTATGTCAAGTAAAGAATCTTGTAATATACGAGTTCTGCAGTCTGCATTCTGTATGAGATAGCACAGGCAGATTGTTTTAACTCACTAGTCAGCTAATGGATGAAAGATGTAACCGTACTAACCACTCTTATCAACAATGCCACGAATTTCTAATTGGTCCGGTCTAAGTAAGTAACTTTGTAAATTCAATACAGCATAAATAATCATTTCTGAATGCTGATTGTATCATTCTGTAAGTACTTACTTATTTATGGATATTGATCCAAAGGTGTAAGTAGTTATAAATTTACCTTACCTAAACCTTATTTTTACCTCATAATTTACCTAAACCTTATTTTTTAAAAGTGTGGAAATCGATCATGGATGCTATGCCGGACTCTGACCGACGAAAATCACATGGTGACCTACCACTGTCTACGGTCGGGAGCCCCTGATAAACCCTCGAAAGAATGACCCAGGACACGACTCTTTTCTTTTTTTTATAACGTGAGGGAAAATCCATCCTGGATACTGCGCCGGACTCCTACCGACTAAAAAACCTCACGTAACGCCCAACAACCTATGGTTGGGAGCCCCGGGTAAGCCCTGGGAAGGATGTCCCAGGACTCCCAACAGACCTACGACTACTACTGCGACCTCGCCCAGGGGGCGGTTCGGGTGCAATCCCGTCCCGTCTTTGGGGGGTTTCGGGTGTGATCCCGCTTCTAAGGGGAGGCGTGCGTGAATCTCTTACGTCACGCTGGCGTCATGGGCCTGCTTCTGTAAAGACGGTGAGCAGCCCTCTCACCGTCCTCAGACCCCCGGTCATGGAAGCCGATAGTCTTCGGCGAAGGACATGACCCTTACAAATAAATCAATTCGTAAATTAATTTTGGAATTAAATCTAAGTTTACATCATACGTTTGTAAAACAGTTTGCGGTCATCGGACGGATACAAATGTAATTAATATCAAATGTGGACGCGATTTACAATTTATCTCGAATGTACGCTGTCATGTGAACATGTTGGTTAGGTGCAACGATATCCATTTGTTCAGCATAGATATGTTCCGCAGACATTTTGACCTGTGGTAGCTACTATTATTAGTCCATTGAAATGTTACATGAGCTTTGCATTTATTAGAGGACGCAATTTTATTTTTGGGACATGTGTGGGGCTATAACAATTTGCTACAAATTATGACTTTACAATTTTTTTGTAAGACTCATAGTTTCCGAGATATTGCGAAAAAAGTGTTTTCACCTTTTTGCAAGATTGCGGCCGGGGGACAAGGGTGGCGACCCCACAAACTTGAGGTTAAGCTTCTATTGACCCCCCACACATGTCCCAAAAATAAAATTGCGTCCTCTAAGAAATGCAATATTCGATCCTTAAATTGTAACATTTCAATGGACTATAATTATTTAACACTAAAAGAAATAATATACGATTTAATTGAGGAACCTCCTCCTTTTTTAATTTGATTAAATTAATAACCACAACCGGGGCACAAGAATGGCTTTCCTGTCTTCATTGAAGATCAATGAAATTGCTTTTTAAATTTTTGTTTATTCGCGCCCTTAACCCCTTTACCAGCCAAAGCTCCAGGTCCGCCTTTCTACTCTTTTTCCTCCAATACACAGTGGCATACGCAGTTCAGCATGCCAGAGTCACAGGATAAAAATAAGCCAATGATTTCTTTACTAAATAGATAGAAAGATCCCCAAGGGGTAGGTAGAGGCTTTTTTTTTGTTTTACGTGAGGGAAAATCCTCATGGATGTTAATCCGGACTCCTACCGACTAAAAACCTCAGGTTTCCTGCCTAACAGCCTACGGTTGGGAGCCCCGGATAATCCCTCGAAAGGATAACCCAGGACTCCCAGTAAGTAGAGGCATAGCATACGCCCACATAATTAAATCACCTTATAATTTTATGTCCCACGTAATAGTTAGTGAGCCTATTGCTGTGTTGAAATGGACAGGTGCAAGTCGTGATGACCCGCAGTTGAAATTTTTGAAGTCGCCCATAAGAACTTCAACTTGGCTTAACGATTGTCATTTTACTGGAAACTGGGTTTCATTTCGAGTTTTCCTTCTCTACGCATTGGATCGTTTTGAGAAAGCGTTCCATTAGTTGCCTGTTACGACACCCTCGGGATTCGGGATGACATGGGGTTGCGACATTTTGCACTCTTTACCGTCGCCACACGATAGATACTCTCATAAAAAGAACTTAGATAGGGATTGGGGACTGACGTACCTACTGCGTGATTAGATACCGTTCTACCAACACTTGTGCTTCCCTTTTTTTCCACCCCCGGTTCTTCAAGTGGCATAGCATAGAGCCGGCAATTGAAAGCCTCTATTCGACTGTACAAAGAAAGAGGTTTTATTTCAGCCAGATAAAAATAAAGGAAAGTAAATAGAACGACACATGTAGGTATTATAGTAATCGAAGTAGCACTCGGTGCACAGGTGAGTACGCTATGAAAATACATAAGACGGATTGAAAAGCGATTCCCCGACATCCTTACGTGAGCAATGAGCTCAAGCATAGAGCTACGCGACCAGTACAAATTAGATGGAAATAGCATATTGTTGCTCTATAAATATCGGTCTGTCATATGTTGCATGAGGAAATCATATTCATTTACACCACTACAAAAACTTACACAAAACAAAAAATACGCTCATAATTTCAAACACACACACACACACACACACACACACACACACACACACACACACACACACACACACACATAAGTATAATTGTTGTTTCGTCTTATGCGGCAATGACAAAAATCGTTTTATGCGGCAAAAGAAAAACATAATATGTGAAATAGTACTGTCTGCTATCACGATTCCTAAAATACAGTCTGGAGGCTGACAGACAAACATCGGAAAATCTAAATCCCTGAAATTAATGAATTTGTTTCACAAATAGGTAGGTATTTATTTCTTAAACCATTTGGAATATGTTTATTTATAGCATGGAAAGTCTCCGTATGGCAGTGCTCCTCCCGATCAAAGTTATAGGTCATGTTGCTCTATGAGCTGGAGTTGTCGCACGTATAGATCGGAACCTCTGTCGGGCGGACGTAGAGGGCGCGCGCTTCCGGGGATGTGTTTCCGGCGGAGAGCGTTTCCGACATCTGACAACATTTCCCTTAATACGTGTGTTCCAAGTTTGAACTTAGATTTACTCTGTTTAAATTTGGAATCCAAAGTAACAGTTAAATTTCGAACACAACTGAACGTGTGTTACTCGTGAATGTAGGTAGTAGGTACTAGCTGACCCAGCAAACGTTCTGCCATAAAGATGTTCAATGAAATCAAACGAAAGTATAAATTTGAATACTGTGGAATAATTGGGTAAAAATTACCTACTTTACGACCTGTTGTTCTCAATTGTACAGACTTGTTGCAGAGGAGTGCAACCACAAACACCGTGACACTAGAATTTATGAGTCATGATTAGATCAGTACATACCTACGTGGTATTAGCCCAAATGGTTAGACTGAATTTTATAATAACTAATTTTATCAACGAAGATTACCAAAATTTATCTTGTTTTAATTTCTAAGCAAGACATGACCAAACAAAGGGCTGATTGTTTGGTCGCAGAAGGTTAACCACACCTGTCCTTCATTTTAGTTTCAGTTTTGCAGATAGTGGCGTGCAATATGTGAATGTTTGCGACTTTATCGTTTAACAAATAAGTAATGAAAAGTTCTTATATTATTTTCATTAAGCACCATAAAGTGCAACGTAGACAACGGACTATCCATGATGCCCAGTCTGTGAAAAATGTGCCATATACATTATGTGCAGCCTGAGGACGGTAAGGGGGTTGCTCACCGTCCTTACATAAGCTGGCCGAGACGACAGCGTAACGTGATTCACGCACGCCATACTCCCCAAGAAGCGGTATAACACCCGCACAATCCCCTAAAGAAGCGGGATAGCACCCTAACCGCCCTAGGTGATGCTGTAATGGTAGCCAAGGTCTGTTGGGAATCCTGGGGTCTTCCATCCGAGGGCTTACCCGGACTCCCAACCGTAGGCTTTAAGTAGGAAATGCATGCTTTGTAGTCGGTCGAAGTCCGGCATAATAATGATCTACAGGGATGCTGAGGGGGGTTTTCCTCACGTTAATAAAAATACAATATTCGCGCCACGGAAAATTCGGTTTTCATGGAAATATAATTTAGTAAAATCTAAAAAGTACGTTTCTATAGCTAGTGCTTACAACCCTCGTGTTTCGTGAATGATCACAGCATCTTTCATACAGTCAGTTCTGAGACGGGTGTAAGTTTATGATATTTTCATTTGCGAGCAGTTTAGTGTAGAGCGTATGTACATCCCGTACCCAAGAAGGGTGACAGGACCGACCCGGCCAATTACAGGCCTATAGCCGTCACCTCCCTTTTATCCAAGGTGATGGAGCGTGTTATTAATACACAGCTCCTGGGGCACCTTGAGGAACACGAGCTGCTCAGTGACCGGCAGTACGGTTTCCGTCACGGTCGCTCGACGGGCGATCTTCTTGTGTACCTAACACACCGATGGGCGGCGGCTATCGAGAGTAAGGGTGAAGCTCTAGCAGTGAGCCTCGACATCTCTAAAGCCTTTGACAAGCCCTCATATGGACTACTTACGAAATAGCCCTCATATGGACTACCCGAGAGATTATGCGGATGGGTGTCCAGCTTCTTGGCCGGTAGAAGCATCCGGGCCGTCGTTGACGGCAGCTGTTCAGACTGCATGGCCATAAATGCTGGAGTACCGCAAGGCTCAGTGTTGTCCCCTACTCTGTTTCTGCTGCATATCAATGACATGTTGTCTATTGACGGCATTCATTGTTATGCGGACGACAGTACGGGGGACACTTGTTACAAGGGCCGCCCCGGTATCTCTCGGGACACAGTGGAGGAAAATCGTGAACAGCTTGGGTCTGAAATCGAGGCTACTCTTACTAGAGTGTCCGATTGGGGTGGACAAAATCTTGTCCAGTTCAACCCTCCCAAGGCACAAGCTTGTTTTTTCATCGCTAAGCAAACCCCAATTACTGTCGCGCCGCAATTTCAGGGCACATCTCTTTTCATCTCCAAAAGTATAGGGATCCTTGGCGTTGACATTTCCAGTGACGTTCAGTTCCGTAGTCATTTGGAGGACAAGGCTAAGCTGGCGTCCAAGAAGCTAGGTGTGCTCAACAGGGCGCGGCGGTACTTCACTGCGGCGCAAACACTGCCTCCCTATAAGTCGCAAGTGCGGCCGCATTTGGAGTACTGCTGTCACCTCTGGGCGGGAGCACCTGAATATCAGCTTCGTCCATTTGACTCGGTGCAAAGACGAGCTGTAAGAGTTGTAAACGATCCTGTACTTACAGCTGGAGTGGAACCTCTTCGCGACAGCAGAGACTTTGCCTCCTTATGCGTGTTCTACCGCCTGTACATTGGCATGTGCTCTGAGGAATTGTTTGATATGATGCCCACGGCCACGTTCTTTCATCGCACCGCTCGCCACAGACGGGGAGTTCATCCTCACACTCTGCGTCCGGTGCGTTCCAGCACGGTTAGATCCGATAGGCGCACGCTTAGGTTGTGGAATGACCTCCCTGCCTCGGTTTTCCCAAACGCCTACAGTATGGGGTTCTTCAAAAGGGGTCTTAGAAGGTTTTTGGAGGGTCGGCAGCGCGAGTGTGGCACCTCTGGTGTTGCAAACGTTCATAAGCTGCGGTGACCACCGGTCCTTGTGGTGGGCCGTATGCTTGTCTGCCACTTTAGTGGTATAAAAAAAAAGTGCTTTAAAAATTACGTGAGATCGTTGGTTCTGGCTGCCAGTAACATGATAGTCATTGTGTCAAGTTGGAAGTCTCGTAGACTGTTTGGAACGTAGCAACAACTTGCACCTGTTCGTTTCAACACAGTATTACGCGGTGTAAAAGAAGCTGGAAGTTTGTTGCCGAATGATACAGACTCAATTAATCGGCCTTTCAAAATCCACTGTTGGACATTGGCTGAAATTTATTTCCAGAGGTTGAATCCTGCACCACATGTTGGAACAAGTTTTGTTTCGTGATTTTTAGCAATGACATCAGCTCATCATCATCATCATCAGATTGGTGCACCACAGGTGAAGCTGAACTGAACCCGAAAATTTCGATAGCGAGCAATCACAGTCAACTAACCCAAGTATTTGAAGTGAATATTTTTTATGGAATGCAAGGATTGATTAGATTACAAAATCAAGTAAAGATCACTTCGCTGACAGCTGTTGGTGATAATAGCACTAGTAACATAATATAATTCATCAACGGTACGTAACGATTTATCTTTTGCTCTAAATGTGACGTGACTCAGAGGATATGACAAGATTAATAATCTTGCGAATGATATAATAGATGTTGCATTGTCAGTCTTGAAGGTGTGACAACACTCTTGTATATAATATCTAAAGGTTAAGTAGTTAGTATTATTTTTATATGTAAACTGAGACCTGGCGAATTTTGTTCCGCCATATCAAGCTGACCCAGCGAACTTTGTTCCGCAATATCAAGCTGACCCGGTGAACTTTGTTCCGCCATATCAAGCCAATCGATATAACATTTTTTCTGCTTTTTTTTGGATACAAACCTTATCCTGGCTATATCTAACACAAATAAAAAAAAATTGCGAAATCGGTTCAGTCGTTCTGAAGTTATGCGCGTCCATATATTTCGTAGATCCGAAGGACAGATAGACAGAAGGACGGTGACGTCTCATGAATAGGGTTTTGTTTTACCCTTTAGGTACGAAACCTTTATAATTGTAAAATAGTTTAAAAAACTAAAAAACACGCTTCAAACCCTTTTATTTAATACCCATATCAAGGGGTGTATTTCAAATAGCCAATCCGCCATCTTGGATTTAAGTCACGTGACAATTTTCTTCGTATTCCTAACAGCAAACCCTTTCATTCGATACCCATATCATGGGGGTGGATTTCAAACAGCCAGTCTGCCATTTTGGAGAGGCCGCCATATTGGATTTGTAATGACGTTTTTTAGCTAGTCATGTATTGTCATCAGAACTCAGAGCGTGTGCAAAATTTCAGCCTGATCGAAGGACGGGAAGTGGGTCAAATTAACATTCCAAGATTTTCTTACATACATAGTTACAAGTGAAGCTAATAAAAGCGTGTTAAAAATAACTTTGATTGTAGTACAAATTATATTATTATATCAAATTGTAAAATAGTAAATTTAAATTAAAGCAACGATATCTATCTACGCAATGGTTTATTTTAGGGTTCGAAGATTCCTTTAAAAACCGATCTATAGAAGAGTCCCTCTCGCTTGTTTCATTTTCGTCACAAGCTGTGGGTAGAGTATACGGCAAAGTCTTTTTTTCAGCGTGAAGTCTCAGCTGTATACAACGTATTAAATAACTGGATATCGGCCAAATTGCTCTGGAACATTGCTAAAGCACTTTTTGTTTTCTATGTATAATATTTTTATATGTATTTAAAAATAAATGTAAAAATATCTATCGGACGTCTAGATCCCCAGCACAAGCTTACATTAGCTTTAACTGGGCTAGATGATTGTTTTCTGCGAAAGTTCAACAATATTTATTTATGTGTTAACTAGCGAAAGTCACGCGATTTCACCCGCGTAGTTCCCGTTCCCGTGGGAATACGGGAATAAAATATAGCCTATGTTTACCGCGAAGAGTATAGCTTCCTAACAATGAAGGAATTTTTCAAATCGGTATAGTAGTCTCGGAGCCTATTCGGTGCAAATAAATACACAAACAACATTTGACTGCCTCTGTGGCGCGGTCGGTAGTGATACCGCCTGCGGCGCTGGAGGTCGTGGGTTCGATTCCCACCGGAGCCAAATATTTGAGTGACCCATAAATGTTTGTCTCAAGAGTCTGGGTGTTTCTATGTATAATATGTATGTATTTAAAAGTATATAAGTATTAATATCCGTGGTCTGATACCCATAACACAAGCAGGTTACTCCTAGCTTACTTTGGGATCAGATAGCGTTGTGTGAAATGTCCGTGAATATTTATTATTTAAATAAACAAACAATCAAATCTTTCCTCTTTATAATATTAGTATTGATGTATACGTATCTTCAGAAGATCAAAGTTCAAGATGGTCATGAAGCCGTTAAAATATGTTACAATTTCTCAGAGGCATATCAATCTTGGTTAATATTTTATTCCATTATACAATTTCAGATATTCTCCGTAAATAAGAGAACCATCAATCTCAATAATATTTAATAGATCCATTTCGTTATAAATATTTTCATCCACAAAGTTCTGACTTGCTCCTGCATGAAGGGTTCCGTACCCAAATAGTTAAAAACGGAACGATATTCATGAGACTTTGCTGTCCGTTTGTCTGTCCGTCACGAGGCTGTATCTCATAAAACAATGATAGCAAGTGATCTGAAATTTTCACAAATTATGTATTTTTGTTGTCGCTATAATAAAAATCTATTAAGAATAGAAAAATAATAGTATTTTTGGAAAGAAGATTTTTTGCGTGAGCTAGTCCGACTTAACGGCATTTTTTTTTAAATTTCAGTTATACCTATAAGTTTGTACCATACTGTATAGGAACTTACTATACAGTACGGCATTTTGCAGATTGCAGCTTCAGAATTACCTTACTATTAGTAAATTCTGAAGCTGCAATAGCAATTCTATGAGGTTACTTATAGGTAATTATTTTTATTGAAGTACACCATTTCACGCCCAATTTTCTTCATAATTTGTATAAAAGCAAAATTTTCATTCTCAATGTAGTAGAATTTAGTTTTGTCTTTACAGAGAATAATAAATCACAAATTTAGTGTAATTTTGTGATTTAATTATCATAGGTGCTCATTGTTTTTCAAAATTTATTTTAATTTAAAATGGTCCTAAGATATAACTAATACTCTTCAAAATGACACCTTAGTGCCAAATCAGATAGAAGACACTTTAGTAGATAGATACATTTTCTTATGCAAAAAATAACCACATAAATGGTTCTTTTTTTTCTATTAAAGAAATTTTCTCCTTTTTACAGAGATGTTGCAAAAACCTTCACTATCAAAGTATCAGTTATCAAAATGCACAAAGATTTTCTGTGAAATCATTTTCACATTTTCGCCTCGAATATTTTTGACTATTAAGTTTTCAATTTCCGTCGGGTCGGTGTTGGTTTGGTCACATGCATCGTATTCACAGTGCTCTGAACAAATACAAGTGTAGGTAACGAGGCTTCTATTCTATTGGGAATTTTGATTTCGTTAGTATCTTATTATGGTTTGTTTCCATAGATGTGGAAAATCAACTAGCAGATTAAATTTTACAAAAACAAATAAATTACCTACTATAGGGCGCGTCAAATTTCACTATCTTCTTTCAAAGATGAGAGTAACTTCATACAAAATACCTGTATACCTACGTGAAAATTCCCATTTAATAGGCAACGTGCGGTTACTAAAATGGCGTCATTTTAATAGGTAGTATTTTACGTCTGTCAGTTCATACATATATTAGTGAAAGCAAAACGTATAATTACTCGTATTTGTCATTATTACAATAAATATGTAATCGTAATTGAAAAAAGTTAAGCAATTATGCAGTTCTACCAAAACTACTACTTACTACTACTAGGTACTTACTAGCTGAACCCGCAACTTCGTTTTACTAGCTGAACTCGAAACAAGTCCACGCCTTTAAAATAGCCTTAATCATTAAGATCTTTTATGATTAAGCCAACACGCCACTTTAGACCATTTTTAGATTCTTTTGTCTATAGGATAAACAAGATAAACAAGATGCAATTGGTGTATTTTGCGATCTATCTAAGGCTTTTGATTGCGTCCAACATGAAACATTAATCAGGAAATTACACCATTACGGCATAAGGAGCAAGGCTCTCGATCTTCTGACTTCATATTTGAACAATAGAATTCAGAGAGTCGATGTTAATGGTACACGTTCAGAAGGATCAGTAGTTACTATGGGCGTCCCGCAGGGTTCAATACTCGGCCCATTTTTATTCCTTATATATTTTAATGACCTACCCTTTTACATGGGGGACAACAACAGGATTGTTTTGTTTGCTGATGATACTTCTTTGATTTTCAAAGTCAAACGACAATTAGATAACTATGACGATGTAAACAATGCAATCTTGAAAGTGGTTCATTTATTTTAACACTAACAATCTTAGACTGAATGATAATAAAACTAAATGTATTAAGTTTACCTTGCCGAATGTAACACAGTCAGACACCAATGTTCAACTTAATGGTCGAGGGTTGGAACTTGTGGAATCAACGACGTTCCTAGGGTTAACGGTCGATGCTGGTTTACAATGGGGTCCACATATTGTAAAACTAGCTAGTACATTAAGTTCAGCAGCATTTGCTGTACAAAAAATAAGGCACTTGACTGATGTAGATACGGCTAGAATAGTTTATTTCAGTTACTTTCACAGTATAATGTCTTACGGTATTCTACTGTGGGGCAATGCCGCAGATATAAATTCTATTTTTATTTTACAAAAGCGAGCCATAAGAGCTATATATAGATTAGGTCCAAGGATCTCTCTGCGCGAAACATTCAAAGAGGTTAATATTCTTACAGTAGCATCTCAATACATTTTTGAAAATCTTATGTATGTACAAAGAAATTTACTTAGTTTCCATAAGTTAAGTGATAGACACAATGTCAACACTAGAAATAAAAATAACCTCGCTGTTTATCATAGCAGATTGCATAAAATCAGTAATTCTTTCAGGGGTAACTGTATACGCTTTTACAACAGGTTACCTAACGAAATTAAGAGTATGTCCCTAAATAAATTCAAAAAGTTTGTTAAAGTTAAATTATACAGCAAGGGCTACTATACGGTTGGTGATTACTTGATGGATAAGGAAGCCTGGAAATGACCTGCTCTGCTAGATTCTCAAAAAACTGTTAAAATGCATAGTTTTTAGATTCATTAATAAAGTTGTAAATAGAGTAGTTAAAAGAATAACCCGCTGAGTTTCTTGCCAGTTCTTCTCAGGTGGGTCGCGTTGTGAACTGGTGGTAACTTTTTGGTTTATATAAGTGACGTTTACAAGTGCATTTGTATGCCTAAGTAAATAAATGATATTTGATTTGATTTGATTTGATTTGTACGATTCTTTAAAGTGATATAACTTTTTTATTTATAAACCGATTGACATGAAATTAACACTAAATGTTAAGTGGAGCAAACCTCAACACAATAAAGAAAACCGCATGGCAATCGATTTAGCGGTTACTGAGATTAGCGTGCGCAAACGTACAGACAAACAGATATACAGACATACAGACAAATAGACAAAAAATCTAAAAATCATTGTTTTGGGTTCTATTGCGTTCATAAAACCCCCCTATAATATTTTTTCTTATTCATCTTCTATGTACAGACAGCGACTTGTTACGATTTTATTATATGTATATTGATGCCTGCCGTTACAAGGTTGCATTGTTGAATTTTGAAGAATTGTCTAATATTACCTATTAAAAAGACTTTGAGAGAGAAAGAGAGAGAGAGATTTATAAAGGTTTCTTTAATTTTTAGAAGCAGTAGCTGGCTATTGATTATAATTCTCGGAAACTGAAGCAACTACATTTATTAAAATTAGAATCAAAGAAATGAAAACGCTTCTTTCCAAGTCTCATTTACATTGCAAATCGTTGCTACCGTTCATTCCGATCGCAATCTTTTTTTTATATTTTCTCTACATTTCAATCTTAAATTCAATGAAAGAGAATCAATTGATTGGATTTGTACCAAAGTAGTTTTTGTAACGTTCAATAAAAAAGTAAGAGGAGGAGTACTTTTGATCTCTCTTTTCTTTTACACTTAGTACACATTCAATAATTGATGTAATGATACTCTTTTGCCGTAAGGCATTTTAAAGGGAAACTTAATGGCCATTAGATTGTATAAATACACCAACTGAAAGATGTTTTTTCATGATGTAGTGGTCATTAAGTTACTTTTACCTTTGAAAATGCCGTTAAGCGACATCGGATCTCCTAAATGAAGCCGTAGTGGTAGCTGTAGGTCTTATGGGAGTGCTGGGTTATCCTTCGGAGGGCATACCCGGGGCTCACAACCGTAAGTCGTGACGCAAGATACGTGAGGTTTCTCGGTCGCTAGGAGTCCGGCATAGCATCCATGCAGAATTTTCCCTCACGTTAAAAAAAAGCCACACCAGTCATGGGTGAAATAAATAAATGTTTAGGAACAGTGCCAGACAAGTGGTGTTATTCAATAGGTATATTTATAGCGAAAGTGAAAAGTTAATGAATAATAATCTATTAATACTTGATGATGCTACACTAATAAACTGGCTGATGTAATTATATAAACTAACGTATGCGTAAGTTTATCAATCACACAGAAACTCTGATTATATTATAACTGAACATATTATAACAAGAACTAGGTTTTACCTCTCAACCGATTCAACGTCCAGTAAATCATAGTTCAAACTCTATAGCAGTAGCACCACTAGCACCATTTTTTAAAGTGTGGAAAATCCTACAAGGATGCTATGCCGGACTCCTACCGTCTACGGTTGGGAGCCCCGGGTAAGCCCTCGGAAGGATACCCCAGGACTTCCAAAGTAGCACCATTTAAGGTGAAACTTACTTAAAATTGAGTAAAAATTCAGATGTGAAATCTTGATTAGGGATTTCATCCGTGTGAGATTGTTGGTTTAGGCGTTTACTGTCTAATTAAAAAGTTCAAATCTGTAAGCTAAGACCAGAGAAACTTAATCGCACCTACAAGTTCGACAACTTTAGGTCTAGACTGTAAATTTTATCCTCCTCTATAATGACATCTACCTATAGCCTATCTCTATAGCCCAAACATGGAATGCATGTTGTAATTTTTGTTGGACTAGCTGTAGCCCGCGACTTCGTACGCTGCATTATCTTTAGATTGATATAACTTTTTTTTATTTATGAACCGATTGACATGAAACAAACACTAAATGTTAAATGGAGCAAACTGTACCGCAATAAAGAAAACCAAATCGCAATCGGTTGAGCGGTTGCTGATATTAGCGTGCACAAACGTACAGACAAACAGACACACAGACAAAAATTCTAAAAACCATTGTTTTGGGTTATAATGCGTCTATAAAGCCCCCCTTTTTTTTTTTTTTTTTTTTTTACGTGAGGGAAAATCCTCATGGATGTTATGCCGGACTCCTACCGACTAAAAAACCTCACGCAACGCCCAACAGCCTATGGTTGTGAGCCCCGGGTAAGCCCTCGGAAGGATGTCCCAGGACTCCCAACAGACCTACAGCCGCCTCTGCAGCCTCGCCCAGGGGGTGGTTCGGGTGCTAATCCGCGTCTTTGGGGGTGGGTTTCGGGTGTGATCCCGCTTCTAAGGGGGGTCGTGCGTGAGTTCCTCACGTCACGCTGCCGTCATGGGCCTGCTTCTGTAAGGACGGTGAGCGACTCTCTCACCGTCCTCAGACCCCCGGTCATGGAGGCCGATAGTCCTCGGCGAAGACACGTCGGCGGCGTCCAGGCCGCCGACTGCGGAACTCGGGGGGAAGAGTTCTCTCCCGTATCCGCCCCGCCGCCTCTTTCACGAGCATGACCTGCTCGCAGAAAGAGGCGGCGCAGTCCCACTTACTCCCGCTGGAGAGCATGGCTCGCACCATGGTCTCGAGCGAGAGAGTGTCCACGTCCAGACCCACTACGAGGACCTGGCGCTGTTGCGCCCACGCAGTGCACTCCACCAGCGTATGGAGCGCTGTGTCATCGCTGCGGTCCTCGCAGTGCTGACACTCGGCCGTGGTTTCCCGGTGTCTTCGCCACAGATACCTACCGAAGCTACCGTGCCCGGTTAGTATCTGTGACAGCCGGTAGGAGAGAGCACCGTGTCTCCTCTCCAGCCACTCGTCCATGACCGGTCTGACGGCCGCGATTGTGGCGAATCCCCCCTTTGGTTGCTCAAGTCGCACCTTCCATGTCTCCACGGTTTCCTGGTGGAGCAGGGTCCGCTGGGCCTCGATTTCTCGAGGCGCAGGCCTTTGGCCCCGATCCAGTGCCTCCTTGCGCCATCTAAACAGTGACGCAAGGACTCTCGCTTCCAGGTCCCATGGAGGGGTCCCGGCTAGGAGACATGCCACCTCACCGGAGATCGTGCGGTATCCCCTTATCACCCTGATGGCCATCGTCCTCTGCGGACTCAGCAGTCTGGCCACATTACTGGCCGACAGGGTCTCCGCCCATACGGGGGCCCCGTATAGGGCCATACTTCGCACGATCCCCAGGTATAGTCTCCTGTAGGGAGCGTTGGGTCCCCTGATGTTGGGCATCAGCCGCGCTAGTTTTGGGACCAAACTTCGGAAGTGATGTCCGAAGTTCCACCGGCCATCGAGTACGAGCCCCAGATACTTCATCGAGGGCTCGATGCCGATGCTGACGCCCCCTACCCACAGGCTGGATCCCGCAGGTGGACCCTTCCGAGGTCCGTGGAAGCACAGAGCCTCGGATTTGTGAAGGGCGACCTCGAGACCCAGCCGCCGAATTCGACCCACGACTTGAGCAACCCCTGCCGTGGCCTTTAGTGCTGCATCACGGTGCGTTGCTCCCCGCGCCGTAACGAGGGTGTCGTCAGCGTAACAAGTTACGCCGACCCCTCGGAGCAACGGACCACGCAGCACCCAGTCGTAACCGATGTTCCACAGGAGCGGCCCTAATACCGATCCCTGTGGAACACCGCACGACACATCTCGCCGACCCGGCCCTAGCCAGCTCGGGTAAGTTATGGCCCTCTCGGAGAGATAGGCCCCGACAATTCGACGGAGGTAGGGTGGCACTCCATGGTAGATAAGTGCCTCCCTAACGCAGCCCCAGGGCAAGGTGTTGAAGGCGTTGGCGATGTCAAGAGACACCGCCACCACCACCTCACCCCGCGAGACTGCTTCCTCTGTCAGGCCTTTAATGCGCATGATCGCGTCCACGGTGGAGCGTCCCTGACGGAAGCCAAACTGGCTATCCGCCAGATCGGGCCCCACGCGTGTGAGGTGCCCGACGAGGCGTTGTGCAATAATACGCTCAAAGAGCTTGCACACCTCGTCGAGCAACACGATCGGCCGGTACCCTGATGGGGAGTTTGCCGGCCGCCCCGCCTTTCGGATCAAGACCAGTTTCCCTGTCTTCCAGACCTTGGGAAACTGGCCTTTTTCGAGGCATGCGCTAAAAAGACCTATAAGTCGAGGCCCAAGCTCCTCGAGAGCCAGGACCCATGCTCGGCCTGGAATGCCGTCGGGTCCAGGGGCGGTGTTTCTGCGGGACTTAAGCCGCAGTACAGCCGCCCCTAACTCACCCTCGGTGACTACGGGCACGTCGTTCTCGCTGCCTTCCGCGTTGGGTGCCTGAGACGGAGCCATGCGCGGAGGAATGTGTTCCTCCGCTCTCGTCGGGAACAAGGAGTCCAGGACCCTCTCCAGCCGCTCCGGCTGGAGACTCTGGGTCAGGGGGGGCGCCTTAGGGCGTAATTTGCTCCTTACCATAAGGTACGGGCGCCCCCACGGGTTCCGCTCCAGAGTCTCCATAAGCTCCTCGCGGCCCAACTTTTTGGACCGCTTGATGGCCGTCTGGAGGGCCCTCTTGGCCTCCTTGTACCCATCGTAGAGCTCCGTCTCTCGGGCTGCCGCATCGTCTTGGCGGCGACGCCTCCGGCGGAACCTGGTGTACCGGCGGCGCGCGGTAACGCACTCCGCGCGCAACTGTGCGATTTCCGGCGTCCACCAGTACACCTGTTTTCTCGCCGGTCTGGGCCTAGCCCTAGGCATCGCCGCGTCGCAGATGTGCGACATGGCTCTCCCGAACCACTCTACCTCGGCATCCATAAAGCCCCCCTATTAACTTTTTTCTTATAATTATATCTTTAGTGTACAGACAGCGAACTGTTACGATTTTATTATATCACTACATAGTATAAAACAAAGTCGCTTTCTCTGTCCCTATGTCCCTTTGTATGCTTAAATCTTCATAACTACGCAACGGATTCTGATGCGGTTTTTTATAATAGATAAAGTGATTAAAGAGGAAGGTTTATATGTATAATAACATCCATTAAATAGTGGAGAAATACTGTTATTTTTGAAGTTTCTAATGTGATGTCGTAAATAATTACATTTTTTTTACTTAGATTGCAAACGCAGGCTGAATCCTACGAGATTTATCAAAATAGTGTACTAAGTATTGTACACATTGTAAAGGTCTACAGAAAACTCCGCGATGGCATATCTCTATCTCTTATGGATATCCCACAATAATATTTTTATGTCATTTACTTTTTACGACAAATAATGGCTTATTTTCGAAGCGGTTTTAACCAATACAGCATTAATCCTTATCCAATGAAATACCTTAAAAACATTGTTTATTTAATATAGATCTATATGGCCCTTTACAGCATATGATTTAAATGGATATTTTCTAAGATATTACAGATATAAAATTGCGGGAAGTAGCGTTTGCGGCTGTACCGGCCGGCCGCACACTGGTCTGGATTTTAAAATAGGTGGACATACGATCTAAAAAGTCAAATTTGTTTTGGACAGGAAATATAGTGCTAATTAACATTTAGTACTACAACTTTTCCATAAAATGACTTATTCGTGCCTAAAAAAATAATGAAAATAAAAAATGTATGGGGGAAAATTTATTTGGCTAATTTTGTCAGTTCAGTATCAAAGTATAAAGGTCTCACCTTATATTTTGATAACAAACTATGGTCTTTAATACGACAACATAAAAATTTTCTGCGTATCTCTGTGGGTTTGGGATCTACAATGCTTTAAAGTTAACAGTTTTTCGGTACTTAGTGTATTTAGTATCAATATTGCACCCGTGCAAAGCCGGGGCGGGTCGCTAGTGTATATATATATATATATATTGATATCCAAAAGGAAGAAAGGAATTGAAAGGAATTGGATATCAAAAAAAAACTAACTGCACCAGTAATTTACTATGTTGCCATGTCGTGGAAATATCATCAAAGTAACAGTACTCGAAATTTTAGACCAATTAATCGGACTTGTGAATTTAAGAGAAAATGAAAAATACTTTTCGTATAGGTCACAAAGAACGTCAAAATAATCGCTTCTACATTTGCCACAGCCAGATTCGCTAGTGAGAACCTTTTATCACCTAGGAAATGAGCTTTAGTTGATAATCTTTTAAATTTATATATAAGAACCATTTTCGAACTCATCGGCTTTGGAGCTACAGAATTCGCCTCAAAATAGGGTCCATCTCATAGGAAGCTATGATGCCACGATATAGGCAGATACGCAAGTTAATTTTTATTATTTTATTTATTTATGTACACACAAGAAATACACTCGAGAGCAATGAATCCGGGTCACTTAAAGAATGTTAAAAATCTCGGAAACTAAAAATGATAGGTTAATGCAATAAATTGTATTTAATAGACAATGTAATACTCCTTAAATGAAAGTAAAAAAAATATGAGTCACCATACATTTTATTAACACAAAATTACATAAAGAAAAAACTGCCGATCTCTCCTTAAAACAAAAATAGGAAACATGAAATTTTTGAACTTTATTACGATTTTCTTGAATTTTAATACTTCGTATTGCCTCCTCGTGCTTCCATTACTGCGTTTACGCGGTTTGGCATGCTGTACACCAAGTTCCTTATACGATTTTGGGGAATATTCTCCCATTCCTCTGTGAGAGCAATTTTGAGCTCACGAAGCGTGATTGGGGGAGGGTTTCGTTGTTTTACGCATCTGCCTAGCTCGTCCCAAGCATGCTCGATCGGGTTGATATCCGGGCTGCGCGCTGGCCACTCCATACGAGTAATGTTCATCTCTTGAAGGTAGTCATTCACAATCCTACCTGTATGAGGTCGGGCATTGTCATGCATAAATATAGCATCCTCACCTAAATTGACCATAAATGGACCAACGTGATCATTGAGGATTTCTTCCACATATCTTACGCTAGTTAAAGAGCCGTTTTCTATGATCACCAGCTCTGTGCGACTTTCAGAAGTAATTCCGGCCCACACAAGTACAGACCCACCACCGTAGGCTACTTTTTCTTCGATGCATGCTTGCTTGAATCTTTCCCCTGGTCTTCGATACACTCTGTGTCTTCCATCGTGCTTGTAGAGCATAAATTTTGATTCGTCGGAGAACATAACTTTTGACCAATCTTCAATACTCCAATTTACGTGGCTCTGGGCATACCTTAGTCTCGAAATACGATGCCCACGCTCCAGTTTAGGGCCGTTTGCAGGTCTAAGGGGTTTTAAGTTAGATTCAGCAAGCCGACGTCTTACTGTCCATGCACTTGGGTTACTTCCTCCGAGGCGTCGAAACTGATTGGTGAGTTCAGTTCCTGTGAGAAAGCGATTTCGAAGCATGGTGTTCACCAAGTATCGGTCTTCTCGTGCTGTGGTACACCTGGTTCTGCCCGTTCCTGGTCTGCGTAGGTTAGAACCAGTTTCTTCGTAACGTCGGAGAACTCTTTGTACTGTTGACAGCGACACACCGACAGTCCTGGCTGTATCGCGCTGACTCCGGCCGGTTTCCAGCATTGTAAGTATTCTGGTGCATTCTTCAGGCGTAAGCGACATAATTTCAGCTTGATTAATGAATATAGAGCACTATCAACATGGTTTATGTACCCACATAAATGACAGATTACAAACAAAAGCAACACCAAATGCTGTAATTTCGTAGTTCCATCTTCGAAAGTGGCCCTTTTTCAAATTTGATTTTTTTATGATATAACTTTACAATAACTAAGAAGTTTTAATACCTTCATTTAAGGAGTATTACATTGTCTATTAAATACAATTTATTGCATTAACCCAGCATTTTTAGTTTCCGAGATTTTTAGGATTCTTTAAGTGACCCGGATTCATTGCTCTCGAGTGTATATGAACCACAACATAAAGAGTTCTTACAAGAAAGTTGAAGAAGCAAGTGAGGTGTGTATGGACCGTGCCGTGTGGCGCTCGGTTCTTTCTGCCTACCCCGCAAGGGATTTGGTATGAAGATAGTATAGTATAGTATACAACATAAAGAAAAATAGGTACAATGGTACTGCTTATTTCCATAAGAAACTGGGAGCAGCTGACCAGCGAAAGGAGAACATGAAGAAGGAAAAGGAACTTTGAAAAGTGTGTAAATGAAGGAATAGGTTAGAACTAAATTAATATAGCTACATATGAAATTAATGAAAGAATATAGACATCTAATCTTATGAAAACTCCTCGATTTTTGTCGGGCTTAAAATAAATCAGTTCACAGGTACTTTTAGAGCTGGCTTATAAAGATGTAAAGCTTTTAGAAAAAACCCGAATTCACTGTGACGAATTATCGTCAAACGTAAATATAGCATGCAAATGTTTTCAAACCATTTCTCCAAAAAGCGTGTCTATTTGAGAGTGTTTTAGCTCAAATGGTAGCACTAATTACAAACCACGCGACGTATATTTAAACCCTGTGCAGGTGAGTTTCGTGTAATAGGATAGCTTCATAGAAATGAGATGCCGCGCACCATGTGTCAAAGGGATTAGAATGGGATGCCTTCCGTCTGTCGCCGCGAGAACCTTCTGGGATTAAGAGACTGGCAATACAACCTTTGGCGTCGCGTCGTATTCAGTTATTCCATTAAAACAGGCGTTTGCGCGAAAATTGTTTTGAGATTTTTATATCAAAATTTGTGTCAGTTTACCAGATTTTTTTAGCGTTGCGAGTATCAATGACAAAAATAACTGATTATAACAATATTGAATAAGTAATAGTATGCATAGAATTAAGAGCCTACCTTAAAAAGTTTCCTTTTATTAAGTGAAATATTTGAAGCCAGTCAAAATAAATTTTAATTTATGTTGTAGTTTTTATTATGTGATCTATAGGCGTCATATTGTATCATTCAGAATAGCAACAAGCAATTTATAAAAAAAAAATAGGCTATTTTACATTCTATACACATACATTCACACCGTATTTTTGTGCGACGCAACAGCCGTTTTTCTCGTAAGAACAATAAAACCATCTAAAGAAGTTCAATATCTATATTTTATACATAAATTCTTTTTCATTAAACACTTCGTCATAACTTTTCACTAATTTGACATAAATTTTACATCAAGACATTCACTAATTAATGGAATTCCAATTACATAGGTACTTAACCAAACATTTGGTACAATATTTGGTCAAAATTATATTGTCTCTGGTTAATACTTTACACACATTATTAATGTATAGTTTTAAAAATGCAACATTATAGTAATTATCGGGAGATCTTTCATTATAAAATACATTTTTTAGTAAAGATCATACGATATACGATCACTTTCATTAAAATTTCCATCCTCTTATCGTATAATATGGGTTATATACCTAATTAATTGCAAGCTATATTGCATGTTATATTAAAAACTTACTAAGTAGATATAAATATAGGAAGGTCATGATATCGTATATAGAAGCATGTAGCTTTGGCTTTTATATATATACATTTGAATAACATTATTTAAGTTTAAATTGTAATCGTTACATTTTATATTGGTAAAGTTACACTGCAATTTTGGTTTTATTTGGTACAATGAAAATCAATATGTAAATGTACCTATTACATAAAATTTATTTTATAAAAGTGTATTGAATTATTGCTGCCTTACGATTGTAAAGTATTAATATAATTCTATTAAATTAAGAGTAAAAAGTAGTATAAATAGATGTAAGTACAACAACATTTTTAAAAAACTCTTTGTTTTTGTAATTTATATTCATCATATATTCATCATATATATTCATCATACCGTGGTTATATTTCGGAGCACAAGCAACAATTACACATACGTCACGCCTTTTATCCCCGAAGGGGTAGAGGGAGGCGTGTTATATTCCCGCTTTTACTTTTAGATTATGTCCCATGTAATAGGTTTCAAAATGTAGGTATCAGTAGATATGAGAATGTGATAAAATTTCAGTCGCATTCAATAGCTTCTAAATGATACAATAATTATAATTACCGTAACTTACCCAAATTATTTACATCTGCTTATAAAACTTAAGAGAATCACAAATGCACCGTCAATTATTATAAGCACATTCATTCCTATATACATTTATTATAATTATTGATTGCTCTCAATTTTATAGTAGATACTTCTAATAAATACTTTAAGGTCTTCGACGTTTTCTATATGACTTTTTTTAGATGATATTGATCGTTCAGAGTGAAGATCCAAAAACTAGTATCTGCATGTTCGGATGGATCGTTTCAATGTAAAATTGTGATATCTTATAAAAAATTAAAACCATCTTAAATTCCAAATTTGATAAGGAACTACAACATTTAACAGATAGAACTTGAAACGTTAATCAGAGATCCTTTCTTTCGAATACATTGTTGACAGAAGCATTGTTTTCTATCATTTTAATTTATTTGACACATATTAATAATCTACTACTAAATCAATTCCCATTATGAATTCACACTATTTTATTTCAGGAATTGACTTCAATGGTAATTGATGTCACAAATTTTATTTTGGTGCCCACTTTAAAGGTAACATTAATAAATAACTATTTAGACATAAATAGATCTTTAAGATACATAGTTCTATAACATGGAATGTATAGACAGTAATAGTGATTAACTTTCTTAAATATAACATAAATACAATTTATGTAAATAATGGATTCTAATGGGTTCTTGAAGAAAATATTCGTACTTTGTTTTAAAAAAGGCACAACGTATCTAAAATTCTACAATTGATTAAAGGACAGATAAACGTTATAATTATAAGATTTAAGGAAAATATTTCAAACCTACAACTAACAAATATTTTCCAAATATACAATGAAATCAATTATAGTATTCTGGCTGAGACTACCAGTCACTGTAATTTCATACAACTTACTTTAAGTTGTTATTCCAAATCTTATAAAATTAATGGCAGTACATGTAATAACAGCAAGGGTTACATTATACAGCAGACACTACATCATCTTGTAAAATCGTTAAAATCTGAGGACCCCATATTGTCATCTTAAGTTAGGTCAAATTCTACACAAAATGGATGCCCAAACTTATGACAATTATATACATACATTACACTGATGAAGCTAAACTAGTTTTATGAATACTGTTTTATTAATCAGACGGTAAAAGCACAATATCTATTATGTGATAAAATCATAAATTATTCATTTCTTTAGTTAACTAGTCATACAAAACATCAATTGACTCATTAGTTCTCCATAATTCGTACAAAACAAAAAGAAAGGAATAATACAAAGTAAGTTTCAGCTGCTCCAATATTGGGAGCTCCGCCAGTGACACGAATGTCACTTTCTAACACAAAGGGTTCGTCAATAACGTGGATAATACCATTAGTACACTCGACATCAGGTCTGAATACATGAATCCAATGCCCATTCCATTCGACGTAGTAATCTGTAAAATAAACAAAAAGGGTTATATTCGATATATTTATGAAATCAGAAACTACTATTAAGCGGATATTAGTTAAAGATGTAAATGAACGATTAAAAGCTTACTCTTATCTGATTCCTTGACACGCAGCTTGAGTGGATCGCGTGTGGTCGGTAGAACAAAGGGATGAGTTTCGTTTGCAAGAAGTTTTAAATCAGATACTGTGTACGCTCGTCCCGCCCGTATAACATGTCTCTCCAAAATTTGCTTTGTCTGAAACAGTTGCAAATGGAGAAATCAGTTAAATTATAATTTACGTACTGTAATTAACATTATTTGGAGTTGTAACTTACAAAGTATCCAATTTCTTCTCTGAATAGAGATTTAAATGCCGAAGGATGTTTGATTTGGAATTTAAGCCAAGCATGATCACGAGGTACAAAATATGTATAACGGTGTTCCATATCATTCAATTGCTGGTTGAACATTTGTCGTTTGCCCAAATTGTAAGTGATACTGTAACAAAAGATTTAAAATCTTAACCTAGGCCCCTAAAAGTCAAAAATTCGTATTACGTTTGGTAAAACTGATACACAGTTTTATACAAAAATCTACTTACTTCAACATAGGGTCAGTTTTCAGTTTCTCAAATACAGTAGTATAAGGAACTCCAAGTACTCTATCGATGATGTGAATGTACCCGTTAGTTGCAGCTACATTAGGTAAAGTTACAGTTGCATTCACGCCGCCACCTTCTACTGTCAAAGTTTGATTTTGACCACGTGTGATAACATTAAAATATAGATATTTACGATAAGAAGCTGTCGGTGCTTGATAGATCTAAAACATTTAAATACATTTAAGTTATGCTTGAGCGTATTTATCAGTTTCCTAATAACAATCATGCTTGGATACATTGACAAACATTTCTATCGGGAATCGACCATAAAATAATATTTTAACCAAATAGAACATAAAGTCTTAAAATAAATCAGGAACCAAATAGGATATCACAGTCATGCACTGGTTTACCAATACCATCATCACTACTAATACGTAGATTGTTTTATATGACACAAAACATCGACCTAAAACGACAATTACATCATGTTCTAAAAAATAAATGTAAATAGTGAACGACGTACAGTTCCAGGGACCTGGTTCCCAGTAGCAGCAACCAAACCAGAGAATTAAATCCAGTAACGAATTTTACATAATTTAAAAGAATTGTATATTGCATGGCTGTTTCAGAGATGAAGCCACATTTTGAATACAACGTTAAATCTCATTTATAAATTAATCCACTATTGTTAAAAGTAGATAATCACCTGATTCATGTTATTATGAATTATAGCATCCAGGGGCAGCTTTTCTCTTATCAAATGGAGTTTCAAAACGTCTTGTAGTTTTTGGTGATTTCTGTAAAAAAGAAATATTATTTTCTAAATAATTTGCGTTACTTTACTACTGATAATTTTATCTCTAATTGTTTTAAAACCACAGTTATAAAATTATTCATAAAATATTAAATTTGTTACCTTAATATGTTCCGTACGCTGAGATCAGCCCATGCTTCGTTTGATGGAGCAAACAGTGTGATATCTGTGGCCGTATTAAGATCATTAAAGAAAGGATTCTTAGGGCCTAAGTCCATAATAACTTCATAGAATTTGCACAGAGGTCCGTCTTCTTTTTCCTGTTAGAAAGTTCTTTATTAATTACACAGTAAATAATAATAGGGCACGCAATCTTTGTTATCTCTAATCTGAATAGCCTTATAAAGGCTTTTGAGCTCTTTCTTAAAGCCCTCGTTTGTCAAGTGAAAGTTGTAATTAATTTCCTTAAGAACAGTTCTGTGTGAAAAATGCACAACGAAGTCATTGTTTATGCTTCTAGTGGATTAAAATTTGGTTTAATCTCGTGATATAATATACAAAATAACTTAGTTACAAACCGTACCTACATTTCATCATCAGACGAATCTAAAGAAAATGTTGCAAGGATAAAAAATATTAAGAAACATGTTAAAAATATGTGTAGAAATAGAAGAATACCAGTTATAATAATTAGGTTTTAAGATTGATGTAAATGTTTGGGGCTACATAGGCATGCTGTTATTGCTATAGGTACTTACAATCCCCTGTCAAACGTCAAGATCATGCAGGAACAGCAGGATCCAACGGAGCAAGGATGCACAAACAAACAAGATAATAACAAATATGCATAACACCTACCTGAATTGAGAGGCTTTATCGGCACAATATCATACCAAAGGTACATACATAATTAGTATATTTGCAGTATAGTAATATGATAATTATATACCAGGTACACACATGGGTCATCATAATATTATAATTATCTTTTCTACAAAAGTTATATAAATAATACATGTTTATATAACTAATGATCAAAATATTCATTGAACTTTAGAATTTGATGGTATGGATACTAAATAAATTACTATTCTATTATTCGAAGCTTATAATACTATGACAATATACTTCAAAATTTGCACACACAAAATGGAAAGACGTGCTCCAATTGTTAATTTCTAGGAAAAAACGTACTTATATAATGAAGTAACAGGTCACAAAAGATTTATATAAATGGAAATAAATACGCTTATTTTTACCTTCATCGCCTGGGTCCCATTAAAATGGAGCGAAAAGGCAATCATGTAATTGAAATGCTATAAGTGGACTTAGCTTACAAGATATTTAAAGATCACAATGTACAACAAAATTGTTAATATCAACCAAGCTTTAAGATTCTTGACTGTATGAACTGTTCCTGTTCTAAATAAGTTTCATCAAATATAGTACTCACCTTGAGGAAATCGATGATGGTTGTGTCGACTACCATTAGTGGTCGTTGAATGAGGTGAACTACACCATTCTTAACTGGAATATTAGCTCTCACTATGTCTGCTAGGACGACTCCTCGAGCGTGTTTTGTATCTCCAGCTACCGTGTTTGATTGGACGTAAGCTGGAAAAATGTGACTGTATTACTCATGTTGTGTGAAAGAGGATACTTGAACATTGAAAGTTAGAGAACTTTGACTATCCTATACTTCAGCTTACATGTACTATAAATAGAAGAAAATGCTTAAGTTAATTAATTCTCTTATACCTAAAGCTAGATAATAATACAGTAGGGATAAGGTTGTAAGTTAAAAATACAGTAGGGATCACAAATAATACTATCCCAAGACTATTAAATCATACATAGTATGAAATATTAAAATGATAAAGACGTATTCGTTCCTAAGCATGATATAATTTAGTAAAATCACAAAAAAAAATTGCACAGCTTATTCTACTCATGTGTAGGGGCTTTTCAACAAATTAGTATTTGATCAAACAAATGAGACGCGAGCTCAAGAATGCAAAATATTAAAATTAAAACTTACTTATTTCTTCTTTTCCATTTTTAGACGTGCTAAAGGAAATAATGACCTTGACGTTATCACCAAAAGCCAAAGTCTCATACTCCTTACTATCAGTAGTGGCGTGCGTGAACAATACGTGATGAGGAATGACATGCCCATCTATAACCTTCTCATCAATTAGGTCGGATCTTGTTGTCGGCTAAAAGAGAAAAGTTTGCACATAGAAAAAAAATGTAGTGTAAAGTTTCTCTTTAAACAAGTTATCTTGAAAAACTAGGTTTTAATAGACTGATGTAAGGTAAACAAGCAGTGTAAAGTTATTAACTAAACTGATCCAGACTGCACCATACATTAATGTTCAAGTTCGTTTTGGAATTTCATTCAATGCACTCGATTCAGTAACAAAAATTTTCAAATATGTAGAGACACAAAATAATTATTTTGAACCTATTATATTGAAACTTACTCGTACAAGCAGTAGACTAAAACTAACTAGGTATCAAGTTTATGTAAGTAGATTACCAACCTTAAATCCCTCGTCAACTGGAATAAAGAAAGTGTGACGCCCATCAGTGTCAAATACTTTGCTCTTTTTCAGCTGGTTTACTTTTTGTCTAAAGGACCTGTAAAAACATAAATTATTATGTTTATGTTTGAACTATACCTACTTTTTAAATCTTAACATAGAAGTTACCCAAATATACACGTAAACAAGGATAAAAGAAACTTTTCTTATCATGAGTATGTCTTCGACAAAACCTTCGACACGGTTTGAAACTAATCTAGCTACCCTAGTGAACTATAATATATACTCGTATTTAGTAAATATTCATACTGATTACACTTCCATAGGGGAAGTTAAACAAACTCTCATTCAGTTACTTCCAAGCTCCAAAGTGCTCTTTGTGGCGATTCCCAGTAATCATGTTGCTTGTTCCGAACACAACTTGCAAAAAGTTCAATTCTACGATAATTTGATTAACCTGGAGCTTGCCGGTAATTGAAACGCTAGATGGTAATTAACTTTTAAAAGTTGTTGCATAATGAGGCCCCTGTTTCATCAACTTTTTGTAAGCACTTTGTGGTATATGACGTGTGTTGAATAATTATGAAAAGGTTGTTTTAAAGAACCTTTAGTAATTAAATTAAAACAAAATCCTTTCATGTAATCATTTGCGGTAATACATACTTATAACAAATTTGTAAATGAAATTGTACCTGAGTCGATGTTGTCCGATGTTGAAGAGATCAGAATGTTCGAGAAAGTGGTAAGCATTGGGATTGTAGACGGGTGAGCTAATTGAACTGGGTCCGTGAGGTTGTAACGGTTGTAAAACTTGATCTATCACGTGTAGCACCTAAAATTGAATGTAGTTCAGAGAATTACATCGGAGAGTTGGATTAGAAAAGTGGAGTAATGCTTTACATGTTTCTACGTTGTTGTTCACATTTTGCTTACATTGAAAGCTGGTTCAATTTTGTAGAGCTAGTTTTTAAGTCAATCAAATCAGCTTATGGCACTTCACTGCTGGACGTAAGCCTTTCCCCATTTACGCCACCGCATACGGTCCTGCGCCTTCCACATTCAGTCCCAGTCTGCAACCTTTTCTAGGTTGTCGGTCCATCAGTATTTCAGTAGTTCATTTTAATTGGTTTAAGGGGCGCGTCCGTAAAATGCACAAAAAGACATTTAGGATTTTGGAAATATTCAAGAACTTACTTCATTAAATGACACTAAAATAGAATCTTAAATTCTTAATAGACTACATTAACACCGTGCGCTTTTAACAAAACGGTGTTATTGTAGGTTTATCTATTAAGAATTTAAGGTTCCATTTTAGTGGCATTTGATGAAGTGAGATCTTAAATATTTCCAAAATCCTAAGTGCATTTTTTGCGGACTAGCCCCTTAATGATAAATGAAACATGGACAAAATAAGAAAAGCTTGTCAGATTGAATTAATGTTCTGTTTCACGTTTGTTGTGTCAAACTTTATTATTTAGAGTCTAGTTGGACAGATGTTTGTTTGAAACCGTTTGCAGTTGTTGATAAACTTTTCAACTCACAAAACTGTTTGCTGTTTCATTTAGGTACTGTTTAATTGGCATAAAAAAATAGAAGGATTCAGATAAAGCATCACACAGTAACAGATGAATATTTGCACTTTAAATATCCATGTTCCGGGGGATACGTTAAGCCGTTGATCTCGAGACTGCCCGTACCATAGCTTAAAGAAAAGCCAAGTTGGACGTCAAGGCCTTACGGGTAGTTTGAAATGAAAATTTTCAAAAGCCAGTTAGCCACTATCCACTAAATAGAACTGGTAAAATGTGGGCATATAATTATATCTTACGTTTCTTTTCAGGAATTATTTGTATAGTTTGTATATACTTATAGAAATACGGAATAAAACATGAAAAGTGAAATTTACGGTTGGCAAGCTATTTCAGACGAAAGCTTCGTCTCTCTGGCTGCAAAACAAAATAATAAAAATATTTTTTTTATTCAAATCTGAAACCCACAGGCCTTTGAAATCGACTATAATTAAATAACAAACAAAAAGTTAATATGCACTCGTTTTCATACTTTAACTGTGTCAAATTTCATGCCATTTGTTCGCGAAAATTTAATGAAAAATGTTACAAAGTTGCTGGTCACTCTCACGTATTAATTATTTAGATAACAACAGTTTATAATAAACCAGATCTGTTCAAACGGAATAATCTTTTTTTTGTTTATACCACTAGAGTGGCAGACAAGCATACGGCCCCACCAGATGTACCGGAGGGCACCGCAGCCTATGGACGTTTGCAACACCAGAGGCGCCACAATCGCGCTGCCGACCCTGTAAAAACCTTTTAAGTCCCCTTTTGAAGAACCCCCATACTGTAGGCGTTTGGGAAAACCGAAACAATCTATACTAATCTATACTATTATCTAGACTAATATTATAAAGAGGAAAGAATTGTTTGTTTGCATCGAATATGATTCGAAACTACAGAAGCCATTTGAAAATTTCTTTCACTGTTTGAAAGCTACACTATCCACTGTGAACATAGGCTATATTTTATTCCCATATTCCCACGGGAACGGGAGCTATGCGGGTGAAACCGCATGACGTCCGCTAGTTATTAATAACTCAATAAGCTTACTTACTTGTAACTTGTTGTTCCCATTGATTGCCTGGTACGATCTGCTCACATCAACTTTGGCATTATTGACGTAAATATCATTGTGCATCGTCTCGTGTCGTATCGTCACCCATAAAGGTGGATTCCCGTCCAAATCCGTCGATATCGCATAGTCCATGTTCGATAACGTTGTCGCCAAGTTAGCTGGAACAAGCATAGGATATTTTAATATAACGCATTATTGTTGTTAAATAAGAATAGAGCTGTAAGAATTATAATTGTAAGTAACACCTACATATAATATTTGTAAAATCTAACAAGGAAGAGCGGAATTTCCAAACACAAGCACTCAAAAGCTTAAATGGAAATTTCAACGAAATCGATGTACTAAAATGTTACTGATAAATAAAGATTATAAAGAAAAGATTATAAAGTAATATTTAAGACAAACAGATAAACTGACAGCGGATTCTCAGTAATAGGATTCCGTTTTAACCCTTTGTGAACGGAAACCCTTAACAAAACTAAGAACTATGTTTTAAAACAAAACATAGTTCTTAGTTTTTCTAGGGGGTTATAACGTTTACTACATAGGTATATCAATAGGTGACGGCTCGTCTTAGCATGAGAGTCCTCTGGTGGGTTGCTAATGATATTTCCACTCTAAACAAGAAGCCGTGAAATCGTTCTCACCCGACTGCTGCTCCGTTTATTGTGAAAGTTCAATCCGATTGACGTTGTCATTTTTGTTTTATTTCAAACTTTGAACAGATGATTCAGTTGACCTAGTGACCTAGTTTAATGCGACAGAGTCACAGACTACAGGCAAAGTCTCGACGTAAGCCCCTCTGCACTCTATTTTATAGAGAGGGGCTAAAATCCGGGGCTTAGATTTTAAATACCCACCTAATGATTTTTATAACGCTTTTATAGTTAGACCTGAATGTTTGCTTGTTTGTAACCGACTCTTTTGGGCTCAATTTTGCCCTACTTTGAACGATCAGATTAAATTCAAACTTTGCACACTTGTCAAAGACCGATGAAAATGCAATAATTCGATAAAAAAAATGGAAAATGAAAAAAAAAGAACTACAATATTAAGAATAAGTGATAGTTAAAAAACGCTTTCAATTCGCTTACAATTCTTTAATCAAACTTATTAAAATTCATTTTATACTTTTTAGTTGGATTTTCTATAAAAGCATTTTTTTTAGTTTTTTTAAACTATTGGTACCTATTTATTATTTGAACTATTTTAATTTCATGTTCATTTCCTTTTATTATTTTTGGTTACAACTTTGTATAAAGGCCTTGAACCTGTATTAAAGCACAGAATAAAATGTAAATTCTACTATTATATAAGTACACAAAATTATGTCGCCCCAAAGCCAAATTGGAGAAAATTGGCTGCTTATTCCGTCACAACGTAACTTCAGGGTTATTTATCATCTTGATTAATGACATGAAGTCGTGATTAAATATTTCAATTGAGGTTGGTATAGTATTCAAAGTTGACATTTAATTCCTTATGAAACTATTACAATCAAGTTACCTCAACCCTGATTTAAATTAATGTGTCAGCCACCCATTGTCTATTTGACAAGCTTTCTGAATACAATTTCTAAGAATATTCTGGTTTTTCATGAGCTCAATTGGTTAGAGCACTGCCTTGGTTTAGGCAAAGGTTGCGGGTTCAAATCCCGTGCGGGCCTCACTTTATGTTAAATATTATGAAAAAGTCAGCATAATTGCTTTAAATATTTCATCTATAGATTGAGTCGGAGACATCAAATCAATGTTTAAAAATGATTGCAATATCGTTCATTGATATCAGAGTTACTAAGTAACTCGATAGATGGCTCTGTTCCATACTCTTAAATGGCGGTTACAATAAGGTGAAGAATTTCAACTTGAGTCAGTACGGTCCCGTTAGCTCAATTGGTTAGAGCACTGCCCTGGTTTAGGCAAAGGTTGGGAGTTCAAATCCCGTGCGGGCCAAGTTGTCTTTTTCACTTTATATTAAATATCTATTATGAAAAAGTCAGCATACTAATTGCTTTCAATATTTCGTCTGTACCAATATTATAAAGAGGCAAGATCTGATTGTTTGTATCGAATATGCTCCAAAACTACTAGACCTATTAGAATTTTTTTTTTCTCTTGGGTAGCTACAGTATCCCCGGGTGACATAGTATATTTTATTCCTATCTTACCACGGGAAAGGGAGCTACGCGGATGAAACCTCGTGACGTCCGCTAGATTATTATAAGTTTTAAAATATAAAACTTAAATCCGCCATCAATAGTTGACTATGTATATTTAATGTCCGGCATTTAATGAACCGAAATATAAATCTAAGATAAAAACTAAAATCCAATCACTGAAAAGTATAGGTAAGTATAAAATAGAACAGCCAATAGCCAAGGGAGAGCCGTATCCCTCTAACCCTAACAGAGACCCAATACGGTTAAGTGTAATCACGACTCAACGAGGTCGCAATACTACCAGCTCTGCCAAATATTTTCTTGTTGGGTTCAATTTTCTATAGTCGGGTTGTATTTTTGACTTATCTTTTTAAATAACTCTTTAGATAAATCTGAAGTGCGATTTTATAAAAGCGATACAAATACAAAGCGTGTTTGTATAATAATAGTATATTGGGTGTAACAAAATTGACTCTCCTAATTTCGTCACGTGACGTGGCATCAGTCAAGAAACATTACAAAAATGAAGAAAAAAAAATCACATGAATACTTTAACCGTAAATCCGTTTTAAAGGTCCTATATTTTTTTTATTTTCACCCTTTCTATCGCTACTGAGCAGCAGTAGAAAGCGACAACGACAGCCAGACGGGTGCTCCGTGTTTTTTTTGCCACGGCCACCATGTTACCTCGAATTGCCGCGGTAAAAATGAATTCTTAATGTGCGACAAAAAATTTTAAAAAAAATGAAAAAATTTACCCCCCTTTTTTATTAAATATTTGTATTTGATTTCCGATGCCAAGTCATCTCATGAAATTTGGAAAGGTAACTTTGTTACACCCAGTATATTATATTTTTATCAAAACTTTAGATTTACATATCAAATAAGTACCTTTAATAAATTATATTTTGCTGATTCCGTGTAAAATCACCTTTAGAACTTGTCCTTTAACTTAGAAGTCAAGAGTGTCGTGCTCGTACCTGACTTGCTTTTGACGCTAAACTACAACGAGGGTTGACTAATAGGGTAGCTAAAGTTAGTCGACTTCAGTCTTCGAGTTCGAGAAGTGAAAAATAAATACAGTTCTACTAGACTAGTAACGTACCTAACCTACTTAACCGATATAGTGTTTATGTACCTATAAACAATTGCTGATTACAAATAGCGGACCAACGGTGATAATGTCTTTAATGAATTCAATTTTAGTTCAATAATAATGTTGAAAGAGGGTCTTGTCAATCAAACCAAGTACCGATAGATCAATCTGGACTACTCAACCCACAATTTTGTGAGTTAAATGATTTTTTTGCGTTTTCCGGTACGCGGTCGTCGTTTCAGAATCTTTCCGCTACATCGACCGCCAGTTTTACGAGCAATGTGTATTTTCGACTATGTTGGGGATACGGGTCCTCGTTGCAGATTCTCATTGAATTGACACTTCGAGTATTGCCTTTAGGGTGTGAGTAAGCTCATAGCTGTACAATGGCTGTTGCTGCTGTAACACACATTAGTCCCAGAGTATTTTTATTAATTACTATAAAAAAATGCATTAGTATAAAAATAAGGTGGCAGACAAGCTTACGTACCACCTGATGGGGGATGTTGTCACCGTAGCCTATGAACGTTTTGCAACACCAGAGGCGCTACATTCGCGATACGACTACGACGGCCTACGACTGCTCTTGAAATATTAGGGTATTTTAGACGAAAAGTTGTTCCGTAGCTTGCGGACAACCCAATCGATATAGATTCGAGGGTCCTATTTCTCCAAGTAGAAATTACCTTAGAGAATGAGCATTTTAAATAGATGTCGATATTATTAAATTATAACACAGGATTAATTTTGGGTATTTTTTTTTGGGAATTCGGCGCTCTCCCAACTGAATATTAGAAAACGGCAGGAGATAACAGTCAATGGAACGCCTTATAGTTTTATGTTTTAGAATAAAGCGTTAACTTAGCGAAGCAGTTTGCTTTGTCCTGGGACATCCTTCCGAGGGCTTACCCGGGGCTCACAACTATAGCCTGTTGGGCGTTACGTGAGGTTGTATAGTTGGTCTACGGTCATGTTCGGCATAGCATCCATGATGGATTTTCCCTCACGTTAAAAAAAGCAGTGTGCTTTTTCTATGTTTCAACGTAAAGATGACATTATAATAAGACTAGCAAATATACGCAGCGGTTTCTCTTTCAATACTTTTCAGACATGGGCCGTGAGCCGTTTGAGGTATGTCTAACTACTACTACGACTAAGAAACATTTATAATTTCGAAAATAAAGACTTTATTTCGGATCACAGAACTATAATACCGCTGACATGGAACGAGTTGGTTTTAACTATCCCATTGTCGCTCACTCGCTAGTTTTTAAACTCTGAAATTAGCAGCTTGTAAAGTCACTCTGTGTCATCAAGCCTTTAATGATAGTTCAAGTCAAAGGCCAAAAACGGCACTGAATCGATGGCTGATTGATAGCTGAAAGTCCTGAACTTTATCTTACCTATATGGTAGAGAACTAGCGAGTCATCCATCTCTCCATTGTATCGCTGGAACGCCTCGTTGGTTGGTGCAAACAATGTCATCTGTCTGTGTTGTAAGGTTGTGTTCACCACAACATTCCGCTCGAGAAGGGCCAGGAACTGTGAACAATGAAAGAAACCATGTTATAATTATGCAGTAGCTTTAGCCCATAATCTTAAATTATTTATTGATCGATAAATAGATGAAATATGGGCATATAATATGTCTATCCTTTCGAAGAAACAGGCGTAACCTTAGGTATGTATATTAATCGATAATATATAAAAAACTAGCTGACCCGCACAACTTCGTTTGTGTGATATATTATGAAGAACCGCTCGACCGATTTTGCACAAACTTTACATAAACCATCTACTAAATAGTCCGAACAAAGCCTAAACATTTGGTTCGGATAGGTGAGCCCGTTCTTGAGTTATAAATTACAACGAAAAGTGGCATTGATTTTTATATATATGTATAGATATGAAATCTATAAGGTAGGTACACACAAGCCATTGGTGCGTTAAAGAGTCGGCTGGTAGGTACTTTGGATGATTTCGTATATTTACCGGCAATGAAAAAAAAGAAATCCACTAGCTGCGGTTTATGGGCGCGTTAAAAAGAATGATACCATACTCATTACCCAAGAAACGCTTGTGACTAGTTTTCACCTTGTGAAAATATTTTCAAGCATTTCTTGAGTTATTAACATTGTGTAAAGCGGAAATAAAGTACTTTGCTTACTGAGAAATTTAAGGAAACTTGTAGAACATACTCTTAAGATGCATAACTCAAAACTAGACCATCCAACCACGAGCAAGAAAGTTAGACCAGGTTGAAACAATATCTGCTTTGCTCCTTACTGTTATAAAACTATTACGAAGTAGCTGGTGCGAGCGATTTCATACGCGTGAAGTATCTGCTCGGATAAGTTTATCATAAGTCCAACCGTTTGAAAAACAATTTTTGCTTTATTTTAAAGTTTGCATATTTGAAGCGTTAATGCTGGCAGAATTCAGTAAACCTGCTCCTCTATCCTACTTTTCTTGCTCCATTTTGGCAGATTTTCAGCATCCCTGATAGTGACACTAATAAGTAAATCATCGTTTATTAAGTTGAGCCAAGTAACTTGACCTAACCTACCTATTTACCATTTTCTGCTGGCCTCCGTCATTAATGACAACAACTTTTAGTTTGTCCGCTTTATCACGAACTTTAGCACTGCTGTGGATGTCGTGGGTGATTCAAACATACAGCTTTAGATTCGGTTCTTTCCCACCGTCCACCTTCCCAGACCACCTGGGTGTACGGTGGTAATTTTTTTTTAACTACGGTTCACCTTTCCAGTATATCATTAATAGATATGGGTGAGGGTTCACCTATTTTAATGCTGGCTGGATTACAATCATTATATAGCTGTACTAGCTGATGCGCGCGGCTTCGCCCGCGTGAAATTTGGTTCCCGTTCCCGCTTCCCGTGGGAACATTTTCCCGGGATAAAAAGTAGCCTATGTGTCATTCCAGACTATACTCTATCGCTGTACCAAATTTCAGCCAGATCCATTCAGCCGTTAGAGCGTGATTGAGTAACAAACATTCAAACATCCAAACATCTTCACAAACTTTCACATTTATAATATTAGTAGGAAGTAGGATGAAAACCACCCGAATTCTCAAGAGTTCTGAAAGTCCTCATTCTATCATGAATCCTTTACTACGGTGTTGTAAATAAGAAATAATCATAAAAATCCATCCATCAATTTCTTGTGTAACAAAAAAACTAATTTTAAAATTTGTTATTCAGGTTTTAGCCCCTCTCTATAAAATAGATTGCAGAGGGGTTTATGGCGAGACTTGTGTCTGAAGTCTGTGACTCTTTTGCATTAAACTACGTCACTAGGTCACGTGAATCATCTGTTCAAATTTTGAAATAAAACAAAAATGACAACATCAATCGGATTGAACTTTCACTTTCACTATAAACAGTATAAACGTTTTAGAGAGGGGCAGTCGGGTGAGACTGTCTCACGGCTTCTTGTTAATAATGTCTAATCAGTTTAGTGAAATTATATTATATAAAAAATATACAGATTTTACACATTTTTTACTATTTTATTACAGCAGAGATATTTAAAAGCTCTTTGATTTTTTTTTATAAGAATCAGTAACTACTGCATACTGGTGGTTGGAATGTTGTCATTTTAAGTATCAAACTCCCAAAACAGGCATTCTAATATATTTTATATTCAATTTGCGATGCAATGCTAAGACGAAACTTTGCTGATCCACCGAACCACACCGCGCTTCCGCTGGGCATGAACATCGGAAGCGGCACGGGGTTATCGCTTACGGTATCTGAAACCATTCATCCGATTGTGGTAAAAGTTTAAGTTGCTCAATATGGGCATAGACGGGTTTTTGATTAAAGTTTGCTCGGTATTTATTTCTTTTTGATAACGAAGCCAAGCGAAAGTATACAATTTTGATCGTTATTCATGAAAGTATAATTGCTAAACTGGAACAAAATAGAAAACAAAATCTCATCCCGCACTTTAAAGAAGTACGGACAGAGTGTCTTCTAAGGTGAATAGTCAATTTATAATTAAACTGATAAACATAATTAAATGTTTTAAAATTGTTTACAGTGTGTGGAACTTAACAAGCGATGATCCTGGAGCAAAAAGTGTGTTCAGAAGGTGCAAACTTTTAAGGCAAAAAGTGTATACTTACCTACTAAGTTTTCTTTATGGTGAAAGTGTCAAAGATCAGTGAGGCGGATTTAATGCACAGATTTAAATATTACAGAACAATGAACAAGTGATGATCCAAGAGCAAAATTAGTAAAAAAAAATTGTTAAGAAGGTCTTTAGTCAAAAAGTGTTTAGAAGGTATTTTATTTTGGTAAAAGTGCCTAAAATCGAAGTGTGGATTCGATGCACTTTTGAAAGTATCGATATTAATCATCGTTTGACGATACATGGCAGAAAAAGAGAAGGAAAGTTTGCCTTACAACTAATCAATAAAAATGTTATGCATAGTAACGTTGTAAGTAGGCTGTTAAAACTATTTGTAGCATCTAAAAGAAAAAAAATACTTTCTCGTACCTACCTACAATATGAATAGAATCAATAAATACACACAGCAAAAGTGTTTTCAATTCAGAACATGCACTATCAAAGAAAGTGAAACATCAAACAATAATTCCCACAAAGAAAAGTGGGAAACGTTAATACAAATCACGTCAAGTGCGTTGTATTCACAGAACAATAGACTCCCGCGACGCCCAAGTGCCTAGAGTGCTACACATACTATTGCCTTTATCGACGTATTACAAAAGGTGAAACTAGGCAACCTTTGTTAGCAAAATGTTAGAGGCTATAGACTTGCTTAAGGTTGGAACGATTGATGCTTAAGTAAGTTTGACACGTAATGTTACAGGTAGCAAAATTGGAAGATACATTTTTTAAATTTAGATCCAGTTATCAAAGAAAAGGCACTCAAGTCATACCACAATCGTGAAACCTATATTTATAAAGGCCCCGTACCTACATTTAAAATGGTAGGTAAAACTACCCCTGAAACGATTGATGCTTAAGTAAGTTTGGCACGTATTGTTACAGGTAGCAAAATTGGAAGATACATTTTTTAAATTTAGATTCAGTTATCAAAGAACAAGAAGCCGTGAGATGGTCTCACCCGACTGCCCCTCTAACGTTTATTGTGAAAGTGAAAGTTCAATCCGATTGCCGTCGTCATTTTTGTTTTATTTCAAACTTTGGACGATGATCCACGTGACAAACAGAGTTAATGCAACAGAGTCACTGACTACAGACACAAGTCTCGCCATAAGCTCTTCCTGCAATCTATTTTATAGAGAAAAGGCACTCAAGTCATACCACAATCGTGAAACCTATATTTATAACGGCCCCATATACAATAAACTTAGTTGAATTAAAAAGGTATTTTACAAAATAAGAGTAGATATAGGTACTTATTTTTATTTATTGTGCAAGTTTAAAGTGTAACCACAATGGCGGCTAACTAGATTTAAAAACCTATAAATATTTAATTAAAAACAGCAAGTTGGTACGCTGCGGCTCTCATCCTTTCATTATGAATTCACTGCAATCTTTACTCCTAATGTTATATGTATGGATACTAGACACGATTGTGGCAGTTTGCCAACTACTACTATAATTTGTAAACATTAAAGAGGCACACGAAAATAGAGTCCTTGACGTATTACCTGAAAGCATGTAGTTTAATCAAATATTTTCAACAAGAAATAATTTGGAAACTAAGTACTATTGATTGCACAGATTATGCGAATAAATGGTCGTCGTCTATTATGTCGAGCGATTGTATAGGTGTTAAAATCGTCTCCGTCGGAATCGACTGCTAAGGTTGTCATAAGTCTGGCCGCAGTGAGACGGCGAATGGTAATGCTTATTCTCTGTATCGTATGTTATACAAATTTAATGTCGTAGATGTAGACTGAATGAGGGATTAACATAAACGACTTGGTACCTATAAAGGGTAGCCTTTTATAACTATCGTCACGATGACAGGAACTTATTAGCACGTCATTATACCCCTTTATATCAGGGCTATTGCTCATGCAACTGATGAAGTATGGGCGTATGAAAATGAGGCTATCGAAGAAGTAGACCTGAATGTTTAAATGATGTCTATGAATAGTAGTTAAGTAATTCTATGTTAGGCTCTATATTTATACAGTAAGACACAATTGTCTCGTTAGAGTCTGGATCACGTTAGGAGTTCTTGCAAACACGATACATCATCGTTCAGTATGTACTCTCGACAAAACAGTTCGGCTTACAGGAAACAAAACAACAATCATATTATTAAAACGTAACTTTAACTTTGAAACATAATAATAACATTTTGTTACCTACTCTACTCATAGATAATAATCTTTAAATACCTCACAATTTCACTACATTATATGAAACGTTTTGTGTAGCTTGCAAACCAAACTATTTGGCCAAGTGTTCATTGTCTTAAGTGATTTCGAGCATTACTTTGATATTGGTATTAAGTTTATAAGCTCGTTGACAACTTATACTAAATCTATACGTTCGAATACATTTATACGGTTTAGTGAGCACTTTAGTGGATGAAATTGTTCAAGTTCTGACAATACGGCCGAAATCACAGCGTGGAAATGGTTATAAGTTGACGGTCACACTTTGGTATACTGTCGAATCTCGTTAAAACTTTTCTTCGCCTTTTTTGTCTAAGCTACGGTTGAACTATAATAGAATTTACTACAAAGTATCGGATAAATAGTTACTTTTAGTTTGATCTGCTCTTTGTTCCGTCTTCATAAAGATAAACTTTGTGCTACGTTCAAACTGTAGAAACAAAGTACTTACTCGTACACTAAAAGTATTTACGACTTTTGGAAATAGAACCTTTTTTTTTCATCAAATGCTACCTCACGTGCGACAGTTGACTATTCACAAAATAAAACCACGTAGGTAGTTGTCCTTAACGATGTCCCATAAGAAGAGAACCAGGTACTTATTCCTCAGCGATCTAAGTTTCAGCAATCAACACGTTTTAGTGAATAAGCTTAAGCACTTCTTCAAGAAAGATATTCAACGTCAGCAACAGCATTATACAATACTATTGAACCGCAATCATACAGTTTATCAATTTTTTATTTCAGTAGGTAATCTCATTTTCTATTTTAGTTCAAGAGAGTATCCGTACATAAAACACATCTAAACATTACACTTGCAGCTTCACTATGTAGCTGACCATTAAACTTAAGTGCATCCACACATTAGAGGCGATAGAGAAAGCAAATGTACTTCATAATTATGTTATTGGTTCAAGTGTTAGTATAATATTAAACTGAGTGAACTAATTCCCATACATTCATTCAGAAATTAATATCCCAGCTTTAATAGTGCTACGTTGATTATTTTTTAAATCACAGTTCTGCATATGACAGGTACTCGAGTTGAAATTGAAAAATGGAATAATCTAGCCCACTTTTTTGGGCTTCAGAGGACGTGTATAGTAATGGATTTGTATTTCGTTTAAATTAAACTGTACACAATTGGTGAGGCGCTCATGGATCCATGTGATCACTTTGTGACATTTATTTGAGCGTTTCCGTGCTTCGGAAGGCACGTTAAGCCGTTGGTCCCGGTTGCTAGTAAAATGGCAGTCGTTAAACTAAGTTGAAGGCTTTATTTCAACAGCAGGCAGTCACAACCTGCGCCTGTCCATTTAAACACGGCGATACTGCTTACCACCTATTACGTGGGACAAATTAATGTACATAATATATTCTTTTTAGACTTATCATCCTCTTAGTTGAGAAATTAGAGGGGGGGGACACTCATTTTTCCACTTTGGAAGTGTCTCTTGCGCAAACTATTTACTTTAGAAAAAAATGGTGTTATAAAGCTCAATAGCATTTTTGAAGACCTATCTATAGGAACCCCACATGTATGGTTTTGATGAAAAAAAAAAAATGAGTTTCAGTTCTGAGTATGGGGACCCCCAAAGTTTACTGCTTTTTTTCTAGTTTTATATAAGAATCTTAATGCGGTTCACAGAATACATCTAGTTACTAAGTTTCAATAGCATAGGCCTTATAGTTTCGAAGAAAAGTGACTGTGACACACGGACGGACAGACAGACAGACAGACAGACATGACGAATCTATAAGGGTTCCGTTTTTGCCATTTGGCTACGAAACCCTAAAAATGAGTAGGTCGCTATAAAATTCAATCACTATTATTGAATTCTGTAGGTACCTAAAAATATAATATGTATCAGCAAAATATAAGTATTGATAAAAATGCCAGAATTGTAAGAAGAATTCTCTTCGCTGACTTTCTTTTATATCGCTAATTCGCATTGTTGTATTTTAGGTACCTACTTTATTACAGTGACATTTCAGTCCCGAGTTATTCATATAGTCGACAATGTATCTATAGAACTTGATAATCGAAATAATGTAGCCGAGTTATATTTCTCAGAAGTGTTTCAAAGCGTAACATGATGGGTTATGTGAGTATTTTTATCCCCCTTAACAGATTTTATTACTTACAGTATAGACTTTCACAGAATAAGTAGTATGTAGATCTAGATTGATTCAAAATTGTGACAGAAAGGTTACGCATCACAAAAAAGATTTTTTGAAAACTCCCACCTTAAACATCATTACCATTACCAATCACTATTTTGATATAAAATCTATTCAGTATTATGTTAGACATCCAAAAATACAATCTCTATAGCCCGAGCATTTTTCAAACAATCCAGTTTAACAATCCAACAGATGTACAATGCATTCTGTATGGATTATTCAATACATTGCCTTGCTATGTCAGGGAGAGCATTATTTATAATGCATGATGCTCCATGTGAATAGCAGACCAATTAAAAGTCTCATTAATAATGAGAAGGATTACCTGTACCCCGTACCTACTAATTTTGATTGCGTTTGCGAATGGGATTCGATGAATGTGCCATACCTATTTGTGATCTCATTGTAGAGATCACTGACAAAAGCGGAGATATAGTACAATGATATTAATTTAGGTACGTAATTGATATTCGATTCTAAGGCTCGCTCGTTTTCGGATCTGGCTTAAATTTAGTACAAGGATTATTTGACTGATCGCAAATTGGACCAGTTGCCAATTGGACCAATCGCGAATCGAAAATATCGCGAATTGGACCAATGGCGAAAAGAGTGAAATGGACTAAATGCGGCTGAAGATTTAAGTAAGAACTGTTTTGTGAAATATAATTACTGTCCGAGAAATCATTTCTTGAAAAGAAAACAATAAAATTTTTAGGCAGGATTACGTTGTATTTCTTCCAGAAACAATGAATATTAAATCCACAACTTTTTATGAAGTCTGACATGTATTTATACCAGAGCTACGTAAATAGCGACAGTAATACGTATGAAGGCCTTCATGCGAGTGTTTTTTCAAAATGTTTCTTTTTATCATCATTTATCTTTATACCCGGGGGTGTACAAGACTGATGGAAGTCATTTTAAAGGAACAATGGGATCCAGCTTATTTTATTCTAACATTTAATATTACTGCACAATTACATTCTGTTTTTATTATATTATTCTCCTCGAGATTTAGCTCACCAAATTGACGTCGCCACCAGTCTGATGGTTAGTCGTGGCGCATCTAGCGATTGGGGACCAGTCTCACAGTCCTTAAGACTTTCGACAGGTGGTCCTCAAGTTGGCGGCCCTGTGATGTGCCTCTTAACGCTCCTCTTGAAGAACCCGGGATTGTAAGATGAGGGAAAAAAGTGTACGGGCAGGTGGTTCCATGTTTTTATAGTTCGACAGAGGAACGATCTTTTGATCTTTTGGTTTTTATAATCATTTCTTATTTCTCTACAATCTTTAATTATTTAAATAGATAAAATATTTTTTGAAAGGTTGAAAACCATTATATAATGTATAAATTCAAAAAAAAATGGTAAAAAAAGGTATCAGTAAATTTTATCAAATAAGCAGGATTGAGGATTATTAGACAGTTATTACGCGAAAAGGTTTTTCATTGCAGTAATATTGAGCTTGCAAATTAAATATCTAGCTAGATAGATAACTCGCTCAGTCTATCACAGAAAAATGAAGACTAAGAATATTGATATTATAGAAAACATCGCACAAACATCGCGAGCGCTTGGATTTAAAATGTTTCAAACCGAATGCAAAAACAAAAAATATTTATTTAAGAAATGCTCTGAGCATTTTCTTATTCAAAGTAAACCAGCTCTGTGATAAATCTTTATAAGCTGTGGAATTAAATACCCACAGAGAAAAATAAATGGAGAAGTAAAGAAAATTTCTTTTGAGTAACAAAACCATGATTGTTTTTAAAAATACATCGTTAGTAATTTTTTACGATCCAAAAATTACACTGACGACATTTTAGATACGTACTTGATGATAACGTTTTTAATAAAGTGGGTTGTGCAAAGGGGCTATAAAATCTTAGGGTGTTCAGGTTGAACATAATAGCAGCTGTTGCTTACTCTACTGGGAAACGATCGGGGTTCTGATTAGTGATGTATGGACTATACATCACTAATCAGAACCCCGATCGTTGTGTTCACAGTTTATTTACCTCAGACAGATCGTTTTCTGTAAGTTGGTATTGCAGTAAAGTCCCCCTATGAGTGCCAGCTTCAGACATTTTACCGCATATTAGGGGATATAGATGGAACCGTTAAGACTGAGAGTTTTTTTTATGTAAACATCCATTAGTCAGTATAATTAACATTACTAAAGACGTTGTTCTATTACTAAAAGATTCTTCTTAAGTTTCATTTTTATTTACATAAAATGGATATGTAATTCAAAAAAGACACTCATAATCGTCACCAAGAAGGGCAAAGGTGCTGCTTCCACATCTCAAATAATTTCCACGCCCAAAAAAAACGGCAGCAAAAGAAGAAAATAAGTTTCGACTTAAGGTTGGAGTACCTACATGGGTGAAAAAAAAATCTTAGTGTTGTAACACGAAAATCAGGAAAGGCAACCTCACAGCTAGAGGTAAATTAACTATAAACGGACTCTACAAGCCTCGAGGCGTCGAGTCTTATTTCTGAAACCTCGAGGCAGAATGGCAAGACTCAGTGAGCTCGGTAAGCTCGGAGTCCCGAGCCTAGCCGAGCCGCGCCTTTTATGAGCCATGCCTCGAGCCTTCAAAAGAGCTCGAGCCTTCAAAAGAGCTCGAGCCTTCAAAAGAGCTCGAGCCTTCAAAAGACCTCGAGCCTTCAAAAAGAACTCGAGTCTTCAAAAGAGCTCAAGCCTTCAAAAAGAACTCGAGTCTTCAATAAAAGCTCAAATCAATGTTGTACTAAGTAATAAATTAATATCTTTAATAATTAGGACTTCAAAACTCAATATCTTGACAGGTATTATTTGTTAAAAAAGTCACATTATAGTTGCGCTTATGTTTAAGTTTGATGGCAAACTGATAGTATATTGAATGAGGTGCTACGTTGTTCGGTACGGTGTTCTTTTCTTCGTTGTTAATGAATACAAAAAAAGACTGTTCGCTTGGCACACTTGTAACCAGTATTCTTAAAATATGGAACGCTAATTTTTGGAGTTCCATCGGCTACCTATCGAGTATGAGCCTTAGAAACCTCATCGAGGGGTTCGATGCCAATGCTAACGCTCCCTACTTGTATGCTGGAACGCTAATTTTTGGAGTTCCATCGGCTACCTATCGAGTATGAGCCTTAGAAACCTCATCGAGGGGTTCGATGCCAATGCTAACGCTCCCTACTTGTATGCTGGATCGGAACCTTCAATAGAGCTCGAGCCTTCAAAAAGGCTCGAGCCTTCAATAAAGCTCGAGCCTTCAAAAAGTGCTCGAGCCTTCAAAAAGAACTCGAGGCTTAAAAAAAGCTTGATCTCTGTAAAAGACTCCCGAGTCGTCGAGCGCCGTATAAACGAGGCGAGCCCTGTAAACGACACCAAGCTCTAGGCAAAGGGACTCGGACGCCTCGAGGCTTTTACATCACTAGTTCTGATGCAGGGCATTGATGGATCAATCAGTGACGGAAGGTATAAAAATTACATTATATAAGTTAAAATACACCTAATTTGTCACGTCCTTACTCCGTAACAGGAAGGTAGAGGTATAGTTTAAGCTTCACCATTAGTTTTTTGTCACAGTGTGATGAGCCTATTGCCGTGTTAAACTGGACAGGTGCAGGTTGTGACTACCCGCTGTTGAAAATTTTTAAGCCGTCAATAAGGCCTTCAATTTGGCTCCACGACTTCCATGTTACTAACAACCGGCTTAACTTGCATTTAAACACAGAAATACCTACTTGCTTGCTAGGTTTTGATTAGTAACGCTAAAATTATATTTTTAAACTCAGGTATATCATCTACATTAGAAACACAGAATACCTACTTAACTATAATAATATTATACTGTTTGTGCAAGAACCTAAGCTCACCCAAATAAGTGTTGAGAAATATTCCGATGTCCAAACATTTTTTCATTTACCCTCAAGGGTCAGAATGGAGCCCTTATCCTCAAGTGTTTACGGTACGAATGTCAAGACATAGCTAACGTCAACTTGTGCGTATTTTTGACCCTCAGTCGTAAAACTGTTGCCACATACATTTTATATGTCCGGGCGAAAACATCCGTCTTCCAATAAGTTAATATTGTTGCATTGGATCTCATTGGAATGGATCTGATTTAAGATGTAAGATTTCAGATTCCAATTATTTTATCTGTGTAAAAGGCGGATTATAATTATTATCAGCTATAATAGTTTCAATTTTAATAACAAATATAGGTACTTATGTAAAAATGTAAACTTATTGCCTGTTATTTTACAGAATAACCAGCGGACCCTTAGGTCCCGCCTGCGTGAAATCTAGCTAACCTCGTCACTATAACCACAGATAATATAGCTATAAACCAACTACTTCTGACCTCTGTACTAGTAAATCACAATTAAATTTTATCTGTTTCCGCTCTACTGATTTTTATGAAACTTGAAAATCACATTTTGCTGAAAAAAGTACCTAATAGAAAAGTTTCAGTTTGTTCTATTCAACTAAGAGTTTACTTATGTATATGCTATTCTAAGTATTGGTTCACCTTCGTAATACAGGTAAGTAACCGAGCGTAAACCCAAATCCGACAGCTATTAAAGCATACGAATGAACCTGCATAACTTGAACTAACTAGAATAAATATTTTAGTATTGGCAACTGAATATAGGTAGTAAAATTTGCGGATCTAGCTACACAGGTTAAGCTTTTACCTAGGCGCCGCGCCGTCTGGGCGGCAAGTTATACAATTTCGCCAACGAATGGGTGATTCAGGGTCCTGTTTTGGGGTTAAAGAACCCCAAAACAGGACCCAGGATACGTAGATAAATATCCTTTGTTGTACACCGTTTGAGAGATAGAAATATGTTATAGTAAGTGGTATAATGAACGGTCATGTATTTACGATTTCTTATAGACAAACTATTTGAACTATACTTCAAGATAATGGGTAAATTGTGGTCAATGCTGATAAAAACTCATTTATGGAGGGTGCGATGGGTCTTAGCTAACTGACAATGTCATGGAGAAGAGAAGGTAATTCGAAATAAACTTTTTACCAACCCGTTATACAGCGTGGGTGGTAGGTACCTACTATTAGTTACTCTGTGATTGTGGTAACGCCTTCATCTTCCAAAAATTGTGGCACACAGACAGTGACTATATTACAACAAAAGGCAATTAAAGTCTTGCGTCAAGCAGTTGGCTACGATGATCAGATTTTATTGAGAGAGGTTTTATAACGAATGATTATTACATCACATTCACAAGTAACACTGTAGTAATTACATATACACATTATAGTCACGCCTTTATCCCCGAAGGTGTAGGCAGAGGCATATGATAGTATACGTCCACATTTCACTTTGTAGTATTTTGTCCCACGTAAAAGGTGGTGAGCCTATTATTACATACATACATACATATGGTCACGCCTTTATCCCCGAAGGGGTAGGCAGAGGCATATTATATGCCCACATTTCACCTTTGTATAATTTGTCCCACGTAATAGGTGGTGAGCCATATTGCCGTGTTTAAATGGACAGGCGCAGGTTGTGACTGCCTGCTGTTGAAATAAAGCCTTCAACTTAGCTTAACGACTACCATTTTACTGGCAACCGGGACCAACGGCTTAACGTGCCTTCCGAAGCACGGAAACGCTCAAAATAAATGTCACAAAGTGATCACATGGATGGTCACCCATCCATGGACCGGCCATAGTGAAAGTTGCTTACTGCAGTGATCGTTTACAGAACACTGAGTCCGCGGGGCCACGAGCGCTTCAAGCCTATTATTGCCGTATTGAAATTGAGAGGCGCAGGTCGTGAAGACCCGCAGTTGAAATTATTCAAGCCACCAATAAGCCTTCAACTTGGCTTAACAACTGTCATTTTACTGACATTTCGAGTGTTTCTTCTCTACGCAATGGATCGTTTTGCGAAAGTGTTCCCTTAGTCGCCTCTTAAGAAACCCTCGGGATGAATTGTAGTAGCTATAGTAATTATTAGCATCAATATAGGTACAGACAAAACCTACGCAAGAAAGAGACTGTAGGTACTGAATATTTCCATTCTTTACAGTCTACTGAATCACAGACTGAATGTATGTACATGTCTTTTATGTCTGTCTAAACGACTTTCAGCAGACGTTTTTCGTGTAATTACTTCAGAAATCCCGACGCCTGTTAATGTTGACATGGCGGCTTTAATGCGACACTCATCTGCAAGCTCATAACCACTGTACGAGAAATTTTCAAAAGGGATTTATTTGTTCATAAAACAAGTGGGATTCTGCATGAACAGAAGGACTACTTTAGGGTAAATATTTTATTTTCAGCAGACTTCAAAAAGTGTTAAAATGTTGTTACAGGGTAATATTCTAGTGTTGTTACGAGTACGTCTATTAGCTACGGTAATTGCTTTTAATCAGATGGGCCGTTTTTTGCCACATTAGTGATATATAAAAGAGGGTAATAAAGATTAAACTTTTACTTTGTAACATTAGCGTCATGAGAAATGGTTTAAAACATTTTTTTTTTTACTTTTTTTAACGTGAATAAAGCCTATACATGGATGCTATGGCGCACTCCTACCGAATAAAACTACACGTATTCTACCTAACAGCCTACGGTTGGGAGCCCCGGATAAGCCCTCGGAAGGAAACCCAAACGTTTTACAAGACTTATTATATTTATGTAAAAGAAATTTACTTTTACCTATTTGTTTGTTTAGATTTGACATTCAAACTTATATGAAGAACTTGAGTAAGCAGGCAGCAGGCCAGTAGCGGTGTGAAATGCTCCAAAAGTTCACATAACACAAAGTATGACCTAAATTTATCGCAGCGTATTGAGGATAATGAGAAAGTTATGAACTTGGCATACCTCCGGAGTTCCGTACAGTACAGAATTCCTCACCTGCAAATTATCGCTGCCATAATTTGCCCAAAATCACTGTAATATACGACCGCCTTGTTATAGAAACTCGTTTGCGATTGACAGAGCGATAGTTCGACTTTTATTCCATTAAGGACTGAAACATGGTTCGCCCTTCTAATTAGGGAGCGCAATAATGGTTCTACAGCATGTGACTACAAAAGGAAAACAGCAAAATGGTACACAGGTCTAGAACCATAGCTACTAATAAGGTACCGCCACAGTGCCTATACATTTAAAGAAACGTGGTACTACTGAAAGTATGTTTTCTTTGTGTTTGGTATTTTGAACTCGTTTGCTTTGACTTTGCCCCCATGATGAAGATTTCCGTCCTTTTTTCAACAGAAGAAAGAGGAATATCCCAACAAAAATATCTGGGTTCGGTATATTTTAAAGAGATTAGACAGCGTTTGTGACGAAAGCTCCCAGAGTCGGTTATAAATTTACATATGGAAATCCCTCATTGATTCCTGCCGGACTACTACCGACTAAAACTATGACTTTTTCCACACAACAATTATCGTCATATTTTTACAAATTTACACACATTATTTATCTAAACCTATTCTTATAAATCACTTTATATGTTGATGAAAGTCGAAACCAACAGACAACGATATATTATGCAGTGGACGTACAAAATAGAATCTTTTGCTTACAAAGTTCACTGCAGTATTTTTATTAAACTCAAAACAAGCTCCATTTTTCTGAAACAAAATATATTCCTCTCTATCCTTTTTTTTTTTTTTTTTTGTTTAACGTGAGGGAAAATCCTCATGGATGCTATGCCGGACTCCTACCGACTAAAAAACCTCACGTCACGCCCAACAGCCTGTGGTTGGGAGCCCCGGGGAAGCCCTCGGAAGGATGTCCCAGAACTCCCAACAGACCCACGGCCGCCACTGCGGCCTCGCCCAGGGGGTGGTTCGGGTGCTATCCCGCGTCTTTGGGGGGTTTCGGGTGTGATCCCGCTTCTAAGGGGGGGCGTGTGTGAATTGCTCACGTCACGCTGCCGTCTTGGGATTCCTCTCTATCCTACAAATTGCTTTTGTTTTAGGAAGTCATTTATGAAAGCTTGTATTTTGTGTCAGAAAGGGGCTCTTGTGCTTATTGAGCAGTCTTCTGGTATACATTACCTTCTTTAAATTTTCCGTTGCACTGGTTTGCTTTACACAGTGACGAATTGATTGGGTGTATGATGGCGGTATGTAGCGAGATATATGAATCTTCATAAATGAAGAAAAAGTGCCGTTAAGGCAGTGTAAACATCATTGTATAAGAAAACATTCGATTTAAAAAAACGTACCTATTAAAGCGTATATTAGCACATGAATTATATTGTAACTGTTTGTTGTCCCTAATAAAATAAAAATAAAAAAAATATTATATAAGTACATTCAGCAAGAAGAAAAATGTATACCTACCAACAGAAACGCAACTGAGAGGATGTCTATCAGTTACAAATGTAATTTCGAATTTAGTGCAAGGTACACACCGTCACGTCTCGGCGTCCCCTTTGGGCTAACGCCCGTGGACTTGGCACACATACAAACAAAGCTATGCACAGTCTCGTCAAAATATTTCTTGTTCTAATTTACTTATAAATTATGCAGTTTATTTGTAAGCGATTCTACCGAAACCTCGCGACATCCGACCACTTTTGTTTTAGCAATAACAAACCTTAACGTACCTTCTGTAGTAAATATTTTGCGAAGTGTTTATTGATAACTTGCGAGTATTTCAATTTAATTAAGTTTAATATTAAGTCTACAGAAATATACCATTTCCTGGTGTTTATAAAAGAGTTTCTATGTTACGTTAATGTAACTTTACAACCTCAGTAACGTTAAAGAAACATTTTCTTTATTTTTCGAATAAGAATCAAGTTTTGCAATACTTACGTAAAAATAGTACATTTTATTTAAATAATTCACTTTGCAGTAAGGAGCTTAGTTCGTAAGTTAGTTCTACTTGCTAGCGTTCGTTTTTATTTAATATTCCACAAATCGTTTGAATAGATTTAATTACCATTTTGCGGCATCATAACTGAATTTTGTACAAAACTAGCGGACCTGTTTCACCCGCGTAGTTCCCGATCCCGTGGGAACACGAGAATAAAATATAACTTAATGTTCACCGGGGATAAAGTAGGTACCTTCCCAACAGTGAGATAAGTTTTCAAATTGGTTCGAAACCAGTTCAATGCAAACAAACAAACAATCAAATCCTCTCCTCCATCCTCTTCATAATATAGGAAGAATATATAAATATAGATCAAGAATCCTCGCTGTGCAAATTTTATATAGGACGTAAGAAACTGCACGTTGCAGAAGTCATTCATCACTTCGTTATTCTTCTATTTAGGACAAAGATTAAGCAAGCATTGCTATTCAACGTGGCAATGTTGCCAGTCTTCTGGGGACGCTGCCACACGAGGACTGCGATGCGGAGAAATGTTATGACGCATTTTAGTATTTCATTTATATTATTTTTATTTTAATGGCAGTTTTAGCTTACTTTAATCTTTTATTATTAGTTTAGTTATATTTATTGTATAAACATTTAGTTTATTCAAATCTTGAAATAAAAGTTGTACTTTTTATGTGGCATAAGTTATTATTGCGATGAAATAAACAAGAAAGCAACTTAGGGTTGATAGGTTAGCTAACCTACTCTTGCAGTTTGTTATGAAACCAGTTCGAAGTTCCACCGATCATTGATATTCAGAATCAGAATGCAATGCATTTGAATAATAATGCAAATACCTTACGTGCCAATCCGTCCGATCTATTTGTGCTTCTATCGAGTATCTTTCTCTGTACGACATTGTTCTAGCTGTGTACTTTGTTTCAAATTTCATAGAATAGTTTATTCCTTGCGTCCAATGAAAAGACGGTTTATTTACAAAGTCACGTTTCAATCCACACAACCAAAACGAATCAAAAGTCTCTCCTGTTATAAAACTTTGGCGTTGTTGGTTCTCGATAGATGTAGTAGAAGCACAGCCCACCATGCTTGAAATATAAATGGAGTAAGGGTTGGTGAATCGCCCATAAGGTCTTCATATTAGCTTATATACTTGCATGCTAAAGTAGCCGCGCTTCCGAAGCACATATTTTGTGCTTCGGAAGGTAGCGACTACCTTGTCATTGGAAATGCCACAGTTCAGTTCTGGGGTATCCTTCCGAGGGCTTACGCAGGGCTCCCAACCGTAGGCTGTTAGGAGGTATACGTGTGGTTTTTAGTCGGTAGGAGTCCGGCATAGCATCCATGTAGGATTTTCCACACGTTAAAAAAAATGCCACAGTTCATGTTATTCCATTGAACATTGGTGGAGCAACCTCCATGGTTCGAATCCACAACTTCTATGTTCAACATGTTAAATGCACTAAACTACCGTCACATTTATAAATTTTTGAAACAAAGTCACCTTCTCACAACATTTTAAGGATGCGCAGGTTTATTTACTTCCCACTTACTGCAAGCAACTCGCGACGCAAGGTGACTCAGGCAACATAAAATAAACTGGGTGCAGTTTAATGTGTCTTTTAAACTGACATTTGGACGTTTTGCCATAACAGAGAGTAAGTAGAAATGTGTGTTTAACTCACAACGTTGGATTCATAGCCTCATGCAGTTACTTAGTTATAAAATTTTGTGTATACTTAGTTATACGTGAAGAGTACTGTGAGTTCGGTAAGTACCTACATTTTTGCATAATGGATAGATTTATGACTAGGCAAGTAAACAAACAGTCACGCCTTTCCCCCCAAGAGGTAAGCAGAGGGTTACTAAAACTACGCTCACATTTCTCTAGTTAAAATTTGTCACACAGAAACAGTGGTCAAACGGACAGGAATAAGGCTACATGCTTTTGTTATTTCCAAATTGCCAAATAAGACATTCAACTGCTCAAATCAATGCCTTAACGTGTCATTCTAAGCAGGAACTCGTCACAGTTGGTCATCATTCTCAGAAATAAACGGTTCGTCCAATGCTTAACTTAGTGATCGTTTACAGAACACTAAGCAAGCGTGGCTTCGAAACAGAGTAGCTCAACCCTGGAAACATAGTTGTACCAACTAGGTCCATAGTACTGGCATCTAGTCACGATTTTATCAATGTACAAGATCTATTTGTACACATCAAAGCTTACTATCGACGAAATCAAATTCAGCATTCTATTCCGATGAACCTAAACCTTCTGTAGTTACAACTAAATTCTCCTTCACGTCCATCAGGCCGAACATTCGTGACTCTGACAGCCTGTGGCATGTCTGTCGCTCTCCTTTGTACTGACACAAAAGGTATTTTTTCATAAAAAAATATTCTGCAACCTTCGCATTACAATTTCCAGCCACTTTAGTGAAAAAATTTTCTGCAAGCTTGAATTAATTTTTATTATGCTTACCTCGCAATTTGCATTTTAGAGACTTTTATTAGTTCACACTGAAAATTTTTGTTATGAAATTATTATTTGCATCTCGTTTCGTTATTTTGCTTATGTGTTTACTTTTAAATTCCTAAGTACCTACCGTAATGAAAATGTAAAAGTGTGTATGATGATAATTACACTTACAGAGATAAGTAGGGCCCTGGAGATGAGCCTAATGTACTTTTTTGCGAGTTAAAAGGCAATTTACTTTAGAAAGAAGTATTTATTGTCTTTATTTTAATAGCTCTGGCGTACTACAGAGTAGATACATGGTTTCGTGAATCTGTTGTAGACTAGTGGACGTCACGCGGTTTCACCCGCGTAGTTCCCGTTCCCGTGGGAATACGGGAATAAAATATAGCCTATGTTCACCGCAAAGAGTGTAGCTTTCCAACAGTAAAAGAATTTTTCAAATCGGTTCAGTAGTTCCGGAGCCTATTCGTTACAAACAAACAAACAAAAAAACAAATCTTTCCTCTTTATAATATTAGTATAGATAAAATGTCGCACATACCTGTGCAGTCCTTAATAATGTTGAGCTACAGAGCACTTCTTCAGCTTAATATTTTACAAAAATTTCAGATACCTATTACAATATCTTTAAAAAAGAAATTATTATTAAACATATTTATATTTCGATTTAGTTTGTGAATTAAGATTTTCTAGTGATTTAGATTTTTGATTCAGAACTTGTATTTTCTTGAACCTCTTGAGATATGCACGTGATATTTATGACAATCCATAATCATCTTGGACGTGATAACTGAACTCTCCAGTTCTGACCATGTGCGTCACAATACGTCCAAAATATTCTTACAAGTAAGTGTCATACCAATCACGAGTAAGTCCCGCAAGGAAGGTACAAAAATAAGTAGTTATGTAGAGCACCTAGGTACCAAAGTGCTTTCTTTCAAAAAGTTCGTATATTTTTTCCACTGGACCAACTCATTTATTACTTTTTTAATCTTGGCTCTATTGTCAAACTACTCAACGTCCTGTACCTTGAAATATAAAACTGGTCTCATATCTTACTTTTTCATTATAATAATTGAAATATGTAAGAATAGTAATAAGAATAACAGATGTATAAAAAGGTTGAACTCCCCGCGTAAAGTTTGGCCAAATCCAGTTGTCGATAACATCAGACAGTTTAGTAGCAGCCGTAGCAACGTGTGAAATTGTTTATTTCAACAGGGATTTGGCGCTCCCTTTGTTAAACCCGATTTAAATGTAAAGAATTACCCGATACGGGACCCTAATCTTGATTAGAATGCGTTTACAAAGCTCTGCAGTGTAAAAGTTAGTGTTAATCAGATTTAATTCATTGTTACACTCTCTGTGTACACAGCAGGAGTGATGTGCAACATTTTTTTTTAAACGAAAGGGTCGTTATATTTTGAACGTACGTGAAAAGAGAAGTGCTATTGTAAAGTTAATAGCATTTGACAGCAATAAGGTACAATAATAATATGTGAACCATTGTTACTGCCTACTTAACAATGTAATAAAATTAAAAATAAATATACAAAATCTGTTGAATTTAAAACGCTCAGCCTACAGCGGAGACTGTATTTCTGAATGTGTAACATCTGTCCTGGCTGTTGTAATTTTAGTACGAATTACGAAATAGATTTTTTCTATAAAATGGTTTCCCTAAAAATAGGTTCGCTCTCTATCACAAGGGACCAATCCTATTGGCAAATATGTTGGTCGGTTACCTCTGCATATCCCGGGGATATAGGCGTGCTTGAAGTGCGTTCAGTTTCAGAATAAAGAAAAAGGTAATTTCGTTAGTTCAATTTAAACGTGTCAAACCGCATTGAGTACTATGTGCAAAATCAACTTCCATTAATGTGTATTCCTCCCCTGACTCACGATAAAAACATCTGCCGCGGCTCATTTTTAATTAGCTGTATAATTTCAGAGGAAAACTCCTTTCATTTATGAGGTTGCCATTAGTGGGTTTATTGCGAACCCCTCTGTCTACAGCCACACAACAACAATTTGCCATAAAGCCTGTAATCTGAAAGGCAAATTATTATGAATGAGTGTCCGTACAAATGAGATGGAATTAGCTTTGGAGCACAAATTCTCATTAAAATATTTTACTATTTAAGTAGCAAGAGTGCTTTTACGCATTTAAATTATAGTAACCCTATAAAGAGTTTCGATCATATTTTTAGACTGAATGCAATTTGTCATGCGACAGTAAAAAATAATATTTTTCAGAACGTTTAAAATGGTTTAAATTTGTTTACACCGAAACCTGATTTGAATCACTGCATCAGTAGCTAAATGATCTCCGTTTTATCTAAAAACCTTCTTAAAGAGTGTATGTATTTTTCATTGAACTAATTAAATTAACAAAAGCTAAATTTCACATATTTCTAAAACGAGCTTTAAACTCCTTAGTATTTATTTCCCAGAATACTAACGAAGTTACCGTAAAGTCCTAGGTATATGTACATCCATGAAGTTTATTATTAAACTTCAACCTAGGACTCATAATTTTCAATTTCCATTTTGTATGTAAATTCAATGTTCAGTTCGGAAAGTTTATCACCTTTTACTGTGCCTGTAGCCAGGTCAGGACAGGTCGGTTACCTGAAAATACAACTTTACCTGAAAAGTAAATTTCAATCTAACTGTTAAATTATCCGAGTTTCTCTTCCGATTGATGCTACAATATAAAATCAACATACAATGTTAAATCAAGATACAATATTAAACGAAGTAATTGGATCTCTGAATGAAATTCATATTTTCATCCAACAAAATAATATACTGTTAAATTATTTGATGAATAGAGGAAAATGTTCAGTCATTATAATATGACTGGATATTTCTCTCAAAAATAAATTACCATTAACTTATTATTACAATTTCCTTTGAAAGATTTATGAAGACTCATTATTTTATACGTGTTCATGATATTTTACTGTATCTAAAATATACTTGTTGTTTGACTTTGACTTAACTCAATCTTTCCCTTATTAATAAAATTATGGAATGACTCACTTAAATTATGGTATCAACATCTCGCGCAGTGAATGCTAAGAATGGAAAGATCTCGTTAACATCTTCAGCCCTTACACCTAAAAACTCACATTTTTAGTGTAAGTTACGCTTATATATTAGGCACGCAATTATCACGATACTTTTTGAAATTATACCCCAAAGTTTTTAGTTTAGTTGATTTAGTTTCCGGCTATTTTCTACTGTGCCCCTGTATACAACAGCAAGAAAAATGTTATACATTCCTCCAATAAAAAATAATTTGATTAAACAACAAACACATCATTGTGACATGTATTTATACAACAACGCAACATGATTAAATGTATTGTTAATCGAAATAAGGGTAGAACAGAATGGGAGCTCAGATTGGAGGTCAATACGGATTTTTATAGAGTTTCGTACACAAATAATAAAAACGCCCATATTACTAAGACTTCGCTGTCCGTCTGTGTATCTACAGGCTGTACGTATCTTATAAGCGTTGATAGTTGCGACTGTTGAAATTTTCACAGAATGATGATGTATTTCAGTTGCTGCCATAAGCGCCAAAATACTAAAAACAGAATGAAATAAATATTAAGAGGGACTCCATACAACATGGGTACGGAACCCTTCCCTAACACCGGACTTGCACTTGACTATTTTTATAGTTTTTTTATGTAACGGCACTATTCAGACATAAGTTATTGATGATAGAAACATCCCTATTCAATATGAAAAACATCCCTGCTAATATTATAAATGCGAAAGTAACTCTGTCTGTCTGTTACGCTTTCACGCCTAAACAGCTGGAGCGATTGAGATGAAAACTGGTATAGGGATAGTTCGAGGCCCTGGGAAGGACATAGGCTACTTTTTGAACGACTATGCAAAAGGAGGGTTATGATTTTACGATATAACGACTCTTACGTTATAACGACTTCTACGCGGTCGAAGTCGCGGGGAACAGCTAGTTTTAATATAAAGACGATCAAGGGAATTCATTTAGCAAAATACTTACGTTTTCTCTCGTCTTAAGGCCTGATGCTATCTACTGTACAGCTTACAGAGAAACTTTTCTTGAATCCGTTATTTCAATTTCTTTGAGATTTAACTGCACTATGCACTGCGCAGGTAAATTAAACTGTTGAAACTTTTACTCAGCGTTCTGTTGACGATCACTACAATAAATATGCAGTCACCATAAGGTTGAGTGGAAAAAATATCCACCTCTGTACTAATTTGTTCATATAAGTTTTTAAATAAATAAATAAGTAGGTAACTTACATTATTTTTGATTTTGAGATGGGTGACTATTTACGTTCGCGGCAATTATAATAGTATTTTTTCAGTGAATCTTTATTGTATTAATAATCATAATGTTTTCGTTTAATCCTGTATCAGACTAAAGAATAGATAGTCAGTAAAGAATGTATGTTTACTGACTACACGAATACGTAAAATATTACTTTATTTTGTTAGGGTAATGCTCAGATGGTTCCACTTGTTCCTGTAGTGAAAAAGAGCTTACGGTTTTGAAAACTTACTAAATAATACTACATAAAAGCTATAAAACTCAAATTGTAAGCCTCTGTCGTAAGTCTATTAAAATCTTTAAGAAATATTAATTTAGAATCCAAAATTCTTCACGAATTCTTTTCACAGAGTAAGTGACAGCGAAATTGAAACTTTTCTAAGAAATTCGGCGAGAATGGTGCTACATTAAAGGGATAACTCACAAACGAAAACTTCACTCAAATATTGCCTTTGGAAAATTTTAAAGGAATTCTTCGAAGGAAATCTTTCTCTTCTTAAACTGCAGACAGGTTTGTCATAATATTATCCTAGATAATGTATTCCCTTTCGAATAAAGCAGTTTCTAAGTATTAAAATGAGCAGGAATTGAGAATGACAACAGTTCTTTTTATTTTGAAAACTGTTAAAGTTACGATGTAGTTACTTCTACCGACCAAACCCACATGTTGCCCTGAAACTGCCTACGGATGAGAGTTCAAGGTAAGCCCTCGGATAACCCACGATTACCGTCAGACTTTGGCTTTTTTTTTATACCACTAGAGTGGCAGACAAGCATACGGCCCCACCAGATGTACCGGTGGTCACCGCAGCCTATAGACGTTTGCAACACCAGAGGCGCCACAATCGCGCTGCCGACTCTTTAAAAACCTTCTAAGTCCCCTTTTGAAGAACCCCATACTGTAGGCGTTTGGGAAAACCGAAGCAGGGAGATCATTCCACAACCTAAGCGTACGCGGAAGAAAGCCTCTATTAGATCTCACCGTGCTCGAGCGCTCAGGACGCAACGTGTGAGGATGAACACCCTGTCTATGGCCACCACTGTTATGATGCCTGTTATACCACTTTATGTCTTACAATTATATATAACTAGCTAATGCCCGCAGCTTTACCCGCGTAATAGTTTGTTCCCGTTCCCACTTCCGATGGGAACTTATTCCCGGGATAAAAGTCTATGTGTTATTCTAGACTTCATTGTATACCTTTTCCAAATTTCAGCCAGATTCCTCCAGCCGTTCGAGCGTGAAAGAGCAACAAACATCCACACATCCACACTCACAAACTTTCGCATGTATAATAATGGTAAGAAGTAAGATAGTAATCAATGTTATAAGCAACTTCACAGCAAACTATTTTATGTTAATATTTTGTGCTTTCTGAAGGCCTAGCAGCTTGTTTTGTTTCAATCAAAGTTGTTTTATTGTTAAACACATCTTCAGCATATAATTACAATAAATTATTGTGCTCCGAAAGAGAAATCGGACGCAAATTTTCCGCTTTGATAATTTGTTTCTAACAATCTAGCATTTTTAATATAGTACGTTTCATTTATAAAATAGGTAGGTATGCTTGCTTTTAATTAGAGAACTGTTTCAGCAAATTAATTGGAAATCTTGTTTATAAAAGTATATTGTTGATCTAGTACGAGTAGAAAATATTATTTTATTTTATTTTTGACGAGACGAAAATTTAATTTCATTATGACCTTACAATATATCTGACACTTCATTATACATACAATACATCTTCGTTGTACAAGAAGGGTAAGTGGACAAAATTTCAAAGACAAGATTCAAATTTAGTCCTATCTTGAAAGTACTTTTGCTGTGTCAAAGTCAAAAACTACAATGAAAATCAAATTATGGAGATTTCCACCACTCTCTACCAGTGTGAACCTAACCTCTGAAAGAAGAAAGTATGAGGTTGTCTAAAGTAATGGTTTTTGAAAGAGAGGAATGTATGACGAATTGCCCTATTATTATCGAAGGGCAAAGAGTGGAACAGGTGAAAGAATTTGTATACCTGGGTTCAAAATTTACGAGGGATGGAAAGTGTGACCAGGATATTGAGAGAAGAGTTTTGGCAGGAAATCAAGTGAATGGGGCGATGCATACCTTTATGAGCAGTCAAAACGTGTCTAAGAAGGCGAGAGTGGCTGTGCATAGGGGTGTGCTTATCCCCACACTTATGTATGGTAGTGAAAGTTGGGTGTGGCAGAAGAAGCATGAAAGTAAAATTAATGCAGTGGAAATGAGAAGTCTGCGAAGTATAGCTGGAGTGAAATTGATGGACAAAGAAAGGAATAGCGTGATTAGAAAACAATGTGGTATAACTGAAGATGTAGTGACAAAGATAGAAAAAGGGATGCTTAGATGGTTTGGACATGTTGAGAGGATGGATGAAAATAGACTGACTAAACAGATCTATAAGGCGATAATGAATGGGCAAGCTGGTAGGGGTCATCCTCGGCGTACGCATGGTAACCAAATTGATGACCTGCTGGAAAAAGGCCAGGTCAAGAGTACCCTTAACCGGCGAGCGTGTTTGAAAGCACTTATGAAAGTAGAAGAAGCGAAAGTGGTATGCCAGGATCGTAGCAAGTGGAAAGCCATAGTCTCTGCCTACCCCGATGGGAAACAGGCGTGATGATATGTATGTATGTATGTATGTATGAGGTTGTCACTTAACTGACGTTCGTGGATGTTATGATGTAATTAGTTTACGCACCAACCCCACCTCAAATAAAATTGTATGGGAGTAGGTAACTTTAAACTAACACCCACCACACCACCAAACATAATATAGTTAGCAAGTTTTTTTGCGGCAAAATTCTGCATGTTTTGATTAGTAGGTACCCAAAATGGCTGTTCCAAGTTGCCAGTGCTATAAAATAAACGTGGAAGTATGTACCTATTTCATTATTTGTGTTAATCTATGCCTTTTTTTTAACGTGAGGGAAAATCCTCATGGATGCTATGCCGGACTCCTACCGACTGAAAAACTTCAAGTACCTAACGCCCAACAGCCTATGGTTTCCCAACCATATACTTACCCGGGCTCCCGGCTTTTCCGAGGGGTAGCCCCTCGGAAGGATATCCCAGGGCTCCCAACAGACCCACGGCTACCACTGCGGCCTCGCCTAGGGTGTTAATCTATGCCTACAAATATTTTTGTTTGCAGTGAATAGGCTCCGAAACTACTAAAGTGGTTTGAAAAATTTCTTTCACTGTTGGGAAGCTACAATATTGGGAATATTGTAGCTAATGTTATTTTTAAACTATCACGGTTTTAAACACTCATACTTATAGAATTCGGGACTTCACGCGAAATACTATTTACTTACATTCACCGATGTTTCGAGCACGTTGCAGCGCCCGTGGTCGCGGTTGGACTGAGGCGAGGATCGACAAAAACCACGAAGTTATTTCTTGTCGAACTACCCTCCGTTGCGCGTTGTTATTACAAGGAAGGATAAGGCCGGCGACACACTACACTCACCACGTCAGTTTTAATTGGCACAGTTTTACGTTCAAGTTTATTAATCACTGAATTCCACATCCCGGAGAGGACATTCAATAGGGATGATGGATACAAGCTCTCAAGCTCTCAGCTCAACAGTGAAAGAAGTTAGTGACATAGGCTATAATTAATTCCCGTATTCTCACGGGAATAGGATATCGCGGGTGAAACCGCGTCACATCTGCTAGTTGGTTATAAATATTGGTAAAATAAAATTTACAATTACAACGAAATATTACGATTGTAAATTTAAATAATCATCTCCAGTCGCGAACTCGCAATCAGTGTTCCAATTAATGTCAATTTCCAATATTCAAATCGCTCAAAGCAAGTCAATTTCATATCCTTTTAGTAAAATTTTGAGATAAATATTTTATGAAGATTACGGTCATCATCTTGGAGATAAATGGTGTAATTCAGCTATTCTTTTGACATTTTCATTTTCTTGTCAACTTTCATAGTAATTTATGCAGAGCCTCTTCTTTTGAGTCAGTAGTTAAAGTACCTACAATAACCTAAAAAATATATAAGCAAAATGTAAAATTTTATAGGTTCAAGTAAATAAATATGGTAGAGTGTAATCAACTCGCTGTTATCCATTCTTTGGTCAGAAGCATTAAAATTTGATGATAAGCATATTTAATAAATGCTTGAATACTTAGTCACTGCTTAAACCTTTATTCCATTACCACTAATACTAAAATTTAAATTTGTAAACAAATTTAAATCGGTTATTTAGATGCGAAGAATAGATGCATTATAAAATTAGATACTTTGACCTTACTCAAAGAGAGATAAGTTTAATGACGTGTATGTGGTCTAACAAGAGCCAAACTCCTAAACTTTCCCGAATTTGAACAAATTTTCGCACTTATCAACTCTGTTCAAAAGTAAAGTTATGGTACGGATATAAAGTAGCAGTTGTCTGTATATTGTATGATTCTGAGAACGCTGGAAGCCGTACTTCCCTGTTAATTTCCTTTTGTATTGTACTGTTCTAACCACCCGTCTCCCCACCTACCCACCTAAGAGGCACGTATGAGTGACATATTATCTCATGTTACAGGCCTTCAAAGGAAATGGGACCGCATTCCACACTACCTGTCCATATTTGTGACTTTGTTATTATAATAAAAAACCAAAAAGTCTACTTCTAATTAAAACCTCAAATCAATATGGAACTAATTCGCGCGTGTTAACATATTTTAAAGTTGTTTAGCTTTTTTTTGTATTTGTTGTGATTAGTAGAGGCTTCTTCGTTGAACTTAATTTATTGCAATCAAAATTTACTTTTAAAAAACTACGTAGGGCACTCATTTGCAGTAGGAACTGTAAAGCTTTCATGATTACTTATTGCTTCATTCACCCTTATAACACTAGTAGAACCGGTAGAGGTTGTCCAGCTCGAACTACGACCACTTCAGCTAAACTTCTTCAGATATCTCCTAACAATAAATAAGTTGTCTTCACCGCAAGGTTCCTCCAAGTCATTTGAGAGTTACAGTGGCAGTGCCACACAAATTTTATAGCATTCTGCAAAATGCTAAAAAAATAAACAATTAAGTAATGGTATTCTAAGACGATACGAGATTTACCTGGTCCGCTAGTAAAGTATAAAACGAAAAGCAAATTACTCAAGCCTATAATTGTTTATTTTTTAATTAAACCTTCGAGCTTCGTTGGAAATATTCGCAGCAGGGGAATGCTCGGATTCACTATATTTTATGGAGCAGCGAGTGAGCTTAACAAACTGTAACGAAAAACCGAATTCTATCTAGTTAATTAAATTATGTTTTGTTTATTGTCTACAAAATAGAAAAGTTTTTATTTATTAGTAGCTAAGCATTGACCGTTGTGTCTTAGCTATTTGGGAGTTGTGGGGTATTTTTCCGAGGGCTTACCCGTGGCTCCCAACCGTAGGCTGTTAGGTAGGATACGTGTGGTTATTAGTCGGTGGGAGTTCGGCGTAGCATCTGTAGAATCCCAGCGGTCCCTGCTCCACCAGGAAACCGTGGAGACATGGAAGGTGCAACTTGAGCAACAAAAGTGGGGATTCGCCACAATCGCGGCCGTCAGACTGGTCATGGACGAGGGGCTGGAGAGGAGACACGGTGCTCTCTCCTACCGGTTGTCACAGATGCTTACAGGGCACGGTAGCTTCGGTAGGTATCTGTGGCAAAGACACCGGGAAAGCACTGCAAGAACCGCAGCAGCGACACAGCGCTCCACCCGCTGGTGGAGTGCACGGCGTGGCGCAACAGCGCCAGGTCGTCGTGGTGGGTCTGGACGTGGACACTCTCTCGCTCGAGACCATGGTGCGAGCCATGATCTCCAGCGTGAGTAAGTGGGACTGCGCGCATCTTTCTGCGAGCAGGTCATGCTCGTGAAAGAGGCGACGGGGCGGGAACGGGAGAGAACTCTCCCACCCGAGTTTCGCCGTGTCTTCGACGAAGACTATCGGGCTCCATGACCGGGGGCCTGAGGATGGTGAGAGGGCTGCTCGCCCTCCTTACAGAAGCCGGCCCATGACGGCAGCGTGACGTGAGGAATTTACGCACGCCCCCCTTAGAAGCGGGATAACACCCGAAACCCACCAAAGACGCGGGATAGCACCCGAACCACCCCCTAGGCGAGGCCGCAGTGGCGTCCGTGGGTCTGTTGGGAGTCCTGGGACATCCTTCCGAGGGCTTACCCGGGGCTCCAACCATAGGCTGTTGGGCGTAACTTGAGGTTTTATGTCGGTAGGAGTCTGGCACAACATCCATGAGGATTTTCCCTCACGTTTAAAAAAAACCATCGGTATAATTTTCCTCACGTTAAAAAAAACTGTTGAATCAAAACAACATCATGTGAATTTTTAAACTTCCGATTTCCTATAGTCAATCGGAAGTACCGTTGCACCTCTCCTAATTGACCTAAACAAAATTAAGTTCCCGGATCGGTCAAACCGTTTGAAAGCTACGCGTGTTACAAAATCACGCACGGAATGTAAGAAAGTAGGGAACGTGGGCCATTCAATTACGTACTATGCTATTTATGAGATGTAATGAACTGCAGGCACAGGTATAATAGAATTAATTACCTTATCACCTTGCAATAAAATGCCTCAAATTGAATTAGGTTTTGGAATAAATAAGTCACCTTTGTGTAACTTTATAAATATTTTCATAATCAATCAATCAAATCATCTTATGGCAGTCCACTGCTGAACGTAAGCCTCTCCCAAATTTCGCTACAATGCTCGGTCCTGCGCTTTCCGCAACAGTCAGTCCCTGACACCTTTTTCAGGTCAGCGGTCCGCCTGGCGGGGGTCGTCCTACCCCGCGTGTACCAAACCGCGGTCTTCACTCCAGAACTCGTTTGCTCTCCATTGCTCTCTGTATAGCTTTAAGGGCATGGACTAGTTTCAGTGTAAGTGTCCACGTGTCGGCACCGTTGGTCATTTTCATAATATGACATCTCGTTCACAATAGTCGATATACAGGATGTTGATCTGCATTTGTGCATTACTTGCACACATGACTGTACTGCCTACACTCGTTGATATTTCGGGATAAAACGAGACACCTTTTTTTACACTTTTTTTTTTTCTGCTTAAATTCTTTTCTATTTGCTACGGGAACTCTACTGCTTATACTAAACCAATATTAAGTGAAAAAATGGGGCAGTAAAATTAAGTTCTTAATGATTATTAAATAAAATAATATTAAAAAGCAACTCGTATGAATCGGTTCTAAATATTCTAATAATACTATTACCTACACAGGTACATTTTCACCGTTCATTCAAAACCGTTTCTTCTTTGCCTACAGTTTAGTAGGCACATACAAATGTGTAGGCATAGGCAAAGGCGGCGCGGCGCGTGTAAGTTACCCCTCCAACCCCCGCGCAGGAGCGAGCGGCTCAGGCGGCGCCTTTGATCGGTGAATTTGAAATTTTGAATTAATTAGTCGCTCGCCCGCGTTCAGCGTGAGTATAACCGCACGCGCCGATATCTACGTAACGTCCGTCGTGGTACACAAGGCCTATCAGCTGATCGGCAAGAGCAGATTCTCAATTATTTTGAGGAAGAACCTCGAGCCAGTACGCGTGAAGCCGGTCGCCGTTTCGGTGTTCATCATACCACAGTGTGGAAGCTGCTGAATCGCGAACTAATGCATCCGTTCCATTTCCGACGTGTTCAAGAGTTGCATCCGCAGGACAATAACGCTCGGACAGTTTTTTGTCACTGGCTACTTGAACATCAGGACGTGAACATTTTGTGGTCCGACGAATCATTGTTTACGCGCGTGGGCGTTTATAACGTCCACAATGAACATTGGTGGGCTCACCGACAACACAACCCACATGTTACTACGCGGGACTCGTTCCAGTTCCGGTTTAGTCTGAATGTGTGGGCTGGTATCATCGGTGATCATCTACTTGGCCCATATTTTATTGACGGTCGTTTGAACAGTGCTACATACTTGGTGCTACTCCGACATGTGGTTAATGAGATGCTCGATGGCATTCCACTCGCATTTCATAGGGACTTGTACTTCCAACAGGACGGTGCGCCACCTCACTATGGACGCCAAGTGCGCGAATATTTAAGTGAAGTGTTTGGTACGCAGTGGATAGGCCGTGGTGGACATTTTGAACAATTATTGCGTGTTACATGATTTTGTAAATAGGTATTTAAGCTTTGATTCTCAATTAATTCTGTAAATAAGTTGATTTAAAATTTTTAACTACGCCAGAAATGCTTCATTTCAGAATACTTTTCTCATACCTAATGTTTACTAACAGTACTTAATGTTTTTGTTTGCAATTGCATGATAAATAGCGTGTTTCTGCCGGTCCTAAGCCCTTGAAGTAGGAAGGAATCTTTTAAATCAACATAAACTCATGATCAAATCATTAATATCAAATCAAAAAAGTACATAAAGGTCACCGAACTTGTCAGCTGGAACTAAAAACTCATGAAACCTAATAACTAATGGCTCCTCTACACTGCCGCAAAGTTCATAGGCGAAGTACTCTAGAAACTTTGTCTAAGTTCGAAAAAAGTGCGTCACTACACACTCAGTGGTGTCAGTAGCCTGCGCACGCACATTGCCGCCGTTTGTAATGAACAAAGAAATTTGTGTGGCAGAGTTTCCAGGAACAACATAATTTGCTCCTGACCACTGTTTGACGCTGATAATTGGATCACATACACCAAAGCACTAATTATAGCTTAAATCACGCGCCGGCAAAGCACCGGCACACACGATGTCGGCCAAGTAGTGTAGAGAGGTACTTCGTGAACGCACTTCCCGCATCTTTGGGCCCATTGACTGAGGCGCAAAAATCGACAGCAAATAAAGTCGCCTGAGGGGAGGTGTAGTTTTTGACGAGGTAAGCCGAAGTGCCTCTTTACACTATCGTATTCATTTAACTTCGTTCAACTTCGCGGGCAGTGTAGAGGAGCCATGAGATGCGATACGTAGCCGCATTATCTAGGTACCTACTATTGTCTAGCTTTAAGCCCAGGCCACACCGCCAGCGGGCGGGCGAGCGAGCTAGGCGGGCGGGTGAAGTGAGATATTGAAGTTATGCAAACTACGCGACATTGCCGAGCTAAACTATGGGGTTTACACCAAAAACTACATACGGAAGGGCGAACCGGGTAGTGCGGATGAGACTAGACACGTGGACACTGCTATTCGAATGACAAGCGACGACTAGTCTGAATACCCGAAACGGGGAGGACGGTAGTTAAGCTAGCGAAGCGGGCGCGCCTAACGACGAAAACGAGTAGCTTCGCTCGCATCAGCCACGTAGGTTATTCGGCAGCTCGCAGTGTGCCTAGCTCGCTCACCCGCCCGCTGGCAGTGTGACTTTCGCTTTAGCGTTGGCTCGGCGACGTAAACATTAAATACACGGGTGAAGATTTTTTCTTCGTAAATCATATTTCACTAAAAACAGGATTTTTGGGGTTTTGTTATCTACGTAATGTTTGTGTTGCTTGCAATCGATAATACCTATAGTACACTACGCACTGAAGGAGGCTTGTGCACGACCAAATCAACAGCTTGTATATTATATTTCCTAAAACTTTAAAACGGTATAGGTATTTCAGTATGCTGAAAGCAACCGCGCTGGTTATTCTAATTATAATGATGAATTTCTTAGCAAGAATTCTATCTATATTATTATTTAGATTGCAGAGCGCAGAGAAGAAAAGGGGAGGACGATGTATAAGTACCAGAGAACGTTGCAAATTGGGATCCACTCGACTTGAGTAAGTGCCATCCCTATAGAAAACCGCAGCTAAACAACTTTTAATTAATGTAATGTTTACCTTCCTTCATTTCTATAGGAGGTACATTATATAGATAGGGTTGGTATGAATGAAAATTTCTGGTAAATCACGCGCGTAAATTTTTCTAGCTTTGTTGACATAAGATTTAGTTGGCGCGGGTTGATTTCATATTGTGTCAGATCACATCGTCTGAAAATAAACATAGAGCCCTCAATTGTTTTACCATCAAATGTGTGACATTTTATGCTACTTCCGTGGAAGAGTTAAATTCAATCGAATACTAACCTTTTTTAGTGCTATCACAAAGATTCAATTGCTTGCAACACCAATTAATGTGTGTGAAAAGTAAATAGTAGTCGATCTTTTGCATAGTATAATCCATTATAATATGTGTGTGGTTCCAGGATCGATTCCCGGGTTGGTTCAAATATTTGTGTAACTAATCTACAAAGGTTTGTTTCGGAGTTTGGGTGTTTTCGATGGACAATATGTATATATTGAGAAACATATATAATATATTTATGTACGTCTATCAGTCGTCTAGATCCCACAGCACAAGCTTATATTAGTTTAATTTGGGCTAGATGATCTTGTGCGAGAATGTGCACAAATATTTATTTATTCAATGAGAGTATCAAAATAGTGAAGCGCTCGTGGCCCCGCGGACTCAGTGTTCTATAAACGATCACTGTAGTAAGCAACTTTCTCTATGACCAGTCCTTGGATGGGTGACCATCCATTTGACCACTTTATGACATTTGTTTGAGCGTTTCCGTGCTTCGGGAGGCACGTTAAGGCATTGGTCCCGGTTGCCAGTAAAATGGCAGTCTTTCAACCAAGTTGAAGGCCTTTTAAGGCGGCTTGAAAAATTTCAAAAGCAGGCAGTCACAACCTGCGCCTGGTCAGCTAACACGGCAATACGGCTCACCACCACTACGAGGGACAAATTCAAAAAAAAAGTGAAATGTGGGCAAATAATAATATGCCCCTGCCTACCCCTTTAGAGATAAAAGGCGTGTCCATTATGTATGAATGTATCAAAATAGATTGTTTTATAAAGGCCTAGAGATGATGTAAAAACTAATCAGACTACCGCTAAATATAATATGAAATATTCAGTACTCATACACTTCAGTATCAAGGTTAATAGGAGGTTTTAAAATAATATAGAGAGCTCGTAATTTTTTTTTCATACATACATAATATCTTGTTTCACAAAGGATGATGTTTATTTATATGAGAGTAGGGACCAGTCAGATACCTTTGTTCCTCGCCTCACCTGTCGTGGGTGTCGTAAAACAAATCACAACGAAGCCCCTGTTTTTTTCAGGTGTCTCTACAGTGATTTGGCACAATTTTTTTCGATTAAAGTTGTAATCTTTTTCATAAAAAGGAGCAGATGATTGTGGTTTTACATCAGTCTATGTCAATCCACTTTCTGTAATGGGTGTACTATTATAGTACTACGAATAATATATAAACTTGGTACTTATCAAATTAATACTAAAAATAAAAAATAAATGTTTATTTGTACTTAATTGAACAATTCTGTTTGAAAAATTATATATTTGTTTTGAAGTAACATTAAGCTATGTATATGTTACTAACCAAGCGTACGGTGCAGAACATTGTCACGTTAATGTGAACTTTACATAGGTATTTTAAAATTTTCAGTGATATTTCTATTAACCCATCCAGTTAAATCAGTTAATTTAATTTGTTGTCCGTATTTTAAAACCCAACGAGCAAACCAAGGTCTTTTTATCTTCATTTTAGCCCCTCTCTATAAAATAGAGTGCAGAGGGGCTTATGGCGAGACTCTGTCAGTTGCATTAAACTAGGTCACTGGGTCACGTGTATCATCTGTTCAAAGTTTGAAATAAAACAAAAATGACAACGTCAATCGGATTGAACTTTCACTTTCACTATAAACGTGTTAGTCTGGAGAGAACGATCTCACGGCTTTTTATTTGTTCTTAGCATCCTGTTCTATACAGGTATGTAATACTATATCATTATCTTTGATACAAGGTACCAAAGTTAATTACTTACGTAAATGCATAAATGCTAATAATTGGACATAGAAGCAGCCACTTCAATTTCGTTAATTTGCTGAGATTATCTCCTCATGTTAGTAATGTCTATACATTTCTTACATGTTCAGAAAATTATCGTTCACAACTATCGCATGTAAAGATATTGATGATGCTATTAGACGTACGTGCCAATCGTTCCAGTAAAGCTGAATCAGCCCATAAAACAAGGGCCTAGCGTTGTAACACAAATCGTTCGGTATCCTTCAAATACCCTACGCAGCGCCGCGTTACATCCTTAGCTTACACAAGATTCTAATTTTATTATTCTCTAGTAGTAATAAATTTGACATATTGGGTTAACGGGTTGAATGCTATATTGGAGAGGTATCTATTCATATAACTACGTATACTTACATCTTACTAGCTACTCCAGTGAACTTTGGACCGCTATTTTCTTTTTATATTTTTCTGTAAATTTTCTTCTATGCAAATCTTTTCCTGACAATAACAAAAACAAAAAAAAGTACCCAATTTGATGCAGTGACTCGGAAACTATGCGCGTAGGTATATACACATAGTAAACATTTGGGAGTTCCACATTTTTTATTTACATAGATAAGAATCAACAACAATATCGTACCAACTTGCACTTGCAGTAATAGATTAGACGGGTTCAAACGATTGAACAGATTTTGTCTAAACATAGGTGCCTCGCTTTTTAAGAATAAACGTGGGTTGTTACTAAATCCATGGTTTATGAAAATTCTACAATTAACTAAAAGGAATTAACAATTTCTCGGACGATCGACGAAGATTTGATTTATTCTAATTATGCAGTTCATAAAACTAGTCTTATGTCTATTTAACCCTCGAAGTTAAACTTATTTGTATTTTTTAGTTGAAATGTTATCTAAAATAGATACACTACACTACACGGCATATTTTACGCATTTTGATCCGAAGCAAATTAGGCAAGGGTTGCTTTAACGATATAGGACCTGTAACGGACGGGCATCAAACACGTATAAAGCGTTTGAAATCATCTATAAAACAGTTTATTTTCATATTACATCCCTGCTTGTGAACTCAATAATAAAATTTTATATGAGCCATACAGGTATGTAAAATACATTATTTGTGTTGCTTTTTATACCTTACAAAACAGTTTATGTATACTGTTTATTGATTAAATGTGGCATCGATTTCCTTATTTATCTTGTTTGGAAGCTAAACTGAATTTGTCGTCCCAAACTTACGTTAAATTATTAACTACCTACCTACATTTTTTAAAAACTTCATTTCAACGTTGAATGTCATCAATCGCATTATACAAACTCGAAAACAAAAGCAATTTCCACATCACATTTGAAATCGTTGAAGGCATCAGCTGTGATGTTGAAATTGTATTTGTTTTCGAATTACAAACAAAAATTGTACAATATAAAGCCAAGTAAGGAAGGGTAAACGAAGATGTACTCATTATTAATATTATTACATCAATATTTTAAAATGATGATAAAGATCATGAATTGCATCATGATCTATATTATTTTCATTTTTTAGAGTCTGCTGAACCTTAGGTAATGTCATGATTATTAAAGAAATTACAGGTGGGTCTTACAATATAGAACAAAGTTTGGTTTATATTTTAAGATCTGGGTAGGTCGGTAGGTACCAACCTATATCGTAGATGGGAAAAACATTACTGTCTGAATAAAGTATAGTGTACTGTTGTCGAAAGCCTTAATCAATAAGCTCATCAAATTCATCATCAAATCAGCCTACAGCAGTCCACTGCTGGACGTAGGCCTCTCCTAAATTACGCCACAATACATGGTCCTACGCCTTCCGCATCCAGTCAGTCCCTGCTTTATCTAGTCATCTATAGACTTTAAAATAAAAATCCTTATGCTGAGAACCTACGTAATAAAAGTTATATATCAGCACTGAAATAAAGAGAAAGACTTGTCATAATCCCAAGCCACGGCGCCATACTGTCGGGCGAGTCGCATCGTACTAGCAGTCTGGCTGGCGCCAACAAAGAAGTTTGGCGGCGGTATCTACATCTGTGAGCAGCATCCCTTAATGTCAACACGGGGTCACTGAACCCAACTGACCCCTAAATTGTATTGGCACAGTGTCTCACGTAATGAAAGTATTTATAGTGACTAGAAGGTGTATTTATCTCGGCAAAGGTTTATTTATACACTGCCGAAGTGTTTTTGGAGTGTAGGCACTGTGTCTTTAAATTATTGTAATACGAAAGTCCTAGAAAACAAGTAATAGATTATGTAATGGGTATAGAATATATAATGGCTTAGAAATTTTTGAAATTTTAAAGAACCAATAATATCTATATAAAAGCTATATATACGTTACCAACACTAAAAAATTGCAACAAAAAAGTCAGGCAATTGCCTTACTTTTTATATATGCTACCATAGATAATTTCATAGAAATTCTATTTTTTAATGTTTAAAATATCTGCTGTTTTTGAAAACCGTGATGTTCGTGCATGACGTGTCTATTATAATACGTCGTTGAGTAAAATAATTAAATAGTTAACGACCAAGATGTGTTGTCCGTGGTATTCTTTTGCATCGTCGCGTCCATAAGATACGATATTGAGTAATAATACCCCCAACGAAGCAAATTTAATAATGAATTCTGATAACATTTTATTCCAATTACAGCTGTCATTCTAATATGATTTTTGTTCAGATGATTCTGAACATAGCTATGTTGCCTCTACAATATTGACGTTGACTGTACCACAGAGGAAGGATAAAGTGCTAGGTATCTTTGTATTCCTCTTTTGCCGACACAAAAACTACGCTAACCACACATATTTTATTCTGTATGGCCATCAAATTCGCAATAACATACACGTAACAGTCCATTTTCTCGAAAGTGCCGTCTCTAAGATATCTACTTAGAATACATTATATATTTTATTCAGCGTAAAGCTTCTAAGAACCTGACAAAGAAAACCCTTTCTATACTAATATTATAAAGAGGAAAGATTTGTTTTTTTGTTTGTTTGTTTGTAACGAATAGGCTCCGGAACTACTGGACCGATTTGAAAAATTCTTTCACTGTTGGAAAGCTACACTCTCTGCGGGTAACATAAGCTATATTTTATTCCCGTATTCCCACGGGAACGGGAACTACGCGGGTGAAACCGCGTGACGTCAGCTAGTCTTTTATATTTTACTTCTACTGATGAACTCAGTTGCAAACACCCCTTAATGAAATTATGAGCATAAATTAAATGACATGGTCAGAAATTCCAGGCTTTACATACTTATCAGACTTATCGCCATCATGTTCTAGTGCAATGAAACCTTTCCCTTGTACGAAAGCACAACTGCACAGCATAATTTATAGTAATTTATTCACATACAGTTTAAACGGAAATTGACAACATGTACTAGAATTTTAATGTAGATACCATAAGCTGTTAATGTGTTAAGTACAATCAACAACAAAGAGTACCTAGTATAAAAAGCAATTCGAACGCGACATAAGTCGGTGTTTGAAGAATAAAATGGTTGAATAAAATTCCTTCAACAATCGTAATTATGTTTCAAAGCTTGATGTAGGTCAACTCCGTGAGCTGAATAACAGATTTCCATACCTTTGAAATTAGCGTATCGTAAATTAGTTTGGGTATTATAGTAGGTGTGTTTGTTCTTCCAAAACTAACGCCTGTGTGTAAAATACAAACATAGAGAGAGTTCCCACTGACTCTTTAATCGTATTTTAATCTAGTTTTGGTTTGTATTTGGTTTAATCCAAACTTAGATTACTACAGCGTAGGTACACAGTAAGTTTGCTGCGGCATTACACAGAGCTTAGAACCTTTACTCACTTTCAAAATCGTCAATGCATTTTAGTTTACAAGTCTATGTCAAAAAACCTATGTCACATGGTAATAGTGTAGCTTCCTAACAGTGGAAATTGTTTTTTAAATCGATCCAATGTTTTCGGAGCCTCTTCAATGCAAACAAGCAAGCAAACTTTGAACTTTTTCCTCTTTTTAATATTTGTATAAATAAAAATACCTATTTATTAACACAAAGAAATAATAAAAAATAAATTTTTATAACAGAAAGAAAGGCTTATCCAATTTGCGTCATCACACAATACCCTTCATAATACTGTTACGTAAACCTCAGAAATCCCCAAAAAGCTTTATTTTGAAATGATTATTTTTTATAAAAGGAATAATAAGTATTTACTTAACACACTTCCATTTGTCAAAACTCTCTTAATGTTGTTCCCAGAAGAAATTTAGCTAATCCCGTTCCGCTTGAAAGTTCACCTCCCTTATTTATTCAATCAATGTTATCCATTTTGGGACTACAGATAAACAAAATATTTCAGGAGAGATTTCGCTTTTAGCAAAGTCGTTACTTAGAAATTATTCGTAACTTAGAAATTATTCTCAAATTTAGAATGCCTTCTTCAAATGTTTTTAGTAAGTAAATATTTGTGTTGTTCAACAATGTAATTAAGATGAATAATATTGTACATAGTTTTCTTTGTCTCATTCCATTATTTGTTATAGAAGTCTCAAATTTTAAAATAAACAAGAAGGGCGCACCTTTTATTCTTTCCTACTAATATTTATAAATGTGAAATTTTGTGAAGATATTTGGATGTTTGTTGCTTGATCACGCTCTAACGGATGAACGGATCTAGCTGAAATTTGGTACACGGATTGATTATAATCTGAAATAACACATTTTCATACCGGGAATTACGTCCCCATGGGAAGCGGAAACGGGAACAAAATATTACGCTGAAGCTGCGAGCATCAGCTATTAGTATAATTTAAGGTGTTGGAATTTTATTACTACACCCGCACTCCATAACTGATCCTTGTAACTCAGGATTTACACATCAATAACCAAAACTAGAAAAAAAAACATACATCAATACTCGTCCGTTACTTAACAGAGGCATCACGTGCAGTTCAAGTTGGCATGCCCTCAAATCTCGGTAGTACCCCATCGCCCCTTTAAGTATGACAAACAATTTCTTTTTTTTACTATTAAGGTTGCATGTGACGGACAGTGGTTATCCAACCCACTGTTGAAAATTTTGAAAATTTTTCAACCTCTCATAAGTCCTTCAACTTGGCTTAACGACTGTCATGTTACCCGGTATCAACACCTTAATGTTATTTCCAAAGCACAGAAACTCTTACAAACAAATAAATGTTTCTATAATAATTTCTAAACTTAATCCACAAATGTGTCACAAGTGTCGAACCCTTGTCAAAAATCTGCCATTCAACTAATTACAAATGAATGCAAAATATCATCAAATGCCCAACCCCAGCATGTCAGATATTTGCAATTTAACTTCACTTGTCTCCACGCAGCCGGTGCTGGATGGGTGTTAAGCACGAAGTGATTAAATCTGCATGAACAATCGTGGAGCTCAGTCAAAAGATAATGACTGTATCCTCGTTGAATGAAACATAAGTACTGTCTTTTGGCGCCATCGATATGTCTTTGTCCTTTTGTCAGTGTTTGCAAATCAATGTCAAAGGTACTTTCTGTATTAGAAACTCATTCATTGTTTCATTTTAAGGTTTTCTGTAGATGGTGTCTTAATAAATACTGATGACGCACTACAGTTATAATTAATTTCTAGAAGTTCTAATTTTCTTTGAAACTCGCTTCGTTACATGAAGCGAGTTTTCAACAAGAAAATAATCTGTCATACTGTCTCATAATGATATATTATGTATTGTATAATTGCCGTAGTATATGAGGGTTAACATTGTTTTCACCTGAGTAGTGCACAAAACTAAGAGGTTTTAGACTACTTGTAGACTTTACTCCGTATCTTGAAGAGTTATGATTTATTTACAAATCTACTTACCTATTGCGAATGTTTTGCTGTCATATATATGTGGGATTTTGTTCAAAATAAAGCGACTGTGGATCTTCAACTTCTTTTTAATGAACGTCTTCAAAATTCCTACTTATAAGCACACCGTTGTTGATTGTTGGTGAACACCTTGATAATCATTCTACGACTCCCCGGTCTCCGGACACTCATATGTTCATCCCATTCATTCGTCTCGGTCACTACTCTCACTCAATATTCAATACTTCGTTCACAATGTTTTCTTTCATGCATCACGCTTACAATCAATTCCACATTTATATCGACTACTCAAAACCACAATTGTGAATAGGTGTATACTTTGTTTAATTATTAAAATTACAAACAGAATAGATTCGCAATAAACAACTTTTTTTGCAAAAATAATGTACAAAGTAATGAAAACAGAAAGTTTAACGAAGTTGGTAATAATTTTCTTTAAAATATGCATATTATGTAACTTTAGGAAAAGCGTCTTTGTTTATGTACAGGGGTAATAAATAAACGGATTATAGTATGTACGCTCCAACATGATTTAACCAAAAGCCTTGAAAGCTGTCCCTTCTAAACCTTTTTTATTGAAGAAACTTTTATATCCTTTTTATACGGAAAAATAAACCGCGGGTAAAATAGCGAGGAGGCGCTAGTAAGATGTTAAAATTTAACGCGCTCTAAGTAGATTACTCGTAAATATGTACAAGTTTTTCTGAAAAAGATAAAGATATTTTTTATACTTTTAATAGAATTAAGCGACTTTTTGATGTTGAAGCGTTTTAAAGAACTATCAGCCACACAAAAGAAACTACATAAATGAGAAATGAAGGCTCTTTATTTTTTTTATAAATTTACTTCGTTATGGTTTCTCTTCGCGAAAAAACGGAGATAACCGTGGACTACATCGAAGACTAGAAGGCATCAAGTCCTCAGTATGCGATTGTACTGGCGAATAACTGGAACAATAATGGTTGTCACCACCGGCTAAATTTCAACATTCAAAGCTCAGTGTGCTATGGAGTCCTAACAGCAACCTCGAGACCCTAGCCAGCCTCATCTGCTGTAGTCCACCTGATAACTGACTGATGAAGTCATGGCGCCAATGTGAAGCAGACAATAAATGTATTGTGGCGTGAACTGGGAGAAGCTTACGTCTCGCAGCTGAACTGCTTTAGGCTGATTTGATTGGAAGCTCAGTGTTATACCCAGGTTTTTAGCGACACAACGATAGCCAAGGATCGATATAGGAGTAGGAAAATCACCGGGGATATGGACGTCAAGCCACGCATATACCGTCATACCTGCCGCCTATACCGTTAGCTGAGCAGTAATTACTCCTGCTAAGTTACAAATGCAGATCTATAAAACTATCATTAGAATAGAATAGAATAGAATAGAATAAAACTTTATTTTTAACGAGGTGTACTCGTTAAAAACTATTTACAAAATACATTAGGTCTGTGATATTACAAACATGCTGCAAGAGGGCAGCTTTGGGTGATATGGTCACGATATTATTATCGCTCTATAGAGCCTCTATCGGGTCGAAGCAGAAGAGACTCAAAAAGTCATGACTTGACTATGAAGAATGACATAATATATTGCGCAGCGTTTGGCCTTATTACTCGTACAACAGTTGCCAAAGACAATGAGAAATGGAAATAGACTAGGAAAGCGGACCCAAGTATCCAATCTACGGCTACGGATAACTAGGATTAGTGCTCGTGATAATGATCGTGACATTACTTATAAGCAAGATTTTAAATAGCAGACTGAAGTCGAGACTCCAGACTGTATCAAGTGTATAAACGAGGGAGCTTAGGGGAAGTGCGAAGAACAATAGAGCCCGCATGACGACGACATTTCGTTTCTACTAAAGCGATTGCTTCTAACTGCCGTAAAGTTATAAAGTTGAAGTAATTTCCTGCCTTCAGGCATGTGTTGTATAAATGTTTTCACAGTTATTATAACAAAATCTAAATGTTCTTAATGCTCCATGACCGGAATATAAAGGGGCTAATATCCTTTACTGTTTTGTTTTGTTGCTGAGATTAGAGTTTGTTCTATGATGGTGAAAAGGGTAATAGATGTACCTAAATATATGCTCGTATAATGAATTTTGTTATAATAGAGATTAAACAATAACACTTCCCACGAAAGTACACATGTCATGACTCATGATCCTTGAAAGTATAAAGTTGAATATTTCGTTTCAAAATTCAATAATTTAAAGTCTTCTTTTCAAACTTAATCAAACCATTACTTAGTATGTTTGCCATTACGTTTCGTTTAAATTTAGACCTGGCAAGGAACAAATAAGTTGCATTTGCTTTTCAATCACGATTTCAACTTGGACCTTTGCCCAATAAATCTCATTAGGATTATTGGAAACGCTTGTTTGTGAATTTGTTTGATGCTACACCTATTGAATAGCATTTAGCTGTATCAACTGCTATAGTGACTGAGGTTGAATTGAAGTTTCAATCAATGTCAAATCAGTATTGGCAGTTTACTATTTGGACGTAGGTCGCCGTCTAATTTACGCGTAATATAAAATTTTATTATAGCATATATTATTTTCGAACAACATACCTAGTCTTCAATTTATTAAATAATTTCAATGGTTCCAAAGTTTATATTAGTATACAAAGTTAGTATTACAAACCGTTTAACTCACATTCTAGTGATCATTTAACCTTACTATAATAGCTTACTCACATAACAGAAATAAATGTACTGAGAGAAGGCTCTTTGTTATATAACAGAGAGAATATTGATAGGTTTCATACCTGTAGACATTCTGTCTCTATTGTGTTGTCGAATAACTTGTTAATATTTAGTACGCTTTGAGCTGTATATTGCTTTTGTATTGAAGAACAACTTTGTCACTGAAAACTTTAACAAAACTCTAACTTCAAAAATAACATGCAAAACATATTTGACCTATTTCTATGGTAACTACTCTCTTTTATTATTCTGAATGCAAGGAGGCCGCAATGAAACTTCTCTTAAAAAACAGCAATCTGGTAGGTATGTACCTTCTAAATAGGTTGTTTATAATATTTTGTTCTGAAGTTGGCAGAATATAATAAAAAAAACGACCAGCGCCATCTATTGAAAAAATCACTTTTTAAAGCTGTTTTATTCTTATTGCTTTTATGAAAAAAGTGTAAAAAGTAGCCCAAAACCATCTCTGAATCCTATTGTATATCGTGTCCAAAATTGAGCTCAGTCGATTCAATAAATTTTGAGTTTTTAATAAGTACTTAAACGCACACAACATTGATATATATATATATATATATATATATATATATATATATATATATATATATATATATATATATATATATATATATATATATAGATAGATAGATTATTTTATGTGTTTGATGTGATTGTTTGTACGTATATGTTTTGCCCTCGATCGGTTAACAATTAATTGTAAGAGTAGAAAAAATATTCTTAATTGTGTCTAACACTGCATCATAGGGTTTTATTAAATTTCTAAAACAGTGAACAATGCATTAACAATATCAAAACAATAAATAGTAACCGTTTCATTAAACAAAATTTACTATTCCAAAACCTTTTATTTTCTCAAATTAAGTGTAACATGTGGTATTGGAAATCGATGTAATCAAAGTTCATTACAACATCTACGATAAATTTTATGTTTAGCATATTGTAAAACTTAAAGCCTTAAAAAAGAAAAAGAATTTAAAGCCCAGCAAGTAGCCAGATGAAAGAAATTTTCCAAGAAAATCTCTTCATAAAATTGTTAATGAATTGGTAATAAGATTACTCAGAGTTCAAACGCAAAAGCAGCTAGTTACAGTAAATGCAGGGTAGATTAAGATGTTCCGAGTAATATTATATATTAAAGTAAAGTCGGCACAACTGAAAGCCATGGCCGCTCTGATCCCGTAAAAAGCTGGCAAGCAGACTTTTACTAATTACACACCTTGACATTGCCTCATTTGCCACAGAATATGTAAGCAGATGAGATTAAACGTAATTAGCATGAATTTGTACAAAGGAAATGTTGTTATAACTATATTGGATGCATGAAAAAAGTAAGTAAAAGTATTATAGTATTAAACTAACTAAGTACCGTCGATCGTGGCATCTTTACTTTTCGTGAGCATCTTTACCTAAGCATACCCTGTACTAGTTTACATTAAATATTTTTTTATCTGTGACAGTTAGCACAATTTTACGCTTATTGGTAGATTTTATAATAAATTGTTGTAACCCAAAAAGTTTTTCGAGCTGGCAACTTCGTCAACTGTCAAAATAGTGTACTTTTTCATTGCATGTGGTCAATTAAGTTTGCTGTGTCACCGGCTAAAGATTGGTTTTTCTTGCAGAAAATACAGTTCAGATCAGTGAATTATATTAAATGTTATGGGAAATATTGTAACTATGATGTATCACTATTATTCAATCTTATAAAACTTTTATTTCTCGAGTTATTGGAAAAGGTAATGATGTTTGAGGTTAGGTAAAGTTACCTCATTTGGCACAAAGGCAACTTCATTTGGCACAAAGGCAACTTTACCTATCTACCTATGTGCCTATATTTCATGTTAACTAGTTAGGTAGTCATTTAATTATTTATCGTTTTGGAGAATTGTTCTGTTTCTGTTACGTGGTTCTTTAATAAATGAGGTTTTCAACAAAAAAGTTTTTTTTTTGACAACACTGATGACTTTCATACATTTTTATAAAATTTGAGAAATTCTTGTGGTAACTTTCCCTATGTATTGGTATTACCTATTTAAACAAAGATGGCTGCTTCAAAAATACATACATCGCTTTTTTAGCGCCAGGGCTATAAGTAACTTTAAATCGTGTGCAATCTGGGGCACACATTCCATGTATATAAAGACTAGGTAAAGTTGCCAAAAATGTGTCAATTTTACCCCGCTCATACTTTTGATGATTACAGCTATTCTATGTAGCTTTTTGTAGAATTACATAATTCAACCAAAAGAGACTGTCCTTTTTTACCAAATTGATCAAGCAAAACTTCCATGGCCAGCTTCATGTTGGAGTAAATTGCATAAAAGTCAAAAAATATGGTAAAGTTGCCAAGATTGACGGTATTACTTTTTGGAATGCCATTTTGAACATTTTAACACTGAAGAAAAAACATGTGATTGTTAGGGTTTCGTAGCCAAATGGCAAAAACGGAACCCTTATAGATTCGTCATGTCTGTCTGTCTGTCTGTCTGTCCGTCCGTGTGTCACCGCCACTTTTCTCCGAATCTATAAGGCCTATGCTATTGAAACTTGATAACTAGATGTATTCTGTGAACCGCATTAAGATTCTTATATAAAACTAGAAAAAAAGCAGTAAATTTTGGGGGTCCCCATACTCAGAACTGAAACTCAATTTTTTTTTTCATCAAACCCATACGTATGGGGTATCTATAGATAGGTCTTTAAAAATGCTATTTAGGTTTCTAAGATCATTTTTTTCTATAGTGAATAGTTTGCGCAAGAGACACTTCCAAAGGGGAAAAATGAGTGTCCCCCCCCCCTCTAACTTCTAAAGTAAGAGAATGATAAATCTAAAAAGAATATATGATGTACATTGCCATAAAAACTACCAACGAAAATTAGTTTCAACGAGATAGAGCTGGTAGTTCTTTTTAAATACGTCATAAACCGCAATACGTGTTAAGACATATACAAGTTACAACGAACTATAAGAACTTTTATATTATGTTACTTGCTACTACGAAACCCTTCATGGGCGAGCCCAACTCGCACTTGGCCGGTTTTTTTTTATATTGAAATGTCTTGAAACGTAATATATTACTAACAATAGAGTAGAGCTTAAAGTACCTAAGCTTGGCAGCAAAAATAGTTTTCTCTTTGTGTGCAAAGTGCAAATTTCTAAGCGACTGGAATAACATCATATTCGTCATAAATATTATAAAGGACGCCAAGGTTTCCTCGTAAAGCAAACCTTTTGATTCGCCGCTGGCTGATAAGCCAGGCAGCGCCGCATGCTCGTATGCATGCATTATGAGCTTCATAACGACAACATCAACCATTGTTGGAGCTTTTGATAAGCTTCTAAAATCCAGCTTTGTTATATAAAGTCCCCTTGAGAAATCCACTGATTCAACGAAATTCCAATAATATAAACATCACTGAGCAGCATTCAAAAACAAAGACGGTCATGGCCAACGCCCAATCATTTTAGGATTGTTTCAAACAAAATGTTCATCAATTTTCAAAATACTTCTGAGACAAAATAAATTTCAACATTGTCGTTAAATCTATCAAAACTGTCTCAAGTTTACTGAGTGATATGTTTGTGAACATTTTATTGATGGTTTGACGGTAGCTCGGCCATTTATTTACAGCTGGACCCAAATAAATCAGACTCCACAGAGTTGGGAAAACTGTGATCATTCATTTTAAATTCGAAGTATTCGTACTATGACAGCTATTTTGTTTGTCGGATTCAGAGTTTGATATAAAGATAAAATTTGTATAGATATTCAGCTATATTCAAATTTGTAGGTTTACTTATAAGCTGCTAGCAAGTGAAGCTTCATGCTTGCTACTTGCCTTATGATCATGCTAAACTTGTGTTGGTCAAAAACTAATGAGTACAATGCAGTTAAAACACTTAAATGATATTAGACCAGACGGTTTTTTTTAACGTGAGTGAAAATCTTCATGGGTGCTATGCCGGACTCCTACCGACTAAAAAACCTCACGTAACGCCCAACAGCCTATGGTTGGGAGCCCCGGGTAAGCCCTCAGAAGGATGTCCCAGGACTCCCAACAGACCCACGGCCGCCAATGCGGCCTCGCCGAGGGGGTGGTTCGGGTGCTATCCCGCGTCTTTGAGGGGTTTCGTGTGTGATCCCGCTTTTAAGGCGTACGCGAATCTCTCACGGCACGCTGCCGTCATGGGCCTGCTTCTGTAAGGACGGTGAGCAGCCCTCTCACCGTCCGCAGGCCCCAGTCATGGAGGCCGATAGTCTTCGGCGAAGACACGTCGACGTCGTCTGCGGAATTCGGGTGGGAGAGTTCTCTCCCATTCCCGCCCCGCCGCCGCCGTCTCTTTCACGAACATGAGCTCGCGAAAAAGAGGCGGCGCAGTCCCACATACTCCCGCTGGAGATCATGGCTCGCACTATGGTCTCGAGCGAGAGAGTGTCCACGTCCAGACCCACTGATTAGACCAGACGGTAAAGTTATTCAGCGGATAAGGGTTTACTTATATGCATCCATTGATTTGGTAACAACCCCCATACTTTAGATCGTCAACAACAAAGATCACTTTTATAGCTTTACACGTTATCCAAAGCAGCAAAGAACAATAAAATTAAAGCTTTCCGATATCTTCTTGCAGAACCTATTTGCCCTAAAAGACTACAAAAAATATTACCGTAATATCCTCAATGCAATGACTTTGTTTGTATTATTGTAAGATTTTAACTATTTGAAATCCTTTTTTTTTACTTATTTGGGATATCCTTCCGAGAGCTTACCCGGGGCTTCCAATCGTAGGTAGGAAACGTGTGGTTTTTAGTCTGTAGGAGCCCCGGCAGAGCATCCCTGTAGAATTTTCCTCACGTTAAAAAAAAACTTTAATTGTACGATTCTCCCTTTGAGTTCACCTTCGTGTAAATATCGGGTATCAGCGAATTACACGAAATTCGCGTTTAATACGGGTCATATTACAAACCCTGATGATATAATGTATTATAGTTCAGTAAGCAGCAATACTGCGGTCAGGAGGGCGGAAGCCGTACCAATGGCCGACCGAGTATTTCGCTTGAAACCGGAACACACCCTTGAAGTGCTTCCTTCAATTTACCTAGTTTATACCTCAACACAGTAACTTAGTTACGCAGTATAAATTGCTGTTATACAAATGTTTTCTCGCCTTTTATTAGTTTTATCGTTGTAGGTAAATTAAGCTGAGGTTGAATACGCTACATATCTACCTGTGTAAAAATCAATGTAAAATAACCGTAGTATCTTTAACACAGAAAGTAAAAAAAAATAACAAAAAAGAAACCGACTTCAAACAAAACTAAAAACCGAAAAATAAAATTTACTTAGCACAAAGTTACTATTATTCTAAGTTACTATATTCTGATTTATCAGATATCATGAAATATAACCAACGCAATGGTTATTATTATAGGCATTAGGTAGGTATTACCAATGCAATGGTTATTATTATAGACATTAGGTAGGTACTGTATTTTTTGGCAAACTAGCTTGAGCCGTAAATATTTTACACTTAATTGATTTCTTTTTCAAATTTACTTGTAATATTCTTTTAACTTTTGATAGCATTACAGATCTCTGGCATTATAGTCCATATTTTGTATTAAATTAATATTTATAGTTGTTTTATGTAATTTATAAATCTCACTCGTCTGCTTCTGTCAGTCACAATAGAAAACAAAACGTTTCCATTAAGTAATGAACGATAAATACAACTCAAACTCAAAATATTCAAAGCAGCTTACCAAATTTGTATACACCAGTCATCTGTCAGTAATAACAATATAGAAAGCATCGATTATACCCGCATTTTCAATTATCCATAACAAAAGGGACGTAACCATTGTCATATGCATGCTCCTCAGCTAGAACGTTCAACAATACCATGTTACACAACATAACACATTATTTTTTACACAAACATGGGACAAAAAATGAAGATTATAACGTGAATCGTAAAAGCCATTAGGCATGACAAATAGGCCCGCGGATTATACACAAAATATCATGTTCTATGCAGTACTTACGGCCTATTTATGGTACATTTATTATTAGTAATCTAGTCATACTAATCCACCGATGTGTTAGTGATTTATGATTCTACATCTGTCTGTTTAAATTGATTGTTAGATTTATTATATTGATCGTAACATACTATTGAAATGGTACTAGAGAAATACTTATTGTTCATTATTGTTTGCGGGTCTTTTTCGCGTATACCTACATTTCAAACTTTACTCACCTCTCGACGTTTCGGTTATGTTGCAATAGCCGTGGACACGAGTATACGCGAAAAAGACCCGCAATCAATAATGTGTAGCGCAAGTCGTGTGTGTTTAAAAACTTTACTTTAATTGCTATTTGAGAGAAGTAAATTAAATTATACACGCACGACAGGTGTATAAATATACAGAGTGCCAACACTGTATTTTATACACCTGTCGCCTTATTAATTTTAATGGTAAGTTTTCAAGCAATGTATCCAATTAGTCTTTAGAGCAATTTCCGACTGTCAAAGTATATTATGTATATTTTGAACAGAACAACATCAACAGCGCCTTCCTTATAGAAAGCAAGGGGACAATTTCAATCCCTCAGACTGGTGTTTAGTTTTTTTACATTATGGAAGTGACTGCAGGCTATAAACCTCACAATCCTTTTATATCAAACCAGCATACGTCACGCAGTTTGACCCGCGTAGCTTCCATTCACGTGGGAATACAGGAATAAAATATAACCTATGTTCACCGGAAAGAGTGTAGCTTCCCAACAGTAAAAGAATTTTTCAAATCGGTCCGGTAGTTTCGGAGTCTATTCGATGCAAACAAACAAACAATAAAATCTTTCCTCTTTCATATTAGTTTAGACGAACAACATCATCAACGCCTTCCTTAGAGCAAGCAAGGGGTCAATGTAATCCCTCATACTAGTGTTTAGTTTTTTTTACATTATAGGAAATGACTGCTATCAACCTAACAATTCTTTTATATCAAATCAGCCTATTACTGTCCTAAATTCATTTTCGCCTTATTGTAGCACGGTAACCAGACAGGTTGGTACCGAGTTTGTTTCGACTTTTGCGTCTCTTGACCTCGTTTGCTAGCCAGCTGGCTCATCGTTTGCAGGTGACGCTGGCTTAGGCCCCGAGGATATTATTAGGACCTCCTCGCACGTATCAAAAGAAAGCAATATTCCTCTTTGTATATCATAACGTCATATAAAACAAATTCATTCAAATCATGTTAATAAATGACCACTTGTAAGGATGTAAGAGGGATAACGTTGCTCGATAAATCCTGCTAACGATACTAATTAATCGTATTAAGGAAATTAAGTGATAAATTAGGAGGGACTAGAGTGGCTTTTTATATCGACGCGTGCTATAAAAGAGATTTGTTGTACATTTCGAAGATACTTCAGGTTTTTTAAAAGTGACTTTGGTTTATATACTGTAACTAACTATGCTTCCTCTTCCCAACTCTCGTTTCCCAAAACGCCTAAAACTTTTCCCCTATTTCACTTACTACTAGTGAAATTTTGAAAATCTCCTTTCTTTGTAGGTGCCTAAATATTATAAGCTATAGCGGTAGCTTACCCTAAAAATTCTAAGTTTCTACGTGAAAGAGTTTGGTTTGGGTGGATAGACTTAGTTTTACCAAAATTGCTGGCCAAGGCAAAGATTCATCTATTTTACATGGGATTAAAACTTGTATGCTCACCTAGTTGCTGCAAATGAATTTGTTAAACTTCAAAAAATAATTTCCTTTCTAAGAAATATGGGTTCATGTGACCACAAGAGTGGACCTTCTACAGACTCTCAAGGGTAACATAAAACTACAGAGCGGTAACCCTGTAATTCTCGGTCTGCTACCAGCAAGCATTATTTTTCAATTTCGCCGTCACACATATTTCCTTTCCTTACTTAATACACTCACGGTTGAGAGGTACTCTGGGGAACCAACAAATTGTTACAACTCAGGCGTTAGTTTTATTATGGTGCAGATCAATGAAAATTAACAGCCTAGGAGATACGTTTACAGAACTATGCAGAACCGATTTTTTTAATATCAATAATTGGGCAGATAAGTTTCCGGCTAACTGATGGAAAGTATTAAGTACCGTAATCAGAATGTTCGCAACACTAGCGTGGCTATATACGCGCTGCCGACCAAGGCGCAAATCAATCAGTCGATTCAACCCCTCGCAATCCACTGCTGGAAGTAGGCATCTCAGAAAGGTGAAAACCATACACACGAATCAGAAACGGGTACATCCACAATCAGACGCTTATTTAATAAGCGATCACATACATAAAATGTAAACAAAGTACACGCTCAAAAACAACCCAGTTCTGCACATAATATATTTGTTGAATAAAATAAAAACCAAATCCTACACCGCCAGCATATTCCTCAGGGATATTAGCAGCTACACACAGTCATAGGTAAATCACTCTACTCCAAATTACGCAATATTTATGCACTGCTAGTCATACATATGTATTATCAAGCCTTTATTAGCAAATAGGTAGGCTGAGGTATACAAACTTCACCATTGGATAGGCGGATTGGTATAACGGTTTGTGCTCTGAGGAATTGTTTGACATGATGCCTACGGCTACATTCTATCATCGCACCGCTCGCCATAGACAGGGTGTTCATCCTCACATGTTGCATCCGGAGCCCTCGAGCACGGTTAGATCCGATAGAGGCTTTCTACCGCGCACGCTTATTTTGTGGAATGATCTCCCTGCCTCGGTTTTCCCAAACGCCTACAGTATGGGGTTCTTCAAGAGGGGTCTTAGAAGGTTTTTACAGGGTCGGCAGCGCGAGTGTGGCGCCTCTGGTGTTGCAAACGTCCATAGGCTGCGGTGACCACCGGTACATCTGGTGGGCCGTGTGCTTGTCTACCACCTTAGTGGTTTAAAAAAAAAGGCGCAGCTTGAGCCTACCCGTTTTTTTTTTCAAGCCCCTGTAAGGTCTTTATATCATTGGCAACCGAAACCGACAGTTTATTTTGTCAACGCTCGTAATTGGAAATATCACAAACTGGTCACCCATCTGCAGAACCGCCCTAGCGTAAATTGCATGCAGTGAATATTTACAGTACACTGAATAAACGAGACTTCAAGCGCTATACATCATATTCTTAGTTATTGTGATAAAAATACAACTTTGCTGCTCCGTAAAGTTAATTGTAAACAAGTTTGCAGCTTCGTTAAGCAAATACACTCATATGTACTGAATATTCATTGTAATTTAATTCGTAGTGCGCATGTTAATGATGAATGTTTACACTGTTCAAATTTACTGGATAAGTTTACGAGTTCAATTTATTTTAACTACAAAGTAAGTATAATTGTAGCCTTATTAACGCCGTTATATTAATATTATATAAGTATTATTATTTACTTTATGTATACTCTTTTAATTTGCAATGATGAACTGAAGTTTTTTGAGTTTCTGTTAAATTCAGCTATGTAATAACTATTATTTTATATTTGCTTCAGCTAAACATAACGGATTAAACGAGTACATTTTAATCGCAACTTCAACGCTGTAGAATAGTTACTACAAAATCGCCACAAAGTCATAGATTTCTTCTATGACTTTGTGGCGATCCTACGACTTTCTTCCGAAGGCTTACCAGGCTCTCAACTGTAGACGGTGGTAGGGCACGTGTGGTTTTAGTCGTTAAGAGAACGCGTAAAAAGTTACTTTAGTGACCTGCGCCTGTCCACTTTAATATGGCAATACTGCTCACTACCCACAGAGCAACGCGCGCTTAGACAGTTCGCGTTGCTCTATGCTCACTACCTATTACCAAACTATTATTTAATCTGTGCTATTACTTTGGACAAATTCTAAAAGGGTGAAATTTGGGCTTAGAATATTTATAGTATATGCCTACCTCTTCGGGGACAAAGACGTGACCATATGTATGTAGTGGCAGGACTATAGTCACTGATCATGTTCTAAATAAAAAAGATTGATATCTTTGCCTCTATATTCCGAACACGATATACAACAGGCCGGTTATTATCACATTATTCTTCAGTATCGCATTAAAATTTCTTGCAACGATAATAATGCGATACGGAAAGAACTCCGAGGGTGCCTTGGGAATCTCACAACGTTCTTTGTGATCTAAATAAACACAGTACCTAATCAATACTTTCTTAGTTATTCACGGTTGATGTATAGATAAATGAAAGGCATTCTGAGGAATACCTTATCAACATGTTTAAGAATAACCTGATACAGACCTACATCGGAGCATCATAAAATGTACTATATTATAAACTTGCATTTCTATCGATAAAAAGAATCTTCATTAGACGTTCTTGGGTTCTTCAAGCGGAGCGTGAAGAGGCACATCATAGGGCCGCCAACTTGAGGGCCGCTTTATAGTCTTACAGACTGGCACGGTGGCCCCCAATCGCTTGATGTCGCTGTGACTTTCCATCGAATGGCGGCATCATTTTGGCGAGTCAAATATAAAACCAAAAAAAAGTAAAAAAATATTATGTTTAATAATAACATGCGCACGGATAAGTCTAAAACTTAGCTACACAAAAGCCTAGGTATGACACCATTTATACCAGAAATAAACTATTTGAAATGACAATCAATTGTAAATTTAAGTTCATTATAAAGAAAGGAGTATGCAAGTGACTCATCCACAAGAAACGAACAGGAGGAATACAATAAGAGACTTTATAGAATCCGTTTGTGATAGATACGGTAGATACAGTAAAATTTAACCTGACAAGCAATGTATCTTTGGCCCCAATACTCGCAATAATGTAGAACACACGTTACTGTAATCTGTCGAGACGGTCAACTCAACTAAATTATAACAAATAAACCTCAATTGTATCAGTCCAGTTCTCATTATGAGTCACGCCAATTTGAGCATTATGCTGATATTAACAATTTCTCTTGTCCTAACTGATTGACTGATTCACCCACATACAGTTCAAATCGCTGTGGATGGACATGGCTTTAATTTAACACATACTCGTAGATAGTTATTCTGAGGAGGTATTTACTAAGAAATGTTCTCTTCTAAATGATGCTCGCTGAATTCGGTTTTAGTTCCCGCTTCCCATGGGAACATTATTTCTCTCGCAGTTTTCAAAACGACTTGTATTGACAGTGGTCATCAAGTTCGTGACCCAATGATGCCTATTCACGCTCTGCTCGAAGATCTCTTGGTTGTAAGAGGAGGATTACTTCAATCGTTTTTTCTTTAAGAAACTTTCGTTTGAATTCTAATTTACTAGTCCCACTGTATTTTGAAGAGGTCAGGGTAAAGTGGTTGATTATTATATTTCCGAAAGTACTGTGGGATAACAATATTTCACGTGTAAAATAGTTCATCTACCATTTCAATTTTACAAATGATGAACTATGCATACTTGAAACGAATCATTAAACGCCATTGAATGTTATAAATCATACATTATTGAATTAGCAGTGACATTTTAACAATTCTGCTAACAACCCTTACGAATGCATGAAGAGATACCATGCGTATTAATACCCCAAGTTATAGCTGTATTGTGGAAGTTTTGGCATACAGAGTACGGCTCATCGACTTTAGCTAGAGGGGCGATCAGGAACGGCTATAAATTTAGACGGTGACGGATTAAATGGGCCGTTCACGCATTTTAAAACAAAGTTGAAAAGAGATTCAGAAGTTTTGCCGTTTCTCTGATTCACTTTATTCAACATCAGGTGTTCAGGATCTAAACTTAAATTTATAACATAACCAACGATGTAACTCGGACTTTTTAAACGTAAATCCGATATCCTATTTTACCAAACACTGGTTGGACTGTGACCACCATTAAATGATATGTTTACAATTTTCACGTGAAACCGCCGGTCTCACAATCTATTTTGAGGGTATTTTACGCCATACCCCGCTGGCTAGACGGGTTGGTATAAGATTTTATTTCGAAAAAACTCTACGCAATGGGTATTTTTGTAAAAGTGCTCCCTTTTACGGCACCTACGGGATAAATTGGTTCGGTGACAATCGTAGTCATTCTTAAAAAATATTGAAAATAACTAGACATAATTTAATTTGTCCCAAATGTAGTGCCTGAACTCACAGTGTTTCTGCAACGACTGAAAAATACAACCTCCACGTAAATGATGATGAAAATTGTGAAAAAGATATCGCACTGATAAATAAAAATCTTCTACCGTTTCGGAAATGAATATGCTTCCTCCAGTACGATTTCTTTAAATATTTTCAGTAGAGCGTTTTTAAAATAATAGGTAGGTACCATAATTTAAGAGCTCCATTTATTCAGCAACATTGTTTACTTGCGATGGTTGAAACGAAAGCAAACAAAAATAAACGAAAGCAACAAAGTACAAGACGTCTATTGAAAAGCATTTCTAAAAAAAGGGCAACATTTTCTTTTAGAAAAGTGGGCACACAATAAACAAGCGTTTACGAGGAGTCTAGTTCTTAGAGACCCAGCCATATAAAAACGGAAGGCGGGGTAACTAGCGAAGCTAGCCTTTAGACAATAGAGAGAAGTGTGCGTTGACTTCACATGTCGGGCTTGAACGAGGTGCTTGCTACTTTGTTGGCACTTTAGTACCGACTGAGCTTACTCAGTTCGTGAATCTGTCAGATGACGTACGTATCATAACTTATATTCACAATAGATCGAATGAGACTGGCAATGATGTTACACACATTGCAGCCGAAAAGTGACCCAAAACTCAAAATTCAGTAAGGTTTTTAAAACAACTAAAAAGAAGCTGAGATGAAGAAAAAAAAAAATCTTAAAAGTCTAATTTTGCAAAAAATCTTTACTATTGGTAGAGATTAGATATTGTGCAGGTATAATAAGAATACTTAAGTAATTATATCCTATTAATTCATCCAGCCATCAACTACAAGATTCGTAAACATAATTTTCAATTCAAAGGTTGCTTCAAATATTTAAACATTTGAAGCAACCTTTGCCGCATGTTGTACCTACTATGTGTCAAGCTTAAAATCGTATCGTAATACGATTAAGTATACAGTAAAATATTAAGAGTAATATATACCTTAAGTAAATAAATTTGTATGCATATGCAGCGGGGGAAGTTTGGTTACACATATTAAACAGTGTTTGTTTAATTTTTAGGCAGTTTCCTTTTTCTGCAAAAATAAGACTTGAATTCGGAGGAGTCTTTGAAATATTTCTGTGTGGAGGAGTCTTCATTTCATACTAATCACAAAATGTTGCTAAAGACTGCACTGTCTACACAAATTAAAAATGTACTAAGTGTTGTTTAGGAGCAATATAACACGCGAATTCTAAAAACAACGGATCTTTAGTTACCCTTTTCATGGACCTTTATATAGCTATTTACCTATCGTATAGTTTCAGAAGGGTAGGTATTCTTAAAATATACCTACCTGTAGCTTCATATACAAACACGAACAACGATGTAGGTATATTCAGGAATATAATGCAATCAAATTTGCAACTCATCACTCAGCAGCGCTCCAAAGGTCGGCTGTAATCATCAAAATATTTGACCAAGATTCAAACTACTGCAGAGGCAATTTACACCGATGGCACACTAATAAACACCCATACTTGTGTACTTAGGATAATTTTAATATATAAGAACAATTATTTTGTAAATAAATCAGTCATTACGTCTCACCCGACTTTGACTCACTCCATCCGGGCTATTCTTCAGTGCTGAAATAATTGTGGGTCGACCACTACCCTTTATGGTGTTCAGCGGCGAATCTGAAGAATAGGCCAACCACCTCACCTACCACCACTACCCCTCACTGTGGCCAAGACACCCTTAGCCTCAGCAGTCGTATGAGTCTGTGCGATTGGCAGTGAGTAATCTCTCCGCATCCTGGACATCCTTCCAACCATCCGTCTGCCACCTTAGGTCGCATGGTGCAGGCATCCCGTAACTATCTATCTATGTATATATTCACCACACTAGGTATATGCTAGGCTAGGGCCTTAGGGTACTAGGGACGTTAGGCTTAAAATCACACTATAGGGTAGAACAGAGCCTTAGCGAATTAGGCACGTTAGGGTTCAATAGGGACTTGCGTGTTAGGTAGGGCTCCGTAGGTTCTTACCTTACAGTTGTGCGCGTACAGTCGGTTACAATTAGGGTGACGGCTGTACATTGGTCCTTCGAGCAAAAAATAAATAAATAACATCGCGGTCCTCTCTTCTCCTGTAGGAATTGACGGTACGGACCTACCCTTCAGACGACTGCCGGCTGGTGTACTCAATAAAGCACCAGTTAGTCAGGAATATGGAGTACGTTGTACCTGTTTACCCTATAGCATCTCGTTGCGGATCGGTCATTGATTTCCCACAAGCGGGTTCCATCAATTGATTGAGAAGTCGCATCATCACGTACGAAAACGAGAAGAGCAGGGGTGACAAGTACGGACTTTCCTAGGGTAGGGACATTAGGCAGGAAGAAAGAAGAGCAACATGGAGATACCGGACATTAACGAAATAATCAAGAGCCAGGAAGCAGATTTCTATGAAATCAGGAGGATAATTACTAACATAAAAAAGGACTCTGCGGTAAGGAAAACCCAAAAATATATTGATGACAGAAGAAAATCACTTGATGAAGTTTTCCAGCGGGTTCAGACTAAGCACGAACGATTACAGGAACCGGAAGTGTTGTCATCTCATAAATACATAACTATGAACTACTTTGGCAACATACAGGCACACTATACCGAAGGATTAGAACACCTGAAAAAATGCGAGGAAAGGTTACAACTGGTTCAAAGTGTCTATGAACCAACAAATGACGTAGAGGAGGTTAACACACGTGTAGCAAGTAGCTCTAAAATGTTTATTCAGCAATTCCGAATGACACAAATTGGCAAAAAATTTTCACAAGCAAATACAGCTATTACAGAAAATAAACCGGTATGGTACTTAAAATCGCTTATGCAGTTATTGCAAAAACAGTGGCAAGAAATCGAAGAATCTCACATCGAATTATTATTAGAAGAAACTACATTCGAGAATAACTATTTCGTACAAAACCGCTTCGAAAACCTACAAAAAGATTATGAGATTTTGATTGAGATGTTAGAGGAGAAAATATTCCAACAATCGGACGAAAAAATTAGTTTTCCCAAGTCGACAGCCAAACTACCCCGGATATTCATATACCTGTTTTTTATGGAGACTACGACTCTTGGTGTACATTCAAAGATTTATTTAAAAAAATTATTCACGAAGATTTGTCATTATCGTATACAGAACAAATGCAATATCTGAAAACACACGTTAAAGGTGACGCAGCGCGACTCATACGTCACTTGGCGATAAGCGAAATAAACTATGAGACGGCATGGAAGTTGCTTACACAAAGATTTGATGACGAGCGTATGATTGTTTCTAGTTACATCGATAAGTTATTAAACTTACAAAAAATTTGTTCATCGAACCCATCATCTTTGAGGGATATGCATGACACCGTGAATGAGTGTCTTGAGGCATTAAAAAACCAAGGAGTAAACACCTCATCTTGGGATCCTCTGTTAATACGAATAATTAGTAGGAAATGGGACGATGAAACAGATGCTAAGTATGAAGAGCAGTTACAAAACTGTAACAAGTTACAACCATTCACTGAGTTGATGAAATTCTTGGAAAATCGCTTTAAATGTTTAAAATCTTACGACGTATCATCATCACACACAAAAAGTCAACGACCAGCTGCTGTACTAGTACAAACTCCAAACTCATCAAAATTGAAACGCTGTTGGTATTGTCATAGCATTGAACATACTATAAATCATTGCCCTAGTTTCAAAGCACTGAATGTCAACGAGCGAACCTCGACTGTGATCGATAAAAAGATGTGCAAACGTTGCTTAAACCATGACTATCAGAAAAAGTGTATGAGTGAAATATATAAGCAATGTGAAATTTGCAAAAATAAAGGTCACAACACACTGTTACATCGCACTTACGAACAAAATAACAAATCTCATTTTAGTACGAGAAAAAAATTATCAAAGCCTACTTCTACTGAGAAACAGCCAAATACGGCAACCTCTAGCTTGTCAGCGACGAATTTAGACACAAACAATACTACATTATTGGCAACTGCCTTAGTGAGAACAAAGTCTTATGATGGCATGCCACAACCACTGAGAGTACTGTGTGACCAAGGGTCAGAGGCTTCTTTTTGTACAGAAGAAGTAGCACAGCTCTTATCTTACCCATGACGAAAAGTCCAGACCGAAATAAAAGGTATTGGAGACGAAAACCCAAAGAAATCGAGTTATACAATCGATTTGACTCTACAACCAAGGTACTCTAGCGATTACCAACTACCAGTAACATTAATTGTACTACCAAAACTAACTAGTTCCTTACCTAGGAACGACTTACAACAAGTACAAGCAAATTGCTTGGACAACATACTTGTGGCAGACCCCACCTATTATAAAAAGGGATCTATAGATATTATATTAGGTGCCAAAGAATATAGTAGGATATTGCTACAGGGATTCAAACGGCTCCATGATGGAATAATCGCCCAAAATACAGAGTTCGGGTGGATTTTGTCTGGAGTATACCCCAACAACATAGATTGTGGTATAAAACTAATAAGCATGGTTACCCGTATGGATGACTTGCTACAACTGACGAAATTTTGGGAATTAGAGGAAATTCCACAGAATTACAAACAAAACATAGACGATGAAATCTGTGAATATTACTATACAGATACTACGATACGAAACGACGACGGGACGTATACAGTACGACTTCCCTTTAAAGACGTAAACGTACAATACGGAGACTCACGGAAAACAGCCGCCGCACGACTAATACAACTAGAAAAACAATTCACTAAAAACGAAAATTTACGACAACAATATATTGACTTCATGAATGAGTATTTACGTATGGGTCATATGAAAAAAGTAAAAATAGCAAACTACAATGTAGGTAAATATTATATACCTCATCAGGCTGTAATAAAAGAGGACTCACTAACTACAAAACTACGCGTGGTTTTCGATGCGAGTAGCAAAACCAGCACGAAATTGAGCCTTAATAGCAATATGCATAAAGGTCCACGACTACAACAAGACTTATCTACGATACTATTACGATGGCGTAAACACAAGATTGCCTTTAAGGCAGACATAATGAAAATGTACAGATTTATAAAAATAAATCCAGAAGATTATAAGTATCAGAGAATACTCTGGAGATTTTCTCCAAAACATGCCATGAGTGAATACGCACTTACGACAGTTACTTATGGTACCACTTGCGCACCTTACCTTGCCGTCAGAACATTGCAACAACTGGCTAGAGACGAGCAACACTGCTACCCCATGGCTAGTAAAACTACATTAGAAGATTTTTACGTGGACGATATACTGTCTGGAGAATCACATGTGGATTCTGCAAAAGAATTACAACAACAATTAATAACAATGTTAAGCAAAGGAGGGTTTACGTTGAGAAAATGGTCGTCCAATAGTCCAGAATTACTTCAAAATATACCAAAAGGAGACCTGTCTCCTTTTGGTATATTTTCAAGGGGAGCTTGAGCATCTGATCATCCCTGGATGATCAGATGCTCAAGCTCCCCTTGGACGAAACAAGAAAATCTCTAGGAGTAACATGGTTCCCTCGGGAAGATAATTTTTGCTTCAAAATTATTATAACAGAGAATAATAAACCTACAAAAAGATTTATTATGTCAGAAGTTGCGAAAATATTCGATGTGCTGGGTTGGTTGGCCCCCATTATAGTTAAACTGAAGTTATTTATACAAGAATTCTGGACAAATCAGACTGAATGGGATCAGCCCGTAGACAATACGATACAAAAAAAATGGAAGGACATACAAAACAACCTTAAATATATTGAAGATATAAGAATCCCACGGTGGTGCTATATCACAGATGACACGTGGGTTGAGTTATACGGGTTCTGTGACGCCAGTGAAAAAGCGTTTGGAGCTGTAGTGTGCACATAAATGACAGATTACAAACAAAAGCAACACCAAATGCTGTAATTTCGTAGTTCCATCTTCGAAAGTGGCCCTTTTTCAAATTTGATTTTTTTATGATATAACTTTACAATAACTAAGAAGTTTTAATACCTTCATTTAAGGAGTATTACATTGTCTATTAAATACAATTTATTGCATTAACCTAGCATTTTTAGTTTCCGAGATTTTTAGGATTCTTTAAGTGACCCGGATTCATTGCTCTCGAGTGTAGTTGCATGTGCTAGATAAATTTCTAATAGGCCATTATAATGCTCTATTATTTCTGATATTAAGTTGTTGGCAAGTTGATAAGTCTCCATTATTTGTATATTAATATTGTTATGATTGATTGACTTATACCAGTGATTTGAGTTGTCTAGTTTTTCTATTATTTCATTCAATTTATTTTGAAATCCTATTAATTTCTGTCGTACTCTGTATTCCGTACCGTTTACATGTGCAATTGTTGAGAGCATGAACTTTGTTTGCTTGTTGAACGATGGAAGACACAGAGACTGGACCTAAGAGACCGAAAGGAGTGTATCGAAGACCAGGGGAAAGATTCAAGCAAGCATGCATCGAAGAAAAAGTAGCCTACGGTGGTGGGTCTGTACTTGTGTGGGCCGGAATTTCTTCTGAAAGTCGCACAGAGCTGGTGATCATAGAAAACGGCTCTTTAACTAGCGTAAGATATGTGGAAGAAATCCTCAATGATCACGATGGTCCATTTATGGTCAATTTAGGTGAGGATGCTATATTTATGCATGACAATGCCCGACCTCATACAGGTAGGATTGTGAATGACTACCTTCAAGAGATGAACATTACTCGTATGGAGTGGCCAGCGCGCAGCCCGGATATCAACCCGATCGAGCATGCTTGGGACGAGCTAGGCAGATGCGTAAAACAACGAAACCCTCCCCCAATCACGCTTCGTGAGCTCAAAATTGCTCTCACAGAGGAATGGGAGAATATTCCCCAAAATCGTATAAGGAACTTGGTGTACAGCATGCCAAACCGCGTAAACGCAGTAATGGAAGCACGAGGAGGCAATACGAAGTATTAAAATTCAAGAAAATCGTAATAAAGTTCAAAAATTTCATGTTTCCTATTTTTGTTTTAAGGAGAGATCGGCAGTTTTTTCTTTATGTAATTTTGTGTTAATAAAATGTATGGTGACTCATATTTTTTTTACTTTCATTTAAGGAGTATTACATTGTCTATTAAATACAATTTATTGCATTAACCTATCATTTTTAGTTTCCGAGATTTTTAACATTCTTTAAGTGACCCGGATTCATTGCTCTCGAGTGTATATACAGCATTTTGCCACCAAAAAATGTAAGCGAGCTAATAGCATCTGCAAATATCAAGTTTCCTTCGAACTTAAAAATAATTCAACAACAATTATTAGAAACTAAGATATGTGAAAATAGTAGTCACATACAAGTACACGCATATTTTCCGATACAGGATACCACAAAATACATGTTTATTCACGTTACGTCAGTTCCAAAAAGAAACGCGGATAAATCCTTTCAAAGTATAGAAGTATCAAAGGCATACATAGCAATCGATTACACGAATGAGTTGTATTATGAATTAAACCAAGAGGAGTTCAAATCATGTTTACGTAGAGGTGATCATTATATTTGTTTCCCTGGCGCGGTGAAGAACATGCAATTTAATAAAAATTGCATTGTTGATCAGATCTTTAAAAATCATACTCGCACAAGATGTCCCGCAAAGACCTTTACTCTAACTAACAGCATAATTTGGAAACAACTTTGTATGCAAAACACGTGGTTGTATATGGTTAAAGATAGTACTACAGTATCAATCATATGTGATGGGCAAAGAGAAGAAGTAGTACTACAAAACGTAGGTGTAATACAAATTTCTGATAGTTGTATCATAAAATCGATAAATAATATTCTTGCTGCACAAAGAGTGGTATCAGTACAAATAATGTCATCCTACTCAAAAGAAGTCAATTTCTTAGAAGAAACATATGCCCTAGACGATACAAAAATAACAAATATTACAAAAGAAGACGTAATAGGTTCATCTCAAGACATCTTTCAGCACCTATTAGACAATGAAAACGCATTAAATACGCAGTTACAGGATACTATATGGATCAAACTAACGTCACACACTTATCTCGTTGCATTTACATCCTCTATTATAGTTATAATACTTATACTAATGTTAATATGTTTTGGTCCAAAACTAGTGCAATACATTGGAGCTCGAAACTGTGCCAAGCGGCCACCTCTGCATGGTGAATCAATCAACATGGAAGCGATATACAGCCAACCTGTCAAACAACCTACGGAGAAGACTGAGACCACAACCAAGATTAACGAATTGTACGAGTTGGAGCCCGTTCCTGAGAGCTGCCAGAATGTTCAATTAAGAACATAATGCAATCAAATTTGCAACTCATCACTCAGCAGCGCTCAAAGGTCGGCTGTAATCATCAAAATATTTGACCAAGATTCAAACTACTGCAGAGGCAATTTACACCGATGGCACACTAATAAACACCCATACTTGTGTACTTAGGATAATTTTAATATATAAGAACAATTATTTTGTAAATAAATCAGTCATTACGTCTCACCCGACTTTGACTCACTCCCTCCGGTCTATTCTTCAGTGCTGATATAATTGTGGGTCGACCACTACCCTTTATGGTGTTCAGCGGCGAATCTGAAGAATAGGCCAACCACCTCACCTACCACCACTACCCCTCACTGTGGCCAAGACACCCTTAGCCTCAGCAGTCGTATGAGTCTGTGCGATTGGCAGTGAGTAATCTCTCCGCATCCTGGACATCCTTCCAACCATCCGTCTGCCACCTTAGGTCGCATGGTGCAGGCATACCGTAACTATCTATCTATGTATATATTCACCACACTAGGTATATGCTAGGCTAGGGCCTTAGGGTACTAGGGACGTTAGGGTTCGTTAGGAACTTAGCGTGTTAGGTAGATACGTTAGGGTTAAAATCACACTATAGGGTAGAACAGAGCCTTAGCGAATTAGGCACGTTAGGGTTCAATAGGGACTTGCGTGTTAGGTAGGGCTCCGTAGGTTCTTACCTTACAGTTGTGCGCGTACAGTCGGTTACAATTAGGGTGACGGCTGTACATGGACCTTTATGTAGCTATTTACCTATCGTATAGTTTCAGAAGGGTAGGTATTCTTAAAATATACCTACCTGTAGCTTCATATACAAACACGAACAACGATGTAGGTATATTCAGGAATTCAGCGGAGTTGTAAGCAATTCGCTGTGTGGGTTCTGTCGTCTGAATATAAAACAGCCTATTTCTTCAACAGCTGCCTGCAAGAGGAATTTTGTGACTTTCAGGAATTCTTCAATTTCATTCAATGCATAAGGCGCTTCATTTCTGTGATAACAATCTCTTTCGTTGTTATGTTTTCGCTGTTTTATGTTATTCCAAGTATTATTACGACTACGAGAAATGTTAGTTTTGCTGATTTATCATTAATTTATGACTTGAAATACTTATTTGTCCAGGTTGTTCAGGAAACGTTTGAAACGCTTTTTTACAATAAACCATTTTTTGGATTTTGAGGAGGATTTTGTAACAATAGCTGTCACGCTCGTGGCCACGGTAGTTAGTGCAAGTATAATTATGTAGTATCAATAAGAATTTCAAAAATATGTAGGTATATTAATGAAAATACCATTCGCAGGAATTTCTCTCTCCCTTTTAGTTTAAGTCAAAATCCCCCAATGGCTTCCCTATTATACACCCAAATTCTGCATTAAGTACTACATATACGTGTAAATACAATATACATTCCTATTAAACTAAGTTCAGAATACTTTCCACTTTTAGAATAAAATATTTCAAAGGCAGCTTTATTAACAACCCCTTAAATATTCATAACAAAGAACGCGTTGTCGAAGTTATTGAATATCTTCGCCCTTAAGATTTTTTTGAGACGTTCAGTAACTGAAATACGTTGTAAAATATTGTAAAAAGCGTTATGATAAGGGTAATAAATAATACATTTTCATACAAGAGCCTGTCGATCTTATCCAAATTTAAATTCAGTGTCGTTAAAAGAATTAATTTTCAGTGGATTCAAAAAGGTGAGAATACATAAATTGAATGTAAGAGACTTAGTGCCGACGTGTCTTCGCCCAAGACTATCGGCCTTCATGACCGGGGGCCTGAGTACGGTGAGGGGGCTGCTCAGCGTCCTTACAGAAGCTGGCCCTAGACGACAGCGTGACGTGAGGGATTCACGCTCGCCCCCCTAAGAAGCGGGATTACACGCGGAAAACCCCCTAAAACACGGGATAGCACCCGAAACCCCCCCCCCCCCCTAGGTGAGGCCGTGGTAGCCGTAGGTCCGTTGGGAGTCCTGTGGTATCCTTCCGAGGGCTTACCCGGGGCTCCCAACCGTAGGCTGTTAGCAGGATACGTGAGGTTTTTATGAGTGAGATGTTATGGAGTCATAACATCCATGAGGATTTTCCCTCACGTAAAGAAAGGGACTTAGTGTTTGATAATAAGTTAGTAGACTGCGTGTATCAACTGACAGTAAGTACCTACTGGTATCATAAAGTTTCCAATGGTCAAACTCCATTACAGAGTTTATTAAGAGTTGAATACTCAATTTCTTATCAAATTCAATACAGAAACTGTAACTGTTCTTCTACTACGCTTCATGTGTCTGCAACGATTGTTTGAACGCAATAAAATATAGTTTGTAGTATTTATTGACTCATGAAAAACACACTGATTTTAAACACAGTAATTACAACATCCTACGTCATTTCAAGTAACCACGCCTAGATTTAGTACAAAACATATAAATCAATAAAAACGAACATCAATCTTGGCTACACAAATTACATGATGCCTGACAAATAAATTTCCATGTGCCACCGTAAAGAGCACGCAATAGAAAATAAATAACCAAGTATACAAAATAGGGGTAAGAAATTATGTATTAAAACTCACATTAATCTGTATAAGAGGTATCACTCGAGTGAAATTCACCCGCGTCACTGTCAACCAACACCGTTATTTACATTACCGGATAAAGTTATTCAAGTTGGAGCCAAATTATATCCAATTGCGACGGAATTTTGTGGTTTTTAAATATTTATTTTAAGTATAAACAAAGATTATTTATACTGTTGATTGATAGCACTTGGTGGTACTTGCTGTTGAAAATGACACTTGTACTGTTCCGCAATATTGTGAAACAGTGCCAGTGTCAGAAAACAAGGATTGCAGCTTATTTTAAAACCTTACCTTAACTAAATAAATCAATCCTAAATAGAATTTAATTCGTGTAATATTTAGGTATATTATAGAGTTTATAGACCCATGCACCAAAATTAGCAATGAAACGAGTAAAAGAATGAAATAAGTAAATTTATAAGAAAACAGAAGGAAGCCTAGAAAAGTTCTCTTTTGCTCACGTTACTTTTGAGTTGTAAAGGGTACAAGAGAAAATTGAATCATTGGGAAAATTTCTAGTGTAGGTAATTTTATTTATGGGCATGCAGTACAACAGAAATGTTACGATAGACTGTTGCCAGTATTGAACTATACTAAAACGAATATCCAAAGCGGCATTGATAGGATCTTAGCAAATCTGGTTGGGCAGGAGAGGGAACATTGCTGACGGTGGAAGGTGAGCGTTTATGCACATAGAAAGGTGCCTCCCTATACCTACTCAAATAGGTCGCAAGTCCCAGACGACGTCGAGGTGTTCCCCTCTGTGCCACGCCATGGACCCGGAGCCCTCACGGGGAATCCATGGAATGCTAAGACTAAGGTCTCTTAACAAATTTAGTTTTACAGATTACCCCGAAAGTAATTCATATTACTACCATGATTCTCTTCTAATACAATCAGAAATAAGTAATGAATGTTTTGCTGGAATTGCTTACTTTTTTTTATTTCCTTGAGGACTTCAATTCGTCACTCCTCCATTACAATTAGTTGATGAATCGAGGGTGTTTGATGGGTTACTCTCTCTCTCCACTTTATATTATATTATCGTTCTACGATGGATTTCCTTATTCCATTTGTTAGTAGTAAAATAATAATATTTTTGGTAAAGAGTATTATCGTAACGTTCACAAAAGAAGAATACTTACTATGAGTTGGTGTACGATCAATTGCAACTTAATATGTCGATTCCAAAACTGTTTTAAAAACCGTTGTATTACCAACTTACCGTTCTTTTGATTCGATACAAAATTGGTTGCGGTTTGAAGTATAACCAAACTTTAATTACTTTCCACAATTCACATTGATATGCGTTCAAATTGCACTTTAAAGAATAATGCTGAGAGTTATCATTTATTTAGTTGTGTCTGGATGATTTCATTCAGTATTTACTTATTCGGTAGCAAAGGTCTTTAATTAGTTGTCAAGTATTACATATTTACTACTAGGTGCTGACAACAACTTAGAACTTAACTAAACTTAATCCCAACATTAGTTGCGAGGACGAAAGGGCCTATATCAACAGTCCTTTTTTTAAACACTGATATCCCTTCAGAATGTATCAATTAGATTAGACCGATTGCTTGTCAACCAACACTTAGAATAAAATAAAAACTAGGATAGTTACATTTTTTCATTCGTTTGTTGATGTGAAACTTAACCCTGTTTATTATACGAGTATACCGCACTGTAAAAATAACTTCAAAAAAGTTTTTTTTTATATTAATTTCTGATAGCAAGTGTCATAAAATACGCATACCTACTCTTAAAACTTTTTTTTCAAACAGTAGGTAGGTATTTTGTAATGACATGGCACACTTTGACAGGTTTTTCGATTACATAAGGTACACGACTCATTCGAAGGACTTGGTGTACGCCTATTCAATAAAATTCCTTTAAATATTATGAACCTTCCTTTATATAGATTCAAAAGGGAAATCAAGACACATCTTTTAAAAAGGGCATACTATACTATTGATGACTATTTTAATGATACAGAGACATGGACATGAGTTGCTTGCTCCTCACTTAATTAGGCGCGATTGTAAATGTCGCTTGTGTAGACAAAATTGTTGATCTTTATTGCATGACAAACGAATGTACTAAGACTGTTTGAAAAGAGTGGCCGTGAGTTTTCTTGCCAGGTTCTTCCTCACAGGCTCTACCTATTGCTTTGCGAATCTGGCAGTAAATGTAAATGTAGAAGCAAAAATTTTGACGTTCATAAGTGTTACTTTGTAACCTAAATGAATAAAGATATTTTCATTTCATTTTCATTTCATTTCACTGTCTTTACAAATTTTTTATTCGATTAAAAACGAATACCATTACACCGATCATTTTTAATACCTGTCAAATAAATGTCACTTTTCGTACCTGAGCCGCATACCGAGGCTTTCACAGCGCTTTGATTAGTAAAAGAAAGCCATCCTAAAATTATCATAGATCACGTCAATTTAGCTTACTTGTTTAACTTACTTAGCATACTTAAACGATAATGCGTTGCTGTAGTTACAATCGGCAACCTGTTCTCCTGGTTAAAAAGGAAACTTTACTTTCTCTCAATACACCTTAAAAGATACTTATAAGGAGAAACAAATAGGTAAGTACCAGTTGCTAGAGTTAGATAAATAGGCAATTCATCAATATTGTGGAATGATCTCCCCGCCTCGGTTTTCCCAAACGCCTACAGTATGGAGTTCTTCAAAAGGCGTCTTAGAAGGTCCTTACAGGGTCGGCAGCGCGAGTGTGGCGCCTCTGGTGTTGCAAACGTTCATAGGCTGCGGTGACCACCGGTCCTTCTGGTGGGCCGTATGCTTGTCTGCCACCTTACTGGTTTAAAAAAAAAGGCTTTAAAATTTTGCAACATAACTGCCAGCTGAGCCCTGGATACAAGTCATTTTCAATTGACCAACTCTAAATATTTCGGGAGCATTAAAGTAAAGTGCCACATAATTACCTGCAAACTGATATTATGAAACGGTTAATTTAGCTCTTCATAGCCTAAATTTGCCTAACTAGTGGCTTAAGTCTCACCTAGGTAGCCTTTTACCTATTTCTCAATGAAGCTACAATAAGAATCATAGAGCTCCAAATACGGTAGTTATTATAAAATCGTCCATATCCTCTAAGGACAAGTACAGTTTTATAAAACACACCTACAATACCAGTAGTAAACGATGGGTTTTTATCAAAGAATAGCTTCGAATGACCTTCGATAAAATACGTTAAAAAAACGTTTGGATATTACGTACGCCACACAGGTGTCATAGCGCGGATAGAATACGAATGACGTGAATATATCTGAGATATGTCACGTGTAGCGCCCGTGTGGTCTCAAACTGGATGTCAGCGGTAAGCGGGGCGACAAGAGAGTAGGTACATATTGAATAACACCACTTGTAGTAAACCACCACATTTTTAATTTTTATACCTGACCGGTTTGCCTTGCCGCATTCTTAATGGTAAAACTAACTTAAATTTAGTTTAAGTAAGTTTGTGTTATTCAATATGTGCAGCAAATAATATTAAATATATATGTACATTATTAGATATATTATTAGTTATAATACATAATGCATTACTTTTAATTATTAGATGGTAGATATGTTTAGGATAATGATATATGTGCTGTGCATGTATGGTAGTTATGTTTAGAATAGTATGTATTCAATATGCTTGCTTACTCTGTCATATCTATTGGGTGTCCGCCTGTCATGGTAGATGTAAGTCCAGGTGTAAACAAATAAATAAAAATTAAATAAAAAGTTCCACCAAATGTCATCAATCAACAGCATAAATAATACAAGATACCTAGTAGGCAACTTCGAACAAACAGAACACCGAGCGTGGTTTGCTTGTGTGCGAAGGCAGTGCCGCCTTACTCTCTTGTACTCTGGCACCACGCTCTCGCCACAATCGCTCCACGCTAACATCCAGTTTGAGGCCTCACGCCTAGCGCCCGTATAACATCGGTACACGCTCATATTGAATTCCCCACCAATTGATACTTCGTCACCTCCAGGAACGCAGGAAGTGGTGACAGGATGTACTCTCTGAGATATTGTCACACTGTGCATATATTTCACATTTTGTTATATCATGTACATAATAAGATACGGGAAAGGAAAGTACGAGTAGAATGAAGTTTCTATGATTTTCGGTTGTCTTTGTGTTCGGTACAATTTTGTGACTTGTCGAATCTAATTTCATTTAGCAGTATATGTAGGTACAAGTACCTACCAGACCTATCTAAATTAAAGTACAACGTTGTACCTACATACTTTATTTTGAAATAAGGTTTTTTTTTTCCAATAGAGTACCTACGCTATGTAATTAATTATTGTCGAAAATAAAAGTACTGAAACATTTATCGCGTACCTGGTATTTTTTTTTTCATTCCTGTTTTCCACGAGCTAATGGGCATACACTTAATAGGTAGGTACCGTTCGTTTTAAGGAAAATAAATGCTAAGTAACGAATGTCTATTTTTTGGAACGAGAGTACAAGATTGTATTACTCAAATATTTTCTGTCGGGTTTTTATTTTATTACTTGCTATAGCGTCGTACCAACCCAAACAATTTACATCGAAACCGGCGTAATTTTCTACACTTCACCGCGAATTCAATTAAGTCAACCGCACCTTTAAACAAAAGCTTGTATAGAAACCGTTTTTTGTCCAACATTTAATTTAAAGATTGCTAAATTAATTATTAAGTAAAGAAATATTTTGGTATATATTTTTATGATTTATGAACATAAACTCGAATTTATTGAACCAGGGCTATTTTGAAGGGAACCGAGTTATTAATGATCATTTTGTAACACGGGTGTCGACAAAATTGATCATATTAATAGGGTAAGCTGTCATATTGTCGACTCCTTCTCGCATAATATCCGATTAAAAATATCTGTTTGAATCTTTCACCAAAATGTATGACGGCGCGTTGACAGTGGAACGAGAGTGACACCTGCCATTTGTAAGGTTTCGTTTGTAATTGCAATGAAGGTAGATTCAATATTAAACGGCAACGCCCTTTTGTGAGGCGCAGTCTTAAACTAGACATCAGTAGATAGAAACGTGAAAGTATATGGGCAATGGAGAATATTGTTATCGGTGGAACGGTGAGCATTTATGATCATAGTAAAGGCGGCCGCCTCAAACCTGCTTGTATGGGTTGCAAGCCCCAGACACTGTTGCAATGTTCCTCCTTGTGCCACGCGGTTATAGGTTTAGTAGTGTTTAATTAAGTAAGTGTACCGTGACATGTTCATAATGGTTATCTGGTGATTGCTTTGTCCGTTACTCGTCCAAATACCCACGTGGCAAGCTTTGGCCGATCCTAACCTAACCGTGGAATCGCCTACATCAGAAGTGGGATAAGAATGGGCAGAGTCGACTGAAGGAAAAGCAGCCACCAGCTGAACATAGTGCATCGAAGTTTTTGTATGACGCTGACACAGATATTGAAGCACATGCAATCGGAGAGGACCTGCTATACATGTGGTCGATCCGGGTACCTATCACAATAATGCCCGGAAAGCCCGAAAATAAATGTAGCGTTGGACATATAGCAAGCAAGAAAGTTAATCCTTGCTAATAATTGTCATCTAGGAGCACCTTGAAGACGTCATTCGGTGAGTCGATTCCTTTTCATAACCCTCAACGAATAGCGAGGGATGTTATAAATCTGTGCATGTGTGTATCTATGTGTCTGTCTGTGGCGTCGTAGCTGCCCAACGGATGGACCAATTTTAATGCGGTTTCTTTTGTTCGAAAGCAAATGTGACTACGATGGTTCGTGGCTGTGAGTTTTGGATGACATCGGCTCACTTCCTGAGTGATGAAGGAATTTCACTATAATTTACAGGTCTAATTCATCGGACATTGAATAAACCTACTTTACTTTTAAGGGTATGTCCACGAAACGTTAACCTGGAACTGACTGATTCATCAAGTTGTCTGCGGGATAGGTACCCAACTCCTCAGAAAATAACAGGATTGACATGCCATGTTTGGGTTTGTTAGAATAGTCTCAGGATCAAGGTTTTCATAATTTTTTTAAAATTTATACTTGTTTATTCGATAGTGGATCTTTTGCTCCATGATGAACAAAAGTTTTTCTGTTAAATTACGGGGTACTGTACGCAACGATCTCGTTTTTGTACTTTCTTTTTGGTATATGTGGTGACGAAATAAAATGAGTGTAGGTTTCAACTAATAAGTGTGGTAACGATAGACGAAGTGTCGCAAACCTGGATATTTCACAAAATACTGGACGTTTTCTCAGCGATCCTGTCGTCAGTAGCCGGAACAATTTAGATAATTTTATAACCGGATAACCAGATCAATAACGATAGCCTCATATTTCCCTTATCCGTCATTAACAGCAGTCAAGTTTCTGTTACACGAACGTAGTTAAGCCAGATTTCTCTCAACTATATAGATGCAGACTTAGAAGGTGACGACAAGCCAGCGCTGGTTAATTTATTGGATAGACATGCAAACCATTCTGTGTACAGTACGTTACTAGGTTACTAGTGGGTGTGTAACGACAGGACGGCACAGAATTTTGTAGGGGTACCCCCCTCTCTCCGGTAAAAGAACAAATAGTGGTTTTCCACTGAACCTGGGAAGTGGGAAATCTAGGTTCATGTAGTAGAAGGTTTTATATTCTGGCATACTTAATTCAGATCGATCAAATTGAGCCAAACCAGGTAAATTCCTGCTTAGACTCTTGCTTCAGGAGGTTTCTTCCTCGGTTCACAAGTAGGTACTGCTAGCCCGTTATGTCCATTACTAGGGCAGCAAGGTCCTGTTCAGTAAATCATGAAGCGTAAGGGAATACGTAATGCTATTGTGGGGGGTGCTCACTTCGAAACCTGCGGTATTTTATTAGGAGTTGTTCGTCGTATTTTGCATTGCGACGACGGTTCTAAGGGAAGTAAATAGAGCTGTCCCCGTTCAGGGGAGGAGTAGCCTTTCTCATTTTGTAGTGTTTTAGGTCACCATTGATCCAAGGCTGAGTCGGGCTATAGCTCTTACAAGATAGTGGCGCTTGCGGTGGAGTGCGCGCTTTTAGTGGTACCAGCGGTTGAGCCCCTTCAGTCGTACGAGCGGTTGAGCCCTTTCAGTTGTACGAGTAGTTGATGCCTTTCATTTGTACCAGTGGGTGAGCCCTTTCAGTTGTACGAGTGGTTGAGTCCTTTCAGTTGTATGAGAGGTTGAGCCCTTTCAGTTGTACGAGCTATAGAAAACTAACGGTGTGGTACGATCGGTGGAGCGGTTTCGGCACTATTTGTGTGGCCGTGGATTCGGAGTCCACATAAACCAACTGTATTCCCCAGGAGGTGTCAACATCTGTTCCTCCGCTGATGTATAATTTCGATGTTCTTTGTCGCTAGGGTCGCGGTGTGGAATATTCAGTTTATCTATCACGGATCCAGTTGCCAGACCCTAGACATACGTATGCTTCTGCACCCTAGTCGGCTTACCAAAACTATTCCTTTCGGGAAACTGAGTCGGAAATGGCTTACTGTGGAACATCGGCGTGACTCGTTGGAAAAATCACGTGAGCAGTGGTGGTTTCCTCAGATGTCTGACTGCCTGAGGAGGTTCATCGAGCCTTGTACGGTTTACAAAGCGTCGAGGAGTCTTTCCGGGGCGCAAGCGATCCGGCTGCGCCCTATTTTTAATGAAGCCGTCTTATCAGGGCAAATGGGTGGTAGATGTGACCAGAAGTACTGCTCAGTTATCGTTCTCAGTATACTTCCGTTATAAAGCTGGAGTCTTAAGAGTTGCTGTTGCCCATTTTGCAGCAACCAAACCTGTTGTTGCCGATCAGGGTGGACGCTGTAGTGGCTGGAAACTCCAGGGTTTTGCATGGTGAATAGTTTTCAATAGTATTTAGTTGCAGGGCCGGCGAGGCAGATGGTTGCTTGCAATGTCTGAGAGTGATAAGTTTGTAAGCATTTGATTGACACTTGGCGGCACTAGGTCAAGTGTTGCCAATTGCTCGCCAGCTGGGCTCATGATCCAGGTCGGGTAGCAATTTCAGCGAATGTCAAGGGTTATCTCTGTTGCTCTAGAAAATGAACAGCGTCTCAACTTGATCTCAGTACGGCAAAACGCCACTGATAATTCACAAAAGCAGCTGCATCTGTCGCTCGTGTAATTATAAGCCGTATTATATCGAAAGTTCAAGGGACCTTTCGTGATTATCGCGTTGATAGATAATTATGTTAATTTATTTCAAAACCTATCTGGTTTGTCTCACACTTTTAAATATATGCACAAGATCTTACGGCCAGTACATTACGGTCACGATAGTTTGGTTCAAATGGGTACTAGTTATTGAACGAAGAGGAGGCCGAGACGGCGCAAATTAAGGTAGATCATGAGATTTTTGAACACAACGTTCAAATTCACGCTAAACAAGACAGTCCATGCCAGGTAGGTGTATGTTACTTTTTGCACGGTTACTTTACATGTCTGTGTGTGTGGTTATAATTAATATTGCGGTGACATTTGTAAAAAGCCTATGTCCAGCAGTGGACTGTTATAGGTTGGTTTGATTGAGTGATTAATTTGTGTGATTGAAGATAAAAGCTTACATGGTACTGTGTTGTGAAGGTCTAATTTATGTGAAGCTGGTTGAGAGGACAGTGTCGTCCGGTCCATGCCCTGTGCGGATGGTCGAAGGGACACACTCGTCCGGTCCAGGCTAATGAGTTGAGTACGCTGGTCAAAGGGACAGTGTCGTCCGGTCCATGCCATGTGCGGATGGTCGAAGGGACACACTCGTCCGGTTCAGGCTAATGAGTTGAGTACGCTGGTCGAAGGGACAGTGTCGTCCGGTCCATGCCCTGTGCGGATGGTCGAAGGGACACACTCGTCCGGTCCAGGCTAATGAGTTGAGTGAGCTGGTCGGAGGGACAGTGTCGTCCGGTCCATGCCCTGTGCGGATGGTCGAAGGGACACACTCGTCCGGTCCAGGCTAATGAGTTGAGTGCGCTGGTCGATGGGACAGTGTCTTTCGGTCCATGCCCTGTGCGGATGGTCGAAGGGACACACTCGTCCGGTCATGGTTAATGAGTTTTAGAGATAGGTAGTCGGGTCGAAGGGTGTCGTAAGGGCCTTGCACTTGTCAATGGTCCTGGACCCCCCCACCCGATCCAGGCTAGAGAGGGGTAGAGCTAGGGAGGTTAAGAGATAGACTGGTCGAAGGGTGTCGTAAGGGCCTTGCACTTGTGGCTGGTCTTGGATAATCCCCACCCGATTTAGTCTAGGGAAGCTTAGGGATAGGCTGGTCGAAGGGTGTCGTAAGGGCCTTGCACTTGTGGCTGGTCTTGGACAACCCCCACCCGATCCAGTCTAGGAAGATTTATGAATAGGTCGACTATGGATAGAACAGAGTTAACAGTAGTGGCAGATAACCGTATCGTCCGGGCTATACCGCAGCGGCTAGTCGTAGGGACACGCTAATTCGTAGTATGTGTTATCTCGAGAGAAAAGTGTCATTGACTGCATGCTTGGTTGGTTGTTGGGAAGTACAGTTCAGTTGTAATAACGTGGTTGTTACTGTTAATTAAAGGTGTCAGGTTTGGACGAGCAGATTGCTTATCAAAGTGAGCTTTAGATTTTTGTGTGATATTTCAGACTTACAAAATTAAGCGCCCGAGGACGGTCGCAGGTCAGTCCGGCCGTGACGGCGCGTTGACAGTGGAACGAGAGTGACACCTGCCATTTGTAAGGTTTCGTTTGTAATTGCAATGAAGGTAGATTCAATATTAAACGGCAACGCCCTTTTGTGAGGCGCAGTCTTAAACTAGACATCAGTAGATAGAAACGTGAAAGTATATGGGCAATGGAGAATATTGTTATCGGTGGAACGGTGAGCATTTATGATCATAGTAAAGGCGGCCGCCTCAAACCTGCTTGTATGGGTTGCAAGCCCCAGACACTGTTGCAATGTTCCTCCTTGTGCCACGCGGTTATAGGTTTAGTAGTGTTTAATTAAGTAAGTGTACCGTGACATGTTCATAATGGTTATCTGGTGATTGCTTTGTCCGTTACTCGTCCAAATACCCACGTGGCAAGCTTTGGCCGATCCTAACCTAACCGTGGAATCGCCTACATGTATGTTATTTATAAAAATAAAGTAAAATTATGTAATGATACGTAATTACAGTTTACGTTACAAATAGACCAGCGCTTACCTACTTATTTATTTCAAACTAGCTGTTTCCAGCGGTGTCGACCGCGTAGAAGTCGTTATCGCGTAAAATCATAACCCTCCTTTTGCGCAGTCGGTTAAAAAATAGCCTATGTCCTTCCCAGGGCCTCGAACTATCCCTATACCAAATTTCATCTCAATCGCGTTCAGGCGTGAAAGCGTAACAGACAGACAGAGTTACTTTCGCATTTATAATATTAGTAGGGATATAGTAGGGAGTAGGGATTTCAAACTAGCTGACCCTTGACCCTTGACTTTGTATATGTATATGTTACGTAAGAGATAGAGAGGGAGAGAGAGAGACAAGACAGCTGTACCTATTTATTGGTCAGACTTAAAGGAACGTGCGGAAGAGGCGTGTTTTGCTTTAGCATCAAAGAGTTTTAAAGAGAGAAGTCTTTTTTTAACGTGAGGGGAAATCCATCATCGATGCTATGCCGGACTCCTACCGACTAAAAAAACTCACTGCAGCCCATGGTTGGGAGCCTCGGGTAAAATGTCCCAGGACTCCCAAGGAGAGAGAAGTCTATTGTACAACAATTCAGCCCAGTTGAGTTAATTATTTTTCAACAGACATAGGTAGGTAATCTTTAAGCACTTTTATGATACATCCCACAACAAATGCGACTAAAAGTAGAGTAAATTTCATGTCTTCAACCGCGGTCTATGTCTTCGAAACCGAATTTTAGTTCATATTGAAAATTATTATATGTATAGATGATTGTTAATACTTCGAAATATCACCATTGAAGTATGTACTCGAAATATGAAATTAATTTCGTTACTATAGTGCCATGTTGTTTTGCAGCCCTGTTAAATAGATATAACGAAGTAGTAAAGTTTGTAGAACACTTTAAGAGCTAAACTATAGTAGCTGAAGCTAGGTAGCTGAATACTTTCTGAAGTGTTGAATTTCTCTAGCAACTCGCCGCAAACAGCAATTTTCATTAAAAATTGTTGTGGTAGATGTAATGCTCAAAATCAGATACCATAAATAAAACATAATCTCGAATGATTTATTTTAAAGAAGGAATTCGTTACTCTATAAATTTTCGCATAATTTAATTGGGAGATATCACATTGCGATTACTTTTACTACTTAGCTGAGTAAAACAGCGTAGCCATCGTTACTTATTTCTTAAATCATTATTAAGAATATTGAACATTATTATCAAATATTTGTGTGACACAGAAATGTGTGTTTCGGAGTTTATGGGGTACATACCTATGTGTTTTTAAGATTAAAATAAATAAGTTATAAAAAGACTAAAATACGACATGTAGTGTTATGTATAACAATAATATTTGGGTGTTTCTATGCTATAATATGTACGTATTTATAAATATATAACCATGTCTATCAGTCTAGATCCCATAGCACAAGCTTATATTTAACTCTGTGGGGTAGACGTTGGGTGAGAATGTTCACTAATATTATTTATTTATATTTACTTGATGAAATAGCGTTGTCATTAAATATACATACAGCTGGTCCTGGGACATCCTTCCTAGGGCTTACCCGGGGCTCCCAACCATAAGCTGTTGGGCGTTACGTGAGGTTTTTTAGTCGGTAGAAGTCCGGCATAGCATCCATAATGGATTTTCCCTCACGTTAAAAAAATACATACAGCTGAGCTTTCTCTGAGGTTATTCTCAGATCAGTAGATAAGTGATTTTAATCTAATCTATCCTCATTGCGGGCCACATGACAAATTTCCATGAAGGTAATACAATATTCATCGTTGCTCGTAACGTCTACAAAGGAAGCTCAAATGAAATTAAACTGTCCGTTGATTGACGAAGGGACCCGTTGTCCACAATAATTATCTCAGAGGAAGCGGGTAAGATGATCTCGAGTCACGTCGCATGCTCCAGGAATTTAGATGTTAGTTATAGCTTAATGGAAGCTACTCGTATACGGGTATACGTAATCTGACAAAACTTCTTGTTACAGGTTCTCTACCAGGAAATAATGTAGCTTAAGTTTATATTATAATTTTTTGATGTGGAAACTTTTCAGCAATTTTGATATGCATCTAGTACCTTCGAGTATTAAGAAGCTCTAGTCCCTGTCCCTGTTAGTACGTTTTTTAGATCTTAGGGATTCTAAATATTTCACAACACTTTATAAGATGTAAGTTCAGATTTTCGATCAAATAAGCAGATACATAGATAAATCAAAGTAAATAATGACAAATTTGAAATATCATTATTATGTCCAATGTGTTTCTCTGAACAATTTGATCCCTGTTCATTTGGGATTTATTTATTCAATTAAAGTTCTTCAAAGGGGTTAACAGGTATTTGCAGAATTAGCAGCGTGGGTGTAGCGCCTCTGGTAATGAAAGAACTTTCATAAGCTGGAGCCGTATCAGGTGGAGCCGTAAGTCGGTAATGCAAGAACTTTTATAAGCTACAGTGACCGCAGTACATCAGGTGGAGCCGTAAGCTGGTCGGCCGCCTTAAAGGTATAAAAAAGTAAGGTAGAAACGAGTAACAGCACTACAATGTAGATATTTTTACACTAGGTTTGTACGTGGGTTTTAAATACATCTTGTCTACCAGGTCAGTTCCGGTTTAGGTCACACTGCGAATATATGTTAGTCACTAGCACCACACTCACAACTGAGTAATTTACTTGTATGCAAAGCGTAATTTATGATCCAGACTTTTATACTTCCTTACCTTCAAAGATTATCACAATGTCAAACTCACGTCAATTAGTAGGTAAGTAATTAATATTCAGGGGACTTGACAAAAATATTTTTGTGCTGCTCATTATAATGCTTCTAGACTGCCTGTACTTCAGATCAATACTAATATAATTACTGACTGACTCCCTCAGTGACAACGTTCAGCCCATAAAGCGGTAGTCGCAATTCTTAAATTAAACAAATTAAATTAATTAATTAATTCTTAAATCTACATTAAAGCGACGACAATTATTATTATCTTGTAGAACTTAAAATAATATGTTAAAAATATGTGTACTTATAATATCAGTTTATACGTGTACATAAATGTGTGTAAATATGTATACTTAATTTTTGTTTGGGCTGTACCTTGTTGAGTAACTTAGTAGTTCTTTTTTCTTCTTTATCTTAAGTATATATAATTTATTACCTATTTATGGAGGCTTGTTGTTAGCAACATATGTACCTTATTTAATTATTTATTTCGGTATTAGTCTGTAAGCCTTCTTCTAATATAAATAAAAAAAAAAAAAGAAACCCTTACGCTTAATAACTTGAAAATTTTATTGACTTTCTTCCGCTTCTTGTACCTACGCTATGATTGTGGAAGTAACTCTCTGCCTAAGTTTTTCCATTCGCCTATAATTTCTCTTTTGAATAAGTCTTAGAAGATTCTTGCGAGGTCGGCAGCGAGAGTGTTGCGCTCCTGGTGTTGAAAACGTTCATTGGTTACCACAGTCCATGGGGTGGAGTCGTGTGCTTGTCTGTTGCCTTAGTATTTAAAAAAAGGTAATAAAAAAATTACCTTTTTTTAAATACTAAGGCAACAAGATATCTGATAAATCAGAATATTGGTACCTACTGACTTTGTGCTAAGTAAATTTTATTTTTCAGTTTTTAGTTTTGTTTGAAGTCGGTTTCTTTTTGTTATTTTTTTTTTATTTTTTAGTTTTTAGTACAAAGGCATAAAAAACCGTAAATTTGACGACTTCCCCTCGATTTTCCCAGAATCCCAGGATCAGATCCTGATACTTACCCTGAATATGGGACCACCTCAGAAGTAGCTCTTTCATACAAAAAAAAATTCAAAATCCATCCATAATTGGCTATCGCGTCACATACATACAAAAAAAATAGCGTACGAATTGAGAACCTTCTGCTTTTTTGAAGTCGGTTAAAAAGTGGATCATCTTAACAAAAAATAATTCAAAGCATTTAACAAACAGAGTACTTAGTACTTCGTAGTAACACGAGAACACAATCAGTACAAAGTGCTCAGATTCAATAGTCGTTCCAATAAGAAACTAATTACATTCACCGAGAACAACCATTAATAAATCCGAGCTCTCCTTTGACAAAGCTTAACTACAATTGAACGGGCATAAGACAAACGGATGCAACCATTTGAGACGTTTTGCTCAATTATATTGCTCAGGCATTTATTAATGTTTCTAGTAAGCTACGAGTAAGTTTTCATTGATTGACGAGCTAAGACCTGTATGTAATACGTAGGTAAGCTCGCAGTATGTACTGTCCTTGACTGAACAAGATTTGATATCGACCAAAATAGATTTGATAATCGTCGAAAATATAGATTTTCTAGGTTGGATGTCAGAGTTCGGGCATTTATTAAAGGTTCTAGTAAGCTTTTCATTGATTGCCGAGCTAGACCTGTAATTCGTAGGTAAGCGCGCAGTAACAGTAATATGTCCTTGATTGAACAAAGTAGATTTGGTATCGACCAAAATAGATAATAATATGATAATCGTCGAAAATATAGATTTTCTAAGTTGGATGTCAGAGTTAGGGCAGTTATTAAAGGGTTTAGTAAGATTTTCATTGATAAGTGCGCAGTAACACTAATGTGTCCTTGATTAAACTAAATAGATTTGATATCGACCAAAATTAGTTTGATATCGTCCAAAATACAGGTTAATGTAGGTTGGATGTCAGGGTTTAAATAAGTACCTCCTACGTTTGTGTAATATAATTTTAGGGTCGATTGTAGTCTCGAGATCCTAAATGTGTTTATTGGTTTGAGTAATGAATAATTATTTAGTATTATTATGACATCCTTAGAGAAATAAATATTTTTCAGCATCTCTCTCAATCAAACTGGAATATTTCCACAATAAATAAGGAGTTTGTGCGTAATATACTTCGTAAGTAAAACCCCAAATCATATTTTGTAATTCTACCAAATTAAATGATAAATTCATAATTATTCAGAGAAAAGCGAAAAATATTGGATTAGATTCGATTGCAGCTACCTATCTACCATAATATTTTAGCAGTAATAATGAAGGAACAGCAAATACTTACATAATGCGAAGTAACATCTGTGATTGAAGTTGCTACCAGAGTCGTCTTAACACAATTTATATACCTAATACAATTTCACACTCAGTACATTCAGGTACAGTTAACGTTCCTACGTAACCCATTTATAGAACGTAGCCCTACGTATCACAATTTAATGCAATTTCACTGTACATTCAGGTAGGTGGGTACGTTCCGACGAACAAATAGAATTAAAGTGCAGTTTGAGAACAACTTTGTTACGAAACTTTTGCAGTATCCTTTAGGTGCCCACAGCAAGGAAAAATTATGTAAATTCTACTCATGTCTGAATAATGTCTCCTATAAAGAGCCTTCTTCTTCGTCTTCAGTCAAAAGGGTCACAACAGTTATGTAAATAAAGATAAAAATTGAATATTTTTAAACGGCTGCGGAAAATCTTAAAGAAAGAAGGAAAATAATATTAGGTTTCTTTTACGTTTCATTGCGGCTATTACTTTGAGTGAACAAACAATGTTACCGATCCTGTTATACAAAATTACCTAAACGAGTTTGACGATACTAAAATGCATCCATTTCCATCTGTCGCCTTCGGCATAAAATGAAATGGGTGTACATTTTCGTCCTCTCAAACTAAACCTGTGTCAATAGATTGACCATTCAATAAGATTCGTTCCAATCACAGTAACCTGATTTTGATTACGCTTGAGGGTAAAGCCGTGATATTGAAATTTGCTAGATAGACAGTCGCCCTGGGCGGGTTAAGTTAGAACACAAACTAGAACTAGGTAGTTAAATATCCTATTGTCAGTGCTAAAGTAAATGTGTGTTTGTTACTGATTTGAAGCTAATCCAGGATTTAGAAGAAAAGGTAGGTACCTATTAATATATACATTAATACAAAGACAACATAGCTTTAACATTAGAAAAGGCGAACCATTGGGCAGTCAGAAGTTGTAGGTAAGTTATTTTCCAGAATTTCGAAGGATGTCATCATTGGAGGATACATAATCTTGACAGAACAATGTTAGGCGATGCTCTGGCAGTAAATGTAGTTAAAGCAATAATTTTAACTTTCATAAGTCTAGTGTTATTTTGTAACCAACATAAATATGGATACTTTGATTGATTTGATCCATAACCTATAAGTACACAGAAGTGAATACAATGTGCCTTGTCTCTTACCAACTTCAACTGGTGCATTTTATACTTTAGTAAATTTCTTTCTACTGACTTGGTTTCTAGTGCGACCTGGTCGAAACTTCAGGCAACAAAAATAACCTGAAAATAACCGCCCTTATCTTGGTGACAATCAAAGTCTATCCCTTTCCCCAGGGATAGACTTTGATTGTCACCAAGATAAGGGCGGTTATTTTGGTGACAATCAAAGTCTATCCCTTTCCCCAGGGATAGACTTTGATTGTCACCAAGATAAGGGCGGTTATTTTCAGGTTATTTTTGTTGCCTGAAGTTTCGACCAGGTCGCACTAGAAACCAAGTCAGTAGAAAGAAATTTACTAAAGTATAAAATGCACCAGTTGAAGTTGGTAAGAGACAAGGCACATTGTATTCACTTCTGTGTACTTATAGGTTATGGATCAAATCAATCAAAGTATCCATATTTATGTTGGTTACAAAATAACACTAGACTTATGAAAGTTAAAATTATTGCTTTAACTACATTTACTGCCAGAGCATCGCCTAACATTGTTCTGTCAAGATTATGTATCCTCCAATGATGACATCCTTCGAAATTCTGGAAAATAACTTACCTACAACTTCTGACTGCCCAATGGTTCGCCTTTTCTAATGTTAAAGCTATGTTGTCTTTGTATTAATGTATATATTAATAGGTACCTACCTTTTCTTCTAAATCCTGGATTAGCTTCAAATCAGTAACAAACACACATTTACTTTAGCACTGACAATAGGATATTTAACTACCTAGTTCTAGTTTGTGTTCTAACTTAACCCGCCCAGGGCGACTGTCTATCTAGCAAATTTCAATATCACGGCTTTACCCTCAAGCGTAATCAAAATCAGGTTACTGTGATTGGAACGAATCTTATTGAATGGTCAATCTATTGACACAGGTTTAGTTTGAGAGGACGAAAATGTACACCCATTTCATTTTATGCCGAAGGCGACAGATGGAAATGGATGCATTTTAGTATCGTCAAACTCGTTTAGGTAATTTTGTATAACAGGATCGGTAACATTGTTTGTTCACTCAAAGTAATAGCCGCAATGAAACGTAAAAGAAACCTAATATTATTTTCCTTCTTTCTTTAAGATTTTCCGCAGCCGTTTAAAAATATTCAATTTTTATCTTTATTTACATAACTGTTGTGACCCTTTTGACTGAAGACGAAGAAGAAGGCTCTTTATAGGAGACATTATTCAGACATGAGTAGAATTTACATAATTTTTCCTTGCTGTGGGCACCTAAAGGATACTGCAAAAGTTTCGTAACAAAGTTGTTCTCAAACTGCACTTTAATTCTATTTGTTCGTCGGAACGTACCCACCTACCTGAATGTACAGTGAAATTGCATTAAATTGTGATACGTAGGGCTACGTTCTATAAATGGGTTACGTAGGAACGTTAACTGTACCTGAATGTACTGAGTGTGAAATTGTATTAGGTATATAAATTGTGTTAAGACGACTCTGGTAGCAACTTCAATCACAGATGTTACTTCGCATTATGTAAGTATTTGCTGTTCCTTCATTATTACTGCTAAAATATTATGGTAGATAGGTAGCTGCAATCGAATCTAATCCAATATTTTTCGCTTTTCTCTGAATATGTGCGAATGGTTATCTGGTGATTGCTTTGTCCGTTACTCGTCCAAATACCCACGTGGCAAGCTTTGGCCGATCCTAACCTAACCGTGGAATCGCCTACATGTATGTTATTTATAAAAATAAAGTAAAATTATGTAATGATACGTAATTACAGTTTACGTTACAAATAGACCAGCGCTTACCTACTTATTTATTTCAAACTAGCTGTTTCCAGCGGTGTCGACCGCGTAGAAGTCGTTATCGCGTAAAATCATAACCCTCCTTTTGCGCAGTCGGTTAAAAAATAGCCTATGTCCTTCCCAGGGCCTCGAACTATCCCTATACCAAATTTCATCTCAATCGCGTTCAGGCGTGAAAGCGTAACAGACAGACAGAGTTACTTTCGCATTTATAATATTAGTAGGGATATAGTAGGGAGTAGGGATTTCAAACTAGCTGACCCTTGACCCTTGACTTTGTATATGTATATGTTACGTAAGAGATAGAGAGGGAGAGAGAGAGACAAGACAGCTGTACCTATTTATTGGTCAGACTTAAAGGAACGTGCGGAAGAGGCGTGTTTTGCTTTAGCATCAAAGAGTTTTAAAGAGAGAAGTCTTTTTTTAACGTGAGGGGAAATCCATCATCGATGCTATGCCGGACTCCTACCGACTAAAAAAACTCACTGCAGCCCATGGTTGGGAGCCTCGGGTAAAATGTCCCAGGACTCCCAAGGAGAGAGAAGTCTATTGTACAACAATTCAGCCCAGTTGAGTTAATTATTTTTCAACAGACATAGGTAGGTAATCTTTAAGCACTTTTATGATACATCCCACAACAAATGCGACTAAAAGTAGAGTAAATTTCATGTCTTCAACCGCGGTCTATGTCTTCGAAACCGAATTTTAGTTCATATTGAAAATTATTATATGTATAGATGATTGTTAATACTTCGAAATATCACCATTGAAGTATGTACTCGAAATATGAAATTAATTTCGTTACTATAGTGCCATGTTGTTTTGCAGCCCTGTTAAATAGATATAACGAAGTAGTAAAGTTTGTAGAACACTTTAAGAGCTAAACTATAGTAGCTGAAGCTAGGTAGCTGAATACTTTCTGAAGTGTTGAATTTCTCTAGCAACTCGCCGCAAACAGCAATTTTCATTAAAAATTGTTGTGGTAGATGTAATGCTCAAAATCAGATACCATAAATAAAACATAATCTCGAATGATTTATTTTAAAGAAGGAATTCGTTACTCTATAAATTTTCGCATAATTTAATTGGGAGATATCACATTGCGATTACTTTTACTACTTAGCTGAGTAAAACAGCGTAGCCATCGTTACTTATTTCTTAAATCATTATTAAGAATATTGAACATTATTATCAAATATTTGTGTGACACAGAAATGTGTGTTTCGGAGTTTATGGGGTACATACCTATAACTTATAAACACATATTTGAATAGATATAGAGAGCACTTATAAACACATATTTGAATAGATTCTAGAGAAGGGTTCGCAGGTAAAAGTTCTTAAGTGTCTTCTTCTTACTTTTAAGTTAAGTGTTACTTTCACATGGTAATTTAATTAATACAATCTCTTGTGTTGTTAACGTTGGACGTAATTTTTATATTATGCCATGGATTACTAAAAATTCTAATGAACCTTAATGTTAAAAATATAGTAGTAAAGTCTTTCATCAAATGCAATAACATACAGAAAAAAATCTCCATGTTACCGGTACAAAAATTGCACGTATTTATAGGCAAATGACCTGACTACCTGTATGTACAACCTCAAGGTCTCTAAAGAACTATTTTTTTGCACAAAGGTAATCCTAAAACACCTACAATAATAGCTCTATGTATCATTGATACTGTTTTGTAACTTATTATAGAGTTTGTTCATTAAGTAACCGCTTCATTTACATAACACAGGGTTAAGTAACATTAACAGCTGCACTTTATAATCGCAAATGCGGTTAGCAAGCATCTGGCTTTGAAAATGAGTCACCCTGTAAGTAAACGCTTTGTTTTCCACCGACTTAGGACAATGCCTTACTAATTAGTCTTTTGACTTTCACTTTTCTTCAACCAGAGTAATTTAAAAGGGAAATCTAGATCTGTAACAAAGACACTGGGCCATAAAAGCGACCTGCTGTACCTATCGTTGTATAAACCAATTTATGAACTTTATTGGTAGTAAACAGGCAAGTTATATCAACAGTGCCTAGAAAAAGGTAAATTGCTTACAGCTGTCTATAACACCCAGTTGTACTAAACAAGGCAACCAGAAAGTACGCTATGATGAAGTACGTAGTAAAGGTTTAGATCCAATATCTGGACAAATAATTTAAATATTATAATTTATGGACTACACAAATATTTATATTCTGATTCAGAATTGGAATCCAAGACTTCAGTGATGGCAGTTTCATACTGTACCACTGCACTGAAGCAGATATTGCATTTCTGTGGAATGTTTTTAATTAGTGTGGTAAGTACCTACGTGGTTCCGCACTATTTGGCTGCGCCACTATAACTCCCAAATGACTTGGAGGATCCCTGCGATAAATTATTGTCGGAACATAACGGAACGGAAGATTCTTCGCCACATCCAGAATGACATTCGCCAATGGCTGAAACGCATGAGAAATACAAGAAAGTTATATTATTTCGAAGACACAGTAACTTAAATACATAAACAGAGATGAGCAAAGAAAATTTTGGTAGATAAGAATCGAGGAAGATACATTGTACGTAAGAATAACTATGAGTACAATCCGCTAGTACAAATCTAACCGGTTGATAAGAATTTTGGCAGAAAATATATACATAAAAATCCGGCCAAGTGCGAGTTGAACTCGCCCATGAAGGGTTCCCTAGCAGCAAGTAACATAATATAAAAGTTCTTGTAGTTCGTTGTAACTTTCATTGATGTGTTAACACGTTCGCAGTGGTAGTGATTTTTCTCGGCGAAAATTGATGTTTATGACGTATTAAAAAAAACTACCAACTCGATTTCGTTCAAACCAATTTTCGTTGGTAGATTTTATGGCAATGTATATTATATATTTTTTTTAGATTTATCATTCTCTTAGTTTAGAAGTTAGAGGGGGGGAGGGGACACACATTTTTCCACTTTGGAAGTATCTCTTGCGCAAACTATTCACTGAAGAAAAAATTATGTTAGAAACCTCAATAGCATTTCAGAAGACCTATCTATAGATACCGCACACAAATTTTTGAGTTTCAGTTCTTGTATGGAGACCCCCAAAATTAACTGCTTTTTTTCTAGTTTTATATAAGAATCTTGATGCGGTTCACAGAATACATCTACTTGCCAAGTTTCAACAGCATAGACCTAATAGTTTCGGAGAAAAGTGGCTGTGACACACGGACGGACAGACAGACAGACAGACATGACGAATCTATAAGGGTTCCGTTTTTGCTATTTGGCTACGGAACCCTAAAAACTGACATCTTCTAAGAAAGCAAAGATTATTATCTTCCTTGTCAAGGGATTCTTGATTCATCAACTTGATAAGAATTTTGGCAGAAAATATATACATAAAAATCCGGCCAAGTGCGAGTTTTCTTTCTTTTTTTTCAGATTCATCAAGAATCCCTTGACAAGGAAGATAATAATCTTTGCTTTCTTAGAAGATGTCAGTTTTTAGGGTTCCGTAGCCAAATAGCAAAAACGGAACCCTTATAGATTCGTCATGTCTGTCTGTCTGTCTGTCCGTCCGTGTGTCACAGCCACTTTTCTCCGAAACTATTAGGTCTATGCTGTTGAAACTTGGCAAGTAGATGTATTCTGTGAACCGCATCAAGATTCTTATATAAAACTAGAAAAAAAGCAGTTAATTTTGGGGGTCTCCATACAAGAACTGAAACTCAAAAATTTGTGTGCGGTATCTATAGATAGGTCTTCTGAAATGCTATTGAGGTTTCTAACATAATTTTTTCTTCAGTGAATAGTTTGCGCAAGAGATACTTCCAAAGTGGAAAAATGTGTGTCCCCTCCCCCCCTCTAACTTCTAAACTAAGAGAATGATAAATCTAAAAAAAATATATAATATACATTGCCATAAAATCTACCAACGAAAATTGGTTTGAACGAAATCGAGTTGGTAGTTTTTTTTAATACGTCATAAACATCAATTTTCGCCGAGAAAAATCACTACCACTGCGAACGTGTTAACACATCAATGAAAGTTACAACGAACTACAAGAACTTTTATATTATGTTACTTGCTGCTAGGGAACCCTTCATGGGCGAGTTCAACTCGCACTTGGCCGGATTTTTATGTATATATTTTCTGCCAAAATTCTTATCAACCGGTTAGATTTGTACTAGCGGATTGTACTCATAGTTATTCTTACGTACAATGTATCTTCCTCGATTCTTATCTACCAAAATTTTCTTTGCTCATCTCTGTTTATGTATTTAAGTTACTGTGTCTTCGAAGTAATATAACTTTCTTGTATTTCTCATGCGTTTCAGCCATTGGCGAATGTCATTCTGGATGTGGCGAAGAATCTTCCGTTCCGTTATGTTCCGACAATAATTTATCGCAGGGATCCTCCAAGTCATTTGGGAGTTATAGTGGCGCAGCCAAATAGTGCGGAACCACGTAGGTACTTACCACACTAATTAAAAACATTCCACAGAAATGCAATATCTGCTTCAGTGCAGTGGTACAGTATGAAACTGCCATCACTGAAGTCTTGGATTCCAATTCTGAATCAGAATATAAATATTTGTGTAGTCCATAAATTATAATATTTAAATTATTTGTCCAGATATTGGATCTAAACCTTTACTACGTACTTCATCATAGCGTACTTTCTGGTTGCCTTGTTTAGTACAACTGGGTGTTATAGACAGCTGTAAGCAATTTACCTTTTTCTAGGCACTGTTGATATAACTTGCCTGTTAACTACCAATAAAGTTCATAAATTGGTTTATACAACGATAGGTACAGCAGGTCGCTTTTATGGCCCAGTGTCTTTGTTACAGATCTAGATTTCCCTTTTAAATTACTCTGGTTGAAGAAAAGTGAAAGTCAAAAGACTAATTAGTAAGGCATTGTCCTAAGTCGGTGGAAAACAAAGCGTTTACTTACAGGGTGACTCATTTTCAAAGCCAGATGCTTGCTAACCGCATTTGCGATTATAAAGTGCAGCTGTTAATGTTACTTAACCCTGTGTTATGTAAATGAAGCGGTTACTTAATGAACAAACTCTATAATAAGTTACAAAACAGTATCAATGATACATAGAGCTATTATTGTAGGTGTTTTAGGATTACCTTTGTGCAAAAAAATAGTTCTTTAGAGACCTTGAGGTTGTACATACAGGTAGTCAGGTCATTTGCCTATAAATACGTGCAATTTTTGTACCGGTAACATGGAGATTTTTTTCTGTATGTTATTGCATTTGATGAAAGACTTTACTACTATATTTTTAACATTAAGGTTCATTAGAATTTTTAGTAATCCATGGCATAATATAAAAATTACGTCCAACGTTAACAACACAAGAGATTGTATTAATTAAATTACCATGTGAAAGTAACACTTAACTTAAAAGTAAGAAGAAGACACTTAAGAACTTTTACCTGCGAACCCTTCTCTAGAATCTATTCAAAAGTTAAGTAGAAACTATTCAAGAACTCGTTAAAAAGTTTCAAATACCTGCGACAAGTCCGCATCTTCTCTTAGTTTCTCCACGACGGTCAGTTTCCGGTCAGCTAACACGAAACCCGCCCACATCACTAACAACAACAACACAAGACGTCCAGCCATTGCTGAGACACCCAAAACATCCAGAAACGTCACAAAAGTTACTCACAGGACACTCGCGGAATACATGTGCGATGATACATTCAACGACGCGCGGAGTACCACAATGTGCCGCGATAAATGCCGGTTATGCCGCGTCGCGGGGAGGCACTGACGCGTTGCCGCTTGCGACTCGTCCCTTCCCTCTCTCTCGTACGCATAACAAACTGACCTGACACGATATCAAACTGTTCATCAGGTTCGTGTTGACCGTTGAGCTTCGAAAAATAATCGAAAGCTTTATTGGACACAATAATAAATTTTGTACACATCTGAGATAGATTTCCGATTAAAACTGGGTAAGGAGGTCAATAATATTTTTGGATACAGTATGACGAATACCTTAAGTTTCATGGGAGAACCTTCTTTGTATAGATATTTAGCGGAGATAAGATACCTACATAATATTTTATAACTTGCGACTTACATGGTTGTAAACAGCATCCCATAAAAGTACTTGTATCGAGAAATTTAAGAGTCAATAGGTATTCAGATGACTGAAATGGCATGAATAAAAATAAATTTTACCACAAAGCCAAATATTTGTTTATCTTTATGATTCCCTTGTCCAATTAACAATCTGTTTTAGCAAATTTGAATTAGATATTTCATAAAAAAATTGTTTTAACGATATTTTTTTTCTTAATTAATAGGTACTAATTTTATTTTACAGGTAAAAGACTAAAGTAATTAAAGAAATACATAATTACTTTAAGAGTAAGTTAGAAAGATTTCCTATGGATGTAGTCACGGTGATGAAGATTATCAGAAGATGATGTTCTTCAATGTTTGGGGACATTCTTTTGAATATTGAAATATCGGATTGAAATATTGGAGAGAGTGTTCATATCTCTCGTCCCGTCAAAATAATCCAGGTAAAGACGAACGGACGTTCTGTCAACGGCTCAGTATTATTTGTATGCAAACAAACAACCCATTTACAAACGTGCCTGCGGTATCTAAACTTCTTAACAACGCTAATTGCCCAATCCACGTGGTTCAACTCTACCACTGAAAACCAGTTTTTGAAATAATAACAAATTTTTGGTTATGGGCTGAACGTGAGTCATAATCTGACAATTAGTCGGAAATCCGATACAACTGTTTCGAACAGTTCGTTCGTTTAGTTCCGAACCTATTATAAATTTCTACAGCATCGAATTACAATTACTTACTTATTTATTTACAAGGAAATAATGAGGTAAAGATAGGTAGGTAACATAAATATCCAATTAATACAAATATGTTCAAAGTACAGAATATTGTTATTTTTGAGTAGTCTACCGAAAGTAATTTACTTTGATTTTGAATATAATAAAAGTAGGCTGTATTTCAACGTCTAATATTGAAAGAACATCATAATAAAATATTCACGGGCATTTTCACCCAACGCTATCTGATCACAAAGTAAGCTAGGAATAACCTGCTTGTGTTATGGGTATCAGACCTCTTACTTATATACTTTTAAATACATGCTTATAATACATAAAAACACCCAGACTCTCGAGACAAAGATTTATAGATCACACAAAATCTTTATCTCCGGTGTGAATCGAACCCACGACCTAGTGATCCGCTAATCTCACATTTCGACCTCTAGAGACAAACGAGGCAGTCACCACATTATATTATACTAGCGGACGTCACGCGGTTCCACCCGCGTAGTTCCCGTTCCCGTCGGAATATGGGAATAAAATATAGCCTATGTTCACCGCAAAGTGTTTAGCTTTCCAACAGTGAAAGAATTTTTCAAATCGCTCCAGTAGTACCGGAGCCTATTCGTTACAAACAAACAATCAACCAAAAAAACAAATCTTTCCTCTTTATAATATTAGTATAGATAATTCACTTATTATATATACATAATAAGCCAATCACAGTGTATTGGTGGACATAGTCCTCTCCCAATATAATTTTGGAAGACCCTCTGGAAAGGATGGTACAGTATAACCAAGCAGGGCTATACTGTACCATCCTTTCCTGAGGGTTTGGTACAGAGATTTCTTTCAGGCTTTCCTTCCCATTGCCATGAACTCGTCCGTTACCCAGCAGTTGTACCATTTACAGATGAGATGGCATGTATTAGAAGTTTTAATATTAAAGTAGTTTCTTTTCTTTCATTTGCTCTATGTAGAGTTCTAGTTGTCTACCACTTGATGACATTACGAATCTCAGGCATATAATTTACACATACAGACCCGTATTTCAAATAATGTGTGAGATCCTGCTAACTATATACTGCTCATCTCCTATTATGACTTCAGAATAATTACGCTCTTTAACGGTCAAATAATTTTCAAAACAGTTGAGTTATTTTAGAGGTTATCGATTACAATCAATACATCCGTTATACTTTCGATTGTTGGCACTTGATGGAAATTGTTATAATACATTATGAAAATTCACTTGTACTATTCCACTTTTATTTTAATTTAAAAATACCTGACTGATTTCGCTTTTATAGCATTATTATTATAATAAAAATACCTGACCGGTTTCGCTTTTATAGCATTATATAATAATAATGCTATAAAAGCGAAACCGGTCAGGTATTTTTAAATTAAAATAAAAGTGGAATAGTGCAAGTGAATTTTCATAATGTATTACAATCAATACTTTTTCTTTACAACATTGGTATTTTTTATGATTATTAATTCAATTCTGTACAAGTAACAAGCATAGAATAATAAATACAATTTAGCAGGTAAAACCACACCAACAAAAGCAGATAGATGGTTACCATAAACAAAAAAAGGTGCTGTAAAAAAGGTAACGTGGCGTTGAACACATACGTAAAATTGTTATCAAGCAGTGCGCGTGTCTTTAAGGTGCCTATCTCACAAATAAGAAAAAAAAATTTAAATTACAATATTTTTTGATCGGCATAAGTAAACGAAAAATGATGGCCGAAATTTTATTTTAATCTACAAGACGTGTGTCAAAAAATGGTTTTGTTATAAATTGTACATAAATTTATACATTATTTGTAAAAAGATCATGGAATCAGTCCCAAATGTTTAGCGGAAGCGGAAAAATGTTAATGTTAGAAGTAAACATACACCTATAAGTTCTTTTTTTTTGAGTAAGCATGAGTATTTACTTATAAAGTACAATTAAAATCCTACTAATATTATAAATGTGAATGTTTGTGAAGATGTTTGTTACTCAATCACGCTCTAACGGCTGAACGGATCGGGCTGAAATTTGGATTTGATAGGCCGGAATAACACATAGGCTACTTTTTATCCCGGGAAAATGTTCCCACGGGAAGCGGAAATGGGAACCAAATTTCACGGGGGCGAAGCCGCGCGCATCATGTAGTAAGCTATAAAATACTACACATTTCTTTGTTTGAAGGACTCCTGTTTTGTATGTTCAAGGTCGTTAGCCCTATCCCCGGCCTTATCAACGCAACGTATGAATAGATGTGACGTGCTGTCGGCCTACCTGGATGTTGTTGGCCGAAACGTGATGGGCACCTATTTTGTCCATATCGCTACTATCGCGTGGCTTTGTTCACACTTTATGTTTTACAATTTTATTCATGTTATACATTCGTTTGATAACTGACATTAAATATACGTCTACTTATGTAGACGAAAAATGATGGCCAATATTTTATTTTTAATCTACAAGATGTGTGTTAAAAAATGGTTTTGTTATAAATTGTACATAAATCCATACATTATTTGTAAAAAGATCATAGAATCAGCCCCAAATATTTAGCGGAAGCGGAAAAATGTTAATATTAGAAGTAAACATACACCTATAAGTTCTTTTTTTTTTTTAGTAAGCATGAGTATTTACTTATAAAGTACAACTAAAATAAGCTATAAAATACTACACATTTCTTTGTTTGAAGGACTCCTGTTTTTTATGTTCAAGGTCGTTAGCCCTATCCACGGCCTTATCAACGCAACGTATGAATAGATGTGACGTGCTGTCGGTCTACCTGGCTGTTGTGCCCCATCCTTTGGCCGAACCGTGATGGGCACCTATTATGTCCATATCGCTACCATCAAAAAATAATGCACATTTTATACTTATGGATTTAATAATTGGTAAGTAGGAAATAAGCATTAAAATTAAAATAACAAAGAACTGAAAATTTGTACAACGATGTAAATTTGTAGAGTTCATTATAATTATATAAAAAAAAGGATAAAACAAGATTGAATTGCAAATTATTATAATATAACTTTGTATCGAGAGACATCGTTTGAATTTGATAAATTAATGAACTAAAGTTGACTTTAATTAATATATACCTTGTGTAAAACATAAATACGAAAGGAAGTGAAACTGGTAACTGGAACAGATTAATTGGTAGATTCAAATTGTTCTTAAAATTATGAAGATCAACAAATTCATTGTTAACTTGACGTGCCTATAAACTTGATTTCAAATATTTACTGTTAATATTAAAATGCTCAATTATAATACAGTATTTAAGTATAATTGATTTTAGATAAATTTATTTATTATGATTTAATGAATTTTATAAAACTTTAATTGTTCTAATTTTATGCATGTCATGTAAATTGTTCTAATTTCATGCACGTCATTTATGTGTCTTTTTTTTAACGTGAGGGAAAATCCTTCGTAGATGCTATGCCGAACTCCTACCGACTAAAAAACCTCAAGTAACGTCCAACAGCTTACGGTTGGGAATCCCGGGTAAGCCCTCGGAAGGATGTCCCAGGACATGCCTAGGGCGTGGTTCATCTCGCTTCTTAGGGGGGCGTGCGTGAATCCCTCACGTCACGCTGCCTACATGGGCCTGCTTCTGTAAGGACGGAGAGCAGCCCACTCACCATCCTCAAGCCCCCGGTCATGGAGGCCGATAGTCTTCCAAGCCCCCAAAGCCAGGTGCCCAAGCCGCCGACTTTGGAACTCGGGTGGGAGAGTTCCCTCCCGCTCATGCCCTGCCGCCGCTTTCACGAGCATGACCCGCAGAAAGAGGCGGCGCAGTCCCATTTACTTCCGCTGGAGACCGTGGCTTGCACCATGGTCTCGAGTGAGAGACTACTACTACTAGTAGCCCAAATGTATCTACTTTTCGAAATTAAAAGATTTTGAAGTTACATTTGCTTATTATCTTTTTAATTGCCAGATACAGAACCCACAACTTTGAAGTAGTATCGATGCACACTTGGCCGTTTTATTACAGCCACAGAATATAAAGAATCAATTATCTGTGAAGTGATTTCTATCATCGATCCTTGGATTCATTAAAAAAAATTCTGTCTTGCTTAGGCGGTAACAAATTAGGTCATCAGTAAAACACTTTAGTCTGACTAAGATTAGCGATAAGGCTAGCAGCCTAATAAACAGGGCACGTTACGTAATTTAGATAAAGGAAAGAAGATTTTTTAATTAAAATGAGTGTAGATTTGGACTATGACTATGACTGTACTGAATTTTAAATTCTGATAAATTAAAAAAATTGATTAATAAATAATGTTCACAGACATTTTTACACAACGCTATTGGTATATTATAATCCCAAAGTAAGCTAGGATTAACTTCTTGTATTATGGGTATCAGACCACGGATATTAATATAATTATACCTATCTAACTTTTTTTTTAAATAAGTACCGACGTACTTATGATAATATTCGAATCGATTATGAAAGCCGCAAAAGAACACGGCATTGACCCCACCCTCTGCAAATGGGTTGACTTCATACTGAGGGGCAGGAGAGTAAGGTCATCTCTATTAGGAGATGAAATTCACGCCACAACGACCAAGGGATGCCCTCAAGGAGGGGTATTGTCCCCCACACTGTGGTGTCTGGTAGCAGACTCCCTCCTAACCAAACTGAATAGAGGGGCATGCTTCGCTGTGGGATATGCAGATGACATAGTTGTCATGATCAATGGTAGATTTCCGGAAATTGTCTCGGAACTTCTGCAACAAGCTTTGAAGGATGTGGAGGAATGGTGTGCTGAAAATCATCTAACCATAAATCCCAGAAAAACTACAATTCTTCCTTTTACAAGAAAGAAGAGGTTGAGCAAATTAAAGAAATTGCTTTTAATTGACACAGAGTTAGAATGGTCCACCAACGTGAAATACCTTGGTATGACCTTAGACAAGAAGCTCACATGGAATCTGCATGCCAAGAAGGTGACAGAAAAAGCTATGAGAGCCTTCAATATGTGTAGATCGGCGTATGGCAAAACCTGGGGCCTGAAGCCCAAGGTACTGTACTTCATTTACACCACTATGGTTCGCCCAATTTTAACCTACGGCAGTGTTGTATGGTGGACAAGAACCAAACTAACATCGTGCGTGGAAGAATTGGGCAAACTACAGAGGATGGCCACTATGGCTATCACAGGAGCGTTTAAGTCCACGCCTACAAAGGCGTTAGATATAATACTAAACTTAACCCCTCTTTACATCATCATACAACAGGAGGCGATCAAAACCTTATACAGACTAAAAACGGCAGGCGCTTTTAACTGCAATAGGCCAACAACGCGGCATACAAAAATGGAGCTTAATGATGAGATTCAAAGGAAGATGCATATGATTAGCGACGCTATGCCGTGCATAAAAATCTTCAAAAGAAGCTTCAAAATACATGTCCCCACAAGGGAAGACTGGAAGCAGGAACTGCGCTCACCAGATGCAGACTGCCTCATCTGGTACACAGACGGTTCAAAAACGGAATCTGGTACAGGAGCAGGTATTTACTCAGAATCTTCACAACTTTGGAGCAGCCTGGGTCAGTACACCACGGTCTTCCAGGCCGATATGTAAGCCATCATAGCATGCGCAGAGGAAAATCTGAAAAGGAGTGTAGAGAACAAGACCATCTACATTCTTAGCGACAGTCAAGCGTCACTAAAGGCCTTAAATTCCTACAAGGTCAACTCAAAACTTGTCCTGAATGCGGTGAAAACCCTAAACAAGCTGGGCCGCAGGAACAAGCTGCGACTGCTCTGGGTCCCAGGCCATGTAGGAATAAAAGGAAATGAGAAGGCCGATAAGCTAGCTAGGACAGGATCGGCAAATGCCATGCTTGGACCTGAACCATGTATGGGCCTACCAGCATGTACATCCATAAAGGCCGCTAAGGATTACGCTGATAATAAACACATGCAAGAGTGGGATATCAGTCAAGGGTTACTACATTCGAAGAAATTCATAAGTAGCAGAACCAATGAGGCTTCTTTTATATTGAATAATGGAAGAAGCAAAGCTCGAGCTGTGGTTGGTGCCCTTACAGGGCATTACGGAACCAACGACATGCTTTTTAAAATGAAGATCACTTCAAATAACGACTGCAGAGCCTGCGGTGATGTCAAGGAAACTATGGAGCACATCCTGTGCGAATGCGACGTCTTAGCAGCGAAGCGTATGAGCCTCCTTGGGAATGCTTATCCCAAACCGGAAGAATACAGGTTTCTTCCTCTTAGTGGGATCACCGCGTTAATAGACCACTTCTTCAAAGAGTAAGAAACATTAAGGTAGGGGCTAACACAAAAGATCCCACTGGGTCGAAGTGTTGCTGACTTCGTCAGCCCCCGATGTAAGATAAGATAAGATATGATAATAATATATTGATACACCCACATCTTGACACAAATATTTATGGATCATAAAAATATTTGTTTCTAGTTGGAATCGAACCTGCATCTGCAGTCACACATAATGCCATTATATGGTATGAACAGCACTCGGTGGGACCCGGTCTTTATACCATTCGCGTATCTTATGGGATCTTATTCTGGATTATAAAGTCGACGTGTGTTTATTCTGACTAAAATATTCTTTTACTAAATTTCATCCACACTCTTTCTACTTACAAACTTTACTTACTGCTCGTTCGCTCTAACTTTGCCCCTCGGCTCCATACTAAAGTCGAATTTTTAATTAGACGAAGTAAATTGACAGCAACTAATGTCACTTCTTCATACAATGTTGCGTATTTTTTATGACGAAGTGACATTAGCTACTGTCAATTTACTTCGTCTCATTAACAATTCGGGTATACGCCTCTACGCCAGCGGCAAAGTTAGAGCGAACGGGTAGTAGGTAAATATTTTACCGAAGTTTTAAAAGTGATTTAAAAACCTGGATGACTTATGAAACTTTAAAATTAAAGACTAAAATATTTTATTTTACTTTGAATAGATCAATGCTCAAATTATCTTTAGAAAATAAACCTCTTTACTATAACATCATTGAAAATGAAGCAATTTCTTTCAAATTCTAATTATTTGTTATAGAAAATGCGGACAGCCGGATGGAATGGAATTGTGTTGTAGAAATGCATTGTTTACTACTGAACCCCAAAAACAGTAACATTTCCTAAAGAGTTCAAATAAAACAGTAGGCGCTTACATAAAAGTTTATTACGCTACGTTAGGATGAGTCAAGTGGAAGTCACAAGAAATGCAAATATGTACACGTACGTTGACGATATGCCTTCCATAAATATTAAAGGAACACCCAAGCAATATTATTTGACAAAAAACAAAAAGAATTGTTTATAGATTATTGATACTGTTGATTGATGGCACTTGATGGAGCTTGCTACACATATTGAAAAACTTCACTTGTACTGTTTTTGTGTTGTTACTGTGTTGTGTGTTTTTTTATGCGTTTGAAGTGTAATTATGATCTAAATAAGTAAAATAGCCTTTGAGAATGCCGAAAGGCGAAACCGGTTAGGTATTACAATAATAAATGTTCTGGAACAGTACAAGTGAAGTTTTTCAATAATTGTATAAAGCGAAAATTGACGAAAAGATACTACAGAAAAGAAAAATGTTAAACACATCATTCTCTGTAAAATAAACGGGATAAAATCTCGCTTAAGTTCCAGCACTTCCTCTTGTTTTTACCGGACTAATCAGATTTTATCTCGAGTCCAGTACGGCAATGATAGTCACTTCACTAGGGAGCGATTGTAACTTAACGAGAAACACTAATGAAGGTAGCAGACATTCATAAGTTATTTATTCAAAGTCCTAACATCACTTGTTCATCGTGGATAATGTAGATACTTAACTTTCACGATTAACTTAAGTGTGTGTGATTGTGGCGCCTCTGGTGTTGCAAACGTCCATAGGCTGCGGTGACCACCGGTACATCTGGTGGGGCCGTATGCTTGTCTGCCACTCTAGTGGAATAAAAAAAAAGTACCTACACTTAAATGACAGTGTCAAGTATTATTCCTTAAGTCAAGTATACATACATATAGTCACGCCTTTATCCCCGAAGGGGTAGACAGAGGCATAGTATACGCCCACATTTCACCTTATAATTTTATGTCCCACGTAATAGGTGGTGAGCACGTTCGTTTGGTTGGCCCGGCCCTCCCGGAATTTACGACTTCGGAGTATAGCAATCTACTGTACTCATCACCAGAAACATATGTACCGCTTTCTTTTTCAATGTAACTCTGTATTTTTGGAGAAAAACACATGAAAAGGGGGCCGGGCCAACCAAACGCTTTCAGCTCGGCCCCCCTTGTAACTCGAAAAATATACAGCCAATTAAAAAAACACTTGAGCTTGAGAAATGTACCCCGGCATCTCGTTATACGTTCCAAAACAGATTTTGTATATTCGTAATATCAAACGATAAATCGATGTAGAAAGGGGGCCGAGCTGAAAATTTTTGATAAGAAAATACGTACAGAAGGACAAAAGATTTTTATTAAAAAACTATAAATATAGAATCTACACATGGTAAATATCATATGTACCGCCTTAGTTTCTAATAAAACTTGCTAAATTTAAAATAAACACCAACCTCAGTTCGTTCAGCTCGGCCCCCTTTAAACGTCTATAGCTTCTAAACTATGACATATTTCATTACAAAAAATCTATTTCCTGACTCATATAAAGGAGTACACTCCTTCTAAATGAATTAAGATTCTGTGAAATTAGTATTTTAAAAGATAAATGGGATCGAAAATATCATATTGTATGTGTAGGGTGACCATGATTTCAGTGAATATTATTAAGAAAAAGCTGCATAAATTGAGTAAACCTTTAAATGAATAAACAACTCAACAGCTTAATTTTCCCATGTATCAAAATTTCCGCAGTGTCAAAATGCCCAGTTTTACAAAATGTCCGCAGTGTCGAATGTCCAGTTTTACAAAAAGTCAAAATAAAAATTATTTATTTTAAGCTAACTTTACAAAAGTAAGCGTAACTACTTATTTTTGTACTCATAACATTTTTTCTACTCAAATTTTAATAAAAATATTTTGATATGAAATGAAATGAAATGAAAAAATCTTTATTCATATAGGTCACAATGTAACGCTTATGAACGTCAAAATGATTGCTTCTACATTTACATTTACTGCCAGATTCGCAAAGCAATAGGTAGAGCTGGAGAAAAAAAGAACCTGGCAATAAAACTCCAGCCACTCTTTTAACATCTAGTAGGTAATTACAAATCATTCAACAACTACAGAGGTGTAATTGTTGAATGATTTGTGTGATGAGATTTGTACACGCGAGTTTTCATTAAGCAATATCCTTTTTTAAACAAAATTCGTCTAGGTAGGTACATAATTTATTTTTTTGTGTGTTGACTTGGAGCGCCTTAAACCCACGCATTTTTATCATCTATATAGTCTTGAATTGTATAATATGCCTTGCTACATAATTTGGCTTTAATGGTAGCTTTGAATTTGTTTATTGACAATAATCTAGTTTCTTTGGGAAGTTTATTATAAAACTTTATACATTGTCCGACAAAAGAACTGCTTATACTGTGTAGACGAGTAGCATGTAAAACAAGATTATCTTTATGCCTGGTATTTACATTGTGTATATCACATTTTTTTAGAAATTGGTCCTTATTTTTATGCACATAAATTAAATTTTCATATATGTATTGTGATATAACAGTTAGAATATTAATTTCTTTGAATTTTTCTCTTAGAGAAACTCTAGGACCTAGCTGGTATATTGCTCTCACAGCTCTCTTTTGTAATATAAATATGTTATTGATGTCCGCTGAATCTCCCCAGAGAAGAATTCCGTATGACATAACACTATGGAAATAACTGAAATAGACTATTCTAGCCATTTCAACATCAGTGAGCCGTCTAATTGTTTTAACTGCATTTGCAGCAGAACTTAATTTACCTGACAATTTTTCTATATGCGGGCCCCAGTGCAACTTCGAGTCAATTGTAATGCCTAAAAATACTGTAGTCTCCACAGAGTCCAGCCCGGATCCATTCAGTTGTACATTGGTCGCCACCTGTCTCACATTAGGTGTCGAAAACTTTATTACTTTAGTTTTTTTATCATTTAAAAGAAGGTTATTAACGCTAAACCAATAAACAACTTTTGAAAGTGCACTGTTAATATCGTCATAATCCATTAACTGTCTATTAATTTTAAATGTCAGAGAAGTATCATCCGCGAACAGAACAATCTCATGTTCATCCCTAACATAATAAGGTAAATCATTTATGTATATTAAAAAGAGAAATGGACCAAGGATTGAACCCTGCGGGACACCCATTACAACTGGGGTCCCTGGAGATCGTATACCGTTTACTTCAACCCTCTGAATTCTATTGCTCAAATAAGAAGTCATGAGGTCGAGAGCTCTATTCCTGACACCATAGTGGCGCAACTTTTTGACCAGAGTTTCGTGGTGAACACAATCGAAGGCCTTAGACAAATCGCAAAACACACCCAGTGCATCCTGCGAATCCTCCCAAGCCGTGTAAATACTCTTAAGTAAAGCAACTCCTGCATCCACTGTTGAACAACCCTTTGTGAACCCGAACTGTTTCCTGTGTAGTAAATTATGTTTATTAAAGTGACTGAGCAACTGTTTAAGCATTAGCTTTTCAAAAATTTTACTGAGTGTAGGTAATATGGAAACAGGTCGAAAGTTCGAGGGATCCTCACTATTTCCCGCCTTAAATAAAGGTATGACTTTACTATGTTTCATCAAGTCAGGAAACACACCAGTCTCGATACAGCTATTGAACACAGTTGCCAGATGCGGGGCTATTACAGTTATAATATGAGCAACAGTTTTGACAGATAGACCCCATAAATCTTTAGTGGTTTTCATATTAATTTCTTTAAAAGTTTTTAAAACATCTATAGGACTGACAGCTGAGAATTCAAAGTCTGTGCCGCATTCGTCTACGCCAAGTTTTAGAATTTGTTTGGCAGAAGCAGAGCAAGAAGAGAGACTTCTGGTAATAGAAACTGGAATGTTAGAAAAATATTTTTCAAATTCAGTCGCAACTTCCAAGTCCTCTTCAATATCAAAATTATCTATTTTTAAATGAAAATCATTACAACGTATTTTAGATTTACCAGTTTCAATGTTTATGACATTCCAAGTTTCTTTAATAATATTATTTGAACATTTGATTTTATTTTTTAAATAAATAGATTTCGCTCTAAGACAGGCTTGTCTGAATGTTTTTGAATATTTTTTTACAAATTCTTGAAATTGCGGATTGTGGTTATAGGACTTCTCTTCATATAGTTCATACAGTTTGTTACGGCTTTTATAAATTCCAGGAGTTGCCCACTCACTCATAGAGAAACGTTTATTAAAAGATCGGCGCTTAGGTGTGAAAATTGCACTGAACTCACCATTAATCAAGTTGACTAATGAGTTATACAAGTGATTAGAACTACCGTGATAGGGCAACAACTGTACCTTTTGTGTAATATTACATTTAAAATTTTGTATACGGCTTTCACTGAATGTTATCATATTTACTTGTCTCTTTTGGACTTTTTCAGAAATGCAGAATGAGACAAACTGCCCTGTGTGATCTGAGCGAACTTTTTTGATAATAGATTTATGTATGGATTTCTCACTACTATATATGTTATCAATGCATTTTGCAGTTGTGGCCGTTATTCTGGTTGGTTCCATAAAATTGTTATATAAATTAAATGATTTAAATAGATTCAGAAGGTCCAAACTTTCTGAAGTTTTCACCAAAATATCTATGTTAAGGTCTCCACATACAATAACAGTTTTATGGCTATTATAAACTTTATTTAGCGCGCACTCCATAATCTCCAAAGAAACATCAAAAGGGGCGCACGGAGGTTTATACATATTTAATACAATGAATCGCTCCAATTCAACACATGAAATTTCTACAACCCGTTCAACGGATAGACTAACAACATCACATCTATCTTTAAATTTTAATAATTTACTAACCAATATTGACGAGCCACCTCGTATATAATTTTTCCTGTTGAACGAGCTTGCAACCTTATGATTATTAAAGCTGTAAGTGAATTCATGGCTTCTTAGCCAGTGCTCATTTAAACATACAATGTCAATACTGCTGGAATTCATAAACAATTCCAATTCCAGCTCCTTCCCATCCAAACCTTGAATGTTTTGATGGACCAGGTTAATACATTTTATAATTTCTTTCTTTTTAGTATAACAAGGTGTTAGCTTGCCAGAGAAACATTTTGTTGTCTTACTATTCTGGATATTTGTCTGCTTGTTGGATAAGACTTCAATACTATTGTGTGCTATGTTTGAACTACTAGATATATTGTTATTACAGCACTCAGAATTATTACTTTTTAAAATATTATTTGTGGTAGGCTCAATGGTCTCAAAAGACCTGTAGCCATGGCCAGATTTTTTATCTGTTGTCTTATAACCTAGTTTTTTGACTTGTTTGGGACGCCTTCCCAACCTAGTATGTCAACACTATTATTAAAATTATACTCAATATGAGCAGTTTTATTAGAAGCCAAAAGTTTGGCTTGATTCAATAAAAAATTTGATAGCAATATCGCTACCTGTCGTCTTAAGAACTTAGATAGTAAGTATCTATTTATAGTCAAAAAAGATTCACGTAATACAAGATTACAGTCGAATAATTCAAAATTTCTACTATTATTAGTCAACTTGTATAATTTTCTGTTTATTTTGTATCGAGTATTGTTCTCATTACGTGAGAAAGATTTACTATATGGTAATGTAGACAATATTACCTGTTTGACTGACAATTTTGACAACTTTTCATGGAAATTATTAATAGTGTTTATATTTACATAGTCTCTCCTGCCAATAAATATAACTATTGTTGATTGTGGGCAGTGTGTACTAGTCAATACTTTACTAACTATTTGAGAGTAGGTGGCCCCAGGAAATGAATTAATTATGACTGAACTACTCATATGTTGAACTAAGTGGTAACCTAAGTTCTGGCCGATTTCATCACAATATACAACTATCTTTCCAGTATTTACAATTTCTGAAACCTTTGTTACAGGGTCAGCAGAGGAAGTTAAGTTTAATTGTATAGCATGTTCATCCATACTGCCCGCTAAGTGAACCCCTGGAAGCGTTGACTCAGTCTGGGATGTTATGGGCAAGGAAGAATGTGGCAGAGATTCTTCACAGGCTGGTGATTGATTATATAATTTCTCAAGTGAATGGAACCTTTGTTCATTGCTGTGACAAGACTCAACCAAGCTATTTAGTGCCTCAATATACTCTCCAATTTCTTTTTGTGATATTTTGTACTTTAATGTTATTGACTCTAAAGACTTATTTAAATGTATGATTTCTGACTGCAATTGAAGTATATCAGTCTCATACTGCTCTGTTTGAATGGTTAATTGTTTTCTACTAGTTTCCACTACTTGTTGTAGCTGATAATTTGATTTACAAGTCCTAAGATATTTATTCGCACCTATTTTAAACTTTTTGATTTGTTTCTGTGATTTAACAATAAATTTATTGAGCTTTATATATTTTTTTAATTGATTCCTGCTAGTACTAACTAATCTAATGGTGTTGTTAGATGCTAAAGTAATATTATTAGAAGTATCGGGTGTCGAGAGATCTATAATATCTGAGGTCATGGGCTGGTCAAGATTAATACGATCTGACTTTACACTCATCAGCTCATCATACAGACTGTGGGAGAGGGCAACCTGATCAGCTGATTTGAGAGTCTCCCTGTGAGTGATGGAGTTATGAACATCACTTAGCTCACATTCCAGAATGCTGATACGCTTTAAGGCTCTCTCATGGGTGTTGCTGCACTCTTCCAGACCTACCACCGTTTCCTGAAGATGATTCCGCTGTAGTGTGAGCTCCATTACCTGTGAATGTAGCTCAGCCAACTCTTGTTTGAGTTGGGTATTTTTCTCAATGACATTTAATATTTCTTTTTCACTGTCGTCCCGTTCTTCCAACAACTGCTTATTAAGATTTTTGCAAATTTCAAGTTCCTTAATGGTGAGATTGAACTTTTGTTGCAAGTCACGGGTTACAGCACTGCGGGTCATCATTTTTATTTATATTGCCCTTTGAAAATAATTTATATCAGTGAAGAATGTAGTGTCACTTAGAGTAATGGACAAGTAATTTATAATACTTTACAATATTTACCTACTCAAAAAAAGGGAATATATGAACAAAATTCTTAATTTGTATAAGTATTAAGTACTTATGTAGATTCAATTGTATTTGAAAACCAATTAAGCAGTTCAATACACAATCTATTTAAAATGTTTATTCAATTTATATCAATTTTGCAATGAATGATAGTCTGATAACAAAGTTAAATGCAAATAAATACAAAATTTAATTAATTTTTCACTTGGTATGGTACCTACCCTACTCTCAAATTAACAAATTGTAAGTTTGAAAAATTGGAATTTTAACAGAATATTTTTCATAAGTTTTTACAGTTCTTGTTCGTTTTCATGAAGTTAAAGGATCACTTTTCACTAGTTACCGTAAACTCGCAGCTATTTTTACTTACTTTTTAACAATTTTGTACTGAAATACTTTTTTCTATGGCTTCTGACATTAATCGCTTTTCATTACGTCGTCGTCTTGTGTATGCTTTTAATATTACTTACAACTTATTTTCCGTAGTTAACCTTTATATTTATCACTTTTTTGCTTTAAAAGGTTTGTTATTTATAATTTTAAATCCTAAAAATTCACATAAGTAATGTTTACGTTACGGCTCCAGTGTTGCCAATCCTGACTGATAATAATAATAATATATTTATTCCACAAGTAACTAGACTTATTATGTTAGTAACAATATTTCTTATTCTATGTTAGTATTCTTAACCTAAGCACACAAAATAACATAAACAAAAGCAACTACCTAATCTAAAAATAAAATAAATAGGTAGCCGCTGGTATGAGAATCACCGCCACACGTCTATCAACGAGGTGGACAACTTGCAGCAGTGATTTACATACAGGCAGTCCAATCTGCTCGCGACGCAGCTCAGGATGACTCAGATGACTCAGGATGTTTTTATTGGGTTAAATTTTGCTCCATTAAACATTTAGTGTTTATTTCATGGCAATCGGTTTATAAATAAAAAAGTTATATCTCTCTTAAGAATATAATTATTACATAGATATTTTGAAGCGCTCGTGGCCCCGCGGACTCAGTGTTCTGTAAACGATCACTGCAGTAAGCAACTTTCACTATGGCCGGTCCATGGATGGGTGACCATCCATGTGATCACTTTGTGATATTTATTTGAGCGTTTCCGTGCTTCGGAAAGCACGTTAAGCCGTTGGTCTCGGTTGCAAAATGGCAGTTGTTAAGCCAAGTTTCACCTTTATTTCAACAGCAGGCAGTCACAACCTGCGCCTGTCCATTTAAAAACACGGCAATACGGCTCACCACCTATTACGTGGGACAAATTATAAAAAGGTGAAACGTGGGCATATAATATGCCTCTGCCTACCCCTTCGGGGATAAAGGCGTGACGATATGTATGTATGTATGTATGTTTTAAGAATCTATTACATAGATATTTTGAAAATTTTAGTTGTAGGGTTTCTTTGAATGTGCGGTAAATATAAACTGTTATAACTACTGATTAAGGCTTTTAAAATAATTCTGACTGGATTGTTTTAGAATAGACTTCATCTTGAAGTTCTTTTATGATTAAGCAAACAGGGCAGTTTCACACGCTGCTTGATAAGCCTGATGACGAAATACCTCTCTTTTCACACACCTTATGTGATGTAAACGAAGTAGCGGGGATCAGCTGGTTTTAGAATATTAGTTAGAAGCGAGATGAAAAAAAAGGATGACTAAATGAAGCGAAATATTATTTCACGACATACTTACGAGTAGGTGCTTATAACACGACTTGTAGCGAGTGACGGAGGCCTGGTTGGTACTACTAGTTGAGTAAAGTTGAAATTGATGAATACGAGTAAACTAGGTAGTTATATGAAGTTCATGAATCATGATACGATGTGTACGCTTGGGTTTTAAATTACTCTCCAGGAGGTAATTTTTTAAACTTGTCATGTCATAAAATTAGTTTAAGAGGATCGACTGCAATGATGTCCCAATGCGAGTATATTGGTAGTGTCCAAGGTAGTAATGGTTGTCGAACGTTGGACCGCGCTGATGGGAGGCCATCCCCGCGCGCCGCTACTCCGCCTGCCGATGGCAGTGGCACAACAACCGAGTTGTTCTACTGTTCAGATAGACTTTATTACCGTAGTTGTAATATATTTTAACATTTTCTTCTTATTTAGGCGTCATCCTGCCCTATGGGCAAAGAGTTTTATAGTAAGCAATAGAAAATAGTTTATTTTCTATAGCTTACTATAAAACTATTTGCATCACTGTCCGTATGAACCTCACCTTTTTACAGGAAGCTCACATCCTAGGCAATCGGAAAATGTGTAGGTTATTTTTTGGAAAAAGTTGGTAAATGTATACTAATATTACAAAGAGGAAAGGTTTAATTGTTTGTTTGCATCGAAAGGGCTCCGAAGCTACTGGACCGATTTGAAAAATTATTTCACTGTTGGGAAGCTATTCTCTTCCCATTGAACATAGGCTATATTTTATTCCCGTGATTCCACGAGAACAGGAGCTAAACGGAAGAAACCGCGTGACATCCGCTAGTAGCTTATAAGTTACATTTATGAAGTGGCTCCTCAATCTAAACATCTGGATTCAGGAGATTTTTGAAGTTCTTAACGAAAGTGATTTATTTTATTGATTTTCTTTTTGCATCATTTAGTAGGCATTGTGTAGGGTTAGGTACTTTACATAATGCATACTAAATAACTAACGATTTACGCGGTTTACTTATGTTTGGCAAAAAACGATATCCAAAGTGTCACAGGCCAAAGCATGTTTCCCAAATTTCCATTTGGCAAAAAAACATTCGGCTAAACAACTTTTCGCAATTTTACAGTTAGAAATACTATTTTCTAAATCATGGTCACCTTATCATTTATCCTGTATGATATTTTCGATCCCATTAATCTTTTCAAATACTAATTTCACAGAATCCTAATTCATTTAGAAGGAATGTACTCCTTTATATGAGTCAGGAAGTAGTTTTTTGGTAGCGAAACATGTCATAGTTTAGAAGCTATAGACGTTTAAAGGGGGCCGAGCTGAACGAACTGAGGTTGGTGTTTATTTTAAATTTAGCAAGTTTTATTAGAAACTAAGGCGGTACATATGATATTTACCATGTGTAGATTCTATATTTATAGTTTTTTAATAAAAATCTTTTGTCCTTCTGTACGTATTTTCTTATCAAAAATTTTCAGCTCGGCCCCCTTTCTACATCGATTTATCGTTTGATATTACGAATATACAAAATCTGTTTTGGAACGTATAACGAGATGCCGGGGTACATTTCTCAAGCTCAAGTGTTTTTTTAATTGGCTGTATATTTTTCGAGTTACAAGGGGGGCCGAGCTGAAAGCGTTTGGTTGGACCGGCCCCCTTTTCATGAGTTTTTCTCCAAAAATACAGAGTTACATTGAAAAAGAAAGCGGTACATATGTTTCTGGTGATGAGTACAGTAGATTGCTATACTCCGAAGTCGTAAATTCCGGGAGGGCCGGGCCAACCAAACGAACGTTGGTGAGACTATTGCCGTGTTAAAATGGACAGGCGCAGGTCACCGCGACCCGCAGTTAAAATTTTTCAAGCTGCCCAGAAGGCCTTTATCTTGGCTTAACGATTGTCATTTTACTGACAACCGGGTTTCATTTCGAGTTTTCCTTTTCTATCAACGTTCTTTAGCAACGTAAAGTCAAGTAATAGGTAGGATAATACTTAAGAAACAAAGCATCGGTGCACTGGTACTCCAGTATTATTTATTCTGTGGCATCTTCAGGCCTTCCTTCCTCTTCATTTTTATTTTAATTAGATTCTATTACTATTAAAAATATATTCCATTACTACAATATTATGAGGCTAGCTGATCTGACGAACTTCGTACCAACTCAAGATCGATGATGAAGATGAGTTGAGATGAGAGCAGTGACGTTTGATGTGACAACGCACTGACAACGTCTTATAATTCGATGGAGCCGGCTGCACGCAACGAAAAACATGACGTATGCGGCGTTACCTCGCTCTGAGGCGTTCCATTTAAGGCTGAGTTGCCACGTTCAACTATCATCGTAAACCGACTTTACAGACAACCGATTTTTTTATGGAGTCTACTCTGTTTTTTGAAACATTTCTTTTTAAATGTTATTATTACTAGGTAGGTATAACTGATTAATTTCAGACGCGCTCGAGTAAACAGAAATTCCTTCTAGGGCTTCCTTATAAGTATAATTCTACAGATGGTTTGTATAGGTATTTATGTGAATATAATATATGTCGCCACACCGAGAATTACTAATTAAAATCTATTTGATTATAAATAGATTAAAACCATTACAATGAGCAACTTTACTGATACCTTACTATTTTGTGATATAAGGTTCGAATAGAAATAGTTGTAGAATTTATTAACACTGATTTGTATAACTTAATGTAGTGGTGAACTAATTAGGTTACCTAAGTATTATGTGACTATGTAGGTTCGTAAGAACCTACAATAAAAACTATTGTTAAATTCTTATTGACAATTATTACGAATATTGTCGACATTTAAAAATGTTTTTAATCAAAACAGGATTTTTGTTATTCCTATAGTTCCGGCAATGTTCATTTTACTGAGAATGAATTAATCTTTGTATTTTAACGATTTCATTCAATTTATCAGTTTGTTTGACTAATTAAATTAATAACTTTATTTCTCAAAAATAAATTGAACCATATTTCTTTGATTTAAAAAGAAAACATTAAATATCAAGCCACGTGTTTTGTGAGAACAATTTGAGTGGCGGGGATTCATAAATAGACAGTGGTTGTGGCCGAGGGCTCACTTTTGCTGCTGGAATTTGGAGAGAAAACATTGTGAGTAGATTCTATGTTGGTTTTAATTTAATTTGGAATAAAAATTATGTTGTAATAACCTACTGGAAGTTAAAAGAGTGGCCGGAGTTTTATTGCCAGGTTCTTTTTTCTCCAGCTCTACCTATTGCGTTGCGAATCTGGCAGTAAATGTAGATTGTGACTTACATGAATAAAGATGTTTCATTTAATTTCATTTTATTTCATTGGTGTTCCATTTGCTTGTTTTTATTACCGTATTTCTGAAATAAATACCGCCTAAGTATTTATTTCACTGTTATTTAACTAGATATCCATCTATAAGTGTAATAAAGCATAAAGCAGACCCGATGACCTACTCCAGGTCAGCGGGCCTGCGCTTTTTAAAAACAGCTGCCGCATGTCTACTCCGACATCAGAAGTGGGATCACTACCTACAAAATACTGTGCGAGACTATTTATTTTTCAGGATCTTTACTACGAAGATTGTGTACCAGTTTACCAACGCGCCGCACGCGGTTACGTGCGCGCCGGCGTGTTCCGCGGCTGTGCGAGATCCTGGTGCTAGTAAGTCTTCCACCAGCACCGTCACACAGCTACAACAGCAAAGGGGTAATGTACCACCTGAATTTTATTTTAATATGATCACAGTGAAGTGATCGCCTGTCGAAACAACAAAAGAAAGTTATGATTAAGTACCGATGTGTTTCTACCCTCATATGACCTAGGCGGTAACGTCGCGTTGGCGACTGCAATTGATGTAATCATGTTGTTTTTTTTTTTTTTTTGTTTGTTTCAAACGAACTATGTTATCAAGTGACTACGATATACGTATGAAAATAACTAGACTGCTGAAGGGCCGCGCTAACATAGGTTGACAACTGGCTAGTTACCGCGTCCTCGGTGGGGCCACCATAAGCTAGTCTGCCAGCTTAGTGGTTACAAAATTGCGATGCAGTAGCAGCGATGATAGGTTATGTTACCTCTTCTATATTATGTAAGCGTTCAAACGCGAATTGATCACAACCACCACCGAAACTGTTAAAATATTCCATTGATAGTGGAAACGCTTCTTACTGTAATTTTTGTAGTAAGTCCGGTCATACCTCTCGTGAGTGACGTTTTAAAGCTACTACAACAGATTCGGATAAACGTACGGTTGAAAGAAACTTGTGTTCCCATGCAACAATAACCCGGCCAACACAACGGTTATACGAACAAACTTATAGTAGGTACTTGAATTTTATTAATTTTGATCAAAAGCCGTTTACACATTTGGTACCTGCTATCGCCACGAAAAGCACATAACCTATAATATGAACTCTGTTCTTAACTAGTCCAGCTTGATCACAATGCGTGTGAGGATAGGTAAGGTTATTAATAATACCATCTTTGATAGCGGGGTTAAGTGCTGTTAATTCGTGAGTCAATCTCATACAATTTGCCGGAAAACCGAAAACGTGTGGTCAACAAAATTACTTGGTGGCATAGGTTTCCTGTTGTTTCTACGAGCATCTTAAGTCTGTCTAGATTCTAGATAATAGAATTAACGTAGAAATTGAATGTCACATTTCACAAGATTATTACTTCAGACGTGTTGGTAGGTTCAAATCTATTTTTATTAGATAGCATAAGGTAACCTTGATATCGAAGATGACTTAAAAACACCCAGAAAAATAAAATTACCTCTTTAGTTCAGACAATGACCACAAAGGTAGTATAGCATAGGTTTGTATAGATGACGTTATCAGTACATATTTTTCTGATATCTGTGGTAAATACCATAGGTTTTCTCTCCAAGCTCTGTCATTAAAGCAGTAACTATTTACTAATCTGAGCTTAGTCTTAATATCATTCCGTAAACCAGGATTTCCAATCCTCATAGAATAATGTGTGAGATGTCCGTGAATATTTATTTATTATTTATTTATAATAATGCCTTTTCTGTTAACGGTCAATTGAGTATGCAAAAAATTTAGTACAGAACGGTCAAGTGCGTCCTAGCCCTAAAAAGGTTAAGCCTAAAAACTCTGGTACCGACAAATGCTAAACAAATTCGTCTATTCAGTTGTCGCGCTGAATACTCCCGCTCGTTCATACCAAATATCTCTCCTGCTGTGGCTTCTCTTAATGAAGTGACTATCTAAGGCGCTAAGTGGCAATGGACCCATGTTCATGATGAAGCATGGCATAGAATATTTCTAGGAAAAGAACCTAGCGAATTGTTTCCTTGGCTGGGCCTTGACTTCGGGTCAATCCTTATTCAAATCAATAGGGGTCGGCAGCACATAGTGGCTTTTTTTTAGTATGCACACGACCGATGCGATGTAGAAACTAGATAAGTATCACTCGAGCGAACTCGAGATTTTGGTGGTAGTACGAGCGGTCAAACGTTTTAACTATTACTTGTATGGACGCCATTTCAAGATGATTATACGGTATCCCGACTGCGACGCGCTTTAAGCCTCGAAGCACAAGGAAGACTTGCTGTCTCACATCCATAATGGTATATTCGCAAAAATTTGAATTTGAAATAAATACAGGAAGGGCGAGCGGATGCAGCATGCCGATATTGTTAAACTGAAATACCTTTAACAGGCAAAGTCTTGAATAACAGTTTGATTAATGATTATTCATCTGAATAAACAGTAAACAACGTCGAGATGTAGAGACGTACAACGTGCTATCATAGACGGTTTCCATTGAGACGAGACCGTCCAGGGATGTTATCTGCAAGAAAATGTCAAGATAGGTATCGGAAAAGCGAGACCCAATCTTGGGTAGGTACACAACGGTTGACTGTTGTACCTAAATCTTTCCAAAGAAGCTTTAGTAATTAATACCTTAAGACTCTTCATAAAATTATGGAAGTTACTATTTTGAAAAAAATTAGCACCGTTAGTAAAGATTTTTTCACCGTTAAAATTAGGACAATTGCATCGTTTTCAGGACCTCGAATCTTTAGATCAACGCAAGTTCACTTGCGCTCTATTAGCAAACCGACAGTGCCATTCGAAGCTATACCTACACGTCGACTTACCGCGTAAGCCAGGCGCTTCAGATGAACAGGAACGTGTAACCTTCACAGTAGACTCCTATGTATATTCCCCCACCGCTAGGTGAGGCAGCAGTGGTAACTGTAGGTCTGTCGGGAGTCCTGGGGTCATCTTTCCGAGAGCTTACCCGGGGCTCCCAACCGTAGGCACATTAGGTAGGAAACGTGTGGTTTTTAGTCGGTAAGAGTCCGGCATGGCATTCATGTAGGATTCCCTCTTTATAAATACTCCTATGCAAAGTAAGTTCTGTTACGCTATACAAACTACAAAGGCAAGCATTGAACCTTGGTGGCCCAAACAAGTATTTCATCTCTTCCTAGCCCCAAAACAAGTGATTATAAACGATGTCCCTGTATAGTAGCCACAGGTATCAGTAGGGCTAATAGTCTTATCATGATAAGGGATTACGAGACTTCAGGCATCAGATAGTCCAAACTGCAGGCGTAGCTCCTCTTATTTCAGTGCCAAAACTGTTTACCAGCGGAATTGCCTAATTTGGTCAACCACTGAAGTACCTAGTTTGAAACTTCTTAAACGGCACGTACAACAACGACACAGACATCTACTAAAGATAAGGCGAGATTTGACAGGAATCGTGCAAAAAAAAAAAAAAAAAAATGATAGTTTTTACAGAGGCATCTTTGTTTAAGTTTACAGCGTTTTCGACAACGGCCGCTGTCTTCTAAAGGAAGCATTAGGACATCATAGACGGGCGCTAAAGGTCCCCACAATCAACAGCGGGGCGCCCAAAACCTCGTGGTGAGCTACAGCTTAGGTTAGGTCATCTGGCGCATTGGCGCTGACGCGGACGGCACCGCACCCAGCGAGTACTTGATTCTCAGAAACCACAAATTGAAAAATCTGGTGAGGTATTTTCATTTTAGTTTCTTCAGTCTAATCGGTATTAAAATGCTAGCTGAATTATTAGACAAATGATGCTATTGGGACGTGGAGTCACCAAATTAGCTAATAAAATATTTGAATGAAAAGATGCTATTGGGGCGTGGAGTCGCCAATAAGCCACTAATATCCCTATCCTGAATCATATTATTTATTTATTATTTGTATTAAGCCACAAAAAGTGGATATCCCAATCCTGAAAGAATAGTGGTCCCCTGTGTAACACGGCGTACAAGACCGCTTAGGGCACAGCATCGACCTTACCAACATCCCCTAGGGCCCCTGTCTTTGACAGCATCGACCTCTCCCCTACATATCCTTACCCGTATATATAAAAAAAAAAAAAAAAAAAAAAAATACTGTTGTCATGTGGAATGAGCAGTAAGAACCACTACGAGTGGATATCCCAATCCTGAAAGAATAATGGTCCCCTGTGTAACAAGGCGTACAAGACCGCTGAGGGCACAGCATCGACCCTACCAACATCCCCTAGGGCCCCTGTCTTTGACAGCATCGACCTCTCCCCTACATCATCCTTACCCGTGTAAAAAAAAAAAAAAAAAAAAACTGTTGTCATGTGGAATGAGCAGTAAGAACCACTACGAGTGGATATCCCAATCCTGAAAGAATAATGGTCCCCTGTGTAACAAGGCGTACAAGACCGCTGAGGGCACAGCATCGACCCTACCAACATCCCCTAGGGCCCCTGTCTTTGACAGCATCGACCTCTCCCCTACATCATCCTTACCCGTGTATAAAAAAAAAAAAAAAAAAAAAAACTGTTGTCATGTGGAATGAGCAGCAAGAACCACTACGAGTGGATATCCCAATCCTGAAAGAATAATGGTCCCCTGTGTAACAAGGCGTACAAGACCGCTGAGGGCACAGCATCGACCCTACCAACATCCCCTAGGGCCCCTGTCTTTGACAGCATCGACCTCTCCCCTACAAATCCTTACCTGTGTATAAAAAAAAAAAAAATACTGTTGCCATGTATTTACATGTGCGCAGGACCGTGTGTTGTGGCGTCATTTGGGAGAGGCCTACGTCCAGCAGTGGACTGATATAGGCTGATTTGATTCATTGATTGATGTGGAACGAGCAGTAGTAGCATTCAGTGAGCGCATCATAACCAGCTCACCGTCTTCATTAACTATGAGCGGTGACACTCTACATGCTACCACGATGTAAGGTTATGACCAATGGAATTATATTTGCTTAACCAAGTTTTTCTGGTTCCGTGTACTGTAGAACTACCAAGCCTCAGCTTTTAATATTTATTTTGCAGATCTAGACCTTAACACACGATGCAGAGCACGCATCGCCAATCAGTATGGCCGTGTCGCCACACCGAGAATTACTAATTAAAATCTATTTGATTATAAATAGATTAAAACCATTACAATGAGCAACTTTACTGATACCTTACTATTTTGTGATATAAGGTTCGAATAGAAATAGTTGTAGAATTTATTAACACTGATTTGTATAACTTAATGTAGTGGTGAACTAATTAGGTTACCTAAGTATTATGTGACTATGTAGGTTCGTAAGAACCTACAATAAAAACTATTGTTAAATTCTTATTGACAATTATTACGAATATTGTCGACATTTAAAAATGTTTTTAATCAAAACAGGATTTTTGTTATTCCTATAGTTCCGGCAATGTTCATTTTACTGAGAATGAATTAATCTTTGTATTTTAACGATTTCATTCAATTTATCAGTTTGTTTGACTAATTAAATTAATAACTTTATTTCTCAAAAATAAATTGAACCATATTTCTTTGATTTAAAAAGAAAACATTAAATATCAAGCCACGTGTTTTGTGAGAACAATTTGAGTGGCGGGGATTCATAAATAGACAGTGGTTGTGGCCGAGGGCTCACTTTTGCTGCTGGAATTTGGAGAGAAAACATTGTGAGTAGATTCTATGTTGGTTTTAATTTAATTTGGAATAAAAATTATGTTGTAATAACCTACTGGAAGTTAAAAGAGTGGCCGGAGTTTTATTGCCAGGTTCTTTTTTCTCCAGCTCTACCTATTGCGTTGCGAATCTGGCAGTAAATGTAGATTGTGACTTACATGAATAAAGATGTTTCATTTAATTTCATTTTATTTCATTGGTGTTCCATTTGCTTGTTTTTATTACCGTATTTCTGAAATAAATACCGCCTAAGTATTTATTTCACTGTTATTTAACTAGATATCCATCTATAAGTGTAATAAAGCATAAAGCAGACCCGATGACCTACTCCAGGTCAGCGGGCCTGCGCTTTTTAAAAACAGCTGCCGCATGTCTACTCCGACATCAGAAGTGGGATCACTACCTACAAAATACTGTGCGAGACTATTTATTTTTCAGGATCTTTACTACGAAGATTGTGTACCAGTTTACCAACGCGCCGCACGCGGTTACGTGCGCGCCGGCGTGTTCCGCGGCTGTGCGAGATCCTGGTGCTAGTAAGTCTTCCACCAGCACCGTCACACAGCTACAACAGCAAAGGGGTAATGTACCACCTGAATTTTATTTTAATATGATCACAGTGAAGTAATGTATGAGTGATCGCCTGTCGAAACAACAAAAGAAAGTTATGATTAAGTACCGATGTGTTTCTACCCTCATATGACCTAGGCGGTAACGTCGCGTTGGCGACTGCAATTGATGTAATCATGTTGTTTTTTTTTTTTTTTTGTTTGTTTCAAACGAACTATGTTATCAAGTGACTACGATATACGTATGAAAATAACTAGACTGCTGAAGGGCCGCGCTAACATAGGTTGACAACTGGCTAGTTACCGCGTCCTCGGTGGGGCCACCATAAGCTAGTCTGCCAGCTTAGTGGTTACAAAATTGCGATGCAGTAGCAGCGATGATAGGTTATGTTACCTCTTCTATATTATGTAAGCGTTCAAACGCGAATTGATCACAACCACCACCGAAACTGTTAAAATATTCCATTGATAGTGGAAACGCTTCTTACTGTAATTTTTGTAGTAAGTCCGGTCATACCTCTCGTGAGTGACGTTTTAAAGCTACTACAACAGATTCGGATAAACGTACGGTTGAAAGAAACTTGTGTTCCCATGCAACAATAACCCGGCCAACACAACGGTTATACGAACAAACTTATAGTAGGTACTTGAATTTTATTAATTTTGATCAAAAGCCGTTTACACATTTGGTACCTGCTATCGCCGCGAAAAGCACATAACCTATAATATGAACTCTGTTCTTAACTAGTCCAGCTTGAACACAATGCGTGTGAGGATAGGTAAGGTTATTAATAATACCATCTTTGATAGCGGGGTTAAGTGCTTGTTAATTCGTGAGTCAATCTCATACAATTTGCCGGAAAACCGAAAACGTGTGGTCAACAAAATTACTTGGTGGCATAGGTTTCCTGTTGTTTCTACGAGCATCTTAAGTCTGTCTAGATTCTAGATAATAGAATTAACGTAGAAATTGAATGTCACATTTCACAAGATTATTACTTCAGACGTGTTGGTAGGTTCAAATCTATTTTTATTAGATAGCATAAGGTAACCTTGATATCGAAGATGACTTAAAAACACCCAGAAAAATAAAATTACCTCTTTAGTTCAGACAATGACCACAAAGGTAGTATAGCATAGGTTTGTATAGATGACGTTATCAGTACATATTTTTCTGATATCTGTGGTAAATACCATAGGTTTTCTCTCCAAGCTCTGTCATTAAAGCAGTAACTATTTACTAATCTGAGCTTAGTCTTAATATCATTCCGTAAACCAGGATTTCCAATCCTCATAGAATAATGTGTGAGATGTCCGTGAATATTTATTTATTATTTATTTATAATAATGCCTTTTCTGTTAACGGTCAATTGAGTATGCAAAAAATTTAGTACAGAACGGTCAAGTGCGTCCTAGCCCTAAAAAGGTTAAGCCTAAAAACTCTGGTACCGACAAATGCTAAACAAATTCGTCTATTCAGTTGTCGCGCTGAATACTCCCGCTCGTTCATACCAAATATCTCTCCTGCTGTGGCTTCTCTTAATGAAGTGACTATCTAAGGCGCTAAGTGGCAATGGACCCATGTTCATGATGAAGCATGGCATAGAATATTTCTAGGAAAAGAACCTAGCGAATTGTTTCCTTGGCTGGGCCTTGACTTCGGGTCAATCCTTATTCAAATCAATAGGGGTCGGCAGCACATAGTGGCTTTTTTTTAGTATGCACACGACCGATGCGATGTAGAAACTAGATAAGTATCACTCGAGCGAACTCGAGATTTTGGTGGTAGTACGAGCGGTCAAACGTTTTAACTATTACTTGTATGGACGCCATTTCAAGATGATTATACGGTATCCCGACTGCGACGCGCTTTAAGCCTCGAAGCACAAGGAAGACTTGCTGTCTCACATCCATAATGGTATATTCGCAAAAATTTGAATTTGAAATAAATACAGGAAGGGCGAGCGGATGCAGCATGCCGATATTGTTAAACTGAAATACCTTTAACAGGCAAAGTCTTGAATAACAGTTTGATTAATGATTATTCATCTGAATAAACAGTAAACAACGTCGAGATGTAGAGACGTACAACGTGCTATCATAGACGGTTTCCATTGAGACGAGACCGTCCAGGGATGTTATCTGCAAGAAAATGTCAAGATAGGTATCGGAAAAGCGAGACCCAATCTTGGGTAGGTACACAACGGTTGACTGTTGTACCTAAATCTTTCCAAAGAAGCTTTAGTAATTAATACCTTAAGACTCTTCATAAAATTATGGAAGTTACTATTTTGAAAAAAATTAGCACCGTTAGTAAAGATTTTTTCACCGTTAAAATTAGGACAATTGCATCGTTTTCAGGACCTCGAATCTTTAGATCAACGCAAGTTCACTTGCGCTCTATTAGCAAACCGACAGTGCCATTCGAAGCTATACCTACACGTCGACTTACCGCGTAAGCCAGGCGCTTCAGATGAACAGGAACGTGTAACCTTCACAGTAGACTCCTATGTATATTCCCCCACCGCTAGGTGAGGCAGCAGTGGTAACTGTAGGTCTGTCGGGAGTCCTGGGGTCATCTTTCCGAGAGCTTACCCGGGGCTCCCAACCGTAGGCACATTAGGTAGGAAACGTGTGGTTTTTAGTCGGTAAGAGTCCGGCATGGCATTCATGTAGGATTCCCTCTTTATAAATACTCCTATGCAAAGTAAGTTCTGTTACGCTATACAAACTACAAAGGCAAGCATTGAACCTTGGTGGCCCAAACAAGTATTTCATCTCTTCCTAGCCCCAAAACAAGTGATTATAAACGATGTCCCTGTATAGTAGCCACAGGTATCAGTAGGGCTAATAGTCTTATCATGATAAGGGATTACGAGACTTCAGGCATCAGATAGTCCAAACTGCAGGCGTAGCTCCTCTTATTTCAGTGCCAAAACTGTTTACCAGCGGAATTGCCTAATTTGGTCAACCACTGAAGTACCTAGTTTGAAACTTCTTAAACGGCACGTACAACAACGACACAGACATCTACTAAAGATAAGGCGAGATTTGACAGGAATCGTGCAAAAAAAAAAAAAAAAAAATGATAGTTTTTACAGAGGCATCTTTGTTTAAGTTTACAGCGTTTTCGACAACGGCCGCTGTCTTCTAAAGGAAGCATTAGGACATCATAGACGGGCGCTAAAGGTCCCCACAATCAACAGCGGGGCGCCCAAAACCTCGTGGTGAGCTACAGCTTAGGTTAGGTCATCTGGCGCATTGGCGCTGACGCGGACGGCACCGCACCCAGCGAGTACTTGATTCTCAGAAACCACAAATTGAAAAATCTGGTGAGGTATTTTCATTTTAGTTTCTTCAGTCTAATCGGTATTAAAATGCTAGCTGAATTATTAGACAAATGATGCTATTGGGACGTGGAGTCACCAAATTAGCTAATAAAATATTTGAATGAAAAGATGCTATTGGGGCGTGGAGTCGCCAATAAGCCACTAATATCCCTATCCTGAATCATATTATTTATTTATTATTTGTATTAAGCCACAAAAAGTGGATATCCCAATCCTGAAAGAATAGTGGTCCCCTGTGTAACACGGCGTACAAGACCGCTTAGGGCACAGCATCGACCTTACCAACATCCCCTAGGGCCCCTGTCTTTGACAGCATCGACCTCTCCCCTACATATCCTTACCCGTATATATAAAAAAAAAAAAAAAAAAAAAAAATACTGTTGTCATGTGGAATGAGCAGTAAGAACCACTACGAGTGGATATCCCAATCCTGAAAGAATAATGGTCCCCTGTGTAACAAGGCGTACAAGACCGCTGAGGGCACAGCATCGACCCTACCAACATCCCCTAGGGCCCCTGTCTTTGACAGCATCGACCTCTCCCCTACATCATCCTTACCCGTGTAAAAAAAAAAAAAAAAAAAAACTGTTGTCATGTGGAATGAGCAGTAAGAACCACTACGAGTGGATATCCCAATCCTGAAAGAATAATGGTCCCCTGTGTAACAAGGCGTACAAGACCGCTGAGGGCACAGCATCGACCCTACCAACATCCCCTAGGGCCCCTGTCTTTGACAGCATCGACCTCTCCCCTACATCATCCTTACCCGTGTATAAAAAAAAAAAAAAAAAAAAAAACTGTTGTCATGTGGAATGAGCAGCAAGAACCACTACGAGTGGATATCCCAATCCTGAAAGAATAATGGTCCCCTGTGTAACAAGGCGTACAAGACCGCTGAGGGCACAGCATCGACCCTACCAACATCCCCTAGGGCCCCTGTCTTTGACAGCATCGACCTCTCCCCTACAAATCCTTACCTGTGTATAAAAAAAAAAAAAATACTGTTGCCATGTATTTACATGTGCGCAGGACCGTGTGTTGTGGCGTCATTTGGGAGAGGCCTACGTCCAGCAGTGGACTGATATAGGCTGATTTGATTCATTGATTGATGTGGAACGAGCAGTAGTAGCATTCAGTGAGCGCATCATAACCAGCTCACCGTCTTCATTAACTATGAGCGGTGACACTCTACATGCTACCACGATGTAAGGTTATGACCAATGGAATTATATTTGCTTAACCAAGTTTTTCTGGTTCCGTGTACTGTAGAACTACCAAGCCTCAGCTTTTAATATTTATTTTGCAGATCTAGACCTTAACACACGATGCAGAGCACGCATCGCCGATCAGTATGGCCGTGTCGCCACACCGAGAATTACTAATTAAAATCTATTTGATTATAAATAGATTAAAACCATTACAATGAGCAACTTTACTGATACCTTACTATTTTGTGATATAAGGTTCGAATAGAAATAGTTGTAGAATTTATTAACACTGATTTGTATAACTTAATGTAGTGGTGAACTAATTAGGTTACCTAAGTATTATGTGACTATGTAGGTTCGTAAGAACCTACAATAAAAACTATTGTTAAATTCTTATTGACAACACTGGTCAACAAAATTTTGTAACAAGAAAAGTGCTTACTAATTTTGAATTACCTACCTACCCTCATGTTATCACCATATTTATTTTGATTTCATCAGGTCTCGTTTTTGTGTTACAGCTAATACCCACAAAATTGAAAATTCATTATTTTTGTTTTACTCTCGCATTAAGAAAATTTAATTATTTAAAGAGCTTAGTGTTTTTTTCCGTTTTCCGAGTTGTGTGTTTTTAAAATAATGTCAATAAAGTGTAAAAATGATCCTGACAAGGTTTGTTACATTTGTGGCGGCATTACTTTTAATATACAACGGAGGAATTTGACACCATTAGTAACTAAGTTATATGAACAGTATTTTGACTTCGTCATCGGAAAACAAGATAAAGTGTGGGTTTCACACATCTGTTGTGTTACATGTGTAGGGGCTTCTTACTGGATGAGCGAGAAAATCTAGATCTATGCCTTTTGCAATCCTTATGATTTGGACGGAATCAACGAACCACTCATCTGATTGTTAGTTTTTGTCTGACTGATACAAAAGGTATTAAAATTAAAACAAAAGTGAAATTAAGTATCCTGACCTGCCACCGGCTAAAGACCGATCCTTCATAATAAAAAACTACCTTTACCAGAACCACCTCAAAGTTCCGATCGGACCGCTACGCCAGAACGCACGGTTTTTATATACCTACTTATGAAAGAAAAATTTGAGTGTGGCAAAAATTAAAGAGGGCATATTTGTTGGCCCTCCAATCAGGCAATTGTCGAAAGATAATATATTTAAAGAAAAACCGGAAAAATCAGTTGGGGAATATTTCATGAAAGTATCTTCTAATTTTCGAGGAAATCAGCGATCAAGTGACTATATAAGTATTGTCGTGGAGCTGTTATCTACTAATAAGGCTTTAGGCTGTAATATGTCGTTTAAAATACATTGTCTTCATTTACATTTAGATTTCTTTCCTGAAAATTTGGGTGCCGTCTGTGATGAACACGGTGAAAGATTCCACCAAGACATTGTTACCATAGAAAAACGATATCAAGGCTAGTGGAGTCCACGTATGCTAGCAGATTACTATTGGACATTACAACGAGACGTCTCTGAAGCAAAATATAGGCGAAAATCATAAAGCTACACTTATATTAATGTTGCAATATAACGGATTGACTTCTTTTTGTTGATAAAATCTGTCTTTTTTAAAATTTTAATAGAACTCAATTACAGAAAAACTATTCGTATTTGAAGCATTGTAATTTTATTTCTAGTATCCTTATCCTTGCCCCAAACATAACTAGACAAAAGTTTTCATGTTACATGCAAAAAGTGTTTTTTTGTCGACCAGTGCAATTATTACGAATATTGTCGACATTTAAAAATGTTTTTAATCAAAACAGGATTTTTGTTATTCCTATAGTTCCGGCAATGTTCATTTTACTGAGAATGAATTAATCTTTGTATTTTAACGATTTCATTCAATTTATCAGTTTGTTTGACTAATTAAATTAATAACTTTATTTCTCAAAAATAAATTGAACCATATTTCTTTGATTTAAAAAGAAAACATTAAATATCAAGCCACGTGTTTTGTGAGAACAATTTGAGTGGCGGGGATTCATAAATAGACAGTGGTTGTGGCCGAGGGCTCACTTTTGCTGCTGGAATTCGGAGAGAAAACATTGTGAGTAGATTCTATGTTGGTTTTAATTTAATTTGGAATAAAAATTATGTTGTAATAACCTACTGGAAGTTAAAAGAGTGGCCGGAGTTTTATTGCCAGGTTCTTTTTTCTCCAGCTCTACCTATTGCGTTGCGAATCTGGCAGTAAATGTAGATTGTGACTTACATGAATAAAGATGTTTCATTTAATTTCATTTTATTTCATTGGTGTTCCATTTGCTTGTTTTTATTACCGTATTTCTGAAATAAATACCGCCTAAGTATTTATTTCACTGTTATTTAACTAGATATCCATCTATAAGTGTAATAAAGCATAAAGCAGACCCGATGACCTACTCCAGGTCAGCGGGCCTGCGCTTTTTAAAAACAGCTGCCGCATGTCTACTCCGACATATACAAATTAAACATTCACTTGGTGGTATCAATCACAGTAATACGACTAAGCTTTATGTGAATAGCTTACTCAGAACTGTATTGACATAGTCAATCTAATTAGAAAGGGAATATGGAATGGAACCCTCATTAATCGACGATTGAATCGAAATTATTTGCTTTGAAGGCATTTATGAAACATGAATTACGTTACGTACAATTAATTCCCGTTTATTAATTTGAATTCCCAAATTCGTACCTCTTGTAAAGCATTCGTGTTTTTATAGAAATTTCACCGGACTCATTTCCCTTTGCTACTTGAGACCGCCGAGTCTCACTCGAGACTTAAAACACGATACGTCAGTACGACAAAAAAATGTTTTATTAAATTCAGAAATTCTGAAGGTTTCCGTTTACTTTAAAATCTTACTAATATTATAAATGCGAAAGTTTGTAAGTGTGGATGTTTGTTACTCTTTCACGCTCAAACCGCTGAACGGATCGGGCTGAAATTTGGTACAGAGATACATTATAGTCTGGAATAACACCTAGGGTACTTTTTATGCCGGGAATAAGTTCCCACGGGAACAAATTTTACGCGGGCGAAGCTGCGGGCATCAGCTAGTGTATAATAAATCAAAGAGATCATAGCTTGTCTTGAAACTGAAAGATTGTATTACAAAAAGTCATGATTTTGATTCTTCTAGCATGGGGATTAGCTTAGCGTAGTGCGCAAAGTCTCCTTTGCGGGATGCTCAAATTGCTTTTTGTGACAAGCTACGGGATAAGAAAAGCGGTTTCCCTGAAACAGTCACGAAAAACGGTGTCCGCCCGGCTGCATGAGCTAACGGGGTTAACATATCCAACATGAGCTTTCTCCCTAGTATTATCCTTCCGAGGGCTTACCCGGGACTCCTGGCCTTAGACAGAAGGCAATGCACCGTGTGGTATTCCACACCATATTAAAAAGAACTATCAAAGAGCTCATTCAGCGGGGTTATCACGGGACTGTTTCTGGTGTATCGCCTTTCCTCCCCAATAGTATGACACCAAAAGGCATTTGGCTCTCCCGCAAAGGAAATTTTTACTCGCTACGCTTAGCTAATCATCATTTTTTATACCACTAAGGTGGCAGACAACAATACGGTCCACCTATGTACTGGTGGTCACCGCTGCCAGAGGCGCTACACTCGTGCTGCCGACCCTGTAAAAAACCTTGTAAGACCCCTTTTGAAGAACCGCATACTGACTTTGTTCCAGTTTGTAATACAATATGAACTACCTATCTCTTAAAGAATTGACTTCAAAATAATTCACGTAGAAAATAATTTGACTAAAACTTCCTTGAATTTTAGTATTCTTACCAAGAAACGAAAGTTTCATGTTAGTCTAACGTATTTTACATGTTCAATCGAATGGGAGCAGAACAGTTTCTGATATTCAAATACTTATTGCGAGTTATGAATTTTGTAACGAGTTTCAAACGTAACTTTGTTACAATATAAATCGACGAGTAATTTTAATGATAACATTGCAAACATTACAAAGGGGAAGCTAAAGGGGGAGCTCTTGGAAGTATGAAACATTAGAAAATTTTCTGCCAACATTTCCCGTCGACTTTCTTCAGCACCTACCACGCATAAAATCAATAGATAATCATTCTTCTAATATTATAAATATGAAAGTTTATGAAGATGGTTTGATATTTGTTAAGGTCTGAAGGATTCAGCTGAAATATAGTAGAGGAATAGATTAGGGCTGCTCACTGTCCTTACAGAAGCAGCCGGTAGGCGTTCAGCATAGCATCCTTGTAGGATTTTTCTCACGTTAAAAAAAAGCGGAATAGATTGCAGTTTTGAATAGACTTTAGATATTTGGAAAACAGGAACGGAATTCCCCGCAGACAGAGAGTCTTTATTGACTAATAAAGACACTCTATTCCATGTTGTAGTATTCTTAGTTTGCCCCATCAAACGTCCCGGGCAGGCACCAGGCAGTAGGGCAGGCACCAGGCAGTAGGGCAGGCACCAGGCAGTAGGGCAAACTGGAATCTTACTTATAATATTATAAAGGTGAAAGTTTGTGCGTGTGGGTGTTTGTTACTCTTTCACGCTCCAACGGCTGAACGGATTTGGCTGAAATTTTGGTACAGGGATAGATTATGGTCTGGAATAACACACAGACCACTTTTTTCCGGGAATAAGTTCCCACGGGAAGCGGGAACGGGAAATGATAGTAGTAGATAGAAATATGAGTTCAGTTACATTTACCAGACTAAAAATCAAAAGTCGGGTAATTGCAACTATTTTTTATTTTTTAGGTTAGTTGCAATTATCTGACCGCTTTTGAATGAAGTATTATAATGCTAGTGATGCGACAGTGAAAGTGTCTACTAAGATAAAAATATTTTATCGAAAGATATACCGTTCATACTAGTGTTTACCTTCAAAAATTCGCCCTTTGTGACAAATTTATAAATTGAATAATAAATTATTTATTTTCAGGTTAACTCGGTATTTAATAAAAAGAATTCTGGACAATAACATCACCTTGGTTTATTTAATATGTAGTACATTATGTAGTAGGTACGTATGAAGTGATTATTTTAAGTTTCGTTAATTTCAATAATTATTAATGTACGATGTTGTGTTTGATTACATAAACATCGATACAACAACTGTATTTCTGACTTTTAATTCTGCTACCCAGTCGATAAAATCACAACATTGTTCCCAGCACTATTTGTAAATGTAATAGGTAAATAGTTGCAATTACCCGTCCCATGCCTAAAAAGTGATTTAGTGCAAATTTGAACGTTATTTCCACGACTTAGATATCAAAATCTTCTGAAATATTGAACAAGGCACATTTTTTCAATTTAACGGTAGTAGCGCCTATAGAAAAAAATTAAAAAAAGCGATTAGTTGCAATTACCCGTCAAGTGTCAGAAATTCTTCAAATAGATTTTTATGTTTCAAAGCTTTTCTTTATATAAGACGATAATATAAATCTACATAAAATTTACCTATAAACAAATCTTTGAAAAAAAGCATTTTGCTTATGAATATGGAAATATCAAGCAGTTACGTAAAGACTCCAATATTTTTAGTTGCAATTACAAGACTCTACCTTAGTAGTTTATTTTTACATTCCACTTTACTCCAGTGTTTTCCACTCCATTATGTGATTCCACTTTTGCACCACCAAGCATTCCACATGCTTGGTGGTTCAAAAGTTACCTATGCTCAACAGCATAGGGTGATGCCTAAATAAGTCGAAGGTTATATTTAAAGTTAATGTTATATTTTATTTTAATGGTGTAACATTGTGACATCGATGTTACTTAAAAAGTAAAACGCTTTGAAATAGGTAAACCACCGCTCAAAATCATCTGTAAGATTAAGTACAATTACATTTATAGTATTTTTCACTATAAAGTTGATAAAAATATCGATAATGTATAGTAGTCGCGCCAGCAAGGTACTACAGGGCATAATACGTTATATCAGCGAAAATATCAGAGTACAATATTTTATTCTATAGTAAAATAAAGTACACTTCTTTTTATGAATTTGTACTACATGAAAATTAAGATAAAAATCCGTGGTCGTGCTATGTAGAATCACACGAGTTTCTTATTATTTCTATTTCTTAAATGTCTGTTAAATTCTAGAAGCGATCGATATTTTACCACTTTAACTTAACGAACGCACTATCCACTAAGTTATGATATTAGTGTATTCCCAAGAGATATGAAGTCATCCCAAATTAATTATGAATACTGCACTCGCGTTGATAGACCGGCGGCTAATGAACATGTAAAGCCAAAACTTGGCACGAGATCTGTTACATAATTAGCTTCGTTAGACACCCATAATGCATAATAAATCTAATAATATAAACGAGGCTATTGTCGACGATAGAGCTTAGGATAAATATTTACTGAAAACTTGTTTGGTATTCGCATTCCTCAGATTAGGATGAGCAGTTCAGTCCTGAGAATATCGCGTTCGTAGTCGTCAAGTTAAGGTGTAGATTGCCTAGAAAATTTTCTGGAACAGGTAGCCAACAACAGGTAAACACTTCAAGTATGCTCACCACCTATTACGTGGGACTGAATACTACTGGTGAAATATGGGCGCACATTATGCATTTACCTACCCTTTCGTGTACTGTCGTGACTGTATTTATTGTATACATCTATGTAATATATATATACCCATTGAGGTAGAGTAAGTATGTATACACCCTCTTCGATTCAGTCGGATCTTTTAATGTACAAAAACATCGGCAGAAAATTTTGTGAAATACTTTGAATACCTACCTATATTAAACCAATTAAAATCATTGTTATATACCATAATAAATCTTGCGATAAGGATGTGCTTGAAAGTCCTATACTTAATTAAAAGTTCTGTAATCCTAGCATTGTGCTCTTCACGTTTTTCTTTGAAATTCCTGTTCTCGCAGTTCTTTGTGAAATCTATGTACAAACCTTCGAGCTCGAATATTTCTTGTCGAGAAGCGTAAGATTAGAGTGTGCTCAGACACCCAAAGATTTATTATGGCAATACCATGTCGATTCAGAATCTTCAGAACGCTTCCGCAGTTTCAGCCATCAATCGTTATTTAATGTTCGTAAAATAGAGAATTTTACAATCACAAACGAAATTCCGTTGTACTAGATTTAGCAGCAGAATAAATGGCTACAATTTTTCTTTTTGCTTTGTTTGGGAGGCTTTGTTTTGGCAAAATATCAAAATCAATACCTACAGACAGCCACTCCTAATATATGCACTACAATCTCATATATTTCTTTTGACATGTTGTATTGAAATGACTTAGTAATAAATTATTTATTAGTTATTACCACGCAGTGCCTCATGTTTACATTAATTTTATTTTGTATTAACTCGTATGGCCCTAATATATTTTGTCCCCGAGAAAGGCTGGATGTGGAAGGTGCCAACCTACTATGTGCTATAGGTACTAAAATAGGGACGAGATTTTTAAATGAATTATTCCCACTCCTGAAGTAGACTTTTCTTTTTAATAAAGCATTGGTCAAGACTAGACAAGTTACACAGGTATGTATGTACGCTAATTTGAAATTAACATTGGTACATACACACATACATACATACATACATATAGTCAGGCCTTTATCCCCGAAGGGGCAGGCACAGGCATAGCATTTTTTTTCTATCACACGCCCACATTTCAACTTATAGCTTCATCAGTCCCATGTAATAAATAGGTGGTGAGCCTATTGCTGTGTTGGACAGCAGCAGGTCGCCGCGGACCGCAGTTGAGATTTTTCAAGCCGCCCATAAGGATTTCAACTTGGCTTTACGATTGTCAATTTACTTACAACCGGGTTTCATTTCGAGTTTTCCTTCTCTACGCATTGGATCTTTTTTCTAAAGTGTTCCCGTAGTCGCCTCTTACTACACCCTCGGGATGTATTGGGGTGGCGACATTTTGTATATACCGTCCGTCTTACCCGTCGCAACATGGGACCTGAGGATTAATTTGAAATTAATCAAAAGACAAATATGTAATAAACTCTCTAGTTAGATAGAATGTTATTCCACTTACTTGCTTTGCAAAACGGGAGTAGATGTGCGTCATAAAGAAAAAGAGAGAACCACATTGATTAAATGACTTGATAAGTTGACAACAGTAGCTCATTTTATAAAATAGAGAAACCGGTCCTACTCCTAAATGAAATTTACAAGGAACTGCAGACTTGATTATGGTGGTAATTTTAAGTCGATACCACCACGAGATAAATGGTCTTGACAGACCGACGGACGGACAGACGGATAGTGGATGTACAGTAACCTCGGTAGGGGAGTCCGACTCACTCTTGCCCGGCTTTTTTCTCCACTTCGTACTCTATTGAAGTTATTGGAAATTATTTCAATTTTTACGAGCTAAGATTAATAATACATAGTTGGTCACAGTGGCTTTAAAATACCTAGAAGTAAAATTTGTACTAGTTTCCTTTAATATAAGTGAAATGAAGTGAAAGTGAATAAGTGAAGCGCTCGTGGCCCCGCGGACTCAGTGTTCTGTAAACGATCACTGCAGTAAGCAATTTTCACTATGGCCGGTTCATGGATGGGTGACCATCTATGTGATCACTTTGTGACATTTATTTGAGCGTTTCCGTGCTTTGGAAGACACGTTAAGCCGTTGGTCCCGGTTGCCACTAAAATGGCAGTCGTTAAGCCAAGTTGAAGGCTTTATTTCAACAGCAGGCAGTCACAACCTGCGCCTGTCCATTTAAACACGGCAATACGGCTCACAACGTATTACGTGGGACAAATTATAAAAAGGTGAAATGTGGGTATATAATATGCCTCTGCCTACCCCTTCGGTTATAAAGGCGTGATGATGAACCTATCCTTTAATATAATATCCGTACTGGTGTACGGTAAGTCCTTAAAAAATATATATGTCGGTTTATCCGTTTACCAGTGCCTGTCCATATCAACACGGCAATACGGCTCACCACCTACTACGTGGAACAAAATCAAAAGGTGAAATGTGGACATATGCCTCTGCCTATCCAAGTTTCTTGCCAGTTCTTAACAAGCGGGTCGCGTTCCGAACTGGTGGTAATGCCTTTGCTTTGTATTCATTGACGTGTCGCAAGTGCCTATGTATTAGGATTTTGCGAAATAAATGTTTATTGACTTTGACTTTGATTTTGATCCATTCGGAGAGGAAAGGCGTCATCATATGTATAGTACGTATGTATAGGTCTGTTTAGGTATAAATGTGACTCAAATCGAAAGTAAAATAACCAAAAGTCCTATATTTAGTATATACTCTTTCCTTTTTACATAAACCGGGATGTTGTGTCCTTTCAGCTATGCGTACCCGAAACACTGACCAATTTTCCTTTTTAATGCACCCTTTGATCAAAGGGCAACCGACGAAGCGACGACAAAATAACTTCTCACTTCATATAATAACTTATTTTGGTTCATTCGTGTCACGAAGCTTGTTTTGACATCCTATTACTAAATGTTAGTTCCAAAAAATAATTTATAAGGAATTATGTTTGATATTGTACTGTATTACACATTTATAATTTATAAGGAATTATATTTGATATTGTACCTACAGTATTGTATTGTACGTTTTTAAAAATAAATACTCCTGTCTGCCATAAGGTTAGGTAGAGGCTATAACGTCCCACATACTACAACCCTTTTTTAAGGTTTCGTAGCCAAATGGCAAAAACGGAACCCTTATAGATTCGCCATGTCTGTCTGTCTGTCAGTCCGTGTGTCACAGCCACTTTTCTCCGAATCTATAAGGCCTATGCTATTGAAACTTGGTAAGTAGATGTATTCTGTGAACCGCATTAAGATTCTTATATGAAACTAGAAAAAAAGCAGTAAATTTTGGGGGTCCCCATACTCAGAACTGAAACTCAAAAATTTTTTTTCATCATAACCATACGTGTGATTGACATTAGTCCATCCGGTCCAGGGTCAGATAAGTTTACGTAAAACTGGTAGCTCAATGACCGGCTTTGTATCCGGTGGCACCCATCCGGTTGTATGGGGTAGAGTAAGTTCGGGTAATATGGCACGCCATAAGCCTTTTTGGTAATAAAACAAATTTGTTTTGAGATCGATCAGTTTTTATTTTACAATTCAGTCTTTGAACTTATAAAGAATAAATAATTAGAATTTCAAAACAATCAACATTAAGAAATAATTTACAAAAAACAAAATCTGAACCTTCAACGATTGTCAAATTTTAACAATGTAAGGGCAATATGGCCTGGGCCATATTAGCTACAAATCAGGTGAGCTATATTGCCCTCCAGAAATATAACAGTCACTAATAAACTTTGTGTTACTTTGCAGAGCATATTTGTCATTTTATTTGTGAATGTGGTTTCCGCGAAGCCATTATCTATAAAAAAAAACATAATAGAAACAATATAAAATTATGTGGACAATATGACCTGGTACCATTTTAGCCATCCATCTGGTGAGCCATATTGGCCGCGGGAACGTTTTGAATAGGTAAAAGTCTAGCCCAAAAATGAGCAAGAAATATGTTTAAAATCTATCACAATACTACACATGAATAGCTAATCTACAAACCTGTGTAGTACCAATGTAAAAATAACTACAATTTCAAGAAATATAATGAGTAAAACTTACCAAAAAATTAGATCGCTTTACGTAATTTTGGATCGAGCGCCCGCACGGGACGCACATGCACACTTCGTCTCGCGCGAGTTTACTGAGGAAGTGAGGGGAAGGGGTGCGTTGCTATGCCGAGTCAAGCGGTCGCAAGTGTTCATTCATTTCAGAGAAATCGCAGTAGGCCATATTGACCGACCAGGCCATATTACCCGAAATTACTCTATCTATAGATAGGTCTTCAAAAATGCTATTGAGGTTTCTAACATCATTTTTTTCTAAAGTAAATAGTTTGCGCAAGAGACACTTCCAAAGTGGAAAAATGTGTGTCAACCCCCCACCCCCCACCCCCCCTCTAACTTCTAAACTAAGAGACTGATAAATCTAAAAAGAATATAATTATGATGTACATTGCCATAAAAACTACCAGCGAAAATTGGTTTGAACGAGATAGTTTTTTTTTTAATATGTCGTAAACCGCAATTTTCGGTTAGAAAAATCACTAGGTACCACTGCGAACGTGTTAAAACATCAATCAAAGTTACAACGAACTATAAGACTTTTATATTATGTTACTTGCTGCTACGAAACCCTTCCTGGGCGAGTCCACCTCGCACTTGGCCGGTTTTTTTTAACTTGAGGAAAATCCTACAGCTCGGACTTTAATAATATAATTTTAATAATATCTGATAAATCAACACAATACATATTACTTTGTGCTTAGTATAAATTTTATCATTCAGTTTTTGTTTGAATCCGGTTTTATTTTAGAACAAAATTTTTATTTCATTATTTTATGTGACGGCTAGACAGATAAATCTATCTATTTAAGGGGTAAAGGTTTCATCAATACACATCAATCAAATCCAAATACAAATTAACTGCTTTAAATCGAATTACGTCGACTGTCTTGCGGCTCCATCATCAGATTGGGTTCAGACCTTATGTTATTATTAAAATATATAAATACTTGAAAGATGTAAATCTTTCAAGTATTTGTATATTTTAAGCGTAACCACATATATCAAAGTATAAACATGGACTATTTACCTAATAGGTTTTTACGACCTCCTTAATTTTTATGTTAGTAAGTTGGCAACTCGGTTTCTTTGATGTTTATCCTCAAAGGGATTATGAATTACAGGATTATTTAATCTGTGTTAAAACATGTTCTTTCAAAAGTAGTCCTAGATGCTGTAATTTTCTGTCTAATTCTATGCCTTAATATACTTATAATTGTCAAATCAAATCAAATCAAATAATTTATTTGCATAGAACAGGTACAGTACAGGTGTTATAAGTTTTGAAAGGTTATGCGCTGTCCTATAACTTCAACGGAGCGTGCAAATGTTATAAAGCATTACAATATTATTTTGCAAAAATTACAGCAAAGAGAAAAAAAATTGTCTTAACTTATAATCTAATTCTATGCCTTAATATACTTACTACATAAAACGTAACATAATCTAACAAAATTAAGTAAAAGTAGCAACTTATGAAAGTTAAAAGTAAACGACCAAGTGGGTATAAAAACAACAATTCTTTTAACTTTTTGTTATAAAATAACAATTTGCATGAGAAATGAGAACATCTGCTTCATGGGCTGCGGTATCAAGAAGACAATATAACAAGTTTAAACATTTATAAAAGAAAAAACCCTGTATAAATTCAGAATATTTGCAGTTCTGTGTTTATTTCTGATCCTTGACCGATACGACGAAGAATGAGCGAAGTTTCAAAATATAAATTAGACTCAAAATGGATCCATCATTATCTTTTAATATCAATTGAACTATTTTCTAGAGCCTTTTAGAGTTCCGTACTCGGAGGTTAAAAACGGGACCCTATTCTTGAGACTTTGCCATCCGTTTGTCTGTCTCTACCTCACGAGGCTGTATCTCAGGAACCGTGATAGCTAGAGAGCTGAAATTTTCACAGATTATTTATTTCTATTGCCGCTATAACAACAAATCAGTCGGCGGGAAACTTTCAGACAAGCGTTATAGTGTGTTTTAATAATTTTTCAAAACTAGTGTAATTTTGAGTGTTTATGTGTAATTTATGGTGGATTATTAAACATAAAGGTTCGACAACGTGCAGAAGTGTTGGAAAGTGATAAAGCGCAGTGAAACGTGAGTTTTTAGGTTTGTCGACGAATTCCACAGCAAGCCCTAGTAAGGTACCACCGCCTTACTAGAGTAGAACTTAGTCCAAAATTGGACATACATGAATACGCTGCTCATTAGAAGAATCATAACATGAAAATGATTTATATTTTCACAATGAAATTTACTTGACTTTGGCATACTCTCAAACCGAGAAAGTCCAAGAACAAGAAGAAAAAAAAAAAAAACAACAAATCAGAAAAACGGGGATTTAGGGGGGCTCTCATACAGCAAACGTGCCATTTTTTGGTACGGAACCCTCTATGCGCAAGTCCTTTCCTATTCAGTTCTTTTTACACCTGATTAATTTTTAGAAACTTTGCAAGTTCTTCGTCGTGTCGGTCTACTTAAATGCTTCGTTTAAATTTACTTGTAGCTACATTCTGGCTGTGTGCAAATTTTAAAAAATATGCCCGAAAATCATAACAAACGGGTATAAAAACATTTACCCATTTAATTCTATAGCCATTTAGATATACGTCATAAATTTGCTTAGACATGACAAAACACCTACAAGTACAAGGAATCGCTCCTTAGCAATTTTCTGTATAATAAAACTATTTGCCATAGAAACATGGCCATTATCGCCCTCACCCCGTATATTATCGTCATAAATCTCAGATGTAGCAACTCCAGGTTTGAGTAGCAATTTTTAAGTAATTCTTTCCATTTGCGTATAACACTCTATATTGTGGCGGGAACACATTTATTGAGGGTAAAAATCAGCACTACGATCATGGTTGTTACTACCCGTTCGCTCTAACTTTGCCGCTGGCGTAGAGGCGTATACCCGATTTGTTAAGGCCGCGTGGGTCAGATTTTGAGTTTTTTGAAACAATCCTAGTCAAAAAGTAAAGGGTTTTTAATTCTGATAAAAATATATATTTATAATAGTTAAGGATATAAGCTAAACATATTCCAATTCCGTTACACGATCCAATAAATTTCACTGGATAGAAAAAAATCCCAAAGTTGACTCTCTCAGAAAAGTTTTTAAGCTATTGCATAGCTTCTATCGCGGGCCTTGCGTGGAGACCGAATCCAGAAATTGTGTCACGAAAACGAATCACACTCTCGGCTACCTTCGGCCACGTTCGTGTATCTCGCACTTCATAAATTTTTTGTTTACGTCAATTATGAACTCTGCAGTCGTTATATATAATGTCAAATAATCCAAAAATTGATGCTTGTACCCAGAATCGATCTTGCGCCTTCTGCGTACCGATTCGCGTCTTAACCACTCGACCAAAGTTGAATTAAGAGTGCTGGTCGAATTTAGAGTTCTTAATGTGAAATGACAATTTCGATGCTGTCAATTACATTAGTTGCTGTCAATTTACTTCGTCTAAATAAAAATTCGACTATAGGTGTATAGGTATTCATCATCTATGTACAACAGTGAACTGTACTCGTATAATTTGTGTAAAAAGTGTTTAAATAAGAATAAACAAAGTGCATTTATTAATGAAGAAAGTCACGAAAAATAGTGAAAGAAAATGAGTGAGTTCTCTATATACATACATTTTATTATTATTATCACCAATGCAGTATTATTTTTTGTTTTGTTAATTTATATATAATATTGCTATAAAGATAACCAAACCCGGGAGTACGTTCCCATGGGAAGCGGGAAGAAAATTTCACGCTGAAATAGCCACGAGCGCTATCTATCCCATACCTATGTACTTTAAACGTGTCATAAAAGTCACAACAATACCAAACATGCATATTTCAAAGAATGTCTATTATTACCATAAAATTTGTAAAAATAGTTTTTAAGTAGATAAGAAGAAATCTATTGTCTTATCTTTTAACTAGCTGACCCTCGCAACTTTGTTTACGTCACACAAGGTCTATGAAATTAGAGGTATTTATTAATCATACTCATGAAGTAGCGTGTGAATCTGCCCTGTTTGCTTAATCAAAATAGAGCTTAATGGTTAAAGCTATTCCTCAGTATAGAATTTTCCTCAGTATAAACAATTTACATACAAACACCGGCGTGTTAGAATTTTATTACATGTATCAATGTAGTAGACGTAACGTGTATAAAATGACATCAATCAAATGTTATCAATATTCTGAAAAAGAAATTAAAAATAGAGTTCCCAAACTCTTTTCAAAATACATACTGTACCTACCTTAGAGGATCGTTATGAAGATAACAGGATAGTTAACAACCATCCATAGAAAATAGATGGTATAATGCTGAATACCGCAAAGAACAATCGGCGCGGCATAGAATGGGGCCTATACTGATATCCTGGAGGATTTAAATGATGCCGATGTCCTGTGCCTGCTGAGGCACACACACGCCGTCATGCATGTCTGCAGGACAACGTGCAGGACAACGAGCAGGATGAGGCAGCGAATGGCTGGACTGAAATTAAAATCGACAGACGCAAGAGATGTGGTGGAGGCACTAATTCACGTACCTCGGGAGTGTCGTGTCAAAAAACTGATGGGATAGAAGAGTACCCTACATCATTTCGAGTCTCGCCAAGGCCAGAACAACCTTAACACAGCTGCGCCCCGTAGGCAGTTGCAAAAATGTAGACGAAGAGTGAAACTCAAAACAAAGTAAACGTTAAAACTGTACTGCTAACTGCTATACGGATGCGAGACATGGAAGGTCACTAAAGACATTTCGCACCAGCTACCAGCTATAAGTCTTCGTCAAACGCTGCCTCCAATGGATCCTCGGTACATACGGGCCCGAGAACATCACGAACGTAAGACTATTGGAACGCTGCAGTGAGACCCCTATCCACCAACAGATCAAACGCCGGAAGTGTAGCTGCTGCGCTGGATTGGACACACGCTGCAAAGGGACCATGATCACATCATACCAAGGCAAGCCTTACTGAAACTACTGGTAGGGTTTCAAAAACTGTTCGATAGTAAGTAGGTACATTTATTGATAGTGGCTATAGGCTACATAACATAATGCTAAGATTAATAAGAGCGGTGCAGCAATGAGGAATGTTTCGAAAACGGAAAACATTTAATCGTTATAAGAGTATCCGTTGCGCCTCTGCGTAAATGGTTGAAGTTACATAAAAATAATTTATTACAAAATAATTGTTCTTCTTAAAAAGTTCTAAAACAAAATACCTTTTAAACTATTGCATAGATTCTATCGCGGGCCTTGCGTGGAGACCGAATCCAGAAATTGTGTCACGAAAATAAATCAGAAAATAAATCAGCTAAGAAGCGCTCGTGGTCCCGCGGACTCGGTGTTCTGTAAACGATCACTGCAGTAAGCAACTTTCACTATGGCCGGTCCATGGATGGGTGACCATCCATGTGATCACTTTGTGACATTTATTTGAGCGTTTCCGTGCTTCGGAAGGCACGTTAAGCCGTTGGTCCCGGTTGCCAGTAAAATGGCAGTCGTTAAGCTAAGTTGAAGGCTTTATTTCAACAGCAGGCAGTCACAACCTGCGCCTGTCCATTTAAACACGGCAATACGGCTCACCACCTATTACGTGGGACAAATTATACAAAGGTGAAATGTGGGCATATAGTGTGCCCCTGCCTACCCCTTCGGGGATAAAGGCGTGACCATATGTATGAAAATAAATCACACTCTCGGCTACCTTCGGTCACGCTCGGCCACGTTCGTGTATCTCGCACTTCATATACCAACGTGTACACGTGAGCGTTTGCATAACGTGTACCTATGTATATGAAGTGAAGTAGGGTTAAGTGGGGTGGGCTGAGGTGTGTAGGGTGGGGTGAAGTGAAGTGAGGTGTGGTGAGGTGAATTGGTGTGAGGTGGGGTGGGGTGAGGTTAGGTGGAGTGGAATTTTGGCCTTCTGGACTTTGGCCTTTGGGACTTTTGGACTTTTGACCTTTTGGACTTTAGAACTTTTGGACTTTTGTACTTTTGGACTTTTGGCCTTTTGGGCTTTTGAACTTTTGGACTTTTGGACTTTTGGACTTTTGGACTTTTGGACTTTTGGACTTTTGGACTTTTGGACTTTTGGACTTTTGGACTTTTGGACTTTTGGACTTTTGGACTTTTGGACTTTTGAAGACCCAAAAGTCCTCAAAGACCGAAAAGTCCCGAAAGTCCCAAAAGTCCAAAAGTCCAAAAGTCCAAAAGGCCAAAAGTCCAAAAGTCCAAAAGTCCAAAAGGCCCATAGGCCAAAAGTCCAAAAGCCCAAATGTCCAAAAGGCCAATAGGCCAAAAGTCCAAAAGCCCAAATGTCCACAGTCAAGTAGGTACTTGGTAGTTTACTTTGTTGACTTCTAAAAAAATCTTACTAATATTATAAATGCGAAAGTTTGTGAGTGTGGATGTTTGTTACTCTTTCACGCTCAAACCGCTGAACGGATCGGGCTGAAATTTGGTACAGAGATACATTATAGTCTGGAATAACACATAGGCTACCTTTTATCCCGGGAATAACTTCCCGCGGCAACAAATTTTACGCGGGCGAAGCTGCGGGCATCAGCTAGTATTCTTATATAGAAATAATTATACTAGCATAGTTGGTAAAAAATGCTATGTAATAGCTTTACCGCGGCAGTCCCCGAGTGCCACACGTCTTTTTTTTAATACTGTGGCTGAACTATTAACATTTTATAATTTTTTTTTGCACTCAATTAAAGCTATTGAGTTTTTATACACATTTTCCGAACGTTTTTCTATACACAAGTATTTACATAGTTATCATGTACGAATATCTACCAAACGCAATAGAATTGCGCCGCTGACGGCCGATCAGTCTCGCGCTAGCGCTTGTGGAGGCAGGACCTGTGTCAGTTTTTTTTCGTAATTATTTCGTAACTAGCTGTTCTCCGCGCCTTCGACCGCGTAGAAGTCGGTTATCGCGTGAAATCATAACCCTCCTTTTGTTCAGTCGGTTAAAAAGTAGCCTATGTCCTTCCCAGGGCCTCGAACTATCTCTATACCAAATTTCATCTCAATCGCTCCAGCCGTTTACGCGTGAAAGCGTAACAGACAGACAGACAGACACAGTTACTTTCGCATTTATAATATTAGTAGGGATTTTTTGTGTGCTTCAAGCTGTAATCCTCACCTTTGAAATCTCAATGAAAACGAATTTTGACAACGCCAAAAAATAGTCGTGAAATAGTCGTAAATAGTCGTACATGTAAAAAAAATAGTCGTTTTATAGTTTCGGCGTTATAGCTATAGGTTAGTGAGGATTATGGCTTGAACGTCAAGCTGTAATCCTCACCTCTGGTGCAAGCAAACGGTTAATGCTATCGAATTGGTTTAGGTTCCAAAAAATAGTCGTAAAATAGTCGTAAAGACCTGACAAATCTCAGAAATAGTCCATAAGCGGTTTCCGAGATGTGAAGGTACCCTGGTGAGGATTATGGCTTGAACCTTTGAAAACTTCAAAATTCTCCGGAACGCCTGCGTGTTTCGGTTCAAAGTTTGTGCCAAAAACTAGTCGTGAAATAGTCGTAAGAAGCTATAAAAAATTTGAGTTGATTTAATGTGAAAATAAAAACTTTTTAGTTTCCCTACATTTCTATTGATGTACAGTCGTGTACAAAATTTGTAACTTCCAATGATACTAGAGGAAGCCACGCGGTTTTATCCGCGTAGTTCCCGTTCCCATGGGAATGCGGGAATAAAATAAAGCCTATGTTTACCGGCAAGAGTGTAGCTTCCGAACAGTGAAAGAATTTTTCAAATCGGTGAAGTAGTTTCGGAGCCTATTCGATGCAAACAAAAAAACAATCAAATCTTCTCTCGTTATAATATTGGTACAGAATTAGGTTATTGGGAAATATTCCGCTTAATATAATAATATTTCCTTGAATGAGACGTTTTCCATACCAGCAGTTATAATTAAACAAAAAACAAACATTTATGATTTGTATCCTTATTTATTACAACCGAAAGCTTGCAAATACGTACATTTGTTTAAATCTCTCTGTATGTTTATAACACAGCAATTAGATTTGATCACAATTGTCATAGTCAGTTCAATATGTGTTGGCGTTTCTAGAAAAGTTCTAGATGGCGCTGGTAGGTTGAGTCACAGATTAATAAATAGCTACTACGTAACAGATACATCGCTCTCATACAAAAGCGAAAATACCTATGCTATATTAGCCTACAAAATTTTAATAATAATACCTGCTGCTCAGAACGAGAAGAATTAAGTAACCATTGTACAGCAGATGGGTGTAAAAGTCAAAAAACAAAGGAATTTTTTTATTCATTGCCGTACTGCAAATGTTAAAAACCGTTAATTTTCCATCGCTTTGCTCCTGTTTTCCTTATGATTATTTATTTAAATTATTTATTATATTTTACACTATGATATTTTGAATTCCGAAAAAGGGAACAAAAATACAAAACTAAAACATATTTGATTGACTAATTAAAAACATGGTTGATTCGTAACATTCGTTGTATTACAATAACAACCCTAGCGCATTCTTACGATGACGTCATTTACAGGGCGGGCAACATAGCCACAACGCTATGAGCACGTGTTTAAGGTACAATTCTTCTCGTTCTGAGCAGCAGGTATTATTATTAAAATTTTGAAGGCTAATATAGCATAGGTATTTTCGCTTTTGTATGGAAGCGATGTATCTGTTACGTAGTAGCTATTTATTAGTCTGTGACTCAACCTACCAGCGCCATCTAGACCTTTTCTAGAAACGCTAACAGATATTGAACTGACTATGACAATTGTGATCAAAACTAATTGCTGTGTTATAAACATACAGAGAGATTTAAACAAATGTACGTATTTGCAAGCTTTCATTACATTACATACATTACATATGGTCACGCCTTTATCCCCGAAGGGGTAGGCAGAGGCATATTATATGCCCACATTTCACCTTTGTATAATTTGTCCCACGTGTGAGCCGTATTGCCGTGTTTAAATGGACAGGCGCAGGTTGTGACTGCCTGCTGTTGAAATAAAGCCTTCAACTTAGCTTAACGACTGCCATTTTACTGGCAACCGGGACCAACGGCTTAACGTGCCTTCCGAAGCATGGTAACGCTCAAATAAATGTCACAAAGTTATCACATGGATGGTCACCCATCCATGGACCGGCCATAGTGAAAGTTGCTTACTGCAGTGATCGTTTACAGAACACTGAGTCCGCGGGGCCACGAGCGCTTCTTCGCAAGCTTTCGGTTGTAATAAATAAGGATACAAATCATAAATGTTTGTTTTTTGTTTAATTATAACTGCTGGTATGGAAAACGTCTCATTCAAAGAAATATTATTATATTAAGCGGAATATTTCCCAATAACCTAATTCTGTACCAATATTATAACGAGAGAAGATTTGATAGTTTGTTTGTTTGCATCGAATAGGCTCCGAAACTACTTCACCGATTTGAAAAATTCTTTCATTGTTGGGAAGCTACACTCTTCCCGGTAAACATAGGCTTTATTTTATTCCCACATTCCCATGGGAACGGGAACTAAGCGGATAAAACCGCGTGACTTCCTCTAGTATCATTGGAAGTTACAAATTTTGTACACGACTGTACATCAATAGAAATGTAGGAAAACTAAAAAGTTTTTATTTTCACATTAAATCAATTCAAATTTTTTATAGCTTCTTACGACTATTTCACGACTATTTTTTGGCACAAACTTTGAACCGAAACTCGCAGGCGTTCCGGAGAATTTTGAAGTTTTCAAAGGTTCAAGCCATAATCCTCACCAGGGTACCTTCACATCTCGGAAACCGCTTATGGACTATTTCTGAGATTTGGCAGGTCTTTACGACTATTTTACGACTATTTTTTGGAACCTAAACTAATTCGATAGCATTAACCGTTTGCTTGCACCAGAGGTGAGGATTACAGCTTGACGTTCAAGCCATAATCCTCACTAACCTATAGCTATAACGCCGAAACTATGAAACGACTATTTTTTTTACATGTACGACTATTTACGACTATTTCATGACATGGTAACCAGCTACCTAATGCATTAAAATGTCTACGAATTACATGATAATTTTGCAATCCAATATGGCCAGCGCGCCGTAATCACAAAATTTCATGATGGGTATCGTTTAAGGGGTTTTTTGGTATGCTGAGTACGAATCACGTACTAATTTTGCAATACAAGATGGCCGCCGCGCCGATGTCACAAAATTTCATGATGGGTATCGTTTAAGGGGTTTTTTGGTATGCTGAGTACGAATCACGTGATAATTTTGCAATCCAATATGGCCGCCGCGGCGTAATCACAAAATTTCATAATGGGTACCGATTAAGGGATTCTTTCGTATGCTAGGTACCAATTTAATGTCATTGGCCTTTATTTTACAACAAAAACCTGTTGTCATAGTATTTTGTAATTGCTAGGCCTAAACTTAATAAGCAAATCTTTTTAGTTTACTACTGTAAATAGCTTAGGCGGCCAAATTGAATTCCAAAATTATCATGTTATTCGTACTCAGCATTCGAAAAAACCCATTAAAAGATATCCATCACGAAATTAAGTGATTACGGCGCGGTGGCCATTTTGGATTGCAAAATTATCATGTGATTCGTACTCAGCATACCAAAAAAACCCTTAAACGATAACCATCATGGAATTTTATGATTACGGCGCGGCGGCTATATTGGATTGCAAAATTATCATGTGATTCGTACTCAGCATACCAAAAAACCCCTTAAACGATAACCATCATGGAATTTTGTGATTACGGCGCGGCGGCCATATTGGATTGCAAAATTATCCCGTGATTCGTACTCAGCATACCGAAAACCACTTAAACGATAACCATCATGGAATTTTGCGATTAAGGCGCGGCGGCCGTTTTAGATTGCAAAATTATCACGTGATTTGTACTCAGCATACCAAAAACCCCTTTAAACGATACCCATCATGAAATTTTGTGATTACACCGCGGTGGCCATTTTGGATTGCGAAATTATCACGTGATTTGTACTCTAGCATACCAAGAAACCCCTTAAACGATACCCATCATGAAATTTTGTGATTACGGCGCGGCGCCCATATTGAATTGCAAAATGATCACATGATTCATACTTAGCATACCAACTTTAGAAAACTTTAGAAATTTTTATGACCAGCTATTATGTAATTTACATTTTTTACGCAACTGTAACCATATAGCAAACGTACGCAACGTAAACTCTCAAAAAAAATGAAATATCCTAGTTTTCGAAAAATGTTTCGTTGCTGCTCAGCTCTCATTCGCCTTAGCGTGATGTTATATATTTTGATATTTTTGAAAAATAGACATTTTGTTAAGGAACTTTTGAAATTCAACTAGCAGTCTCTTAGACTCTAGAGTTCAAACAAATAAACAAACAAACAAACTCTTTAGCTTATAAATAATATTATAATAGGGTAAACTACCCAATTATTGGCACTTTTAGAATGAATTATTGGCACTTTAGTTAAGAGTATATTTCGAAAAATAAGGGAAACCTAGTTTATTTCAGTTCGGTGTTGCCCATTATGTAGTTGTGGGTATGCATTAAAAAGTAAAATAGCATTCTTTTTCTGTTAGAAATGGGCAAAATTACCTAAAGTGCCAATAATTGGAGGAGTGCCAACGATTGGGTGGTTTACCCTATATATAATTAACTCATTTATTTACGAAACTCTAATAAATCACTACACTTATTAAAGTTAGATACATTTACTACGTCAAACAAAGTTAGCATGCTGTTTCTTTCTACTATACTGTATACTATGGCATGAGAGTTCACTGCCGCTGCCGGCGCGCGGTGTGTCTCGCGCCCGGGGCGAGGGGAGCGCCAAATGCCTACTTGTGCGCTATAACCGCCCCTAGAAAGAAGTAAATTGTTAGACGAAGTTAGACGAAGTAAATTGACAGTAGCTAATGTCACTTCGTCGTATAAAATACGCAACATTGTGTGAAGAAGTGACATTAGTTGCTGTCAATTTACTTCGTCTAATTAAAAAATCGACTTTAGTATGGAGCCGAGCGGCAAAGTTAGAGCGAACGAGCAGTATGAAGGTTTATATGCACCGTGAGTATATAGTATGGTTATTTAAATATTGCGTCTCATAGAAGCTTATGGGGTTTGGGATTATAATGACTTCTTTTTAAGTAAAAAAAAATTCAATAAAAAATAAAACCGACTTCCAACAAATCCTGAAAAATAAAATTTACTTAGCACAAAGTAAAATGTATTTTGATTTATCAGATTTTATTCAATATTATATTGAAGTCGGCGCCAAGTAAACCCATAGGTTTATGTAGGTATTATTCATGACACCAACTTCAATACTATATTGAATAAAATCTGATAAATCAAAATACATTTTACTTTGTGCTAAGTAAATTTTATTTTTCAGGATTTGTTGGAAGTCGGTATTATTTTTTATTAAATTTTTTTTTTCATTATTTTAAGTGACGGGTGAACCGAAAAATATATCTATCTAGGTAAAAGTTTTCATCAATACTAATCAATCAAGCCCAAACACAAGGTAGCTGCTGTAAATCGTTAAGGATTTCCCTCGACTGTCTTTCGGTTCCATAATCAGATCGACTCCAGATATTCATTAAATTGTAGTACATTAAAGCACTGAATTAAAAAGTTAACAAATGCACTGGTTGTCCCTACAATTTTCGGTGGTTGCCCTAGATTCCTCCTGATCTGATTAAAATAGGACCACCTCAGAAGTAAACGCTATTCAAGAAAGAAAACAATTTAAATCCGTTTATAATTGACGGAAATATCGGTGAACATACATAAAACATTGAGAACTTCCTTTTTTTGAAGGCGGATCTATCAATCTAGGTGCAAAGTTCTCATCAATACAAATCAATCAAGCCCAAACACAAGGTAACTGCTGTAAATTGTTAAGGAATGCCCTCGACTGTCTTTCGACTCTATCATCAGGTCGACTCCAGACCTTCATTAAAGTGAACATTAAAGCACTTAATTAAAAAGTTAACAAGTGCACTAGTTGTCCCTACAATTTTCGGTGGTTGCCCTCGTTTTCTCCTGGATCCCATCATTAGATCCTGACCTGGTGAAAATGGGACTACCTCAGAAGTAAACCCTATTCAACAAAAATAATTGACGGAAATATCGCTTAACATACATAAAAAAAATACATACAGACGAATTGAGAACCTCCTCCTTTTTTTGAAGTCGGTTAAAAACGAGACTCTATTACTAAGACTTCGCTGTCCCCTTGTCTTTATGTCACCAGGCTATAGGTATTTCATGTACCAAGACAGCTAGGAAGTTGAAATTTTTAAGGTTAATGTATTTCTGTAGCCGTTATTTCAGATATGTACTAAAACAAAAAAAAATGTTTAAATTGGGCTTCCATACTATAAACGTAATTTTTGTTGACCCTCCGTGTGCGAGAATGAATTCGATTCGTACTTCATAGGTTTTTTTTAAACTTCTTAGGTACCAAGCATCTGTCCCACTGTACACAAACTGGAAATGCTTTAGAAGATAATTTACAGTAAATGGCACAAACGACAATAAAACAAAAAATACTACTAAAACAACAAACAAACAAAAACAAGACTGAAATCGGATTATGAGAATCTTACCAATATTATAAAGGCGAAAGTTTGTGCGTGTGGATGTTTGTTACTCTTTCACGTTTTAACGGCTTAACGGATCTGGCTGAAATTTGGTAGAAGGATAGATTGTAGTCTGGAATAACACAAAGGCTACTTTTTATCTCGGAAATAAGTTTCCATGGGAAGCGGGAACGGGAACAAACTGTTACGCGGGCGAAGCTGCGGGCATCAGCTAGTGTACAATAAAGCGTTAGATAGGAAATGCAATGAATGAATCTGAATTCAAAAATGCAGTATGCAACAGCTGTACATGGAATTTATCATGAAAATTCAGTTAAATTCTTAGAATTCGCTAGTCCTATTTTCTCATATTCACATTTTAGATTTAGATTGAACAAAAATGTGGTGCTGGTTGGGTTGCAATGCAAACTAATGTCCAATCTAGGGTATCCTTCCAAGGGCTTACCTACCCGGCGCCGGCGCTCCCAACCGTAGGCTTTTAGGTAGGATACGTGTGGTTTTTGTCGGTAGAAGTCCGGCATAACATCCATGTAGAAATTTGCTTACGTTAAAAAAAATACGAACTCCTGGGGTCAGATTCTGCTGAACAAATATGCTGGACAGCTGTCCTTAGTTAAAGCTGCTTCCAGGCTTCTTCTTCAGATTTCCCACTTTTCAATCAGTCATTTATTAGGGCGCGTTTGCTTTTCACTGTCTTGTAAGTGTCAAAATTAGATAATAGTAATATTATGTGGTTTCACTTACAAGTAAAGCAGGAATCAGATCTTGCACACATTATTTTACGATTTAATTACAAATGTATAGTATTTCTCCTATACCAGTAATATAAGAGGATATTACTTAAAAATTCCATAGTTATAGGTCAACGGAAAGTATCCTATAAACTGTCGAAATACTTTTTGACTTATACGGCCGTAATTTGCGTTAATTTTAAAGTTTGTTTTTTTTTATATTTAGCTCGCCAAATTGATGTCGCCACCAGCCTGATGGAAAGCCGTGGCGCATCTAGCGATTGGGGGCCACTTCTGACAGTGGTCCTCAAGTTGGCGGCGCTGTGATGTGCCTCTTCACGCTCCTCTTGAAGAACCCTTTATATTTTACAACTTTATTGAATTTTAACAACTTTATGAAACTGTAATATCAACTCGATTATTGAATTTTAACAACTTTATGAAACTGTAATATCAACTCGATTATTGAATTTTAACAACTTTATGAAACTGTAATATCGACTCGATAGCTCTACAGTCTACATAGCTCTACACTTCTACAGTCTACAGTGTAGACTGTTAAAATCCTTCCTCACAAGATAAAGGATTTTAACCGAAAGACTGATGAACAGGTTTCGTCTTCTCCTTTTGAGGTAAGGAAACCCAACAATGGTCCCCGAAGGGGTAGTCAGAAGCATATTGTATGCCCACGTTTCAACTTTTTAGGATTCCGTAACCCAAAGGGTAAAAGCGGGACGCTATTCATGAGACTTCGCTTTTAGTCTGTCTGTCCGTCACGAAGCTATATTTCAGGAACTCTGACAGCTAGAAATAAAAGCTGAAATTCTCGCAGATGATATATTTCTGTTATTCCGCTATAACAGCAAATACTAAAATCAGAAAAAAAGGGGGCATTAAGGGGGCTCCCACACGACAAACATGAACTTCTACCGTTTTTTGAAAGGGAACACTCAGTGCTCGGGTCTAACTCGCACTTGGCCGGTTTATTTTATAATTTGTCCCACGTAATTGGTAGTGTGGCGTATTGCCGTGTTAAAATACACAGGCGCATGTTGTGACTGTCTGCTGTTGAAATTTTCCAAGCCGCCCATTTGACTTGCTACCGAGACCTACGGCAAGCACAAAAATGCTCACAAATAAATGTTACAAAGTGGTCACATGGGTGGTCAGCCATTGAAGGACCAGCTGTAGTGAAAGTTGCTTACTGCAGTGATCGTTTACAGAACACTGAGTCCGCGGGGCCAAGAGCACTTAGACATAACAAATCATGTTCTAATCATAAAAAGATATTGAACCCTTGACCACCGGGGTTATAGTCAGGTACCCTAACCACTTCACTAAGGTGATTCAGTCAAGTGAATGTCATAAGAAATGTATATGTGTGCGTGTCTGAAATTATGAGTGTATTGTTTTTGTCAGCCGATTGCTTTTGTAGTGGTGATGAATACGATTTCCACGCGCAACGTAGAACAGTATAGAGCTAATTATGCCATGTCTACTCTCCTCGTACTGGTCGCGTTGCTCTATGCTAGGTACCGTCTTTCGGAACAAAGGAGTTCCAAACTGAACATTACCAAAAGTTATAAGTCTTGTGTTAACTGAAAAATCTTTAGGATTACAAGATTGCAAACAATAGGTCGGAACTATAGCCACCAGAAAGCTTTAACGCTTCTTTGAAAGTTGTTGAACTAATTAAAAGTTTAACACCTCTTGTTGCTGATGTTCCCGGCCTTATATTCCGCTGCGGGAAACAAATTTAAATTTTCATTATCGAACTGTTTGTACTTATACTGGGCTTGTTATTTTGTACGATTTTGCGAAACGGGATAGCAGTATTCTATAGAAGTGTTATTAAAACAAGAAGCCGTGAGACGGTCTCACCCGACTGCCCCTCTGTGAAAGTGAAAGTTCAATCCGACGTTGTCATTTTTGTTTTATTTCCAACTTTGAGCAGATGATCCACGTGACCTAGTGACGTAATATAATGCAACAGAGTCACAGACTACAGACACAAGCCTCGCCATAAGCCCCTCTGCAATCTATTTTATAGAAAGGGGGAATAAAAATGAGTTACTCTGTGGGTTTTTTTTTTGTATAGTAATCTCTCATGTATGCAATACCCCACTTGCCTTACTACTGCTCCTTGCCTACGGTTGGGAGCCCCGGTAAGCCCTTGGAAGGATGTTCCAGAATTCTCGGTAGACCTTGGCTACCACTGCGGCTTCACCTAGGGGGTTCGGGTGCTTCCGCGTCGGCCGCTTCTTCGTAGGTTGTTCGGGTCTTAGGATCTTCTTGGTCGTAAAGCATTACCTTCTCCTTCTCTGAATTGACATTAGTTCTGCCTGTCTTGAGAAAAGACACACGAGTACCTAATAGGTACACAAGAAAAGACTAATCCCATTGTTATAAGTTAAGAAATATTTTACTGGTATTTGTTAATTCAGGATGTCCTAGCGTATCTAGGTATCTATACTAATATTATGAAGTTAAAAAGGAAAGATTTCATTGTTTGTTTGTTTGCATCAAATAGGCTGCGAAACTACTAAACTGATTCGAAAATTCCTTTACTGCTGGAAAGTTACTCTATCACCGGTAACATAAGCTATATTTTATTACCGTATTATCACGGGAACAGGAGTTACGCATACGCGAATTTTACAACGAACTACAAGATCTTTTATATGTGTTACTTGCTGCTACGGAACCCTTCATGGGCGAGTCTAACTCGCACTTAGCCGGTTTTTTCAATGCTTTTTTATTTCTATTATTCAAAGTTTCCCATGCAATCGATGCATCTTTGCCTACGCAGTGGCAGTTTAATGACGTCTTTCCTGTAAAAATCAGCTAGACGGGAGGCAACAAATTCTATGTAGACATTTTGATTTGAACTGCTACTTTTTGAAAAACTTATTGGCGGGAAAAAAAACCAATTTTGTTCCCGCCAAGAACATGGTTAAATTTTGAAAAAAGTTGTAGTCGAAACGTGCAAGATTCGGTGAGTATGGCAGATATGGGAGAGCTTCCAGCCTCAACTCTTGCAGCTTGGAGACTGTCTGTTGTGCAGTATGGGGCCGCGTATTGTCGTGTAGGAGCAGCGGGTACGCCTGATTGATCAAAGCTGGTTGCAAATGTGCATGCTTCTCCATCATTGTTGTCAGATCTTCACAGTTCACATCTGCAGTACCTAATGCTGATGTCGTTTTTGTAAAAAGCTGTGATGATCACATCCGCTGTAGATCATCAAACAGTGGTTATCACCTCCCTCTTTTTTCGTTTATAAGCATTGCTTTCGACTGTCGAACTGAATTCAGTTTTCGGATATACTCGTAGAATAAGGAATTTCGTGTATTCAAAACAACAAAAATTTGAATTCAAAGATATTCTATTTCTTTTTTGGTTTGAAGTGACTAGTGGGTACTGAAATTAAATAGGTAAAGTCCTAATACAATTCTTCTTTTTCCAAGTTATTTCGTAAATAAAGTACTCCATTAACATAAATAGCCCATTCAAGATAAATTTACAGCTGTGAAACGAGGAATTCAGTAGTTTTAAGAGGGAAAATCGATACATGCGGTTAGATCTTTGAATGGCGTTGGCCTCTACATAATATATAACGCTCCAGTGAACATACGGATATACGTGGTTTTATCTATGATCTTTCAGAATTTATTTACTACCAAGAGACCGGATAGATTCACCGTGCTGGCATTGGGTCCATAGCGTGGCACAAGAGGAAAGGGAACACTGTGTGGATGTCTGGGACTTGCGACCTATTTAAATAGATTTAAGGTGGCCCCGTTCGCAATATTTTCCAATCTGCATAATCAGATTTGATAAGATCTTATCGATGCCGCTTTCGATATACGTTTTAGTAAAGATCTTAATGAAACTCTTGGCAAGCTTAGGTCTTGAAATAAGATATATATAGTTATTTAGCTGGAATTTCCCTTGCTCCTATTTCTACGGCATGGAGTTTAACCACATACTTAGTCATTTTCGTAAAGTCTTTGGTCAAATCAAAGTATTTATTAGTTTATTGGTGGTGGATAGCGCCCGGCTTGGCTGTTTAGGTCCTGCATTGAACCGAGATACACTTCAAAATACATCTTCCAAATGACAAGTGACATTGACAGATGACATAACACGGAGCGCTGGGAGGGCGGCTTCGCGCGACACGAAAGAATGATACCCTGTTTTTTAATTAAGTTCAAAGTGACCCGATTGTTCAATATTGATTTATTAACCGAGTGAGCGCGAAGCGAACGAGACTACTAGATGGCGCTAATGAGTAACTATTTATGCTATTTTCTTTGTACCACTATCTCGTCTAATAATCATAACAGTAATTGAATTGTTGTCGTCGTGATTGTCGTCAAGAATGAATAAAACCATGAGTTACGAGGCGAAAAAAGGAAGTTTAGGTCAATTTTCAGGAGGTTTTGCTGGGCCATGTCAACAATGTTTCGCTATGGCTACAAATGCAGTGATCACGGCACATCAAATGACATTGATTTTAATAATTTCGACGTTGATCATGTGGTGTTGTGCAGAGATACTCGAACTTACTATCAACTTTGTCTAGATTAGAGCAATTACATCCGTTCTATGATTGTTCAGCTAGGCTCTGACGACCTGTTTCCTACTCTTTTTATGGAAAGTGAGGGTAGGCCACAGCAGCAATTTAGGATGGAATACTCCAATTTTGATAGTTACATTGAGAAATACTACGGAAAGGGTCAACTGTTTGATAGGATTTTGGAGACCCTAGAAGAGGCTTTCAATCGTTGTGACGCGGAAGGGCTACACTTTCACTAATCAAGGAATGACCATGGGTGTTTGTTGGAAGCAGGCAGACTACTTATATCTGTTGGATTACCACAGCGTCAATAATGAACACTATTAGGCTGGCCACATGACCTGCGTGCGCTACATGTGACTTGCCTGATAGCTAAGTCCTGTACGTCCCGGGTCCTATACAGATATACGGCATATATTGTGTAGGTTGCTCGCGAGGTCTACTCTTCTGAGAAGTAGGTAAGTACTAGTTATTATTAATTGTCATATTTGCTAGCATCATTTTCAACAGTCTAGTTGCCTTTCTATTTTGCCGTTGACTTTGCGTACATGTAATATATACCAGGTACTTGCGTAATGCGGATAGTATACTCATACCTCTCAATCATAATCACAAATGACAGCCTGCGAGTGACATCCACGACACGCTGCAATGGATTAATTAAATCGACGACATTACGATGATCAAGGATATTATTCTAAGCATTGAAGCACGATTATAGTATCTACCGGTTTTTGTGCTTCCCTTGTTTTTCGTTATAGCATCAGCACAAATATGGAATATGGGTTTCAAGGATCTATATTAATATATAGATCCCCGAAAGAGCCTATATTAATAAATAGATTCTTGAAAGAGTAAGCAGAGGCATAGCACGTATTTACTGTCCGTATTTTGTATAATTATTAAATACAAAAAAAAATGGACATTTGCAGGTTATTACTACTATGTTACTGGCAATCGACACAACAGCTTTGGTAGCTTATTCACTGTTGGGAAGCTACACTCTTTGCGGTGAACATAAGCTATACCATAGGTGTAAAAACTAATAGTGAACATCCCGCCTGACCGCATAGTCCGCCTGCTTCGTCCGACTGATCGGACGACGCGGACTATTTTTTCCGTTTCGTCCGACTGATCGGAGGACGCGGTCTATTTTTTTTCCAGTTTGTTCGTTTGACTTTTATTTAAAACGTTTGTAGTGAAAACTAAAAACTATATTATTTTTTGATAGCCCATGTATTTAGCTTTAATATAGAGAAAACAGAATAAAAAATAGCGATTTACGATTAAACTACACCCAACTTTACAAAACAAGAAAGCCGTGAGATCGTTCTCACGAGACTGCCCCTCTCTAACACGTTTATTGTGAAAGTGAAAGTTTAATCCGATAGACGTTGTCATTTTTGTTTTATATCAAACTTTGAACAGATGATCCACGTGACCTAGTGACGTAGTTTAATGTAACAGAGCCACAGACTACAGACAAAGTCTCACCATAAGCTCCTCTGCACTATATTTTATAGAGAGGGGCTAAAAGAAACGATATTTTACGAAACATTGACATATAAACTATCTCATCATGTTTCATGAATATCTATCTATCTTTCTACTAGCACACGTAATTCTACATCGTATTTTCTAAGTTGTCGGACTACGCGGTCAGAGCTGTAAAACAAGTCCTCGTCGTTCGATCACTCGAACCAACAGGAAAACAAAATCCTCGTTGTCCGACTAGTATTGTCGGGTTCTTACATCGGAAGAAACGGAAAAAATAGTCCGCGTCTTCCGATCAGTCGGACGAAGAAGTCGGACCACGCGGTCAGGGGGGGAAGGAATCATCTCCATTGTTAAATCGTACAATACCTACAACGCTATCTCGGCATAAAATATGCTAGAGTTGTCACAAAAATACTTTCGTTGATTAACTAAGAGTTTGTGTAATTGTAGGTAAGTAAATAAAATAGTAGGTACTCATGTCACTATAATCTATCTATCTTTATTAGGTTTATTTTTATTGTGAGCTCCCGTTACGTACGCTTTTTTTTTTTTTTTACGTGAGGGAAAATCCTCATGGATGTTATGCCGGACTCCTACCGACTAAAAAACCTCACGCAACGCCCAACAGCCTATGGTTGTGAGCCCCGGGTAAGCCCTCGGAAGGATGTCCCAGGACTCCCAACAGACCTACAGCCGCCTCTGCAGCCTCGCCCAGGGGGTGGTTCGGGTGCTAATCCGCGTCTTTGGGGGTGGGTTTCGGTAACTGATTAACGTTACGTAAAAAATGTGTGGTAAGTACAAAATTGTTCCTATATAAAGTTCGAAAATAAAGTCCTCAACAGCGTATGTCTATCAAGGTTCGCTTACAATAACCATTTTATTAGTTACTAAAATATTAGCGACGCAACGGTCGTAAATAATAATAATAATAAAAAGACAAACAATTAAAATATTTGGATTTGGCTCACGAGGTTGTCGACATGTGGGATGTGGATTCAGCGATTATTGTTCCGATAGTCGTATCAGCACACGGTTTAATTGCCAAGAGCCTCGATCAACATCTCAAGAGGCTCGCGTTAGGTAGTTGGGTCAAGGGCCAGCTGCAAAAGGCAGTACTCCTAGACACGGCACGTATTGTGAGGAGGTTCCTGTCTCTGCAGCCCTAACCACCGGTAGCTTGGTCCCTGTACCCGATGCCGGTGGGACGCTATTTTTTTATATTTTTAAATATATATTTTTTTATTTTTAGAATGTATTTAAAAATTTAAATTAATAAGTTTATAGATGTAAATAAAGGGAATAATAATAATAATAAATATTCACGGACATTTCACACAACGCAATCTGATCCCAAAGTTAGCTAGGAATAACCTGCTTGTGTTATGGGTATCAGACCACGGATATTAGTACTTATATACTTTTAAATACATACATATTATTATTATACATAGAAACACCCAGACTCTTGGGACAAACATTTATGGATCACACAAATATTTGTCTCCGGTGGGAATCGAACCCACATGCGACAGAAAACATCATATTAATATATTAATACAACGACTTTCTCTTTCTATTATGTCGTCACTTAAGAGAAAGAGGGGTGTTTTATAAATAACGAATTTGCCTGGGTTAGGTCTAACGAATAAAAGCGACGCGACGGGAGTATATGCGGCGGGGAACATTATAATTACTTAACATCATACCACACCGCTTTCGTTCTCTCTCTTGTAACGCAAACGAAGTTGTGCGGGTCAGCTAGTTAGTAATATACATATGTATCATGTTGAACCTTACACAGTTCATGTACCTAATGGTACCCACGCGACTACGTACCTATAACATATTATAAGATACCTACTAGCTGAGCAGGTCTGAGCAGACAGACGTTGTCCTGCCTTAACTATGAATATGGAAATCGGTATCCCGAGTTCTGAGTTCCCGGTTACTGGTACCGAATTCCCAGTTCCTGGTTTTCATTTTCCAGTTCGTTTTTCCGTTCCCGGTTCCCATTTTGACGCTTTTTGGATCGGGTCTTGGAACTCCCAAGACCCGATCCAAAATTGCAATAGTAACCATTTCCTTGAACAGTTCGAGCCAGTTACAGTTAAATTGCAAATATTCTATTTTTTCACGCATTTATATTATTACTAGCTGACCCGCGCAACTTCGTTTGCGTCTCATAAGAGAGAGAGAGACAGAGAGAAAGAGCGCTATTATTTTGATATGTTTCCCGTCATTTACCCCCGTTGCGTTTACTCCCGTCGCATCGCTACTATTCATTATTTTAAAAATAATTAACGTTACTGTGATCGAAAACCTCCCAAAAACGCGAGATAGCATCCAAACCCAGTGAGGCCATGTGGTAGCCGTAGGTCTGTTGGAAGTTCTGGGTTGACTACCGAGGAGCTCCCAACCGTAGGCTGTTAAGCAAGATACCGTGTGTGGTTTTTAGTCTTTAAGAGTCCGGCATAGCATATAATGTAGAAATATCCTCACTTTAAAAAAATGTAACTGTGAGCGAACCTTAAAAGATAATTAAATAAATAGGTATTTTGTTTTAGAACTTTTTAAGAGGAACAATTTTGTAATAAATCTTTTTTATGTAACTTCAACCATTTGCGCAGAGGAGCAACGGATACTCTTATAACGATTAAATGTTTTCCGTTTTCGAAACATTTCTCATTGCTGCACCGCTCCTATTAATCTTAGTACCTATTATGTTATTATATAGCCATTGTCAATAAATGTACCTACTTACTATCGAACATTTAAAGAGTTTTTGAAACCCTACCAGTAGTTTCAGTAAGGCTTGCCTTGGTATGATGTGATCAAGGTCCCTTTGCAGCGTGTGTCCAATCCAGCGCAGCAGCTACACTTCCGACGTTTAATCTGTTGGTGGATAGGGGTCTCACTGCAGCGTTTCAATAGGCTTACGTTGGTGATTTTCTCGGGCCCGTATATACCGAGGATCGGTTGGAAGCAGCGGTTGACGAAGACTTGTAGCTGGTAGCTGGTGCGAAATTTATTTAGTGACCGTCCATGTCTCGCATCCGTACAGCAGTTAGCAGTACAGTTTTAACGTTTACTTTGTTTTGAGTTTCACTATTCGAGTCCATTTTCGCGACTGCCTACGGGGCGCAGCTGTGTGAAGGTTGTTCTAGCCTTGGCAAGTCTCGAAATGATGTAGGGTACTCTTCTATCCCATCAGTTTCTGACACGACACTCACGAGGTACGTGAATTAGTGCCTCCACCACATCTCCTGCGTCTGTCGATTTTATTTTCAGTCCAGCCATTTGCTGCCTCATCCTGCACGTTGTCCTGCAGACATGCATGATGGTGTGTGTGTGCCTCAGCAGGCACAGGTCATCGGCGTCATTTAAATCCTCCAAGATATCAGGATAGTCCCCATTCTATGCCCCGCCGCTTGTTCTTCGTGGTATTCAGCATTATACCATCTATTTTCTATGGATGGTTGTTAACTATCCTGTTATCTTCATAACGATTCTCTAAGGTAGGTACAGTATGTATTTTCAAAAGAGTTTGTGAACTCTATGTTTAACTTCTTTTTCAGAATATTAATGACATTTGATTGATGTCATTTTATACAGGTTACGTCTACTACATTGATACATGTAATAAAATTCTAACACTGTGTTTGTATGTAAATTGTTTATACTGAGGAAAATTCTATACTGAGGAATAACTTTAATCATTAAGCTCTATTTTGAGTAAGCAAACAGGGAAGATTCACATGCTACTTGATGAGTATTATTAATAAATACCTCTAATTTCATAGACCTTATGTGACGTAAACGTACTTAAGTTGCGAGGGTCAGCTAGTTAAAAGATAAAACAATAGTTTTTTTTTACTTCCCGCTTCCCATAGGAACGTACTCCCGGGATAAAAAGTAGCCTATGTGTTATTCCAGATTATAATGTATCTCTGTACCAAATTTCAGCCCGATCCGTTAAGTCGTTTGAGCTTGAAAGAGTAACAAACATCCACACTCACAAACATTCGCATTTATAATATTAGTAAGATTTTTCCATGAAAACCTTCTCCTGACAATAACAAACACATCTAAAAATGAATAAGCGAAATCGGTCTAGCTGTTCACGCGTCATGTCGTCACCAAGGAAATAAGGATTATTTTTTTTATATTTATAGATATTTTATATGATTAAGACTAACGAAATAAATCTCAGTTCACAATCAGCTACAGTGTTTGTCTGAACAACTTTTTAAAATACCTTTCGTAATGATTTCGTACCTACATTTTGATGTCGACTTGATTTTTTATTTCTCAAAATAGTTATGAAATAACACTACATCATTGATTATTTCCGCGAGGCGAGTGTTATTCTTTATTTATAGACTATATAACATCATCATATTATATTATTATTATATACCAAGGTACATTCTATTTAAGTTTTGTATTTTCGATGTTCGTCTCTTATTTTGACACTCCGGAACGGGCGTACCACAAACTCCATACATTACCAGCGGGCGCACCTCAGGCATCGCGGTTAGGGGGGCGACCCCGCTCTCCGACATACCGCACCGCATCGTTGCTCCGCCAAACGGCCGAGTTGAACCACTATTAGTATTTACACTTATGACTATACTTTATTCTCGTATTCCAACGGGAACGGGAACGACGCTGGTGAAACCGCGTGACGTCCGCTAGTATAATTATACCTATACTTTTTTTTTAACGTGAGGGAAAATCCTTCACGGATGCTATGCCGGTATCCTACCTACTAAAAAACCTCACGTAACGCCCAACAGCCTAAGGTTGGGAGCCCGGGGTAAGCCCTCGGAAGGATGTCCCAGGAATCTATTCCTATATACTATGACTGCCTCGGTGGCATATTCGGTAGTGTAATGGTTCGTTTTCTAGGTCGGTCCAAATATTTGTGTGATCCACAAACGTTGGTTTCGGAGTTTCGGTGTTTTCTATGTATAAAATGTATGTATTTACAAATAATTATATAAGTATGTCTAACAGTCGTCTAGGTTTCTTAGCACAAGCTTATATTAGCTTAATTCTGGCTAGATGAGGTTTTGTGTATGTCACAGATAAAAAAAAAAACTAAAAGTCGATGAACTAAACATTCAAGGCGCTTGCCCTAAATATGTATTTGATAGCTACCCTTTATCAAGATGGTTATAGCATTCAATTACGCAATGTTCAACCGCAGAGTTGGAGCACTGCTGTGCAGCTGTGTACAACCTTCAACTATTTAATCATTGTAGGTACTAACTGCGACTGTTTTGATTAATTACGTGGAACTGGGACTGGCATGTGGTTACTAATAAATCTGCATTGCGCGTATCAAGTTTTCCAGCAGTAAATGTTTCCTGATTAAATCGCATACTACCTACCTATTTACCTTTTTATGTCCCAAACGGGTAGACATAAAATATCTTACTAACCTTTTTTGCTTTAAATATGGCCTGAAGACCGAGCATTTCGACCGTACTTTCAAAAGATATCCCTGGAGATGCCAGGAATATTTTGTCAAAGACCTGTGTACCCCCAATAACGTTAGCCAATGTTATCATTATCAATGGCTATTTCCTATGAACCCACCGTCAAATAATGATGGACCGTAACCACATAAAAAAAGAACAGAACTTATTTACGTTATAGGTGCTTTGACCACGGGTCCTTAACCAAAGTTTGAAAGGCACCCCCATCCAGTGGCATGTTATGAAGTTTCTGAGACCTTGACCGGGCTCAGTCGCCAAACCGCGCTTGGCGTCCACGGTCTGTTGAATGGGGATCAATTAACCTTTTCTCTATAGAGAGATTCATTCGGGCACACGTCGGCCCACTCTAAGCCCATTTTAGCTATGATTCTGTCAGTACCGAAGTCTTATCGAAATTTAATTTCAATGATGTTAATTTCAGTTTTCAGTTTAACAGAGTTACTTCTTTGGTCCGGTTCCAAGCTACCAAATGAAATCATTTCTTCTTCTTCCCGCAAGAAAATAAAAATACACCTAGATATTACCAAAGAAAAATTAAAAAATTAAAACTAAAGATGATAATTATAAATAACTAGCTGACCCGCGCAACTTCGTTTGCGTGATAAGTGAAGAACCGCTCGACCGATTTTGTGCAAACTTCACTTAAACCATCTACTAAATAGTCCGAACAAAGCCTAAACATTTGGTTTGGATAGGTGAGCCCGTTCTTGAGTTATAAAATTACAACGAAAAGTGGCATTGATTTTTATATATATAGATTCTTGAGTTATAAAATTAAAACGAAAAGTGGCATTGATTTTTATATGTATAGATAGGATTGGATACCTATTACCAAAGATAATATATGTCGGAGTAGACATGCGGCAGCTGTTTTTAAAAAGCGCAGGCCCGCTGACCTGGAGTAGGTCATCGGGTCTGCTTTATGCTTTATTACACTTATAGATGGATATCTAGTTAAATAACAGTGAAATAAATACTTAGGCGGTATTTATTTCAGAAACACAGTAATCAAAACAAGCAAATGGAACACCAATGAAATAAAATCAAATGAAATGAAAAATCTTTATTCATGTAAGTCACAATCTACATTTACTGCCAGATTCGCAACGCAATAGGTAGAGCTGGAGAAAAAAAGAACCTGGCAATAAAACTCCGGCCACTCTTTTAACTTCCAGTAGGTTATTACAACATAATTTTTATTCCAAATTAAAACCAACATAGAATCTACTCACAATGTTTTCTCTCCAAATTCCAGCAACAAAGTGAGCCCTCGGCCACAACCACTGTCTATTTATAAATCCCCGCCACTCAAATTGTTCTCACAAAACACGTGGCTTGATATTTAATGTTTTCTTTTTAAATCAAAGAAATGTGGTTCAATTTATTTTTGAGAAATAAAGTTATTAATTTAATTAGTCAAACAAAATGTTAAATTGAATGAAATCGTTAAAATACAAAGATTAATTCATTCTCAGTAAAATGAACATTGCCGGAACTATAGGAATAACAAAAATCCTGTTTTGATTAAAAACATTTTTAAATGTCGACAATATTCGTAATAATTGTCAATAAGAATTTAACAATAGTCTTTATTGTAGGTTCTTACGAACCTACATAGTCACATAACACTTAGGTAACCTAATTAGTTCAACACTACATCAAGTTATACAAATCAGTGTTAATAAATTCTACAACTATTTCTATTCGAACCTTATATCACAAAATAGTAAGGTATCAGTAAAGTTGCTCATTGTAATGGTTTTAATCTATTTATAATCAAATAGATTTTAATTAGTAATTCTCGGTGTGGCGACACGGCCATACTGATCGGCGATGCGTGCTCTGCATCGTGTGTTAAGGTCTAGATCTGCAAAATAAATATTAAAAGCTGAGGCTTGGTAGTTCTACAGTACACGCAAACCAGAAAAACTTGGTTAAGCAAATATAATTCCATTGGTCATAACCTTACATCGTGGTAGCATGTAGAGTGTCACCGCTCATAGTTAATGAAGACGGTGAGCTGGTTATGATGCGCTCACTGAGTGCTACTACTGCGATCCACATCAATCAATGAATCAAATCAGCCTTTATCAGTCCACTGCTGGACGTAGGCCTCTCCCAAATGACGCCACAACACACGGTACTGCGCACATGTAAATACATGGCAACAGATTTTTTTTTTTTTTTTTTATACACAGGGAAGGATTTGTAGGGGAGAGGTCGATGCTGTCAAAGACAGGGGCCCTAGGGGATGTTGGTAGGGTCGATGCTGTGCCCTAAGCGGTCTTGTACGCCGTGTTACACAGGGGACCATTATTCTTTCAGGATTGGGATATCCACTTTTAGTGGTTCTTACTGCTCATTCCACATGACAACAGTATTTTTTTTTTTTTTTTTTTATATACGGGTAAGGATATGTACTGGAGAGGTCGATGCTGTCAAAGACAGGGGCCCTAGGGGATGTTGGTAGGGTCGATGCTGTGCCCTAAGCGGTCTTGTACGCCGTGTTACACAGGGGACCATTATTCTTTCAGGATTGGGATATCCACTTTTAGTGGTTCTTACTGCTCATTCCACATGACAACAGTATTTTTTTTTTTATTTTTTTTTTTTTATATACGGGTAAGGATATGTAGGGGAGAGGTCGATGCTGCCAAAGACAGGGGCCCTAGGGGATGTTGGTAGGGTCGATGCTGTGCCCTAAGCGGTCTTGTACGCCGTGTTACACAGGGGACCATTATTCTTTCAGGATTGGGATATCCACTTTTAGTGGTTCTTACTGCTCATTCCACATGACAACAGTATTTTTTTTTTTTTTTTTTTTTTAATATACGGGTAAGGATATGTAGGGGAGAGGTCGATGCTGTCAAAGACAGGGGCCCTAGGGGATGTTGGTAAGGTCGATGCTGTGCCCTAAGCGGTCTTGTACGCCGTGTTACACAGGGGACCACTATTCTTTCAGGATTGGGATATCCACTTTTTGTGGCTTAATACAAATAATAAATAAATAATATGATTCAGGATAGGGATATTAGTGGCTTATTGGCGACTCCACGCCCCAATAGCATCTTTTCATTTAAATATTTTATTAGCTAATTTGGTGACTCCACGTCCCAATAGCATCATTTGTCTAATAATTCAGCTAGCATTTTAATACCGATTAGACTGAAGAAACTAAAATGAAAATACCTCACCAGATTTTTCAATTTGTGGTTTCTGAGAATCAAGTACTCGCTGGGTGCGGTGCCGTCAACGTCAGCGCCAATGCGCCAGATGACCTAACCTAAGCTGTAGCTCACCACGAGGTTTTGGGCGCCCCGCTGTTGATTGTGGGGACCTTTAGCGCCCGTCTATGATGTCCTAATGCTTCCTTTAGAAGACAGCGGCCGTTGTCGAGAACGCTGTAAACTTAAACAAAGATGCCTCTGTAAAAACTATGATTTTTTTTTTTTTTGCACGATTCCTGTCAAATCTCGCCTTATCTTTAGTAGATGTCTGTGTCGTTGTTGTACGTGCCATTCAAGAAGTTTCAAACTAGGTACTTCAGTGGTTGACCAAATTAGGCAATTCCGCTGGTAAACAGTTTTGGCACTGAAATAAGAGGAGCTACGCCTGCAGTTCGGACTTTCTGATGCGGTGTGCGAATTTGAAGTCTCGTAATCCCTTATCATGATAAGACTATTAGCCCTAATGATACCTGTGGCTACTATACTAGGAAGAGATGAAATACTTGTTTGGGCCACCAAGGTTCAATGCTCGCCTTTGTAGTTTGTATAGCGTAACAGAACTTACTTTGTATAGGAGTATTTTTAAAGAGGGAATCCTACATGAATGCCATGCCGGACTCCTACCGACTAAAAACCACACGTTTCCTACCTAATATGCCTACGGTTGGGAGCCCCGGGTAAGCTCTCGGAAGGATGACCCCAGGACTCCAGACAGACCTACAGTTACCACTGCGGCCTCACCTAGCGGTGGGGGAATATGCATAGGAGTCTACTGTGAAGGTTACACGTTCCTGTTCATCTGAAGTGCCTGGCTTACTCGATACGTCGACGTGTAGGTATAGCTTCGAATGGCACGGTCGGTTTGCTAATAGAGCGCAAGTGAACTTGCGTTGATCTAAACATTCGAGCTCCTGAAAACGATGCAATTGTCCTAATGTTAACGGTGAAAAAATCTTTAACGGTGCTAATTTTTTCAAAATAGTAACTTCCATAATTTTATGACGAGTCTTAAGGTATTAATTACTAAAGCTTCTTTGGAAAGATTTAGGTACAACAGTCAACCGTTGTGTACCAACCCAAGACTGGGTCTCGCTTTTCAGATACCTATCTTGACATTTTCTTGCAGATAACATCCCTGGACGGTCTCATCTCAATGGAAACCGTCTATGATAGTATGTACGTAACTATCTCGACGTTGTTTACTGTTTATTCAGATGAATAATCATTAATCAAACTGTTATTCAAGACTTTGCCTGTTAAAGGTATTTCAGTTTAACAATATCGGCATGCTGCATCCGCTCGCCCTTCCTGTATTTATTTCAAATTCAATTTTTTTGCGAATATACCATTATGGATGTGAGACAGCAAGTCTTCCTTGTGCTTCGAGGCTTAAAGCGCGTCGCAGTCGGGATACCGTATAATCATCTTGAAATGGCGTCCATACAAGTAATAGTTAAAACGTTTGACCGCTCGTACTACCACCAAAATCTCGAGTTCGCTCGAGTGATACTTATCTAGTTTCTACATCGCATCGGTCGTGTGCATACTAAAAAAAAAAAACACTATGTGCTGCCGACCCGTATTGATTTGAATAAGGATTGACCCGAAGTCAAGGCCCAGCCAAGGAAGCAATTCGCTAGGTTCTTTTCCTAGAAATATTCTATGCCATGCTTCCTCATGAACATGGGTCCATTGCCACTTAGCGCCTTAGATAGTCAGTTCATTAGGAGAAGCCACAGCAGGAGCGATATTTGGTATGAACGAGCGGGAGTATTCAGCGCGACAACTGAATAGACTAATTTGTTTAGCATTTGTCGGTACCAGAGTTTTTAGGCTTAACCTTTTTAGGGCTAGGACGCACTTGACCGTTCTGTACTAAATTTTTAGCATACTCAATTGACCGTTAAAAGAAAAGGCATTATTCTATGAGGATTGGAAATCCTGGTTTACGGAATGATATAAAGACTCTAAGCACAGATTAGTAAATAGTTACTGCTCTAGTGACAGAGCTTGGAGAGAAAACCTACGGTATTTACCACAGATATCAGAAAAATATGTACTGATAACGTCACCTATACAAACCTATGCTATACTACCTTTGTGGTCATTGTCTGAACTCAAGAGGTAATTTTATTTTTCTGGGTGTTTTTAAGTCATCTTCGATATCAAGGTTACCTTATGCTATCTAATAAAAATAGATTTGAACCTACCAACACGTCTGAAGTAATAATCTTGTGAAATGTGACATTCAATTTCTACGTTAATTCTATTATCTAGAATCTAGACAGACTTAAGATGCTCGTAGAAACAACAGGAGACCTATGCTACCAAGTAATTTTATTGACCACACGTTTTCGGTTTTCCGGCAAATTGTATGAGATTGACTCACGAATTAACAAGCACTTAACCCCGCTATCAAAGATGGTATTATTAATTACCTTACCTATCCTCACACGCATTGTGTTCAAGCTGGACTAGTTAAGAACAGAGTTCATATTATAGGTTATGTGCTTTTCGCGGCGATAGCAGGTACCAAATGTGTAAACGGCTTTTGATCAAAATGAATAAAATTCAAGTACTATAAGTTTGTTCGTATAACCGTTGTGTTGGCCGGGTTATTGTCGCATTGGGAACACAAGTTTCTTTCAACCATACGTTTATCCGAATCTGTTGTAGTAGCTTTAAAACGTCACTCACGAGAGGTATGACCGGACTTACTACAAAAATTACAGTAAGAAGCGTTTCCACTATCAATGGAATATTTTAACAGTTTCGGTGGTGGTTGTGATCAATTCGCGTTTGAACGCTTACATAATATAGAAGAGGTAACATAACCTATCATCGCTGCTACTGCATCGCAATTTCGTAACCACTAAGCTGGCAGACTAGCTTATGGTGGCCTCACCGTGGACGCGGTAACTAGCCAGTTGTCAACCTATGTTAGCGCGGCCCTTCAGCAGCCTAGTTATTTTCATACGTATATCGTAGTCACTTGATAACATAGTTAGTTTGAAACAAACAAAAAAAAAAAAAAAACATGATTACATCAATTGCAGTCGCCAACGCGACGTTACCGCCTAGGTCATATGAGGGTAGAAACACATCGGTACTTAATCATAATTTTCTTTTGTTGTTTCGACAGGCGATCACTCATACATTACTTCACTGTGATCATATTAAAATAAAATTCAGGTGGTACATTACCCCTTTGCTGTTGTAGCTGTGTGACGGTGCTTGTGGAAGACTTACTAGCACCAGGATCTCGCACAGCCGCGGAACACGCCGGCGCGCCCGTAACCGCGTGCGGCGCGTTGGTAAACTGGTACACAATCTTCGTAGCAAAGATCCTGAAAAATAAATAGTCTCGCACAGTATTTTGTAGGTAGTGATCCCACTTCTGATGTCGGAGTAGACATGCGGCAGCTGTTTTTAAAAAGCGCAGGCCCGCTGACCTGGAGTAGGTCATCGGGTCTGCTTTATGCTTTATTACACTTATAGATGGATATCTAGTTAAATAACAGTGAAATAAATACTTAGGCGGTATTTATTTCAGAAACACAGTAATCAAAACAAGCAAATGGAACACCAATGAAATAAAATCAAATGAAATGAAAAATCTTTATTCATGTAAGTCACAATCTACATTTACTGCCAGATTCGCAACGCAATAGGTAGAGCTGGAGAAAAAAAGAACCTGGCAATAAAACTCCGGCCACTCTTTTAACTTCCAGTAGGTTATTACAACATAATTTTTATTCCAAATTAAAACCAACATAGAATCTACTCACAATGTTTTCTCTCCAAATTCCAGCAACAAAGTGAGCCCTCGGCCACAACCACTGTCTATTTATAAATCCCCGCCACTCAAATTGTTCTCACAAAACACGTGGCTTGATATTTAATGTTTTCTTTTTAAATCAAAGAAATGTGGTTCAATTTATTTTTGAGAAATAAAGTTATTAATTTAATTAGTCAAACAAAATGTTAAATTGAATGAAATCGTTAAAATACAAAGATTAATTCATTCTCAGTAAAATGAACATTGCCGGAACTATAGGAATAACAAAAATCCTGTTTTGATTAAAAACATTTTTAAATGTCGACAATATTCGTAATAATTGTCAATAAGAATTTAACAATAGTCTTTATTGTAGGTTCTTACGAACCTACATAGTCACATAACACTTAGGTAACCTAATTAGTTCAACACTACATCAAGTTATACAAATCAGTGTTAATAAATTCTACAACTATTTCTATTCGAACCTTATATCACAAAATAGTAAGGTATCAGTAAAGTTGCTCATTGTAATGGTTTTAATCTATTTATAATCAAATAGATTTTAATTAGTAATTCTCGGTGTGGCGACATATACATACTGGTTGAATTTATAGTCGTTCTGGAACGGAAAGGTTTAGGCACAGTTTCGATAACAGAACCGATCGGCACTGTCAATATGAAAATCAACAAAAAACAATTACAAAAATGTTTCCTGCGTCGAATACTGTTCTCACCTTTGGGATGACTCCGCGAGGTATTTACTAGACGCGCTTGATGCTATGAAGAGACGTATCTGCATTATAAATTCAACCAGTATAATAGTGCTTTACCAATACTAAAATTCCCATTGCTCCTACCCTACCCTGTCGCGTGTGTAGGATTACCTACATGCATTTAAATAAAACGTATGAATAATGCTAGACGCGAGACGGGTGGCTAATTATAATTACTTACGTGCCGGTATCAACTTCAAATTCATTGGTATGAATGCCACGTACGCGTTTCCACGGAGATAATAATTATTTTGTGGGGAACTTTATCCTTATTTAAATCTAATTAATCATTAAATTCTAAAAGTATCTACAAGTGTCAGCCTAACAAATTATTAAGCTTAGGCTGAGTAGACACCATTCAGTACTAATGATTTTGAGATTAACCTCTCAATCCACGCAACAAACTGTCAAAAAAATGGGAGGAAGGGCGGGTGATGACATCGTGACGTTGTCTTACTAGAGGAAGATCCCAGAGCCCCCAGACGTCACTCATTTTCTGATGGACAAAATATATACGAGTGATTAGTGGAGGGGTGTACTATGATCACATGACTAGTTGCTACCTTGGCCAGACGGCCAATTTTCAGGTAGCAATTAATCAAGGTACATAAAAACACTGCTCACCTCACTTAAATTCTGATAGCTGATTTTAACATATATTTTACACAATATCACTCATTTTCTGATGGACAAAATATATACGAGTGATTAGTGGTGGGGTGTACTATGATCACATGACTAGTTGCTACCTTGGCCAGGCGGCCAATTTTCAGGCAGCTATAATCAAGGTACATAAAAACACTGCTCACCTCACTTAAATTCTGATAGCTGATTTTAACATATATTTTACACAATATCGTTAAAAATCAGTATTCATTACTCCCAGACACATGCGGTCGGCGGTTTTACGTTACAGACGCTTCAAAGCTCTGAAAAAAAATATACGACGGTTATTAAACATAACCTTGGTTTTTTCCAAGTTCATGCCGAGACCAACACGTCGAGACGCTCCGTTCAGGCTATGCAGCATTCCGCTTAGCTGTTCCAGCGTCTCCGCCACAATTACGATGTCATCGGCAAACCGAAGGTGCGAGATTTGCGTGCCGTTGATGTTCACGCCCCACCCTTCCCAGTCCAGTGTCTTAAAGATATCCTCAAGCGCATTGGTGAAGAGTTTCGGGGATATCACATCACCCTGTCTTACACCTCTACGCAGTTCAATGGGACTGGTTTTTTGATTCTCTAGCTGGATGGTCATGGTAGCGTTGTCGTAGAGACATCTCAACACCTCGATATATCGCCAATCTACACGACATCGCTGCAGAGCGTCCAGGACTGCCCAGGTTTCGACAGAGTTAAAGGCCTTCTCGTAATTCACAAAAGCCATACACAGCGGCTGATTGTACTCGTTTGTTTTCTGTACAATCTGCCGTACAGTATGGATGTGGACCACGGTGCTGAAGCCTTTACGAAACCCGGCTTGCTCCTTTGGCTGAAACGCGTCGAGCCTTCCGGCGAGGCGGTTTGTGACTACTCTCGAGAACAACTTGTAAACATGGCTCAGGAGTGAGATGGGTCTGTAGTTCCTCAGCAAGGTCTTATCACCTTTCTTGAAGAAAAGAGCCACCGCACTCCCGCCCCACGCTTCAGGTGTTTGTCCCTGTTGGAGGACGAAATTAAACAAACTCGTCAGCTCGTTGAGGACCGGAGCCCCCCCCCCCCGCCTTCAGTAGTTCAGTTGTAATTCCGTCCTCCCCAGGGGACTTGTTGTTTTTAAGTTGCCCGAGAGCCGCCCTCACCTCGCCCTGGTCAATGTCCGGAATGTCCTCGGTATAGTGGCGCGATAGTGGGGCTCGGTGGTCACAATCAGTAGGACCCGTCGGCCTTTTTGTCCGTGATGCATACAGGTCTCTGTAAAAGCTCTCAATTTCCTCGAGAATCTCGAACCTTGAGGTCACGGTTCTGCCATCCGCTGTCTTCAGTTTCGTCAGACGGGGTCTTCCAAGCTGTTGGGCAAATACCTTGTACCCCTGTTCTGCTCGATCGCTGCCTCGACGATACTGGTGTTATACCGTCTAAGGTCGCGTCGTATCAGCTTTCGGATTCTGAGATTTAGATCCCGCTGGTCTGACGAAGACGAGTGCGTAGATGTCGTTTCCCGTCTTATTCTCATAAGTTCGAGAGTCTCGGGCGAGAGCTTAGAGCACCTGTTGTTGCTTTTTCCGGACAAAAACCTTCGGGACACTTGCTGTAGCGTCCTGACCACATTGTCGGCCTTATCGTGAATATTGCCAGTGGTTTCCAGCAGATCGAAACGATTTTGAAGTTCTAACTGGAACCTCTCAGCCCCTGAGACTAATTGGAGCACGGTAGCTCGGAGAGTAGGCTTCATCATACGGGCCCTTTCAGCTCGGAAGTCCAAATTCAGAGATGCTCGCACAAGTCGATGATCACCACCGGTATTAAACTTGTTAATCACAGAGACATCTCTAAATATACACTTCCTGTCCGTCATGATGAAGTCTATCTCGTTCCTTGTGACCTTGTCGGGGCTTCGCCAAGTCCATTTTCTGTGGGGCTTCTTCTTAAAGAAAGAGTTCATCCAGAAGAGCCCCTGAGACTCGAGAAAACTGACAAGCATAATGGCCCCGGTCATTTCTGCGCCCCACATGTCGCCTTAGAGCTGGCAGTTCTATTTTTTTTTTCGTTATTTTCAGTGACGGATGGACCGAAAAATATCTAAGTGTTAAGTTCTCATCAATACAAATCAATCAAGCCCAAACACATGGCAACTGCTGTAAATCGTTAAGGAATTTCCTCGACTGTCTTTCGGTTCCATTATCAGATCGACTCCAGACCTTCATTAAATTGTAATACATTAAAGCACTTAATTAAAAAGTTAACAAACGCACTAGTTGTCCCTACAATTTTCAGTGGTTGCCCTCGATTTCTCCTGGATCCCATGTCCCATCATCAGATCCTGACCTGGTGAAAATGGGACCACCGCAGACATAAACCCTATTCAGCAAAAGATAAAAAAATTGAAATCCGTCGATAATTGACGGAAATATCGGTAGACATACATAAAAAAAACATACAGACGAATTGAGTACCTCTTCCATTTTTGAAGTCGGTTAAAAAGGAATAACTCTACAACTAAACCATATTTTACGGTTCTGTGAACGGCAATAGGTTTATTCCCTTCATGGTCAACTGAGCCCACATCCCATTTAGCCCGCAGGCTCAGTTGACCACGTTCGCTTTTTTTAACCGACTTCAAAAAAAGGGGGAGGTTCTCAATTCGTCTGTATGTATTTTTTTCTATGTATGTCAAGCGCTAATTCCGTCAATTATAGACGGATTTCAAAAATAGTTTTTTTGTTGAATAGGGATTACTTCTGAGGTGGTCCCATTTTCACCAGGTCAGGATCTGATGAAGGGATCCAGGAGAAAACGAGGGCAACCACCGAAAATTGTAGGGACAACTAGTGCGCTTGTTAACTTTTTAATTAAGTGCTTCAATGTTCTACACTTTAATGAAGGTCTGGTGTCGATCTGATGATAGAGTCGAAAGACAGTCAAGGGCATTCCTAAACAATTTACAGCAGTTATCTTGTGTTTGGGCTTGATTGATTTGTATTAATGAGAACTTTACACCTAGATTGATAGATCCAACTTAAAAAAAAAAAAAGAAAGGTCTCAATGTTTTATGTATGTTCACCGATATTAACGTCAATTATAGACGGATTTCAATTTTTTTTTGATGAATTGGGTTTACTTCTGAGGTGGTCCCATTTTAACCAGGTTAGGATCTGATTATGGGATCCTGGAGAAATCGAGGGCAACCACCGAAAATTATAGGGACAACTAGTGCGTTTGTTAACTATTTAATTCAGTGCTTTAATGTACTACCATTAATGAAGGTCTGGAGTCGATCTGATGATGGAACCAAAAGAAATTCGAGGGAATTCCTTAACAATTTATAGCAGCTACCTTGTGTTGGGGCTTGATTAATTTGTATTGATGAGAACTTTCACCTAGATAGATATATATTTCGATTCACCCGTCACTTAAAATAATGAAAAAAAAAATTTCAATAAAAAATACAACCGACTTAAAAGAAATCCTGAAAAATAAAATTTACTTAGCACAAACAAAGTACATAATATGTTTTTGATTTATCATATTTTGTTCAATATAATATTGAAGTTGGTGCCATGAATAATACCTCCCTAAACCTATGAATTTACTTGGCGCCGACTTCAATATGATATTGAATAAAATCTGATAAATCAAAATACATACCTATTACTTGTTTGTGCTAAGTAAATTTTATTTTTCAGGATTTCTTTGAAGTCGGTTGTATTTTTTATTGAAAATTTTTTTGGGAGTAACTCAGCCCACTAACCAGCCAACTTGCCCTGCGGGCTCAGTTAACCACTTGCTACGACTATGGGTCTACTCAGCCCGTGGGCTCAGTTAACCACTTGGCACGGCCCAGCCCACATCCAGTGCGCGGACACAATATATTGATATATTTTTTGTGATCAAGCATCAAAGTATTTATTACAATCATCCGAGTGTATTTCACTTCAAACACACGCATAGATTTCGAATTTTTCGCTTTCTAAATCTATGGTGTAGGTAAAGTAAATAATCTTGGTGATATGTTCAAGCCAACTAACGTATTTAAATTGAGAATAATACCATAATAAGTACCTAATATATAAAACAAAATGGCAAAAAAACACGTTTGTTTTATGGGAGCCTCCCTTAAATATTTTTTTTAGTATTTGTTGGTATAGCAGCAACAAAAACATATAATCTGTGAAAAATTCAACTCTCTAGCTATCACCGTTGATAAGATACAGCCTCGTGACGGACAGACAAACAGACGGACAGCGAAGTCTTATGAATAGGGTCCCGTTTCTTACCCTTTGGGTACGAAACCCTAAAATAGTCGAGTCCCAAGGGCAATAAGAACTCCATGTATAGATTTAAAGGTAATGTACCTACTTTGCTAATTGGCTACCATTCTGGTTAGGAGACGCGCGCTTCAAATGAGATCCAGTAATTATGCTAGGCATCTCCTTCAATGTTACATCTTAATATTACGACTCATTTAATGTACCTAATAGTGCTAATGGCTAAGTATATACGTTTAAGGATTTTGTAATATTATGCTGATTGTAGATACGTACGGTGTGCTCTGGTGCACCCTGAAAAGATTAAAAAATTTAATGATGTATTTCTAAATTAATTAACAATATTCTTCAGAAATAATTATAGGAATGTCAAGGTCGATTCGCTTATAAACCACACTGTCAGTTAGGACATTATTATAGTCTAATTTATAATTCATCTTGATTATTTAATGTATGTGATTGACGATCAACTGCTCGGTAAACTAAGCCATACTTATACCTCTATATTTGCAACTAATCTATACATATAATAAAATGACAGAAAAGTCAAAACTGTACATTGGAAATATTTAAAAAAAATCACTGGGTGTTCAACATAAGATACCGAAGCCGATAATATAGTTAGAAAAATTTTGTGTGTTTGCTTTGCTTTGTCCGGATGGATCTCGAAAAGTACTCAATAGATTTGATTCAAATTTTGCCCAAATATTAACTAGGGGTATGGTCTTCAAATAAGCTATATAATATCCTGCTACATATCCTAAGGGCTAAGCAGAGAGCAATCAAATTAGCATTATAACATAATTTTCACACGTACGAAGTCGCGGGCAAAAGCTAGTAAACAATAAAAGGATATTGCACACGACATTCTAGATTACTTTAATGATTAAATCATAAGGTCGAGATTTTTTATAACATGACTTCAAAGTATGCATGTCTGTTTACTAGTTGCTTAAAAAACACGCTATACTTTGGAAAGAATATTTCCGAATTAATGTACGTGTCTAAAAAAATAATATGTAATGCACACCAATATAGAATATGACACTGTGGGGTCCCACTGAGATCTTAGCCGCCCAAGCCAGTTTTACTTGTAAGAGGTGTTAATTACAAAATCATAAAGGAAATATCCTAACAAATCTTTTACTTGCTGTATCACACTCCCTAAATGGATCATCGTGCAATGTGGTACAGTAAAATGGCAGTCGTTAAGCCATAGTTGAAAGCCTTTATAGACGGCTTAAAAATTTTCAACAGCAGGCAGTCACAACCTGCGCCAGTCTATCTAAACACGGCGATACTGCTCGCCACCTATTACGTGGGACAAATTTTAAAAAGGTGAATGTTGCCATAAAATATGCCTCTGCCTACCCCTTTGGGGATAAAGGCGTGACCATATGACCATATGTGGTACAGTGAGCCGAATCATCATCCCATTATGTTAAAAAATGAGAGATGCCTATAATGTCCAACAGTGTGTCAGATTTAATAAAATAAAATCCCAGAAGCTTTGGTCTATTGACACAAGTTTCACACCAAAAAAGCTACAGTGACCACCAGTATAACTGGTGGGCCGTATGCTTGTCTACCTACTAAATAACAGGCATAGCCACAACGAGAGCTATAGTATCGACTACTAGAATTTGTTAAACTTAATAATAGGTACTTATAATAATATCATTGTTGCAAGTTTGATCGGCAACTCGTACATTTGCATTCAGAGCTCCATAGTACCCAGGACTGGACTAACAATCAAAAATATGGCGAAACCTTTAAATTTAAATACTAAAGAAAGATTCAAGACGTTATATACATGTCTAGAAATTAATTACACCCATTTTGACTTAGTACATGATCGAAAATGGAAGATCCATTTTACTTTCATGATCTCACATTTACTTTTTAATTTTTCCACGTTATGTTACACGATTATCTATCACGATATAAAACTGGGCCAGTTCGGTGATCTTTCTAGAAGTTGCTCCATGGTTATTTCATTTTTGGGTGTTCTTTCAAAAATGGCTACGGTGCTAGTGTCTCAAAAATATATTAAAGAAATGTTTATGTCTATAGACGATGACTATGCAGTTCCTTACACTGAGGAAGAAAAACAAATAGTTTTAAAATATGCTGAAAAGGGTGCTGATGTGTGCAAATACTGGCTCATAGTTGGTACCGGCGTAGTACTTTCATTTCCCTCACATGCTTTCTTACTGATGGCATACTATGCTTTTATAGGGGACTTCCAACTAGTCCATATGTTTGAACTAACACTTCCCGAACCTATAGAGAGTCACAAGAACGATCCCATTGTATTCAGCATATTCTTCATATTGCATTTATTGTTTGCTGTTTTTACTACTATTACCCATATGGGCTTTGATCCATTGGTTCCTATATTTATGATGCATATATGTGGACAGTTGACTCTACTTAGACGACGTATGGCTGTCTTATTCACTGAATATGTTGATCCTAAAGATATTAAACAGCAATTGAAATTCATAAACATGAAACTTCTAAGTTTATATGAGTATGTATTGAAAAAATGTATTTTGAACATGATCACAATTTAAATGTTAATATATTTTTTTTATTAAGCTCTTAATAAACAAATACTAAATATCCATGTTTATTACAGCTTTATCGAACAGATAAAAACTTCTTTCTCGCTCTTATACGAATTTTCAATGAAAACCAGTACTATTCTATTGCCGCTTACTGCATTCCAAATCATAGAGGTTCTTATTTTGTCAATTTCATAAGGTCATTAATTTTAATTTAGGACCAACCTAACGGTTAGATTTCGTATACCAAATTCAAGACATGTAATGCTATTGTTGTTTTTACACATCAAGTGGAGACCGTTTTGGGTCGTAAAGTTTTCAATCTTATTACATTGTGAATGTCCTAAACTCCTAACAATATTTCGAATAATGGGTCCTAAATTAAACATCGTGGATGGAAAAAAATAGTAATCATTAAAAGTTTTGCGTCAACGTAACCACATTTTTCTTGTTCTAGGAGCTACGAAATAACAACATTAACTTCGAATTTATTCTCATTTTTGTTGCTGGGCTCATTCAATTTCTTATACCTTGCTACTTCAGCGATCTTCTTATGGAAGAGGTAAGATTGTTTGCATAAAAACATTTATTTGTTCGTGTTACACTGAAATGGTCCTTTGAATACTCCAGTAGGTACTACAATGCTGCAAGTGCGATAGTTGTCAGAGACGACTAATAAAGCCGAAGAACCAAAACGGCAAAAGGAAGCATTCGGGAAATTGAGGCTGAGGTTAAATAATTCTTAATGTGGCCCTTTTTTTTTGAGGCGAGGGAAAATCCTCATGGATGCTGTACCGGACTCCTACCGACTAAAAGACCACACGCAACGCCCAACAGCCTATGGTTGGGAGCCCCGGGTAAGCCCTCGGAAGGATGTCCCAGGACTCGCAACAGAGCTACGGCTACCACTGTGGCCTCGTCTAGGGGGTGGTGGCCATCCCGCGTCTTTGGGGGCTTTGGGGGAATGTGGCCTCTGACACATAATAACTTCGTATCTGTCAACATTGTGTGAGCGACGGAACACTAAACCTGAAGGAACTGGAAAAATCAGACGGAAGTGTATTGCGGGGTTGTCCAGGGCTTTACTTCAGCCCACATTCGCTATGTGTCTATAAGTGATGTATTAGCTTGAAGCTGAGTTTCACTTGCTTCTAGAAGATTAGTGGTCAGTTTACAGTCAATTATTCGCTTTCACGATTATCATATTACAGAGTGAAAACTTTCGGCTAGCAATATATTCATCAGGCTGGGAGAACTGTCCAGAGAAAGGCATTCGACAGACAATATTGTTTATGTTAACAAGATCCAAGATACCTATGGGAATGAGAACTGTGTTCTATGATATTAATCTCGACACATTTGCAGAGGTAATTTTGATGCATTAGGAGTAAAAACGTTTACTTTTAATCATTTGATATTATAATTACGTCAATACTTTCAGATGACTCGTCAGTCTTATGGCATCTTGAATTTAATGAACGCAGCTTGGAGTTAAATAATCAACACACAATTTCAACATAACTATATAATTCAAAAAATCTATTATTATCACCAAAACTTTAGATATAATTTATAATTAAGCTACAAGATTTCGTGTGAAGTGTCAAATCTTTGTGAAATTCTAGATAGTGCTCGCGGCTAAGCCCGTGGGTAATGCTGTTCCCGTTCCCGCTTCTCCCGGAACGCGCGGGAGCGTTTTCCCGAAAAAAGAAGTTTCAGTCGTATCCGTTCAGCCGTTATAGCGTGGTTGAGTAACAAACATACTTCTGAATTCGAATGATTGTGAGTATTAATCTGAAGATATCTGGACATGTCAATGTTTGTTACTCTTTCACGCTCTAACGGCTGAACGCATTTGGCTGAAATTAGGTACTGGGATAGATTATAATCTGGAATAACACCTAAGCTACTTTATGCCGGGCATGGTAACTGGAACAAAGTTCCACGCGGGTGGAGCCGCGGGTGCCATCTGGTTTATCTTACTAAGTGTGGATGTTTGTTACTCTTTCACGCTCAAACGGCTGACGGATCGGGCTGAAATTCGTAACAGAGATACATTATAGTCTGGAATAACACATAGGCTACTTTTTATCCCATAAATAAGTTCCCACGGGAAGCGGGAAGGAGAACAAATTTTACGCGGGCGCGGGAAGCTGCGGGCATCAGTTAGTACTTAATATTAGCCCCACGGCTTCATAAACACACATACTACGAACACCGTTGCACCTATTTAACCCATACATTTACAATGTGTCAGATATGTCGTGAAATCTGTTTGATGTGTTAACATCCTAATCCTGGATACTATCGTCGTGTGGATTACCTCACGGGCTTCATAACACCGGTAATGGTGGAATGGACTCAAACTGGCTGAACTCACACAGTACTCCTCTTCGGCAGTATGAACTTTGTGTGCCCTAGGAAAAAAATCACAGGAACCCTGACCTGACTATTCAACTAGCATTAATTAATTTTCATTTTTTTTGAAGCATGTATTAGGTGCTTACACATCAAATTGGCGTTTTTCGTACTGGCCACTTTAATTACGATTTTCTCCTCTTTGGTAAGGAATTCCAAATTCAAATTTTCCCAGCTATTTACTCATGTATTTATCCTTCGATGACCGTCATTCATTTGTTTTTTTCTTCTGTTTTTTTCTGTTTGCGTCACTCATTTTACAAAATGGAAAACTTAAAATATCGCATTATTTACGAGTACGAGTTCCGCCGTGGCACTAGTGCTGCGGAAACGACTAGAAGGGTGAATGATGTGTATGGCGGTCATGTTGCAAAAGAAAACACAGTTCGTTTTTGGTTCCAACGTTTTCGTTCAGGAAATGTCGACCTGCAGAACAAGCCCCGTGGACGGCCTGAGACTCAAGTTGATAATGAAGTATTGAAGGCTATTGTGGAAGCGGATCCATCGCAAACCACGTCCGAGTTAGCTGCAGGCTGCGGTGTTAGTGATAAAACTGTTTTAATTCACTTGAAGCAAATTGGGAAGATTAAAAAGCTTGAAAGGTGGGTACCTCACGAATTGACTGAAGCAAACCGGCAAAAGCGCGTCGACTGCTGCGTTACATTACTGAACCGGCACAATAATGAAGGTATTTTAATCGAATCATTACCTGTGACGAAAAATGGATTCTTCACGATAATCGAAAGCGCTCAGCGCAATGGTTGGATCCTGGCCAGCCAGCCAAATCCTGCCCCAAGCGAAAATTAACCCCAAAAAAGTTACTTGTAAGCGTTTGGTGGACTAGTGCCGGTATTGTTCATTACAGTTTTCTCAAATCTGGCCAGACTATTACGGCTGATGTCTATTGTCAGCAATTGCAAACCATGATGGAAAAGCTAGCGGCTAAACAACCTAGGCTGGTCAATCGCTCCACGCCACTGCTGCTTCACGACAACGCTAGACCACACACTGCACAACAGACGGCTACCAAATTAGAAGAGCTTCAATTGGAATGTCTAAAACATCCTCCGTACTCCCCGGATCTTGCTCCAACAGATTACCATTTTTTTCGAAATTTGGACAACTTCTTGCAAGGGAAAAAATTCAACTCTGATGGGGCAGTCCAAATCGCCTTCACAGATTTTATTGATTCCCGTCCGACTGGTTTTTTTAGTAAAGGGATCAATGAACTACCTATGAGATGGCAAAAATGCATAGAAAACAATGGTTTATACTTTGATTAATTAAATATATTATATTTAAAAATATTCGACTTTTTGTTCCTCCTATACAAAACGCCAATTTCATATGTAAGCACCTAATATTACAATACCAAAAATCAGAATGCGTTTACTTAAGGCTGCAATATTCGGCCTTGATAAATCCAAAGGCAACTTTGAAGGATTGCAGCGTACGCTTTTGCCGGATTTCATTCGATTCTAATACATTATATTACTGTTATAAAATCTGAGGGATTTTAAGAAAAAATCTAGCCATAAAATATTGTTTTAAAGACCTATATCTATTTTATGAGGATTAAATTCATTTATTAAGATAAATAACCGGCCAAGTGCCAGTCGGACTCACGCACGGAGGGTTCCGTACCAAAAACAACAAAAAGTCTTATTTGTTACATGGGAGCCCCCCTTTTTCTTTTTATTTAACGTTAAGGAAAATCCTTTATGGATGCTATGCCAGACTCCTACCGACTAAAAACCCTACGTAACGCCCAACAGACTACGGTTGGGAGCTCCGGGTAAGCCCTCGAAAGGATGTCCCAGTAAATGGCCATTTTGTTTTAATTATATTTTTGTATGAACATACACTGCTCAATATCCTGAGTGTATTTCAAGCGTCTACTGGTTGCCCTTATTACCTATTAACACTACATAATATAAAACAAGTATTGCACTGTGGTGGTTGTTAACCACAGAGCAACGCGCGCCTTAGACAGTTCTCGTTGCTCTATAGCACTATAGTGTTAACTATCCTGTTATATAGGTACAGTATATATTTCCAAAAGAGTTTGTGAACTCTATGTTTAATTTCTTCTTCAGAATATTGATGACATTTGAATGATGACAATATAAATACGATACGTCTCAACAGTCTCATGCACCGAGCATGTACCTAATTGAATTGTGTGTTTGTACGTAAATTGTTTATACTGGAGAAAAATCTAAAATTATGGGCTCTTTGTTAACTATTTCCTATAAAATTGCTATCTTTGAAATATTACACCTACCTAAGCGCGACGCGACTTAAACTGAAAGCGTTATTCATTCTTTAAAGAAAAAATATTTACGATGAAAGTCGAAAAATAAGTTAGTATGTGACCCGTATAATGTTCAATCATGGCGACAGGAAATTAACTTCAATGAACAATATTTGATGGTGCTATACCTCCTAAAGTATTTATTTAATTTGTATGGTGTAAAGGGAATGAATGATTTTGATGATATATTCAAGCCCACTAACGTATTTAAATTGAGAAGGATACCTTATTACCTTATATATTCAATAAAATGGCGAAAAAACACGTTTGTTGTAGGTACGGGAGCACCCCTTAAATATTATTATGTTTTTGTTTTTAGTATTTGTTGATACAGCGGCAACAAAAACACATAATCTGTGAAAATGTAAACTCCCTAGCTATCATCGTTCATGAGATACAGCCTCCTGACGGACAGACAGACAGACAGACAGACGGACAGCGAAGTCTCATGAATAGGGTCCCGTTCTTTACCCTTTGGGTACGGAACCCTAAAAAGTACATTACTTGTAAGATGTTTGCAATATTTCTCATTTTTCGAGAGCGATTTCGATCGAACAAAGTATTCCTAATCGTGTTTTGATACGTTAAAAAAGCAAGAGTATCTAATAAATTACAATAACATAGTTTTATCAGATCAAATCAAAGAATATTTCCTAGTATAAAGTTCAACCCAAGATGAGTCTCTTTCGAATATACAAGCCTAATGCATTAGCCCAAAATACCCGAAATCGAAGTAGCAATATTCAAAAGGCCAAGTATGTATAATATAAATAATTTAAAATGCCTTACGGTCGAATAACCGAAATACAAAAAATAAATTTACTTAATACCTAATCCTAAAATATTCAACCACAAAATTCATTTTTTTAACGTGAAGTAAATCCTGTATTGATATAGCATCAATACAGGATTTACTTCACGTTAAAAAAATGAATTTTCCGGACTCCTACCGACTAAAAACCACACGTATCCTGCCTAACAGCCTACGGTTGTAAGCCCTCGGAAAAAAAATACTTTAACCTACTGGTTAGTACAAGTAGGTTATGGTTTTTAGGGTTTCGTAGCCAAATGGCAAAAACGGAACCCTTATAGATTCGTCATGTCTGTCTGTCTGTCCGTCCGTGTATCACAGCCATTTTTCTCCGAAACTATAAGGTCTATGCCATTGAAACTTGGTAACTAGATGTATTCTGTGAACCGCATTAAGATTCTTATATAAAACTAGAAAAAAAGCAGTAAATTTTGGGGGTCCCCATACTCAGCACTGAAACTCAAAATTTTTTTTTTCATCAAACCCATCCGTGTGGGGTATCTATAGACAGGTCTTCAAAAATGCTACTGAGGTTCCTAACATCATTTTTTTCTAAAAAGAATAGTTTGCGCAAGAGTCACTTCCAAAGTGGAATAATGTGTGTGTCCCCCACCCTCTAACTTCTAAACTAAGAGAATGATAAATCTAAAAAAAATTATATGATGTACATTGCCATAAAAACTACCAACGAAAATTAGTTCGAACGAGATAGAGCTGGTAGTTTTTTTTTAATACGTCATAAACCGCAATTTTCGGATAGAAAAATCAATACCACTGCGAACGTATAAAAACATCAATCAAAGTTACAACGAACTATAAGAACTTTTATATTATGTTACTGGCTGCTACGAAACCATTCATGGGCGAGTCCAACTCGTACTTGGCCGGTTTATTTTTGGTAGGGCTTATCTTAGAGGGGGAAGTAAAGTAAAAAAAAAACCATAACCTACTGGTTAGTACAAGTAGGTTATGTCTTGTTTTTAGGGTTTCGTAGCCAAATGGCAAAAACGGAACCCTTATAGATTCGTCATGTCTGTCTGTCTAATCTGTCCGTCCGTGTGTCACAGACACTTTTCTCCGAAACTATACGGCCTATGCTATTGAAACTTGGTAACTAGATGTATAATGTAAACCGCATTAAGATTCTTATATTATAACACTAGAAAAAAAGCAGTAAATTTTGGGGGTCCCCATACTCAGAACTGAAACTCAAATTTTTTTTTTCATCAAACCCATACGTTTGGGGTATCTATAGATAGGTCTTTTAAAATGCTGTTGAGGTTTCTAACATAATTTTATTCTAAAGTGAATAGTTTGCGCAAGAGACACTTCCAAAGTGGAAAAACGTGTGTCCCCCCCCCCCCCCCACTAACTTCTAAACTAAGAGTATGATAAGTCTAAAAAAATATATGATGTACATTGCCATAAAAACTACCAACGAAAATTGGTTTGAACGAGATAGAGCTGGTAGTTTTTTTTTTAATACGTCATAAACCGCAATTTTCGGTTAGAAAAATCACTACTATCAATCAAAGTTACAACGAACTATACGAACTTTTATATTATGTTACTTGCTGCTACGAAACCCTTCATGGGCGAGTCCAACTCGCACTTGGCCGCTTTTTTCTTTCTACATACGAGTATTTAATCGAAGTGTGTACACACAAGGTATCAATCATTTTGAAAATTGTTCCTTAAATTGTTTAAGGATAACTGAAAATTTTCATTTTGCAATCTGACATAATAATTAAATGTATTTTAATCTTAGGCATTGTACGGTAAGCTGTCTTGGATTAAGGTATATCATTACATAGTATAAAACAAAGGCGCTTTTTCTGTCCCTATGTTCCTTTGTATGCTTAAATCTTTAAAACTACGCAACGGATTTTGATGCGGTTTTTTTTAATAGATAGAGTGATTAAAGAGGAAGGTTTATATGTATAATAACATCCATTAAATAGTGGAGTAATACTGTATACCCGTGCGAAGCCGGAGCGGGCCGCTAGTTGAGTATAAAATAAAATTAGTATAAATTTCGATTTCGGGTATTTTGGGCTTATATATTTGAAGTAAAGGCATTATGATGTTTGGTACTGTGATGGTATACCTAGCGCATTATTTGCCATCCATCTTCTTTGTGATTGTGAATCTTTTTCTAAATTTAAATAAATCTGTAGTTACTTTTGAAATATTTGTGACAAACTAAACCCGTCTATTTTTTTCCTAACAATATACCAAATATAAATAAAAAAAAAAATACAAACATAAATTTTGCATTTTCTGCGGCCTTCATTTTTTTTTCAATGTTTATTGGATTCGAAATAGAGTGTAGATAATCTACATACTGTTTTGAATCGAATGACATATAGATCATCATAATCGCAGAATTAGAAAAAAATCACCAAATAGCACTTGTTGCCTAGACTACAAGGGCACGTCAACGCACTTTTACGATCATCAGCTCACTTCCTCGGCGATGAAGGGATTTCATTAAAAAATTTAAAAAAAGAAACCGACTTCAAACAAAACTAAAAACTGAATATTAAAATTAACTTAGCACAAAGTCAGTATATTCTGATTTATCAGATATCATTAAATATAATACAGAAATCGGTGCCCAGTAAAACTATGTAGGCTTAGGTAGGCATTATTAATCTCACTCATAGTCATATTGGCACCGACTTCAGTATTATATTTAATGATAGGTATTTAATAAATCATTTTTTTTTATACCACTAGAGTGGCAGACAAGCATACGGCCCCACCAGATGTATCGGTGGTCACCGCAACCCATGGACGCTTGCAACACCAGAGGCGCCACAATCGCGCTGCCGACCTTGTAAGAACCTTCTAAGTCCCCTTTTGAAGAACCCCATACTTTAGGCGTTTGGAAAAATCGAAGCAGGGAGATCATTCCACAACCTAAGCGTACGCGGAAGAAAGCCTCTATCGGATCTCACCGTGCTCGAGCGCCTAGGACGCAACGTGTGAGGATGAATACCCTGTCTGTGGCGAGCGGTGCGATGATAGAATGTAGCCGTAGGCATCATATCAAACAATTCTTGAGAGCACAAACCGTTGTACAGGCGGTAGAACACACACAAAGAGGCAAAGTCTCGCCTATCACTAAGAGGTTCCACACCACCTGCAAGTATGGGATCGTTGACAACTCTCATAGCTCGCCTTTGCACCGAGTCAAATGGACGAAGCTGGTATTCAGGTGCCTCCGCCCAGAGGTGCCAGCAATACTCCATGTGTGACTTATAAAGAAGCAGTGTTTGCGCCGCAGTAAAGTACCGCTGCGCCCTGCTGAGCACTCCGAGCTTCCTGGACGCCAGCCTAGCCTTGCCCTCCAAGTGACTGCGGAACTGCACGTCACTGGAGATGTCAACACCAAGTATCCCTATACTTTCAGAGATGATGAGAGATGTGCCCTGAAACTGCGGCGCCACAGTGAATGGGTTTTTTTTGCGGTGAACACACAAACTTGTGTCTTGGTAGGGTTGAATTGAACAAGATTTTGTTTTTCCCAATCGGACACTCTAGTGAGAGTAGCCTCGATTTCAGACACAAGTTGTTCACGGCTTTCTTCTACTGCAACCCGAGAGATACCGGGACGGCCCGCGTAATAAGTGTCACCCATACTGTCGTCCGCATAACAATGAATGCCGTCAATAGACAACATGTCATTGATATGCAGCAGAAACAATGTAGGGGACAACACTGAGCCCTCTGGTACTCCAGCGTTTATGGCCATGCAGTCAGAACAGCTGCCGTCAACGACGGCCCTAATGCTTCTGCCGGCCAAAAAGCTGGACACCCATCCGTATAAACTCTCGGGCAATTTCGTAAGAAGACCACGGTGCCAAACCCGGTCAAAGGCTTTTGAGATGTCGAGGCTTACTGCTAGAGCCTCACCCTTACTCTCGATAGCCGCCGCCCAGCGGTGTGTGAGGTACACGAGAAGATCGCCCGTCGAGCGACCGTGACGGAAACCGTACTGCCGGTCACTGAGCAGGTCATGTTCTTCAAGGTACCTCAGGAGCTGTGTATTAATTACACGCTCCATCACCTTAGATAAAAGGGAGGTGACGGCTATAGGCCTATAATTGGCCGGGTCGGTCCTGTCACCCTTCTTGGGCACAGGATGCACGTGCGCGGCCTTCCACGACGCCGGGACTTGCTTCATGGAGTATGAAAGCGTGAAAAGACGTGTAAGTACCGGACACAACTCCGGAAAATATACCTACTGACTTTGTGTTTAGTAAATTTTATTTTTCTGTTTTTACTCCGTATAATATACCTACCTACTGACTTTGTGTTAAGTAAATTTTATTTTTCTGTTTTAGTTTTGTTTGAAGTCTATTTTTTTTTTTGTTAATTTATTTTTTTATTTTTAGTGTACAGAAACAGAACAGTACCTGTTAATGAGGTTTATTATGTACAAAGGCATCAAAAACAGAATTTTTGCCGTAAATTTGATGATTTCCCGTCGATTTTCCCAAGATCCCAGCATCAGATCCTGATACCATGGATACGGGACAACCTCAGAAGTAGCCTCTTTGAAACAAAAGAAAAAAATTCAAAATCCATCCATAATTGGCGCCGCTATCGCGTAACATACAAACAAAAAAAATGGCGTCCTCCGTCCTCCTTTTATGAAGTCGGTTAAAAATTCATAGTTACTAGTGATCTGAAATTTGTTACACCTTCCTTTGATAATCTCTCCACGAAACCTGTCGGTACCTAGAACTTGTTGCTGCGTCAAATAGTCCGCGGGATATGAAATCCAAATCAAAAAGTCCGGGGGCTTAGCTATTTAATTTGTAAATGTGTTAATTTGTACATGTATTTTTTTTTATAAAAAAAAAATATTAAGTACCTATCTAGGTACTAATAATAATAAACCTGCCAAGTGCGAGTTGGACTCGCCCATGAAGGGTTTCGTAGCAGCAAGTAACATAATATAAAAGTTCTTATAGTTCGTTGTAACTTCGCAGTGGTAGTGATTTTTCTAACCGAAAATTGCGGTTTATGACGTATTAAAAAATCTACCAGCTCTATCTCGTTCGAACTAATTTTCGTTGGTAGTTTTTATGGCAATGTACCTCATATATTTTTTTTAGATTTATCATTCGCTTAGTTTAGAAGTTAGAGGGGGGGGGACACACATTTTTCCACTTTGGAAGTGTCTCTTGCGCAAACTATTCACTTTAGAAAAAAATGATATTAGGAACCTCAATAGCATTTTTAAAAACCTATCTATAGATACGCCACACGTATGGATTTGATGAAAAAAAAAATTTTGAGTTTCAGTTCTGAGTATGGGGACCCCCAAAATTTACTGCTTTTTTTCTAGTTTTATATAAGAATCTTAATGCGGTTCACAGAATACATATAGTTACCAAGTTTCAATAGCATAGGCCTTATAGTTTCGGAGAAAAGTGGCTGTGACACACGGACGGACAGACAGACGGACAGACAGACAGACAGACATGACGAATCTATAAGGGTTCCGTTTTTGCCATTTGGCTACAAAACCCTAAAAATGTTAAGGTTTGTGAAGATGTTTGGATGTTTAGATGCTTGGAACTCAATCACGCTCTGACGGCTGAACTAATCAACCTGAAACTTACACAGAGTACATGGTGAGATTACAGTCTGGAATAACACATAGGCTCCTTTTCATCACGAAAATATGTTCCCACGGAAAGTGGAAACGGGTACCGAATTTTACGCGGGCGAAGCCGCAAGCATCATCTAGTCTAGTAAATAATAAAATTATGAGTAGCGTCGTTTTAATTCTTCGTCACCTTAATTGTCTGAGTTAGAAATACACTGTACTATTGTTCTGCTGAAAGCGTTCATAATCCTCTCTGCAAATCTCTACTTTATATCTGGTATGTAGAAGGAGCCTAACCACTGTGTTACTGTACTGTTGGTTGACAATTTCCGGTAGACATTGTCAGTATAGTGCCCTAGGACTATACTGTTGGACGAAGTGAAGTGGTTTTAATGGCGGCCTTCAGCGTCAAAACAGAGTCTTACCAAAGATATGAGAGTTCATGAGAGGGCGATGTTAGGTTTAGTTGATGAAAGAAATGGTGATTTCCTGGCATCATGAAACATACATACTTATAGTTACGCCTTTATCGTAACCGGTTAGCCTATAGCCGGTTGCGACTACCCGCTGTTGAAATTTCCCCAGGTCTAGGATGGTAACTGAAGTAAATTGGGAATGACAAAGTTTCGTCAATATCCCAAAAAACGGTGCGATAAAGGAAAAAAATGTTTTGAGATGAGATGAAGGCTTATAAAATGTTCTATAACTTTAATTTTTTACACTTTCGTATACTGAACCCTTTTTTGAACTATACGTTACAGAAATGAAAAAATCTTTATTTTCTACATCTTTACATCACCGTTATCGTTTTTGCGTGATTAGTAATGTGCGTTAGGACCACGGGTGTACAGCACGGAATCGAGCTGCTCCTCTACACAAAGATGGTACCTGCAGTGTACCTCAGTGTACCCTTAATGAAATCCGGTGTACTTCTTTTGATAAAAAAATATATGGTACAATTTGTACACCCGCCATTCTACAGTTAGGACTGCGGGTGTGCATTTTTCCCATCAGGAGATGCGTATTTTACATATGTTTTTTGTTGTAAATATGTGTACCTGCAGTGTACCTTAGTATACCATTAATGAAATTCAATTTACCTTCTCGGATAAAATATTATATAATTAAGTATGTACACCCGCCATTCTAAGTTTAGAACTGCGGGTGTACATTTTTTTTCTCGGCAAGCAGATGCATATTTAACTTTTTTTTTGTTTTTTTTTTATGCGTACCTACTGTGTACCTGCATATAAAAATATTAAATATAACTAACTAGCTGTTCCCCGCGGCTTCGACCGCGTAAAAGTCATAACCCTCCTTTTGCGCAGTCCGTTAAAAAGTAGCCTATGTCCTTTCCAAGGCCTCGAACTATCTCTGTACCAAATTTCATCTCAATCGATCCAGCTGTTTAGGCGTGAAAGCGTAACAGACAGACAAACAAACAGAGTAACTTTCGCATTTATAATATTAGTAGGGATGTTGAAAATACGAGTAATAAATGTTGAGACAACGGGGTACCTGTACATACATTATTAGGCTAGAAAAACCTAACCCTCCTTCTTCGCAGACGGGTATATAATATACTTAAAGCATTTTATCAGCAACAGAGTGGTCTGAGCATGGAATTCTAAACTTCCAGAGATTGTCTGTATGTCTGTCTGTTACGTTTTCACGCCTAAACAGCTGGATCGATTGAGATGAAATTTGGTACAGAGATAGTTCGAGGCCCTGGGAAGGACATTTCCTACTTTATAACCGACTGCGCAAAACGAGGGTTATGATTTTACGTGATAACGACTTTTACGCGGTCGAAGCCGCGTGGTAACAGCTAGTTAGTTATATTTAATATTTTTATATGCAGGTACACAGTAGGTACGCATAAGAAAAACAAAAAAAAAGTTAAACATGCATCTGCTTGCCGAGAAAAAAAATGTACACCCGCAGTTCTAAACTTAGAATGGCGGGTGTACATACTTAATTATATAATATTTTATCCGAGAAGGTAAATTGAATTTCATTAATGGTATACTAAGGTACACTGCAGGTACACATATTTACAACAAAAAACATATGTAAAATACGCATCTCCTGATGGGAAAAATGCACACCCGCAGTCCTAACTGTAGAATGGCGGGTGTACAAATTGTACCATATATTTTTTTATCAAAAGAAGTACACCGGATTTCATTAAGGGTACACTGAGGTACACTGCAGGTACCATCTTTGTGTAGAGAAGCAGCTCGATTCCGTGCTGTACACCCGTGGTCCTAACGCACATTGATTAGTACAGGGCTGAAAAGTAAAAAAAGGTTCCTGATGTATCTACCTAAACCTTTTCTACTTTTGTCTAACCGAGCTAAGCAAAAGGAGCAACCCAACCTTCCAGAGGAAGCAGCTAAAATCGAATCGCTATTTAAAATGTTTGAACTTTATACTGCTATTATAAATGCGAAAATTTGTGAGTATGGATGTTTGTTACTTTTTCACTTTTTAACAGCTAAACGGATCTGACTGATATTTAGCACAGGGATAGATTATAGTTTGAAATAACTCATAATCAACTTCTTATCCCGAGATAAGTTCCCATGGGTATAGGGAACGGGAATGAAATCTTACGCGAGCGACGTAGCGGGCATCAGCTAGAAGGTAATATGATATGTATTCATGGTATTATTAAATCTGTGATTGATATGTTAACCCATTACTTACTGGAAATTACTCTGTGCGCAATTTAAACTTAACAACCTATTTGGAATTATTGCTGTCAATATCACATATCACAAATGAATGATTTATTTCATATCATAGCAAATTAATATACTTACTTAGCGGTATGTTATGAAGTAGCTTAATAATATGGGAACTACATGAGTATAAGTATCTTATTTGACAACATCTTCTTTCTTCTATACCTACTACACATATTAAAACTGTCGGGGGTCAAAAATTTGTAAGAAAGATATTTTGAAAATTTTAATTGTAGGGCTAATGTTATTTTAATTACCCGAACTGCCGAAGAAAGGAGGATGTTTTTCGAGATAATGTATGTGTAAATGAAGCTTTGTTAGATCTTCATTCAGTATTTATTTAAATTGCCCACACATAAAGTTTAGGCCAATCGTATTATCTATGGTGGCAGCACTTGACACTATGTTCAATAAAACTTGTCTTTGGATCTGTAGCATAAATGAAACGTGTTAATAAAAATCATTTAATATTTTAACTGATTAAGTTAAGAAATATTGGAGCAATAGCTTTCAATGTTGTTTCTCTTTACAGGTTAGTAATTATTTATAGTGTGTAAAAGTAAATTGCGGTTGCAACCCATTTATTATTAAAATAAATTTTCTCTTTACAGAGCAACAACGTGGCTTTTAGTTTCAATTAATTAAAATACCTACCTATTACATATGTATGTATGTATGTATGTACAATTCCTTGTCACGTCTTACAGCTTGAACGGCTTGACAGATTTTGACATGCAAGGTGTCATTTCATTTGTCGTAATTGTGTGAGTGACATCAGGTACCATATTTTTTTTTTAAATCAAAATGACAGAGAATCTGAATGAAAACCTTGAGAAATTTTCTTGCACGCTCTACAGCCTGAACGGCTTTACGGATTTTGACATGCGAGATGTCATTTGATTCGTCGTAACTGTGTGAGTGTCACCAAGTATACAAATTTAAAAAAAAAGTAAAAATGGCAGACTTTTGGCGCTAAAATGAAAACCTCGAAAAATTTTCTTGTACGCTCTACAATCTACAGCCTGAACGGCTTTACGGATTTTGACATGTGAGATGTCATTTGACTCGCCGTGATTGCGTGATACTTATTCGGGATACAAACAGACAAAAAAAAGAAACTTAATTATTAAGAATACAAAAAACCCGACTGCAAAGTAAAAATATAACTGAAAAGCAAAAAAACAAGCTCTACATTTTGTAATTTTCTTAACACGTTCACGGACAGCACGTCGAGAACCGTACATCCTGACTCTCATAATATGGCACTACGGCTGTAGCCGGTGATTTTAAATGTATCAAAAGTGGAATTACGTTCACAGCCGAAGATTTTTCATTACACACATAGGAACGGCGTGACTCTGTGCCGTTTTAGGCTGTAATACAGACAGCTAGTGTCCCATCAAGCACTCCGACGCGTGCACACAAGTTAAGTCGCTCACGCACACATTAAAGGACATCATGTCGTGACATTCCTTCTGTGGCCGGGCGATCTACCTACTACCGGTTACGTCTTTGGCCGTTACTGCCGCAACACTTACTTGAAAAATCTAATAATGTGGCAGTCCGTCCGCAGGTGTGATACTATTTTGTATGGAAAATTTGTGTGTCATATCACAATTTTTTAAGAATGGTTTCTGTCCGTGAACGTGTTAAGGTACTTACTGTTTTACTTTGTCGGCAATGTTTGCAGGCAGGAACAATCTATGTCAAGCAAGTGGTGGTTTTTGCTTTTCAGTTGTATTTTTACTTTGCAGTCGGGTTTTTTGTATTCTTAATAATTAAGTTTTTTTTTGTCGGTTTGTATCCCGAATAAGTATTACGCCGAAACTACTGAATCAATTTGAATGATACTTTTCTCTGAGCTTATGATTCGAGGAAGGTTCTAGGATACTTTTGATCCCAAAGATTCAGGTTCGTTAGGATCATTGAAAAACTGAACTGGAAGTCTGAACTGAACTAAATTCATTTATAACTTAATTCTTTTAGTGATCAAATAATAATGAATGATGATTAATTATACATAATTTATTATAATTTGATCAAGCCATAATAGAATCTCTGTTTAAGTACATTTTGTGAAATAATATAAATTAAAAAAAGCCTTTTCATCGATGCAACTTTAATAACTGCTTACACGCATTACAATGAAGTATGTGCTAAAAATTAATTTAGGTAGGTCGCGGTTATGTAGAATTATATATATAAATAGGTATTGCAACTAAGTTGAGTAACATCTTTTCACTTCACACATAATCTTATACTATTCACGTATAATTACAAAATGAGAAATAAATCTTAAACTTGTATAATGTGATGTCTTATCTTTACTGGTAAAAAGGCTACACAGATTTTGCTTACAAAATACAAGTGTAATATTATTTTGCAAGTGCCATTGTCGGAATTGAATCTGGTACCCACGGAGCCCACGTGTAGTTTGCTCGATGTGGTGCTGCCATCGGATCTCTGTACAACGGACGCTTTGTAGGTATCATTGTAGCAGCTTCTTCATCTAATAGAGACTTCATTGTTTCTACCAACTCCGGGTACACGTTAAATAAGTCTTTCGTCTCACAAGGATCTTTTATAATGTCGTATAAACATACAATACCTGCAATACAAACTTAAGTAATAATGACTACTAAGCTAACTCTTTCTCATACAGATCATAACGAACTATATAGGTAATTAATATAAAGCAAAAAAAAAAACAACTGGTAGGCCTGGTAGCATACATTTAGTAGCTGGCTATAGCTACTACCAATCCTGATCTTTTCCAACTAATATTATAAAGAGGAAAGATTTGTTTTTTTGTTTGTTTGTATGTAACGAATAGGCTCCGAAACTACTGGACCGATTTGAAAAATTGTTTCACTGTTGGGAAGCCACACTCTTTGCGGTGAACATAGGCTATATTTTATTTCCGTATTCCCACGGGAACGGGAACTACGCGGGTAAAACCGCGTAATGTCCGCTAGTCTATACTAATATTATAAAGAGGAAAGATTTGTTTTCTGGTTTGTTTGTTTGTTTGTTTGTAACGAATAGGCTCCGCAACTACTGGACCGATTTAAAAAATTCTTTCACTGTTGGAAAGCTACACTTTTGCGGTGAACATAACATATTCCCGCAGGAACGGGAACTACGCGGGTAAAACCGCGTGACGTCCGCTAGTTTATGATAAAGTTGGTCGTGTGATTCTTCTTACTTACTATTAGTTGGAAAACACATAGAAGTTTGAGTTATATTACATTCTATTGTTGATTTACTTCGTAAACTTAAATCTGGTGTAGTAAACGGTGGTCCAAGTAACCTCATAATTTTGTACACAGAACTGTTATGTATAGCATCTGCATATGAAGGGGCATTACCAATTATACCTCTCAAATTTTCGCCTTGGTAGGTACTGAAGCTTTCAGTTAGATTGCCAGATATTAATTTATAATTTTCCAATATTATGAATGAGTACTGTGTGTCGTCATCAATTTCAAATATCGTTGTTCTATTTGACGGCGCGTTTGTAGTGATACTTTTCCATTGATTAATACCATCTAGATTTGGAGGAATCTCTAACCCTGTAGCACTCAATAATGTTGGCATCCAATCCGAGACATGCATATATCCGTCCCAATAATGATCTGAGTTATTTAAAGTACTGCTCCATACCAGTCCTACAACTCTTACTCCTCCCTCAAAAGGACTTATTTTCGTTCCTCTCATAGGGTAATTAGATGCGTAATTTGCTATTTCTCCACTCGGCATACCACCGTTATCAGAAACGAATGAAATTATTGTATTTGACAACATCCCCTTGTTATACAAAGCCTTTACTATTTCGCCGACACTATCATCAAGTTTCTTTACCATTGCTAAAATAATAAATTGAATTACATATTTGAAAACTGACTTAAATTAACAATTAATTGCATTGGTGTTTGTGTTCGTCGCATGAAAGCAATATAATGTTTGTTACCTCATAACTATCGATTGGATGTACCGATTTCGAAGAACAGATAAATGTATCTAAAGTTCGATTATTAATCTCATTCAGTAAAATGAAAAGTGCAACTGTCACTTATACTGAATTTAGTACTGAATTTTCATTCAAGAAATGTCATTTTACTGACTGAAATTAATAATCATAGTTTAGATAGAATTTTAGCCATTTAAAATGTCGGTGATAAATTTGAATTTGAAACCAAAGTGAAACAAATGCGTGTTGTTATTAAAGTTACCAATAAATATTCTATACCAGCGAATATTCTACGAGAAGTCAGCTCCACGTGTCTCATTTTCCTGACATCTTCAGGCGGAGCTTGCAACCGTGAAGCATCGTTGGCTGCGTGCACTGCGTTATGAGCCACCATCAGAAACAGAGGTGATGAAGTGTCATGTTGCTGTATTACTGAAAAATATAAAGACTCTTTCCAATTTCTTTATGGATCTCTGGCAAAATGTTGATAATAAGTGCCTTTTGGTAGATAGTGTAATATTGAAGTAAAGGATTTGATTATAATAGTAAGCATAGAGCAACACGACGAACACGATCAGTCTGTCATATTAGAATTGTTGCGAGTGAAATAGTATTCATATACACCACTACAAAAGCAATCGGCGGTCACTACGTAACTTACACATTAAAAGTATGTTTTACACTATTCGGAGTATGTATTGACAGGAGATCAAAGTCTCTGTATGGCGCCTTCCCTCTTGATCAAAGGCGTAAGTCGTGTTTTGCTCTCTATGTTAGTAAGTGACTAAACTCTCGAAATTTTTATATTTCTGTTCCGAACATAGATTTAGAGAGTAGCGAAAAATTCTAAATCTATTGATAGAACTGTTACCTCTTTCCGGCTTTGATCAGAGATTTCCACTTGGGAGGCAGCGTCGCTTTCAAGAGCTAAATATTTTAAAAGTAACTATAACATTATGACAGTGAATCTCTTACTAGATACAGCATGTTCGGTGTAAACATCTGTTATGTAACCTTCAACGTCCCAGGCAGGTGTTAAATTTTTATATAAAGTTAACCCTTCTAAGGTACCAAGAGGATCAAACTGTGAAAGACAATAAAATCATTAACAATCTGACGGTATTAAATACAATCTTTATAATAGACATTTGAACTAAAATCTTACGTTTTCTTCGAGAGTATACTCATAATAGTCCATAAACCCTCCTCGGTGCCCAAAGTGACTATCAAACCCTCTTGAAGTAGGTAGATATTCGTTACGTGATTGACCAACATGCCACTTTCCCACCAGGTGAGTCGCATATCCAGCTCGTTTGAAATATTCAGGTAGCAGCGTCTCGTTTATTGGAATTCCTTTATCCTCACTCATGCTGATTGGATAACCTTGCATTCCTATGTATATAAATTGACCAAAGCATTATGAGGTCATATAATGGAAAGAAAGAATTAAATTGATTGATGAAGTATACTTTTTGTGCTAGGTACCTATTTGCTAATCTCTTCGAATTGGTTGAATTCGCAACACTAAAGTGGAGTCATTTTAATAGCCAACATTTGACAATCAATCAAAATTCAATAATGCAGTCTTGTAACGACGATGGGCATAAAATAATATATTTTTTGTTTTGTTAGAACTGCACAATTGCTTAAGGGGCGCGTCCGCAAAATGCACAAAAAGCCATTTAGGATTTTGGAAATATTCAAGAACTTACCTACTTCGTTAAATGACACTAAAATGGAACCTTAAATTCTTAATAGATGAGACTACAATAACACCGTGCGCTTTTTACAAATATTATTTACTTGCGAAAAAACCTCTGAAAATCATTGAAATTAATCTTTGTCAATTTGATTATTTCTGCTATTTCGATGATTTTTAATAACTTTAAGAGGTGTTTTTTCTAATGTAAATAATTATTTTGTGAAAAGCGCACGGTGTTATTGTAGTTTCATCTATTAAAAATTTAAGGTTCCATTTTAGTGTCATTTAATGAAGTGAGTTCTTGAATATTTCCAAAACCCTAAGGGCATTTATTGCAGACAGACACGTCAAATGTTGCCTATTAAAATAACGCCACTTTACGCATTGTATTCACTATTTCACAGAGTAGCACGTGAAATGTTTTTCTAGCATTTTTATGAATACGCAGGATTGATGTACACGCCATACTAACTTAAGAATTTTGTTTCGGTCTTATATGATAACTAGCTGATGCGCGCGGCTTCGCCCGCGTTTAATTTGGTTCCCGTTCCCGCTTCCCGTGGGAACATTTTCCCGGGATAAAAAGTAGCCTATGTGTTATTCCGGACTATACTCTATCTCTGTACCAAATTTCAGTCAGATCCATTCAGCCGTTAGAGCGTGATTGAGTAACAAACATCCAAACATCTAAACATCCAAACATCTTTTTTTTTTTTTTTTTTGTTTAACGTGAGGGAAAATCCTCATAGGATGTTATGCCGGACTCTTACCGACTAAAAAACCTCACGCCACGCCTAACAGCCTATGGTTGAGAGCCCCGGGTAAGCCCTCAGGAAGGATGTCCCGTGACTCCCAACAGACCTACGGCCGCCGCTGCGGCCTCGCCCAGGGGGTGGTTCGGGTGCAATCCCGCGTGTATGGGGGGTTTCGGGTGTGACCCCGCTTCTAAGGGGGGGCGTGCGTGAGTTGCTCACGTCACGCTGCCGTCATGGGCCTGCTTCTGTAAGGACGGTGAGCGGCCCTCTCACCGTCCTCAGACCCCCGGTCATGGAGGCCGATAGTCTTCAGCGAAGACACGTCGGCGGCGCCCAGGGCGCCGACTGCGGAACTCGGGTGGGACAGTTCTCTCCCGTACCCGGCCCGCCGCTTCCTTCGCGAGCATAACCTGCTCGCAGAAAGAGGCGGCGCAGTCCCACTTACTCCCGCTGGAGAGCATGGCTCGCACCATGGCCTCGAGCGAGAGAAACATCCAAACATCTTCACAAACTTTCACATTTATAATATTAGTAGGATTTGTGCAGTTTTATACTGCTTAAATTGGCAGTTTGAAGAGCGGGAAACAGTACTTAGACGACCTTGTCTACATTACAATGCACTTAGTTTACTTATTAGATATAAACCCACATACCAGTCTTGTACGCATATTTTCCCGTGAGGAAGGCTGTACGGGACGGTGTACATATGGGGTGGCTATAATATCGGCCAAAAGCGACGCCAGTTAAAGCCAACATGTCGATGTTTGGTGTTGGGATTTGGTCGGAGCCGTGAAAACTGACGTCATTCCATCCCTACAATAAGCAAAAAGGCATATTATCACGTCTTTATTAGATTCACCTCTCCCTACACCGGGCCCAATACTTGCCTTTGTCATTAGTATTACCTTCCATCGAAATTCGGCCCGTTAGTTAATGCACTAGGTCCAACGGTTTTTTTTAGGATTATAAAACCAAATAAATAGGTACCTTACCAAATTATGATGATCGATCACTTGTACTAATGTACAACTTTTATTTTAATTTTCATGAAACCTTACCGGTTTTGCCTTCTAGCATTATAAAGGCGATTACCTTGATAATGTTCCAATGCATAAAAAAGTGCATAAAGGATATTTTTTGATAATGCCTATAGCATTCGTCGAGGAAACTAGGTACTCAAGGAGTTGAAGTATCGTGAAAATTACAATAAAATTTGTTCCATCAAGTGCCAACAATCACGAGTATAAACGACCTTACCAAATCATCAGCCATTATAAACACCACATTCCTTTTCTCCTCTGAGCACGCTACGTACATGATGAAGACATTAATTAGCCAATACACAATATTAAACAGCGCCATTCTGAAAATCGTAGATAGAAAGATAAATTCATTATCACTGACTATTATAAATAATAGATACTAGCGAACTTCACGCGGTTACACCCGCGTAGCATCCGTTTCCGTGGGTATACGGGAATAAAATATAGCTTATGTCACCCGGGGATAGCGTGGCTTCTCAACAGGGGAAGATTTTTTCAAATCGGGCAATAGTTTCGGAGTCTATTCGATCGAAACAAATAATCAAATTTTTCCTTTTTATAATATTAGTACCTATAGTAGTACCTATAGATTATGAAATCAATATACAATGGAGGTAAGGTATTTTAAAAAAATACAACGTACAATCTTACGTTTATTTTATTGCAATCGGTTAAGTAGAAACGGAGTAATGAAGAAAAATAGAATAATCAAGGTCGGATTTCCGTTCAATCATATTATTCTGTTGTTCGCGACAACCGACATCCACGCGGGCGGAGCCGTGTGCATCGGCCAGTAGTACCTAGATACAATCTTAATACTACTTCTATATTTGCCTGCGAATGTTCATAGTTACCTATAGCTTCCCAAAAGTGAAAGAATTTTACAAATCGGTTCAGTAGTTTCAGAACCTATTTAATGCACCCAAACAAACAATCCAATTTTCCTTTACATATTTAAATTTAAGCTACCAATGTAAATACATGTATGAATTATAATACCACAATATAATATTCAATCTTTACTTACACTTTTCATTTTGTTTAAAGCAGATAATTTATTGGAATAATTTTATCCGAATTCTGAAATCACATTATCTTTACAAGCCTAGTCACACAAGGTGAAACAGAATCCCCGGTCCAATTTTTTTAATGATTAATATCAAGCAAACTTTCGTGATGGAGCGTCATGGACGTTTCATGAAACTGAATCTATTCTGGAAAAATTTGCTTGAAATTAATATAAAGAAAATTTTTAACTAGGGACCTTAGTCTATGATGTGGAATGGATTGATAATAATTATATTTAGTCGTAAACAAACACAGAGCAAAGATACGTCTTGTTACAGAGTTATTAGAACAATGTAATCTGGAATACTAACAGTAGTTTTAATAATGTATGTTTTGGTCAATTAGTAACAATTACGTACATGATATGAAGCTAACAAATCACAGCTTCATCACGATACCTATAATTATACAGAACAGAAACATGCAACAATTCGATGCCCTACTCATGTACTTGATACCACTATGTGTACATTGAGCAACATGACCTACGACTTTGATCGGGAGGGGAAGCGTCATACGGAAAAAAAATCCTCTGTCAATACACAAGTCTCGTGTAAGTTCCGTAGTGACAGACGTTTGCTTAGAAATAATCGTAATACCTGTTGAAATAAAGTTTGGTTCATTTATCAGTTACCACCGTGCTGGCACTCGGGTGTTAGGTACATCCCAGTGTATGCGCCACAGATACTTAACGAGGCTCCCGTGCCCATGATGTGTAAGGCTACAATGGTCCCTCTCCAGTCGATTTAGTATGTGCTTTCATGACCTCTCTTTCTTGTTCAATAAGCGTCATCTGACTTTATATTGTATTATTCTGTTATTTAGGAAATCTGCTTGTTGCAAACGAAATGTTTGTGGAGGAAGGGTTGGGAATGTTCCTCCAACAGACAAAGGGAGGATCCTCCGACCAGGCTAGATGAACGAGCCTGGTGGGCCGAAGCCCAACGGTTGATGTTGGACTTTTGGTTATATCATTTATCGCCGTGATAACTCTGATAATGCGATTCAGGATTTATCTAATCTTCATTGCGAGAACTTTCATATCGCGTGCAGGACTTCGGTTGATCTTAGCTATGTGGCAGTCGCCACATGTATATAAAAAAAAATTATGAAAACCTTCAAGAATTCTTTATTATTATTATCCTTAAACAAGCAGGCAGTTGAAAAACATCAGACGAGCCTGTATCTTGCTACTGCCCACTAATTTCCACAATGGGTATTCAAATATGTGTCCAGTCTATTTTTAAACTGGTTCACGTTTGATGCTAAAGAGAGACCGTATTCTTAGCATTCCATGGATTCTCCGTGCGGGCGCCGGGTCCATAGCGTGGCACAGGGGGGAACACCCCGACGGCGTCTGGGACTTGCGACCCATTCGAGTAGGTTTAGGGTGGCCACCTTACTATGCGCATAAACGATCACCTTCCACCGTCAACAATGTCCCCCCCCCCCCTGCCCAACCAGATTTGGTAAGATCCTATCAATGCCGCTTTGGACACTCGTTTTAGTAAAGAGCTTACTGAAGCTCTTGGCAATCCAAGGTCCTTAAATAAATTATACAGGGATTTAGCTGGAATTCCCCTTGCTCCTACTTCTACGGCATAGAGTTTAACCACATAGCCATTTCTGGTTAACTCATTGGTCAAGTCAAAGTATTTATTTGTCTTCATGGCGTGGTCCTTCGGTATGTTGGTCTCCCACGGCACCGTCAGCTCCACGAGCACCGCACGCCTGGGTATCCTCGAAAACAGGAATATGTCGGGTCTGGATGACGAGGCACATACATCCTCCGGGATTTTGTAGTGTTTTTCATACGTGTCTGAGAGTATAGTCCAATCGGCGGCAGCCATCAAAATTGAGTATGACTTTTGAGGTACTTTCTTTGAACAGCCTTCCTTTACAAACGCAATGTCATTTCTTTTGTTTGTGGTTAATCCCTTTTTCGCTCTCGCTACCGCCAAACTGACAGCCTCCCGTATGATTTCCAATACCCTATGGTGTCGGCGTGGGTAATGACCCCGGTCTAGTAACGTCCTACAACCTACCAGCAGGTGCCTAGCAGTTCCAATCGCTTCTCCACATGCATTACATGTTTTATCTGTGGCTTTCCCCCACCTGACCTGATTACTTGGGTCGGGAGGGTCAATTGAAACGCGTTCAGGTAGAACTTAAGCAAAGCCGGCGACCAGTCGTAACTAAGGTACGCCACTGCAAGGCCATGGGAATACAAAATTCGCCCAGAGTAAGCCATTCATTCTGCATCTCCAGGTTCATCGCGTGCACCTTATAGGCATCGCTCTCATCCTGCTCCAAAAAAGATTTTGTAATGTCGTTATCTGTTTGTCTCCGGATACTACCCAACCCCGCTCGACCAGTCTGCGAACCCACCATGAATTTCTTGTGGAATTGGAGGCGTGACTCAAGTTCTGCTATATTTTTATTCTTTGGAAGAGTTTGAACGATTTTGTCTCTTGATTTTGCCAAGACGTGCATTTTAGTAACTCTTAGATGTTTATACAGTTCCGACGGCTTCTTAAACGTCATTCCGAAGTTATTAGAGGCTCTGTATAATGCCGACGGGTCGGCCGATTGAGCTAGCCCTAGCCACGACTTCAACGTCTTCGTAACATTCGCATCCAATTTTCTGAGAAGGTTTTGGCTCATATCGTACACAAGAAACGGCCAGTTTAGACGTGATGTTAAATAGTTGTCGTATATCCATGCTTTCTTGACGTTACCTATTGGTTATTGGTCTACCTTTTTTATGTCAACAATGAAACTTTCAACTATGTCGTCCAAAGCTGGAGTACAACCTCTGTTATCTATCTTTCTGCCTTTATTATTATTTTGCCTACATACCTGTAATGAAATCTATACATCTATACAAATAAATAAATTGGAGTGTCTGTTTGTAATATTGAAATAACCGCTTTCTACTACATGCATATGAATGTGTATATACAGTACACATACCAAAATATATATTTTTAAAATTTTTGTCTGTCTGTTTGTTCTGGCTAATCTCTGGAACGGCTGGACCGATTTGGACGGGACTTTCACTGGCAGATAGCTTATGTAATAAGAAGTTACATAGGTTACTTTTATTTTAGAAATATTCTTTTATTTTAGAAAAAAATGCCAAAAACCAAAAAAAAAACTAAATAAACTATTTTTTTTTATTACATTCCACGCGGGCGAAGTCGCGGGCACAGCTAGTGCATAATAAGTAATAAAACGTTTTTGATTCTTACTTCAGTAAATCTTAAGCTTAAAAATATTATGTGTCTTCCTGGATCACGAAAAAAATAGAAATGAAGATAAAGTCGTTTTTATCCACAAAATAACATTTGTTGTTTAATTCTTTTTATTATTTAATATAGTTAACAACTTTTAAACGAAGCGTTGCATGATGTAGAATTAGATAAGCATATTATAAAGGAAACGTTAAACCGCAATTTATGGCATGCATGATCTCGTTAAGAGCCTACCAGACGCTAAATTGTTAAAAGAAGATAGAAGATATACATTTTGGCGTGCAAGAAAGAGAGGGATGCGATCGGCTCTTGTGCGCTTTTAAAGAAATAAATTAATTATAAAAAAACTATAACCAATATTAAAAAAAATGCTCTAGTGCAAATGAAGATTTTACTATTGTCTTTCTTATAAATATTTTATATTATAAAAACAACTTATAACATACGAGATCTAGCTTAAAATTTCACGAAATCGAGGTATTTTGAACTCAAAAATCTATCGAGGATTTTATCAGTAATCGTGTTTCGAGCCTAGAGCGTTTTTAGTTCATGAACTGAAGTTGTCTGTGTTCAAATTTCAATTCAGCAGACCTCACGAGTCCTGAGATCTAGATCAAAGTAATAGTCTATTTGGCGTCATATGGACTCTTAATACCCGTCAATATCATAATTTTATTTCGATAAATACCTATGTGAAAAAAAACTCGAATGTTGAGAAAGAGCTGTAGCATTTAAAATCTGAAGATAATGTTTCTATGATCAATATCTAAATATATTGTATAACTCGAAGGTGACTGACTGACTGACAAAATAAAATAAAATAAAATAAAATAAAATAAAATAAAATTTATTCCCTTTGAAATTTAAAAAACCGGCCAAGTGCGAGTTGGACTCGCCCATTAAGGGTTTCGTGGCAGCAAGTAGGTACCTAACATAATATAAAAGTTCTTATAGTTCGTTGTAACTTTGATTGATGTTTTAACACGTTCGCAGTGGTAGTGATTTTTCTAACCGAAAATTGCGGTTTATGATGTATTAAAAAAAACTGCCAGCTCTATCTCGTTCAAACTAATTTTCGTTGGTAATTTTCATGGCAATGTACATCATATATTTTTTTTAGCTTTATCATTTTCTTAGTTTTGAAGTGAGGGGGGGGGACACACATTTTTCCACTTTGGAAGTGTCTCTTGCGCAAACTATTCACTTAAGGAAAAAATGAATTTAGGAACCTCAATAGCATTTTTGAAGTCCTATCTATAGATATCCCACACGTATGGGTTTGATGAAAAAAAAATTTTTGAGTTTCAGTTCTGAGTATGGGGACCCCCAAAGTTTACTGCTTTTTTTCTAGTTTTATATAAGAATCCAAAGAAATCCGGTTTACAGAATACATCTAGTTACCAAGTTTCAATAGCATAGGCCTTATAGTTTCGGAGAAAAGTGACTGTGACACACGGACGGACAGACAGACAGACAGACATGACGAATCTATAAGGGTTCCGTTTTTGCCATTTGGCTACGAAACCCCAAAAAAAAGTATTTACTACCCGTTCGCTCTAACTTTGCCGTTGGTGTAGAGGCGTATACCCGAATTGTTAATTACACGAAGTAAATTCACAGTAGCTAATGTCACTTCGTCATAGAAAATAAGCAACATTGTATGAAGAAGTGACATTAGTTGCTGTCAATTACTTCGTCTGATTAAAAATTCGACTTTAGTATGGAGCCGAGCGGCAAAGTTAGAGCGAACGAGCAGTAGGTTTGTCAAAATTTTTGTGACTCTACCGGGGGTTCGAAAATGCTACAGACTGAGAAGAACACCCCAAGAAACTCAGTCTGGTCCCTCCCAATTCATCTTAGTATCTGATACAGTTTTTTTTCTAATATGTAGAAAGGAGCAGTACAGACATAGTGATCTATCAACGCACAGCCACTGGAGGGATCGGGCTGAAATTTGGCATGCAGGTAGATGTTATGACGTAGGCATACGCTAAGAAAGAATTTTGATAAATTCTACCCCCAAGGGGATAACATACGGGAAGCGGGAACGAGAACAAGTTGTACGCGGGCAAAGCTGCGGGCATCAGCTAGTTATGCTATATTATGACAACGGAGGAATAAGAATGTAAGTACTTTCTGGGAATAATGAAAATGAAATTATCGATTTTAACAATTATATATTAGAGTAAGTTTTAACTATTCTACCGGTTGTGTGGCTTGGTAGTGTGGTGGGTAAGAAGGCTTTCAGTGTGCTCCAAAAGTCATCCCCAAGTTGCATTCATTAAGTTCAAAATGCCATAAGCTTGACGGCACATCTAAAACAAAAAAAAATGGTAGGGATTTGAGAAATGCAAAGCTGAATATTAAATAAATAAATAAATATAAATAAATATTGTTGGACATTCTCACACAACATCATCTAGCCCAAACTAAGCTATAAAGCTTGTGCTAAGGGATCTAGATTACTGTTAGACATACTTATATATTTCTAAATACATACATATTATACATAGAAAACACCCAAACTCCGAAACAAACATTTGTGGATCACACAAATATTTGGACCGACCCAGGAATCGAACCCAGGACCTCCAGCGCCGCAGGCGGTACCACTACCGACCACGCCACAGAGGCAGTCAAGCATATTATTAAGCTACTGCAAAAAAGAACAAAAATATTTTTACCTCTGCAAAGGTATCAAGGCTAATCTCATAAAATACAGATCTTAAGCCCATATTTACCCTTGCCCTGGTCAACATTAATATTATAGTCTGTCGTATTGACTTGTTGGGACATTTTTCCCAACCAGAAGCGTATATTGCAAGACGAAACTTTTCACTCTGAAATAAAATGGTCTAGATTATTCCGTTGCATATAAGCACTGTATTGTTGAAAGAGTGGAATGTTGAAATACACATCTACATTTTCCCAGTATTTACTGAAGCTCTTTAATAGAAGAAAGCCTATCGCCGACACCGCGCACTATGTCTTGTAAAAACAGAAAATCATAATTCGAACCAAAACTCAAGAACGAGGACGACGATTACAAAACATTCCTTTAAAACGATTATGATTTTAAAACTGCACCGTGAATGGTCCTGTTGCTAAAAAGGAATCTCTTACAGGCAACGTTTATACTTCATACTTTCGGAATACTAACAAGACCATGAAATAAAAAAAACTTGTTATTTAGATTTCAATGAACAGGACTCACCTCTTCCATAAGCAAATCGCTGTAGTAACAAGGCACAAAAAAGTGTACGACTGATGCCGAAAAGAAGACTACAAATTCCACGCTAACCCAATGTCTTCGTAAGTCCTAAAATTTCATAAAAATGTTATCAAAACGTTATAAAAACCTAATGAAATACAGCGTGATTAAATCTCCCACAAGGCGGACTGACGAACACAGGTTGCAGAAAACTACTAAATGCCAGCCGGCGTCACTAGTTCGATCGGTGGTTTCTTATTTATTTTTTTCTCATGTGGAAATCCTCATGAATGTTATGTCGTAAACTATCTGTTTATGGCCGAGAGTCCCGGGTATGACCTCGAAAGGATAACCCCTGGGTTTCCGACAGGCTTTGTCTACCAGCAGAGTTTCCTCTAAGGTTTGTGTTTCATTCCACTTCTTGATTTCTCTTATTCGTCCCCGTCATCCCTTTTATTTCTCTGTAAATAAGTGTTTTGTTTTTCATTGGTTATTGTATTTTTATTTTTACTTGTAAAAAAAACTATTGTTATTTTGTACAGGAAAGTTGTAACTCACTAACCTCAAGAATTTGGAACGCAATTAGTGGTAATGCAAAAGTAGATCCTTTCATATTCATATCGAATAACACTCCAAAGTATGCGTTGATAGTGTCTAAAAACCTGAAACATTGATTGAATTTAAATTTATTGCTATAAAATAAATATTCGCATTTTTATGAAGCAGCTCATTGATTTACGTACCTGTAAAGACTTTGCAGTTTAACAGCGATGAGCCTTAACTGGGCCTCCATCTCCTTTGTATCTTCTAAATCATTGAATATTTTGTTCAAGCGCCGAGTTAGTATTTGTATTTGACCACAGACGTGTAACATACATATTGGAATAAAAGGATCTACTCCAACTATCGCTGTTGCAACGTAAAGGTCGAACAGAAAATTCATTCCAAACCATGTCCAAAACACAATACCTGTATTTTTATTAGTTTCTAATGGTTCAAAAAATGATACTTCAAACATTGGTACAAGTTTAAAATTCCCTTGAAAATAGTAATAAGCCATAAGAAGAAAGGCTTTCATAGGAAATACAATACCCGTGCCATAACCTGCATAAAGAAAAAATTTGCACACATTTACACCTTTTGCAGCATACTCTTGAACATTTTTTTTATCTTCTTCGGTATAATCATTTTCATCGCTATAATCTCTATCTATAAATTTTATCAGATCTTGAAGAACTTTTTTGTATTTTATAAGTATAAAATACTTATACGTCATCGTGAAATATACGATGGACATTGACCCGTTTTTGCTGGCATCAGAATATCTACCAGCTTGGATATCGTGAAAAAAAATTGAACAAAGTAAACCCAAGTTGTCAACGAATACTATAGAAAACAATATAAAAAAGCGTATTTTCCAAACTCGATTACGAGGGATGTCGGGGTGACCATAATTAAATCGTAAAGCTGCGGTTGATATGCCAAACACATCTTCAAAATGCAAATTTAAGGAGTTACTCATCTTTCTCTATTTCAATTGGTTGTGGAGCACCAATGCATTATTATGGCGTATTAAAATATGTCTAAAGGATTTCCATTCTTCATGACACCTAGTTGTTACATACTTTGACACATAAAATGCAAATTAGGTAGTTACTTACTATATAATTTTATTATTGGAAAATCTAGTGTGTGAATGACATGTAAATAGCCAGGTGGTTGGAAATGAAATAGGAATACCCATGAGTTTAATAAAATTATATTAATAGGTACACTCTTTCTTTAAACTTTTAGTGTTCAGTAGGTTTTCTCTTTATATTGTGGTGGGGTGGTCTCCTTTTCACGACTACCTGCATAGATAGCTCCAAACTTCAGCTATAGGAGGTTCTGATTCTCACATCAGTGTGATCCGTGGCTTGCAATATCAAGTTGATTTTATAGGACCTCGAGACGAGGCTCATAGTTTATGCCATGTTTAATTAGAACTGAGAGAAAAGAAGAACACTGTATTTATATTATGTGTATAAACTCGAAAAATACATATACAATTTAGTGGTGTGAAAAGCGTGATTCTCAGTTCTCATTTACAGCTTGCACTCGCTCAATTAATAATTAATTAGAATTGTCAACGATCCTGTACTTACAGCTGGTGTGGAACCTCTTCGCGACAGGAGAGACTTTGCCTCCTTATGCGTGTTCTACCGCCTGTACAATGGTATGTGCTCTGAGGAATTGTTTGATATGATGCCCACGGCTACGTTCTATCATCGCACCGCTCGCCACAGACAGGGAGTTCATCCTCACACTCTGCGTCCGGTGCGTTCCAGCATGGTTAGATCCGATAGGTGTTTTCTTCCACGCACGCTTAGGTTGTGGAATGACCTCCCTGCCTCGGTTTTCCCAAACGCCTACAGTATGGGGTTCTTCAAAAGGGGTCTTAGAAGGTTTTTACAGGGTCGGCAGCGCGAGTGTGGCACCTCTGGTGTTGCAAACGTTCATAGGCTGCGGTGACCACCGGTCCTTCTGGTGGGCCGTATGCTTGTCTGCCACCTTAGTGGTATAAAAAAAAAAAAAAAAAAAATGAAAATTATACTAAATGAAATGATAATTTTAATAGAAGGTTCCCATGGGATGCGGGAACGGGAACGGGATCCCACATTTATAAATACATCATAAAAATGATCTTTAAACATTGTTGTAGGTTCATAGAAAGTACCTACCCCATTAATTTTGATTCCCTTGAGAGTATCGAAATAAAGTTTTTGGCCGCAGCTTTTTTCTGCGGCAATTTATAACTTCGAATTTTTTATAGCTTCAGGAGACCATAGACAACAAATAGACATATATGGTGTTAATTTCAACTCAATACCTGCACGCGATAATAGAAAGACGGACGCACAACAAAGTGATCGTATAAGTGTTCAGGTTTTTTTTCCTTTGAAGTAAAGAACCCTTATGAATTAGCTCAAGTTAAAAACAGGGTGAAACAAATAAAACCGCTTAAAAATAAAACATTTATTGCTAAATAGACACAAAATTAAAACTAATCTTTGGTAAGAGCCGTTGTCTGTGTTGAATCTGGTAACCAAGTAGTCCAAGTGAAGTTATGTAGACATGGTGCCGCCAAAGGATCTCTATAGAACGGCACTTTTCTAGGTATCCTTGTTGCTGCTTCCTTATCTAATAGAGTATTCATTACTTGAGCCAATTCGGGATGAATGTTGGATAAGTCTGTTGTCTCGCAAGGGTCTTTTATAATATTGTATAAGCATGCAGTACCTGAAATGAAAAATTAAATGTTTACTAACTGTTATCATAATGAGTGTGATTTGACACGATATGCACGATATGCATAACGAGTATCATAACTCTTTTTTTTTTCAGAAGCATAGCGCATGCCCACATTTCATCTTTACTTTTTTGTATCCCGTAATAGGTGGTGAGCCGTATTGCCGTGTTGAAATGAACAGGCACAGGTTATGACTAGCGACGCTGTTAATGCTGAAAATTTTCAAGGTGGACGCGATCGTGCGCATTAGAAGCCTGACGGACGAAGCAGTTTCACAGGGTGAGGTGGTGGTGGCGGTGTCTCTTGACATCGCAAACGCCTTCAACACCTTGCCCTGGATGGAGCCGATGGGGATACCGCACGATCTTAGGTGAGGCGGCATGTCTCCATCTCCTAGCCGTGACCCCTCCATAGCAGCTGGAAGCGAGAGCCCATGCGTCACTATTTGAATGGCGCAAGGAGGCGCTGAGTGGGGCCACAGGCCTGCGTCTCGAGAAATTGAGGTCCCAGCTCCACAGGAAACCGTGGAGACATGAAAGGTACGACTTGAGCATCCAAAGACGGGACTCGCCACAATCCCGGCGGTCAGACCGGTCATGGACGAGTGGCTGGAGAGGAGACACGGTGCTCTCTCTCCTACCGGTTGTCACAGATACTTACCAGTGTAGTATCTGTGGTGAATACACCGGGAAACCACGGCCGAGTGCCAGCACTGCGGGGAGCGCAGCGGGGACACAGCTCCCAACATATTGGTAGAATGTACGGCGTGGGCGCAACAGCGCGAGGTCGTCTTGCCAGGTGGCGACAGTGAATTACGTGGTGACCACTACGTGATCCACCACCATCCAAGATGCTGCTAACTGCAGTGATCGGTTATAGAGCACCGTGTCCGCGAGGCCACAAACACTTCTTAAAGCGCAATAGCGCAGATTATGTATTGTCCCACTTACGGGAGCGTGAGGCCTGTGGTAAACTCACGTCATCGCTTTACGCCGCGTCGTCTTGGACCTGCTTCTGTAAGTACAGCGAGCAGCCCACCCGCCGTCCTTAAGCCTACGATCGTGGAGGTTGATAAACAAATCTGCAGCACCCTCGCCGCAGAAGGTGGAATTCGATTGAATTTCAAAACCATTAGAAACTAAAGTTTCACCTATACATTCCTAGTATCTTTACAATTAGCTCTGAATTTGTTAAAATACGACTTGTTTATTGCATCGGTCTTATACTTACCATTACTTGGAAAACACGTAGAGATTGGAGTCGAATTACATTTAATTACTGATTTACTTCGTAAACTTAAGTCAGGTGTGCTAAATGGTGCCCCAAGTAAGCTCATGACTTTGTACACCGCACTGCCATGTATAGAATCTTCATACGAAGGTGCATTACCAATAATGCCTCGTAAATTTGCGCCTTGGTAAGTACTGTAACCTTCAAATATATTTCCCCTTATTAGTTTGTAATTTCCAAATATTATCGAGGCGTATCCTGTATAATCATCTATTTCAAATATAGTTCTTCTGTTTGACGGTGTGTTGATGTTTATGCTTTCCCACTGATTTATCCCATCGAGATTTGGTGGATAATCTAAGCCAGCAGCACTTAATAGCGTTGGCATCCAATCCGAGACATGCATATATCCATCCCAATAATGATCTGAGTTGTTTAAAGCAGTACTCCATACCAGTCCTACAACTCTTACTCCTCCCTCAAAAGGGCTCATTTTTGTTCCTCTCATGGGGTAATTTGATGCGTAATTTGGTGCTTTTCCACTTGTCATACCACCGTTATCAGAAACAAATACAATTATTGTATTTGACAACATTTCTTTGTTGTATAGAGCTTTTACTATTTCGCCTACACTGTCGTCAAGTTTCTTTACCATGGCTAAAACAATAAAATTCTAAATATTATAAGATCACACTCAACAGCCAATAGTAAGACATAGCTAGTTAATGAAGTGAATTTGAAACAGCCCGTTATTAAGAGATTTTCTACGAAACTGTGAATTGAAATGAAATTACCCCTAACATTTGGATTTTCACTTTATCATCAAAAGCTTCCCGTAAGCCACCCAAAAGTAGGCTTAGCTAGCTTTTATCTAATGGAAAGCTGACACGTTTTTTAGTTATTAACAGCTCGTGCCACATAACTTCGTGCCTATGAAGTTCGTTCGCGCCGCAATTATGCATTGTTAGGTATTATGCAATAAACTACTGCTGAGGCGGGAAGGGTGCCCCTACCGCCGCAGCTGCGCAGTAGTTTACCCTGTGATACCTAATAGTGCATAATTGTGGCACAACGAACGAACTTCGTAGACGCAAAGTTATGTGACGCGAGTTGTAAACTCTTCTATCTCTCTGTCATACTATAGGACAAGAATAGTCTCATAATATATTAATAGTACACATTAGAAAAAACTCGATGTGATAATTACCAGCGAACGTCCTGCGCGAGGGCATCTCAACATGTCTCATCTTCCTGACCTCTTCAGGTGGAGCTTGCAATAACGAAGCGTCGTTGGCTGCGTGCACTGCGTTATGAGCCACCATCAGAAAAAGAGGTGATGAGGTGTTGTGTTGCTTTATTACTGAAAATCGTATCATAATATTCATATCAATATATTAGTGCTCTGACGTTCTAGTATCTTCTTCGAGTCGGGAGCCCTAGGGTTCTGGAACTCCCCTCCATAGGCAGATGGAAGGGAATCGTGTAGCTTTTGTCCGTAGAAGGCATAGCATCTATGAAGGTTTCCACACGTAAAAATAAAGTATTTTCTTTGAAAAGAAAATTAAATTAATATGAATGTAAATATAAGGCGACCTAATAAATGCCACGGGGAACTGAATGATACGGGAGACATAAGACCTAAATTGTGACAACTTTTAAGGAACCAGCAGTGTGAGAGTCAAGTTGAGATGATTTCAAAACCATTTCTCTAAGCTAAGCTTACAAACAACTTTGTAGCACTATTTAAGAAAATTTCGTGAACTGGTGTAAACCGCTAATTGTGAAATGGTAGTAAGTGCATGAAGCTTTTTTAAATGCAGGTAGGTACTACTGTCATAGTTTATTACTCATAGAAAATACATTTGCGGTACATACAAATCTTATTCTTCGGATCAGGGATTTGTACACAAAACCGAAGAAGTCGCATAAACTACGACTACACTACCGAGATAACTCAAAGCTTTTGTCTTTATTAAGTGTGGAAATCGCCATTCGAACTGAGTAAAGCCACACGGCCTGGCCCTTAGCTGTCCTTAAATCGCCGAGAAAACTGGGTAACTCTTCGAAAGAATGTCCCAGAACTCCCGGATTTTTTTAGTCTATTTAAAAATTACAAAGATGAAAGATTTGATTGCTTGTTTACATTGAATAGGCCCCGGAAACTTCCCCCCATAGACGCGTGATTGCACCCGAACCACCCCCTGGGCGAGGCCGCAGTGGCCGCCGTAGGTCTGTTGGGAGTCACGGGACATCCTTCCTGAGGGCTTACCCGGGGCTCTCAACCATAGGCTGTTGGGCGTTACGTGAGGTTTTTAGTCGGTAAGAGTCCGGCATAGCATCTTACGAGGATTTTCCCTCACATCAAAAAAAAAAAAAAGGCCCCGGAAACTAATGATCTGATTAGACAATTCTTTCACTGTTGTGAAGCTACACTGTCCCCGGGTGACAGAAGCTATATTTTATTCCTTCATACTCATAGAATTCGGGACTTCACGCGAAATACTATCTATTTACTTACTTAAGATAAGATAATTTAAGATCATTTTTTTTTTATACCACTAAGGTGGCAGACAAGCATACGGCCCACCAGGAGAACTGGTGGTCACCGCAGCCTATGAACGTTTGCAACACCAGAGGCGCCACACTCGCGCTGCCGACCCTGTAAAAACCTTCTTAGACCCCTTTTGAAGAACCCCATACTGTAGGCGTTTGGGAAAACCGAGGCAGGAAGATCATTCCACAACCTAAGCGTGCGCGGAAGAAATCCCCTATCGGATCTAACCGTGCTCGAACGCTCCGGACGTAGAGTGTGAGGATGAAATCCCAGTCTATGGCGAGCGGTGCGATGATAGAACGTAGCCGTGGGCATCATGTCAAACAATTCCTCAGAGCACATGCCATTGTACAGGCGGTAGAACACGCATAAGGAGGCAAAGTCTCTCCTGTCGCGAAGAGGTTCAACACCACCTGTCAGTATAGGATCGTTGACAACTCTCACAGCTCGCCTCTGCACCGAGTCAAATGGACGAAGCTGATATTCAGGTGCCCCCGCCCAGAGGTGACAGCAGTACTCCATGTGTGGCCGCACTTGCGACTTATAGAGAAGCAGTGTTTGCGCCGCAGTAAAGTACCGCCGCGCCCTGTTGAGCACACCGAGCTTCTTGGACGCCAGCTTGGCCTTGTCCTCCAAATGACTGCGGAACTGAACGTCACTGGAGATGTCAACACCAAGGATCCCTATACTTTTAGAGATGGAAAGAGATGTGCCCTGGAATTGTGGCGCTACAGTAATTGGGGCTTTCTTAGCGGTGAAGAAACACGCCTGTGTCTTCGAAGGGTTAAACTGGACAAGGTTTTGTCTACCCCAATCGGACACTCTAGTAAGAGTAGCCTCGATTTCAGACACAAGCTGTTCACGACTTTCTTCCACTGCGTCCCGAGAGATACAGGGGCGGCCTGTGTAACAAGTGTCCCCCGTACTGTCGTCTGCATAACAATGAATGCCGTCAATAGACAACATGTCATTGATATGCAGCAGAAACAGAGTAGGGGACAACACTGAGCCCTGCGGTACTCCAGCGTTAATGGCCATGCAGTCAGAACAGCTGCCGTTGACAACAGCCCTGATGCTTCTACCGGCCAAAAAGCTGGACACCCATCCGCATAATCTTTCGGTCAGTCCGTAGGAGGGCAATTTATTAAGAAGACCACGGTGCCAGACCCGGTCAAAGGCTTTAGAAATGTCGAGGCTCACTGCTAGAGCCTCGCCCTTACTCTCGATAGCCGTCGCCCATCGGTGTGTGAGGCACACGAGAAGATCGCCCGTCGAGCGACCGTGACGGAAACCGTACTGCCGGTCACTGAGCAGGTCGTTTTCCTCAAGGTACCTCAGGAGCTGTGTATTAATTACACGCTCCATCACCTTAGACAATAGGGAAGTGACGGCTATAGGCCTGTAATTGGCCGGGTCGGTCCTATCACCCTTCTTGGGCACAGGATGCACATACGCTATCTTCCACGACGCCGGGACTTGTCGCATAGAATATGAAAGCGTGAAAAGACGTGTAAATACCGGACACAACTCTGGACCACACTGCTTAAGTACCACCGCGGGTATACCGTCCGGCCCACTCGACTTATGAACGTCCAGAGAACGAAGCTCCCGTCGGACGTCCCGCTGCGTGAATTTAACTTCCGGCATGGAAGTTCCACACCACGGAACGTCCGGCGGCACAGCACCCCCGTCGCTCATGGTCGAGTTAGCGGAAAAGAGAAAACCCAAAAGGTCGGCCTTCTCCCCGGCACTCTGGGCCAAACTACCGTCGGGTTTAAGCAAAGGTGGTAAACCTGACTGACAGAAGTTTCCCTCGGCAGCTTTGGCAAGCCACCAGAATTCACGACTCCCGGAAGGGTACCCTGCTAGCCGCTCACCAATTCTGCCGACGAAATCGAATTTAGCCCTGACAATTGCTTTCTTGCTAGCCCTCGAGGCGGCATTTAATTTGCGTTTCACCTCAGAGATGTTTGGGTCTGAATTTGCACGAGCCGTGGTCCAGGCTCTGTAGGCAGATTCTTTTTTTTTTCTTTTTTTTTTTTTTTTATACCACTAAGGTGGCAGACAAGCATACGGCCCACCAGATGTACCGGTGGTCACCGCAGCCTATGGACGTTTGCAACACCAGAGGCGCCACACTCGCGCTGCCGACCCTGTAAAAACCTTCTAAGACCCCTCTTGAAGAACCCCATACTGTAGGCGTTTGGGAAAACCGAGGCAGGGAGATCATTCCACAACCTAAGCGTGCGCGGTAGAAAGCCCCTATCGGATCTAACCGTGCTCGAGCGCTCCGGATGCAACATGTGAGGATGAACACCCTGTCTGTGGCGAGCGGTGCGATGATAGAATGTAGCCGTAGGCATCATGTCAAACAATTCCTCAGAGCACAAACCGTTATACAGCCGGTAGAATACACACAGAGAAGCAAAGTCTCTCCTGTCACTAAGAGGTTCCACATAACCTGCAAGTATGGGATCGCCGACAACTCTCATAGCACGCCTTTGTACCGAGTCAAAAGGACGAAGCTGGTATTCAGGTGCCCCCGCCCAGAGGTGACAGCAGTACTCCATGTGCGGCCGCACTTGCGACTTGTAGAGAAGCAGTGTTTGAGCCGCAGTAAAGTACCGCCGCGCCCTACTGAGCACTCCGAGCTTCTTGGACGCCAGCCTGGCCTTGTCCTCCAAATGACTTCGGAACTGAACGACATTGGAGATCTCAACACCAAGGATCCCTATACTTTCAGAGATGGTGAGTGACGTGCCCTGAAATTGTGGCGCCACAGTAAATGGGGTTTTCTTTGCAGTAAATTCTTTCAGCATCAAAGCTTCTCTGCAGAGCCGATTGAACCACGGTCGCTTTTTTGCTCCTACAGGGATCCAGCGGTTAGGAATGTAGCACTCCATGCCCTCCAAGATCCCCTCAGCGACTGCTGCAGCGCAGGAATCCAGATCGTCTGAGGCAAAACAAAGCCGCCTCCACGGGTACGACGCGAAGAACTCCCGCAGTCCATCCCAGTCTGCTGACTTATAGTGCCACACATGTCGCCACTCCTTGGGCCGAGGTGGTTCAGGCCTTGCGAGTGGCACATACGCCCGAATGATACAGTGGTCCGACGATCCGAGCGGAGCATCCACTGAGACGTTGTATCCATCCGGACGCGTTGTCAGCAGGAGGTCCAGCAATGCACTATGCTCGTTCTCCTTGTCTGGTATCCTCGTATGGGATTTAACCAGTTGGGAGAACCCATAGGTCAGGGCAAATTCGTGTGCAGCTTTCCCCGCAAAGTCGGTCATCCGGGAGCCCAACCAGTCAACATGATGACCGTTGAAATCCCCCAGAATCACTATCTCCGCAGTGGGATACTGCTCAATCACCTTGTCAGTCGATTGTTGCAGGTGGTCAAAAAGGCGAACTGTGTCCGTGTTACCGCTGTGAGACCTGTACACGCACGCGTAGATCCGAGTGTGGCCCCCGTGATCCACGCGCGCCCATAACGGAGACAGGTCCCTGTCTTCAAGGCTTGTAAGACGGCGACAGCAGACATCATCACGGACGTACATACATACCCCGGCTTTCGGCCTGAAGTTGTACTCAAGCTTATAGCCTGGGTACATTAAGTAAGATGTATCGCCCGGGCATGAGATCTGCGTCTCCGTCAAGAAAAGAAGAGTCGGCTTCGCAGTTTCGAGATGTTGGTGGACTACATTGAGGTTCTTATGCATACCTCTGATGTTGCAAAGGCCCATGTAAAGTGTGGACGACGATGCCGCTGTGTATACTCGTTCTCTTTTTCTTCTTCTAGCCATGTTTTTTAAGAAAGGGGGGTTAGAAAAGTGAAGGGATGCCTGTGTGCCGGTGGCGCAAGAGACTAAGTGAGACTCTAACTAACCAAAGGCAGACAGAGGTAGTGCGGTAGATTGGCACGGCGTACGGAAGGGCCCCCGGTCCCCCCCCCCCCCCCCCCGATGCAGTGGCCACGTCCACTCCGGTATCCTCCTCCGGCACGACCACAGCACCAGGGACTTTACACAGGCTGCTGGTTCAGCCTCCTGGGGCGGAGATTATGTAATCCCCAGGTTCGGGTTCCGTACAGCCTGCGGGCGGTCAGCGGTCAACCGTTTCACCGGGTCTCCCTGACCGCCGTACCAATATTCCGCGCCTCTATCCGCCAATGGAGACAGATTAAGCCTCTGGTCTCACCGTCACCGGCACAGAGTCACCCCAATGAGCTCTGGAACCCTGCTAACCGACGAAAAACATAACCCAACCGGAGTCAGGCTACTATTACCGCGGTCTTCTGCAGGGCGGAGGTACTGCCCCAGGCGGGCTGCTCACCGAACGGAGTACCTACCGTTATGCCCTTCCTCCTAATGTGGGCTTTTTCGTTAATCCCTAAGATATTGAATCTTAGGGATCTGATTGAAGAAGCCACTACTGTACCCTCAGGGTGTAACGTTAGCTCCATGAGAAGCAACGCATGACCCGTAAAACCCCGAGGGGCAAACATTTATTTCATCTAAAAAAGTACAGTGTAACACACAATAGAGAATCTTATGTGGTAGGCTTAATAGTGTAGACTTAAATATACTTAATAAAAATACAATACATCAGTTACAATTTTTGATATCCCTGCCTCTTAAACTTACATTCACCAACGTTTCAGGCACTTGGCAGCAGTAAATGTAACTAAATAGTATTTCGCATGAAGTCCCGAATTCTATAAGTATGAGGGAATAAAGTATAGCTTCTGTCACCCGGGGACAGTTTACAAACACCGCGATAGTTTAAAAATAAAATATTTTATTCCCGTTATCACCGGGGAACGAGAACTAGGTACGCAGGTGAATCGCGTGAGACCCGCTAGTTTATAAAAAAATCAGTGGCTGTGAATACTTACTGGATGTAGCGTGATTGGTATACACATCTGTTATATAACCTTCAACATCCCAAGCAGGAGTTAAATTTTTAAACAATGGTAAACCAGCTCGCATGTCTAGCGGACCAATCTGTAAAGAATAGTAAAATATTAAAAATTTACATCCTTACTATATTAAGTAGTACCTACTATACATGCGAAAGTTTGTAAGTACAGATGGACATTTGTTAGGAAATCTTTCGCGCTTCAAATGTGACTGAAATTTGATAAGTACAGTGATAGGTAGGTAGAACAGAACATATAAACTCCTTTTTATCCCGGAAGTGAGTTCCCATGGGCTGCGAGAATGGGTACGACGCGTGCGAAGTCGTGGATGCCATCGAGTATTGTATAAATAACAAATTTATCATGCCAATTCAGAGCAAGATCTTACGTTTTCTTCGAGAGTGTACTCATAATAGTCCATAAGGCCTCCTCGGTGCCCAAAGTGACTATCAAACCCTCTTGCAGTAGGTAAGTATTCGTTTCGCGATAGACCAACATGCCACTTTCCCACCAGATGTGTCGCATATCCAGCTCGTTTGAAATGTTCAGGTAGTAGAGTCTCGTTCATTGGAATACCTCTATCTTCACTCATGACTATCGGATATCCCTGCATACCTGTGTACAAAAATGTTACTATTTGAGTCAGAATGTTAGTGTAATACCACAGTATAAAGAGTTTGATCTGTCGGCTGTGGTAATACTGTGTACAATAATGTTAGTTTCAGAGACCCATATATGTGTGTCTTAAATTATGAGTGAAAGCTGATTGCTTTTGTATTGGTATGTATAAATACGAATTCCCCCTGCAACATCTTCTTCCTCTTCTATAAATATAAAAATGTTGTGTGCGTTTAAGTATCTATTAAAAACTAAAAATTTACTGAATCGACTGAGCTCAAAATTGGACACGATATACAATAGGATTCAGAGATGGTTTTAGGCTACTTTATACACTTTTATCATAACAGCAATAAGAATAAAATAGCTTTAAAAAGTGATTTTACCAATAGATGGCGCTGGTCGTTTTTTTTTAAATTATATTCTGCCAGCTTCGAAACAAAATATTATAAACAACCTATTTAGAAGGTACCTACTAGATTGATGTTTTTTAAGAGAAGTTTGATTGCGGCCTCCTCGCATTCAGAATAATAAAAGAGAGTACTTACCTAATAAAGAGGTCAGATATGTTATGCATGTTATTTTTGAACTTTTTGGACATTCAGAATTTTGGAGTTTTGAACTTTAGACTTTTGGAATTTTGGAGTTTTGGAATTTTGGAATTTTGGAATTTTGGAGTTTTGGAGTTTTGGAGTTTTGGAGTTATGGAGTTTTGGACTTTTGGACTTTTGGACTTTTGGACTTTTGGACTATTCAGTGGCGGATTTACCAATAGGCCAAGTAGGCCGGTGCCTAGGGCGGCAGATTTAGAGGGGCGGCAAATTTAGCAAATTTTTTTTTACACAATTTTTTTTAAAATTATACGGTTCCATGTGTTATTGTCGCTGAAGTACCTACAAATTCTACAGATGTCGAATTTAGTTAAATAAACAAGACCAAACGATTTGGGAATCAAGGATCAGGCAATACCAATTACTTATCAAAGACCTTTTGCGATGAGTTTATTTTCTTGATGGGTCAAAAAGTCTTAAAACAGATTTCAGACGAGATAAGAAGAGCGACATATTTTTCTCTAATCATCTATTCAACACCAGATATAGCACACGTGGATCAACTTACCCTTGTCATTAGATACGTTTTGGAATCAGGCGAACCGTGTGGAAGATTTCTCAAGTTTTTGCCGTCAGTAGGACATAAAGCTGACGAAATGTTTTCAGTCATTATTTCGGAACTCGACTGGGCATAAATATACAGGACTGTCGTGGACAGTCATATGATAATGCCGCGAACATGTCTGGCATGTACAATGGCTTGCAGGCAAAAATTCGAAACCATTTGCACTTTATGTGCCTTGTTCTGCCCATTCTGCGGCTGCTGAATCATGCTCAGAAACATGTCGCTTTTTCATGCTGCTACAGGAAATTTACGTTTTTTTTGTAAACTCGACACAACGCTGGTTTAAATTAATGAGTGAAATCGGGAAAGGCAAAACCCTGAAGAGAGTGAATTTGACACGTTGGTCAGCCAGAGAGGACGCATGTAAAAGTTTAAGAGATTCTTGGCACGCAGTTATTTAGACTTTGAAATCAATCAAAGATGATTGTACTAAATAGCCTGTAACGCGACAAGAAGTGGCGGGAATAATTTGGAGAAACTGGAAACGGAGGCAATGGTAGTTGTGTGGAATGTTTTTTTGGAAAGAATAAACAAAATGAGTCTTCAAATTCAGGCCTCCACTGTAGATTTGATCACCGTTGCCGATCTTTACGAATCACTCCGTAAATTTTTTGTAGCTGAACGAGAGAATTTTAATTATTTCGAAGAAAAAGCGATGGAATTAAGCGTATCGAAGCAGTATACAATCATTGGAAAAAGACAACCGACAAGAAAAAAAAGATTTGATGAAACATCTGAAGAAGTTATTATAATGACTGCAAGTGAATCTTTTAGGGTTAATACGTTTCTCGTCCTCGTAGATCGGCTCGTTTCCGAGTTAGAGAAACGGCAAAAGGCCTACCACGAGTTTAACGAGAAGTTTTCATTTCTAAACAAAATGAGTGAATTGTTACCATCGACCCTAACGAAAAAGCCATTTCGTTGGAAAACATGTATCCTAATGATTTAGAATCTGATTTAGTTCAGGAATGCTTACACTTTCAATACCACCTATTCTTCTGAAAGAATTTCGATAAAACCAGACCAGATTCTGGATCATTACAAAGTCTATCTTTGTTTCTGCGAAAACAGAATTTGGAGCATATTTAATGTTATCCAAACTTGGATATAGCACTTCGCATGGCTCTGTGCACACCGGTGACAAATTGTTCAGGTGAGAGAAGCTTTTCTTGCTTAAAACGGGTTAAAAACTATCTACGATCTACTTTAAGTCAAGAAAAGCTTAATGCTTTATCTCTTTTGTGCATAGAGTCAGAACTTATGAAAAAGATTTCATACGACGATATAATTGATGATTTTGCAAATTTAAAATCTCGCAAGAAAATAATGTAAAACTTATTTAATCTCATTGTCTGTCACCATTAACTGATTGATAACATGTTATATTTTAATAGAAATTGTTTGTATTGTTTTTAAACTGTTAAGTGCAATAAAAAATATTTAACAAAAACAATGTTTACTGACCACTCGTTATTTTGTCTGTGTTTAGATATATAGTGTAGGTATTTTTAAGTCATGCCTTTCCCCACCTTATGATTAGTACATGCTGCTGTTTTTAACCCCCGACGCAAAAAGAGGGGTGTTATAAGTTTGACGTATCTGTCTGTCTGTCTGTCTGTGACATCGTAGCACCCGAACGAATGAACCGATTTCAATTTAGTTTTTTTTTGTATTACAGGTGTTCTACGGGCGAGTGTTCTTAGACATGTTTGATGAAAATCGATTGAGCCGTTTAAAAGTTACAGAGGTTTTACGCTTTAAAGTCGGGGGTTTTTTGTTTGGCCTTTCAAATAAACTTGTTAGGTCAACATTAAACTCTTCAGTACATAGCGGGTTGCAAAAAGAATCTAGGAACTGACAGAATTAACATTTAGTTCACAATCATACTAATAACGGGATTAAACTAACGTATTGAATTTCAAAAGTCAGTAGGGGCGGCAAAAATTGAATGGCCTACTAGCGGCAAATTTGTAAATCCGCCACTGGGACTATTGGACTATTGGACTTTTGGACTTTTGGACTTTTGTAGGTACTTTGGACTTTTGGAGTTTTGGGCTTTTGACCTTTTGGACTTTCGTAGTTGGAGTTTTGGAGTTTTGGAGTTTTAGAGTTTTAGAGTTTTGGACTTTGGACTCTTGGAGCTTTGAACTTTTGAACTTTGGACTTTTGGACTTTTATACTTATGTAGTTTTGGACTTTTATACTTATGTAGTTTTGGACTTTGGAATTTTGGAGTTTTGGACTTTAGACTTTGGACTTTTGGTAATGGAGTGTTGGAGTTTTGGAATTTTGGAGTTATGGAGTTTTGTACTTTTGGACTTTTAAAATTTTAGACTTTGTAGTTTTGAACTTTTGGACTTTGGGCTATTGGACTTTTGGACTTTCGGACTTTTGGACTTTTGGGCTTTTGGACTTTTGGCCTTTTGGACCTTTGGACTTTTGGACTTTTGGACTTTTGGACTTTTGGAGTTGTGGGCTTTTGACCTATTGGAGTTTTGGAGTTTTGAAATTTTGGTGTTTTGGAGTTGTGGAGTTGTGGAGTTTTGGAGTTTTGGACTTTAGACTTCGGAGTTTTGAACTTTTGGACTTTGGGCTGTTGGACTTTTATACTTTTGAAGTTTTGGACTTTCGGAATTTTGGAGTTTTGAACTTTTCGACTTTTGGACTTTTGGACTTTTAGAATTTTAGACTTTTAGACTTTGTAGTTTTGGACTTTGGACTTTTGGACTATTGGACTTTTGGACTTTTTGACTTTTTGACTTTTTGACTGTTTGACTTTTTGACTTTTTGACTTTTTGACTTTTTGACTTTTTGACTTTTTGACTTTTTGACTTTTTGACTTTTTGACTTTTTGACTTTTTGACATTTTGACTTTGGACTTTTGGAGTTGTGGGCTTTTGACCTATTGGACTTTTGGAGTTTTGGAGTTTTGGAGTTTTGAAGTTTTGGTGTTTTGGAGTTGTGGAGTTGTGGAGTTTTGGAGTTTTGGACTTTAGACTTCGGAGTTTTGAACTTTTGGACTTTGGGCTTTTGGACTTTTATACTTTTGAAGTTTTGGACTTTTGGAATTTTGGACTTTTGGACTTTTCGACTTTTCGACTTTTCGACTTTTGGACTTTTGGACTTTTAGAATTTTAGACTTTTAGACTTTGTAGTTTTGGACTTTGGACTTTTGGACTATTGGACTTTTGGACTTTTTGACTTTTTGACTTTTTGACTTTTTGACTTTTTGACTTTTTGACTTTTTGACTTTTTGACTTATTGACTTTTTGACTTTTTGACTTTTTGACTTTGGACTTTTGAACTTTTGAACTTTGGACTTTTGGACTACTAACTCCCATATATATTTCATGATATTTCTTTCGAAAAATAAGGTCATGAAGTAGTTTCACTTCTTAGGTGTGCACAATAGTACACGCACACAACTTTTTTTTTTTAATGTACCCTTCATTTCGAGTTTGTTACTCATTTCTCATAGGTACATAAAACCACCATAAAAAAGTCACAGCAAAGCGTGGCAGGGTACCGCTAGTAATATATAAACTATGACAAACAGATGCGTAAAGAGCGATCACCCGCTTCGGCCATCTAGGAAACCGGAGTTTCGTAACTGTTTTTTATGTCCGTATGGATTGAGGAGCCACTTCCTATTTAAAAAGGAAGCTCGCACCCTTACCCTACTAAGGGAAGTAAATAATGTTGTAGGCCGAATCCTGAAATTTGTAGTAAAATATGTCTAAGTTATATCAATGTGAATGTCGCTCCTCAATCCAAACATCTGAATTGAGGAGCCACCTGAAACACGGAAAGTATTTCATGTATGTTTTTGGAAATTTTGTATCATTTAGTAGCAATTGTGTATAGTGTCTACTAAAAATCTGAGCCCAGTACTGTTTTTATTAAAGAATATACAATACTTTTAATGTGACTCCTCAATCATTGTATATGTTCGGTATCTGATAAGAAATTAATTCTGAATATTCCTTACGAATTCGCTATTAAGGGTGACCATATTTTATGAATTCAACTAGGTTGATTCATTTTTGAAATTAAACTTTTCCACAATATTCGGTACAAAGATTCTTCATAAGTTAATCCAATTTAATTTATTTTCATCTCATTTGAAAATTCTTGACGAAAGTACCTACCCTCAATAATATTTATTTAGTAACCTGACATTCATTGACGACGAAGCTCAATTGTTTGCGCACATATTTACGTAAAAATTAATTTTACATACATACATGCAATCACGACTTTATCTCCGAAGGGGTAGGCAGAGGCATAGTATACGCCCACATTTCACCTTATAGTTTTATATCCCACGTAATAGGTGGTGAGCCCATTGCCATGTTGAAATGAATAGGCGCAGGTTGCCGCGACCCGCAGATGAAATTTTTCAGGCCGCCTATAAGGCCTTCAAGTTGGCTTAACGATTGTCCTTTTACTGACAACCGGGTTTCATTTCGAGTTTTCCTTCTCTACTCAATGAATGTTTTTGCGAAAGTGTTCCCTTAGTCGCTTCTTACGACACCCTCGGGATGTATTGGAGTGGCGACATTTTGTACTCTTACCCGTTGCAGCACGGGACCCCGTCGCCACACGGGCCATTTAGGGTAAATTTAACAGATAACTAAGTCAATTTACCCCAATATCTAGACACACCGCATTTTTGCCTTTAAACCTGAATATAATTTCGGTTTTAGGAATCCAAAGTTTAGAAGATGCAATTTGTATTGTAAAGAAGAAAGAAAGAAAAGAAACTTGAACTAAATGTTTCTACGAGGTTCCGAGTAATCGAGGTACCAAAAACTATGATTTCAAGTAGCTTATGTACTTTAACCCTTTTAACCACGCAAAAATCTGTCAAAAAATGACAGCAGGGTCAATATCTTCTACTACACTAAAAATGAAAGAAGGGTTACAATCTTATACAAAAAAAATTATTTCTTACTTACCAGACCATATTTTACGATTCTGCAAACAGCAACAGGTTTATTGATTTATTGTTTATTTTCTTGTGTATAATAATAAATAATAATGCAAACACATTATTTATTACAAAAACACAAAACACTCACGCACACACACGCTTGGTACACAGGCACTCTACAAAATAAAAAATTATTACTCTACCACCACACCATATTTTACGATTCTGTAAACGGCAACAGGATTATTGATATATTGTTTTTTTCACTGTGTATAATAATAAATAATAATGCAAACATATTATTTATTATAAAAACACGAAACACACACGCACTACACAAACACTCTCCGTCCATACGCACTCCACTCTCAACTTCAACTGATCGATTTTTGTAAAAAAATATCGGACCATAGATGTCGTTTTATAAGATTCAAATGACAAGGGAATGTTCCATAGAACACATACAATCAAACCTGTTCATAGAAAAATAGAACGTAAGTACGCTAAATTTAAGTTTAAAGTCGCCTGGGGAGGTGCGGTGCAATTGCACAGCTTGGGTGTTGACGGAATGGCCGCGAAAAAATGCGCGGTGCAATTGCACCGCTTGGGGATATGGAGGTGGCTTTATAGAATTTATCCCTGCGATAGGCCACTATAAATGTCACTACCCAGCGAATGATGAGATGTTTTGTTATGACTATGAATATAATGATGACGATGAATATAAAATAATTGAATTTTCGACATAAGTTAAAGAATTAATTAAATGAATATTGATTAATTCTTTGGCTTATGTCGAAATTGACTAGGTACTAAATATCCTAAACTTATGAAGAATCTCACAGTTTAACTCATAAAACATGGTCACCCTTAATAGCTAATTCGTAAGGAATATTCAGAATTAATTTGTTTTCAGATACCGAACATATACAATGTTTATCTGTGCATATGTATTTTGTAGACATTTATACTAAATGTTAGTGTCTCTGATATTTTATTACGTTTTGATCTCAGGTAGGTACAGTCAATTATTTATTATGCAGACGTCATGATTGAGGAGCCAAATGAAATGCGTCAATTTATTAAATTCACTCAGTTCTACTACTTTGTCCATATACTACAAATTCGAACACACTTACTACTAAATGTCTTTAGAGTGGAATATAAATTGACCAATAACTTTCATGGCAATTCACGCTCTTGTGTATAGATTGAGGAGCCACATTAAAAGTATTGTATATTCTTGAATATAAACAGTACTGGGCTCAGATTTTTAGTAGACACTAAACACAATTGCTACTAAATTTCCAAAAACATACATGAAATACTTTCCGTGTTTCAGGTGGCTCCTCAATTCAGATGTTTGGATTGAGGAGCGACAATCACATTGATATAACTTTAGACATATTTTACTACAAATTTCAGGATTCGGCCTACAAAATTATTTACTTCCCTACTAAATAAGGGTGCGAGCTTCCTTTTTAAATCGGAAGTGGCTCCTAAATCCATACGGACATGTTTTTTTTAAGTACACTCGAGAGCAATGAATCCGGGTCACTTAAAGAATGTTAAAAATCTCGGAAACTAAAAATGATAGGTTATACTATATACTATACTATCTTCACGCCAAATCCCTTGCGGGGTAGGCAGAAAGAACCGAGCGCCACACGGCACGGTCCATACACACCTCACTCGCCTCTTCAACTTTCATTTTTCTTTTCATGCATGCACGTCGGTTCCTACGGCTCTTGACACCACCCTCCACTAACACATGATTAATTTGGTCGTGGTAGGTGTGTCGTGGCCTTCCCCGACTCCTACGTCCATCCACTTTCGCGTTGTATATCTGTTTTGTCATTCTTTCATCTCCCATTCGTTCCACATGCCCGAACCATCGTAGCATGCCCTTCCTTACTTTAACACCGACACTCTCTTTCAGACCAACTCTCTTTCTTACATCTTCATTCCGAACGCGATCTGCGAGCGTTACTCCGCAGATTTTGCGTAGCGCGCGCATCTCGACCGCGTTTATTCTACTTTCATGCGTTTCCTGCCATACCCAACTCTCGCTTCCATACGTTAGCGTAGGTATCAGCACCGCATTGTGTACTGCGAGCTGGGCCTTTTTACTTAAGGCCTTGGTACCTAAAAGTTTGCCTAACGCTCCATTCACACTATTTCCCGCAGTTACCCTCTTTTCTACATCAGCGGTGTACCGTCCATCCCTGCTAAATGCACATCCAAGATATACAAACTCATCCACCTGTTCCAGCACTACATCATTTACAGTTATCCTGGCATTCGTTCTGTCCTCTTCTCTTTCGAATACCATCACTTTCGTTTTAGTCGCGTTCAAATGTAAGCCTCTCATTAGACAATCATCTTTCATCGTTGTGACTAGTGACTGTAGTTCTGATGGCGATTCGGCTATGAGCACGGCATCATCTGCATACAGCAAACAGTTCACAAGTAAGTCACCCATTCGCAATCCAACATTCATCGATCTTACTCTCTTAAGACAATCGTCCAGGTACAGGACAAACAGCAGAGCCGACAGCACGCAACCCTGTCTGACGCCAATGTTGACGTCAAACCAGGGAGACAGGCTGCCGCCCACCCGCACACATGCCGTACATCCCACATATGTAGACTGCACAGCACGAAGCAGCGTACCATCAATCCCGTATCCTGGCAATATATCCCAGAGGTCCTTCCGTACAACTCTGTCAAATGCTTTCTCCATGTCCACAAAACCGCAGAAAACCTTCCGGCCTACAGCCAGCTGCTTCTCTACAATGTTGCGGAGCGAGAAAACTTGGTCCATACATCCCCTTCCATTTCGGAAACCACCCTGCGCCTCCCACAGTAATCCGTCAGATTCCACCCTCATTCTCCTTTCAATAATTTTGCCATACACTTTAGCTGCTATACTGATCAAACTGATGGCCCTATAGTTGGCGCACTCCATACGTGAGCCCTTGCCTTTATACAAGGGCACGACGATAGCACGCCTCCAGTCCATTGGGACCCTTCCAGTCTTCCAGCATAGATTGCTCAATGACCAGAAGGCGTCCCGGACGCAAGGACCACCTAATTTGATCATTTCAGCAGATATCCTATCAATTCCCGCAGACTTTCCATTTTTCAAGCTTCGTATCGACCATTCAATCTCTTCCAAAGTAATATCTCCGCTTGATGCTTGCACCGCAAGATCAGTCATCGCCTCCCTCGCAGTGCCCGCATCCGGGAGATATTCATACATTTCTCCAAAGTACTCATTCCACCGCTCTAACACCTCTAAGGGGTCCGCAAGAATGTCCCCAGCTTTACTCTTTATCTTATCCATTCTGGAAACTGACGAACAGCTCCGAGACTTCTTGACCTCCCTCCAAAAGAGTTTGGTATTCGTCTCGAAGTTCCTCGTCAACTTCTCTTCCGCAATCATATTTATTCTTTCACGCTTCTCTTTCACTAAAGCTTTGGCTTCATTCTTGCAGAGGCGGTAAATTTCTTTCTTCGTGTCTTTCATACTGTCATTCAGTTGCAAAGATGAGACATAATCCAACCACGCTTTCTTCTTTCTTGCTACGCAGGATTGAACTTCTGCATCCCACCAGGCATCACCTTTCGAATGTTCATGTCTCTTTGCACTCCCACATGCTTCTTTTGCACTATCCAATATACTTTCTTTCATAATATTCCAGCATTCATCCACATCTAAGTCGGAAAGGCTCGCGTTTGCAAGCCTTTCGCTGACTAAGCCAACATACATACTCCTTACGCTTTCATCTTCCAGTTTTTCACTCTTTATCCTTTCATAGTCTCCGAAAGGGACACGCACTCGCCAGTGCCTCCACTTCTTGAAAAGACCAACAAACCGGCTTACCACCAGGTAGTGATCAGTTTCAAGAGTGGTGCCTCTGTAGGCTCTTGTATCCCTTATAGCCTGTCGAAGACGATTGTCTATCAAAATCAGATCAATCACACTTTTTTCTTCCTTCCGTCTCCATGTATACGTGTGGATATCTTTGTGACGGAATAAACTGTTCGCCACAAGGAGGTCTCGTTCCAAGCATACGTCTAAGATTGACTTACCAGCATCATTCGCTCTCTTATCTCCATACGGACCAAGGACAGCATCGAAGCCATCTCGCTTGGTCCCCACCCATCCATTCAAATCACCACACATGATCAACTTTTCATTCCCGTCAGCCAAATCGAGGACGTCCCTAACGGATTCCCAGAACTCCGCGAGCACTTGGGGATTAGCCGAGCTGACGGGAGCATAGGCTGCGACCAAAAAAACTCTCGTGATCCCCAGTTTTATACGTACCCACAGGAGTCTTGGGCCTACCAATCCATAATCTTTCACTCCAGAGGCCAAACGGGAGGAGAGCAAGACACCCACTCCCTTACTGGCATGTTCCTCTTGGTTCACTCCGGACCACAAAGCAATTATTCCGCCAGGAAGATCGTCGATGCCGCTCCCCTTCCGCTTAGTCTCTGTGACACACAATACATCCAGGCATCGCTCTTTCATTACATCCATCAATTCATTCATCTTACCTTCCATACCACCACGCACATTCCACGTGCCTATCCGGCACTCGGCTCCTCGCATCCCGCCAGAGTTGGCGCTGCGTGAAGGGTGGCGGCCCCCTTCGCCGCGTGCGCATGCAGTCGTACCGACGGGGGCATACCGGTACGCGTCGCCTTGGGGGGACGCCCTAGCCCTGTCGGCACTCATCGGTAGTGTTTTGTTTCGCGTTTTCGCTTTCGCCGCTACTTACGGGGAGGGCCCGAGCACAGGTAACGCTCTTCGTGAAGGCACACTACTTCCCCCCCTATGAAAATGATAGGTTAATGCAATAAATTGTATTTAATAGACAATGTAATACTCCTTAAATGAAAGTAAAAAAAATATGAGTCACCATACATTTTATTAACACAAAATTATATAAAGAAAAAACTGCTGATCTCTCCTTTAAACAAAAATAGGAAACATGAAACTTTTGAACTTTATTACGATTTTCTTGAATTTTAATACTTCGTATTGCCTCCTCGTGCTTCCATTACTGCGTTTACGCGGTTTGGCATGCTGTACACCAAGTTCCTTATACGATTTTGGGGAATATTCTCCCATTCCTCTGTGAGAGCAATTTTGAGCTCACGAAGCGTGATTGGGGGAGGGTTTCGTTGTTTTACGCATCTGCCTAGCTCGTCCCAAGCATGCTCGATCGGGTTGATATCCGGGCTGCGCGCTGGCCACTCCATACGAGTAATGTTCATCTCTTGAAGGTAGTCATTCACAATCCTACCTGTATGAGGTCGGGCATTGTCATGCATAAATATAGCATCCTCACCTAAATTGACCATAAATGGACCAACGTGATCATTGAGGATTTCTTCCACATATCTTACGCTAGTTAAAGAGCCGTTTTCTATGATCACCAGCTCTGTGCGACTTTCAGAAGAAATTCCGGCCCACACAAGTACAGACCCACCACCGTAGGCTACTTTTTCTTCGATGCATGCTTGCTTGAATCTTTCCCCTGGTCTTCGATACACTCTGTGTCTTCCATCGTGCTTGTAGAGCATAAATTTTGATTCGTCGGAGAACATAACTTTTGACCAATCTTCAATACTCCAATTTACGTGGCTCTGGGCATACCTTAGTCTCGAAATACGATGCCCACGCTCCAGTTTAGGGCCGTTTGCAGGTCTAAGGGGTTTTAAGTTAGATTCAGCAAGCCGACGTCTTACTGTCCATGCACTTGGGTTACTTCCTCCGAGGCGTCGAAACTGATTGGTGAGTTCAGTTCCTGTGAGAAAGCGATTTCGAAGCATGGTGTTCACCAAGTATCGGTCTTCTCGTGCTGTGGTACACCTGGTTCTGCCCGTTCCTGGTCTGCGTAGGTTAGAACCAGTTTCTTCGTAACGTCGGAGAACTCTTTGTACTGTTGACAGCGACACACCGACAGTCCTGGCTGTATCGCGCTGACTCCGGCCGGTTTCCAGCATTGTAAGTATTCTGGTGCATTCTTCAGGCGTAAGCGACATAATTTCAGCTTGATTAATGAATATAGAGCACTATCAACATGGTTTATGTACCCACATAAATGACAGATTACAAACAAAAGCAACACCAAATGCTGTAATTTCGTAGTTCCATCTTCGAAAGTGGCCCTTTTTCAAATTTGATTTTTTTATGATATAACTTTACAATAACTAAGAAGTTTTAATACCTTCATTTAAGGAGTATTACATTGTCTATTAAATACAATTTATTGCATTAACCTAGCATTTTTAGTTTCCGAGATTTTTAGGATTCTTTAAGTGACCCGGATTCATTGCTCTCGAGTGTATTTTGCTCAGATTAAAAGAATAATATTTTGTAATACGTATACGTCTACTCCCCTTGTACTTGTCGCGTTGCTCCATAATCAAAGACAATGCACCAAAAAAATTCATTTGCTTTGAAGGGTTTTAAGTTTACAATAAATGATCAAGGCACAATAACGCTTTATTTGATAAATAAATTAAATTAAATCTTACTAGTGTTTCACAATATTAGTTTGAAAGCCTGACCTACTTCATTCCACGGTTTTCTCATTAATACAGAAATAAATATCCTTCAAACCAGTCAGATTTAAATAGTAAATGTTGTGGAACAGTAAAAGTGGTTTATTCAACATGTGAAGCAAGTTTCACCAAGTGCCATTAATCAACATCAACCTCTAGGTATCTGATTTATAGTTTATTTGCTTATTTTTTCGGCTTTTAAGGTTTTTTAAGAAACATTTCATTTATTTTCATGTAGGTACCTACACTTAATAAATAAATAAATGAATATTCACGGACATTTCACACAACTCTATCTGATCCCAATGTAAGCCAGGAATAACCTGCTTGTGTTATGGGTATCAGACCAGTGATATTAATACTTATATACTTTTAAATACATACATATTATACATAGAAACACCTAGACTTTTGAGACAAACATTGATGGGTCACACAAATATTTGTCTCCTGTGGGAATCGAACCCACGACCTCCAGCGCCGCAGGCGGTATCACTACCGACTGCGCCACAGTGGCAGACTTCGATCCACAATAGGTATAAAAACAATACAGGTATTGTTGATCGAAGCATGTACATGCTCGATCACCGATACCAATATAAACGCTCGTGGTCACATGGTCTCGGTGTTCTGTAAACAGTCACTACGGTAACTAACTTTCGCTATGGCCAGTCCTTGGATGGGTGACCACCAAGTGACTACTTTGTGACGATTATTTGCAAGCGTTTCCGTGCTTCGGCAGTTAAAATGACTGAAAATGTCGTAAGCCAAGTTGAAGGCCTTATGGGCGACTTGATAAATTTCAACAGTAAGCAGTTGCAACCTGCGCCTGTCCATTTCAACACGGCAAAGCTACCTATTACGTAGGACAAACTCTAAAAAGGTGAAATGTGGTCATTTTAATATACTTATAATACCTCTGCCTACCCATTCGTTGATAAAGGCGTGAGGCTATGATGTATGTGTAACAGACTAACAACAGATTTATCATAGCACCACTAAGCATAACACGCGCCTAATCTGAGGAAAAGTTTCTCTGTTTCGGAACGTGCATCGATTTTAATCAGAAGTTTCCCTCCCAATTTACTTCCAAGGAAACTACACAACACAAAATTACTTACAAATTGTTCAATTTGATGGCATACTAACTATATCTTCCTTTATAGAAGAGGATAAAGAAGGATGTGACAGAGATGTTTTCACTTTGAGATAATTATAGAAAGAAGATTACAGGAATCATAGTTTACGGCACATAATTCTAAGTCTATTACTAATCTACATCTCTACTTATATATTAACTAGCTGACCCTTGCAACTTCGTTTACGCCACATAAGATGTATGAAAGGACAGGTATTTTTTCAACAGACTCAAGGGAGCGTATGAAACTGCCCTGTTTGCTTAATCATAAAAGAGCTTAAAGATTAAGTCCATTCTAAAACAATCCAACACGCCAGTTTAGATTTACCCTCACATTCAAAGAAACCCTTGAATTCGAAAAGTTGAGATGCCTCTAATTTCTCAACTACGAAACTCTCAATAATGAAACTTGTGTGGAACATTGTTAAAAACATTCCCTTTCTGACACTAAAAAAATATTTGAAATCGGACCACGCGGTGAGAACTTACAGCTGAAAAACCATTTTATCTTTCATCCCCTCTCCCGCAGGAACCGCGCAAAATATCGGAATCAAAAGTATCCAAGAACCTTCCTCGGACTATAAGCTCGGAATGTACCAAGTATCATTCAAATCGGTTCAGTAGTTTCGGCGTGATACTTATTCGGGATACAGACAGACAGACAGACATGAAAATTTTAAATTACATATTCGGCTTCAGAATCGATTATAGAACGCCCTACAAATGAAATTTTCAAAATATCTTCCATGTACAGACTTTCGACCCTCAACAGTTTTATTATAAGTATAGATATAGATAGATAGATAGATGTATAGAATATGTATAGAATATATTTAGATGTACTGATTTGTATAGATGTATAGACTACAAAACCCTCAATATTGAAACTTGTGTGAGACAATCCTAAACGTATTTCTTTTATAACAATGATTTTTTTTTTAGAATCGGACTACGAATTGTGAAGTTACAACTAAAAGACCGTTTTGTCTTTCACCCCCTCTCCCAAATGAACCGCACAAAATATTGGGATTAAAAGTATCCTAGAGCCTTCCTCGGATTATAAGCTCTGATTGTACCAAGTTACATTCAAATGGATTCAGTAGTTTCGTTGTGATAATTATTCGGGATACAGACAGACAGACAGACATGAAAAATTTTAATTACATTTTTGGCTTCAGTAGGTATCGTTTAGTTAGAGTTTAGAGAATGCCCTACAATTAAAATTTCGAAATATCTTCCATGTACAGACTCTCGACCCTTTACAGTTTTATTATATTACTAGCTGGTGCCCGCGGCTTCGCTCGCGTCATCGTCGGCTCATCACATCATTTTGTATTCTACCATACATACATACATTAATATGCATAGAAACCAGTATTCATAGATCCCAACTCCAGAGCCAGGGTTAGAAACCAGAGGCCTAAACACGGCGGTCGCTTACGCAGCACCGAGGTAGTCAGATATACAGTAAAGAACCTCTGAAATCCATTACAGCATTATCATGGTAGGGTGATATTAATTTGGCGACTCAAATCAAACAATCAAAGAAACAAACACATCTTTATTCATGTAGGTTCATAGTAATACAATGAACGTCTTTATGAATGATTCTACATTTACATTTACTGCCAGATTCGCAAACCAATAGGTAGAGCCTGTGAGTAAGAATCTGACAAGAAATCTCACGGCCCTCTTTTCAAACTGCCAATAAGTACCTATAAACAAAATATAGCATGGAAAACACCCCCCCCCCCCCCCCCTCTGTTAAAATATAGTATACATACTTATGGAGTAGGGACAGGTTGTGATCACATAGTATACAATATGAAAATACGATAAAAGAAATGCACGACCAAATCAAAAATTATGAGCCAAATTGAATTCTTGCCTCACGGCGCATTAACCTAATGGCGGGTGAGCTATTTTGAGGCTTTTTTGACTCACTACAAATAATTTCCGTCCCCAGCTCGATTCTCCAAGGGTATAACAATATAGGGTACTTGGCGTCCTGTTCAACTGGTTTCTTCGAGAGTATCATTAATTTCATACACGCGCCGAATGGTGTGGCAAGTATGTGCAAATACCGGGAATGATTCTCTGCTGCTCATTATGTCCCAATGGAATAAGAGACGGGGAGATTTTAGTTAGATGGTATTCAACCACGTTTTCTTGTCCTTATCGTATAACCGTTTTCGGTTAGTTACTGGGAGACCGCCCAGTTTGGTTGGATTCATCGAAACTGTGGCCTTAAAATAACATTGCGGAGGAAGCTGCATAGATCATGACCTGCTAGCCTCTCAAAGGTTCTGCCAAAGGGACACGATCCCAAATCTTATGCGAGCTGCTTCAACTCCCTGTGGGCCAGCTGGATTTCCTCGTCCGCAACTCGTCCATCACGAGAAACCTCCAGATCAACAGGCAACACCCCCGCAAGCACAGGTAATGTTATAGTGTTGCGTGATCGGTAAGTCTTCATGAGCAATAATAATGCTGATTGCTGAGTTCTCAAAAATATACGCTTGACCACAAAGTTAGACGACCGCGGTACCATACAGCTGCAGCGTACATCAACGTAGCAACAAAGGTTCCTGAGTACAGAACTCTCAAGTGCTGCGTGTCATATTCCCCACGTAGAGGCAGACACGCTGTAGACATTCTGAAAACAGTTCCGAAGTCTTTTAACCAATAAAATCCACATGCGAGCTGTAGGACGTTGCATCGTCCCGAGTAACACCGAGCGCTTTTGCCTGTGACATAGTCGCAACCGAGGCGCCGCAGGTTCGGCATAGCATCCCTGTAGGATTTTCTTCATGTTAAAAAAACTAATATTATAAAGAGAATAGATTTATAGATTTGATTGTATGCAGGCTTCGCCACTACTGAACTCATTTGTAAACTATTTTACTGCTGGGAAGTTACACTATCCCCGGGTCACATAGGCTATATTCCCTTACTATATACCACGGGAACGGGAACTACGTGGTGGGATGGGAACTATGCGAGCGTGACTTCACGGCTTATGAGATAGGTACTGCCTGGTGATAGAGAGACGGGCAGCGGAGTCTCAGTAATAGGGTTCCGTTTTTACCCCTTTGGATGCGGAACCCTGAATGATTTTCGTCCAAATCAAGCAAAATTTTACCTATGCAAGGTAATTAAAACTTTGGTTGGAGAATCATGTTGACAGTCTTCAGTCGAATGATGAATATATAATAGCTGATAATAGTTGGTTTTATTTGAATGAACCGTACACACTTAGAGCGAGTTCGTTAATTATTCCTGAGCAGCCTGTGTCTAAGTCTACCGGTTCAACTTTTTATACTAAACTTTAATTAATCAACATGAAGACATTTACAATAACACAAAATCAATCTCTGTTGGACATCAAATAGGAATGACAATGTCAATCGGATTTAACGTTCAAAAATGTGTCACTATTAAAAGTAATTTAAATCAAAAATAATGAGTAAGTTTTTTAAGGAGTATTGATAACAATTCTGGAAAAAAATTTCCCCAAATTATCTTACATTCCCGTTTTAGCTCGTTATAGTATAATTTTTTATAAAATACGAAACACATCTTTAATCAATAATGATTTTAATGCTATAAGCCGAATTTGAAGTAGATCAGACCAAGGAATCACGTTGTCCCATACAAACTTTACCCTTCTTTTTTATACCCTTGGAGGTGGAATTTGCAAAAATGGTAAAATTACTTTCTTCAAATTGTAACAAAGAACGCTCGTGCTGAGTTTCATCACCGTACCATGAACCGTTTAGGCAATAATTGATAATAACTTTATACGACTATAGTTCTTTCATCTGCGATTCGATTTTGATGAAAAATAGCCTAAAGCCTCCCCCGAGTTGAGCTTAATCTTTTTTTGTAAACAGCAAATGAATCCGTTCAGTATCTTCGGAAATCCATACAGACAGACAGACAGACAGACAGACAGACAGAAAATAATTTTAAAAACATCATTTTTGTGCTCTATTGGTGTTTTTATACCGCCCCCGATCTTTTTTTTAATTTTATCAATTGTACAGACACACTATTTCTACTCTCTTATTATAGTATAGACTAGCTGATGCCCGCAGCTTCGCCCGCGATGGCGCTGTATTTGAAATTTTTCAGAATTTTTTTTGCTATAAACCTCACGGAGCCCGAGACCTTTCCAACTTGGAAATCGGTTCGTGCGTTCTAAAGTTATAGCGTCAGGAAGGAAAACCCGACTTATTTTTATATAATAGATTATGTATAGATATAGATTTAAAGACGAAATTAATTAACCGTCTGGTATTTGGATGACAGGGTTCTTGGAAGTGGATGCGGTTTTGTATTCTCAGATCTTAATATTAAAGCCTTCGGCGTGGACTGAATCGTTTTACAATACCCTTAACCATTAAGCTCTTTTATAATTAAGCCAATACGCCAGTATAGATTTACCCACGAATTCGATGGAACTACAAAACCCTCAACATTGAAACTCGTGTGAAACAATCCTCAAAGTACTCTCTTTATGACACTGAAAAAAATTTTGGTATCGTACCACGCATTGGGAACTTACGACGAAAAAAACATTTTCTCTTTCCTCCCCTCATCCAAATGAATCGCGCAAAATATCGGGATCAAAAGTATCCTAGAACCTTCCTCGGATCATAAGCTCGGATTGTACCAAGTTTCATTCAAATCGATTCAGTAGTTTCAGCGTGATACTTATTCGGGATACAGACAGACAGATAGACAGACAGACAGACAGACATGAAAAATTTTAATTACATTTTCGGCTTCAGTATCGTTTAGAGAACGCCCTACAATTAAAATTTTCAAAATATCTTCCATGTACAGACTTTCGACCCTCTACAGTTTTATTATACGTATAGATATTATAAAGAGGAAAGACTTGTTTTTTTGTTTGTTTGTTTGTAACGAATAGGCTCCGGAACTACTGGACCGATTTGAAAAGTTCTTACACTTTTGGGAAGTTACGCGGGTGAAACCGCGTGACGTCCGCTAGTATATTATAAAGAGGAAAAAAATGTATTTTTGTGTGTGTGTATGTTTGGATAGACTCAAACACCACTGCGCTGAGTTCAAAATTCTTTCAACATTGAAAAACTACATTCATCCTGAGTAACATAGGCTTTATTTTATTCCCACGGAAAATATTAGAACAACTATTATTACAAATACATGGAACGACCTGCCCGCACACGTGTTTCCCTCATCTTACAACCCCGGGTTCGTCAAGAGGAGTGTGAAGAGGCACATCACAGAGCCGCCAACTTGAGGACCACTGTTGAAAGTCTTACGGACTGTAAGACTGGCCCCCAATCACTAAATGCGCCACGGCTTACTATCATGCTGAAGGCGACGGCGACGTCAATTTGGCGAGCTGAATATAATAAAAAAAAAACACTGCCCGAAATATTTCACACCCTCCAGTTTCCATCCTAGGAGATTGCCTTGCGTGATAAGGCCGCCAATTGTTATACCAACAAGTTTCTACTCTTTACATATTTCCTGGTTTGCAATCTTTTTTATTTGAATTTGAACAAAAAATAAGTAATTATATTTTACCAGAAATCAACAAAAGTTTACATACCTGTCTTGTGAGCATATTTTCCCGTGAGGAAGGCTGTACGGGAAGGTGTACATATGGGGTGACTGTAATATCGGCCAAAAGCGACGCCAGTTAAAGCCAACATGTCGATGTTCGGTGTCGGGATTTGGTCGGAGCCGTGAAAACTGACGTCGTTCCATCCCTACAATAAAAAGGAAGCACGTCACTAATAAAAACAAACGGAAGTACTTTAGCAAGTTTATGGTTTCTTGTATGGAAAATAAAAAGTATAGATTAGACGGAGATTGTGATTCTGGGGGACTTCAACGGTCATCATGTTGACTGGTTGGGCTCCCGGATGACCAACTTTGCGGGGAACGCTGCACACGAATTTGCCCTGACCTATGGGTTCTCCCAACTGGTTAAATCCCATACGAGGATACCAGATAAGGAGAACGAGCATAGTGCATTGCTGGACAACGCGTCCGGCTGGATACAACGTCTCAGTGGATGCTCCGCTCGGATCGTCGGACCACTGTATCATTCGGGCGCATGTGCCTCTCGGCCACTCGGCCCAAGGAGTGGCGACATGTGTGGCACTATAAGTCAGCAGACTGGGATGGACTGCGGGAGTTCTTCGCGTCGTACCCGTAGAGGCGGCTTTGTTTTGCCTCAGACGATCTGGATTCCTGCGCTGCAGCAGTCGCTGAGGGGATCTTGGAGGGCATGGAGTGCTATATTCCCAACCACTGGATCCCTGTAGGAGCAAAAAAGCGACCGTGGTTCAATCGGCTCTGCAGAGAAGCTTTGATGCTGAAAGAATCTGCCTACAGAGCCTGGACCACGGCTCGTGCAAATTCAGATCCTAACATCTCTGAGGTGAAACGCAAATTAAATGCCGCCTCGAGGGCCAGCAAAAGAGCAATTGTCAGGGCTAAATTCGATTTCGTCGGCAGAATTGGTGAGCGGCTAGCAGGGTACCCTTCAGGGAGTCGTGAATTCTGGTCGCTTGCCAAAGCTGCCGAGGGAAACTTCTGTCAGTCAGGTTTACCACCTTTGCTTAAACCCGACGGTGGTCTGGCCCAGAGTGCCAGGGAGAAGGCCGACCTTTTGGGTTCTCTCTTTGCCTCTAACTCGACCATGAGCGACGGGGGTGCTGTGCCGCCGGACGTTCCGTGGTGTGGAACTTCCATGCCGTAAGTTAAACTTACGCAGCGGGACGTCCGACGGGAGCTTCGTTCTCTGGACGTTCATAAGTCGAGTGGGCCAGACGGTATACCCGCGGTAGTACTTAAGCAGTGTGGTCCAGAGTTGTGTCCGGTACTTACCCGTCTTTTCTCGCTTTCTTATTCCATGCGACAAGTCCCAGCGTCGTGGAAGATCGCGTATGTGCATCCTGTGCCCAAGAAGGGTGATAGGACCGACCCGGCCAATTACAGGCCTATAGCCGTCACCTCACTATTGTCTAAGGTGATGGAGCGTGTAATTAATACACAGCTCCTGAGGTACCTTGAGGAAAACGACCTGCTCAGTGACCGGCAGTACGGTTTTCGTCACGGTCGCTCGACGGGCGATCTTCTCGTGTCCCTCACACACCGATGGGCGACGGCTCTAGCAGTGAGCCTCGACATTTCTAAAGCCTTTGACCGGGTCTGGCACCGTGGTCTTCTTAAAAAATTGCCCTCCTACGGACTGACCGAGAGATTATGCGGATGGGTGTCCAGCTTTTTGGCCGATAGAAGCATCAGGGCTGTTGTCGACGGCAGCTGTTCAGACTGCATGGCCATAAACGCTGGAGTACCGCAAGGCTCAGTGTAGTCCCCTACCCTGTTTCTGCTGCATATCAATGACATGTTGTCTATTGACGGCATTCATTGTTATGCGGACGACAGTACAGGGGACACTTGTTACACAGGCCGCCCCGGTATCTCTCGGGACGCAGTGGAAGAAAGTCGTGAACAGTTTGTGTCTGAAATCGAGGCTACTCTTACTAGAGTGTCCGATTGGGGTAGACAAAACCTTGTCCAGTTCAATCCCTCCAAGACACAGGCGTGTTTCTTCACCGCTAAGAAAGCCCCAATTACTGTAGCGCCACAATTCCAGGGCACATCTCTTTCCATCTCTAAAAGTATAGGGATCCTTTGTGTTGACATTTCCAGTGACGTTCAGTTCCGCAGTCATTTGGAGGACAAGGCCAGGCTGGCGTCCAAGAAGCTCGGTGTGCTCAACAGGGCGCGGCGGTACTTTACTGCGGCGCAAACACTGCTTCTCTATAAGTCGCAAGTGCGGCCACACATGGAGTACTGCTGTCACCTCTGGGCGGGGGCACCTGAATATCAGCTTCACCCATTTGACTCGGTGCAGAGGCGAGCTGTGAGAGTTGGCAATGATCCTATACTGACAGGTGGTGTGGAACCTCTTCGCGACAGGAGAGACTATGCCTCCTTATGCGTGTTCTACCGCCTGTACAATGGTATGTGCTCTGAGGAATTGTTTGACATGATGCCCACGGCTACCTTCTATCATCGCACCGCTCGCCATAGACAGGGATTTCATCCTCACACCCTACGTCCGGAGCGTTTGAGCACGGTTAGATCCGGTAAGGGTTTTCTTCCGCGCACGCTTAGGTTGTGGAATGATCTTCCTGCCTCGGTTTTCCCAAACGCCTACTGTATGGGGTTCTTCAAAAGGGGTCTAAGAAGGTTTTTACAGGGTCGGCAGCGCGAGTGTAGCGCCTCTGGTGTTGCAAACGTTCATAGGCTGCGGTGACCACCGGTCCTTCTGGTGGGCCGTGTGCTTGTCTGCCACCTTAGTGGTATAAAAAAAAAAAAAAATAGTGAGTACTTTTTGAAGATGTAATGAATCGCTCGTGGCCCCGCGGACTCAGTGTTCTGTAAACGATCACTGTAGTAAGCAAAACTTACTATGGCGGATTATGGATGGGTCACCACCACGTGACCACTTTGTGACATTTATTTGCGATCGTTTCCGTGCTTCAGAAGGAACGTTAAGCTGTACGTCCCGGTTTCCAGTAAAATGGCAGTCGTAAAGTCAAGTTGAAGAGCTATATGGGCGGTTTGAAAATTTTCAACAGCGGGCAGTCACGACCTGCGCCTGTCCATATGAACACGGCAATACGGCTCACCACCTATAACGTGGAACAAAATCTAAAAAAAGGTGGAATGCGGTCATGTAATATGCCTCTGCCTACCCCTTCGGGGATAAAAGGCGTGATCATAATATGTATGTATGTTTTGAAGATTTTTCGTCAATGATACATTTGAGTTTAACTCCCTTTGCCTATTTCTTACTGTTTGGGGCCATGTCTGTTTTTAACTAGGTTTCATTTCGAGTTTTTCTTCTTTCGGTAATGGATCGTTTTGCGAAAGTGTTCCCTTAGTCGCCTCTTACGATACCCTCGAGATGAATTGGGGTGGCGACATTTTGTACTCTTTCCCGTCGCCACACGGGAGCAATAGATTTTAGAGGGACAGCAAGTTCTCTAAAGGAGTCGTGAACCGTTTGTATGCAATGAAGCATTCCAATTACCTAATGAATGTTTGGTTCTAGTACCTACTTATTTAATAAACTCGTTTTTCTAAACTAATATCACAAAGATGAAAGATTTTAATGTTTGTTTGTTTGCGTTGAATAGGTTCCGAAAGTACTGAACCGACATAGGCTTTATTTAATTCCCGTATTCCCATGGGAAAAGGAACTACGCGGGTGAAACCGCGTTAGAATAGCTACAAATGTATGTTCTGTTTAAAGAAAATAGATAAGAAAAAGAGTTAAAACTTACCAAATCGTCAGCCATTATAAATACAACGTTTCTTTTATTATTAGAACACGTTGCTGTCACCACTGATATGCAAAACAACCAATAAATGGTATTAAACAGCGCCATTCTGAAAACAATAGTTATAAAAGAGATTATAGAAATAGATGCCAACCCAACCATTAAGTTAACGATAACCTCGTCACAATTTGCAAAAAGCTAAGTATATTTATGATGATGGATATTCATTGTGTCGATTCTTTTCCTCCTTCTGACCATACTTATCAACTTATATCAGACTGACCTTGTGGTCTTATGGTTTGTGTGCCTGAGTATGGATTCGGAGGTCGTGGGCTCGATTCCCACCCAGGACCAATTTCTTTGTATGATGAGCACATTTATTCTTCTGTGTCTGGGTGTAATTTATCTATAAAATTTATGTACATTTAAAAATATATACCCAAGTAGATATGTTTATCAGTCGTTTAGATCCCATAGAACACAAGCATATATTAGCTTATTTTGCTAGATGATGTTGTGTGAGAATGTCCGCTAATATTTATTTATTTTTATATTACTCTAGTCTCTTCTGTTAGTATATCTCAACTAGAGAATATGGATATTCATAAGTACCTACTTATCATGGTTTGGTCAGAGGTAATCCTTGGACAGATATGAATATTAGCTAGTGACTAAAACTGTACAGCCCACTTACCTTGCTATGACTTGTATTTTAATGTATAATTAATTAATTTAGTACACAAAACATTGTGTCCAAATGAGAAGGAAAACTCTACTTAAAATTTCTAATCAAATTGGTTAAGGTTTTGTTGCAAGTTTTCCTTCTCTTACCACGTTTTTTCTTTTTGTTGACGTGGTGTCATCCCAGCCACGGCGGCAGCTAGGATAGTGTGTGGGGCTTTCAGCCTCGAAAAGAGACGGTCCTACCCACTAAACACCGGCGTTCCTCCTCGCCCTCACTCGCCCGAGTCGAAGGATATTCAAGAAGATTATATTCACGAAGAATCAGCTGGCGGCGTCCCGTAGGCCCAGGGTTTTCCTCGTAGGACCCAGATTGACGATTTCATGGAATTCCCTAACTGAAGGAGGTGTGAGTCCAACAATGGACGTAATCAAAACTCCTGGTAAAAAGGCAATATTTTATATGGCAATTGTAAATTGTTTCACATACCTGTAGGGATTAAAGCATCTTCTTTCGATCATATTGAGACGGTGACAAACATTCGCACACACTTGTAACTTACTTTAACTATAAACCATGTGTTTCACTAAAACTTGTATAACACGAGTGACTTGCTAAACGAGTTAATTACAATTCGTAGTTGATAAGTCTGTTACAGAGAACTGCACGTAAACATCTGACTTACAAGAAAGAAAAAGCAATACGGCATATAAATAGGTTTAAGGGAGTTGCCATTCCGCACTAGCCATTAATCTATAGTAAGATACCTATTTATATCAGAATCAATGTCAAAAACCATGTGATTTTGGTTGGTTGATATACATAGTAGACGACACGTTTTTCTATTAAAGATTTACTTCTCATTACAAGGCGAGCAAACTCACAATATTAATCCAATATTGCTAAAATAGCTTTGCAACAATGATAAGTCTGAAAACTAGGATAACTATCTACCAGTTACGCAGACGGAACGGAGCAGACAACTGGTGGAAAAGGGTCTCAGCCACAGCGAATGGTAATGAAATAAGAATAGAAATTTTCACTATTATATACTTCCAATTCCAATGCACACATTTACAACCACATGGTGATTTGCTAAGCAGTTATTCGCGTTCGTTTTAGTTGAAAACTGGAGCACGCTGGCCTCCGTCAACGAATTTATGTGAATGAATGGATGGAAATCATCAAAAAGTAGCAATACACTTCTTGCAACGCTTACGTAAATGATAAAACAAATGCCGTAGGCTTTACTGCTGACATCCCAAACATTAGAGTCCATTATGTAATAAATATGTCTCTCACATATTATGTAATAATTTTGAAATAAGGTTTGCTTGCCTTGAATTTGGTTGCATCATTACGTTATCATAAGTAGCCCTAAGTGCAAGAATGAAGTGTACTGCGTGACTGACGTAAACGTAAACAACGCTCACTATTTTAGTAGACTTGTCTTGTAGGTACATTCGATTTTCACAGCTTGCAGGCGAGAAGTGGAAATCAGGAATCGCCCATAAAAGTTCGGCGCTAAAGTGAACTGAGTGAAGAAAAGAGTTGCCATATTGGTTGTTATTCTGTCAGCGCTTCCATACCTCATTCCATACTGCCATCTAAGACAAGTGGAAAGGTAGTAGCTCACACCTTTTTAATGAAGGTATCATCCGGTATCTACAATGCATCGTACGGCCACATGTTGTTGTTACATTTAAACAATTCTTAAGAAACTGTGTCGTTTAATTCCGTAAAAAATCATTTTTCTTAATTTTTCCACCTACCTACTTGGTAAAAAGTCATAGTGAAATTGCCAAATTAAGGACCTATTATAGCGGGAAAGAAGATAAAATATTTTAAATTTAAAGTTTTAGGGTGTTATTAGACCCATCGATCGACGTCGATCGATGGCAGAATGGTTTAGTCGACGTCGATCGATAATTTCTACCACACCAATCAATCGATCGTCGATTGACGGCATCGATCGATGGCAGAATGATTTAGTCGACGTCGATCGATAATTTCTAAATATCAATCGATCGATCGATGGCAGAATGGTTTAGTCGACGTCGATCGATTGTTTCTATCACATCAATCGATCGATCGATGGCAGAATGGTTTAGTTAAGACGTTGATTGACGCTGTCGATCGACGATTGATCGATTGGTCTAATAACACAAAACGATCAACGTCGACTGATGTCATCAACCGGGAATCGATCGATTCGTTGGTCGAACAGTATCCGTCGATCAATTAAAGCTATTACACCAGTCGATCGACATCGATCGACGTTGATCGATGCTGTCGATCGACGATCGATCGATTGGTCTAATAACACCCTTAGAGAACTACATACGGAAAGAAAATATAAATATTATATACGTCGGAACTCTATAAACATCTAAGAGTTACCAAAATGCACGTCTTGGCAAAATCAAGAGACAAAATCGTTCAAACTCTTCCAAAGGATAAAAATATAGCAGAACTTGAGTCACGCCTCCAATTCCACAAGAAATTCATGGTGGGTTCGCAGACTGGTCGAGCGGGGTTGGGTAGTATTCGGAGACAAACAGATAAAGACATTACAAAATATTTTCTGGAGCAGGATGAGAGCGATGCCTATAAGGTGCACGCGATGAACCTGGAGATGCAGAATGAATGGCTTACTCTGGGCGAATTTTGTATTCCCATGGCCTTGCAGTGGCGTACCTTATTGTACGACTGGTCGCCGGCTTTGCTTAAGTTCTACCTGAACGCGTTTCAATTGACCCTCCCCGACCCAAGTAATCTGGTCAGGTGGGGGAAAGCCACAGATAAAACATGTAATACATGTGGAGAAGCGATTGGAACTGCTAGGCACCTGCTGGTAGGTTGTAGAACGTTACTAGACCGGGGTCATTACTCACGCCGACACGATAGGGTATTGGAAATCATACGTGAGGCTGTCAGTTTGGCGGTAGCGAGAGCGAAAAAGGGATTAACCACAAACAAAAGAAATGACATTGCGTTTGTAAAGGAAGGCTGTTCAAAGAAAGTACCTCAAAAGCCATACTCAATTTTGATGGCTGCCGCCGATTGGACTATACTCTCAGACACGTATGAAAAACACTACAAAATCCCGGAGGATGTATGTGCCTCGTCATCCAGACCCGACATATTCCTGTTTTCGAGGATACACAGGCGTGCGGTGCTCGTGAAGCTGACGGTGCCGTGGGAGACCAACATACCGAAGGACCACGCCATGAAGACAAATAAATACTTTGACTTGACCAATGAGTTAACCAGAAATGGCTATGTGGTTAAACTCTATGCCGTAGAAGTAGGAGCAAGGGGAATTCCAGCTAAATCCCTGTATAATTTATTTAAGGACCTTGGATTGCCAAGAGCTTCAGTAAGCTCTTTACTAAAACGAGTATCCAAAGCGGCATTGATAGGATCTTACCAAATCTGGTTGGGCAGGGGGGGGGAACATTGTTGACGGTGGAAGGTGATCGTTTATGCGCATAGTAAGGTGGCCACCCTAAACCTACTCGAATGGGTCGCAAGTCCCAGACGCCGTCGGGGTGTTCCCCCCTGTGCCACGCTATGGACCCGGCGCCCGCACGGAGAATCCATGGAATGCTAAGAATACGGTCTCTATTTAATCATTCAAGAGTTTCATTATTCCGCCTCAAAAACACTACTTATAATGGAACCGGTGGTTTCACCCTTGTAAGTATTGATAGGTTTTAAAATTTAAGATAAATGTTGAATAAGCCGGGCTGAGTGTCTCAGTCTGTAGCATTTTCAAGCCTCTGTAAGAGTCACAACAATTTTGACATAATTTGTCAAAATTGTTGTGACTCTACAGAGGCTTGAAAATGCTGCAAGGAATACAAAGCATAGCTTTTTATAAATCCTAATCTGTAAGTAAGGACACAGTTTTTGTCAATAATTCGCCCCATACAGAAGATTGTAGTGGAGGTTCGGAGTTTGTAAAATATGTAATAAGTAGATATTATTGCGTTTTATGAAAATACTATCTCCCGCAACTCCGTTTACGACTTTACGTGACATAAGAGCGAGAAAAAGTTATGTAAGGAGAAGTATTTCTTCATCAGACTCATAGGACCGAGTGAAACTGCTCCTATGAGTATGATGCATTCGACGTGGACTGAATTATTTTACAATACCCTTAATCATTAAGCTTTTTATGATTGAGCAAACACGTCAGTTTAAAATGGCGCTTACATTCAAAGGAATCCCTAGGTTTAGCGAATGTAGAGATGTCTCTAATTTCTGAACTACAAAACCCTTAGTATTGAATCTTTTGAGAAACTATCCTTAAAGTACTCCCTTTCTAACACTAAAATATTTTGAAATCGGACCACACTTTAAGAAATCAAAATTGAAAAACCATTTTGTTATTCATCCCCTCTCCCAAAGGAATCGCCCAAAAATAACCGACCCCAAGTACCCTAGAACCTTTCTGGGATCATATGCTCAAATTGTGTCAAGTACAATTCAAATTTATTCAGTAGTTTCGGCTTGATACTTATTTGGGATACAGACGGACAGACTTTTTCGACTTCATTAGAGAACAGTTAACATTTACAAAATATCTTCCATTTACAGATTTTCGATACTCTACAGTTTTAATATAGATTTAATAATACCTACATTGTCACAAAATGTGACATGCCCGGACAAATGGGATTCAGCACACCCAAAAACATTAGGATTACACAAAAAATTCAAAACAGCTTTCACTTCTTCTATTTTTTGTAGACTTGTAGTGATAACATTATGAACATGATCACCTTGACAGACTTAAGTAAACAAAAACAACACCGAATTTGCATTTATATTATAAAACGTAAAAAAAGAACTAAAAATGTGAAAAAAATATCAGTCTCGAGCAGGAGTCAAACCTGCGTCTTCTGGCGTTCTGGGCCAGACGCCCTTACCACTGGAACACCGAGAAACTACTCTCAACCGATTAATTCTTTCACAAGTATAAGGATTATAAACATCTTGAGGCAAATATAGCTGAGGAGAGTAAGAAAGTACAACAAGTCCTGATGAGTCTTACATTCTGTATAGTCACAAGATTCCGGTATTTGGTCTACTACCTCATGCAACAACAAAGCCAGCTTCCTACCCAGGTGTCGGTCGTGGTGTCGGATCGTTAAGTTTCTGGTTTTGTCTAGGTACAGTGTCAACCACTTAGTCTGCACATCGGTTGGTCTGTGTAGTTGGTTAGAGTGGAAAGACAGAAATTCATCGTCCATTGAGTCACCGCCACTTCCCATTCTTGAATAATGGATGCGCCAGTACCGACGCATACATATTTTTTAGTTTATGTATTTAATGGTATTTATTATAATTATTATATGTCAACACTCACGCACTAAACGCATCTTACTTTTATGTATTGTCTATGGCAACACTATCCCGCCCGCTTCCTACATTCACATTCCGCCATAGCTATTGGAAGATACGCACGCACCCGTCTCTTAACGCTCCGCTCCGCTATCGGCCGCTGTGATTACCCATCATATCGCGCTACATCGCTTATCATCAGCCACAGTCTCGAGAGTTACGGTTATAACTCCTGTGTGCATATTTCGCGGTCGTGAATCAAGACCCCGAACGCAAAGCTGGGAGCAGCGCCTACCTACCAACAAGAGTTCAAGGTAAGTGCATTTCCAAGTGTGGTCCTTCGAGCCGGATATTCCATCTAACGCATTCTTTCTACTAATAATATTAATTACCTCTTTTCCTATTAAATTCACGCATACGCATATATATATTTAGTATATTACTCATAAATACTTAACGCAAATATTATATTTAACGCCACCCGCACGCATTAGAAAAGTTAATTATCTTTTCACACCGCATATTTTATATTACTCATAAGTACTCATATTCTATAACGCATTTACGCTATTTATCATAATCATATTTACCTATATATAATCAACCCGCTGGCAGGTAGCGCCCCCCGAAATTATCGCTACCCAGGACTTGGACCATCCTGGCCATGTTAGTCCGGTTGTCCGATTCTAGGCAATCATTTTGATATTTTTTGGTAATTAGGAGTTTTGGCATAAAGTAAAACGGACAATCCAAAATTAACAATTTTCTCAACCGTCATAAATTTAACGTAGTTTTCCCCAATTTCATTACAATTTCATATTATCTTTCGAATTGTAATCGTAGATAAAACTCATATTTATACGTTAATTTTATACCCACATATATTTATTTTATTGTGACGGTACTGGGCAACGCAGCCGATACATAACGGTATTCAAACGATTAACAGCTGATTGTTACGCAGACTCCATATTGGGTTTGTTCTCTGAATACTTTACCGCAAACAGCTGATTTAAGCTAACAGCTGATCGTTGTTCGAATTTTATACTTTTTCGCTGAATATTTCTATTACCTACCCACTTATATACATACTCGTATCTCGTATCAATTATATTATCATGGCTTCTAAAGACAAATCCCATAGTAAAAGTTCAGACGAAAGTCAGGTCATGATAAATTTTTTAGAATACAAAAAACAAAGTTTGTTTCACATAGTTCAAGAAGTGTACAACTTAAGTCTCAAGGTTACCGATGAAACAGTACGCATGATGTTTCTCGCTCGGGTTCAATCTATCGATAAAACCCGATCGGATTACATCGAAACTATCGATAAATTGTTAATTGAACAATTAAAAGATAATCCGCAGGTACAGCCGAGTTATAGTGTTTTTAATACATTTGATGAATTATACTGTTTCATAAAGCAAACGGAAACTACTCTGAGACAAGAACTCGACGATAAAAAGAAAAGTGATAATTTTAATATCAAATTACCCCCACTTAAACTCACAGGTTTCGATGGTACTTATGGTAAGTGGCCTATATTTTATGAAAATTTCTGTAGTGTGATACATACGAATACTCGTCTCACCAACGCCGAAAAGGTTCAATATTTGATAGGTTGCCTTTCGGGTAAGGCACTTACTGTTTGTTCAGGCATAGCTGCTACCGCACAAAATTACGATGTTATTTGGCAAGCCCTTCTGGCTAAATACCACGATACCAGGGTTCAGGCGTCGTGCTATTTAGAACAAATGTTACACCAGAAGCCAGGGCAATCGGCTGATCAGATCTTGGAGAACTTTTGTTCAGCTGAAGCAGCTCTGCAGCGTCTACCTATCACAAATTTATCAGATTTCATAATAACTCATTTAGCATTAAGCAAGTTTGATAAACCTATGCTTGAATTGTTTGAACAATCTCATAGACATTTGAGTGTACCTACATATAGTGACGTCAAAACATTTTTGACAGAACAAAGCAAACTCCAAACGCTCCGCTCACCATCACATTCCCAAAAAGGTGATTATCGCGCTCAGCGGAGTTCAACCGCCTCTCATTTAAATAAACCTAAGTCATTTTTTACGCAAACCCGCCCTACTAATTTGAAATCAGTCGATACTTCTAACATAAAAAATTGTATCGTATGTAACAATAATTCCGCTCACCCTTTGTTCAAATGTCAACATTTTATTCAAGAGACTGTTGAAACGCGAAATGAAATAGTTCGTAAACATTCCTTTTGTGTTAATTGTTTAGGTTTTCATCACGTGAGTGCTTGCAGATCTGTTAATAGGTGTTCGATTTGCAATCGGTCTCATCATAGTTTACTGTGTTATAAAAATAATTTGAACGCATCAAATTCAACAAGAAATCATGCTGCCGGCAACGCATCGAGGCAGGCAAACGCGTCTACTGCGCCGTCCGAGCATTCCATGTCGACTCATGCGTCATCGGCAGATGATCCGTCCCGCTCGCACTCGCGGGAGGCGCGGTCACATAGTGGCAATATCGCGTCGTTATCGGCTGTGATCCCTCCGCCGCGTAATTCAAGCAGCGCGACCACGGTTTTGTTGCCGACTGCTTGTCTATATGCAAATTATAAATCGGATCGTATACGTTTGTTTTTGGACTCAGGGTCTATGAGTAACTTTATTACGAAGTCTTGTTGTGAGCGTTTGCACTTAACCATACTTAACGCTCCTTCTGTCATTAAAGGCATAGGTCAACTTGAAAGCCAATCTTATGGAATTACGCATTTCAAAATATATTCGCGATTTGATGCCCGCTGTTCTTATTCGGTTAGTGCACGGGTTATAGACACTATTACAGATTTTTTGCCTAACGTGGAAATTGATACAGCGGAATTAACCCATTTACAAAATTTACCTATGGCTGACGAACGATACTATACTCCGGGTGGTATAGATTGTTTGTTAGGTAATGAACTCTTCCCCATGATTTTAGGGTCGCAAAAAATTACATCCCCAACCTCATCAGTAATCGCGATAGAAACCACGCTCGGATACGTCGCAATGGGAAAGGCGCATGTTTTACCTTATTCGCTAGTGGCAAACAAGCATCCCCGCGATCGCATGTCTCATTCCTCCGTGTCCGACAAGGCCTTCTTATGTCACACTCAAGATGTGTCTCTCGAACAATTAACGCAACGCTTTTGGGAGATAGAACAGGTGCCAGATAAGAAGCACATTAGCACGGACGACGCAGCATGTGAAAAGCTGTTCTCGTCTACGTACTCACGCGACGATACCGGTAGATATACGGTTAGTCTTCCCTTTAAATACCCTCCCAGTGAGCTAGGGCATTCGTACACAATCGCCAAACGCAGGTTTTTAAATTTAGAAAAAAAGTTAGACGCTTCTAACTTACGCAACGATTATAATGCCATTATTCAAACATATATTGATCAAGGTTATCTCACTAAAGTGTCAAATAGCTTTCTAGACTCTCAAGTTTATTATATGCCGCATCGGGCCGTTTATCGCCCTGACAAAGAAACCTCTAAAACGCGTGTGGTCTTAGACGCTGGGTGTAAAACCACGTCAGGTAAATCGCTTAACGATTTGCTTTATACGGGACCAATATTACAGAACAATATCTTTCATTTGCTTCTCAATTTGCGTATGTACCCGGTTGCTGTAACCGCGGACATAGAAAAAATGTATTTTCAAGTGAAACTTACTCAAGATCATCATACATATCAAAGAATATTATTTAGGTTCGATTCCAATTCTCCTATTGAAAGCTATCATTTCAACCGCGTTTGTTTTGGCGTCTCCAGCTCACCCTTCCTGGCAATGCGAGTCGTAAACCAGCTCGCGTCAGACTGTCGCGCTTTATATCCTCTGGCGGCTTACGAAGCTGACAATCACATGTATGTTGACGACTACGTTAGTTCCATAGAGAGTGTAGATTTAGCTGAAGACACCTATAGGGAAATGGTCGCTATGTTTAAATCTGGAGGTTTTAACTTAACTAAGTGGATCTCTAATGACAATACCCTATTGTCACGTATCCCGTCAATTCATAAGAGCTGTCTCGCTGTCAAGTTTGATGAGGATCCTCATGTTGACACTAAGATCGTGGGTATGCAATGGCAACCTAACGATGACACCTTTAACTTTAAAATAGTGATCGACATGCCTTTAACATGCACTAAACGCTCGATCCTTTCCGTAACCGCGCGCTTGTTCGATCCGCTTGGAATCATCAGTCCAGTGGTCGCATACATGAAGTTGCTTATACAAGAATGTTGGAAATTACAACTGGACTGGGACGAGACGGTCCCGGGTTGCATTCTGTCTAAATGGAAACACTTTCATAGGGAGTTGTCGCGTTTATCTGAAATAAAAATACCGAGACATATAGGTTTAACATCCGCTCGTCGAATTACTCTAATAGGCTTCTCGGATGCCAGCCAGCAATGTTATGGTGCTGTTATCTATGTACGAATAGAAACGGCTGAGAACGGAAACGCTCTTAATGTGAATCTACTGACCGCTAAATCCAAAGTGTCAGATTCTAATAAAACGCTAGCGCGTTTAGAACTCTGCGCGGCGGTCTTACTCGCAAAATTAATTAATTCTGTGCGCACTGTTTTTAATAAGCGGTGTCAAATAAACAATATATTCGCATTCTCTGATTCTACGGTAACCCTTACCTGGATTCACTCTCCCGCTCATAAGTTTCAAACTTTTGTAGCTAATCGCATCGCTCAGGTAAATGAATATCTGCCTGCTTCCCATTGGTATCACGTTCGTGGGGTTGAAAATCCCGCCGATATAGTCTCGCGCCCTGTGACACCTAAAGGGTTAATAAATAACTATCTTTGGTTTCACGGGCCGAAATGGCTGTCCGCACCTATAAATGCATGGCCTGTGAAGGAATATAAAATCAATCATAACGAGAAGACAGAATTACCGGAAATTAAAATAGCTTCTCTCCATGCACATACCATACCTGTCTCCGATCACGTTCACATGATAGACGAACTTGCCGAGCGTTGCTCGAGTTGGGTAAAATTTATTCGTTCACTGGTTTATGTATTACGTTTCACAAGGATTCTCAAATCCCGCGGTATACTTTCTGTATACGATTTAGAATACGCAGAATATTATGCGGTCCGCTTCGATCAGTCTAAGTATTTTCAGGTAGAATTACAAGCACTTAAGGCTACTAAAATTTGTCCAAATCAGGCTATTTTAAAACTCAACCCTTTTCTTGACGAACAAGGGTTAATTAGAGTAGGTGGTCGACTTACTCATTCTCAACTAAATTACAATACAAAATATCCAATACTGCTATCACCTAAAGGACGTATAGTGTCGCTCTTAGTAGACCACTATCACACCGACAATTTACACACCGGTCCTGGACTAGTGTTAGCATTGACTCGCCAAAAGTATTGGATTCTTTCTGCACGAAATTTGATTCGCCAACGAGTACATAAATGTAATTTATGTTTTAAAGCTAGGCCTCGTTCTACAACTCCACCTATGGGTGATCTTCCATCCATTAGAGTTTCACAAGTAAAGTCGTTTGTGCATACCGCAGTTGATTACGCGGGACCCTTTTACGTAACTCACATAAGGCGTCGTGGAGTAAAAAGTCATAAAGCGTATATTTGCTTGTTCGTCTGTCTCACAACAAAGGCGCTCCATTTAGAGTTAGTAAGTGATCTTAGTACAGATTTATTTCTCGCTGCCTTTAAACGTTTTATCTCACGCAGGGGTCCTGTTTCAGTGTTGTACAGCGATGGAGGCACTAGTTTCATAGGTGCGAAACGAAAATTGAACGAAATTTACACGCTTATACAGTCCACTAATTATAAAAATGATCTGAATAAATATCTAACTCAACATAAGATTCAGTTTCAGCACAGCCCACCTTTCGGGCCCAATTTTAATTCGTTGCCTGAAATTAATGTCAAATGTGTTAAGTCTCATTTATTTAAAGCTATCGGGAGTCAAATACTCACCTATGAAGAATTCAGTACAATATTGGTGCAAATTGAAGGCATTTTGAATAGCCGTCCGATTTGCATACTTTCTTCGGATCCATCGGATCCAACCCCCCTAACGCCTAATCATTTTCTTAATGTTACTCCGCTTAAATATTTACCCGCTGAACACATTGAACCCCTATTACCAGATAACAGACTCACCCGCTATCAATTATTAAATAGAATTGTTCAAAGTTACTGGACACGTTGGAGCAAAGAATATCTTACCTCTCTCCAACTTAGACATAAGTGGAATATGCCGTCCAAACCTGTGACGATAGGAACTGTAGTTGTTGTTAAGGATGACAATACGCATCCTTTATCGTGGCCACTCGCGGTTGTATCAGAGGTGTTTCCCGGGAAGGATGGTGTAATTAGAGTCGTCAGAATTAAGACTTCTTCTGGTGAATACATTCGTCCTGTAACTCGGCTTTGCCCGTTACCCACGCAATAACTCCTACGCTTTTGAATTATTTTTTAGTTCATAAGTTTTCATTCCTTTTATTTTTTTATTTTGTTTATTCAATGTAGAGGAAGAATCCTCTAAGCCCCCCGAAGTTGGATGCGCCAGTACCGACGCATACATATTTTTTAGTTTATGTATTTAATGGTATTTATTATAATTATTATATGTCAACACTCACGCACTAAACGCATCTTACTTTTATGTATTGTCTATGGCAACACTATCCCGCCCGCTTCCTACATTCACATTCCGCCATAGCTATTGGAAGATACGCACGCACCCGTCTCTTAACGCTCCGCTCCGCTATCGGCCGCTGTGATTACCCATCATATCGCGCTACATCGCTTATCATCAGCCACAGTCTCGAGAGTTACGGTTATAACTCCTGTGTGCATATTTCGCGGTCGTGAATCAAGACCCCGAACGCAAAGCTGGGAGCAGCGCCTACCTACCAACAAGAGTTCAAGGTAAGTGCATTTCCAAATAATAATAGCATTAACGCCCTAGGCACTCTTGGGAGCTATGTCTGCCATCCAGTGATGAAACAAAATAGTTCATGATTAAAGCAAAAATGTGGTAGCTCATAAATAAGTTTCAACTAGAACCTGAACCGCCTTTGTCAAAGGAGGTGATTGAAATGCTCGGATCCCTTAACATAACAGTTTTACCTTCCTGTAGTCTCTCTTCACAATATGTATACACTAATGCTGCTGAATAACCTCATCATCGATTTAGTCTGTTATATCTATATATATAAAAATCAATGCCACTTTTCGTTGTATTTTATAACTCAAGAACGGGCTCACCTATCCAAACCAAATGTTTAGGCTTTGTTCGATCTATTTAGTAGATGGTTTATGTGAAGTTTGCACAAAATCGGTCGAGCGGTTCTTCATTTATCACGCAAACGAAGTTGCGCGGGTCAGCTAGTTATTACATAGAAAACAAAGTCAACGTACTAAGATCAACCAAGGACTGTCGTCAAAAAGCTTAGAATAACACAGCCACTTCTCGTAAAAAAATTCTCACATCTTCTATTATCGCTTCAACGAACCTTCCTACTCTAAGTCCATATCAAACAAGTGTTAATTTGGAAATAAAAAAAAATCAATTTTGAGGCGGTTCTAATAAGCCCAAAAACGGTATGTCTATATATATGAAAATCAATGCCACTTTTCGTTGTAATTTTATAACTCAAGAACGGGTTCACCTATCCAAACCAAATGTTTAGGCTTTGTTGGGACTATTTAGTAGATGGTTTATGTGAAGTTTGCACAAAATCGGTCGAGCGGTTCTTCAGTTATCACGCAAACGAAGTTGTGCGGGTCAGCTAGTAACCTATAATTTTCCGAGGAGTTTGGTATCCAGCAGACTACTTGATGCATCAGCCAGTTCCAGGTTGTCATATCGTTGAAATACCATCAAGTAACATTTACGATGAATCGGACCTAATTTCAGCCAAATTCATTATTCAGGAAGTGAGCTGATGATCTTCATAATAAATTATGAAGATCAGCAATCGATGATGAAGGCATTTATCTTTGAATATGTTCCATCTATATTGCATTTCAACATAATTTATAGCTAAGAACCATCTCCGTCACATCGGCTTTCAAAAAAAACCGCATCAAAATTGGTCCATCCTTTGGGCCGCTACTACACAGACAGACTACTACTATGCCATACACAGATCAAACTTATAACTCCCCTTGTTTTCGTCGGGGGTTAAAAACGCTTATTTCACATAAACCAATAGGTACGTAAACACTTGTAAAACAAAAACTCTAAAGTTGAGTAAAATGCCATCCTTTGTGAGAGAAATTCCAAAACTGAGTTATTCATCTGAAAACCAGAGCGGTTGATTTAGCTCGCCGAGTAACCTTGGCACTGGGCGAGCCTTATCATATCTATCGATGAATCAATGGCTGCATGACTCATATGGTAGGGCTTGCGTGTTCTGGAGTGGAGTCTACTACGGGACAAACTTAAAGGCAAAAGTATGAGAATTGGGACAAGGCTGTGATAGGCTGAATTGGCACACTATACAAGTATTTTCATCTGTACGTATTTAATATGCTTTATTCTGCTGAGGAGGTGTGCGCCTGTCAAAATTTTTAGTCTGTTGTTGCTTTAGATGGTAACGCTATGTTCTTATTTGCAGTAACATCTTGTTGTGTACCAGTGGCAGTACGATACAGTTCGTTATAACAGTCGTATCTATGGCAGGATTAAATCTTTCAATATTTTTTCATAAGCACACGGTTCTTAAGTATCTATTTCGGGAACTCGGTGGAGCTTGACTAAGTAAGCTGCAGTAACCGCCTTAGCTAAGTTCTGCTCCTTAAAAAGTGATTGGTCCGAAAGTAGAAAAGTGAATAAGAAACAGTGTCTTGATGTAGATTACGTTTTATTAGATTTATCTATAACACAAAGTTTGTATTTGTAACCTTTATTTACATGTTCCTTAACCATACTGTACAACATTAAATAAAATACTATGTCAGTTATGTAAATATTCACATTCATTAATCATTGGCGTTCAATCTTAACGAGTACAAGTTCATGTAGGAATGCAATATCTTATGACATAATACAAAGTTGTGGTAATCAGTAACTTGGCAGTCGTTAAGCCAAGTTGTAGGTCTTATGTGCGGCTTATAAATATCAACAGCAGGTAGTCACAACTTGCACCTGTTCATTTCAACACGACTTGGTTAATAAATGTGGGCATTATGCAGTACCTTTTTTTTTTTTTTTTTTTTTTTTTAACGTGAGGGAAAATCCTCCTAGGATGCTATGCCGGACTCTTACCGACTAAAAAACCTCACGTAACGCCCAACAGCCTATGGTTGAGAGCCCCGGGTAAGCCCTCAGGAAGGATGTCCCGTGACTCCCAACAGACCTACGGCCGCCAATGCGGCCTCGCCCAGGGGGTGGTTCGGGTGCAATCCCGCGTCTATGGGGGGTTTCGGGTGTGACCCCGCTTCTAAGGGGGGGGCGTGCGTGAGTGCTCACGTCACGCTGCCGTCATGGGCCTGCTTCTGTAAGGACGGTGAGCGGCCCTCTCACCGTCCTCAGACCCCCGGTCATGGAGGCCGATAGTCCTCGGCGAAGACACGTCGGCGGCGCCCAGGGCGCCGACTGCGGAACTCGGGTGGGAGAGTTCTCTCCCGCACCCGGCCCGCCGCCTCCTTTGCGAGCATGACCTGCTCGCAGAAAGAGGCGGCGCAGTCCCACTTACTCCCGCTGGAGAGCATGGCTCGCACCATGGCATCAAGCGAGAGAGTGTCCACGCCCAGACCCACTACGAGGACCTGTCGCTGTTGTGCCCACGCCGTGCACTCCACCAGCGTGTGGAGCGCCGTGTCATCGCTGCGGTCCTCGCAGTGCTGACATTCGGCCGTGGTTTCCCGGTGTTTTCGCCACAGATACCTACCGAAGCTACCGTGCCCGGCAAGCATCTGTGTCAACCGGTAGGAGAGAGCACCGTGTCTTCTCTCCAGCCACTCGTCCATGACCGGCCTGACGGCCGCGATTGTGGCGAATCCCCCCTTCGGTTGCTCAAGTCGCATCTTCCATGTCTCCAGGGTTTCCTGGTGGAGCAGGGTCCGCTGGGCCTCGATTTCTCGAGACGCAGGCCTTTGGCCCCGCTCCAGCGCCTCCTTGCGCCATCTGAACAGTGACGCAAGGGCTCTCGCTTCCAGGTCCCATGGAGGGGTCCCGGCTAGGAGACATGCCGCCTCACCGGAGATCGTGCGGTATCCTCTTATCACCCTGACGGCCATCACTCTCTGCGGGCTCATCAGTCTAGCCTCATTGCTGGCCGTCAGGGTCTCCGCCCATACGGGAGCCCCGTACAGGGCCATGCTTCGCACGATCCCAAGGTACAGCCTCCTGTAGGGAGCGTTGGGTCCCCTGATGTTGGGCATCAGCCGCGCGAGTGCGGCCGATGCTCCCCTCAGTTTTGGGACCAAACTTCGGAAATGATGTCCGAAGTTCCACCGGCCATCGAGTACGAGCCCCAGATACTTCATCGAGGGCTCGATGCCGATGCTGACGCCCCCCACCTGTAGGCTGGATCCCGCAGGTGGCCCCATCCGAGGTCCGTGGAAGCACAGAGCCTCGGATTTGTGAAGGGCGACCTCAAGACCCAGCCGCCGAATCCGACCCACGACATTATGCAGTACCTAAGCCTCGGCCTACCCCTTCGGGAATTAAGGAGAAATCAATGTATTTATTTATAGAAAGACCAGACTGTACAAAAGTAAGAAAGAGTGTTCAAAAAAGGATATATATTTCGACTGTATAAAAATTTCAAAGGAATTTTTAAAAGGGATAGAATCGCTCAAGGCGAAAATGTAGTTTGCGTCGAGCACTGAGAGAAAGTGAGAATGTCCGAGGGATAAATATTCCTGCAATTATCATTTGCAGACTAAAGCCTTTCATTTTCACAGGCCCTAAAAGTACTGAAGGATTCCATGCTACTCACAGTCTCACAGCCTGGAGATTGAGGTACTTATTGCTTCTCTTAACCCTATATTCCTTCCCTTGAAGGTTCATCTCGTTGCCGTTTCCCTTAATGTAATTGGCGAAATTACGAAGGATTCCATGACACACTCAAACCCAGGATAAATGTGGATATATATTGGGTGTAACAAAACTACCTGTTCAAATTTCGTCACGTGACGTGGCATCAGTCATGAAACATTACAAAAATGAAGAAAAAATAATCACATAAATACTTCAACTGTAAATCCGTTTTAAAGGTCCTATAAATATTCATTATCACCCTTTCTATCGCTACTTAGCGGCAGTAGAAAGCGACAACGACAGCCAGAAGGGTGCTCCGTGTTTGTTTTGCCACGGCGACCATGATACGTCGAATTGCCGCGGTAAAAAAAGGATTCTTATTGTGCGACAATTTCATTTTTAAAAAATAAAAAAATTAACCCCCCTTTTTTATGAAATATTTGTATTTAATTTCCGATGCCAAGTCATCTCATGAAATTTGGAGAGGTAGTTTTGTTACACCCAGTAGAGTTTATTTCCACATTTATGCTAGACTTAAGATACATTCTTACCTTTAGGTAGGGCGGTAATTACGTTTTAGTTTCAGATGCTCCAGTCATCAATCTAGCTAGAAGCAAAACGCTTTAAGAATACAATGGACGCTTGTTAACAAACAGTTTCTGTAAAACTTTCACCAGAACTATCCTAAACACTTAAAACACACTTCTTAAAATACACAAAAAGTTTCTCAGACCCGTCGTACCATCACAGTTTATAACGGCGGCAACTGTTGTATTTTTATTTTTTGATCTCTGTTGATTGAAATTTATCGAAAAATTGATACTATCAGACTGCTTATTATCTAACGGTTGAACATTCAAGTCGTTATCTAAACTATTATCTCCACTCGATGATATCCATGGTGTCCAAATGTAATTGAAATTCGCTGGATCAGCATTCGTGCTAAGATTAATGCCATCTCGTCTCTTTTGCTGAGCCCACAAACCTCTGAGTCTGCTTGTCAGTAGAATTGCGATATTATTAGCTTCTCTCCAAATGTCGTGGCTCTCCGACGGATCTTTACGAACGTTGTAGAGGCAACCACGAGCTGAAATCATAATTAAATGTTCTGTATGATACATTTTTTCGCGTAGAAAGCCCTATGAATACCTTGCCGGACTCTTAGCTACTAAAACCCATTGACATATATTCTACCGATAGACACGATGGTACATACATTGAATATGTTCCAGATAGCTGTTAAGTCTACGTATCTATGTACGCGCTTAAGTGAAAGCGATGCAATGGACTTGCCCAAAAATGGTATCGTCGAAATTGACAGGCGCTATAAATCATATAAGTATTTTAGTATTAATATTACGGTCTAGGCTGGATTTAGAGTCGTGCTGACCGTCGTCGCTGACAGCTAAAGTAAAGTGTATGAACTATTAAGAAGCCTTTTAGAATAAGGCGTAGCTATACTAGCAATCACGCGCGCCTCTGCATACATACATCAATGTGTACACCACAACGATACTGAAACGTCTTGCGCTGACGAGCTACGCGCTGAACTGTCAGCGCCGACGGTCAGCGTGACTCTGAAACAAGCCTAAACGTTGTGTAATTATATTACTTAGCATTAACTTTAATATTTTTTCCTCTGTATATTGCTTTTACAACACTTTGTTTAATAATTCTACCCCAATAAATTAACATAGCTCCGTCACGTGCGTGTCATTCGTGCTCTGGCACAAACCGAACTAACCAAAAGATGAGTACATCTACCACAGTTTAGTGAGATAACACGACGCTTGTATCTGATCGCCGCATCTAGTACGTCCACCTGGCTTGTTCTACAGCGGACACTGTGCGACGGTCAGCGTGACTCTGAAACCAGCCTAAACGTTGTGTAATTATATTACTTAGCATTCACTTTAATATTTTTTTCTCTGTATATTGCTTTTTTAACACTTTGTTTAATAATTCTACCCCAATAAATTAACATAGCTCCGTCACGTGCGTGTCATTCGTGCTCTGGCACAAACCGAACTATCCAAAAGATGAGTACATCTACCTCAGTTTAGTGGGAGAACACGACGCTTGTATCTGATCGCCGCATCTAGTACATAGTACATAAAGATCGATGCTAAAACCACACGTTGCCCTACCACTGCCTTGCCGGAAGTCTAGGGTAAACCTATCCTACCGGCTAACCTAAACTAACCATCTGTATAAAAACCTACATCTTTTCTGTCCATCTCAAGGTTGCCTGGAAACAATAAATTGCTTTATAGCGATAAGGCAGCCGTTTGTATAACATTTTGTGTTTAATTTTGAAATAAAGTTTTATTCTATTCTATTACATACTCTCGGAAGAATGTCGCAGGATTCAATTAGTGAATTACAACGATCAGGTCTTTTTGTCTATCAGATCCAGAAAGTTATAGATATTAAAAAGTTTTTTTAAGCAGCTCTTCAGACATTAAACATGTAGGTTTTGCTTATTGCACTCGTCTTTTATTTGGAGGGAGGTCAGATTACGGTAGGTGCATTTTATTTTTACTTTGTTCTCATGAAATCTATCCGTAAAGTACGGCACAATAATAATAAAATATCTTTACTTACTTGGAGTAGGTATACATGGCGTAGAATCCCTTATAGTATCTTCTTGTCGTATAGTAGCTTGTTTCCTTCTTGTCCTTACTTCTTTTAAATCCAAATATATTCCCATTTCTTCAAACGCACTTGCAACATCGGAAGACCTCAAAGAGGAATAGTACTCTGGTGGAGATCTTTTGATTGCCATAAGTTCGGCGCCATAATAATCATTACGTACACCAGTTACATTACCAACAACGATTTTGTAATCACCTGCCCTGTAAGATGCCCATGCATTTGTATCACTGTCTTCCAGGGCAATCAACACCTCAGTACGTTTGGAGTTCCTATCGTACCTAATAGAGTCCCATTGATTTATACCATCTAAGCTTGTTGGTACTGGGCCTCCAACTGCCGCTGCCAATGTTGGCAACCAATCAGTAATGTGCATAAGACCTGACCAAACTCTCGGTCTGAGTGAAGAATGGAATATGAATGATGGAACTCTAACGGCTCCTTCCCAAGGGGTTTCTTTTCTACCTCGTAAGGGTAGATTCACTCCCCAGTTTCTGAGCTCTCCTACTGTGGGAGCCCCGTTGTCTGATGCTAAAATTATAATCGTATCGTCGAGAATTCCTCTGTCTGCAAGAGCTCGAACAACTCTGCCAACACTGCGATCTAAGTGGGCTACAACTTCTGTAAAATAAATACATTTCTATATATTTTATATATAATTCTGTAAAATAAAAATATTCTGTGGCCTGGTCTTCTAGTATATTATGATACTAGCAGAGGTCACACTGTTTCACCCGCGTATTTCCTGTTTTCGTGGGAAAACGGAAATAAATAGCCTATGTCACCCGGAGATCAGTACTTTCGGAGCCTATTTTAATGCAAACAAAATCTTTCCTCTGTGTAGAAGACTAGCCTCGAAATATATGGAAATATATGTACATAAAATATTACCTGCGTACAGTCGCCGATCCGAATTGGCGATATGCGACTGCTTGACAGTGGAATACAGTGGAGGTTGTAGTGCACCACCGAGGTTTCCAGCATGGGGCGCATTGTGTGTCAAGTGTAGAAACAGCGGCTGAGATGAGTTGTGGCAGTCGATAACTTGAAAGTGAACAAGGTTTTAAAGTTAATAAAGTAGCTAAGACCAAGCAAGTAGTTATTTCGGATTATGCCGTCCTTCTGATAATACGTCATGGCGGCATTTCTTTTTTTTATGCTACCAAGGTGACAGACAAGCATACAGCCCAACAGAAGGACTAGTGGTCACCGTAGCCAATGGACGTTAGCAACACCGGAAGCGCCATACTCGCGCTGCCGACACTGTCAAAACCTTATAACCCCTTTTGAAGAATCCAATACTGTAGGCGTTCGGGAAAACCGAGACAGGGAGAAGGGATATCACTCCACAACCTAAGCGTGCGCGAAAGTAAGCCTCTGTCGGATCTTGCCGTGCTTGAACGCTCCGAACGTAAAATCATGCGACATGGCGACATTTAGCGAATTGAAGGCTAAATCCAATCCAAAAAAATGTGTGATAGTGACCCTCAAGTTGAAGGCCCAATGACTAAGTCTCTTTACGGTTTGGTTGAAGACGCCGGAGTTGTAAGAAGAGGAAAATTCCAATGTGTAAGATCAACACCAATTTTATAGCTCTTCTCGTGGATTTCATACAATTTGACTGAGAAATAGGAAGCTGCACATATTTGTATAGAGCGTAATGATGTAATGAGCGTAATGTATGTGAGCGTAATGATGAAGGTATTGTTTTGGGGGCACTGCCGTGCCCCCAAAACAATACCTTCATCATTACGCTCTTTTAAGATTAAGCAAACACGCCAGTTTAGGATGATACATTCTCTACCGCTAGACAATATGCTAAAGCAAAGGCAGAGTTCCAGAGAAAGCAAGAAATATGGGTATAAATGCTTACCATCAAAAAGTAATCGGGCAAGTCCCTTAAATATTGTTGTAAAGAAAAACGGTGAAATAAGGCCGTGCGGTGAAAACCGGAGATTAAACGCTATCATGAAACCGAACCAATACCCAATACCGCGTATTATTCAAGACTGTACATATTTGGCCCCGTGTGGCAACGTGGTCCCATGTTGCGACGGGTAAGAGTACAAAATGTCACCACCCCAATACATCCCGAGGGTGTCGTAGGAGGCGACTAAGGAAACACTTTCGCAAAGAGATCCGTTGCGTAGAGAAGGAAAACTCGAAATGAAACCCGGTTGTCAGTAAAATGATAATCGTTAGGCCAAGTTGAAGGCCTTATGGGTGGCTTGAAAACCTTCAACTGCGGGTCGCGGCGACCTGCGCCTGTCCATTTCAACACGGCAATGAGCTCGCCTCGAAATTTGGGCTTCTAGATATCCTTATGAATATAATTAAACAATCGTAATTTTATGTGTTTACGTTGAAGAAGTTTTGAGTTATAGAAGGGTCAAAAGTGGCACCAAATGGTTCGTGGAATATTACACTCGGCGCTGGCTAGCCAGTTCCTTTGCTTTGAACTTCGCTTGACGCGCTGCACCAGACACACCGGTGTCTAGATAATGCCAAAAAAAGGATAAAAGAGTCAATAAAAGCCTTTGAAGATTGTAAACATTGCTTGAAAAGCGCTGTTACACTTTCTTTTCCGTCAGCGCAGTGGCTGCATCAATCGCTCTCATGACGGATTGTTCGTATACCGTATTGCAACAGCGTGAAGGTAACAATGATAATAAGAATTCTTTTCCAACAAACTAAGTGAAGCGCGACAAAAGTCCTCTACCTATGTACATATTGTACATTATGTACATATTGTACATATTGTACAATAATTCGTACAAATTTCAACAAATATTCATCAAAGATTGTAAGAAACCTATTTCCTGCGAAGTGTCATCGGATAAAACGCGTCCATATTTGTCCAAAGCATCTCGAATATCAGCTTCCAAAGCGTTACACGGGATTAGCCATCCAGGTGTACGGACTACAAGAAAGATGATGCAAGAGCGCTATATATGGAATGGAATGAATAAAGTCATAGGACTCTGAATTAAGGCGTGCATGGGTTGCCAAAAGTCGAAGGTGCATAGACACACCAAATCACCCCATGGACATTTTATTCAAACCAATCGGTTCGAACATTTACACGCGGTCATTGTGGGCATCCTAAGTTATTGTCGAGGGTACATATACATCGTTACAATGGAGGACAGAAAAATGGGTCGGTCGGAAGAGTATCCTGTAAAGGATGTCTGAAACAGATTCGGAACACTGTTATTCTTAACAACCGATCAAGGAGCATCATTTTTTTTGCCTCTCACCAGCCAGGACTGCAGTATCATGTTGGGGTAAAATAGGAGAAGTTTTCAGCTTGCCTAAAAACTTTCTCAAAATTGCTGCCATTTCTCAGTCTATTAAACTCAATTGTGATTGGGCAAACACGCTAGTTTAACCCTTTACCAGGCCTTGGACAAACCATTCAGTATTAGTGTTTTTTTTTAAAATTTGTATGAGTACGAGTATAACGTAGGTATATGTTTAGTTAATTACTTAAAATTAAATGACCCTTACATTCATAGGAACCCATTACATTCTAGGTTTAGTAAAAGTTGATATGTTTCTGATTTCTAAACTACAAAACCCTCAATTTCAAAAACTTGTGTGAACAATCCTTTTCATATGCTCTCCCAAAGGAATCGCAACAAATATCGGGTTCAAAAGTATGTTAAATCCTTCTTTGGATCATAAGCTCAAATTGTGCCAAGTAGGTATCATTCAAATTGATTCAGTAGTTTTGGCGTAATTTTTATTCGGGATACAGACAGATAAATAGGAAGACAGACATACAGATTAAAACAAACTACATTTTCGGGTTCAGTGTTGATTATTGAATGCAATGTAAATGGTTGAACTCGTCCTCTGTAAAATCTTATTCGTGTTTACAATCTTCTTCGATGTATTCCCCACCAATGGCTGCAGTGCTTTGACAATGTGTTTTGCTAGATCGCAAGTGGGAGAGTTAATTTGACTTACAATTAGTCGCAGTGGTACATTGGGCGTATGCACTTTGGGCAAGCCATATAGTTTGGGTGGTTGCGTAATCTTTGCTCTGTGTAAATAGTAAATGGTTAAATTCGTCCTCTATAAAAACTTCTGCTTAAGGCTGATAAAGGTAACGCCACCGTAGTGATACGAACCACAGATTATGAGGACAAAATACGCGCTTTGCTCGAGGACACACAGACATTTAAGCCGGTAAATTACAATCCCACTTCCAGAATAACACGTAATAGGTTTACAAAAATTGATCAAGGAACGCGAAGAAGATTTTACAGAGGACGAATTCAACCGTTTACAAATTGTTGTAATAACTACGGAGGGTAGTTCGACAAGAAATAACCTCGTGGTTTTTTGTCGATCCCCGCCTCAGTCCAATCGCGACCACGGGCGCTGCAACGTGTCCGAAACGTCGGTGAATGTAAGTAAATAGCATTTCGTGTGAAGTACCGAATTCTATAAGTATAAATGTTAGAAACCGCGATAGTTTAAAAATAACTAATTAAATCGAACGTAATAAAAAGGAACCACTATCGGTAATGTTATGGTACTACATAGACTGAATGGATGTATAAGTTTTATCACTATAATTAGATTCAGCAGCTTTCCAACTTGCACACAGTCATCTTTAGTTGCCCTAATGATATTGCTTGTATTTGATTATGATTATTATTGATAGTATTTAGTCAGCTTTAATAGTAATATACTAGGTACTGATTTTATTTCGCGACACTCCAACTAATTCAACCGTGATAAATATGCCTACAAGGTTACAGTGTCTTTAAACTTTTTGTACCGAACGTAAGGTATTGGAACTATGTTTTTATTGGCACAGTTGGCACCGAAAGTGTTTATTCTATTATATTTTAAATTATTATCGTTAAAATTAATGTATATTTTTTGCATAGGTACCTAAACAACAGGCTATTAAAATCTATATGACGGCATACTGGGCGTCAGCTAGTACTATTATATTATCTTTGGTAAAGGTATGATTGCGCCCTTCACCTCCTAAAGAGGTGGGATTTCACCCGAATTACCCTAAGAATTCGCTGCATACGCTGAAAACATGAACTTACTCTGAATGGCTCTGTCTGTGAGTGCATCAACAATGTATCGTTGTTCCCGTTCTTGTGGTACTGGTCCATCATAAAAATCCAAGCCAAACATTTCTATACCATTTGGCCACTGAAAATAATAAATAGGTACAACACCAATGCTTCACAAGCAATTGTACTAAATATCGCTAAAACCCAAAAAAAAACTTAACATATCTCTACCTACTCCTTTGGGGATAAAGGTGTGAACATTTATCCCCGAAGGAGTAGGTAGAGGCATAGGATACGTGCATATTTCACTTCATACTTTTTTGTCCCACGTATTATGTGGTGAGCCTATTGCCGTATTGAAATATACAGGCACAGGTTGTCATGACCGACAGTGACAGACAGAGATTTTTTTGAAACCGCTCATAAGGCCTTCCTCTTGGCTTAGCGACCGTTATATTACAGACAACCGAGTCCAACGGTTTAAAGACCCTTCAGAAACCCGAAAACGCTCACATGTCACAAAATGGTGGTGATCACCCATCCATGACACCAAACCTGAGACCAAATTATAACCTACTAGATGATGCTCGCAGCTTAGCCCGCGTGAAATTCGATACCCGTTCCCGCTTCCCATGGGGACATTTTCCCCGGATGAAAGTAGCCTATGTGTTATTCCAGACTATAACACATCACTGTACCACATTTCAGCCCCATCCGTTCAGCCGTTACAGCGTGATTGAGTAACAAACATCTAAACATCTAAACATCCAAACATCTTCACAAACTTTCACATTTATAATATTAGTAGGAAGTAGGATACAGAGCAGCCTGCCCATATCTCACTTTGTCATATCTTTTCCGTTTTTTCCTTTTAAGGAACCCATAAAACAGATCAATTTACAAATGTATCCATTACTTACATTTTCAACTTTGTTGTAAGTGTAGTAGTCAACGAAACCGCCTCTCATACCGTAATGGGTATCGTAGCCGCGTGACGTAGGTAGATATTCTTCTCTAGACATTCCCACATGCCATTTACCTACTAAATGTGTACTGTAACCCAACTCCTTCAAGTACGATGGCAGTAAACGCTCATTCAAAGGTATTCCTCGATCTTCAGCGTTGTACAATGGTCTGCCATGCATACCTGTAAAAGATTCAAAACAGTCTTTTATGTTCTGTACCTGTCAATAATCATTGTTCTGAAAAATGAGACTATTTAGCCTCAGCTGGTTTTGCTGCTTAAACTAACACTACTTATTTAGATTCGATTCGACCAAAAGCGGAGTAAGACTATACTAGAGAATAACTTGTACTTACTCTAAAAGTAAAATGATTTTCCTTTTTACCGATAACTGATTAGCACAAAGTAACTATGGTAACTATACTAAAGTAGACGTTATTATGGTAACCATACTGAAGGTGACTAATTCAGTATACAAGTTATTCTCTAGTCTTACTCCGATTTTGGTCGAATCCGCAAGGGCGAATGGACCTAAAATCGGAGTTAGACTATAGTAGAAAATAACTTGTGCATAACCATTCACTGAAGTAGTCTACTTCATATGGTTACCATAGTTACGTTGTGCTTATTGGTTGTTGGTTAAAATGGAAAATCAATTTACTTTTAGAACAGGTACAAGTTATTCTCTAGTATAGTTTTACGCCGATTTTGGTCGAATCCGTCCTTAACGGCCTAATTGGTTAAGGAGAAGGTTAAATATTATAAACGACAATCAACATTTACAAAGTATGAGGACCTAAAACTTACTTCCATTTGTAGGTAGTTTGATAAGAAATGTATAATGCGCAATTTAAAAAATAAATGTTTGCACTTAGCAGTGTAAAGTGATGACGCACATCCTGTTTCAAAGCCATTAATGAAACTGTCGGTGTTTTTTTTTATACTACTTAGGTGGCAGACAAGCTTACGGCCCACCGGAAGGTTGGTAACCGTAGCCTATAGACGTTTGCAACACCAGAGGCGCTACACACGCGCTGCCGACCCGGGCGCAGGTTGTGACGACCCACAGTTGAAATTTTTCAAGCCGCCCGTAAGGCCTTCAACTTGGCTTAACGACTGTCATTTTACCGACAACCGGGACCAACGGCTTGTCGTGCCTTCCGAAGCACGGAAACGCTTGTAAATAAATGTCACAAAGTGGTCCACGTGGTGGTCACCCATCCATCGTGGTGGTCACCCATCCATGTCACCCAACCAAAAGCCAACAATTACTATGGAGAAAGAGTCACTAAATACCTGGTTCCAAAAATTTTTAATAAAATAAAAGACTTAAGTACAGAAAAGATGCTAAGTAAAGGTCAACTAAAATCCAAATTAAAAAAAAGCTTCCAGTGATTTATAGATCTTATTGTGTAATAGATATAATGAAACTAAACATTGTTAAACTAGTGAGAGAATGGCAGATGAACCAATATATTTATGTAAGTATGTATAACCAAATTATATATTATTATATTCATTCAATTTATAATATGTATGTGTTTTGTGTGTATATTATGTAAGTATAGATATTGTATAGGTATATTTTATTCATATATAGATGTATATTCTTTGAACTTTGAAAGGCTCACAATTATGTAGTTGTGTGCCATGTACTGTAAAAATAAAAAAAAACAAAAAATGTTAATGCATGATAATATATGGTAATGTGTGTAGGTATAACTAAAGCTTAAAATTGTAATGCGTGTATTGCCAACAAACTGTGCAGCAGTTTGGCAAGTAACTTGTATATAAATCATTGTATGTACCTACTTATATAAATAAAAAAAATAAAAAAATAAAAAATGTCCGGCCATAGTAAATGTTGCGTACTGCAGTGATCGTTAACAGAACACTGAGTCCGCGGGGCCACGAGCGCTTTAGCGGTGTTACATAACCCACATAAATAAATTAGGAGAAAACTCTCCCACCCGAAGTCCACAGACTATAGCTCAGACTCAGCGTTTTGCAAATATTTCCATCATGTCTTCGTATGCTGTTCTTAGAGATCCACTTATTGAAGTCTCTATAAGACCTTTAACGATTGGCTAAAGAAGTTTCACCTAAAAATGGTCCCTAAACCAGCTTAAAATTGTTACGACAGGGTCGCATGTGGCAACGGGAAAGAGTACAAAATGTCGCCACCCCAATTCATCCCAAGGGTGTCGTACGAGGCGACAAAGGGAACACTTTTCATTGCGAAGAGAGTGAAAACTCAAAATGAATCCCGGTTGTCAGTAAACTGACAATTGTTAAGCCAAGTTGAAGGCCTTATGGGTGGCTTGGAAAATTTTCAACAGCGGGTGGTCACGACTTGCACCTGTCAATTTCAACACGGCAATAGGCTCACCACCTATTACGGTGGCACAAGGGGCATAAAACAATAGTGTGAAATGTGGGCGTATTACTATAAGGGTGCTTTTCCATCAGAGATGTGCTATTCAGCTATGGTGCGAAGATGTGAAATCTACGCTACAATAATATGTGACCGTTTCCACCAGCTAGGTAGCTACGCGAGGAAGATGCGCTACGAAGATGCGCCGCTACAAAACAGCTGTGCGAGAAAGATGCGCATCTCGACCTTGAACTGTAGGCACTCTGCTCTGCACATAAATAGCTATACCACTCGCGACGGCCCATAGCAGGCATCTATAGCACGCATCCATAGCACGCATCCTACCATATAAAGAAGCGCTCGTGGCCCCGCGGACTCAGTGTCCTGTAAACGATCACTGCAGTAAGCAATTTTCACTATGGCCGGTCCATAGATGGGTGACCATCCATGTGATCACTTTGTGACATTTATTTGTGCGTTTCCGTGCTTCGGAAGGCACGTTAAGCCGTTGGTCCCGGTTGCCAGTAAAATGGCAGTCGTTAAGCCAAGTTGAAGGCTTTATTTCAACAGCAGGCAGTCACAACCTGCGCCTGTCCATTTAAACACGGCAATACGGCTCACAACGTATTACGTGGGACAAATTATAAAAAAAAGGTGAAATGTGGGTAAATAATATGCCTCTGCCTACCCCTTCGGGGATAAAAGGCGTGATGATGAACCTACTGTCCAAATGTGATATTGTCCTACATACAGTTCTACTATTATTATTATTATTATTTATTTATTTATTTAATATTTATTCTATGCACCATCACTTTGAGGAACATGAGAGTGGTAACTAATTCACATTGTTCAGACGGCATCTCTACAATAATAGCAGTAGAGATATACGTAATCAAGGGACTTAAAACCAACTAACTAAATGAGCTATTTATTTTACTCATACATAATTGTCAGATTTTCGATTTATATTTTCTTTTCACCTACATTTTGGAGAATAATAATTCCCAATTCCAATTAGATATTTTACTAGAGTTCAGTGTCCTTGCGGTAAATTAACATAGTGCCAGTTAACTCTACTAATTAACAAAATCTTGAAGCCTTTGTTATTCTGTGTTGAAATCTTTAAAACATTTATAAATTGGAGTGTTAACTTGAACATCGTAGAGGAAGTGAAGCATTCTGACCTGAGCACGCAATTATAAACCCTATGATAACTGCACTAACTATATTTATTCCAAACTGACTTTAAATGTTACTTTTCGAACCATTAAATTAATACGTCTGTAATTTCTGAATGTATTATCAAATTCACTGTCGCTTTCCCGCCTCAAGGGTGAAATTCGCATGCAAATTGAGTGCTTTGTCTGTTGTTTATTATTATAATGCACACAATAAATTGACATAATAGTACCTGTATAGGTGTAAAGTAAAACATTATTTTTTTTAAATTACAGTGAAACATAATTATCTCCTTAATCTCCTGTCACGATGTTTGTCCGCGATGGACTCCTAAACTATTGAACCGATTTTGATGAAATTTGCACACCGTGTGCAGTTTGATCCAACTTAAGAGATAGGATAGTTTTTTTTTGGAAAGCCTAATCTACGACCGGAAGTAGCGGGTTACAAAAATCTTAGCCACACCAACGCGTGGCCTGGCCCTCTTTTTTTTTTTTTTTTTTTTTGTTTAACGTGAGGGAAAATCCTCATGGATGTTATGCCGGACTCCTACCGACTAAAAAACCTCACGTAACGCCCAACAGCCTATGGTTGGGAGCCCCGGGTAAGCCCTCGGAAGGATGTCCCAGGGCGACCTGGCCCTCTAGTACATTATAGATTTACATTATTACTTACTATCTAAATTAAGTCTTAATAAGGCCCCGGGGCATTGTACCCAAAAGACTAGCAGCATACCAAGATACCCCCTTTGAGAGAGAAAACCGCCAGCCCTTGGGTGACACTGTGCGTTTTTTCAAAATCTTAAAAAAATTATGCGCATTGGGGCCCATGTACCCGAATAGGTTAGGTTTAAAGAATTTATTCAAAAAGACTTTACAAGTCACTTACATGAAAACAACTTTACTTATAACATAAAAGTAATTTCATATTGCGGTCGTCCATTACATACATGAAAGAAAAGTCATAGTGAAGTGAATTTAGTGCTGTTTACAGCAATGATAATCATAATACTATTATTTTTCTGTGCATATTTTATTCTGTATACTTAATTGACCTTGTAAATTTGTAACATAATCAATTTAGATTTCATTATAATCTAGGTACGTTATTAGAGGAAAATCCGCAAGTAATGCAACTAGTTTTACTACAATTGTGTGCAAATGAGAGTCCAGTTTTTTACAGGTAATATACAGGTACAGGTAATCTAATAATAGAACTGTATAAATATCTAAACTAATATTATAAAGAGGAAAGATTTAATTGTCTGTTTGTTTGCGTCGAAATGCTCTGAAACTACTGAACACACATCTTTCACGGTTGTCACCATTTTATTCGCATTTTCCCACGAAATCGGGAGCTACGCGGGTGAAACCGCGAGACGTCCGCTATTAAATAATAAAAGTAGTTACATTACCTAATCTCATCGGGTATTTTCCTGTAAGCAGGGCAGTGCGCGCAGGTGTACAGATAGCTTCACTGTAGTACTGCTGGAGTATAACGCTCTGGTACGCCAGAGCATCGATGTTCGGAGTCGCAATTTGATCTGACCCATGGTACGATACGTCGTTCCATCCCTGTTAAAAAGAGGTTAATATTGTTAGCATGGTCAATTTCCTAAATGGTGTTAGATTATTATTGTTGCAATGAGAGTCCAGTATGAGAAAATGGGACTATTTCCATCCTTACTCCCAGTGCCGTGGAAGAGTGTGCTTTTTCAGAGCTTGACTATTTCTGAAGTGGAACCTATACCGCAAACAGAAGATTGGTAGTCAAATAATTTATAAGGTGAAAGCGTTTGAAAATATAGTACATTCACTGCCATTCTTGAAATGCGGACGAGAAAAGAAAATTGACCATCCTAGACAAAAAGAAAAAAATAGAAATAAAAATGTATCATATTCTATCAATAAATGAATCTCTTTCATGATGGTAGGCATTCCTCCAAGGGTATTCTAGTATCATTTTTTTGGTGGTCTGTCGTCCCTATTAGTGTGCCTTATATTTAAGTACAGGAGCATTTCCCCTGAAGTTCAAGTGTATACGCTGAGAAGCGATGACGGGGCAGCCGAGACTGCTTATGAAGACATGAAAGCATTTCATGGCACTGGCCAAGGCTCACTATAATATTGGTTCTGAGGGACTTCAACGCCATGAACATCACGAAACAAACATTCGACGTAAGAGCTGGAAATGGGTTAGTAGAAATTTTTCTACAGTCATAGGGCCTATTTTCCATAAATTCTTTCTAAGAAGTGACTTTGACAACCTTCATCTATTACCATTCGGTCAGAATATAACTACTCTTAATCCATCAACAGAAGGTATCAATATCATTATGCAGCGAAACCAACACTTAAGAGGAAATGGGTTGCACGCTCCAATTAATTGAAGTTGGTGTGATTGAATTGTAGGTAGAGTATGTATAGGTTATGGTACACTGAACAATAACTATCACTGTTACTTTGTTAACTTCAGTAATTTTCATTGCAAGATAACAAATCAATTAGTGCAAAATGCGTAGAATTAAATTCGATTGATGTTTAAACGAACTCTTAAATTGGGAACGACTACTGTATACGAGTATCAGATAGGTACTTTTATGTAATTTGGTAGATATTGAAATTAAATTTATGAGCTTTTGTTGACAATATGCTTCGTTTTGCAAAACATGATAATGTTACTATTATTCCATTTTGCAGTAATCCAGATGAGTCCAATTGGACTTTCGTTTTTAATGCGTTCACAGAAATTATTCAAAATGAGACAACTATTTTTTTTTCGGTAGATATGTAAAGAATAGTGTGGCTAGAAACCTGAGATAGCGAGCAACTTATAGTAGTGCCAAATTTACATAAACAAATCGTCCACAAGTTAAAAAAATCTTTTTATTTTAACGTGAGGGAAAATTCTCATGGATGCTATGCCGGACTCCTACCGACTAAAAAAAACTCACATTAAGCCCAACAGCCTATGGTTGGGAGTCACGGGTAAGCCCTCGGAAGGATGTCCCAGGAAGTTAAAAGACTCTAAGAATACCTTGAGTGGTTAAAGTCAGGTGCTCCAGTATATGTTCCCACTTTAGAACAGGTGCCTCCAAACCTAAAGCAGGATTGTTTCCAGTAGTTCCGCGCAAGAAGTATCGTGGCGGAACTAGTGATATTAAAAAAGGGATTACACGAAACCGTCGTGTTTGAGTGGAAATTGTTTGTAAGAGAGATAATATGAGACGAGTGCAAGAGGGCATATCTGGTATAATTAAATAATAGAGGCGATATATGTACGCACCTGTATAGCCTTCAATAAAGTCAATGACCTCATGACATAACATCATATAGCAGAACCAATAGTATTACGAAGCAAAAACGAACTTATGCCCAGTACAATAGGCTATTCTGGTGCAAAAACAACCTTGAAAGCCTACCTTTATAAATTACCTAACCTTGTTCAGGACTCCAGTCGTGCTAAGGTTGCTTTCAATAAAGACTTTATTTTTCCTTTAATAATTAATAATAGACTCATGATTTAAGTACCCACATATACAAAGGTTATCCTTCAGTAATTATCTTATCAATTTCCCGTTGCATCGAGGAAGGAAAACTTAACTGTAATCTTTGTGTCAGTATGTACCTAAGTAGTTACTAATTAGATTATCGGCCTCCATGACCGTGGGAGGACTGCTCACTGTCCTTACAGAAGCACGCCCAAGACGACAGTATGGCGTGATAGTTCACACGCTTCAAAAAGCGGGATGGCACCCTAACCACCCCCCGAAGACGCGGTATAGCATCCGAACGGTGAGGCCGCAGTTGTGGCCAAGATCTGTTGGGAATCCTGGGAATATCCTCCCGAGGGCTTACCCGGGGCTCCCATTCGTAGGCAGTAGGTAGGGATGTGTTATTTTTAGTCGGTAAGAGCCAGGAAAACGTGTGGAAAATCCTTAAGGCATAGCATCCATTGCGGATTTTCCGCACGAAATAAAAAAATAGTGACAAATTAACTTAACCAGGATGATCAGGTTCAAGTTTCTATCAATCTTAGTGACAAGATAACGATCTTTGTCCCATAATTATCAATCATTTCCTCCTCTGCTCAACAATGTGGTGTCAGTAATACTTGACCATTAAAGTTTTATGCCCGACTGATATGGAGATGTGTGTGCAGATGGCTGACATGTCAATAGCTGATTAAGTAGAAAAAATATCGGAAGCTTGAAAATCGCAGTCGTTAGGCCAAGTTGAAGCCCTTTATGGGCGGCTTGCAAACTTTAACAGCGGGCAGTCACATCCTTATCAACACGGCAATAGGGCTCACCGCCTATATCGTGGGACAAAATATAAAGCTGAAAAGTGGGCATATACTCGTACCTAATATTCCTCCGTTTATCTCTTTCGTGATAAAGGCGTGACCATATAAGAGCCTGGAACGTTAATCCGAAACTCGTTTGTTCGAATAAACTGTTGACAGAATCATTTTTGGCAGACGTCTCCTTTCATAGAAAGCATGGTTGGCAGAAATCACTACTCGTAGAAAGCACGGTTCGCCGAAGAATCCTTCCATAGAAAGCAGGGTTGGCAGAAATCACTACTCGTAGAAAGCACGGTTCGCCGAAGAATCCTTCCATAGAAAGCACGGTTGGCAGAAATCACTACTCGTAGAAAGCACGGTTCGCCGAAGAATCTTTGCATAGAAAGCACGGTTGGCAGAAATCACTATTCGTAGATAGCACGGTTCGCCGAAGTATTGGTTGATTGTTGCACAGATAAAGGATGCATACGGGACTAAATATATCTGCCTCCATATTAACAAAAATCTTAGTGTCCGACAAATATTTATGAAGATATCGGAAAATCAACACAGGATTTGATAGATTCAAAAATGACTATACGATCTATATGGGCGGTACGTGCTATGAATAGTTAAAATTACTTTGGAAAATTTACGAATGTTTGTTAATAAGGCGACTCATTATCTGCTCTCAAATGGAATTACTGTAAAGAGCAATTTAAAATACTTACCAGATCATCGAGCATTATAAACACCACATTTGGCGGGCGTTGTGGAAACGCCGACGTCACACCAGTTGCAGTTATCATTGTTATAATTATGCACCATTGTGTCCTGAAAAAAAAAACTAAGTATTGTTGACGCACTTCAGTTGTTGAAGAATAACACATTATTTTCTTAGGTTGTTATGATTTAATTGCACATAGCACAAGTGCCTTGCGAAATTAAAACCAATGGCTTTGATTCGGTTCTATAAATGATGACCCGAAGGACTCCCTTCTTAGGTCAGTTTAAGCTTAAAATTAAAGACGAGCCGGTATAACCCTCATAGTCCATTGAAATGTTACAATTTAAGGAGCGAATATTGCATTTCTTAGAAGACGCAATTTTATTTTTGGGACATGTGTGGGGGGTTCAATAGAAGCTTAACCTCAAGTTTGTGGGGTCGCCACCCTTGTCCCCCGGCCGCAATCTTAAAAAGGGGTGAAAACACTTTTTTCCCAATATCTCGGAAACTATGAATCTACAAAAAAATTGTGAAGTCATGAATTGTAGCAAATTAGTATTTTCCCCCCCCTCTTTTCAAGATGGCGGCCGGGGGACAAGGGTGGCGACCCCACAAACTTGAGGTTAAGCTTATATTGACCCCCCACACATGTCCCAAAAATAATATTGCGTCCTCTAATAAATGCAAAGCTCATGTAACATTTCAATGGACTATCACGGGCATGATTGAATGTTGCTGCCAACCATAGTGCGACTGCAAGTCAAGGGCAGCAGTCAACCATATTAATTAAACGCTCATCAACGTCGGCTCTTCCAAACAATTTTATTTTTTGTTAAGATTTCATCGTGACGGATTCAAAAAATTAAGATACAATAGTATATGATTGCAAATCAGAATTTGCCAAAGAATGGAATTGTTCCTAAAGGATGGAACGGTTACAGACTACAATATGTTAAATCCGTGACGCAAAGAATAAAATTAATATTTCCCGATCACAACTCTTTTTGTGTTCAACGAATTTAAGTTTTTTATACTTTCTTACGTATTTAACACTTTGTTTATCTTCCAACAATAAGAGCAAGACAATCAATATACAGGTGAATTTTTCAAAAGGGATTGGATGGCCAAATTCGAAACTATAAGGAATAGCGAAAAATACTCAAAGGAGTCACGAGCCCGATTTTGATGAAACTTAAAACCTCATCATTAGATTTTTGAAAAACCAATAATCCTAGCTGGGAATCGAATCCATTGATTTTGAAAAAAAAAACCACATCCTATATTATTACACCATACGACCTATATTATTACACCATACGATAGTGTCGCTTCTAGAATCTTATTCTGGGAAGTAATGACACACGGCAAACTAAAGGAAAGTGCTCATCTTTAACATAATACAATTTATTTTTCTTACGTTAAGTGATTAATTGTTCAAAATGTCGACCGTTGTTTTCAATATAAAGCTGGATTCGAAACCTCAAGGATCGTACTGCATTCAATATTATTGATTCCGTTTAGAATATTCTCCAAAGAATCATTCTAAGCATGATTTTAAACACGTAATAGTTACGATTCATTCTGGGATTTCGAACGAAACAAATTATGATACAAAATTATATATGAAATATGAATTCTATTAAAATTCCAAACTTTCCTTAAATTTGCCATATATCATTACTTCGCAGAATTTGATCCTGATCAGCGACACTATCGTATGGTGTAATAATAAAGGGTGTGTTTTTTTTTAAAGCAATGGGTTCGATTACCGGCTAGGATTATTTGTTTTTCAAAAATCTAATGATGAGGTTTTATGTTTTATCAAAATCGGGCTCGTGGCTCCTTTGTGCAATTTTATATATTCCTTATAGTTTCGGATTTGGCCATCCAAGCACTTTTCAAAAATTCACCTGTATAATTATAGTCCATCATAGTCATTTGTACATTGACCTATAGGACTTTGATGGGCAATCGCAGCATGAATGTAACCAAATTCTGCGATTGTGTTCTCCAACCAAATATTTCTGCTATTTTATACGAGTATGTGCCTGATCTTATTTATTTATTATTGCATACGTGACTTGGTGGTACGCGTGATCTAATTCTGGATATATTGCATGAAATTGTAAATCGAACAGCCTTGTGATCACTGGAAATCTGTGGAAATAGAATCGTCTCCTACAATAAATCGCAAACACGTAGAAATCTAAATATTAAATCTCTATGGTACTACTGCATGAAGTCCTTCTATTCGGCCAAGGTTACGAACGCGTAGGAAAAGTTCATTGAGCCGAGTGTGCAAATAATTATATACGCGTAATGCTGCGGGTAAAAAAAACATAACTTATAACAGTGTCTAATCCTACATAGATGAAAAAAATAGCGTTGAATTGAATACCTTCTCCTTTTTTTTGAATGTTAACAGCGAGATAGCTTACAAAATGAACTTTAAAGAAAAGCGAAGAAATGTTTTGAAGCCTTCAAGGTAGGAAAGTTCTAGAAACTATACACCGACTAACGGCCCAAGGGTTTATAATTTCAATCTCAGCACGATTTTGACAATAGTGATACGATTACTTTACGCAGAGAGAACAAAGACAATTGCACTAAATCAAAAGAGCATGCTCACCTTGAACTTGACCGATATATACTTTTACGTCGCCGTGAACTAAACATTACTTTCAATTTCGCTAACTTTCGTAAAATTGCATAAGTCACGAATCTCGTATAGGTATAGGTATCAACAATGCTCTACGTTCAAGGTCTTCAATCTTATGTCAATGTATCTTTGTACATGAAGTGGTGTGGAACAATAATATCATAGGACATTGAATGACAGCTAATCAGTCAAGGTAGGCAATCAAAGTTGAACGTTCGTTAAGGTAAAAATCAAAATCTGGTCTAAAATTTAGGCCAGCCAGAGTTGTCAGAAGAGGCAGGTGTAGTTCATTGCCAGGTTTTCTTACAACTCTGCTCTAAAGTAAGCAGTTCCATTATATGAGAAGTTGATGTAGATTAGAATTTGTAGGTAATAATAAGAACAATTTTATAGTGAAACAAGGAAAACTCATAAATAATTTTATTTCTTACTAGCTGAGCCCGCAACTTCGTTTACGTCACATAAGGTGTATGAAAGGAGAGGTACTTCTTCATCAGACTCATCAAGCAGCGTGTGAAACTGCCCTGTTGGCTTAATCATAAAGCCAACACGCCAGTTTAGATTTACCCACTTTTAGATTCATAAGTCTATGTATGATTCTTTAAAGTTATATAACTTTTTTATTTATAAACCGATTGACATGAAATAAACACTAAATGTTAAGCGGAGCAAACCTTAATACAATAAAGAAAACCGCATTGCAATCGGTTAAGCGGTTGCTGAGATTAGCGTGCACAAACGTACAGACAAACAGACATACAGACAAACAGACAAACAGACAAAAATTTTAAAAATCATTGTTTTGGGTTCTATTACGTTCATAAAGCCCCCCTATAATATTTTTTCTCATTTATCATTCATGTACAGACAGCGACCTGTTACAATTTTATTATATGTATTGATATTGATTGATGATGATTGATTTTATGGGATGAGATCCGACGACAACATGATTAATATTATAAAAAATAAAACAGCGTAAAATGAAAGATATATTTTATAGTGAAGATACTATGGTGGTAGCAACCAATGATACAGGACAGCTAATAGAAATTGATTACCTTGTTTGGGAAGTTTAGTCTATACAATTCAAACTTATGAAAAGGTCAAATTTTATCTTTTCATCTTTCAAATAAATAAAGGATGAGAATTCTCGTAATGACATTATACTGTAACTAGAGGTACCAAAATTTCAAAAGCAACCATTTGACAGAAAACATAGTAATCAAGCACACGGCCGCAGTTGATTAGAAGTTCTAAACGTATAATTATTTATGGATACTTAAACCTTAGGTAACCTTGAAACCTATGAAGAGGCCTATTGACTCGCCGGAAGTACACCGTAGCGATTTGTCAGTATGGGCTAACCTTAGGTACAAAACTATGGTAAGTATGGGTTTTGAATCAGTCAAGGGACTTTGGACAAGGATTTTTTTTTATGTACGTTATGTGTTTCTGGATCTAAAGTAGGCTTTCGACTGTGTTAACCTAGGAGTTTGCTTGGAATTGCTATCAATACGTTCCCGAGACCTTTATTAACTTACCTGACACTTTCAAAGTACACTAGAAATCCGTTCTGTACCCTATTTTGCACCGACCATGCTTAAGAAATAAAAGAACTGCGTTTGACAGAGGTAAAGGGGCTTGGTTAGTATATGGAGCCACGCGAAAAGACTATGCTAGGAACTCCCATATTTGAGCCGGATTCATGCCAATGTTCAGCATAACTTGCTTACCACTGATTTCAGAATCGGGAATGCTAAGTATGTAAAGAAGTGAAAATGTAACAGCGAGAAAACAGACTCCGGTCTCCAAAATGCAGGTGCTTCTAGGAATTGTGCTGAAATTATGTTAACAGCATATGACTAAAGTTCGGAGAACCAGTTTCAGAAGGTAGGTCAAATAAAGGATAATGAATAAAAATTAATTGATGAAAAAGGTAAATGATTACCTTACCGACATAGCTGACGTCGCGACCACTTATGACACTCCGAGGACGAAGACGTGTCCTCTACTAACAGGTGGTTTTCTTTTATTACGTGAGGGAAAATCCTTCATGGATGCAATGCCGGACTCCTACCGACTAAAAAACTTTACGTAACGCCCAACAGCCTACGGTCGGGAGCCCCGGGTAAAACCTCGGAAGGATGTCCCAGAACTCCCAACAGAGCAGGTGGTTACAATAAAAACAACTTATGACGCATTTTTACACAAAAAGTTTTTCATGCTCGGTGGCGCATTGGGTAATGTAACCGCCTACCGCACTGAGGTACCGGGTTCGATTTCGGAGTTTGGCTGTTTTCTATGTATAAAATGTATGTATTCAAAAATTATATAAGTATGTCTATCAGACGTTTAGATCCCATAGCACAAGCTAATATTAGCTTAATTTGGGCTAGATGAGTTGTCACATAATCATAATGTCCAAAAATATTTATGTACTAGCTGAGCCCGCAACTTCGTTTACGTCACATAAGGTGTATGAAAGGAAAGGTATTTCTTCATCAGAGTCATCAAGCAGCGTCTGAAACTGCCCTGTTTGCTTAATCATAAAAGAGCTTAATGATTAAGTCTATTTATGATTAAGTCTCTTTTATGATTAAGCCAACACGCCAGTTTAGGTTCACTCACATTCAAAGAAACCCCTACAATTAAAAATTTCAAAATATCTGATTCTTAAAAGTGTTATAACTCTTTTATTTCTAAACCGATTTACATAAAACAAACGCTAAATGTTAACTGGAGCAAACCTCAACACAATAAAAAAAACCGCATTGCAATCGGTTGAGCGGTTACTGAGATTAGCGTGCACAACCGTACAGACAAACAGATATACAGACATACAGACAAACAGACAAAAATTCTAAAAATCATTGTTTTGGGTTCTATTGCGTTCATAAAGCCCCCCTATAATATTTTTTCTTATTTATCTTCCATGTACAGACAGCGACCTGTTACGATTTTATTATGTGTATTGATATTGATATTGATTAATTACTTTATCCGAAACCGAAAGTGAACCGTATGACTACTTCTCTGGTCCGCGTCAGTATTTTCAAATTGGAGACTATTTATTATGGTGAGTTCCATAGAAGCAGCAAATATGCAGTAAGCAATTGTTCATGACAAACTATCAAAAGTGCAAGAACCTTTGCAATATTAGAAACCAGCTGCTCAAATTTTTCAAGACCTTAGACCCTTAGACCCTTAGACCCTTAGATGTTCAAATTACTGGAAACCGGAACTTATGTACTTACAAATACATATAAAAGTATGTCTATCAGTCGTCTAGATCCCATAGCACTAACTTATAGTAGCTTTATTTGTGCTAGATGATGTTTTGTGAGATTGTCCACAAATATTAACTTATTATTTATTTATTTACATAGGGTCCTTTCAGAACATGGAACGCTAGAAACTGTCACCCATCTCGGGAACAACTTTAGCGTAAGATGCTTAACTACATACTCGTAAACGGTCGCTTACAGTGCGCTCTAAATTTAACTTCTAAAAAAAATAATATATGTAATGCAAGAGTTATAAAATGTAGGTGCAACTACAGTTCTCTTAATTGCTGAATTTTAATATAATTATGTAAAATATTACGTACCTACCTATCAAAATTTCAAAAAAAATGTAAGCAGTAGTACTTACCGGCTCAAATATTTATATCGATGTTGAATCATTATTTATTTATTCTCTGTCTTACACACAATAGCTAATTATAAATAACAGTACACAATATAAAAAATCGAACTTCAAGAACTACTTATACACATATATGCGAATATAATACGCGTAAAGAGGTCTATACTACACGAGCGTTCAACTTGCACAAAACTGAGAATTCAAGCGAAGGCTGTATTGTATTGTAAGCTGTCTAAGGACACAACTCTGTAAACTAGAGTCACGTAACACAGGTCCATGAATGAAAGTCTTATTTTCAGTCGATACTATAAGTGTAACGCGTACCTACGTACCTATTGCTCATAGTAACGTCGCGAAATCACTTTTCGGTGCAATTAATTACACTCGAGAGCAATGAATCCGGGTCACTTAAAGAATCCTAAAAATCTCGGAAACTAAAAATGCTAGGTTAATGCAATAAATTGTATTTAATAGACAATGTAATACTCCTTAAATGAAGGTATTAAAACTTCTTAGTTATTGTAAAGTTATATCATAAAAAAATCAAATTTGAAAAAGGGCCACTTTCGAAGATGGAACTACGAAATTACAGCATTTGGTGTTGCTTTTGTTTGTAATCTGTCATTTATGTGGGTACATAAACCATGTTGATAGTGCTCTAAATTCATTAATCAAGCTGAAATTATGTCGCTTACGCCTGAAGAATGCACCAGAATACTTACAATGCTGGAAACCGGCCGGAGTCAGCGCGATACAGCCAGGACTGTCGGTGTGTCGCTGTCAACAGTACAAAGAGTTCTCCGACGTTACGAAGAAACTGGTTCTAACCTACGCAGACCAGGAACGGGCAGAACCAGGTGTACCACAGCACGAGAAGACCGATACTTGGTGAACACCATGCTTCGAAATCGCTTTCTCACCGGAACTGAACTCACCAATCAGTTTCGACGCCTCGGAGGAAGTAACCCAAGTGCATGGACAGTAAGACGTCGGCTTACTGAATCTAACTTAAAACCCCTTAGACCTGCAAACGGCCCTAAACTGGAGCGTGGGCATCGTATTTCGAGACTAAGGTATGCCCAGAGCCACGTAAATTGGAGTATTGAAGATTGGTCAAAAGTTATGTTCTCCGACGAATCAAAATTTATGCTCTACAAGCACGATGGAAGACACAGAGTGTATCGAAGACCAGGGGAAAGATTCAAGCAAGCATGCATCGAAGAAAAAGTAGCCTACGGTGGTGGGTCTGTACTTGTGTGGGCCGGAATTTCTTCTGAAAGTCGCACAGAGCTGGTGATCATAGAAAACGGCTCTTTAACTAGCGTAAGATATGTGGAAGAAATCCTCAATGATCACGTTGGTCCATTTATGGTCAATTTAGGTGAGGATGCTATATTTATGCATGACAATGCCCGACCTCATACAGGTAGGATTGTGAATGACTACCTTCAAGAGATGAACATTACTCGTATGGAGTGGCCAGCGCGCAGCCCGGATATCAACCCGATCGAGCATGCTTGGGACGAGCTAGGCAGATGCGTAAAACAACGAAACCCTCCCCCAATCACGCTTCGTGAGCTCAAAATTGCTCTCACAGAGGAATGGGAGAATATTCCCCAAAATCGTCTAAGGAACTTGGTGTACAGCATGCCAAACCGCGTAAACGCAGTAATGGAAGCACGAGGAGGCAATACGAAGTATTAAAATTCAAGAAAATCGTAATAAAGTTCAAAAATTTCATGTTTCCTATTTTTGTTTTAAGGAGAGATCAGCAGTTTTTTCTTTATGTAATTTTGTGTCAATAAAATGTATGGTGACTCATATTTTTTTACTTTCATTTAAGGAGTATTACATTGTCTATTAAATACAATTTATTGCATTAACCTATCATTTTTAGTTTCCGAGATTTTTAACATTCTTTAAGTGACCCGGATTCATTGCTCTCGAGTGTAGTTTCTAACTTACTGCCATACGATTGACTTAGCTCTATTCAGTTAATGAAACAATCATCAAAAACAATGGACGTTAAACAATAGTACACATCTAGTGGTTGTGACAATTGAATATTATTTCGTGTAGTTTTTATTACAACACAATTTATGATACCTACTATTATTTGCCAATTCTTATATGAGAAATTAATAACAAAATATAGCTCGGTCTACGGGTTTTTAGGGTTTCGTAGCCAAATGGCAAAAACGGAACCCTTATAGATTCGTCATGTCTGTCTGTCTGTCTGTCTGTCTGTCTGTCGGTCTGTCTGTCCGTCCGTGTGTCACAGCCATTTTTCTCCGAAACTATAAGGCCTATGCCTTTGAAACTTGGTAACTAGATGTATTCTGTGAACCGCATTAAGATTCTTATATAAAACTAGAAAAAAAGTAGTAAATTTCGGGGGTCCCCATACTCAGAACTGAAACTCAAAATTTTTATTTTCATCAAACCCAAACGTGTGGGGTATCTATAGATAGGTCTTCAAAAATGCTATTGAGGTTAATCAAGCTGAAATTATGTCGCTTACGCCTGAAGAATGCACCAGAATACTTACAATGCTGGAAACCGGCCGGAGTCAGCGCGATACAGCCAGGACTGTCGGTGTGTCGCTGTCAACAGTACAAAGAGTTCTCCGACGTTACGAAGAAACTGGTTCTAACCTACGCAGACCAGGAACGGGCAGAACCAGGTGTACCACAGCACGAGAAGACCGATACTTGGTGAACACCATGCTTCGAAATCGCTTTCTCACCGGAACTGAACTCACCAATCAGTTTCGACGCCTCGGAGGAAGTAACCCAAGTGCATGGACAGTAAGACGTCGGCTTACTGAATCTAACTTAAAACCCCTTAGACCTGCAAACGGCCCTAAACTGGAGCGTGGGCATCGTATTTCGAGACTAAGGTATGCCCAGAGCCACGTAAATTGGAGTATTGAAGATTGGTCAAAAGTTATGTTCTCCGACGAATCAAAATTTATGCTCTACAAGCACGATGGAAGACACAGAGTGTATCGAAGACCAGGGGAAAGATTCAAGCAAGCATGCATCGAAGAAAAAGTAGCCTACGGTGGTGGGTCTGTACTTGTGTGGGCCGGAATTTCTTCTGAAAGTCGCACAGAGCTGGTGATCATAGAAAACGGCTCTTTAACTAGCGTAAGATATGTGGAAGAAATCCTCAATGATCACGTTGGTCCATTTATGGTCAATTTAGGTGAGGATGCTATATTTATGCATGACAATGCCCGACCTCATACAGGTAGGATTGTGAATGACTACCTTCAAGAGATGAACATTACTCGTATGGAGTGGCCAGCGCGCAGCCCGGATATCAACCCGATCGAGCATGCTTGGGACGAGCTAGGCAGATGCGTAAAACAACGAAACCCTCCCCCAATCACGCTTCGTGAGCTCAAAATTGCTCTCACAGAGGAATGGGAGAATATTCCCCAAAATCGTCTAAGGAACTTGGTGTACAGCATGCCAAACCGCGTAAACGCAGTAATGGAAGCACGAGGAGGCAATACGAAGTATTAAAATTCAAGAAAATCGTAATAAAGTTCAAAAATTTCATGTTTCCTATTTTTGTTTTAAGGAGAGATCAGCAGTTTTTTCTTTATGTAATTTTGTGTCAATAAAATGTATGGTGACTCATATTTTTTTACTTTCATTTAAGGAGTATTACATTGTCTATTAAATACAATTTATTGCATTAACCTATCATTTTTAGTTTCCGAGATTTTTAACATTCTTTAAGTGACCCGGATTCATTGCTCTCGAGTGTAGTTTCTAACTTACTGCCATACGATTGACTTAGCTCTATTCAGTTAATGAAACAATCATCAAAAACAATGGACGTTAAACAATAGTACACATCTAGTGGTTGTGACAATTGAATATTATTTCGTGTAGTTTTTATTACAACACAATTTATGATACCTACTATTATTTGCCAATTCTTATATGAGAAATTAATAACAAAATATAGCTCGGTCTACGGGTTTTTAGGGTTTCGTAGCCAAATGGCAAAAACGGAACCCTTATAGATTCGTCATGTCTGTCTGTCTGTCTGTCTGTCTGTCTGTCGGTCTGTCTGTCCGTCCGTGTGTCACAGCCATTTTTCTCCGAAACTATAAGGCCTATGCCTTTGAAACTTGGTAACTAGATGTATTCTGTGAACCGCATTAAGATTCTTATATAAAACTAGAAAAAAAGTAGTAAATTTCGGGGGTCCCCATACTCAGAACTGAAACTCAAAATTTTTATTTTCATCAAACCCAAACGTGTGGGGTATCTATAGATAGGTCTTCAAAAATGCTATTGAGGTTCCTAACATCATTTTTTTCTAAAAAGAATAGTTTGCGCAAGAGACACTTCCAAAGAGGAAAAATGTGTGTGTCCCCCCCCCTCTAACTTCTAAACTAAGAGAATGATAAATCTAAAAAAAATATATGGTGTACATTGCCATAAAAACTACCAACGAAAATTAGTTGGAACGAGATAGAGCTGGTAGTTTTTTTTTAATACGTCATAAACCGCAATTTTCGGTTAGAAAAATCACTACCACTGCGAACGTGTTAAAAAATCAATCAATGTTACAACGAACTATAAGAACTTTTATATTATGTTACTTGCTGCTACGAAACCCTTCATGGGCGAGTCCAACTCGCACTTGGCCGGTTTATTTTTTAAGTCAGGGTAATCCTTCATGGATGCTAAGCCGGACTCTTACCGACTAAAAAACCTCACGTAACGCCCAACAGCCTACGGTTGGGAGCCCCGGGCAAGCCCTCGGAAGGATGTCCCAGGACTCCCGCCCAGGTCAAAAAGTTGGCAACAAAAATGTACCATTAACACAAATTCTTTTATCCCCGTATGCTTAAACGCTTTTACTTACTTTTTTCATGATTGACAAATATAGTTCTAATAGCAGTAGCTAATAACAGAGTAAGTTTTAACTGTGCCCAAAGGCCTCACTTTGGAACCCGAAATTTTTTTTACATTTTCATTTCTAGTTCTGTCTTGTTCCTCAGCACTCTCGGTATGATAGCATGTAATGATCATTCTCATTTTCCGCATTAATAGTAAATATTTTCGGATATTCTTTTTTCTTTCACAAAGTATTTATTATTAGATACAAAATCACAAACTCAACTACGAATACAAAATGGTAAAAATATTAAGACACATCACATGTCGGTACGTTAATTCCATATAAATCCAGGTTTCAATGAATGAATGAATGAAATGAGTCAAAGATAGTTTAAAATTTTGAAAATCGCCTGTTTGTGTCGACTGGTGAATATATTGCCAGTTATTTTTAGTTTTGGGCTAGATGATGTTGTGTGAGAATATCCACAAATATTTAGTTATTTATTTTGGGCACAATGTCACAATTCCATGACTGTATGTATAATATTTAAAGGGGTTCTTTCATACACCGTATGTGACGTAAACGAAGTTGCGGGGTCAGCTAGTTATTTAATAACACAATAGTAGGTACCATAGCTATAACTGATACCTAATCGTTACTTAAATTGCGAAACTATTGATTTGATCTTGTGCAAGTGAACTTTTCTTATTGTTTGGTTATGTCAAAGTGCCTAACACCATGAATGACTTAATATCTATTTTTCTCCGTATTTTTACACGCACGAAATAATAGATACTATCGGTAAATATGCTTGTGGTAACTAAACAAGAGATGTTACGTGTGATCACGACAATTCTGTATAAAATCCATTATTTCTAAGAAGGTTAATGTTCCCATGTTATAGGCCTTAACACATTGTCTATGATTCATAAATAACTAGATAATTTTTATCAATAACTGGTTATCTAAATATAATTGACGATGTACTAGAAAAGTAGCTGATTATTTATTTGCATACAATGGAAAATCATTAAATATTAACAATTAAACACTTCGCACGTTACATGAGCATCTAATAATGCTTTTTAAATCCTCAGTTATGTAAATGATGTATTCAGCATATTTTTTTAAACAAAAATTATTACATGAACAATAATTGCACATAAACAAATAAACGGATAAGATTTCTCCCCACTTTTACAACATAATACTCATGCTATGTTTATTTTATTGTACACTGCAAAAGTGTAAACACAGAAATCACAAAATAATAAAGAAACGCTCGCAAACAGAAATGTCACAAAGCGGTCATCCATCCGAGGACTAGCCCTAGCGAAAGTTGCTTGCTGCAGTGATCGTTTATGGAACACTGAGTCCCCAGGGCCACGACAGTCTAAGTTGACTACTATAATCTATACCTACCCGTTTACGAAAATTGATGATATTTTTGCAGAAACCACTTCAGCAGGATGCGCGGTACTGTGTATTGTTCGTCAGCCCCAGAAGGGGGGGATATTATGGTACAACGCCAGCCCCGATGGGGAAGAATCGAGCTGGGGAAGGAAAAGATTTGTCAAAAAAAGCGCCCGTGGAGAATAGCATTTAAGCAGACCGCCGGGCGCTCTCCCACGATTCGGTTAGTACGCCGCGCCGTGAGGCAGGAATGACCATGGAAGGCATATCTACTCGTACCTACTAAATCTCAGCCGTGAGCCAAGAAAGTGTACCATACCTACATCCATACTTACAACCATTGGCGTTTGTAATTTTCGTAAAGATTAAGTACCAGAGCGGTGGAATTGGTATTCTTATATTCGATAGATGATGAGTTAAAGTAGACTACGTCTAGATCGAGGTATTTTGCTCTTCCGAATACCGCACGATTCTCTCACTAAGCAAGCTATTCTTGTCAACAAAACCCTACAAGGAAGGAGGCAAAGCAGCACGCCATCAGATATTATTGTCGCTTCTACAAGAAGCTCGTTTTCCTTTAAAAATTACCCGTCAATCAATCAATCAAATTCCTCTTCTAATATTTGCCATAATACGTCAATACGAGTATGATTGGCCTTAGGTACTGTGCCAATCTGGCCAGACGGTTTGGTAAAGGATTTTTATCAGTTATTTTTCTCTTCTCCATGAGGAAGTTTACTGTAGCAGGTGCACTTCACCGCTTGCAGATAGGGCTGCTTTTGGCCCCGGGGATGTCGACAGATACGTAGAGGAAAGGAAGCATATGTGGAATACTGTTGGCAATTTGGAATAGTAAGGTATTATAAAAACCAACAGCGTCATCTTCATTATATTAACGTAAACTCTTAGCCCACACCGTCATTTATAGTTAGGTTTTGACAGCGAGCCAGCCATTGTTCTTATATGGCGTCCAGCAACACGAAACCGAAAGCCGCATTTTAGAAAAAAAAAGGTATGTGGTTAAATCTGTTTTTTTTTGAGTAATCCTGTGTTTTATTCTTTTCGACTGTAATTAATCTGTTAGATAACAATTGAATTGCAAAAATTATATGAGATTTTGTTGTTATACGCGTTTATTAACCTACAAAATCAGTTTCTGTCGGATCACGCCGTGTTGCTAAATTGGAATATATGAGGTGATGGTTATTCGGAATCCGGTATTCCAATTAATGATCACCATGGCTATTCCAAATTAATATTTTATATGTTTATTTTATTCCATAATTTGTGTGTATGTTTTATTTTATTGGTTAAAGGGTTATTTTTTGTGGGTAAACTTCTGAAAAGCGCATACCGCCGATCAATCTGAAATTTAGTGTAATGACGTATTTTGAGAATATGAGAACTGTTTTAGATATTTTTTTGATTGTAATTAATAAAAAAATGAACTACTAATTGATCTCATTTTAAAATAAGAGAACTGTTACCTAAATAAGTTAAAAATAAAATAATTTTGTTGATTACTTCGAACTTCTTAATTCGTACAACTTAATTAATATAATTTTGTATAAGTGAAGACAAATTGGAATATTCCGTAATTCATAATGGTGAAGGTAAGTTGGAATACCCCAATCGTCTAGTGCAGGTAGATTGGAATACCTAACTCAGAGTAGACACTGATTTGAGTTAGTTTGTTTACATGATAAGACTACTTTTCAAAATACTTACATGTTCTTCTAAGATAGTTTGGTATCATGCGTCACATTTCTTATCTAAGCATGATGAATACAAATTGGAATACCCTTATACCATAGAATTATAACGCATAGAAACCCAATACGCGCGAGCGACGTGAAGCCATTTCATGGCAGCTGATACCGGCTGCCTACATCAATCGGCGCTTTAGTACCGGGCATCTAGTGTCAGTGCAAAGAGCTCGCGTAATTTTCGTCTAAAAATGACGTATTGTCATTTTTAGACGCCACAATTCATCTGAAAATTGTTCCAAACACATAAAGATCACATTGCATAGGTTAGTACTGCAAAATATGTTACATTTTTGTTAAAAACACCTCATTTAAAGAAACAAAAATCGTACATTTTAGTGACGTCATTTTCATAGACGGTGTTGCAAGCAATGAGAATAAAATTTTCCCACTTTTTCTCTTATTTGCTTCAATATCGGTTTTAGGAACTGTTCTTGTTATAAAAAATACTCTTATCACATACATACATATGCTTACGCCTTTACTCCCGAAGGGGTAGGCAGAGGCATTATATACGCCCACATTTCACCTTTTTAGAATTTGTTCCACGTAATAGAGGGTGAGCCGTAATGCCGTGTTGAGATGACGCAGGTTGTGACTGCCTGCTGTTGAAATTTTTCAAGCCGCCTCATAAGACCTTCAACTTTGCTTAATGACTGCCATTTTACTGGCAACCGGAAACAACAGCTTAAAGGCCTTCCGAAGCACAGAAACGCTCAAATAAATTTGACAAAGTGGTCACATGGATGGTCACCCATCCAAGGACTGGCCATAGTGAAAGTTGCTTACTGCGGAGATCGTTTACAGATCACTGAGTACGTGGGGCCACAAGCGCTTCATATCTACTTAAATAATTTTATTTGCAAAATTTTGTGGGTGGGTACCACATAATTTAGTAAAATATTTTGCTACGGAACTCTAAAAGTATATAGGTATATGCCTACTAGTAAAAACTTAAACTGTTTATTATACTGGTTAGTAAGTCGTTTTACACTTGGTGTTTAATTTAGCATTTTTTTAAACTACATATTAATAAAATATTGGAGACCATTCTGCCTACCCAGCGAAGAGTATAGCATATAGATAAATAGAGTTAAATGTTAGATAGATAGATAGATAGATAGATAACTCTTTATTGCACCATTACATAAAGTATTCTTTGAAAAGACTTAAAATATAAAATGATAGTACAACGGGCGGTCTTATCGCTAATAGCGATCTCTTCCAGACAACCTCGGTATAGAAAGAGGAGAACAGGAAAGAAAAAGGTAGCTGATGGCGCACATTACATAATAAAATATACAAAACAGATAATAAAATAACACATAATAGGTAGCTATGTAGTACACAGTAAGTGAATATTACGAGATAATAAAAATTATACCCACTTAAAAAACTTAAAGGAACAGGAAGTGGTTCTTAACCATATTTTTAAATATGGCTAGTGACTTCGCTCGTCGTATATCTAATGGCAGCGTATTCCACAGTCGTACTGCCAAAACGGTAAAGGATTTATCCAAGAATACTGTGGAATGTGGCGGCATTTTTAATCTCAAGTTCGCTGATGATCTTAAGCACTTTGAATGAGTATCATGAAGGAATTCAAATCTTCCTTTGAGATAGGCAGGGGTAGAAGGGTTGAACAGTATACTGTATAACAAGAAAAGGATATGGTCATTCCGGCGAAGACGAATAGGTAGCCATTCGAGCTTTTTTCGAAAAACAGAGACATGATCATATTTGCGTAGTCCAAATATAAATCTGATACATAAATTCTGGAGTCGCTCGAGCTTATCTAATTGGCATTCGGTGAGATCTGGATAGCTGACGTCTGCATAGTCTAGGATAGGAAGTAGAAGGGTGTTTGCAAGCGCAATTTTGGTAGCAGTTGGCAACAAACTTCGCAAATGTTTCAAGGATCCTGCTGCTGCAAATAATTTACGGCTGGTCTCCTGCATTTGAGATTCCCAAGACAACTTTGAATCAATAAATATTCCCAAGTTTTTAACCCGGTCGCTATAAGATTTGGTAGTTCCATTGAAGATAACGGGTGGGAGTAATGACCTGTCAATCCTTGGAACCATCCAAGGGCTACCGACAATTGTGACTTGAGTCTTCAATGGGTTGACCTTGAGACCATACGATTTGCTCCATGCGCTTATACTAGCCAGGTCAGCATTTATGGCCGCCACAGCGTCAGCAATAGATGCCAATGATGCCTGGCTGTATATCTGCAAATCATCTGCATAAAGGTGATAGGAAGAACGTAGTTGATCAGAGATTGAATTAATAAAATGTTAAATTAAATGTAGACAAACAATTTTATTTTTTTCCCATTTATAGGGTACATTTTATTTCCTAGCAACATTTTCTGTAAGCTTGTGTGAGTGTCACCGAGTATAAAGACGAGTAGTTTACACCTACATTAATAATGGTTCGGCTTCGCGGGCGCGTACGTATCACTGAGCGACCCTCAGTCTATGTGTTATAAGTCTATGCCTTATACCAAAATACCTGCACCAGATCTACAAACAAGATTTCAGACATTTTGTTTTAATACATTCAAGACTGATAAACAGCTAGTTTTGCTACCATTTTAAGATTGTCTCACGAATCTAGCTGGCACACAAAAGTTTGAAGAGCCCTTAAACAAAGTGGTATTCCAAATATGCTTCCTTTCCTCTACATACATATAGTCACGCTTTTATCCCCAAAGGGGTAGTCAGAGGTATACAACCACATTTCACCTTAGATATAGTTTTATGTCCCAAGTAATAGGTGGTGTGCCTATTGCCGTGTTGAAATGAATAGGCGCAGGTTGCGACGACCCATAGTTGAAACTTTTCAAGCCTATAAGGCCCTCAACCTGGCTTAACGATTGTCTTATTACTGACAACTGGGTTTCATTCCGAGTTTTCCTTCTCTACGCAGTGGATTGTTTTGCGAAAGTGTTCCCTTAGTTGCCTCTTACAAAACCCTTACTTATGAATTAGGTGACGACATTTTATACTCTTTTTCGTCGCCACACGGGGCCCAGGGACGTCGGTGGCCTATAAGAGTGCTTTTCCTCCGTTGGGAGCTCTAGGACATCCTACCGACGGCTTACCCGGGGCTCCCGACCGTAGGCTGTTGGGCGTTACGTGAGGTTTTTAGTCGGTAGGAGTCCGGCATAGCATCCATGAAGGATATTCCCTCACGTTAAAAAAAAAAATAGAGTGCTTTTCCTCCATAGATGGGTTGTCCTATGGATTTGTTTGATATCCACCAATCAAATTCGCTAACTCCTCTGGCTCTGAGTAATATTAATTTACTGCCATCTTACAATAGTAGTTCGGTACATTAAAATGTATTTGGATGCGCCAGTACCGACGCATACATATTTTTTAGTTTATGTATTTAATGGTATTTATTATAATTATTATATGTCAACACTCACGCACTAAACGCATCTTACTTTTATGTATTGTCTATGGCAACACTATCCCGCCCGCTTCCTACATTCACATTCCGCCATAGCTATTGGAAGATACGCACGCACCCGTCTCTTAACGCTCCGCTCCGCTATCGGCCGCTGTGATTACCCATCATATCGCGCTACATCGCTTATCATCAGCCACAGTCTCGAGAGTTACGGTTATAACTCCTGTGTGCATATTTCGCGGTCGTGAATCAAGACCCCGAACGCAAAGCTGGGAGCAGCGCCTACCTACCAACAAGAGTTCAAGGTAAGCACACTTCCAGGTGTGGTCCTCCGTCCGGATATTCCATCTAACGCATTCTTTCTACTAATAATATTAATTACCTCTTTTCCTATTAAATTCACGCATACGCATATATATATTTAGTATATTACTCATAAATACTCAACGCAAATATTATATTTAACGCCACCCGCACGCATTAGAAAAGTTAATTATCTTTTCACACCGCATATTTTATATTACTCATAAGTACTCATATTCTATAACGCATTTACGCTATTTATCATAATCATATTTACCTATATATAATCAACCCGCTGGCAGGTAGCGCCCCCCGAAATTATCGCTACCCAGGACTTGGACCATCCTGGCCATGTTAGTCCGGTTGTCCGATTCTAGGCAATCATTTTGATATTTTTTGGTAATTAGGAGTTTTGGCATAAAGTAAAACGGACAATCCAAAATTAACAATTTTCTCAACCGTCATAAATTTAACGTAGTTTTCCCCAATTTCATTACAATTTCATATTATCTTTCGAATTGTAATCGTAGATAAAACTCATATTTATACGTTAATTTTATACCCACATATATTTATTTTATTGTGACGGTACTGGGCAACGCAGCCGATACATAACGGTATTCAAACGATTAACAGCTGATTGTTACGCAGACTCCATATTGGGTTTGTTCTCTGAATACTTTATCGCAAACAGCTGATTTAAGCTAACAGCTGATCGTTGTTCGAATTTTATACTTTTTCGCTGAATATTTCTATTACCTACCCACTTATATACATACTCGTATCTCGTATCAATTATATTATCATGGCTTCTAAAGACAAATCCCATAGTAAAAGTTCAGACGAAAGTCAGGTCATGATAAATTTTTTAGAATACAAAAAACAAAGTTTGTTTCACATAGTTCAAGAAGTGTACAACTTAAGTCTCAAGGTTACCGATGAAACAGTACGCATGATGTTTCTCGCTCGGGTTCAATCTATCGATAAAACCCGATCGGATTACATCGAAACTATCGATAAATTGTTAATTGAACAATTAAAAGATAATCCGCAGGTACAGCCGAGTTATAGTGTTTTTAATACATTTGATGAATTATACTGTTTCATAAAGCAAACGGAAACTACTCTGAGACAAGAACTCGACGATAAAAAGAAAAGTGATAATTTTAATATCAAATTACCCCCACTTAAACTCACAGGTTTCGATGGTACTTATGGTAAGTGGCCTATATTTTATGAAAATTTCTGTAGTGTGATACATACGAATACTCGTCTCACCAACGCCGAAAAGGTTCAATATTTGATAGGTTGCCTTTCGGGTAAGGCACTTACTGTTTGTTCAGGCATAGCTGCTACCGCACAAAATTACGATGTTATTTGGCAAGCCCTTCTGGCTAAATACCACGATACCAGGGTTCAGGCGTCGTGCTATTTAGAACAAATGTTACACCAGAAGCCAGGGCAATCGGCTGATCAGATCTTGGAGAACTTTTGTTCAGCTGAAGCAGCTCTGCAGCGTCTACCTATCACAAATTTATCAGATTTCATAATAACTCATTTAGCATTAAGCAAGTTTGATAAACCTATGCTTGAATTGTTTGAACAATCTCATAGACATTTGAGTGTACCTACATATAGTGACGTCAAAACATTTTTGACAGAACAAAGCAAACTCCAAACGCTCCGCTCACCATCACATTCCCAAAAAGGTGATTATCGCGCTCAGCGGAGTTCAACCGCCTCTCATTTAAATAAACCTAAGTCATTTTTTACGCAAACCCGCCCTACTAATTTGAAATCAGTCGATACTTCTAACATAAAAAATTGTATCGTGTGTAACAATAATTCCGCTCACCCTTTGTTCAAATGTCAACATTTTATTCAAGAGACTGTTGAAACGCGAAATGAAATAGTTCGTAAACATTCCTTTTGTGTTAATTGTTTAGGTTTTCATCACGTGAGTGCTTGCAGATCTGTTAATAGGTGTTCGATTTGCAATCGGTCTCATCATAGTTTACTGTGTTATAAAAATAATTTGAACGCATCAAATTCAACAAGAAATCATGCTGCCGGCAACGCATCGAGGCAGGCAAACGCGTCTACTGCGCCGTCCGAGCATTCCATGTCGACTCATGCGTCATCGGCAGATGATCCGTCCCGCTCGCACTCGCGGGAGGCGCGGTCACATAGTGGCAATATCGCGTCGTTATCGGCTGTGATCCCTCCGCCGCGTAATTCAAGCAGCGCGACCACGGTTTTGTTGCCGACTGCTTGTGTATATGCAAATTATAAATCGGATCGTATACGTTTGTTTTTGGACTCAGGGTCTATGAGTAACTTTATTACGAAGTCTTGTTGTGAGCGTTTGCACTTAACCATACTTAACGCTCCTTCTGTCATTAAAGGCATAGGTCAACTTGAAAGCCAATCTTATGGAATTACGCATTTCAAAATATATTCGCGATTTGATGCCCGCTGTTCTTATTCGGTTAGTGCACGGGTTATAGACACTATTACAGATTTTTTGCCTAACGTGGAAATTGATACAGCGGAATTAACCCATTTACAAAATTTACCTATGGCTGACGAACGATACTATACTCCGGGTGGTATAGATTGTTTGTTAGGTAATGAACTCTTCCCCATGATTTTAGGGTCGCAAAAAATTACATCCCCAACCTCATCAGTAATCGCGATAGAAACCACGCTCGGATACGTCGCAATGGGAAAGGCGCATGCTTTACCTTATTCGCTAGTGGCAAACAAGCATCCCCGCGATCGCATGTCTCATTCCTCCGTGTCCGACAAGGCCTTCTTATGTCACACTCAAGATGTGTCTCTCGAACAATTAACGCAACGCTTTTGGGAGATAGAACAGGTGCCAGAAAAGAAGCACATTAGCACGGACGACGCAGCATGTGAAAAGCTGTTCTCGTCTACGTACTCACGCGACGATACCGGTAGATATACGGTTAGTCTTCCCTTTAAATACCCTCCCAGTGAGCTAGGGCATTCGTACACAATCGCCAAACGCAGGTTTTTAAATTTAGAAAAAAAGTTAGACGCTTCTAACTTACGCAACGATTATAATGCCATTATTCAAACATATATTGATCAAGGTTATCTCACTAAAGTGTCAAATAGCTTTCTAGACTCTCAAGTTTATTATATGCCGCATCGGGCCGTTTATCGCCCTGACAAAGAAACCTCTAAAACGCGTGTGGTCTTAGACGCTGGGTGTAAAACCACGTCAGGTAAATCGCTTAACGATTTGCTTTATACGGGACCAATATTACAGAACAATATCTTTCATTTGCTTCTCAATTTGCGTATGTACCCGGTTGCTGTAACCGCGGACATAGAAAAAATGTACTTTCAAGTGAAACTTACTCAAGATCATCATACATATCAAAGAATATTATTTAGGTTCGATTCCAATTCTCCTATTGAAAGCTATCATTTCAACCGCGTTTGTTTTGGCGTCTCCAGCTCACCCTTCCTGGCAATGCGAGTCGTAAACCAGCTCGCGTCAGACTGTCGCGCTTTATATCCTCTGGCGGCTTACGAAGCTGACAATCACATGTATGTTGACGACTACGTTAGTTCCATAGAGAATGTAGATTTAGCTGAAGACACCTATAGGGAAATGGTCGCTATGTTTAAATCTGGAGGTTTTAACTTAACTAAGTGGATCTCTAATGACAATACCCTATTGTCACGTATCCCGTCAATTCATAAGAGCTGTCTCGCTGTCAAGTTTGATGAGGATCCTCATGTTGACACTAAGATCGTGGGTATGCAATGGCAACCTAACGATGACACCTTTAACTTTAAAATAGTGATCGACATGCCTTTAACATGCACTAAACGCTCGATCCTTTCCGTAACCGCGCGCTTGTTCGATCCGCTTGGAATCATCAGTCCAGTGGTCGCATACATGAAGTTGCTTATACAAGAATGTTGGAAATTACAATTGGACTGGGACGAGACGGTCCCGAGTTGCATTCTGTCTAAATGGAAACACTTTCATAGGGAGTTGTCGCGTTTATCTGAAATAAAAATACCGAGACATATAGGTTTAACATCCGCTCGTCGAATTACTCTAATAGGCTTCTCGGATGCCAGCCAGCAATGTTATGGTGCTGTTATCTATGTACGAATAGAAACGGCTGAGAACGGAAACGCTCTTAATGTGAATCTACTGACCGCTAAATCCAAAGTGTCAGATTCTAATAAAACGCTAGCGCGTTTAGAACTCTGCGCGGCGGTCTTACTCGCAAAATTAATTAATTCTGTGCGCACTGTTTTTAATAAGCGGTGTCAAATAAACAATATATTCGCATTCTCTGATTCTACGGTAACCCTTACCTGGATTCACTCTCCCGCTCATAAGTTTCAAACTTTTGTAGCTAATCGCATCGCTCAGGTAAATGAATATCTGCCTGCTTCCCATTGGTATCACGTTCGTGGGGTTGAAAATCCCGCCGATATAGTCTCGCGCCCTGTGACACCTAAAGGGTTAATAAATAACTATCTTTGGTTTCACGGGCCGAAATGGCTGTCCGCACCTATAAATGCATGGCCTGTGAAGGAATATAAAATCAATCATAACGAGAAGACAGAATTACCGGAAATTAAAATAGCTTCTCTCCATGCACATACCATACCTGTCTCCGATCACGTTCACATGATAGACGAACTTGCCGAGCGTTGCTCGAGTTGGGTAAAATTTATTCGTTCACTGGTTTATGTATTACGTTTCACAAGGATTCTCAAATCCCGCGGTATACTTTCTGTATACGATTTAGAATACGCAGAATATTATGCGGTCCGCTTCGATCAGTCTAAGTATTTTCAGGTAGAATTACAAGCACTTAAGGCTACTAAAATTTGTCCAAATCAGGCTATTTTAAAACTCAACCCTTTTCTTGACGAACAAGGGTTAATTAGAGTAGGTGGTCGACTTACTCATTCTCAACTAAATTACAATACAAAATATCCAATATTGCTATCACCTAAAGGACGTATAGTGTCGCTCTTAGTAGACCACTATCACACCGACAATTTACACACCGGTCCTGGACTAGTGTTAGCATTGACTCGCCAAAAGTATTGGATTCTTTCTGCACGAAATTTGATTCGCCAACGAGTACATAAATGTAATTTATGTTTTAAAGCTAGGCCTCGTTCTACAACTCCACCTATGGGTGATCTTCCATCCATTAGAGTTTCACAAGTAAAGTCGTTTGTGCATACCGCAGTTGATTACGCGGGACCCTTTTACGTAACTCACATAAGGCGTCGTGGAGTAAAAAGTCATAAAGCGTATATTTGCTTGTTCGTCTGTCTCACAACAAAGGCGCTCCATTTAGAGTTAGTAAGTGATCTTAGTACAGATTTATTTCTCGCTGCCTTTAAACGTTTTATCTCACGCAGGGGTCCTGTTTCAGTGTTGTACAGCGATGGAGGCACTAATTTCATAGGTGCGAAACGAAAATTGAACGAAATTTACACGCTTATACAGTCCACTAATTATAAAAATGATCTGAATAAATATCTAACTCAACATAAGATTCAGTTTCAGCACAGCCCACCTTTCGGGCCCAATTTTAATTCGTTGCCTGAAATTAATGTCAAATGTGTTAAGTCTCATTTATTTAAAGCTATCGGGAGTCAAATACTCACCTATGAAGAATTCAGTACAATATTGGTGCAAATTGAAGGCATTTTGAATAGCCGTCCGATTTGCATACTTTCTTCGGATCCATCGGATCCAACCCCCCTAACGCCTAATCATTTTCTTAATGTTACTCCGCTTAAATATTTACCCGCTGAACACATTGAACCCCTATTACCAGATAACAGACTCACCCGCTATCAATTATTAAATAGAATTGTTCAAAGTTACTGGACACGTTGGAGCAAAGAATATCTTACCTCTCTCCAACTTAGACATAAGTGGAATATGCCGTCCAAACCTGTGACGATAGGAACTGTAGTTGTTGTTAAGGATGACAATACGCATCCTTTATCGTGGCCACTCGCGGTTGTATCAGAGGTGTTTCCCGGGAAGGATGGTGTAATTAGAGTCGTCCGAATTAAGACTTCTTCTGGTGAATACATTCGTCCTGTAACTCGGCTTTGCCCGTTACCCACGCAATAACTCCTACGCTTTTGAATTATTTTTTAGTTCATAAGTTTTCATTCCTTTTATTTTTTATTTTGTTTATTCAATGTAGAGGAAGAATCCTCTAAGCCCCCCGAAGTTGGATGCGCCAGTACCGACGCATACATATTTTTTAGTTTATGTATTTAATGGTATTTATTATAATTATTATATGTCAACACTCACGCACTAAACGCATCTTACTTTTATGTATTGTCTATGGCAACACTATCCCGCCCGCTTCCTACATTCACATTCCGCCATAGCTATTGGAAGATACGCACGCACCCGTCTCTTAACGCTCCGCTCCGCTATCGGCCGCTGTGATTACCCATCATATCGCGCTACATCGCTTATCATCAGCCACAGTCTCGAGAGTTACGGTTATAACTCCTGTGTGCATATTTCGCGGTCGTGAATCAAGACCCCGAACGCAAAGCTGGGAGCAGCGCCTACCTACCAACAAGAGTTCAAGGTAAGTGCATTTCCAGTATTCACCGATTTTGATTACCTAGAATAATTACTTTGATATTGAAAATCGTAAGTAAGCTTACGATTGAATAACCACAGATCTATTTAAATCCTGTAATGACTAGATACGTTACTGAAGCGTTAAGTAATCTTGCGTTTGTCATGATTTTGTACGGTTGCCACAATATTCGACTCAACGAAAGATGTTGTAAACCTCTAGAAACAAAGAAAATGCGTAACTCAAACACGTGATGAAGTTTTTCCTATGATGGTCAACTAGGTACCTACCTACTTCTTGATTACCTATTTGGTAGCGATATTCATCATTTCATACAGTCAAGGCTAAAAATGTAGCATTCTTGTGTCAACATTGCTGGGCAACTCCTATGATAACTTCGTGTAAAAAGTTTTCAGAGTCTTTTTTTTTATATATTTAGCTGGTCAAATTGACGTCGCCAGCCTGATGGAAAGCCGTGGCGCATCTAGCGATTGGGGGCCACTCTCACAGTCAGTCTAATGAAGTAAGACGTAATTTAACTATGAAAAAAAGTTAGTGTTTCGTCCGTTTGAATAATAGAGCAACGCGAGCAGTACAACAAGTCTTAACTAACTATAACTTCTTGTACTGGTCGCATTGCTCTATGGTTTCAATAGCAACCACAAAGCAATGCAATACACCAGTACCTACGGTGCCAAGGATGTAAACTAAACGCCCATAATTGTTATTGATAGTGCTGCATTACGAATTTGCTAAATTACGATTTTTTTTACGTGGGACAATTTTTTCATCAATGTAAAAAAGTTGTCCCACAAAAACAGTTGAGGTGATCTATCCTAAAAAGCTAATGATATTGATGTGATGTAGGATCTGACAACTGATATGCTTAGACATACTTATATGTATAATCACCATCATCTCAGCCGATTTGGCGTCCACCGCAGCGGTGGCGAACGTTGTGGCGATCGTTGGGGGAGCAAATGCCTCCCCTAAGGATCGCCACAACGTTCAATCATGAGCCGCCCGCATCCAGCAGGTTCCCACGATCTTCTTTAGATTATATGTCCACCTTGCTGCTTTCATAATAATAATTTTAAATGCATAGGTACAAATTTTACATAAGAAACATTCAAACTCCGAAACAAACATTTGCTGATCTCACAAATATTAATTGTCCTGGCCCCTGGACTTATCAACTGCAAATTTTTGCATAGATAGTTCTGAACGATTTGGTATTCAATATGAATCTTACAATACCAATTTAGACTGTAGGAAAAAATTTATAACAATTTCTTAGATAACCTAGGTACCAATTGAAAATTTTGTTTAGGTACATTTTTTAAGCGACACGCTAGTTCAGGTTCAGGTTTTCCAGCAAGCTCGTTATGCTTTAAATTCAACCTTCATAATTATCACGTTGTTAGATATAACCTGCTCTGCGGAGATTTTATAAATAAGAGTATTTAGGTATTGTCTACGTTACATACTAGCTGTCTGAACTTACCTTTTTCCACAACTCATCTCAGACTATGTTCTGCAAAAATAATGTAATAAAATAGGGCATGTATTTACATCGATATCTGTTTATTCCCTTTTTTCGAACAAAATATTACAAAGTTAAACCAAAAATACTGACTTGCACACTAATTATGCACACTAAATAAGTCAAATTCAATATACTGTTTAAAGGTGTTTGCAGAACTATTTTACTGAACAGATCACTATTATCAAAATCGTATATCTAAAAATTCCTTAGCTCAACAAAGTTATTAAAACTTTTTTTAAGAAAACCGTCGCCTAATTTACTTTTATGAACATCTTTTATTCTAATTAAAACCCAATTTAATCAGTCATCTTTACAAAATTAAATTTTATTAATCAAAAAAATAAAAACTAACCTAACCTTACCTATTCCGTTATAAGAATGTAAAATTTTGAGTGCAAGTAAGTATTTTTGATAAGCAATTCGTATTTTTGTTTAGCAAATCTTATATCCGGTGTAAGAACGAAATTTTTGGTTTAAATTCGATAAAAAAGGTCATCTCGTTTTGTGTAAAATTTTAGTTTTTTAAGTAGGACATGCTTAGTTTATCAATTGGTTTTTTTGCACAGCATTTGATTTTCTGGTTTGCGTTCAGTAAATTAGTGGAGTTACCTAGTGTGCAGAAAAATTAAACAGATGTGCATTTAAAAATATCCCATAGAATAGTACCAACATAATAATGCCACATATTCTACCGTAAATAAACCTTTTAGACAGTTCAAATGAGTAGAAAATTTTAGTTTATCCAAATGCCTACTATAGACATTGATAATGATATTCTCATTACCTAATCAACACTTCGAGAAGCGCTTGTGGCCATGTGGACTCCGTGGATTCAGTGCAGTAATTAAGCGATCACTGCTGTAAGTAACATTCAATAAGGAAACACGTATATGTATTTTCCTATTCCCTTACGAGACTTCCTTATGCGCTAGCGACACGGTCAAACTGCACTTGTCATGCCTCGTCAATATCATGTGTACCTACATACCTACACGTCGATGCACACACACACACATATAAAGAAATCAAGCACACTGAAGCAACTTCCATTCATAAATAACAGACTTGACTCTATATATTGACCCGTGTTTGAGCCCTTTAGTTTGATTATTATGTACAGAATTGCTATGCAAAAATCTGGATCTTATTGTATGGGAAGAAAAAACACATGATCAGTATGATGACCTTGTATGACATTGACATTGGCATAAGACATTGGCTCACTGTCTGTTTGCTAGATAAGATTTTGTGACTGCAGCGTTCTAGTTTATTTACTGTTTTGATAAAATAATAAATATGTAAAAGTATTAAGATAAGACATACTTTCTATTTTATTAACGAAAAATAAATACAGACCATTGTTCCATGTGTGCGTCATAAGATCAAATTTTAAACTACCTTCTTCGGCACGACTGAGATAACACAAATTGGCTAATAGATACAAGTAACTGCATAAAAATATTTGCTTATTTTAAAATTTGACGTTGTGTAGGATGTTATGATGAAGACAGGTAGTTCAAGGAAATTTTCTAAGCTACGACAACCAGAAATCTATATTATTACCTATCTATACTAATATTATAAAGAGGAAAGATTTGTTTTTTTGTTTGTTTGTTTGTTTGAAACGAATAGGCTCCGGAACTACTAGACCGATTTGAAAAATTCTTTCAGTGTTGGAAAGCTACACTCTTTGCGGTGAACATAGGATAAATTTTATTCCCGTATTCCCACGGGAACGGGAACTACGCGGGTAAACCGCGTGACGTCCGCTAGTGTATTATAAAGAGGAAATATTTAATTGTTAGTTGAAACTACTAAACCGATTTGAAAAATTCTTTAACTGTTGGGAAGCTACATTATCCCCGGGTGAATTGGCTATATTTTATTCCCATATTCCCACGGAAACAGGTGCTACGCGGGTGACACCCCGGTACGTCAGTGAACCAATTATTTTAATACGACTACCGAGGAAAGTTAAATTTTCATCTCTATCTATTATTGTAATCGACTTTTCAGTATCTACCTATAATCTTTTCTTTATTAAGACTAGAGAGTACATACTAGATATCATGTGTGCAATTTTTTTACTGAGTTAAAAAGGGGTGTGAATTTCCGTTGGGGCTAATTTACTTATTTGGGGTTAATTATACCAATAGATATGTAGTACTCTTTTGCATTATCTACATTGTAATGTTGTCACATGTTTGAAAACTCAATATAATTTTATTAAAAGATGTTGTCATTTTTTAATTTTGTCAAACAGCTGATAATTTTGCAATACTTAATTGGAAAAAGTAGATCGGTTATAACTTGATTCAGTAGTTTCGGCGTGGTACTGTTTCTGTAGGTGCAGTAGGGACTTGAAAATCCGATTATCGACTATTCTGTTGAAGAGTTTTTCTACCAGAGTTAAGAAACTTCACCAAAGCATCGGTGCTCCCATACCCAAAAATACCCCAAGTCACAGCTAACCCTACTAGCCCGTAAAACCCAACCCAAGGTCCTGGATTAATATTTATTATTATAACACTAACCTTGTAAACAAGCATACCTAACTGATCGATTAGTCTTCATCACAGACACCACAGATTTTATGCTCAGATGAGAAATGAAGATCTGACAAACTAATAAACATGTCATCTTCCACCGTACATCTTCTTTCTGAATAATATTAATACGTTATTTGTTGTTTCAAATTCCTGAAAGGAAGCTATAAAAGTATAAGTATATCCGCGTATATTTCTATTGTTCTAATTGAACACACACAACTTAATTCATAATAACTCGCGTGACTCTCCTCATATCAAATTACCGATGAGGTTTTATGTAGGTATAAGTGGTTAGTTAGTTAGTCACAGTAGGTTAGTACTCGTATAAATATCAATTTAACGTAGGTACCTACCTACTACGTGAATCCACCCGCCTCGTACTTCTAACCTCAGATAAAGAGATATAAAAAAAAAGTGTTCGCGAAAGCGCGAAACCGCGGGGCCACGAGAAGCGCTCGTGGCCCTGCGGACTCAGTGTTCTGTAAATGATCACTGCAGTAAGCAACTTTCACTATGGCCGGTCCATGGATGGGTGACCATCCATGTGATCACTTTGTGACATTTATTTGAGCGTTTCCGTGCTTCGGAAGGCACGTTAAGCCGTTGGTCCCGGTTGCCAGTAAAATAGCAGTCGTTAAGCTAAGTTAAAGGCTTTATTTCAACAGCAGGCAGTCACAACCTGCGCCTGTCCATTTAAAAACGGCAATACGGCTCACCACCTATTACGTGGGACAAATTATACAAAGGTGAAATGTGGGCATAAAATATGCCTCTGCCTAGTCTGCCTACCCCTTCGGGGATAAAGGCGTGACCATATGTATGTATGTATGTAAAAAATAAAGGGTAATACCGGTACTGGTGTCAAGGCAAGCCCAATGGTGACTGGTTAAGACCATGGACCAAACATAGAGATTAACAGATGGACAATCATCTTGATTTTGCTCTCAGAAGAAAGTCCATCTCCATCACGTACTAGCTACACGTTTCGCCTGCCCTCCCAAATTTGAAAACAGTGGTACCTTCGCGTAAGACACGGATTAGCACCAACTTTGTGTGGGACTCCCCGAGTCCCCGCCCTTGAGAGTGCTCCACCTTGCCTAAATTCAGTAGCAGAATAAGCCAGGCCTTGAGTCAGAGCTACTCCATGAAGGGATAACCTGAAAAGCCGAAAGATGAAACGGAAAGCTCCACGTCTTTACCTCCCGATAGCCCTCTGAAAGTATGGAGGTTAACAACTCTACACTCCAGTATTCACTTAACTGCATCGTTTATATTTACGTACCTACGTTATTTTACGATAGACGTATTAAAAAGGCATTCTAAAAGACAATTTTATGAAAATAAGGCTAAAATTATAAAATGTTAAGGTGAATTCAATAACAACAATAGTCTGTAGATTGGATCATAAAGTGAATGGAGAATTGAACAGATACTGGCTACTCAACCTACGTACCTTTTAGACTAATTCAGTTTTAGGCCAAGGAATTTGATACTTTATGCCTCGATTTATCTTGATCTATAAATAAGCAAGTCGCCACACCCTGCCCGGGTCCGTTGCAACACGGCAATAGGTTCGCCATCTCCTAGGTGTACATGGGACAATACAAAATACAACTGTTACAACTGTAGCAACATAATTTTAATTATGAATCTGATTCAGGGTAGCTAGAGATACTAGTTTCGGAAGTAACAGAGGACCTTTTTGGATCAATAGAAAGACGTCAAGCTATATCTTAAAAAAATCGCAACTCATGCATGTCGTCACTCAGTCCGTCCTTGTGTTATCATATATAGTGCCTAGGCCCATCTAACTAGGAGCCTGACTGAGGGGCCTTCCGTTTTCCGAGTTGCAGTCTCTTCTCCAAAACTACTCTATTACGTACTTACTACATTGGCTGGTTCTTCGACAGATAAGGCTAGCGCATTGCCTCTTTAACGTGCTCTCTCTGCAAACTATGTCAAACACGATGGTTCTTTGATGGCTAACGTCGTTTTGGAGTCCATATAGGGACTTCAAACACAGTACGCTCCATAGCTTATGTGCGACCTTGATTGTACGGTCCAATGTCATCGTCTCAGCACTGTAGATCATAACTGGTAGAACGCACTGGGTGTAGGTCTTCATACATTACGGTCAAGGCAAAGAGAAAACTCGGCGTAGTTTAGTGAACTGTTGTGGTTTTGGTTCCAATAATCTTTGATAAAGTCCCTTGACACCACAAGGGCCAATGTTCTTGAACTATGTCGTAATTTATCCCACATTTAATAAACAAACGTAATAGAGTACATATACAAACCTATTTTATTCACTAACTGTATACATTTTTTATAATAAAAAAAAGCGACCAGCACGTGCTTATCGAGGTCAAGCACAGCACATATAGTTTCACGACGGAGATCAGGAGATACCACAGATCACGCATTCGTGATAGCTGTCCACTGTGCAGTTCTCATAGCCTTACGGTCACCAACTTGCGCAACCTTGAACACTTTCAATAAGTGCGACAAATCCGTTTATTTATTTTTTTATGTTTTGTTTCACTTAATTAAACCTTTTTTCTGAGCCGCGCCGATAACGTGCTTGTACATGCAACCACGTACCTACATTGGCCCAAGAAAAAATACATCATCATTCAAACGTTGCTTTGTCTTGTTAGACCTATTGGTCTTGTAAGATACAGCATAGGCATAGTTTTCTTTTCGGAGTCAAATTTTTTCTCTAATTATATTATATAGCACCGTATGGCAACGGGAAGGAGTACAAAATGTCGCCACCCCAAGTCATCCCGTCGGGTGTCGTAGGCAGCGTCGGACTGGCCAGACATTAAGGGTGGCATTTGCCGGCCGGGCCCCAGCCTGCGCGGGCCCGCCACGGGCCTGGCTTGCGGGACTTCTGGCAACTGAGTTGGAAAGGAGGCCCGCCTAGCTCTTGCTTCTGTGAAGACGGCGAGCAACAACCCCGCCGTCCTCAGGCCCCCGGTCACGGCTGATAGCCGCAGACTGTTAAGCTCGGGTGGGAGAGTCATCTACCGCTACCTTCCTGCCGCCTCTTCTACGAGAATCGGCTGCCCGCAGAATCACGCGGCGGCGTCTCACTAACTCCCGCTAATGATCATGGCTCACACAATGTCGAATCTCTCCAGCGGGAGAAAGCGCACCTACAGACTTGCCACGAGAACCTGTCTCCTCTCCAGACACCCGTCCATGACCTCTGACGACTCGTTAGATCACCCCGATTGTGGTGTTCCCCTACCTTAGCTGCTCAGGTGAAAAAACGTATGTCTCCACAAGTTCCTGGCGGAGTTGTGACCGCTAAGCATCGATTTCTCGGGGCGCAGACCTGTCGCTCTGCTCGAGCGCATCCTTGCGCCATTTAAACAATGGCGCGAGGGCCCTCGCTTCCAGGAGACATGCCTCAACGGAGATCGTGTAGTACCTACGTGTTATGTTCTTTTCATGCTGACGGTCATCGTCATCACCTTCTGCGGGCTTTATAACCTTGCCGCATTTCGATCGTTAGGGTCTCCGCATAAATGGAGGCGCCGAATAGGGCCATACTCTGCACGATCCCGAGGTACAGTCTCCTACAGGGAGTGTTATGTGACCCGACGGCGTTCCAGGCCAACATAAGGTGACCTAGGTCACCTTATGTTGGGCAATAACCCCGAGAGTGCAACTATTCGCTCAGCCCCCTTTGTGTTATTGGTTCAAACTTCAGAAATGGTATGCGAAGTTCCATCGGCTAGCAAGTTCCTCAAGAACGAGGACCCACACTTGGCCTGGAACGCCGTCGGGTTACATATAGTCACGCTTTTATCCTCGAAGGGTTAGGTTGAGGCTTAGTTTACGCCCAGATCACCTAACAGATTTATGTTCCAAGTAATATGTGGTGAGGTATTGTCGTGTTGAAATAGACCCTCAGTTAAAATTTTTAAAGCCGCCCATAAGTTCTTCAACTTAAGCTTAACGATTTTCATTTTACAGACTGTTAAGTTATTTTATTACACGGTGCCTCGATAGATGTCGGTGTACCGAAAATTGAAACTCACTATGGTTTCGTTACCACAAATATAATAAATACTGACACAATGTTTGTCAAGGTTGTCTAATACCATCAAGATCAGTGAAGTACATATACTAGGAAAAGTGTTACTATAGTGAAAGTAAAAAGTGAGTACAGTGAAGAACAATCCTGAGGAACCATTTTTACATGGTCCTTCGGAGTCGGGTGCAGCGCCAACGTGTCTTCGTGCGCCAACGCGTCACCGTGCGCTAACGGGTCGCCGTGCGCCAACGCGTCACCGTGCGCCAACGGGTCGCCGTGCGCCAACGCGTCACCGTGCGCCAACGGGTCGCCGTGCGCCAACGCGTCACCGTGCGCCAACGGGTCGCCGTGCGCCAACGCCAACGCGTTACCGTGCGCCAACGCGTCGCAGTGCGTGAACGCGTCGCCGTGCGCCAACGCTTCGCCGTGTGCGAACGCTTTTTGCATCGTCCAGCACGGGTACAGAGCGGATCGCTCTGAGTGCTGAGCGCTTGGCCTAAGGTAAGGGCCAAAGCGACTTCGTTTACGGTAGAGGGCGCCACTAGTACAAAGTGTGCGCAGCTGCCGTTAAAGTGTGAACGCCATAGCGGCGTTATCAGCGAGGTAAGCAGCGACTTCGTCCACAGCAGAGGGCGCCACTAGTACATAGTGTGCGCAACTGCTGTCAGCGTGTGTACGCCATAGTGGCGTAATCAGCGAGGTACGCAGCAACTCGTCAACAGCAGAGGGCGCCACTTGTGTATAGTGTGTGCAGCTGCTGTCAGTGAGATCAACGAAGAAAGTCGATGCAGAAAACACAGACGAGCATATTGGCAGGTGGAGTCACAAGCATCATCTGTGAGTGAGTACTTTATGTTTATGCAATTCGTGAAGTGAAGTGCAGGGCCGTATTTAGTTTGAGACTTTATTAGAGTTTACTTTGGTCTTATAATAATTGTCTTATAAGTTTTTGAACAGTCTCATTCAACTTGATACAATATTATACAAGTATCTCTGTGATTCGTGTATGTTCTTTTAAGCACTCATATTTCTTCAGTATTAATTAGTTTAAACCTTTATGTTAAACATGGAGGTACTAATAAAATTACAAACGGATACTACGAATTCCATTGAAAAAGGCCGGGTTAATTATAAAAAAGCTCCAAAGGAACGCTTAACAACTTCGTTCTTAGAGGCCAGATTGGACACTCTAGAACAACAATGGAAGTCGTTTGTAGAAACACATAAAAAGATTGTAGAAATTGCAGTAAATAATGAACATAGTTATTTTAAATTAGATGCACACAACTTTACTGAAGAAAGTTATATTGTTTATAAAGCTGAACTAAAAGAACATATTTCGAAACTCACAAGGATTACCAGCAGCTCCGAAAAACAAGAGCATGTTAAACCTTGTTCTAGTAATGTTAAATTACCTAAAGTAGTTATTCCCACGTTTTCAGGGAAGTATACGGAATGGACAACCTTTAGAGATCTGTTTTTGTCATTAATTCACAAAAACGCTACCATAGATAATGTTCAAAAGTTGCACTATTTAAAAGGTTATTTAACGGGTGAGGCAGAACAACTGCTACGTAATACTCCAGTAACATCTGCTAATTACGAAGAATGCTGGCAATTATTAACTAAACGTTACAATAACAAGAGATATTTGTGTAATTCTATGCTTAAGAGATTAATGAACCAACCGCGTATTTTGGAATCGGCAACAGCTATAAAAGAGCTCTTAGATACAACAGTAGATTGTATCAATGGTTTGTCAAACATTGGTGTCAAGGTAAACTCATGGGATGCTATAATCATATACGTAGTCAGCGAAAAGTTAGATAGCGAGTCACGTAAGTTATGGGAATCCGCGGTTAGTACCTGTGATGAATTGCCAACTTTTGATTCCTTTAAAACATTTTTAGAGTCAAGGTTCCGCTCACTAGAGTACTTGGATGCATCAAGTAATAAACCGAAGTCAACTAGCAAACCAAGAGTTTATCATGCAGTCGATTCCAAACCAGCAATTACATTTAAAGTAACTTGTCCATTTTGTAAACAAGCTCATAGACTAAGTCATTGCAAACTATTTTGTAAAGAGGATGTTAAAACTCGTAGTGATTTCGTCCGAACTCAAGGCCGTTGCTTTAACTGCTTAGGTCTAAATCATTCAGTTAAGCTATGTCGTGTCACCACCACTTGTCAAATTTGTAAGAAAAAACATCACAGTTTATTGCACTCCATGGATTTCTCAGGATCAACGTCGCCTAGTAACATTTCAGAGACGACGTCAGTAGTCAAGGCAGCAGTATCAGCATTAAACGCAAGTCCTGGTATAGTTCAGGAATCAGATGCTGCTACCATATCAACTCATTTAAGTAATAAAGCTGTTCCTAGTCAAGTTTTATTGGCAACCGCTCTTGTCGAAGTACAGGCAAGAAACGGTTATAATCATCTGCTGAGGGCGTTATTGGATCAAGGATCCCAAACGTCATTCATAACCGAATCAGCAGTTCAGTTGCTTGGACTCAAGAAGATACCCACAAGAGGTATCATTTCAGGCATAGGAGGTGGCGGCGGAGCCATAGTCTCCAAGTTTTTTGTTTCAGTAAACATGCGATCACGTCATGATCCTAATTTCAACATTGATGTCCAAGCATATGTATTAAGCACCATTACGTCCTTAATACCAAGGGATAAAATATTAGTACCAACCTGGCACCAACTCGTAGATATAGCATTAGCTGATCCCGAGTATCATACTCCGAACAAAATAGATGTTTTACTTGGTGCTGATGTTTACGGCCAGGTTCTCAAAGAAGGTTTATTCAAACATTCTTTCGGACATTTGATAGCACAAAATACCCGTCTAGGTTGGGTTTTGTCCGGACGAACATACAATGATTCTAAATCAAATTCACAGTTTTGTCACTCAAATTTTGTTAGCATGCATTCGCAGATCAGTGACAATAAAATGATTAAAAGATTTTGGGAAATCGAATCCGACACATCCTGTAAAAAGCAAAAAATACTTACCCAGGTTTTTTTTTTTTTTTTTTTTTTGTTGACGCGGGGAACGCATTTACGCGCCTTCATCCCAGATGCGGGGGCAGCTGGGATGGTGTGTGGGACTCCCGGCCCGGTCCGGAATGGACCGTCCTACCCACTAAACCCCGCGGTGTTCCTCCTCACCCTTTAGCCGGGCCGAGGGATATCAAAAGATTATTCACGTCGACCCGGCTAGGGGCGCCCCGTTTATTCGGGGCTCTCCTCGGGGGAGCCAGATGGGCGGCTCCCCAAAGCTCCCTAAGGAGCTGAAGTCCACGCCTGTACCGCTCTCGAGCGCCCCTCTGTAATAGAGGAGACAGAGAGCGGCTGGCGCAGGCGTGCGCTAATGGGCACCCCTGGAACACGGAAAAGGAGCCCACCGCCATGGTGACCGTTGGTGGGCGGGGTCCCCCGACCTTACGCCCACGGTCAAGAAACAATCGGGGGCGCGCAGTAACTCCTCACCGCGGCGCCCCCGAACTGCACGGCAGAGCGGGAGCATTATCGGTTACTCCCGCTCCCCCGCACAGTGCACCTCCCGCTTTGCCGCCATCACCTCGTCAACTGGCGAGGTGACAGCGGCCCAGCACTGTTGCCGCCGGTCGCGCCGTTATTCACGGCCGGCAGCCCGAACTGCATGGCAGGGCGGGAGCATCTACCCAAACTCCCGCCCCCCACGCAGTGCCTCTCCCACTTTGCCGCCATCGTCTCGCCAGCAAAGGAGGCGAAGCGACGGCGACCCATCATTGCTGCTGCCGGCCGTGAATAACGGCACGGCCGGCAGCAACACACACCACCGAGCAACCCACAGGTGGGTTACTCCCGCCTCGGCCGGAATTAGCCAGAGTAGCACAACTCCCCCACAGAGGAAGGGGAGTGGTCGCTACTCCGTTGCCCAGGATGCACCACGAGGAGGATCCGACCCATTGGGGTCCTTAAGATGTTAGTAGGACCCCGCATCCCAGTAGGACCCCGCATCCCAGTAGGACCCCGCATCCCATACTTACCCAGGTAGATCAGTTATGCGAAGAATCCTTCAAGCAAACCAACCAGCGAGACAGCACTGGTTCGTATATTATTAATTTACCAATAAATAACACAGATCCGCAATGCAAATACGGACATATCAGAGATATTGCTCTCAATAGATTTCAACAGCTTGGAAGTCGGTTTAAGAAGGGTTCAAATATCAGACAGAAGTGCACTGACGTAATCCAAGAGTATAAAGATTTTGGTCGTATGAAAGAAATTAATCCCGAATCTGATACTCAGAGAATGGAGGCTGTTTATTTACCTCATCACGCTGTGGTTCGGGAGGATAGAACAACCACCAAAGTTCGAGTTGTGGTCGACGCTTCTGCAAAAGGGTTCAAACTTGCAAGAGAATTCCAGGATGGCAAACTTAGTCAAAAAGGATCGATGGAACTACATTTAATTCAAATGATGAAGTTTCTCGGTATACCATGCAACAAAGAACACGATACCTTTAATTACTCTGCAGCGATTTCGAAACAATATCAATTAGTTATCAAACGAACGGCAGTGTCGGAAATATCTAGACTGATTGATCCCTTAAGGTGGGCAGCACCATATGTTATATCAACAAAAATACTGATACACAAACTATGGCTGGCTGGAAATCAGTGGGATTATGGTTTACCGAGACCTTTAAAAAGAGTCATCGGCGAGTCAGTACTTAAAAATGCGAAAATGTCAACACCACTTGTCCAGACTAAAGCATGTTTTATTTTTAAATCTATGTCGCGACTTGCGCAAAACTCAGATGATCCACTGCAGCTTACTTCCGGTCATTTTATAATTGATGAACCCCTGGTTCTTGTAACAGACCGGAATTACGAGCGATTTTGTGCAGTCACTGAAAAGATGGCAATTATTGCAAAAGTTTACTCAAAACTTATGGAGATGGTGGTCTTACGACTATTTAGATTCTATGGTGCAGCACTACAAATGGTCTCAACTGGAACCTGAGTCCAACATAGGAGATATTGTCAAAGTTTTATATACTCACCTAGGTACGGACGGAATCACTAGAGTCGTTACTCTAAAGATTCTGTAATAAAACGGCCCACCAGTAAGCCTTGTATTCTACCAGTTTCAGATTGCGAGTTAAAGCATCTTTTGCTTTAGCTGTTATTTATGTTATAGTTTAATGTCTATTATCATTTAGTCATGTAAGCCACTGTAAATAATGTTAATAGTGGTTTTGTTTTTAGTTTATTGTATCCTCCTTGGCCTCATGGTGGGCGGAGTACAAATAATATTTTATCATACCCTCACGGTAGGCGGAATTAAGTTTTGTTAGTGTTATTTGAAAATTAAGGACATAGTTTGTAGAATATGTCCTTGGTGGGCGGAATGTTAAGTTATTTTATTACACGGTGCCTCGATAGATGTCGGTGTACCGAAAATTGAAACTCACTATGGTTTCGTTACCACAAATATAATAAATACTGACACAATGTTTGTCAAGGTTGTCTAATACCATCAAGATCAGTGAAGTACATATACTAGGAAAAGTGTTACTATAGTGAAAGTAAAAAGTGAGTACAGTGAAGAACAATCCTGAGGAACCATTTTTACACAGACAATCGGGTTTCATTTCGAGTTTTCCTTCTTTACGCAATGGATCGTGTTACCAAAGTGTTCCCTTAGTCGCTTCTTACGACACCCTCCGGATGATTAGGGGTGGCGACAGTTTGCATTCCTTCCCATCGCCACACGGAACATGAGTTGTATGAAACAAAAATATTTTTTTTTGTATCTTAGTATTTTCGATTCTATTTCGTTTGGGTAGGTACATCATCAGTCTCGGGCCCCGGGCTTGTAGTCAGCCACCCGGGCCCCTCTGGCCAGTCCGCCCCTGGTCGTAAGAGGCGACTAAGAGAACATTTTCGTAAAACGATCCATTGCGTAGAGAAGAGAAGGAAACCTCGAAATGAAGAATTAATTCAAGTTGAAGGCCATTTGAGCGGCTTGTGACTATAATTGTATAATTTTATTATTCTTTGTAAAGTGAATTCATAAAAATAATTTTCTTTATTCGTTTCATATTTAGGTAGGTTTGTTGCACATGCACACAGGCTTTGGCAAAACGCGGAAGTTGCGTTGGTAGGTACTTTCGCGAAATATACCTAGGTAGTCCTACAATCTAGAGTGAAGCCTTTTCTGTCCTCTCTCTGAATTTAGGGTTTTTTTTGTCCATATCATTCAGTTCAATCTAAGACCTAACCACGTATTATATATGGTATTCAGAAGGAAGGAAGAACCACATCCTGTTTCCTCGTTATTTTATAAAAAAATATTAATATTACATATCTTCAAAGTGTTAGTTCCGAGTCAGCCTTTTAGTCTTTACCCTTTAATATTTTAATTTTTTAACTAGCTGACCAATGCAACTTCGTTCACGTCACATTACAGATAAAGAAGGAGAAGGGTGTATGCTTATTATTCACGCTCAAAAAAGAAACTACTTTAGAATGAACCCTTCAAAGTTCAGAGGAACTCCAATGTCTGAACCACAAAACTATAATGACTGATTTGAACTTCGAACTTGTACTAAACAATCCTTAAAGTTTTATACTTACCTAGGTAGGTAGGTATATACCTACTTCCTTTTTAACACCAAAAAAAATATTGAAATCGGAGCACGCGTTGAGAAACACACTCTTTGGTCTTTGACATAATACCTACAACATCATTCAAATATCCTCCACGGTTTCTCTTTCCCCAGGGATTTGGATACCTACCCGAAATATCCAATTTTCCATGACTTTAGCGCATTTCTGTAGGTACAGGATATCGCGGTGTATACACCTACGTGGGGAAAAGACGTGGTGTATATTAGTTTTAATTTGACCGACGATCGTAGGTGTTATGTATGTTGGCTTGTTTGCATAAACATGCGATATGAAAACTCCAGAATAAAATGTCCAACGGGGTCAAATCGCACTACCTATATCGGTGGCTATTGTGCAGTACGTTACCTGAACAAAAAAACACAAATTTTAATAGTGCACGTGTTGTTTAATTCAATTCATTTAAATTTTTATTTATTGTTCTTGTTTAATACTTTATCCGTCCATGTTTGAATATCCTCTCGCGCCTATCTGACAAAATAATGCATACATCACACGCGCGACTGCTTTTAGATGCGATGTAGGTACAGTTTGTCTATATAGTCGTGACATGAATGTTTGAGGAACTAAAAATAGTTATGTGTGTGGCAACACTGGCAACACGAAACATAAGTACGTCAGTTGTCAATGCTATCGTCGAATTTCGTTTACTCTCTCACGTAACTTTAATGTTTGGATTAAACTGCAACAAATTGAGACCAAACTACGCATAAAGGTTTGAGAAATGAGTAAAGAAAATCGGAGTGGTGCGCAGGAAGTGATTTTTAAAGTTTTCCAGTGATGTTTCGCGGAGTACTAAGCTGGACAATTGTTGTGGGATTTTGAGGATGTTTATGAGCGAAAAGCATCTTTGGTGGGTATGTAATCGTGTTATTGTTTGTTTTGAATCTGTCTGAAGTTACAAATTTACTGAATTTACGATTTGGAGACAAAAAAAGGCATTGTTTGCATATTTTTAGGTTAGAATCTTAAACTTACAATCTACCTATAATGTAAGTCAGTGGTTAGAACAACATGGTTATTTTATAGTACGACCTACATTTTTGATACTCAGTTCAATCTGGTTTTCTACCAATTTTTATTTTGAATTAATTGCTTCATGTCAATAGTTTTTTTTTTCTTCTTGTTCTTGGACTTTCTCGGTTTGAGAGTATGCCAAAGTCAAGTTTTTTTTATTGTGAAAATATAAATCATTTTTAACCGACTTCAAAAAAAGGAGGAGGTTCTCAATTCGTACGCTGTTTTTTTTTTTTTTTTTGTATGTATGTTACGCGATAGCGGCGCCAATTATGGATGGATTTTGAAAATTTTTTTTTTGTTTGAAAGAGGCTACTTCTGAGGTGGTCCCATATCCAGGGTATCAGGGTCTGATGCTGGAATCCAGGAGAAATCGAGGGCAACCACCGAAAATTGTAGTGACAACTAGTGCGTTAGTTAACTTTTTGATTAAGTGCTTTAATGTACTAAAATTTAATGAAGGTCTGGAGTCGATCTGATGATGGAACCGAAAGAGGGAATTCCTTAACGGTTTACAGCAGTTACCTTGTGTTTCGGCTTGATTGATTTGTGTTGATGAGAACTTTACACCTAAATAGAATTACTTTTCAGTCTACCCGTCACTTAAAATAAAAAAATAAAAATTTTAAATAAAACATAGAACCGACTTCATATAAATCCTTAAAAATAAAATTTACCTAGCACATAGTAATATGTATTTTAATTTATCCGATTTTATTCAATATAATATTGAAGTTGGTGCCATTAATAATACCTACCTAAACCTATGGGTTTACTTGGCGCCGACTTCAATATGATATTGAATAAAATCTGATAAATCAAAATACGTATTACTATGTGCTAGGTAAATTTTATTTTTAAGGATTTATATGAAGTCGGTTCTATTTTTTATTTAAAATTTTTATTTTTATGTTATGATTCTTCTTATGAGCAGCGTATTCAGGTATGTCCAAGTTTGGACTAAGTTATACTCTAGTAAGGCGGTGGTACCTTACTAGGGCTTGCTGTGGAATTCGTCGACAAACCTAAAAACTCGCGTTTCACTGCGTTTTATCACTTTCAACACTTTTGCACGTTGTCGAACCTTTATGTTTAATAATCCACCATAAATTACATATAAACACTCAAAATTACACTAGTTTTGAAAAATTATAAAAAACAATGAAACGCTTGTTTATAAGTTTCCCGCCGAATCTCATGTCAATAGTTTGTTTCCAATATGTAATTAATTTTCTTTTTTTACTCTTTTCAGGAAAATCAGAGAGTACAGTTAGGCGAATAGTTAACGAAGGTTTTAATAATGAAGGAAAGTTTGAAACTCCTGGTAAACACAGAAAAGGTCGGCAAAGAAAGAAATAGACGATTTTAATATTTGAGCACTGCGCCAAAAAAAATCCTTGTCAGATGGGGGAAAGTTACAGATAAACATGTAATTACATGATTGTGGCAAAGCAATTGGGACTGCTAGGCACCTGCTGGTGGGTTGTAAGACGCTATTAGACGGGATCTGATTCAATAAAACAGAAACAAAATTAAAAATGTATAATGTGTTTTATTTATTAACTCACTAGCTGATGCCCGCAGCTTCGCCCGTGTCGAATTTGTTCTCGTTCCCGCTTCCCGTAGGAACTTGTTCCCGGGATGAAAAGTAGCCTATGTGTTATTCCAGACTATAATGTATCCCTGTACCAAATTTTAGCCAGATCAGTTCAACTGTTCGAGCGTGAAAGAGTCTCACATCCACACTCATAAGCTTTCGCATTTATAATATTTGTATTGTTCCCGTTCCCGCTTCCCGTAAGAACTTATTCCCGGAATAAAAAGTAGCCATGGTTATTTCAGATTATAATGTACCCCTGTACCAAATTTCAGCCAGATCCCTTTAACCGTTCGAGCGTGTAAGAGTAATAAACATCCACACTCACAAACTGTCGCATTTATAATATTAGTAAGATTTTACTCGGAACGAACTCCTCGTATCAAAATCATTTTGGTCGTACTATATAGGGTTGCATACATGCATTCAGCAGCGCCCTCATTTAATTTCACGACTTTATAGACAAACTGTATGTGACTCAAGTATCTCGGGTAGGTACGCGCGCGTGTCTACGCGCGTAACAACTCTTCCGGACACAGAGTAAAAAGAGCGCAGAAGGAAGGCCCTAAAAAGAATTGATTGGAAGTAAATCAAAATAACGAGGGACCTACGATCTGGAAAGGATCGCGGGCTGGGACTGGATGCGAAATGCGCGGGACCTTGTGTTGTGACGTAAATTGGGAGAGGCCTACGTCCAGGAGTGGACTGCCATAGGCTGATTTGATTGATTGATGATTGAAATCAAAATAAAGTGAATTTATTGAATACGACCAATGCCTGGTCCAAGGGGCGTCGCGAGTTGATACGAGTCTGTCGGGTGAGCGCCGATTAAAAATATTTTACCGATAGTCTACAATATTTCTGGTTCACAAACCTTACCTAACAGTGGCCCATAGCATCAAAACTTTCGACAGAAGAAGAAGAACATAAGTGATTACGACAAGGACAAACAGTTTGAATTTTGGAGCTCAATTTATAATGGTAACAAGAAACAAGTAGGTAAGTACCTACATACCGAAAACAGATGATAGTAGGAATTTTCAAAACTGGAGCGCCAGTTTCAGAATGTCTAACCAAATTCCGCTCCGTGGAGCTCATTGGAGACGGTGACAGGCACTTTCAAGCTCCCTCAGCAAATGGCGAAAAATGAGAAATTTCGAAATGGATCTTCTGACCACCAGTTACTAGTAATAAAATTGGTAAGTAATAATTATTGTCACGGAGGGGGGGGGGTGTTTGAGGGGCGTCGTAATAAAACGACCAAGTCCCAAGGGCACAGTACAAATAACTTTGGGAACCTGGGGACCTAGTGTAAAGATTTGAAATCTTGAACAATATTTCAGGAACACATATCAAAGCATCGTATAGGTCCTGGGTTCGATTCCCGGGTTGATCGAACTAAATATTTATTTGTGAGATGATGAGAAGTCTGTGACTTAGAGCAAAATTCTAAAATCGAAAAAGTGTAATGCTTCCTCCACATTACTCGCGAAGTTGAACGAAGTTCGTCGGCGAAGTTGCCCCAGTCAAAGAAAATTTTTGACGAAGTAGGCCGAGGAGCCCCTCCTCACTATCGTACTCGTCCAACTTCGCGAGTAATGTGGAGGAAGCATATATGAAGAAAGATAAAAAAATACTTACCACAAATTGTCAGTGTCATCAATAAGTGAGGGGCTTTTTTGGCGGGAGCTGGAAGGAATAGTGTCGCGTCGTTTTATAAATTTGCAAACTTTGTGTATTTTCGAGTGTCTTGTGTGTATCAATGGTGGATTCTTAAACATAAACGTTCGACAACGTGCACTAGTGTTGGGAAGTGATAAAACGCAGTGAATCGCAACTTTGCAGTTTCTGACAAATAAATCCAAAGAAACTTTCAGAAATTTATCCACCGCTTTCCTGAAGGAAGACTGACTTTGACTTAGGGTTGTACCATAGATTTAGGATTTCTCGCTAGGCTGTACTTGACTTTGACTGGACTTAGAGGACGAGGACTGTGACTTAATAAAGCAAATGAAGATATAATAAATATAAGACTAGGCTGTATGGCTCTAATTGCCTTTGCCTATCCGAAACTGGGTAAATAAAACTACTACTACTCAATAAGAGTGAGTGACACTGACTGACATGTATGAGTGACACTGACATGACAGACATAATCTACACCGTATTGTCAAACAGCTGAGGTGTATGTAATATTGAATCGAAATAAATTAAATTATTGAATTGATTTCGAACAATGAATATAGTGTGAAGATTTGAGAACATGAACAATATTTTAGGAACCCTTATCAATGCGTCCGAAAAAGCTGCTTGTGTGGCGCGCTCTTGTTGTGAAGGATCGCAAAATGAAATATTACTTGTAGCCGAAAAATTTGTAGGAGAGGCTAATACTCGGTTTGAACAAGATTTTAAGACTATAGCCGATGTCTTAGCTCAGGAAGCTGCTCGTACCGAAATAGCATCATCTTTCCCTGAACTGCGAGAATATGTAAGAGGCGAAGAGTGTTCCGAAATTGCTGGAGTCCGAATAGCATTGCAAGAGAATGCTGAAAACACCGCTGAACTTCTGCGCATGGTGGTTGCACCCGCCTTAGCTGCACGGATGGCGGAAGCCGCTCATTGTAACACATCACATGGGTTCTGTGATAACTTACCAGACACTCTAAATGAAATTGATACTGGAGATTTAGGTTTCTGGATTGATCCTATTGGTAAGTATTATCACTGCTATAGTATCTGTAAAGTTAGAGAATCGGGTGAACTTTATATCACCATCTTTTTTGCGTATTCTAATCCAAAAAATCAAAGATCTCTAAAATTGCAATTCTTTTTTAGTTGCAAGTGTTGGGAATACCTGACTTTGTTTTACAAAGTAGATAATGTAAAATTTCAGATGCCACTGCAGAATTTATAGCTGGTGTTCGTGGAGAGAGTAACGCTGACAGAGGTCTTCCATGTGTAACAGTCCTCATTGGTGCCTACCTACTATCTACTGGGGAACCAGTAGCTGGAGTCATCAACCAACCATTTTATAATAAGTAAGCTTTTAGGAATGTTACAAATTAATACCAATTATTATCATTTGAGGGAGTAATCAAACCTAATATACCACTAATCACCCTCACAAAACGATTGAGAGAGGCTTATATCCAGAAATTGATTGTGATAGGCTGATTTGATTGGCTATAAATCAGATGACTCACAGAAATTGATTTAAAATTAATTTTCCACTGCCACTGGTGTAGAAAACTTCAATGAAATTATTTTACAAGCTATGAATATTCAAATCCCAATGCAAACTCACAGTTACATCCAAAAATCTCCATTCTACTTCAGAAGTCAAGGATTTTCATTGATTTAGTCCTGTAGACTCCTGTGAATTTGTTATTCATCATTGTTGGATGTGACTACTTAAATTAGGTATGCTTACTACTTCTTACATAACATTTAATTATTACTTTTTCAGTGGTAAAGGTAGAGTAGCGTGGGGCATCAAATATGGAGAAATTCAGGAATGGGGAAGAAGTGATCCTGTTGAAGGTGCTGTTGAAAGCAAAAATTTGATTCTTATGAGCGGGGCTGAGAAACCTGACATAATTGAAAAATTCAAGAGAGCTGGATGGGAAATAAAAGCAGTCCCAGGAGCTGGGCATAAGCTCTTAAAAATTGTGTTAGGTAAGTAGTATTTTATTGTAATTTTTAGCACATCACTCTTGATGGTAAACTTTAGTTGCATTTTTGAGGCTAAATTAGCAGTTCTCAAGTTGACAGTACCAAGAGATGCTTGATGCTGAACTGAGATTAAAGAGCAGAAAAAAGACAGGATTTCGAGAGTATTAGAAGTAACTTATTACTTAGAGGTACCTTGCTATCAAAAGCGGCAGCTCCACAAAAACTTTCACTCAATCAACAGCATTACTCTAATTACGTATACGAGTAGTACTTGTAGATGTACCGTGTGTAAGAAACTTGCTTACCTAAAGACCACGATAATGAATATAAATAAATACTTTGACTTGACTATTAAGTCAACCAAAAATGGCTATAAAACTTGATTGCCAGGACGCACAGTTAGCTCTTCACTATAAAAAAAAAGGCCAGGACGTACAGTCAGCTTTTCACTTTAAAAAAAGATAGGCCCTGCAGTACCTTTGCATAAAAAAGCTATCATGTTGATATTATAGCAGTTGATGCTGACCAATACAGTAATTGAGCAGTAAACAAACGCGCCATGGGGAGTCAGTTTGCAATTATATTTGGTACACCTGAATAAAAAGTAGTTATTGAAATAGTTTTTGTTTTGTTTAATTAATTTATAATAGTTTTTTATCGCCTACACTGCAAGGTGTCAATTTTAATTATAGTAATACATAATTTCTTAGACATCATTACTACATTGAGCCTATAATTTTTTTTAGACCCACATCAACATGCTTGCTTATGTTAATTTACAGGTGAGGCAGCCGCTTACATTGTATCACAAGGATCAACATTCCGCTGGGACACATGTGGACCACACTCTATTCTACAAGCAAAGGGTGGAGATCTCATAAGCTACTCAACTCGTATACCCATAACTTATAATACTCCTGCAGGCATTAACACCCAGCAGTATTGTAACAGTGAAGGTATTATTGCATACAGTGACTCCTCTGTTTTGGAGAAAATAAAAAGGATACTCTCGGATTGAAGCTGTTACTTACCCAATTAATGTAAATTTCTAATCCGTACCTGTATTTAAAAATAACTGAAGCAAATGCTGTAATTTAAAGCATTATCGGAATAGGCGGCGAGATTTATTTCAGACAGTGTCTCAATAGATTCAGTACCAATAGCGTACCTTACTCATTACGTCATGTTTGCATGGTCAAAATGCAGATCAATGCAATATAATGAACTGTCGTGGTCCTTCTGTCCCCAACCACGCCTACCTACCGAACAGGTTAGCTCAAAATGATGTCGAGTTCTTAGCGACTAGTCAAAAGGCAAATTTTCAAAGGTACGAAAAAATTTGCTGTGTTATAACTACCTATATTTATTTGTATTTTATTCTGTATGAAAGTTGTCTAGTCAATTAGCTATAATAGTAATAATGATCTTGGAAGTTGTAATCTTTTCTTCTTCCTAACAACTGCCACATGTAAACATGACATGGTGTTAGGATGTGCTGTCTGGCGACAACAGTTACTACAACTAGTCCTAAGGTTGCTCCTTGGTCTTCCCAATTTGTTTCATGTATTGTACTGGGCGCCCTAACACACATTCTTTACCTAAAAGTGACTGAGATGATGATCATACTAATATTATAAAGAGGAAAGATTTGATTGTTTGTTTATTTGCATCGAATAGGCTCCGGAACTACAGGACTGATTTGAAAAATTCTTACACTGTTTGCGGTGAATATAGGCTATATTTTATTCCCCTATTCCCACGGGAACGGGAACTGCGCGGGTTAAACCGCGTGACGTCCGCTAGTAATTGTATAAACGTTTTCCTTTTTCTGACCACCACAAAGTTACTTACCACTTCAATGAAAAATTTTTATCTAGGTATACCTAGTTGATGTTGTGTAAAGTTTCAAATTATAGATGTAATTTGTTATGAGATAATTAATAATTTTTGCTAGTTTGTATCTGTAAGTTTAAATCTGATATTGAATCATTTGCTTCATATTTGTCTTCATTATTATTATGTTGTTAGGTGATTAGGTGTCAATATTTTTAAATTTATTAATGAAAATGTTCGAAAAATGATTCATTACAAAATATTTTTTTTTTTGGAATGTGTAATTGAGTAGATCATTTTTTTGAATTTATTCTAAACTTTAATCATGTTGTGAACTTTTATTATATTCTGAATTTTTATCATGTTGTAGTCATATGGCGACAATGTCATAATTATTATATTTACTTAGTGTATTTGGATTGGTTGTTAAGTGCAGTTATAAAAATTTTGTACTTGCTAAATGCCACAGAAGTTAGGGCGACATTTTTTTCTGATCTCAGTGTGTTTCAATATTAAGGATGTATAAAAATAATAAATGTCTTAAATACTTAACTAGTTTGTATTCTTATTCAATTATTTACAAGTAAAAGTATATCCACCAAGATTACTTTCTCGAGCCAACTTTATCATCACTAGATTCTGAATCCGATGATGAACTTCGGTTTTTACTTTTCTTCTTTTTCTTACTTTTCTTTTCTTTTTTCTTCTTCACTTTACCTTCCTTTTTTATTTTTGGTTCTTTTTCCTGAAACATGTGACTTTAAAATAACTGTGCACCAACATTAAAACGAAAACATTTAATTTGAAATCATACATTCATCATTCATGAACATACCTGTTTTATTTCAGTTTTAGGCGGTAATAAAGGTGGTGGAGGAAGTTGTGGTGCACATCCTCCCATTCTTATAGCTGCAGTCAGATCATCAACTTTACTCATATCCGCATTTGGTGCTTTGTATTGTTCGCAATGGTCCACTCGAATTGTTCTCCCCAAAATCTAGATAAATATGTAAGGTTAATTATCATTATTCCAAAGGGCTCTTACAAGAAAAATTAATTTCTTATTAATTTTTTATAACAAATCACATATCATCAGAGAGCTTATTCCACTGCATGGTGGATGGTGTATCATAGGATACATGATTCTCCAGGATTTTGTAGTGTTTTTCTATGGGTCTGAGAGTATGGTTCAATCAGCAGCAGCCATGAAAACTGAGTATGGCTTTACAAAGGCAATCATTTCTTTTGTTTGTAGTTAATCCCTTTTTCGCTCTAGGAACAGCCAAACTTACAGGCAGCCTCATGTTACATTTCCAATACCCTGTCATGTTGGCGTGAGTAATGACCCTGTCTAATAGCGTCCAACAACCCACCAGCAGGTGCCTAGCAGTTCCAATTGCTTCTATAAAACTTAATTTAGAGTAAAAATTGGATATTTAAACGTTGATTTGCCTTGATAGCAAACTATTGCATTTATAACACAGATAAGTGTAAAGTGCATGTACACAGGGCTTCAGGGTCTCATTTACGTCATTTATTAGCTTGGCTTAAGCTCTCTTCCTTGGGAATAGTTACTTTGCTGGCTCTACAATAGATAAATTGTTACTAACACTAAATATCTACTAGCCGTTCACTCTAAGTTTGCCGCTTGACTCCCATACAACGCCTTTACGCCAGTGGCAAACTTAGACAAACGGGCTATACATAATGTATTTTTTATCAATATAATGTAAAAACAAAAAGCCTCTAAATTACTTCCCTGTTCTCAGGGCAGCATTTCAAAAGCTGGCCATGTTAACTTTAGTTTTTGTTTTGACATTTTACAAAATTCTTTTAAAATGATCTATTATTGCTACATACCTTGATGCCATTTAAATTATCTACAGCAAGTGTTGTAGATCTTTGGTCTTCATAACATATGAATGCGAACCCTCTTGATCTTCCTGTAGCCTTGTCTCTGACTAAGTTTATGTTTACTATTTCACCGTACCTGTAAAAATAGTACATGGCAGGATGTACAGATAGCAAGTAAGTAGCATATTACTAATACTATAATAGATCTTCACAAACATTCACAATTATTGTGAACGTTTGTGAAGATCTATGGATGTTTGGAATTGATGTGTCAAATTGATGAAGAACTTGTTTATTTAATGTCTACTAAACTAGTAGCAGTTTTACCTATTTAAAAAGATTGGTGGTAGGACTTCGGATTGTCGTCCCACGATTTAAGGGGCGGGAGGGGGTGGAAAGGGGGGAGGGGGGTTGTAGAACCCCCCCCTGAAGGAAAAGTTGCGGAAGCCCCCCCTTTTTGAGTTATGATTTTTTTAATATCCTAACCTAACTTTCGCATTGTCTTGTGTTGACATCGATATAAAGGTCGAAATTGTTAAGGCATCGTGGGTCAGATTTAGAGTTTTTTGAAACAATCCTAGTCAAAAAGTAAAGCGTTTTTAAATCTGAAAAATATATATATAATAGTTAAGGATATAAGCTAAACATATTCCGAGCCCGTTACACGATCCAATAAATTTCACTAGATAGAAAAAAATCCCAAAGATGACTCTCTCAGAAAAGTTTTTTCAAAACTGTGGCTAAACTATTAACATTTTATATATTTTTTTTGCACTCAATTAAAGGTATTAAGTTTTTATACACATTTTCCGAGCGTTTTTCTATAAACAACTATTTACATAGTTATCATGTAGGAATATCTACCAAACGCAATAGAATTGCGCCGCTGACGGCCGATCAGTCTCGCCCTGGCGCTTGTGGAGGCAGGACCTGTGTCAGTTTTTTTCGCAACTATTTCGTAATTATTATGCCAAATTACGTTAAAATCGCGCCACAGTATAAAAATATCAGTAATGGGCAAAATGTAATAAGATTAACCGTTACAAATACATACGCGACTCATGGTAAAAATGTGGTGATCTTTTACTTTTTAAGTGTTTTCACGACATGGTAACCATTTTTAACCGACTTCAAAAAAAGGAGGAGGTTCTCAATTCGTCTGTATGTATTTTTTTTTATGTATGTCAAGCGATATTTCCGTCACTTATAGACGGATTTCAAAATTTATTTTTTTGTTGAATAGGGTTTACTTCTGAGGTGGTCCCATTTTTACCAGGTCAAGATCTGATGATGGGATCCAGGAGAAAACGAAGGCAACCAATGAAAATTGTAGGGACAACTAGTGCGCTTGTTAACTTTTTAATTAAGTGCTTTAATGTTCTACATTTTAATGAAGGTCTGGAGTCGATCTGATGATAGAGTCGAAAGACAGTCGAGGGCATTCCTTAACAGTTTACAGCAGTTACCTTGTGTTTGGGCTTGATTGATTTGTATTGATGAGATTTTTACACTTAGATTAATAGATCCGACTTAAAAAAAAAGGAATTTCTCAATGTTTTATGTATGTTCACCGATATTTCGTCAATTATAGACGAATTTCAAATCTGCTTTTTGTTGGATAGAGTTCACTGCTGAGGTGGTCCCAATTTCACCAGGTCAGAATCTGATGATGGGATTCAGGAGAAATCGAGAGCAACCACCGAAAATTGTAGGGACGACTAGTGCGTTTGTTGACTTTTTAATTCAGTGCTTAAAGGTACTACAATGTAATGAATATCTGGAGTCAATCTGATGATGGAACCGAAAGACAATCGAGGGAATTCCTTAACGATTTACAGCAGCTACCTTGTGTTTGGGCTTGATTGATTTGTATCGATGAGAACTTTCACCTAGATAGATATATTTTTCGATTCACCCGTCACTTAAAATGATGAAAAAAAATTTTTCAATAAAAAATAAAACCGACTTCAAGCAAATCCTAAAAAATAAAATGTACTTAGCACAAAGTAATATGTATTCTGATTTATCATATTTAATTCAATATAATATTGAAGTTGGTGCCATCAATATAATACCTACATAAACATAAAACTATGGGTTTACTTGGCGCCGACTTCAATATGATATTGAATAAAATCTGATAAAATCAAAATACATATTACTTTGTGCTAAGTAAATTTTATTTTTTAGGATTTGCTTGAAGTCGGTTTTATTTTTTATTGAAAAATTTTTTTTAACCTACCTAATGCATTAAAATGTCTACGAATTACATGATAATTTCGCAATCCAACATGGCGGCCACGCCGTAATCACAAAATTTCATGATGGGTATCGTTTAAGGGGTTTTTTGGTATGCTGAGTACGAATTACGTGTTAATTTTGCAATCCAATATGACCGCCGCGCCGTAATCTCAAAAAATCATGATGGGTATCGTTTAAGCGGTTTTTTGGTATGCTGAGTACGAATCACGTACTAATTTTGCAATACAAGATGGCCGCCGCGCCGTTATCACAAAATTTCATGATGGGTATCGTTTAAGGGGTTTTTTGGTATGCTGAGTACGAATTTCGTGTTAATTTTGCAATCCAATATGACCACCGCGCCGTAATCTCAAAAAATCATGATGGGTATCGTTTAAGCGGTTTTTTGGTATGCTGAGTACGAATCACGTGATAATTTTGCAATCCAATATGGCCGCCGCGCCGTAATCACAAAATTTCATGATGGGTATCGTTTAAGGGGTTTTTTGGTATGCTGAGTACGAATTACGTGTTAATTTTGCAATCCAATATGACCGCCGCGCCGTAATCTCAAAAAATCATGATGGGTATCGTTTAAGCGGTTTTTTGGTATGCGGAGTACGAATCACGTACTAATTTTGCAATACAAGATGGCCGCCGCGCCGTTATCACAAAATTTCATGATGGGTATCGTTTAAGGGGTTTTTTGGTATGCTGAGTACGAATTACGTGTTAATTTTGCAATCCAATATGACCGCCGCGCCGTAATCTCAAAAAATCATGATGGGTATCGTTTAAGCGGTTTTTTGGTATGCTGAGTACGAATCACGTGATAATTTTGCAATCCAATATGGCCGCCGCGCCGTAATCACAAAATTTCATGATGGGTATCGTTTAAGGGGTTTTTTGGTATGCTGAGTACGAATTACGTGTTAATTTTGCAATCCAATATGACCGCCGCGCCGTAATCTCAAAAAATCATGATGGGTATCGTTTAAGCGGTTTTTTGGTATGCGGAGTACGAATCACGTACTAATTTTGCAATACAAGATGGCCGCCGCGCCGTTATCACCAAATTTCATGATGGGTATCGTTTAAGGGGTTTTTTTGTATGCTGAGTACGAATCACGTGATAATTTTGCAATCCAATATGGCTGCTGCGCCATAATCATAAAATTTCATGTTGGGTATCGATTAAGGGGTTTTTTGTTATGCTGAGTACGAATCACGTGATAATTTTGCAATCCAATATAGCTGCTGCGCCATAATTATAAAATATCATGTTGGGTATCGATTAAGGGGTTTTTTGGCATGCTGAGTACGAATCACGTGATAATTTTGCAATCCAATATGGCCGCCGCGGCGTAATCACAAAATTTCATGATGGGTACCGATTAAGGGATTCTTTCGTATGCTAGGTACCAATTTAATGTCATTGGCCTTAATTTTACAAAAAACCTGTTGTCATAGTATTTTCGCATTGCTAGGCCTAAACTTAATAAGCAAATCTTTTTAATTTACTACTGTAAATAGCTTAGGCGGCCAAATTGAATTCCAAAATTATCATGTTATTTGTACTCAGCATTCGAAAAAATCCATTAAAAGATATCCATCACGAAATTATATGATTACGGCGCGGTGGCCATTTTGGATTGCAAAATTATCCCGTGATTCGTACTCAGCATACCAAAAAACCACTTAAACGATACCCATCATGGAGTTTTGCGATTACGGCGCGGCGGCCATATTGGATTGCAAAATTATCCCGTGATTCGTACTCAGCATACCGAAAAACCACTTAAACGATACCCATCATGGAATTTTGCGATTTAGGCGCGGCGACCATATTAAATTGTAAAATTATCACGTGATTCGTACTCAGCATACCAAACACCCCTTAAACGATACCCATCATAAAATTTTGTGATTACGGCGAGGCGACCATATTGGATTGCAAAATTATCACGTTATTCGTACTCAGCATACCAAAAACCCCTTTAAACGATACTCATCATGAAATTTTGTGATTACACCGCGGTGGCCATTTTGGATTGCGAAATTATCACGTGATTTGTACTCAGCACACCAAGAAAACCCTTAAACGATGCATATGGTCACGCCTTTATCCCCGAAGGGGTAGGCATATTATATGCCCACATTTTACCTTTGTATAATTTGTCCCACGTAATAGGTGGTGAGCCGTAATGCCGTGTTTAAATGGACAGGCGCAGGTTGTGACTGCCTGCTGTTGAAATAAAGCCTTTAATTAAGCTTAACGACTGCCATTTTACTGGCAACCGGGACCAACGACTTAACGCGCCTTCCGAAGCACGGAAACGCTCAAATAAATATCACGAAGTGATCACATGGATGGTCACCCATCCATGGACTGGCCATAGTGAAAGTTGCTTACTGCAGTGATCGTTTACAGAACACTGAGTCCGCGGGGCCACGAGCGCCGAGCTTAAACGATACCCATCATGAAATTTTGTGATTACGGCGCGGCGCCCATATTGAATTGCAAAATGATCACGTGATTCATACTTAGCATACCAACTTTAGAAAACTTTAGAAATTTTTATTACCAGCTATTATGTAATTTTCATTTTTTACGCAACTGTAACCATCTAGCAAACGTACGCAACGGAAACTCTCAAAAAAATGAAATATCCTAGTTTTCGAAAAATGTTTCGTTGCTGCTCAGCTCTCATTCGCCTTAGCGTGATGTTATATATTTTGATATTTTTGAAAAATAGACATTCTGTTAAGGAACTTTTGAAATTCAACTAGCAGTCTCTTAGACTCTATAGTTCAAACAACTAAACAAACAAACAAACTCTTTAGCTTAAAAATAATAGTATAATATACAGGGTGAATTTTTGAAAAGGGCTTGGATGGCCAAATCCGAAACTATAAGGAATAGCTAAAAATGCTCAAAGGAGTCACGAGCCCGATTTTGATAAAACTTAAAACCTCATCATTAGATTTTTGAAAAACCAATAATCCTAGCTGGGAATCGAACCCATTGATTTGGTAAAAAAACACATCCTTTATTATTACACCATACGATAGTGTCGATGATAAGGATCAAATTCTGCGAAGTAATGATATACGGCAAATTTAAGGAAAGTTTGAAATTTTAATAGAATTCATATTTCATGTACCTAAATTTTGTATCATAATTTGTTCCGTTCGAAATCCCAGAATAGATCGTAACTATTCCGTGTTTTAAATCATGCTCAGAATGATTCCTTGGAGAATATTCTAAACGAAATCAATAATATTGAATGCAGTACGATCCTTGAGGTCTTGAATCCAGCTATGTATTGAAAACAATGGTCTACATTTTGAACAATTAATGAGGTAACGTAAGAAAAATAAATTGTTAAAGATGAGCACTTTTCTTTAGTTTGCCGTATGTCATTACTTCCAAGAATAAGATCCTTAATAGCAACACCATCGTATGGTGTAATAATATAGGGTGTGTTTAATTTTTCAAAATCAATTGGTTCGATTCCCAGCTAGGATTATTGGTTTTTCAAAAATCTAATGATGAGGTTTAAAGTTTCATCAAAATCGGGCTCGTGACTCCTTTGAGCATTTTTCGCTATTCCTTATAGTTTCGGATTTGGCCATCCAATCCCTTTTGAAAAATTCATCCTGTATATAATTAACTCATTTATTTACGAAACTCTAATAAATCACTACACATATTAAAGTTAGATGCATTTACTACGTCAAACAAAGTTAGCATGCTGTTTCTTTCTACTCTACTGTATACTGTGGCATGAGAGTTCACTGCCGCTGCCGGCGCGCGGTGTGTCTCGCGTCCGGGGCGAGGGGAGCGCCAAATGCCTACTTGTGCGCTATAACCGACCCTTAAAATAATATTATAAAGCGCTCGGCGGCCGCTGCCGCGGCACGCTCGCTTCGCTCGCTCGCCTTCGCGCGTCAATGGTCACAGTTCTAACCTAACCTAACCATAATAAGATAATCAACAATAGTTTAGCTAAAAGGCTGAAGCCAAAGGCCGTAAAATATATATTACAAAAAAAAATATAACTGTCAGAAAGTAACAGTGACAGCGTTTCGATGAATTTTTACGTTTAGTTTTACATAGCGGCAATAGTCGGTAAAATATTGTCAGAATACATTTAAGTAATAGCATTCATTTATATCAGCAAAATATACGTAATATTATAAAATATGCATAAAATTTTACTTTGTTACTAAATATAATTATTTATTTAATTATTAAATGAAGTAAAACATTGTTGTGCTTTAACCTTACGGAAATCGAAACGTATAGTGACGAGCCGAATGTCAAAAGCATTGAGAGTGTATGTATTCTGTGGTGAAAACTGACAAATTATTGGTCAATTTTAATGATTTTCATTATTTTTTTTCTCGTTAACCATTAATTTCCGCAAGTTAAAACTTCGTGTGGAGGCTTCTAATAATATTAGCTTTGTGTAAAAAAAATATGAACCCCAAACTCCACGTCAGACAATCTAAAGTTGAGCCAGATTGGTACTTACTGTGAAAACACACATATAATATCGCCTTCAGTAAGATCATACGGCAAGCCACCAATAAATATCCAAGCACTATGTTTGTACTGGTCATGCCAAGAGCTCTTTGAATTATTACCCAGTTCTCGTTCACTTAACTTTAACACATTTCGAATATTCCTAAAAAACAGAATCACACATTAAAATATGATCCCTATGACCAACTGATACAAGAATAAAATAAGTTGCACGTATATTTACGTCATAGGATTCATCTCGTCTTAATATGAACTTCTTTATTGCTGGAATAATATCGTTAGTGTGCGTCCTTCAGTTCGCGTCGCGTACCCGATAAAATAGAACAAGTTATGTGTTTGTCAAACTGATTTTATTCAGCTTAAAAGCGTAGAAATGAAAATAAATAAACAATCAGCTATCTATCTTCTTTATTTTAGGTTATGTTTCAAGTAATTGTCAATGTCATGTCACATATCTTTTTTTTTATTTACTTGATACTTAGATTTTTAAGCCATCAGCTTAGGCGTGCACTAACTTTAACTTTCGTTAAAGTTGGTTCTAATCAGGAATGAAAACTTTGCTGAAGATGTCTATTTTAATCTTACATAAAAAAATGTCGCATTTTATCCACACTAAGTGTAGAATTATGACAACGATAACAAGACTTGTTATCGTTGTTTAATATTTTTACGTTTAAGAATTTACTATTCTTACACGTTTGAAAATAAATAAATAAATATCCTGCCCAACAGCCTACGGTTGGGAACCCGGGTAAGCACTCAGAAGAATACCAGACTCCCAATGGAAAATTGGCTAATACTATGGAATGGCGTTCGCATATTTTTTGGATTTGCATCAAACTGTAATTTGCCTGAGCACAGCAGAAGTGTTCATGAATGAAATTATTAATCAGATCCGGACTTATGTAACTTCCAAAGCACGAAAATGCTTGTAACTGGAAACGCCACAAAGCGGTCATCAACTTTTATATTATATTCGATATTTATTTGTACCCTTTACTAGAAATTGATCCCTCTGGACCATCTGACCACCATGAACTTGCCACCAGTTGTTGTCAATTGAGACGGAAACCACCCCAGGCCATGACCGCTTTGTGGCGTTTCCAGTTAAAAAGCATGTTCGTGCTTTGAAATTTACAAAAGTCCAGATCTCAGTTGGCAACTGAGATCTGGACTTATATCAGTATGACCCATAGATTTAGAATGTACAAGATGAACAGTGTCAAACTGAAGACGAGACCAAAAATGAAAGATCTATGTGTGGGTTAAATAGTGTTGTTGAATGGTCACACCTCACACCTATGTTATCGATAAAAGTATCTGTATAAATGGATGGAATGGAAATGAAACTTCTAAGCACACAAAGTGCTTAGAAGTTTCATCTCCAACTTCTTGTTTTGGGGAATTAATTGTTGATTTGAATGTAATCGACTATGAAAAAGTAAAAATGGGATTATATGGGGTAACTCGTAATATTAGAAATTCTGTAGTGATTTTACGAATTTTGATTCAGTGTGTGAATGTGAAAATACACTTTTAACATGTAATTTATAGCATCTTACATTGCATTGTTGCCGTACATATATATTTTGCCAATTGAATTTGAAATTTTACTAAAAATCCAACTCTTATCGTAATAAGAGAGAAAATAAAACTAAGTACACTTGTAAAAATGCAGTGAAAGAATATCTCCTTAGTTTAGAATTTCGCAGCACAGAGGATCTTTTGCGCTCTGGTTAGACTTTAAACTATACCACTACATACTCAATCACACTCACTATAACACACACACACACACACACACACACACACACACACACACACACACACACACACACACTCTCTCTCTCTCTCTCTCACACACACACACACACTCCAGACAATCACACACACCTTTTCTCTCATCACCTCATTAATTATGCAACCATAAATAGCACTATAAGTACTCGTAAGTGTTAACTGTTTTAACTGCGGATGGCACTGTCCTCTAAGATACAGGCTAATGCCTAGTTTGGAGGACAGAGTTGTCATTTATTTGTACTCCTTGCTTAGCGTAGAGAAGATATTATTTTGTGTAATAGTGTATAAATATTTGGATTAAATGAGATTTATTATTATTATTTATTATTATTATTATTAATACTAAACCTAGAAACTCATTTATTATTGAACCCTAGTAACAATAAAAGATATTACTCGTAGATTTTTTTAAATATATTAACCTCGCCAAATTGACGTCGCCACTGATGGAAACTAATGGAAAGCCGTGGCGCATCTAGCGAATGGGGGCCATGCTTACAGCACACCAGACTTCTGACAGTAGTCCTCAAGTTGGCGGCCCTATGATGTGCCTCTTCACGCTCCGCTTGTAAAACCCGGGATTGTAAAATGAGGGAAACACATGTGCGGGCAGGTCGTTCCAGGATTTTGTAGTTCGACAGAGGAACGATCTTTTGAAACGCTCAGTTCTGGCGAAGATTCTCTCCGCTATATATGAGTGGCACCTCTGCCCGACGTGTTGTTCGGAATCGGAAAGGAGATGGTGGGATCAGGTTGAAGAGCTCTTCAGAACATTCGCCGTGATACATTCAGTAGAAGGCAGCCAAGGACGCTATGGTTCTTTGCTGCGCTAACGGCTCGAGGCTTACCGTCATCTTAGGACAACCTATAATTGAAATCGGATAACACGTCTCTGCATAGCGCCAAGCGCGTCCAGTAAGTACCTCGCACAGTCATCCCAAAGGTGAGAACAGTATTCGACGCAGAGGCTAATCTGCGCCTTGCACAGCAAACATCCCGGTGTGGCGTGGAGTACCTGAAGTGAAGTAAAATTATAAAAATTCAACTCAAAATGGATCACAAATTTTGGAAATATTATTTTAAAATAGGCACAAAACCCTAAAAAAAGGCTATATAACACAGTTCGAGTAAAAATCAATCATATTTATAGTAAATTAAATCCAGATAAGTTTGTTTGTAGCAATGCCACTATAATGAACTATCGATACCTACCCATGACTATTTTACTGTAAACAGCCCTTTCTATTTCTGCCTTATATATCCTCCAAAAATGCATTTACACATTAAATATTGTGTTATGTATGAAGGAAAATGCATAATCTACGTTATGAGTTGGACTTTCAGTGAAATTTTACATCCAATTTGGCAAAATATGTACGTCAAAAATGGAATGAACGAAGTCACAAATGACCTGTTAAACGAGTCTTTCTCCGTATAATTGCGTTTTGTAATATCCTATTCACACACTAAACACGACAATATTGTTGAAAATATAAAATTTTCTATTTTAATCGTAAGATCACTACAGATTATTGGATATTATGAATAACATAGAGCCGCCATAGGATCCCAGCGGGCTCAGCGATTCAAAATACTGACATATGAGTACACAATTTGCTTTCTCTTTTCCTCTCGAGCTAAGTGCTATGGATACGATGTCTCGCTCGCACGCTTCGTATATCTATTGAGAGTAGCGAAAAATTCTAAATCTATGGTATGACCATCGTAATGCGAAGTTACTCATTTAAGTTACTTGTTAATCAAGCTACAATCTGCGTATATCCATTTCAACGAAGTATTACGCTCATTTTATTCCAAATAAGTATACTGTACTTGCTTGGCAGTATAAATAGGACTTTTGTCTAAACTTTGAACTTATAAATAAAAAACCAATTTTATCAAGTTTGACAGACAATGTCAACATAACGTGCGCGACGTGTGTCGTGTCCACAGACTTAGGCCCTTCGTACACTAGGCTACGCAAATCTTCGATACCCAAAGATTTTGGTCTCTAAGCGACTACCGCAATACAAATTCAAAGAGGTTCGTACACAGACATGCGTCGCCGACATTTTGTTCATTCGTCGCCGACGCCAGTCGCGCGCTACCTGCCGGTCGAGATCGTCGCTACTAATGTCGCTGCGATTTCCAAGATGGCAGAACAATTGACAAGAATATTCAATTTGAATTTAGTATTTTTTTATACCACTAAGGTGGACAAGCAGGCCCACCAGAAGGACCGGTGGTCACCGCAGCCTATGAACGTTTGCAACACCAAAGGAGCGACTCTCGCGCTGCCGACCCTGTAAAAACCTTCTAAGACCCCTTTTGAAGAACCCCATACTTTAGGCGTTTGGGAAAAACGAGGCAGGGAGATCATTCCACAATCTAAGCGTGCGTGGAAAAAAGCCCCTATCGGATCTAACCGTGCTCGAACGCTCCGGACGTAGAGTGTGAGGATGAAATCCCTGTCTGTGGCGAGCGGTGCGATGATAGAATGTAGCTGTGGGCATCGTATCAAATAATGCCTCAGAGCACACACCATTGTACAGGCGGTAGAACACGTAAGAGGAGGCAAAGTCTCTCCTGTCGCGAAGAGGTTCCACATCACCTGTAAGCATAGGATCGTTGACAACTCTCCCGGCTCGCCTTTGCACCGAGTCAAATGGACGAAGCTGATATTCTGGTGCCCCCGCCCAGAGGTGACAGCAGTACTCCATGTGCGGCCGCACTTGCGACTTATACAGAAGCAGTGTTTGCGCTGCAGTAAAGTACCGCCGCGCTCTGCTGAGCACACCGAGCTTCTTGGACGCCAGCTTAGCCTCGTCCACCAAATGACTCCGGAATTGAACCTCTCTGGAGATGTCGACGCCAAGGATCCCAATGCTTTCAGAAATAATGAGAGATGTGCCCTGGAATTGTGGCGCTACAGTAAATGGGGTTTCCTTAGCAGAGAATATACACGCTTGTGTCTTGGAAGGGTTAAACTGGACAAGTATCTGTTTGTTGTAATTCTTTTGCAGCTACAAACAGTCTACACTTTACATTTTTTTCTATATATGGATGAACCCAGTATTTGCTTTCCTATTACGACGATTTCTTCGCTTTCGGTAAAGACAGTAAGCCAAAATCAAAGTTTCATCGTCACTTGTGTCAGACATTTCGTAAATTAAATTAGTCTGAGACGTGTTGTCGCTATGTCTACAGTGGCAGAATAGACAAAATCGCGTCTTGAGATATCTCGTGTGTACGGTTCGTGCGCTACCAAATATTCGCGACATAAGTTGACAACATTAGTATCGAAGATTTGCGTAGCCTAGTGTACGAAGGGCCTTACAATAAGGCCCTTCGTACACTAGGCTACGCAAATCTTCGATACCCAAAGATTTTGGTCTCTAAGCGACTACCGCAATACAAATTCAAAGAGGTTCGTACACAGACATGCGTCGCCGACATTTTGTTCATTCGTCGCCGACGCCAGTCGCGCGCTACCTGCCGGTCGAGATCGTCGCTACTAATGTCGCTGCGATTTCCAAGATGGCAGAACAATTGACATAAATATTCAATTTGAATTTAGTATTTTTTTATACCACTAAGGTGGCAGACAAGCATACGGCCCACCAGGACCGGTGGTCACCGCAGCCTATGAACGTTTGCAACACGAAAGGAGCGACTCTCGCGCTGCCGACCCTGTAAAAACCTTCTAAGACCCCTTTTGAAGAACCCCATACTTTAGGCGTTTGGAAAAACCGAGGCAGGGAGATCATTCCACAACCTAAGCGTGCGTGGAAGAAAGCCCCTATCGGATCTAACCGTGCTCGAACGCTCCGGACGTAGAGTGTGAGGATGAAATCCCTGTCTGTGGCGAGCGGTGCGATGATAGAACGTAACTGTGGGCATCATATCAAATAACCCTTCGGTCTGTTAGGACTGATTTCTATAATGTACTGAAAATGTATAATGTACCGTGGGCATCATGTCAAACAATTCCTCAGGACACACACCATTGTACAGGCGGTAGAACACGCATAAGGAGGCAAAGTCTCTCCTGTCGCGAAGAGGTTCCACTTCACCTGTAAGCATAGGATCGTTGACAACTCTCACGGCTTGCCTTTGCACCGAGTCAAATGGACGAGGCTGATATTCTGGTGCCCCCGCCCAGAGGTGACAGCAGTACTCCATGTGCGGCGGCACTTGCGACTTATACAGAAGCAGTGTTTGCACTGCAGTAAAGTACCGCCGCGCTCTGCTGAGCACACCGAGCTTCTTGGACGCCGGCTTAGCCTCGTCCACCAAATGACTCCGGAATTGAACCTCTCTGGAAATGTCAACGCCAAGGATCCCAATGCTTTCAGAGATAGTGAGAGATGTGCCCTGGAATTATGGCGGTACAGTAAATGGGGTTTTCTTAGCAGTGAATATACACGCTTGTGTCTTGGAAGGGTTAAACTGGACAAGTATCTGTTTGCTGTAATTTTTTTGTAGCTACAAACAGTCTACACTTTAAATTTTTTTTTATATGGTTGAACGCAGTATTTCCTATTACGACGATTTCTTTGCTTTTAGTAAAGATAGTAAGCCAAAATCATAGTTTCGTCACTTGTGTCAGACATTTCGTAAATTAAATTAGTCTGAGACGTGTTGTCGCTATGTCTACAGTGGCAGAATAGACAAAATTGCGTCTTGAGATATCTCGTGTGTACGGTTCGTGCGCTACCAAATATTCGCGACATAAGTTGACAACATTAGTATCGAAGATTTGCGTAGCCTAGTGTACGAAGGCCTAAGTGTACGTCTGTGGTCGTGTCGTGCTGCTGCTTTTTGTTGTGGTTTATTTGCTGCTATCATCCGTGATAAAGTTTAGTAATCGAAATATTGTTCAATATATATAATGGCTACTCCCACTCCAGATGCTGACAACTTTGATCAGGTGCGTAGAAAATCCGTAGGATAAAAGTGTTCTGTGGTAGAAAACTTCTTCTCCCATTTCAAAAGTAGCATTTTTCAGGTTTCAGTAACTATTAATTATGGTTTTTGTTTCAGTTCGACGAAGACGAAACTGAACAACAATTGGGAGCTACTGCATCAGGACGAAAAAGGCTGTTCAGTAAAGAATTGAGATGTATGATGTACGGTTTCGGCGATGATCAGAATCCATACACTGAAAGTGTAGACTTTTTGGAAGATTTAGTTATAGAATTTATCACAGAAACTACACATAGGTACAGGAACTACTTTTTACAGGGATGAAAGTCTATAGCTTCATATAAATCAATCCTATCGCAGTCCACTGTTAGATGTTAGTGTCGTAAGCATCACCTAAAATGTTCAATGATTCTTTCCAGAGCAATGGAGGTTGGTCGTACAGGCCGTGTTCAAGTAGAAGACATTATATTTTTAGTTAGAAAAGACCAGCGCAAATATGCTCGTGTCAAAGATCTCCTTACGATGAATGAAGAACTTAAGAAGGCCAGAAAGGCTTTTGATGAAGTCAAATATGTTGGTGAGTAGACCATTTCTAGCCATACAAGTAATAAATTACAGTACCTGATAAAACTGAATGCCTATAATATCTACTAAATTAATGTTGTGTTATAAAAGTAAATATTGAAATGAATTTGCCATAAATAATTGTGTTTTATAAACTTATAGAAGACCAGCAATAACATTGATGATCAAACAACAGATGCCATGCTTCTGAGACTGATGCAAGTAACAAAGTTTAATTTCTCACATATCGCTTTTGTGTTGCACTTGTTACTAACATGATTTTTTTTAAAAACCACTTTTCATCCTCATTTTTAATTTGGGAATCTAATATTCAGGACTAAATGTTCTGTTATCCCTAGCGAACATTTACTCATAGAATATTAAAGTAATAGAGTAAAAGCTATAGAATATTAAAGTAATAGAGTAAAAGCTATAGAATATTAAAGTAATAGAGTAAAAGCTGCTTAATATTTATTCCGGACAAACTTTGCATGATAGGACCAGCAATTTTTTGTATTTCAGTTAATCTTCACACAAACATTGTACTGCTTTATGAGCAGCTATCCTCAATTACTAGAGTATTCTAAGAGCTTTCCCTGTGGTCTAATATAAACACTCAAGACTTCACAGGGAATTTATAAATAACCATACAGAATAAGAAATTTAATCACCTACAAATAACTGTAAGAAACTAAAAACTCATAAAGCTTTCATTGTTAAAATCATCTCCAGGGAATCTAAATAGGTCATACTGTAATCAATCTTTCTTTCATCTTGATTGGTAGCACATGGGTATACTATGCCAAATCGAATGCCAAATAATCGAACATCCAAATACTCAAACGTTGAAAATATCGAATGTTTAATATATCGAACATTGATATTGTAATCTTCGATATTTTGAACGTTCTATATATTGAACGTTCAATATATTGAACATTTGATATTTTGAACGTTCGATTATTTGGCATTCGATTTGGCGTAGTATACCCGTAGCACATAGCATGCTAACGGCCAGCAGTAATTTACACTTAATGGGTTCCTAATATACACAAGTGATAAAACAAACTAAATGGCTGTACTCACATAACTATTTTGCTGTTTCCTGTAGTGCCCAAACAAACAGTCAAGTAGTTAGCTCAACTGCCTAATTAGGCAGGTTTGGGGTTAGCACCCAATGTTGTTTGACATGCTTCTTGATTAAGAACTTTTGATTGATCAGAAACTAGTGTGGCTCAAAATAGATACCTGAGGACAACTATTCAGTTAGTAATTATAATATTATGTATATGTTACACTTGTAATTTTATACATGCTACTCAAATATCTCATAGTCATTAACTGGAATAGTAATATTAGTGGTAAGCAAGTAAGTTATTTTTATTTACATTCCATAACAAAATATTTCAAATTTATTGTTTTTACCACTAGGAACCATTCAACTAATGTTTTATCATTCGTCAATATTTATATGGACATGCTTAATTTAATTGGTACTTACTCACTTATCACATGTCATCATGATCAGCGATTAGATCGATTATATTAGTGATCAGTATTCCATTGCTATTCTTTGTATCCTGCCTGTACATCGACATACCATAGCAGGTTTTGCCTTTAGAATAAGTCATAATAGAGAATTGTTTAAAAATGTAATTTTTTTTTGTTGTTGAAAGTTTCACTACTTCAAAACTGCTAATCAGGGAGTGCCGACTGTCCTTCCTTGGGTTCCTTTGCATACGATAATTAAGTATGCAAGCTTGAAATTAATTCTCGCACAATTTTTACTAATAATGGGTTACTGATGTTGCAAATTGCAATAAATAATATACTTAAATGTGAATTTTATATTTCAGAATAAAGGTGGCTGAAGTTGTAATTCATGAATTAGTTTACTGCTTGATTCATGAAAACATATTATGATGTTATACCAACCCTGACATTTTGTGACTGTTATTAATAAGTAAAACTTGAATTAAGTGATATTTTAGCTGTAAGAAAATGAAATAATTTAATCTATTATTGTTGTTTCATTTCAATTTCAATAATTTCTGCAGATGAAATCTCACAAGGTTGCTGTACAAGGTGACAATACTGCATAATTAATAGATTGTTAGGACAGTGGAGTGTGGATAACTGGTTTTTTTTATTAACATAGAAAACACCCATACTGCAAAACAAACTTTTTCGATCTTCGAAATTTTGTTTTGATCTAGGATTCAAACCCAATACCACACTACTACTACTACTGAGGCATTCAAAATGTTTTCTGTTTGCCAGTATTTAGTTTTCAATTTTCATCATATTGTCGATAGTGTGTTCTATTAGCCAGCTTAGGTCCAAGGCTCGTCATGCTTGTATTATTTCTTTGTAACCAAACCAAAGGTTTAAAGGGGACAGGAGGCCTTTTTCTTAAAATGCCAACGAGTCTCAAAATAATTCATAAAATACTATGATATGTATCTACATTCTACTGCTCTTTATAATATTAACAACAAATTCATGGACATTTCGTACTAACAGCGAATCGAATTTACAAACATCAACTTAGCAATTTCATCATTATCTTCACAGTGAAAAACACATAATTTTTTTATTCAAAGTAAAATGCACGAACGTCCGAAACCTTTCTTTTTATGCTACGAAAGAAGTCATGCTTTACGCTGAGCCGATAAACAGTAAATTTACAAGGTTAATAATTGAAAATTCGCTCGCGGCACACAATACATGTTCTAGTGTCGTGAATGTGTGCGAGGCTTGTCTTCGTTGACATCTCAATCGTGACACATCAGGATCAGGTCCAGGAGGGCGGCAGTAAGGTAGGAGAAAGTTGTCTAAATTCGCAGCTGTATTTTTTAATTGACTATTCCGCTTGTATGGAAAATTTGAATGGTAGGTACCAATAAAATAAATATGTTTTTTGACAGTGTTTATTTGTGCAATAAAATAAAGCTAAGTAGATAATATAATACAGATTGATAGCGATTATACTGGAAAACAGAAACTTAAATAATAATGATCTCGATTTTATAATAAAGGTATATCCACAATAATGACAACACAACAAATAAACATTAAACAGACATTAAAAGCAACCATCTAACCAGATCAGAGCTATAAAGTCGTTTCCAATAATTTAAAGTAATTATGCTAGAAAATTAAGAGAAGCTTACGAAACAAGACTAAATACAATTCACAGTAACAAAATCCCAATTTTTCAAAATAACAAGGTACTAAAATTTTCAATTTAAATTGCCCTTGTAGCTAGCACACACTTCACCACGTCTATTCATCCCGTGAGGGTCCGAAAATGAAACTAAGGCAATACTTTCACAAAGTTAAAATACGGGTGGGTGGATTAACGGACTAATCCGTAAATAAATTTTGCAAGAAGGAATAATCTTAAAGTACTAAAGATTAACTTACAATAAATATAAAAAATAATATATATATTATGCTCCTTTCAGGATAACAGGAATGTTACATAACTTGGCAAAAAAGTATAGAAATGGACGTAATATTTTGCATGTTGGTGACATTGATAAAATGCTGTCAAAGACGTCACAAAGTCAGTTAATAAATATAGTAGGTACTACAATTTGCATACATTTTTTTTTTACCACTAAGGTGACAGACAAGCATCCGGCCCACCAGATGTACAGGTGGTCACCGCTGTCTATACACATTTGCAACACCGGGGGCGCTACACTCGCGCTGCCGACCCTGAAAACCCTTCTCAAGACCCTTTTGAAGAACCCCATAATAAAGAACCACATTTAATCGCATGTATTCTAACTGGTTGCCATATGAAGAGTGGCGAATTCCATTATTTTTTACTCTTTTTTGCCAAGTTGTGTGGATAACAGACACATGTCCTCACAGCAAGTACTCGAATCTCCTCATTTAAATAATCAATAGCTCGAATGATCCTTAGGACACAGGCCCCTTGTTAAGGAGGAAATGTTTTACCAAAATATATAACTGCCACAATTTTATTAAACATAATTTTGTACACACAAATATTCTTACCATATAAATCGAATAAAATTTGAACAAGGTCTTTAAAGAACAATATCGTGAAAAAAAAGGCCCCATTATATGAGTGATTTGGTACTAAATTAATCACTAACTTCAATTTCAACGATAGTAAAACACTCAATTTATGTAACTCTTAATAATAACATTGTAAATAAAAATATATCAACAAAATGTTCGCATTTATGGCGACTAGACCGATATAGTCCTACAGCCAAATGTTTAAACTTTGGTATTCTTTTCAAACTAACTTTTAATCACGTTTCATACTATAAGTATATTTATTTTTAAAGATATAACACGGTTTTCTGTTTCGACATGGTAGCACCACCCGAAAAACTGACTGATAGTGCCAATAGTTTTGTAGATAGGCCGTTTATGGCAGTGTGAAATTGTACATTTCTAAAATACTTACTACTAACTTTATATACTACCCAGAACTACATAATTCTACAAGGGATTGAACTTTTTCAGTTAAAAATGATAAGGTATTCTATACATCTCTAATCACATACATTAAGCTCGATTAGACATATTTATCTACTATTCGTGATAAATTGAGAGTTTAGACACGCTGGGAAACATTTTGTTACCTAGACGGTTGTAATCCAAAACGTCCCAAAAGAGGTGATCTTTGGTAAGTACCGTCAATGACAGTGAAGGTCATATTATAATTTGGAACACCTGCCGTCTATATGGATGAACCGTGACCGTCTATCGGATGGCAACACTTAGATCAAGTATAACGGCCTATTCCCAGATCTTCACATTCCCAGATGTCTACTTTCTCAATTCGAATACTACGCGCCCGACTTGGATGGGTTAGGTTAGAAGGCTAATGCGGGAGCGAAGCGGAGCGGAGCTCCCGCATTAGTCTTCGTGGTTATTTTTTTTAATAACCATTAACACCAATACCAATTTCGATGGTGCGACTACGAAACTATGTAGGTAATGTGAAGATCTGGAAATGTGAAAAATTGGGAAAGCGAAGACCTGGGAGTAATCGAGTATAACTAGATGTAATATCGACGCGAGAAATCCGGCACCTATAGAAGACGGCTCACTACTGACGGCTCACTACATCCTTGTTTGAACTGGCGACAATGGGCCGACATTGAATAATACAAACGTATGAAACAAAACGACTTAACTGATATATCAGTGGCATGGTATTTTATGCTTACGTTTAATAACTTTAAGGTACATTTACGTTAAATGTGATACAGTCTTGAATTATTTATTTACGATTGCATATAAATAGAATATAGGTTTAACTACGTATCGACTTGGGACACTTTGTAGGCGTAAAACAAAGACGGGGCGGGCCGGGCCGGGCAATTTGACCGCGCACGATAGCACTATGGGAATCCTATACTATCAACGCACACGAAGGGCAAAAAGACCGCACCGCAGTTGTCCGCCGGTCAGTGGCGGCGCGGCTAGCCGCCATGGATCACACAAACCAGTTTGTATGAAGTAACGCAGACGGCGGCGCGGGGCGGGCCGGGGCGGCTAGCTCAGTCTCTTCGCTAGAATGATCGTCGTGAACTAACTGCCTCTGCCCGTCGGTCGTGTGCGTTGCGTTCGCGGGGCGGGCAGTCACGGGCATCGGCGGACAGACACGGTCTTTCGCGGCAAAAAGTCCGGCCCGCCCCGTCGTCTGCCTAGCGCCTTAACTTTCATTTTGTTCGCGACCCGTAATCTATGTTATACTTGATCTAAGTGGCAACACGTAAGGTCACTCTGGTTGGGGTGGTGGATTACCTACAACCCTGTAGTAATCCGTCACAAATGTTTGGTCCGAATCAGGCTACACTACCGAAACATGAATAATAATTATGCTGCAAAACCTGTTCTAAACACACTGGTTCGTTATATTTCCTGAACGAAATGTTTCATTTGAGTACAAAAATACCATTGTGTCACTAAATTAATATTTAAAAAAAACTGGATGTGGTAACTATTGGATTCAAAATGAGTGGAAACAAAACCACAAACATCAGTGAAAAGAACTTAACACTACTTTGTGCCCATTTAAGACTTTTATATTGATTAAAAGTAATATTTACCTACATTTAGTGAAAATAATGAAAACGGTGACACATTCAGAACGGATAGCGTGAATAGGCGTAGGTGCCAAAAGGGCAGTATAACACAATCTTGGTTCTAATGAGTTTTACGTTCGAAATTCGAAAATGTTTTTACTTTTTAACGGAGTTTAAAATGGGATCTGGTGATTTTAGAACGAAATGAAAATAGGAAGAATATTCTGATACATTACAAGATCTTCGATATGTTTTTTCTTTACAAACATGTATGAATGAAGACTATGAATCCTGAGAAATAAGTTTGGAAGATAATATTACGGAAGTCAAAATACAACTTACATACAACATCTCTACATTTAAGTCTTTAAGACTAAATATACATATATGTGTACTATATCACCGCTTATACATACATTACATTAACGATTAATAAATATTTAGGTCAAATATATATATTTCTACGTTTATAACAGCCAACGCTAAGGCAAGTCTGTGTACTAATGGTTAAACCTAGATCTAATTGTATATAAATAATGTCAAACTATAATCGTCTATATAATAGTTGAATAAATATGAAATTTACCTGCCAAAGAGGTATTCGATATAAACTTGTGCTTACGTGAAATTCAAACCAACTTTCTAAACTGACTTGTCTCAAATGACTCATCGCAGACTACAATAGAATAAATACTACTGTGTAAGAAACTTTTAAACCTATGCAATATTTTGAGCGGTATAGGTGAGTAGTACAAAAGAGACTTGAACTTTCCTATGTATTCTTATTACCATAGGTTTTGAGCGGATAGCATAGACTGATTGTTTAGGCCTGGGAAGTTTTAGCAGCCTTCTACTAAACTAAATCCTGTAGTATATGAAATATCTATACTAAATAACATATTGAATAACACCACTTGTACTGTTCCACAACATTTATTTACGTTACACCCAATGTAAAGTTAATGTTGTGGAGTATTACAAGTGCTGTTATTCAATATGTGCAGCAAGTTCCACCAAGTGCCATCAACCAACAGTATAAATATACTAAATAACAATATCGGTAGTACACAGTATTTGTCCATACAAAATCATTGGAACCTCAAAGTTTATGTAAGTCTTATTCTACCCACAATGTTATATGGGGGTAGAAATACAAAAATTGTATATCTATACTGGTTTCGTCATCATAAATAGGTATGTTTATAAAGGTTACGTGATTAAATGCCATAAATACTCATTGTATATACATATACTTCTAGAACAAATAAATACTCACTTCCCATATTAGTATAATAAATGGGTGAAACATTTTCTACAGTCCGTAAAATATAGCTTGATCTCTGTGACAGTTAGTAACGTGAAAAAATGAACTTTAATTCAAAGACTTATAGTAGTTACTAGCGGGCGTCACGCGGTTTCCGTTCCCGTGGGAATACGGGAATAAAATATAGCCTATGTTACTCGGGATGAATGTAGCTTTACAATTAGTGACCGACCGAAGTTTCGGTTTCGGTTTCGGCCAGTTTCGGCCAAAAATTCGAGTTTCGGCCGCAGTTTCGGTTTCGGCCAAAATGGGCCGAAACTTTCGGCCGGGCCGAAACTCACGTGTTCATGAATTTTCAGTGCCTGGCTCTGCTTGTGACGTGGTTGGGGTGAACCCAACCAGTTAATATGTTACTAAACTAAGATTTAGAGATTTACAAAGGACTTCCATCCAATCAATAGTTATAATAATACCTGCAACTTTATTTAAACCACAAGCAATTGGAATCATTGAGAAGTATTAGACAGTTACCCCTGTGTTATGTCTTAGACCTCCTTTTAGGGTCCCGTTTTTACTTTTGGTTACTGAATCCTAAAGATCTAGGACATTTATTTTTACATTCCTTATCTTCGTTTAAAACACAGGTACAACAATATTATTTATCAATATGAATCTAGGCATCTATGTATGTGTATGTAGGTATTATGTATGTATTAGTATGTATTATACATATTTATGTATGGTCTGTGTATGTAAATGTTTATTTGAGTATATGTGTAGTATATCTATGAGTATGTATGTCTACATTGTTTTGACAGAAACTTGTCACCATTAAACTTCCCACACTCTATCTCAATACAATCCTATCCATCTAAAGGTCGCCTGTAAGAGATTGCTGTTAGCGATAAGGCCGCCCATTGTACACTAGTTGTTATGCAATGTCTGTAATTTGTTGATTAATGGTGTACAATAAAGTATATTATTATTATTATTATTATTATTATTAATAACCCTACCCCTTTGTTGTTGGTTCCGTTGACTATGTTGGTCGTCTGTCTGTTAGCAGGCTGTAACTAATGCACCGTGATAGTTAGACAGTTAAAATTTTTACAGATGTATTTCTGTGGCCGCTATAGCAACAAATAAAAAAAATAGACAAAATAATAATATTAAAGGGAACCTCCCATACAACATATGTGACTTTTTTGCCGCTTTTCTTGTACCAAACCCTACGTGCGCGAGTCCGGCTCACTCTTGTCCAGTTTTAGTTATATACTTCTAGAATGTAACCAAAACCGGCTAAGACCTAGTAGCAGGGCACCGTGTGGTTTTAGTCGGTAGGAGTTCGCAATAGCATCTATGTGTTATTCCACACGTTAACAAAAGAAACTCATCTTTAAGTGGAGATATTTCTAAAATGAACACTTGAGAAGATTTATACCGTTGATTGATGGCACTTGGTGGAACATGCTGCACCGATTGAAAAAATAACCGGCCGAGAGCGAGTCGAACTCTCACACGGAGGGGTTAAAGTGGGGGATCCTATTAACGAGACATGAGGCATAGCCGTCTGTCTATTAGTCACGAGGTTGTATCGCTGGAACCGTGCCAGATAGAGGTCTAAAATTTTCACTGATGATGTATTTCTGTTGCTTTTTTTTTAGCGTGAGGAAACTCCAACAGGGATGCTATGCCGGAGTCCTACTGACTAAAAACAACGTCTTGGGAGGCCCGAGTATGCCCTCGGAATGATGCATACTGCTGATCTTTGGGGGGTTGTTCAGTTGTTATCCCGCTACTTGAGAGGGGCGTGCATGAATCTCTCACGTCACGCTATCGTCTAGGGCCTGCTTCTGTAAGGACGGTGAGCAACCGTCCTCAGGCCCCCGGTCATGGAGGCTGATAGTATAGAGCGCGCCGCCGCAGACTGCGCAACTCGGGTGGGAGAGTTCTCTCCCGCTTCTTCCCCGTCGTCTCTTTCACGTGGATGACCTGCTCACAGGAAGAGGCCTATGGCCTCGCTCCAGCGCCTCCTTGCGCCATTTAAACAATGACGCAAGGGCCCTCGCTTCCAGGTCTCATAGAGGGGTTCAAGCTAGAAGACATGCTGCCTCAACTGAGATGCGGCATCCCCTTATCACCCTGATAGCCATCGCCTTCTGCGGGCTAAGCAATCTAGCCGCATTGCTGGCCATCAGGATCTCCGCCCATACGGAGGCCCCGTACAGGACGATGCTCCGCATGATCCCAAGGTACAGTCTTCTACAGGGACGGTTGGGTCCCCTGATAATGGACAACTACCGCGAGAGTGCGGCTGATGCTCCCCTCCCTCAGTTTTGGGACCAAACTTCGGAAGTGGTATCCGAAGTTACACCGGCTATCGAGTACGAGCCACAGATACGTCATTAAGAGCTCTTTGCCGATGCTGACGCCCCCTATATGTAAGCTGGATCCCGCAGGTGGCCTTTAGGGCTGCGTCTCTGTGCATTGCTCCTCGCGCTGTAATTAGGGTGTCGTCGTAACATGTTATGCCGACACCTCTGAGCAACGGACCACGCATCAATCGTAATCGATGTTTCACAGAAGCGGTCCTAAAACCGATCCCTGTGGAACACCGAACGACACATTTCGCCGACCCTACACTAGCCAGCTCGGGTAAGTTATGGCCCTCTCGGAAAGATAGGCCCCGGCAATTCGACGGAGGTATTGAGGCACTCTATGGTAAATAAGCGCCTCCCAAACGCAGATCCAGGGCAAGGTGTTAAAAGCGTTGGCGATTTCAAGAGGCACTACCACCACCAACCACATCACCCTGTGCTTTTGCCGCTATAACAAAAAATACCTACTAAAATCAGAAAAAAAAGCATCCACACAACAAACGTAATTGTTGTGCCCAATTTTTGTAACGGAACCCTCTGTGCGGGAATCCGACTCGCACTTGGCTGGTTTTTTTTTTATTTTTCAATATGAACACGTGAGTTTCGGTTTCGGCCGAAACTGACCCTGAGGCCGAAAGCTCGGTTTCGGTTTCGGTTTCGGCTGGAAAACCAGTTTCGGTCGGACACTATTTACAATGGTGAAAGAATTATTGAAATGGGCACAGTAGTTTTTGAGTTTATTCATTACAAACATACCACACAAAAATCCTCTTTATATTAGTGTACATTTATAATTTGGACATTGTGTTCTCACTACCGTCATTTCAATCACAAAAGCTTTATACCGTAGAAATAAAGTCCATTTTCGTTTACATCACCAAAACTGTCATTCGAATCAAGTTATATTTTACAGAATATATAAAAGATTATTGCTTTCAGTTTTCAATAAGACACGTTTCGAGGGTATTTTATAAAGCTGCAGTATTTAGTCTGTGGGTGGGTCCATGGCAGCTATGATACCTTTCATGACTGCAGCGGCCGCCAACGCAGCGTGGGGTTGCCAGTCCTTGCCGCGTGTACCGTCGCGGTAGTCAGATATGCCTGGAAGGAAAATCTTTTGTATTTTATTTGTGCGAAACGTAAGGCAACGAAGTGGCGAAAACTGCATACAATGCTTTTCTTTGAACATAAATTTATTAGATAACGTCCTAGATGCCAAGAGAGTAAAATCGGCATCGAACCGAATGCCGCAATGTTTCAAGTTGTAGGTGTCTCGATGTATCGATATAAATTTTAGCGATAATCATTATTTTCTTTCAATAAATTTAAAAAAACAAACAATATTTTTACAGTCTGCCTCCTTGAAACACTATCGAGATTTTACAGCAGCAGGTCGGCTACGGTTTGAAGAAGGGACAGAGACTTAACCCTGCACCTGCCCTCTCTCATTTAAAAGTATGTTTTTTAAAGCAAAATAGTAGGTAGGATCACGAGGACCACCTGATGGAATATCTATCATATACATGGTCGAGGCAACCATTTAGTGACTTGATGTTTTCGGTCAACACTATTTCGAGTTAATAAATTCCAAATAATTTCATGACCAATATTTACCATACAAACGCCATACAAAATTTCCACTTACCTCTTATAGATATAAAGCAATCTTTCCTATTCCCGATGACACTGTCGAGCACAGCATCCAGTTCGCAGTCGTAAGCCAATGCTCTTGCATGGTTGGCGAAAGCGGCTCTAGCATCGCCTGAAGCACATACACTTCTACCTCCTGCTACCGGTGCTAGGTGCACTCTTAACCCGCCCGCACGGTCACTAGAACCAAATATTATATAGTAAGTATTACATACAGATAGGCAACTCCCTGCCCCCCACTAACCAAGCTTCCCCACCTCCGCCAGTCCCGCCACAGCTGTCATTATAGTTCGGCGGGTGTTTTGAGGTTACATTAGCTTAGCCTTATTGGTCACACACATTCAAGATCTGTACAAACATTGCGTGTTTTAGTGTGGGTGACAGAATTGAAAACGAACAATTTGTATGGAGTTTCCGCCCTGTGCTAGAACAACATAGCCATGTTTCGAACTTAGAATTTATTTATAAAGTGATAAAATACAACTTGGTTTAAACGGGACTTAAACCCGTGAATTTTGGTTAAACCAGGGCAATGCTCGGCCAACTGAGCTACAGAACCGTACCGTAACAAGTGGAAATTCTTCACTATATTGTAAGCACCATCTAGTTCGATACACAAGGCTACTGTTGTAACTCTTGTAAGTATATAAGTATGGAATTCGCAGCTGGTGTGATCAAATAGGGCCGCTGCAGTAGGAGAGAGTGGGGGGGTGGGGGGGTTTGCAAAGAATCGTCGGGTTCCGGGAGGCTGGTGAGTGACACTGGCACCCTCTCACTTGTTTGTTTGTTGTTGTATGTTTCTTTTTATATAAGGTTCCAGCTTTTATAAAATGGAAGGTCTAAAAGTCGCGGGCTCTTGGGCTATTAGGCCATCACTGTAGACTACGTGTAGGTGTGAGTGAACCCACAAGACATTGTCAAGAAGTCGACATTAAACGGGAATAAGAGACATTTGCGGGAGACGGGGGATACCCCTTATGTTATATAGGTATATATTTGTTTTGGTAAGCCCATGAACAGTCATAGGATAATTATATTAATTTTACATTATTATAATTAGTTTGATAGTGCGCCCGCCCGCGCATACGTAAATGGTAGTGCGCAAGTCACGTACTCCATCTAATATTGACTATCAATATTAAAATTTTCCTATAATAAACTACTTATTTAAAGTAAACATGTTCTACGAGCACACACAACAGGACACATGTTAGCTAAAAGGATAAACTATTGCCTTTTATGCACGAGATTTTCAGAATATATTCCTTGAAAACTTATTATAGTAACAATATATTACCAACAATTATAATTAAGTAATATATGTAACTGTTTTATGATATGTTTCTAATAAGAGACCACTGTGAAACATGATTCATTGCGAGCAGATACGAGTATTAAATAATATTATAGGGCGCTATAAATATAAACTAAGACCGACTGTACAGCGCAAGTTATAGAATAGAGTAGGTACTTCCTCATTTCTGAATACTGACAACATTACGTGATTTTTTTAAGGTGTTATTAATACAACTAAGCTGCTCACTGCTCTGTGTCCACCTTTAGCGATGCCCGTATGGTTGTAAAAGAGTTCTACCGAAATTTTTGGGGCGTAATTCAGTCTCAATTGGCGCCACCTGCTGACTGGCAAAGAGAAAAAGCTATTTGCAACAAAATTCTATACAAACGTGCCGTATTATACCAATGACTCTTTAAAAATTAAATTGGGAGAGATGTGAATATCTCCACGTATGTTATGAAGAGCTCTTACCTATAAAGGTTAACTACTCACATTAATCGGCATCATTCATCTTTGGCCGTATTTCTATATTTTCTTATTACGCTATTTGCTGTGTATATCGCTCTTATTACTGATATTTCAAAGCGTAAGAAAAAGACCCAGTACTGACAAAGCTGAATAAATAGTAATCCCTAAAATCCAGAGTTTGGTTGACCCAGGATTATCGGCAGAAACTATGGTAGGCTAATTTGAAAGACTTGAATTAACTGCTACCGCATCAGGTATCAGTAAAAATCTGTTCAGCCGGCACAACACACAGATCAAACAGTAAAGTAAATTTATAAAAGTGCAAAATGGCTCACTCTCAGGCTCGCGAAGTTACTGCAGCATGACTAGTAGCACAATATACAGATCTGTTACCAAATTCTAATTTCCAGATTGTCCTATTTCCAGACTGCAATCCCTAATGTATATTTTTTTTTGTATTCACTTTAATACTTACATTTGGTCACCTTGCGGCGCTGGGTGGGATACTTCGATGAATGCTCCTTCCCCAATGTCGACACAGAGACGGTCGGTAGCTCCTTCCGGAGGTTCCCATCTTCCTGGCACGCCTCTGAGACGTTCTAGACCTGGAATGTTTATCAATTTTAACATGAATATCACTGAATAATTTTATTCTTATTAGTAAGGTTGTTCTGTTTAATGATTTCTGCGCTCAACTGTGAGTTTTATGGCCTTATTGCAAAGTGATATTCAATATATGATTGGGGTTAGTTTTCGTCTATATTTCTTTTCTAATTTTATAAAGGGGAAAGTTTGTTTATGGGTAAATTGATGGAGGTTTGTAATTCTTTCACGCTCTAAGGGCCGAAATCTAGTAGATTTTAGACTGGAATAACACAGGCTACAAACTAGATAGTTGCAGACTATCGAGTTTGTAGAATAGAACATAGACATCTCTGTAATATAGTTTGAAATATTCTTTCTTAAAAAGTTTAGATTCTAGGATCATCAAAACTGAATTATATGACGCATTCACATTCTCAATTCATAGCTATAAAATATTGTAATGCTATAAAAATATTCTAACAAACATAATTAAGTATAATAAACTGTCTAAGCTGCTAACCTTCGTTTACATAGGAATCCCAAACAGGTTTCGAGTTGCTGAGCCGGGTGGCTATATCTTGTAGGAGGAAATCAGCTGGCTTGTAAGGTTTCACTTCGTAGTCCCAGCCGCCTTTTGCATTTCTGAGAGCCTTTTCACAGAATATGTAGACGTACCTGAAAACAATTAAAGGAAATAAATTAGAGATAGGTACAGATACCATTGGGGTCTCTACTTATCAGTTTCTGTACGTTTAAGTTTGCACTAGTCGCTATTTTGTCCATACAAACTTCGGGAGGATATTACTCTTCTGTTTTATACCCTACATACAAAGTCAAACATTTTACTGTTTTGACTCATCATAAACTTTGTCAGTACATACCGTTCAAAAATGGGAATTAAAAAAGCTATTAAAGAGATAGAAGCCGTTAAAAAATCGATTTTTCCGCCAAATTTTTAGACAACATTCTGTGTAAATAAACAATAAAAGCAGTAAAAACCTCATAAAACTAATTTGAATGAATTCCGTAAACTTTATTCTAAGTTGATACATCAAGTACTTTTTTCATAACACCCTTCCTACTAAAAGACCTTTGAATGAATGCATTATCGCAGCTTCTCGCTCTCACTATGCGATGTGAGGTGCAACAGCATGCTTATTTGGCCGAGTACGAGCGACCGACTCTTAATTTTAGATTATTATGAAAATTATGAGTATGGAGGTAGATATAACGAGTAGCAGTAGCTAGGTTTGATGAGAAAGAGTACCTAAGTCTACTCGGTTAAACATCTTATAGACAGATTTGTAGGATACCGTGTGGTTTAGCCGGTAAAGATTCTGGTCATTCTGGCATAGCATCAATGAGGATTTCCATAGGTAAAAAAAAGTAGGTAATCAAATTGACCTTGTCGTTCAAGAAATTCCTGGTGACTCATTCATTTATCAACAACGAACCGAAACCCTTGGACCTAAAAACTGGAACGTTTAGGTCCAAGGGTTTCAGCGGCGAATTTTCTTATAAATAAGGAAGTAAGCCCTTAGGGATACTCTAGGCAGATAAATTTGCCGAAGTATATCACGGGCAAAGTTGACATAGCGAGTAGGAGTACTTAAATTATTTTTTAAACGTTCATCCACTGAATAATTTGTCATAAAGGTGGCATTTACTGAACGATAGAGCTGTCTTAATCGAACTCGACAAAGAGTCAAACGCCAACAATCATTATTAAATCTTACGAGTAGCAGAGGTCAAAATATTTAACTCCGTTTGTCACATGGACATCCACTGAATAATTTGTCATAAAGGTGGCATTTACTGAACGATAGAGCTGTCTTAATCGAACTCGACAAAGAGTCAAACGCCAACAATCATTATTAAATCTTACGAGTAGCAGAGGTCAAAATATTTAACTCCTTTTGTCACATGGACACTGAGTGTACGAGTATCTAATAGCCATGCTTGCGGACGCTGCCTACGCGTTCAATTTTAAGGCCGTGTGGGTCAGATTTTGAGTTTTTTGAAACAATCCTACTCAAAAAGTAAAGGGTTTTTAAATCTGAAAAATATATATATAATAGTAAAGGATATAAGCTAAACATATTCCGAGCCCGTTACACGATCCAATAAACACTAGATAGAAAAAAATCCCAAAGTTGACTCTCTCAGAAAAGTTTTTTCAAAACTGTGGCTAAACTATTAACATTTTATATATTTTTTTTGCACTCAATTAAAGGTATTAAGTTTTTATACACATTTTCCGAGCGTTTTTCTATAAACAACTATTTACATAGTTATCATGTACGAATATCTACCAAACGCAATAGAATTGCGCCGCTGACGGCCGATCAGTCTCGCCCTGGCGCTTGTGGAGGCAGGACCTGTGTCAGTTTTTTTCGCAACTATTTCGTAATTATTATGCCAAATTACGTTGAAATCGCGCCACAGTATAAAAATATCAGTAATGGGCAAAATGTAATTAGATTAACCGTTACAAATACATACGCGACTCATGGTAAAAATGTGGTGATCTTTTACTTTTTAAGTGTTTTCACGACATGGTAACCAGCTACCTAATGCATTAAAATGTCTACGAATTACATGATAATTTCGCAATCCAACATGGCGGCCACGCCGTAATCACAAAATTTCATGATGGGTATCGTTTAAGGGTTTTTTTGGTATGCTGAGTACGAATCGCGTACTAATTTTGCAATACAAGATGGCCGCCGCGCCGTAATCACAAAATTTCATGATGGGTATCGTTTAAGGGGTTTTTTGGAATGCTGAGTACGAATCGCGTACTAATTTTCCAATACAAGATGGCCACCGCGCCGTAATCACAAAATTTCATGATGGGTATCGTTTAAGGGGTTTTTTGGTATGCTGAGTACGAATCACGTGATAATTTTGCAATCCAAAATGGCCGCCGCAGTGTAATCACAAAATTTCATGATGGGTGTCGTTTAAAGGGTTTTTTGGTATGCTGATTACGAATAACGTACTAATTTTGCAATTCAATATGGACGCCGCGCCGTAATCACAAAATGTCATGATGGGTATCGTTTAAGGGCTTTCTTGGTATGCGGAGTACGAATCACGTGATAATTTTGCAATCCAATATGGGCGCCGCGCCGTAATCACAAAATTTCATGATGGGTATCGTTTAAGGGGTTTTTTGGTATGCTGAGTACGAATCACGTGATAATTTTGCAATCCAATATGGCCACCGCGCCGTAATCACAAAATTTCATGATCGGTATCGTTTAAGGGGTTTGTTCGTATGCTGAGTACGAATCACGTGATAATTTTGCAATCGAATATAGCCACCGCGCCGTAATCACAAAATTTCATGATGGGTATCGTTTAAGGGGTTTTTTGGTATGCTGAGTACGAATCACGTGATAATTTTGCAATCCAAAATGGCCGCCGCAGTGTAATCACAAAATTTCATGATGGGTGTCGTTTAAAGGGTTTTTTGGTATGCTGAGTACGAATCACGTACTAATTTTGCAATTCAATATGGACGCCGCGCCGTAATCACAAAATGTCATGATGGGTATCGTTTAAGGGCTTTCTTGGTATGCGGAGTACGAATCACGTGATAATTTTGCAATCCAATATGGGCGCCGCGCCGTAATCACAAAATTTCATGATGGGTATCGTTTAAGGGGTTTTTTGGTATGCTGAGTACGAATCACGTGATAATTTTGCAATCCAATATGGCCACCGCGCCGTAATCACAAAATTTCATGATCGGTATCGTTTAAGGGGTTTGTTCGTATGCTGAGTACGAATCACGTGATAATTTTGCAATCGAATATAGCCACCGCGCCGTAATCACAAAATTTCATGATGGGTATCGTTTAAGGGGTTTTTTGGTATGCTGAGTACGAATCACGTGATAATTTTGCAATCCAAAATGGCCGCCGCAGTGTAATCACAAAATTTCATGATGGGTGTCGTTTAAAGGGTTTTTTGGTATGCTGAGTACGAATCACGTACTAATTTTGCAATTCAATATGGACGCCGCGCCGTAATCACAAAATGTCATGATGGGTATCGTTTAAGGGCTTTCTTGGTATGCGGAGTACGAATCACGTGATAATTTTGCAATCCAATATGGGCGCCGCGCCGTAATCACAAAATTTCATGATGGGTATCGTTTAAGGGGTTTTTTGGTATGCTGAGTACGAATCACGTGATAATTTTGCAATCCAATATGGCCACCGCGCCGTAATCACAAAATTTCATGATCGGTATCGTTTAAGGGGTTTGTTCGTATGCTGAGTACGAATCACGTGATAATTTTGCAATCGAATATAGCCACCGCGCCGTAATCACAAAATTTCATGATGGGTATCGTTTAAGGGGTTTTTTGGTATGCTGAGTACGAATCGCGTACTAATTTTGCAATATAAGATGGCCGCCGCGCCGTAATCACAAAATGTCATGATGGGTATCGTTTAAGGGCTTTCTCGGTATGCGGAGTACGAATCACGTGATAATTTTGCAATCCAATATGGGCGCCGCGCCGTAATCACAAAATTTCATGATGGGTATCGTTTAAGGGGTTTTTTGGTATGCTGAGTACGAATCACGTGATAATTTTGCAATCCAATATGGCCACCGCGCCGTAATCACAAAATTTCATGATCGGTATCGTTTAAGGGGTTTGTTCGTATGCTGAGTACGAATCACGTGATAATTTTGCAATCGAATATAGCCACCGCGCCGTAATCACAAAATTTCATGATGGGTATCGTTTAAGGGGTTTTTTGGTATGCTGAGTACGAATCGCGTACTAATTTTGCAATATAAGATGGCCGCCGCGCCGTAATCACAAAATTTCATGATGGGTATCGTTTAAGGGGTTTTTTGGTATGCTGAGTACGAATCACGTGATAATTTTGCAATCCAAAATGGCCGCCGCAGTGTAATCACAAAATTTCATGATGGGTGTCGTTTAAAGGGTTTTTTGGTATGCTGAGTACGAATCACGTACTAATTTTGCAATTCAATATGGACGCCGCGCCGTAATCACAAAATGTCATGATGGGTATCGTTTAAGGGCTTTCTTGGTATGCGGAGTACGAATCACGTGATAATTTTGCAATCCAATATGGGCGCCGCGCCGTAATCACAAAATTTCATGATGGGTATCGTTTAAGGGGTTTTTTGGTATGCTGAGTACGAATCACGTGATAATTTTGCAATCCAATATGCCCGCCGCGCCGTAATCACAAAATTTTATGATTGGTATCGTAAATGGTAGTATCGTAAGTATGGTAGTAAGTATCGTAAATCATACGTAGCAGACTGTAGTGTAAAAGAGATAGAGACACATGTTCCATTCTTCGTTCTAACATTTGTGTGTGGTTGGATTGCATGGAACGACAGACTAAAAAAACTTGTTCGGTTTACTGTGAGTTAGTTAACCGCGTGCCAATTTGCAACTGTGCAAGACGTGGTCAGAGTTAAGAAGTTATTTATTTAACTCAGAGCTTACTAACTCTATATTTATATATTTAACTCGACTCTCCGCGCAAGTAGGCCTAAATAGCTTAGGCGGCCAAATTGAATTCGAAAATGATCATGTTATTCGTACTCAGCATTCGAAAAAACCCATTAAACGATATTCATTACGAAATTATGTGATTACGGCGCGGTGGCCATTTTGGATTGCAAAATTATCATGTGATTCGTCCTCAGCATACCAAAAAACCCCTTAAACGATAACCATCATGGATTTTTGCGATTACGGCGCGGCGGCCATATTGCATTTCAAAATTATCACAGGATTCGTACTCAGCATACCAATACACCCCTTAAACGATACCCATCATGATATTTTGTGATTACGGCGCGGCGGCCATATTGTATTGCAAAATTATCACGTAATTCGTACTCAGCATACCAAAAACCCTTTAAACGATACCCATCATGAAATTTTGTGATTACACCGAGGCGGCCATTTTGGATTGCGAAATTATCACGTGATTCGTACTCAGCATACCAAGAAACCCTTTAAACGATACCCATCATAAAATTTTGTGATTGCGGCGCGGCGCCCATATTGGATTGCAAAATTATCATGTGATTCGTACTCAGCATACCAAAAAAACCCCTTAATAAACGATACCCATCATGAAATTTTGTGATCACACCGCGGTGGCCATATTTGATTGCAAAATTATCATGTGATTCATACTTAGCATACCAAGAATTCCCTTAAACTATACCCATCATGAAATTGTGTGATTACGGCGCGGTGGCCATATTGGATTGCAAAATTAGTACGTAATTCGTACTTAGCATACCAAAAAACCCTTTAAACGATACCCATCATGAATTTTTGTGATTACACCGCGGCCGCCATTTTGGATTGCAAAATTATCACGTGATTCGTACTCAGCATACCAAGAAACCCCTTAAACGATACCCATCATGAAATTTTGTGATTACGGCGCGGCGCCCATATTGGATTGCAAAATTATCACGTGATTCGTACTCCGCATACCAAGAAAGCCCTTAAACGATACCCATCATGACATTTTGTGATTACGGCGCGGCGTCCATATTGAATTGCAAAATTAGTACGTGATTCGTACTCAGCATACCAAAAAACCCTTTAAACGACACCCATCATGAAATTTTGTGATTACACTGCAGCGGCCATTTTGGATTGCACAATGATCCCGTGATTCATACTTAGCATACCAACATTAGAAAACTTTAGAAATTTTTATGACCAGCTATTATGTAATTTACATTTTTTACGCAACTGTAGCAAACGTACGCAACGGAAACTCTCAAAAGAAATGAAATATCCTAGTTGTCGAAAAATGTTTCGTTGCTGGTAAGCTCTTATTCGCCTTAGCGTGATGTTATATATTTTGGTATTTTTCAAAAACGGACATTCTGTTAAGAAACTCTTGAAATTCAACTAGCAGTCTCTTTGACTCTAGAGTTAGAACAACTAAACAAACAAACAAACTCTTTAGCTTAAAAATAATAGTATACATAATTTATTTACGATTAACTCTTTTATTTTTATTTACGAAACTAATAAATCACTACACTTAATAAAGTTAGATGCATTTACTACGTCAAACAAAGTTAGCATGCTGTTTCTTTCTACTATACTGTATACTGTGGCATGAGAGTTGACTGCCGCTGCCGGCGCGCGGTGTGTCTTGCGCCCGGGGCGAGGGGAGCGCCAAATGCCTACTTGTGCGGAATAACCGCCCCTTAATAGGTTACCATACCAATATGGAAACTTACTCTCTGACCGTGGGATTTTAGTAACATAGAATTGAATTAGACCTATTATTTAGATTCTTATTTGGTTTTTGTAACAAAAAAAAGTAATTTAAGTTCAAGGAGAACAGTTGAGTATTTTTATCAACTAGGACTAGGCATTTAGTTATACTTAAGCCATCCCACTTTCATTTGGTAAGTACTATACCAATTTACGAACACTTTTTACACAGTTAAATCTGGTTTCAAAGTAAATTATAAGATTAATATAATTATGTTATGGCTACCGGACAACAGTTATAAATACTTTTTGTAAATACATATACTTAGGTATCAGAAAATTAAGCCCCTCTATAGAATAGAGTCCACGTCCACGTGATTAGTAGTCGAAATACAGTAAATAAAGATATGATCGAATAAAATAAATGATATCATAATTATTATAAATTAGTAGGTAGGTAAGCACCTACATTCCCTAGACAAAATTCTTAGATTTTCAACCCATTAAAATAGTTCAAAGAAACTCGTTACCTACCACTCGCATTAGTTAACGAATTCGCACTGAGCTTCTTGTCCACCTCATATTGAGGTCATCGATCAAATTTTTTGCATACCTAGGTCAGCATAGAGTACGGCAATGAACTCAGGATCTTGCCGCCTTCAACCTGTAATCCCTATAAAACATATCGCGTTCCTGTATAATCTGTGGCTGTGTTTGTTTCTGTGGTCGATTTGCGTCAATCCAAAACACTTAAATGTTTTATGCAGAACAATAACAACTGTTTTATAATACAAGCCTGGTACTTAACTACGTGATAAAATGTGAATTTGCTCATAATTATTAAGTATCATGGCAAAAATATTGACGTAACAGAAAGAGAAGATTAAATTTATAACGCGTGAATGCACTTTCTGCGTCGTTACAGTAATAGCTTTAGCCCATACGTACTACCGGGGGCCTGAGGACGGTCAGAGGGCTGCTCACCGTCCTTACAGAAGCAGGCCCATGACGGCAGCGTGACGTGAGGAATTCACGCACGCCCCCACCTTAGAAGCGGGATCACACCCGAAACCCCCCAAAGACGCGGGATAGCACCCGAACCACCTAGGCGAGGCCGCAGTGGCGGCCGTGGGTTTGTTGGGATTCCTGGGACATCCTTCCGAGGGCTTACCCGGGGCTCCATAGGCTGTTGGGCGTAACGTGAGGTTTTTAGTCGGTAGGAGTCCGGCATAGCATCCATGAGGACTTTACCTCACGTTAAAAAAAAATAACCCTTATATATATATACTCAAGACTATTTGGTCAAATTGCAGAAGACGGTGGTCATTTTTCTACAGGATCGGCCAAAGCGATAGGTAAATATGTGACTACAAGGACAAGATACTTGAAGCGCTCGTGGCCCCGCGGACTCAGTGTTTAGTAAACGATCACTGCAGTAAGCAACTTTCACTATGGCCGGTCCATGGATGGGTGACCATCCATGTGATCACTTTGTGACATTTATTTGAGCGTTTCCGTGCTTCGGAAGGCACGTTAAGCCGTTGGTCCCGGTTGCCAGTAAAATGGCAGTCATTAAGCTAAGTTGAAGGCTTTATTTCAACAGCAGGCAGTCACAACCTGCGCCTGTGCATTTAAACACGGCAATACGGCTCAACACCTATTACGTGGGGCAAATTATACAAGGGTTATTATGTGGGCATGCCTCTGCTTACCCCTTCGGGGATAAAGGCGTGACCATATGTATGTATGTGTATGTAAGGACAAGATAAGTATTATACTGATAAACTAGAACATGTGGAAACAAACAGTCACATTGACAGTAGGTACGAGTAGCGAAAAAATCTAAATCTATGGTAGGTACCAAACTAGTTCAGCAGTGAATTGTGACTAGTTTATTTGATTGATTCATACTGTCGCTATTCATGGCTGTATCATAGTGCATGCATAGTATCTCATACATACATATAGTCACCTCTTTATCCCCGAGGGGGTAGGCAGAGGCATAGTATACGCCCGTACGCCCTCATTTTCAACTTATAATATTATATGTCACCGAGCCGTATTGAAATGGACATGCGCAGGTCGTGATGACCCGCAGTTGAAATTTTTCAAGCCGCCCTTGTGGCATTCAAATTGGCTTAACGATTGTCATTTTACTGACAACTGGGTTTCATTTTGAGATTTCCTTCTCTACGCAATGGATCGTTTTGCAAGTGTTGAATAGTTCTGCGAAAATTTGTGATACTTAGTATCTAATGGCCAAAAATAAAGAAGTGAAGCTCTGGTAACACCAGACGTCATCATGTTTCTCATACAAAGGAAAATTTCATTATTCACCCCAGTTGCCAATTTCCTGCAAGGTTTGTAAATATTTTGTATGGTTTGACTAATGTATGTATGACTAGTCTCTATAACCTAAAAGTAGTCAAAAAACCAGTCGCAGGTTTTGAAGCCAGCTAAGGCCACCAATTTCAAAAGCTTACGGAATTAATTTCAAACTTTGAAGGAAGCTAAGTCAACCACTTTCAAAAGCTTACGTTCATGAATTAAATTCAAAACATGAGTAGAGGCGGTAGGTGCATGGTATTCAGGTGTCTATTTCGGGGTATACCGTCGAGTTCCAAACCTAACGGAGCTTCTTTTTAAAGAGGTCCCTCTTCATTACTCTTTAAGTGTAACGACTAAATAAGCATGACACTAAAAGCTGCCTTGACTTGTTTGTATAGTAGAGTAAAAGTAAATACCTTCTGAAGGTGGGTCTACGCTAGACGAACCGAGCACGAGCGGAGCACAAGCGGAGCCCTTCTCGGTTTCGTCGTTCGCGGTGCCAAGTGTGGACGTGCAACGAACCTACAACGATCACTGTCCTCGAACGTAGTTTTCCGCAGTGAGCTCGCGGCTCTTGGCGAATATGGATAATATTAATAATATTGCAGCAGTCGCTGCTGTTGCCGCGATTATTATAGCAGTGGTCAGCAAAAATAGAAAAAGGCCTAGACGATGGGGATCTACAAATAAACATAAAATGAGATCCAATCAACAAAATTTAGATTTGCTAACCATTTTGAGAGGTCAAGAAGCAACTGTTACCAACCTTCCGGTGTGCCGTAAGCTTGTCTGCCACCTAAGTAGTATAAAAAAAAAACTGGCCAATTTAAGAACTTTCTTCGAATGACATCGACAAACTTTGAGAATCTACTACGCTCAATTGGACCGCACATTGCGAAAATACCTTATATAAAATATCTATAATTCTTGGGATATACGAGACCATGCATCAATCTTTTTTTTTTTTTTATAGTAATCCTCATGTTTTGGGTCCCATATCAATGGATTATTCTGATATAATTCAATTAATTGCACGGAAGCATCTTCGGTCCACGTTTCCATGATGTTCGGCTCGAGCGACCGACGTCTGTCACTAAACACGTCCACGAGCGCACTGCGAGCGCGAAGCAAATCCCTTTGTGTTCGTCAAAAAACCGACAACAGACGGAACGCAGCCGAGCACGAACGAAATGCTCGCAGCGCGCTCGTTCGAGGCTTGTATGTCGGTCCACACTATACGAATTGTGTTCGGCTCGTGCTCCGCTCGTGCTCGGTTCGTCTAGCGTAGACCGACCTTAACGTTTCTCATTAATGTGGAGGACTGAGTGCGCTTAATATTTAGCATTCCTTTAGAATTAACAATAAATAGCCGATTAGATCGAATAACAAATTCCATATTACGTCATTTCATTCAGTATTACAAGATAAAAACTGATCCACTCATGATGATCGTACCTCTGGCCACAGACTAATAATATAGGTACCTAATAGGTAAGTTAGTCAGCCTTTAACCGCTGCCGGGGAAACCTGCACCCTTATTCACAACCATTTGTAAAGCTACTGACGTACATTCAACAGCTCATTCAAATACGATCGGATTCAAAAAAGTGATTCACGGAACAAGAACGATCTTTCGAGTATCTTGCCAGTTCTTCTTCTCAGGTGGCTCGTGTTGTGAACTGGTGGTACTTCTTTGGTTTATATTTGTAACGTTTCACAAGTGCATCTGTATATGACTAAGTAAAATAAATTTATTTTTGTTTGTTTGTTGTTTGAATCGCTTTTTCAAATCGAATCGGAATGTGTCAGCGATATTATGAAATACTGCTCGTTCGCTCTAACTTTGCCGCTCGGCTCCACACTAAAGTCGATTTTTTAATTAGACGAAGTAAATTGACAGCAACTAATGTCACTTCTTCATACAATGTTGCGTATTTTCTATGACGAAGTGACATTAGCTACTGTCAATTTACTTCATGTAATTAACAATTCGGGTATACGCCTCTACGCCAGCGGCAAAGTTAGAGCGAACGGGTAGTACTATAAGTTTGCATATTGGTATACCTGGGCAATTCACGTCAGTGGTTTTCAGATTTTACGCATTTATAAGTACTAGAGTAGAGTGAATAGTAATGGTAATTTACTATAACGCGTGCTACCGCAACAATCGATGTGTCACTTATTGTATGCAGATCAAATTATACACTTTACCAACTTACTTTTGATAGTGGTCACACCATGCACGCCAAATAAAGACAATACTTATTATAAATAGTAATATTACAAATTATAAAACTATCGTTAGGTAGGTGTTTCCTTTCTGTGACGTGTGGAATCGATGCTATTGTGGCGACGTTTAGGGAAATTGCAGGCTAGTTACTCACAGGAGTGGTACTTTCATTACCAAATATCTGAAAACTACAGAAGAGGGACTACTTTCTGAAGAAGAGGGCTTCTTGCAGAAAGGTAAGATCAGAATCTGGCAATGATGCAAGCCAACTACTAAGAATGCTAAGGAAGGCAGATTTTTTTGAAGTCCGAACTGAACTGAGAACCTTGGCTACAACCAGAAATACCTACTTGATCTTGAACTTTAAACTTCCAATGGGGTATTACAAAGAAGACATAATACAATTTTAACTGTAGGTTCTCAACTATATCGCTTCCATGATTCATATGGAGTTTCAGTACCTACTTAGTTGTGCAGTTGCTGGTCGAGGAGAAAGGGTGACGCATTGACCAGTATTTATAATTATTTGAGAGGAAAAAGAAGCCAATGTGTCACTCGAATATGAGAGGTTACTATAACGATCTTAACCTTCCCGATAATAACGGTGACGGTATCCACTTTTGATCAGGTAGGTCAAATGCTTGTTTGTCCACCTCATTAGTAGACAAACCGGCCAAGTGCGAGTTGGACTCGCGCACAGAGGGAATGAGAACCAAAAAACAACAAAAAGTCAGATTTGTTGAACGGGAGCTCTTAGTCCTCCCCTTTTTTTCCGATTCTAGTATTTGTTGTCATAGCGGCAACAGAAATCCATCATCTGTGAAAATTCAGCTCTCTAGCTATCACGGTTCCTGAGATACAGCCTCATGAGGGACAGACAGACGTCCGGTTTTTACCCTTTGGGTGCGGAACCCAAAAACTACTACTGACCAATAAAGTAGGTACATCTCGTGTGACCAACAAATTTTGCCGTTCTTACAACAATAAGGTCTTTTGTTTTACAACTGCGATAATGATTGGACAAGGATACGTACTACCTACATATGTATACTCAAGTGGTTACATGTAATGAAGATAAGGTATTTGCCATTTCAACGTCTTAAACAAACTAGTAAAATCGTATATTGATAGACTACAAATGAACTAAGTACACATCATATAATCTCAAAGGATAAGAGAAGTTAGAAATTTATGATTGTATTATAGACTATTGAATGTTTCACCCGCGTAGCTTCCGTTCCCGTGGGAATACGGGAATAAAATATAGCCTATGTTTACCGGGGATAGTGTAGTTTCCCAACATTGAAAGAATTTTTCAAATTCGTTCCGTAGTTTCGGTGCTTATTCGATGCAAACAAACAACCAAATCTATCCTCTTTATAATATGAGTATAGATTAAAATCAATAAGGGTTATCCTACTACTGGTACCAAATACGTACATTAGTATGTACAGTATTAAATTTTCTTAGTAAAAACATACTCGCATTCAACTACTACAGTTAAATTATCACGTATAAAAATACATCAAATTTAGCGGAACCGTTTCAAGGTTTGTCACGGATATGGCATTCAATGACATATAGGCAAGCCCCTTGTTGATTTTACGACTAACTCGCTTCACGCACAAGATACCATAGTACACGGGGATTCTATAATATTTTATGTCATGTCATGGTGGTCGGCAAAGGTAATAATTTGAAGATTTATTCGCCATTCATGGACGGCGCGACATGCTTGTAAATTAGGTCATCAACATGAGCGATGTATTTAACTATAAACCAAGCCAGTTAACAGAATACATTAGTTCCTTAAAATATTTGTACAGATAGATGGGTTTGCGTCGAGGACCGATGACAATACAGTCATTCAATAAACGATTTCTATTATCCTGACCTTGACATTAATCTTCTGAACGACAGACAGATTTATGCCTATAGATGACATAGGCGTATCAAACAAAAAGAGTTTGCCGAGAAGATGAAAAACATAATTTTTACCAAAATATAATGGTTACCGTTCACTTTTTCAAAGTATCATAATCTTAATAATTTAATAACGGATCTGGCTGAAATTTGGTACAGGGATAGATTATAGTTTTGAATAACAAATAAGCTACTTTTTATCCCGGGAATAGTTTTAGTTACATACCTACCTACTTACTATCTTCTATCTTTACTTTTCAACTCAAAGCACACAACAACCGAGACGCAACAGGTGAAAAATACATTGTAGTTAAGTGCCGTGGAATGTTAGTCTGGACAACTAACACCTGGGCAAATAACTGGGTCATACATGTTAGGGATTATTGAATTGTGGGAAAATCCCAACCAATGTTCTGAGAATCAATAAGGAGTGCTACAAAATATGGATCGTTGCTTTACATGATAAGCCGGTTACCTACATGAAAAAAACACAGCGAAAAGAGTTCGAGGTATTTTGCTTGTCTAAATCTCATTCTGGATAGAGAAACAACATACCAAAAAATACAGTAACGCATTATAAGCGTGATTCTGAGGGCAAGGACTCATCGGCCCCGGAAAGGGACGTCCTACCCACTAAACCCAGCGGTGTTCCTCCTGATTCCATAACCGGGCCGAGGGATATCAGGTAAGATTACTCACGTCGACCCGGCAAGGGGCGTACTGCAGGTCCAAGGCTCTCCTCGGGGCAATAGATATCAAGTCAGATATTGCTCCGGCAGAATCCCGTCCACCAAGAGCGTAAGTGCCAGGTTGTACCATTTGGAAAGTGGACATTTATTTTAATAAATCTAAGTCACTGTTGGATACAAAGCTTAACTAGCTTTGTTACTCATTTAGCTTACAATATAGGTACCAATATTGTTACTACTGAACGTGTGCACGGGAATTCCAGACAGGCTTAAAATAATATACGCCAAGATTAGCTGAGGGCTAAGTACTTATCGGCAGGCAGGCTGAAATGGTAGGTATGTGTTAATAGCTAAACCGTTCAGTTTTGATTTTCTTTGTCGATGTAAGGAAATTTGTAATACAATTTAAGGATCCCTAATATAAGTAGGAGGAGTTTAAATTCAAAAATTAGATAGATATAGGATATTAAATAAAGCTACATCTCCAAACTGCACAAACTGTATTTTGATGCAATGTGGACGGAACGCGAAATACAGAATACCACTTCAAATGAGTCAATAAAATATTGGCTATTATAACAGTACCTTGGCTAAGTCGTTATCAGGCAAAGGCATAGCGCAAGCACTGTACAGCCTAGTTAAACTTTGAGATTACGAACAACACTCTTGATTGCTGATTTGTTTAATTTACTATAGCGTATATAAATAATTTGATATGGCAACATTATCGCTATAGTAACAAATTCCTTAAATATAGAGAAAAGAGAACCTTACAATAAAACGATTAGGTAAGTTCTTTCAGATTTGTTTTGTTATTGTCGATACCAGTTCAAAGTTTATTAGTTCAATATTTCACCTGCTAACGTAATTCTGAATAATCTGGTGATGACTAACAATATTAACGTTGGTTCGCGATGTCATTGGCCGTCACCTAGATCAGGGGTCGGCAACCTTTTGAGTCGGAAGAGCCAAAAACCTATAATTTTTAATTTCTAGATTTTTAAAGAGCCCCGATAAGTTTTCGTTGTTCACACGTAGGTATTAGGTAACGTAGCATTTGTACCTCTTCGGGTAGGTATATAGGCGTGTTTGATTTTTTAAATTTATTCAGGGATATCTTTTATGGATACCACACCCTACATGAGCAGAGAAATTATGTGGGAGTCTATAAAAATCTGAAGTTTTCCTTTTGTCGCTATTGTTGGGTCAGAGGAAAGACAAGCGTTCTACTTCCGCAACCCAACTAGCGCTACCGGCAACTGGTTCGACTCCGGGGGATCTAAAACTTACCCCCCGAAACTCGTCTCAGGCTCAAAGTCTACTACCTCACACAGATATTTACCAAAAGATCCGCGGCCCGTGAGTAGCTTTGTGAAGAGTTATGTCGGAGCATCGTGTCGCCTTTCTACCTCAGAATGGGCCGAATAGCTGAGTCGAGCTCAATACTTACCGGCCTGGCAATAAAGCTTGGCCGATAAGTATATCATAATCTTCTTATTATTATATGGTTATGGCCGGCGGCGGAAGTCACAGTAGAATCCTATTGGGAAGACTAAGGGCGTCCTCCCAAACTGGCGCAAAAAAAAATTGCGAGGACAGCACACCGCCAATAGTCGTGGCTGTTTGTTTAAGGCTGTTGTGGTGTTTTTAAAATGCGGAGAAGCATATAATTTTTTAATCGCTAGTGAATACCATGAACTGGCTACACCAGTCCCATCAAGAACAGAATCGTATGTACGATGGTTTTGCAAGATTTCAGAATTATAGACGACATCTACATAAAATTATTACTGGGGTAATCAAGTTAAAAAAATTGCACAGCTTCAACGTGGTATGAAATTTACCTGAGGCGTTTGAGTGCCGAAACTATTAATTTGACGAAAAATGTAAAGAAATTAACTGCATGAAATTTTCTCTAATTTCATGTCAAGAAACTACTCTAAGCCGCCATTAGACAATATAGCTGCGCGAGTGGCAAAGATGCGAAGAGGAAAGTTGAAATTCTAAAAGACCTTTTCAAAATCAATAAATAGCTTTCGGTAAGCTTTGTGTGTAGTTTTACCTGGAAAATTTACAAAAAGTTTTGAAAATGTGATCTTAGTAAGTACAGTCATTTAGTAGTTCCTAATTATAATTTCTGGTCCAAGGTTTTCAATTGATTGCTATTTATCAAGCTAACTTTTCCTTTAAGTTGTCAGTTTGAAGAGACCCCCAATATTTCTCCTACAAAAATTCTTGATTGTGGTAGCCAACATGAGTAGTAGGGATAAAATATTTTGATTTGTTCTTTATTACTAAAATATTAGGTCAATGTTGTAGTTTTTTACAGCTAATTTATCAGAGTAACAGTAAAATATCAGCTAGTTGATCATTTTAGATGTCCTCGTTATCGATTCATTTTAAATGAAAGACTTCTTAGATCACATCTTCTTTGATCATTGTTAATCAATCAATTCAGAATAAAAGCAACGTTTTTTTTAATATAAGGAATGATTTTGCCAAGAACTAAAGAGCCGCAGCTTCAGACCCAAAGAGCCGCAAGTGGCTCGCGAGCCGCGGGTTGCCGACCCCTGACCTAGATGGAAAGAAAATTTGAAAAAGCATGAATAATACGAACTTGTCGGGTAAGTCCGGCGCCGGAGTTGACACGACGACGTCGCCGAGGCGCACGTGGCGGGCGTAATCGGTATAATGTGGTACACCGCCGCCTACGCCTACTAGAAACACGTACTCCACCTGTGAATCGAATGTCTTCAATAAGTACTTCGGTCATGAACTATGAGTGGATTTTTTTTTATATTTCGCTCGCCAAAATGACACCGCCGGTGCCGCCGTCTGATGGAAAGTCACAGCGACATCTAGCGATTGGGGGCCACTGTCCCAGTCTGTAAGACTAGACTATAGACAGAGGTCCTAAAGTTGGAATTTCTTTTTCTCGATGTTTCCACATAAAGCACAATATTCGCACATGTCGTATTGATTGAGTATCTATTAATAGATAACTTTGCCTACTCCAACATAGCGTTGGGGTATGGGTTTATTTTCGTGTGGAAATCCTCATAGATGCTATGCCGGACTTCTGCCGACTAAAACCACACGGTGTTTTGCCATCTGTCTGAGGCCAGGAGTCCCGGGTCAACCCTCGGAAGGATACCCCCAGGGCTCCCGATACAGACTTTGTCCACCATCACGGCTCTCCTATGGGTTTGGGTTTTATCGCACTTCTTGGGTGGGTCCAGCTGTAATCCTGCTTCTTTGGTATATGGGTAGAATGCTTAATAACATACCTAATAGAAAATTGTAAATCTCATTTCACACATACTCCTTGTAAAAAAATGTTTCATTCATTAAATGAAGAAACATTCAAGGACCCTCGTAATAAGCTTATTGGAACCTTTAAAATTTCGATGTTTTCAACTTAGATACCCAAAACACTTGTCGAGCTAAAATATGCTTTAATCTGCTAATTTCAGCTCCAACCTTGTTCCGCCGAGGACATTTTGAAAGACGATGCAAGAATATTTTGGGGAATTCTCTAATGTACCTACTCGTATGTAAAGGGCAGACAAGGAAGGTTCTTTAGAGAAAAGTTATAAACTATTTTTGTTTTTATGATTTACTAGTGAAATTCGTTCTGTTCTCAAAAGGTAAGAACGGGACCCTAATACGGAGAGTTCGCTGTTTGTCTGTCACCAGACTTACCTCAGGAATCGTTATAGGCAGAGAGCTGAAAATTTACAGTAGATAATGTATTTCTGTTGCCGCTATAACAAAAAAACTTATATCAGAAAAAACAATTTAGATGGGTTCCCATACAACAAACGTGATCGTTAATTAGTTTAGGCAATAGACAAATTGGAAAAGTACTTAAGTCATTATATTGGAACAATAAAAATACAATCATCATTACCATTACCACATCAACGAACTTTTTTTTGCTTTAACAAGTTTGCAAACAATTTATGTAATTGTTTGCAAACTTGTAACTGGGATCAATAAAAGTGCAATTTACCTAGAATAGTATCACATTACGTAATGCTCATTAAAGTCATCACATTTACAGTTGTTCACAAATAAAGGTGTAATTATCTATAGAATCTATACCATTAGATAACGGGCCATACTAATTTCGATTGAGTAATAATATTTGAAAGAGTTTTCATGATTTTCTTGATAGCGCATGACAAAATATAAATTACTATGTCAATTTAAAGATATGTTTTACCTGCAATTAAATTTTATGGCCCCGCATAAATAAATCAGTGATTTTAAGGAATGCCTAATTTTTTTATTTTCTCATGAAAAGCTGACGATTTTTATTTGCACGTTTATTCGATGCAGCAATAGACATAATATGCGTAATTGTATTAGATTTGAAATGAGATTACATAGCAACATATAGATACGATAGTGAAACTGTAATTATAATTCTCGATTATTAACTTTGTTCTTCAGACCGTTTTGCAGGTGAAAACTTAAGTCATAAATCAGGTTCAAAAATAGCCACCATCCGCGTCTGCGCGTATAATATGGCTTCAACTTTTATGCTATTTCGACTGAGCTAATTTCATACTCGGCCTTAGTAAATAAACATGCCGACCAGATGCAATCATCGCTATTTCACGCATGGATACAAAATACAAATCAAGGCCATTATACTCTCATATCAATGGGATTAGCATTGCTTTATTAAAGACTTTGAAGATAAAAATAACATAGTGCGTATCAAACCAGCCTTTTGCAGATGTGAGGGTATTTGGCCTTACTGTAACCACGCTGTCCAGACGAGTTGGTACAAGATTTTGTTTTCAGGTTCGATTTTTCTTCTTTTCCCCATGACCTCTTTTGTTAGTCACCACGTGCAGGTGGGTCTGGCTTGTATTTATCAAATTATGAAACGTTTCCTTTAAAAAGAACCCGAAGAGGCTGCTACTGAAATTACCCCAAAAATCTCACCAATGAACCGTAGCTTCACTAAAATAGAGAAAATGAGAAAACAAACTCCTAGCTGACTTCAAATTCCTCGTCAAATAATTTAAATAAATATATATAGAACTGACTTAATGTTTCGTATGAAGGATTCGATATTTTTTTATTTATATTTGGATCTTGGAGAAACTCATAAGTTTCAGAAGTTCCCTTAAAACCTATGTCCAGAGTTCAAGGTCTGTGTGATGCCAGTGGTCGCACAATTTTAATAAAATTGATTACACATCGATTATTCATTCATTGGCGATGCGGATAATCTCGTTTACGAATATGACATCTAGGTGTCATGGGAACTGCGTCAGGTTTTTCAGAATACGTATATTACCAAATATGTTCATATTATGCGTAAGCACGAATGACGCGAAATTTAGTCAGGAAATTTGTTGCTGCGTGAGGTAGGATACGGCTACCCTATTTCTCATCGATGTCTAATTTCTTTATGCGTGTTATTTTCTTCATAGCAAAAGACAATCATGTCATCCACAATCCACAGAGTCTTTTCCCAACCCAATGGGGGTTGGTTTTCCAGACTAGCTGAGATGCGGCTGAACTTCAATATTTTCGTGCAGCGATTCCCATCTGACGTCGAGAACCAATTGGTGATATCGAAGTCATGATACTTGGATAAAAAATAAGATTTTGTCTTATAGAAAAGTTTTATGTCAAAATGACATAAAATTACCCGAAAATGAAGATTCGCACTCCTAGAAGCTTATAATACGGCTAGCCTATTGCTCTTTATGTGGTTATATGGTAGGTATTTCTTACTGATTATTACTAACCTTTTGGAAAATGCCCAGTAATCGGGTCGTTGTGTTACCAGCAGCCGTCATAGCTTCTCGAGTTCGACCAACTGATGGCAGCTTCGTAGTAACTACCCGATGGCTTCCAATTGTGCCAAGCGTATACACATTGGATTCCCCTGAAAAATAAACACTGTTGTAGAAACATTTTCTTGATATCATTACCTTCTTTATACTATTTTGCATACCCAATAAAATTATTGAAAAAGAGGTGGAATGAGAGCAAGTCAATAGTCTCTAGAGAATTCAGGTGATTTCGGTATTGCAACATCTTAAAAGAACATTCTCAAGGGCAGTCACATTGATTCTATTTTGATACCTTCACCTCAAAAATAAAATATATCATAGCAAATTAAGACACCCATTACCGACAGGGATAATCAACCGTCAGGAATCAGGCATAATAAAACCATATTAGAGAATAAATGACATTATGACGTAGGTTGCCACCAAGTATGTACTGATTCATTTCAATTTGTTGTTAATATATAAGGTTCCTCCGATTCACTCGTTAGTGTCTATAGACTGCAAATTGGTATAGTCCTATTTAAGGATTACCAATAATATTAATGACTTATTAATTAGCAGTGAAGTTAAACGTGCACCTTAGTCGTATTCCATCTATCATAACATAAACAAGTGAAAACAGTGATAAAATTTGTTTGGAAATTTAATTTTAAAATGATGGCATTCTTTTTGTTCTTAATTGTGTTCGCGATAACCCTCAATAACGGAAAGGCACGTTCAATAAATAACAAATTCATAACAGAGAATATGTAGGTGTTCATTCAGTTCTAGTGATTTATGTGAATATTGTGCGTTTACTGTGATATCATAACTAATGCTGTGAATATATTTTTGGTTGATCAGGATAAGCAGTGAGGAGGATACAAGTGCTGGTGAAATATTTAATCTGCCAACAGCCATGAAGCAAGGAGTGACAATAACTATAAACGGAAAACTACAATCTTCGAGTAAATTGTAAGTTAACTTTGAGTTTCTGTTAATTTTAATGATTTATAAGGAAAAGATAAAAACAGGAACTAAAATAGTTTTGTACAACAGGTTTAAAGTAATACTGCGGGGCGACGAAGACACCAAGGAAAACTGCATAGTTATGTTCGATTTTGAAAAACAAATAATTAAAGTTGAATCAACTCTTATGGAAGAATCGGAATCCGAAGGATATGTACTTTCTGGACAGACAGGAGGTAAGTTCCGTCTAACTGTAAATCTTCAAATAATGAAATGAATGTTTCTTTTTTCTTCTATATTTGAGACAAAAATGGTAAGTCAAAATGACTTCAAGCCAATCAGTATCCTCTAAAATCAATATATCAAATTAGATGATCGCAGTCCAGACGTAGACCTCTGTCAATCTTTAGAGAAGAAGTTTAGCCTAAACACTCTCCAAAGCATAGTTACTGAAATGTCACTTAATTAAATGTTTTTTTTTCTTTTCCAGAAACATTTTCTTTGAAGATAACAGCACGACCTGAAGAAATCCTTGCAGTGTATTTGGAAGTGAATCAACTAGGACTTAGTTCCCCAGTGTTTTGTTACGTTAGTAATTTAAGAAACTTTAAATATATTGAAGTACAGAAAGGTGTTGTACGCACTGATAGTTTGCTCTTTGAACTATCGAAATATAAACGATAGAAGCTCACAAGAACGATCGTTGTGATATCGTTTAATATGAGAATAATGGCATGTCATCAACATGCGATATCCAATTCTTTATTTCTTTTTAATTAACTGAAAACCTCAGACACCAGATTACATGCCGAAGAAGAGTAAAAGAAATGTACATTTTAGTAGTATTTGTATTTCTATGTTGTCTAAAGACTTGTGTATATGAAATCTTGTCTAAATATTTTTTTTATTTGTTGGATGTGGTGTTTGTAAATATATTATAGTTTTTCTAGTATGTGCGCTTTGCGAAATGTTAGATTCGGCATGATATGTAATGTAACAGATTTGTGGTGTTTCAGATTTTCAGTTAACTTAACTAAAAGATAGACGTAATAAAATTGTTATTTATTGAATATCGGTAGGTACTTAAGTTGGAAAAGACTGTTAGTTGTAATAGATCAATTATTTATGCGGCTGGTTCCGTTGTAAGTTAAGTAGAATATTATTATTATATTATTAATATTTACAGACATGAGTTTTAATGTTTACATTCTGCAGAAACTAAATAATAATTATAACACCTACTACATTTTTAGTACCTACTAGTCGTTGTCTTCCGACTTCTACTTCTCTGTGAATTATTGTTAGTTCACTCTCGTTCCCAAGCTTCCGTTGGTGCATCTTCCATCGGCCCCACTCGACTCTATCATCCATATCAATATCATCAATACATATAATAAAATCGTAACTGTCTGTTTGTCTGTACGTTTGCGCACGCTAACCGATTGCAATGCGGTTTTCTTTATTGCGTTGCGGTTTACTCCACTTTACATTTAGTAGTTGTTTCATGCCAATCGGTTCATATATAAAGTTATATCAATCTTAAGAATTACATTTAAAATGCCGCGTACGAAGTCGCAGGCAACAGCTAGTATTATATAAGATTAGCTTACACAATGCTAGCGTACATTTGGTTACTAAACGAAAAGAAAAACAAAAATGGTTGTCTTCTGTTTTCAATGAAAATGTTTCACAAGAATTAGGCTTAAATTCCTTCTTTTTGTGAAAAGTTTAATCCACCGTTCGTCCGTTAAAACTAGCATAGTAGAACTTGGCATCATGATGGATTGTCGGCCTTATTGATACATCAAAAAAAAACAATAAAAAAATAAAAAAAATCATTCTACAAGTGGCTCAAAATTAATCACCTGTTTGGTTACTGAAAAAATTTTGAGACAGATTTTTTATTATTATAGAAGTGAGAGTGGCCCCGCGGTCTCAGTGTTCTGTAAACGATCGCTGCAGTAAGCAACTTTCACTGTGGCCTGCTTTGTTTCCGTGCTTCAGAAGGCATGTTAAACCGTAGGTCTCGGTTGCCAGTGAAATGGCAGTCGTTAAGCCAAGTTGAAAGCCTTTTTAGGCAGCTTGAGAAATTTCAACAGCAGGCAGACACAACCTGCCCCTGTCCATCTCAACACGGCAATACGGCTCAATTAAACCAAAACCTGGAAAAATTCAAAAAAGGTGAAATGTGGGCATTATGCCTCTGCCTGTATGTATATTTTTACATGGATGTTGATGACGATATTTCTGTAATGTTAAACAGATGAAATCAAGTGATCAAGTGGCTGCTATAATTAGCAAGGACCATTCCAAATCGCTAAATCGGGACTGCTGAATCGACAGTATCCATTGAGGCTCGTGTGTGTGCGGTTACACCTACAGAAATTGAATAAGCTGATCTTGGTGAACACAGGATTTCGTCAAGATAGCACTAGCCACAATGGACGGCTTGAGAACGCGTGTATATGTCATAAAGCCTATTATTATCATTCTCTTGCGGGGACGCCGCCGCCGGGCGGACGATCCGACCGCCTTTCTGCTACCACCCATTTCATCCATTTCCCCAGGACATCTTCCAGGGATGTGTTTGGGTATCCCAGCAACTTCACGGCGCTCCATCGAATCTTCCAGTTTCCTTGCAGTCTTGCTATCTGATCCACCTTCAGATTCTTCAGATCATCTTCTTCAATTCTGTCTGTTCCCATTATTTCCCATCTGCTCAGCGAATACATTGGGCACTCAGCTAAAATGTGGATGCTGGTTTACTCTTCTTTCTGGCATTCCGGGCACATTGGGTCGTCCTTTACTCCTATTACTGTCCGATGTCTGTTAAGGCGACACGACAGTGTCCGTCACATAAAGCCTAAGACTTTAGAAGAATTTTCGACAGAAATACGGACACCAGAAATCTTGCGAAAAATCATGGAATTTGTTACAAAACGGGTTCAAGGGTGTATCATCACTGGCAGCAGCCATCTTTTCCAATTAATAGAAAATACTCTTAGGGTTAGTAAAGATTTCCATACCTCAATATTATTATTGTTTATTTAGAAAAAAGAAGTTACTCAACAAAGTTAAGGAGATGATTAATTTTGCAACACCTGTATATCCTGCTTAAACTCTACATTAGAAGATTCTCTTAGCATTCTAAAGTGTTCCCGGGTGGGAAAAAGGCGCTAGTTCGAGTCCCGCTCAATCATTAAATTTTTCACACAAATTAATTTTATGGCATAGTCGTAGTAGCATACTGATTTCTACTGAGTAAAAGCTATTATCGGGCCCGTAAAAGATGCAGTAGCTGCGGGAAACGCCGTTATATTGTTTTCCAAAGAGATGATGTGCGGAAGAGTCGGTAGAAAAATTAGGTGAGGCATAGTACTCTCCCATACCGCAGACCACGCACTGAACACCGGAAATCCCAAAAGGTGTCAATGGCCAAGCTTAGTGTAGTCCTGAGAGCGAAACCACGGGCTAGTACTACAACATCGTGTCTGTGCACTCCTTTTCATAAAGGAAGAGAAATAACTCCATAAGTGGCATAAGCAATATGGTTGGCAAAGAAGGTTGACGAGGCTGATTCCAGGGACTGTTAAACTTACACTTCATTATGTTAAAAGCCACGGTGGTTTTTCATGTCGTTTTACTAACGTGTAAATTATCCGATAGATTTAGCACTAACGTTCATGATGACTGGTTATAATGATCATGATGTAACCTGTATGACAGGTACGTCACATTAGGGCTATTATTGTAAAACTTAATTACAAGCGCCATTGAAGATGAAAAAAAAACTTAAAGCGTAATGACTAGGGCAATAGGGCAATAACTATTAGATACTTTCAATCAGCCGGTGAATTATTTATCATTATTGGTTGGTTATTTGTTCGACCCCGAAATTAAGTGTTTGATACACAGACTGCCGAGCGGTAGGTGGATACTGATGGATATATTGAATGAAATCTGTATCTCCTGCGGCAAATCGACAGTTGTAAAGTTGTTTACCAAAATTGCCAGTCTTCGGAAAAAGCAGCAAATATACCGACTCACCTCGCAAACTTTAAAGCTGATATCGAGGTAAAAAAAACTTTTGGGTTGCAAAATTCACCATCATACCAATCCTTCCAACCTTGGTAAAAGCCCTTTGGAAATCCGTTCGTTACTTATGTGGTTTATTACGTTCTGAATATCTGATAGTTAGAAGCCTTTTTAGGGTTTCGTAGCCAAATGGCAAAAACGGAACCCTTATAGATTCGTCATGTCTGTCTGTCTGTCTGTCTGTCTGTCTGTCTGTCTGTCTGTCCGTCCGTGTGTCACAGCCATTTTTCTCCGAAACTATAAGGCTTATGCCATTGAAACTTGGTAACAAGATGTATTCTGTGAACCGCATTAAGATTCTTATATAAAACTAGAAAAAAAGTAGTAAATTTTGGGGGTCCCCATACTCAGAACTGAAACTCAATTTTTCTTTTTTCATCATATCCATACGTGTGGGGTATCTATAGATAGATCTTCAAAAATGCTATTGAGGTTCCTAACATCATTTTTTTCTAAAATGAATAGTTTGCGCAAGAGACACTTCCAAAGTGGAAAAATGTGTGTCCCCCCCCCTCTAACTTCTAAACTAAGAGAATGATAAATCTAAAAAAAAATATATGATGTACATTGCCATTAAAACTACCAACGAAAATTGGTTCAAACGAGATAGAGCTGGTAGTTTTCTTTTAATACGTCATAAACCGCAATTTTCGGTTAGAAAAATCACTACCACTGCGAACGTGTTAAAACATCAATCAAAGTTACAACGAACTATAAGAACTTTTATATTATGTTACTTGCTGCTACGAAACCCTTCATGGGCGAGTCCAACTCGCACTTGGCCGGTTTTTTATGTTTCTCTCAAATTACTTGTAGTGGGTTTTTCAAATGTAGTTTAGGCACAGACGTGATCGCGGCGCAGTAAACCTTGTGATTTCCATTTTGATACGTCATTTTCATGCGCAGTTATCCATATTTTTCTCGGATTTTCCTTTATTCTCATATTTATTGGATATGATACATCGCTTTAGGTGCTTTACCTATATCGCTGCCCTTTTCCACGGTTGTCTCACCACGTCATGCCCTAATATCCTTAGGTGTGTAAGTAATCTATTCTACCAATTAGGTCTTTCCTTCATGGTAGTGGTTCGTCAGTTAACATAAGCATCAGAACACCATGACCATCGCGTCTATTTCGACTATCCAGAATAGTGGGCCCAGTATTAGTTGTAGGAGGCACCAGTGAAGCTTTTTGCTTACAAACGAACAAGTTATATCAATTAGTTAGCTAATAGTTATGATTTCAAGCGCATTGACTCATTATATTTAGAACGCTCTGCGTACCAACGATGATATTAAAATGTGCGTTCTCTGTTAGGAAAAGATATTGAGCAGATGCCAAGATAAATATCATCGCACACCTAGATCTAAAGAGAGCATAACTCAAAAAAGCACTTTTTTGGGAAAATGCAAAAAACTGATTGCTCGACCCCTATGCACTGTAGAAGTGTTCTGTATAGAACTATGTTTTCTGTGCGCAGCAAGATTGAATAAAATTGTACGATTCTTTCATTTGCATCATGTTTTGGGGCTGAAAATTGGAATTTTCGAGTAATTGCCCTATTGCTTGACAAGGTAGGTGTGTTTTGTCATATTATTTTGAGTTGAGTCTATATAGGTGAATTGAATTTGTACTTAACTCTCTTTTGACGAAACACTATAAACTCAAAACGTAATAGCATTATGTGTTATTTTTAATTAGTCCAATTTAATAGAGTGATCTGAGGTCAGCAATAGGAGTATATTGGATGATCAATGAGGAAGAAAAGATTAGTTAACTTTATTAAGTGTAAATATATTATTGATAGTGGTTAAAACAAGTAATGAAAGTCACTTTTGTACCTTTTAATTATAAAATATATAGCAACAAACATATTTTTCTTATAAATAAAAAAAATAAAAAACTTCCTTTTTGTGGAAAACAATTTTATATGCACATCAAAAATCATTTACATTTAAGAATAAACTGTAAGTAGATATCTAAAATATGTACTAAAAATCATCAATCAAGCAGCCTATAGTAGTCCACTGCTGGACATAGGCCTCTCCCAGTTCACGCCACAGTACCCGGTCTTGAGCATTTCGCTTCCAGTCCCAGCCTGCAATCTTTACCAGGTCATTAGTCCATCTAGCGGGTGGACGTCCTACCCTACATTTACCGAGTCGCGGTCTTCACACTAGAACCCGTTTGCTCCATTCGGTCGTTGGTTCTTCTACAGATGTGGCCAGCCCAATGCCACTTTAATGTGCTTATTCTGCGAGCTATTTCGACCACTCCGGCTCTCCGCCGAAAAACCTTCGGAGTTTATCCCTCAGAGATATTTCAAGTATGGCTCGTTCCATAGCTCGCTGTGCAACTTTAAGGGCATAAACTAGCCACACCGTAAGTGTCCACGTCTTGGCATCGTATGTCATAGCTGGTAGGACGCACTGGTTGTTTGTAGACTTTCGTCTTCACGCACTGTGCTATAGGCGCATTGAAAAAACGCTGCTCAACCCAAACGGATCTTTCTAGCGATTTTCTTGTCCAGATTGCCCTTGTCTAACGTGATAACGTGCCCAAGATATGTATACTCCTGGACAACCTCAAGCCTCGATCCTTCGACGTAGATTGGTCCCGGCGCGGCGTGACGTGCTCATTAAACACGGCCATGGTTTTCTCCAAATTCATGCCGAGACCAACACGTCAAGACGCAACGTTTAGGCTGGGCAACATTCCACTAAACTGTTCCAGCGTCTCCGCCACTATGACGATGTCGCCGGCAAATCGAAGGTGCGAGATGCCCATGCTTTCCAGTCCAGCGTCTTAAAGACGTCCTCCAGCGCATTGGTGAAGAGTTTTCTTTATCTCTTTCCTCTATCATATTGACTAAATACTGACCACATTTCGTTGTTAACCTGTAAAAAAATGTTTTTATTAGGTACTTATTAATAGAGTCTTGTGCATCAAATCGCATTAAAAGAGTCAACAAAAGAACATTTTCGATGTTATTAGCGATATTGCGAAATTATTTTGGCAAAATCCAACTAAAGAGACGTAACTAAAAAAAATGAAGTAATTGAGTAAAATGCTATAGAATATCTAGTTATAAAAATGAAATTATAATAAGATTACAAGATTTTAACCGCCAGTAGCAAAAATGTTTCAATTAAATGGCTTTTTAAAGAAATATAACGCTTTAAAATATGACTCAACTAAACAGACACAACTACAAATTCAAAAATGTAGCAACAGTATGGAAAGAACTCTAAATAAACTTAAAACTTTTACTCACCCTGCCAGCTATACGGGTTTAACTCAAGATGCGTAGTTACTTACTGAGCAACTAAACGTCTAAAAGTCGTCTAAAAGTCGGCAACTCAAAATAAATAGTGCTTGAAATTTCAACGGTACAGATAGAACTCAAAATAATTCCCTTTTGTTTACGATGGACCCGTGTAATTCGCTTGTAGTTTAGGCCGCAACTAGCGATGTCTCTGTTTTGGCGGAAGGGAGCGGGGCTCCCTCGTGTATCTAAAGGGACACTTGGTGCTATCTAGCAGCGAGTAGTGGACTTATTTTTAAGTCTGTTTTATTGATGGATAGGTATTCGGATAAAGAATGCGGTGGTGTGCTTATCTCAAAAAATGCGATTTTTGAGTTGCAGCTCTTTAGATATGGATGTGCGATTATTGAGAAGTCTTCCTTCTAATAATATTATTAATGTGATAGTTCGTTTGTTTACTTAATTTATTATTTATTTCTCAATCGTGCATAAGTTGTATATGAGAAGTTGAATAGAACATATACTATTAGTTATCACAAAGCTGCTCGTAATTTTGATGTTGTGAGAGAAAAATCCCTTTCTTCCGTCAAATCATGGTAAGTAGACACCTAGGTAGAATAACAGATACCAAGTTGGTGGGAAACACATAATGTGCGTTTAAAACGTAATCTAGGTGTGGGTTTGGCCTTACCAAATCAGGTAAAAATATGAATAAGTACCTACTTATTAGCATAAGCTGTGACATAATAGAGAGCGGATACTTAAGCGAGGAGTGACAAAATATGGCAATATAGACTATCAGTCGTCTATGTTTGCTACTCAAAAATAACCATCGAATTGTGGTGCCTTGAGTTGTTAGCAAGACGTGACCGGAACGGTACTTGTTAACGCGATTAGCCTATTTGAATACATAGAGACGGGTGATCATACGCCGACGAACGTGCTCAATTCCAGTTATTACTGTTTACAATGGCCCGTATGGCGCGGGCTGGGTCTGGAGTGCCTACCAACAAGTAAGTATACCTATGATTATGCATTACAAATCCTCCAATCTTATGTGAACTGCATTAATTACTTTTATAGTAGAAACACTGCCGTTGTGTATTTCTCTCTTGCATTAGATGCGTTGTGTGAAGAGTCGCCTATGTTCAATGAAGATCCTTACCGACGTATACTAAAGACTTGGTATTTGCCATTTCTACATTGTCTTATTTCCCCTTTAGGCGTTTTCAACAAGATTTTAAAACATAACTTACTATGTATCATTCTTATCGTTAAGAGTTGGACTTTCTGGCACCTCTGGAAGTAAACAGGGAGGGAATCTCCTATAATTTCAGAATACACCGATATTGAACGAGTTGATCGATCGTGAACAGGGCAAATATTGAAGGAGGTTAAAACGCCCACATTATTATTATCAGATATTTATGAACCACTGATAAAATATGATTCAAGCTGACTGATAAAATTAGTAAGTTTGCATTCGAGTCCCTTACAGTTGGCCAGTACTAACAATATGTTATCCTGTTTAGTATTTATGAGATAATCAATTAATCAAACGATTCACCGACTCGTTCATAATGAATCGCCAAGCAGTGAAGTTAAAAGATAAAGATAAAACAGCTGTAATTAAAACCAACACGAAGTAAGTTCTACATAATCATTATGTGGGTAAATAGCATAGAGATGGGAGATTGTCACTGATATTATTAGATATAGCGTCATTATTATCTTCTACTATTACACTATGTGAATTTCTCACGTAAATAGGTAACATATGAATATTACCTACTTACGTGAGAACCCTCATCACAACAACAAGAATAAACAGGTCTGCCTGTTAATTTATTCATATCAGTCTGCTCCCCTCAAAACACCGCTACAGAAATGATCAAATACCTATGTATTTTAAAATTTTGTAAATGGTATTTAGGTAGCTATCGTCTACCGCATGGAAATAGAATCGTTAACCAGTTTCCATGTAGCATCTGATTAACCGCTACAAGTCTTATGAACTACAACATCTTATTTCGTAGACTCAAGTGCAGTAAAGAGTGAAATGTCGACGCGAACCTACGTGCTACTCGACGAAATGACGTAAAACCTTTTAACTTCGAGGTCGGTGCCTGTTTGTTTTCATCATTACGTCATCTTAAAACAGCTTCAATCTCAGATCAACGTCGACAATTCACGATGAAACATTGAGGCTTGTAAACGTCTGACGTGTAAAGAAATAGTGTATTTTACTTGTATGTAATTGAAGATGTTGCAAGCGTGTTGTGATTGCATTTTTGGGTATGATTTTAATAGGTACTTGTTTACCCTTAGACCTATCATATTTAAACATTTTATATCAAGCTAGATAAACTCCTTTAAAAAAATTGTTAGTAGGCAAAATAATGTTGTAGAACGTGTGATAAATTTTTCATGGACGCACCTTTTTTAAATGTCAATGTGACGTGACGTAATGCCAAATTTCTAATGTCATGTCAGTGTACGCAGCTGTCAAAACAAAACAATTCAGTCAGTCAGAATTCAGTCCAGTCGAAGTTTATCAAAGCCTCGATGTTATTGTTTGTTGATTTTATCAACAGAAAAGATCAGAGTCGTAATAATTTGATTTCACAGTGCACAAGTGGTGATTGTAATATGTAAAAGAAAATAAACAACGTAATTGTTAAAAACGTATCGTATACTTTAGAATACAAAATTAGTTAGTAGTCTGCTAATTGGTTAGTGATCATGATCATCTAATTTATAATAAGTAAATTATAACAGAGGCGGAACGCGCCGAGAAGAATCACACATTGTCCAATTGAACGGAACGTCTAACCGGGCGCCACCGTGGCCGAAGGCACAACTTAAGAACGAGAAAATGTTTATTTTACCGAAAAGATTGGAATTCAACGACACAATTCTTATATCAGGCACAACATACGCTCAACGGAGACGGTGAGTAATATATCTTTCACAGTACAAATTTATACGTAGATAATAGTTTAATTTACTATTTAAATTTTTTTTATGTTTAACGTTTGATACAGTATGCTGTGTGAAATTTAATCTATAGGATGTAAATAAGTATTGTTACTTCATATCTAGACATCAATGATAATTTGTTAAAATATTGCCTAAGTTCTTTAATTGTTGTGTAAAGATATGAAGGATGAATTATATCAAGGTGCATATGAAATCTATTGTGTGCATTATTCTCAGTATTGTCTAAAATTGCAAGGTTTGTTGGTGGTACATTTCAACACACCTGTGTTTTGTATCTTATATTAAACTATGCCTGTATTTATTTTATTAAAACTGGCGATAAATTCACATTAATTCTTAAATATCACAATGTATTGTGATATTTAAGAATTAATGTGAATTTGTTCAATCAGAATTTGTGAATTTGTTAATGTGAATTTGTTCAAATCAATGACTGAGCGAGACATAATTTTACCTATACCCATAATGATATTTGTTGCAGATTGACAATTGGTTTAGTAACCGGATATGAAACAGCAGATCATTCCAATGTTGCATGTCAATTGGATATAAGTTTTTATGACCCAAATAAAATTGCTATTCAAATTATAAAAGATGGCAATCCTGAAACTGTTAATGAAGAGAATGCAGCAACGGATTATTTTTCAGGTACGATACCTATGTAATGAATGATTCATATCAGATAGCCCGGTTTTTTGTGACTAAATATAAAATGCTGCAGCATATATTAATGTGATTTATAACTGACTTTTACACTTTTTTAAACACTACCAATTCACATTTTCCTCCTCATACAACTCCAGTTTCTTCTGGTAGAGAGTGAGGAGGCAAATGTTAGGGATGCTAACCGAGTGTGATTTTAGAGTTATGACCATTAAGTAAAATTAATTTAAAATTTGAATATCTTTAGATAGTTTACTGATAGACAATTCATGTCTCAGTTATAAGATTACCTCTGTACAATTTTGTAGCCCAACTTAAATTGAATTTTATTTTTCTTGCAGATCCTAATTTTCATCTGAAGTTTAGAGTCAGATCAGAAAACATTCTGGATATACTTGTGGATACATCACATTTAGAAAGTGTTGAACTAAAACATGATATGAATCAAATAAAATTCATAACGGTCCATGGTGATGTTGAAAGAGTATCAAGACTTGATTTTACTTTTGGGTAAAAATTACACTATACTCTTTTGGGTAAAAATTACAATATACTAGTACACTTACTATAATTCATTGTGTAGTACAGCTATTGTCAATAATTTATTGGCAGCTGATACAATTATGCACCATTTTATTAATGGTAATCTAATTAATGTTATCCACCGGGCCCTAGGGGTTGGTCTCAGCACTGTAGATTAAATATTATGTAGTTTAGCACCATGCATAGAAAACACAGGTGTTTTTCTAGTCTCTTCAACCAGTAATAAGTAAAATATTGTAATAATAGCAATCTTGTATTTTATTGCTAGAAAACAGGGACCACAGTGCCTTGAAAAAAACATTTTTAATTATTTTTTGGACAATTCTTACACAACCATGTGTACTTAATGAATAAAATTCATTAAATAATGGGAAATACGCAGTTTAGAAAAAAAAAGTGTGTGCATGTAACCTTTACGCGCGATTGAAGTAAAACTTCTTTGCCATTGACGGCATCAAATGTATGAATTTGAATAGCAGAAACTACGTTTCCGCTATTCAAAATTCAAATAGCGTTACTTCCGTCAGAAAAAAATCTGAGTTACTCCCTAAAAAGTGGTTCCTACCTAAAATATAAGGTGTCTAATTTTTATTTTAAAGGAGTAAAATTCTTGCAATGGTTTCCTTTAAATAAAAGTTACAGCATGCTGGGTGTATCCTTGATCCAAAGATTGTTTATACAGCTATGATAATTTGTTCACATGCTATCTTAAATGTATTCAACATGCAAGATCATTGCAATGACACATAGTTGCACATTTTTGCCTCAGGGGGTAGCCAGTGGCAGGCTATATGCCCACATTTCATCATCTGTACTTTGTCTAAGCTTACCGTAACATGCCGTGAATCGTGGGCGTGGCTACGAGGGTTTCTTATTACTATTCATAATCGGCTCTTAAGATCTTTAAATTGTGATGGCGTTTGAAGTAAAACCCCATAAGTATGGTAATGAAATTAGATTACCTATATTAATTTTAACTAATGGAATCAGGCGTTACATGGCGGAAATCCATCCTAAAATGATAATAAAAGGAGGGGAGGGGGGAAGAGGACCTCTTCCCCCCTCCCCTCCTTTTATTATCATTTTATATTAATTTTGTCAATGTAAATTTTTGACGCATTTATTTTCTTAGTTGTAAGTCTTATGCATAATGTTATTAATTTATTATGGAATCAACGATTCAGTATTATAATCTGTCCATATATTTAGATTGCTTTATTGATATTTATATTTATTGTAGTGTATACTACAAAGTAAAGATTTGAATAGCTTAGATAAGTTCCACGCGTGATAATTATGTTTTAGCGAAGTACGAGAAATAGTTGCATCTTTTTCTTTTTTCTTGTGCTAATTTCGCTCGTCAGACAAAGGTGAATAGTACAAAGATATCTTTTGACACTTTTCGTCACAAGTAATGCATACAAATGTATGGCTAGCAATTTTAAATCTTAGCACTAAGGTAGAAAACATTATATGGCCCACCTGATGAAAAGAAATTTCTCATATAAAAAATTATGTATAGTACAGATACTAAGTTAGAATGTAAACCAAGTCAAGATTAGTTTTATTATGAAACTGATGATTATGTAACTCAAGAGAACATTGTGACTAACACAACTAACTACTTACTGTAGAAATAAGAATTTGAAGGTCGATGCGATTATGTTTTAACAATGCAATTATTTTAATATTCTTTGTTATTCTAAGTTAGTTATAATTCCGTGTGTAGTCTGTACTACCAGAAGAAATTTATTTTCAATAAAAATATCCCAGTAAATCTTAAATTTTTCTCTGGAGCTCAAGGTCTACACAGTCTACCTTCCTTTTTTTCTATGTAGGTATATTAGGCGTTGATCTTATAAAAATTACTACCTACAGCATCTTCAAATTGTTATTTTTATTTTCATTTGAAAGAGCATATTGCTGGACTGTGTGACTCTTACTTAATTTATGCTAACAGAATTTCATCAGGAAATAGGACATTATGAAAGCTTGTGTGTATGATTCTTTGTTTTGCTTAGGTGTTAGTATTATTAATATTTCTACTTATGTAGGTACTTTAATTACACGGAAAAATGACTTCAGTACGCACAAAAAAAAATATGCATGAGATACACAATGTGCGTTTTGAATCCTTTGCACCACTCTTACATTTACCAGTTTGTTTCTACAATTAGATTAGACTTTTCGATATTAAAAGTAGCAAAAAAACTCTACCTTGACTTGTGCAAAAATATTTCATTCTAAAATATAATATTTAATACACGGGAGTATAATTAATATTGCTTGTGTTTTATTAACTGCAGTCCAACTCTATATTAAATAGCCATGTCAAAATTACAGCTTAGTACCAATAGCCTCGTCGCGGCGTAAGTTGGCTGACGGATACAATACATTTTATGAAACTCCATTACATTGTTTTATGTTTCGTTATATTAATACCGCAACTATATTTTTCCAATATTCTTATTATATTACAATGGCGATAAAGAGACCCAAATTTCTATGTTAGCGTGATATGGTTTAATAAAAAATATGGATCAGACTAATGGGTACAAATAAGTATAATTATTATGTAAATTCTTCGTTCACGACACGAAAAAGTCCGAACTGAAAAGAGATTTACTGCGCGCGATACATATCTCGGCCGCTAAAAGTAGTTTAATATCAGAGCAGAAAAATATTGGGCGATACAAAAATAAGTACCTAGACGTGAATTTTGCTGAAGAAAATGTGTGGGTTCATAACTAGCCGAAATATTTATGTTTTTCACTGTTATAACAAATTTTGCTTGAATGTTTATAAAACTGTGCAATACACCACATGCTAAGTACTGCAATTAATGTTTTATTATCATATTTTACTGGAACAGTCAGCGTCAATAATATAGAGGCGACTAATCTGCTCAAAATTATCCTAACAAAAATTAAATGTTAACTCAATTTTGGAACAAAGAAAGTATACGAGAGGCCGTCTTCTCTGGTACGATCTTTATCCAAATGAGATACGTGGGATACACAGAAAGTTTTAAGAAATTAAAAAAGTAACTTCTATAAGTAAAATATTTTTATTAAAACTTTTCAAAGAACTCTCCACAAGACTCTATACAAAGTTTCATGCGTCTGAACCAATTTTCGAAACATTTTTTCCAGTCTGCCGTAGACACCTCTTCCACGGCCTTCTCGAACACAGCTAGCGCGTCTTCCGGCGATGAAAACTGTATCCCTTTTAGCTGATTTTTTATTTTAGGGAATAAAAAGAAGTCGCAGGGTGCGCCAGATCAGGACTATAAGGAGGGTGCCCCAAGACTTGGGCAGGTGTGGTGTCTAGGAAGTCCCTCGTCTTGAGCGCTGAGTGCGCGGGCGCGTAGTCATGGTGAAGCAGTACCCCGCGGAGCCCGGTGTTCGGTCGCTTGTTGCTCATTGAAATTAAAACTTTTGGCAGGCATTTTATGGTGTGCCATTCGGCGTTGATGCTGTTTTAATCTCGTAATGGAATAGAAATCAGAAACCCGGTCAAAGTGAAGAACTAGCGATTAAAATTTTCCCAGCGCTTCTCGATCGCCTAACTTTTGTAGGCGTAGGTTCGTTTTGAAACAGCCAAACTGTCGATTGACGGTTTGTTTCTGGATCGTATTGATAAATCCAGGATTCGTCACCTGTCACAATGTCGTAAACGCGCCGAGATGAGACGGCTTCAAATTTTTAAAGCATATGGCACCACTCCACACGGGCCTGCTTCTGAGCTTCGGTAAAGTTGTGTGGCTCCCAGCAGCAAACTATCCTCCAAACGTGAAGGTGCTCGTGTAGGATCTTGTACACGCTTCCCGAATCAATCTGCAGCGTATGCTGAATCTCGTCGTACGTAATTCGCCTGTTTTCTTGAATTTTTTTTTTACTGCCAACATACTTCCGTGACAGGCATCGTGGGACGACCGCTCCTTTATTCATCCCCCAAAGTAAGGCGACCGCGCTTGAACTCGCTATACCAGAGGTAGATTGTTGCTTTTGAAGGTCCTTCATCCAATAAAGCAATTTGAAATCGAGCAAATCACTCGTCAGGTTTTAAGTCACATTTAAAATCGTAGAAAATCATCGCACGAAAATGTTCTCGATGCAGATCCGATAAAATGTGGAGGAAAATTCAAAATTAGAACAGTGTTATTTTTAATTTTAAATAACCAGTTTCCAAAGTAATTACAAGTGGCCAATGTCTTATATAAAAAAACTTTTTTTCGCAAAACTTTCTGAGTGACCTTACTAGGATCATTTTGAACAGGATGGTCGCCTATATTATTGAAGCTAACTGTACTATTAAGTTAGAATTGATATCGAATATTGCCATTGACGTAAATGTAAATTACATGAATGAACTGTTTCCTGTGTTTATTTTATTTTTCCTGTAATATTACATTCATAAACATACACTGAGATGATAATAATAACAAAACAAGTTCTGAGGAAAACAATAACATGCAAATCTTGCAGACTGTAAAAAAAAGTAGGTATCAGATAGGTATCCTTACTACAGTAACTAGTAAATATAATTAACCATTGTACTAAACATAATTTTGTTTACTTGTTAAGCAAACAAAGTCGCTAATATTATAAATGCGAAAGTAACTCTGTCCGTCTGTCTGTTGCGTTTTCACGCCTAAAACGCTGAACTGATTTTATGGTATGTTATATAGATACTTTGAGTCCAAGGGAAGGACATAGGCTACATTTTAACTGACTGCGCAAGAGGAGGGTAATTATTTAAGCGATAACAACTACTACGCGGATGAAGCCACGGGGAACCGTTAGTATATAAAAATTAAATTAAAAGTTTAAAAAACCCCCAACTCACAAAAAAGAACAAAAAAAACCTGTAAAAAGTAAAAAAATAACAATTATATTAGGACCTATCTACCGTAATAATCTACTACTCTCACTACTCGTTGAATATTTTTGAAGTTCCTTGATGTGCTCAATTGTTTAGGTAAAGAGCGGTCCCGCCGACGAGACAAACTGTTAGTTAAAAATATGAATACGTAAATAATATAACTAACTATAATAATAATAAATGTTTAATACTTAGGGTAGATAGGTCATAATATAATAGTTATTGAGATATATTTTTGTATTGACGTTTGATTTCTTTAAAAATATACAGTGTAGAACAGTGTTTGCCCCGTCAGCTAGTGGTTCTATAAATAGCCGAAACTAGCATTAGTCCATAATCACGAGCAATTCAATCTATTAAAACCAAAACAAGTTTGTTTTTGTTGTTTTAGTATACTGGATAAGGGGAAAAAGAAAGATACATGGGAAGGAAAAAGTATGTTCTTAGAATAGTCAAGACCGGTTCAGCCACATTATAACTAGAACATGACAGAATCAGGAATCAGTTTTACTGATTCCGTCATGTTCTACTTATACGTAGCAACGGAGGACCAAACAAGAAACTGTGAGAACGTTCTCACCCGACTGCCCCTCTCTAACACGTTTATTGTGAAAGTTCGACTGCCCCTCTAACACGTTCATCCGATTGACGTTGTCATTTTTGTTTTATTTCAAACTTTGAACAGACGATCCACGTGACCTAGTGACGTAGTTTAATACGACAGAGACATTTTATAGAGAGGGGCTAAAACTAGAAAATGATTGTAACATCATTCATTATCCCTACATCCCTACTAATATTATAAATGCGAAAGTAACTCTGTCTGTCTGTCTGTTACGCTTTCACGCCTAAAAGGCTGGAGCGAATGAGATGAAATTTGGTATAGTTCGAGGCCCTGGGAAGGGGACATAGGCTACTTTTAACCAACTGCGCAAAAGGAGGGTTATGATTTTGCGCGATAACGAATTCTACACAGTCGAAGCCGCGGGGAACAGCTAGTTTTACTATAAATGCGAAAGATTATGAGTGTAGATGTGTGAATTTATATAGATGGCAGGATCTCTGGATATTTGTTACTCTTTAACGCTTTAACGGCTAAACGAATTTGACATTAACCTGACAACGGAGCTGCGGGCGCTTTCTTGTTTCCAATTCCTCAAAAATTAGTACTATGATTGTAAATTCCACAATATTAATACACAAAGTCAAATACTCGTGCCTGGCAAATATAACGAGTGCTAGGGACATGTTTAAAAAATATCTCATACAGGGGGGATAAAAAGTATGTAATTCTGTTTTTTTTTTTCATATATTTAGCTCGCCAAAATTATGCCGCCGCCGCCTGATGGAAAGCCACAGCGATCTAGCGATTGGGGGCCACCGTCCCAGTCTGTAAGACTATAGAAAGCGGTCCTCAACTTGGCGGCCCTATGATGTGCCTCTTCACGCTCCGCTTGAAGAACCCAGGATTGTAAGAGGAGGGAAACACGTGCGCTGGCAGGTCGTTCCAGATTTTTATGGTTCGACATAGAAACGATCTTTTGAACCGTCCAGTTCTAGCAAAGATTCTCTTCACTGTGTGAGAGTGGCACCTCTGTCTAGCACGCGTTGTTCGGTGGCAAAATATTATAATATGTCAAAGTACTTTGATTCCCTGGCGCTCGCGAGCTCCCTTGTGAAGTTGTGACTCACCTATTTCTATTTCTTCATACTTAGGTACTTAATAAAGTCAAGTCCTATCGATCATACCTTGTGAATCACTGTTTTATAATTCAGCTAGACTCAAGTGGCGGGTATTTGAAGTGTTTCGTAAGTAAAATGTGATATAATAACTGCTTGAAGTAGGAAGCTAGGAGCGGCCTCGCCCAAAAAAAAGCGAAATATTTTTAGCAGTTAATCGCTTAATCTACGGTAACAGAATCTTCCCAGGCTGAGAACGACAACTTACTAAAAAAAGTGTGTGCGTGTAACCTTTACGCGTGATTGAAGTAAAACTTCTTTGCCATTGACGGCATGAAATGTTATATTATTATCAATCATTCCAATTTTGAATAGCGGAAACTACGTTTCCGCTATTCAAAATTTAAATAGTAAGCGTTACTTCCGTCAGAAAAAAAAAACTGAGTTACCCCTAATCGCGCCTAAAGAAGTTTTACTTCAACAAGTAATCTAAAATATACTATTTCCAAAAATGACAAATACTGAGAGTAACAATTTCCTAAAACGACAACTCAGTAGTGAATTTATATGCATCAACAGCATATTATAACCTAACCTAACCGTGGGTTCATTGGGGTGCTAGGTCGGGAAACCTCCTAGTGAGCTTGGTCCGGTTTTCTATCCCTTTGGGCTATATGCCCGGGGGGAGTGGCAACTAGACTAAGACGGTGCACCCTGGAACATCGGCTAATGGGTGAGGCGTGCTGCCCCCATTAGTCGATGTACCAATATCCCGGCAAGCTGACCCCATGGCGAGGGGGTCGCAGTTGGGTGGGCCTGCTAGGCCTACGGTGTTGCGGCGTCTCTGCACCGCAACACACCTTGGCGGACGCCCCAGTGCTCCCGGCTTTCTGGCCGGTGGAAGCACTGGGACCGTTTTTCGGCCGTCGTTTGACGGAGTTGACCCCATTGCACGAGGGGGTCGTGGTATGGCGGGCCTTCAAGGCCCGTGGTGTTGCGACAGCTCCCGGATACTCGGTGGAAGCCCGGTCGCGACAGTGTGGTGGTTTGCTCCCGGCTGCGGTCGGTTGGAGCAAGTTTGTTGTGCGGCAGCGGCCGCATGTGCGGCTGTTCCGCCTGTGCGGCTGTTTCCGCCTGTACGGCAGTCCACCTGTGCGGCAGTTTCGTGCCGCGGCAGTTTGCCAGAGACTGCTGCGTGTGTGCGGGCTGCCGCATGTACGGTGGTTCCGTCTGCGCGGCCGTTCCGCCTGTGCGGCCGTTCCGTCCGTGCGGCCGCTCCGTACAGCACCGGTAGGGGCCTGTCACTGCTGGTCATGGTGCAAGCCATGGTCGGCAGTCAGGCGTGCTGAGCCGCCATCGTTTCGCTTGCTGTCGACGCGATGGCGACAAAGCGGGAGGCGCACTGCGTGGGGGAGTGGGAGCAACTCGACAATTGGTCCGACTCCGCCGTGCAGTTCGGGGCGCCGTCGCAAGGAGCTTGCGCACGCCCCCGAATATTTGTTGACCGTGGGCGTAAGGTCGGGGGACCCCGCCCACCAACGGTCACATGGCGGTGGGCACCTTCCCCGTGTTCCGAGGGTGCCCATTAGCGCACGCCTGCGCCAGCCGCTCTCTGTCTCCTCTATTACAGAGGGGCGCTCGAGAGAGGTGCAGGCGTGTTTTTCAGCTCCTTACGGAGCTTTGGGGAGTCGCCCATCTGGCTCCCCCGAGGAGAGCCCCGAATTCACGGGGCGCCCCTAGCCGGGTCGACGTGAATAATCTTTTGATATCCCTCGGCCCGGCAATAGGGTGAGGAGGAACACCGCGGGGTTTAGTGGGTAGGACGGTCCATTCCGGACCGGGCCGGGAGTCCCACACACCATCCCAGCTGCCCCCGCGGTTGGGATGAAGGCGCGTAAATGCGTTCCCCGCGTCAACAAAAAAAAAAAAACCGTGGGTTCATTAATGTAAATACATACATATTATACATAGAAAACAACACCCAAACTCCGAAACAAACATTTGTGGATCACACAAATAATATTATTTGGACCGACCCAGGAATCGAACCCAGAACCTCCAGTGCGGCAGGCGGTTACACTACCAAAAGTATATCTACAGCTTGGCAAAAAAGTCTATAAAGGGAACTAATATTTTGAAGGCTGGCTACATTGTCAAAAAGCTGCCAATAACAAGTCTGTCAAGTCACATATGTCTGTCATTCAATGACGTTATACAATTTGATTGGTGGGTTTTATTGACGGTTGTTGACAACTGGATATTGATTAGTCGTTCTTTTTAACGGGTTGCCATATGAACAGCACAGTGGGTCCTCCATTATTTTCTTCTCTTTTTTGCCAAGCTGTACCTATGCAGTCCGAGAATAAAGACACAGCATGATAAAAAGAACAGCTAATAATGGGGGCGCCACTGTACTATGTGACAGCCCAGCTCAAACTATTTTGTGATACATTCAACAACGAAGAGTAAGGAGCCAGCATGCAATAGCACCACTTCAAGGCGGTGGTTTTCGATCATACGACATAAATGCGTGGACGCAAACTTACTGATGATTAATCTGTTTCATCTTGAGACATGCTTTGAGAGGGCTCCCGGCCTTAGGCAGTAGTAGGGTCTCGTATGGATTTAGTCGGTAAGAGTTCGGCATAGTAGGGATTCCACACGTAAATAAATTAAAATAAACATCTGTGTCATATTTAGAAGTGACAAAAAATCCAACAAAAGACGCTTCATCAGTAATTTTCCGTTCTCGAGAATCGGTGCTCAAGTCTGTTTTGTCATAATTCCATGTTTATAATACAGAAAAACTCACCAACAGTGGTGTATCGTACATAAGTCTCTTGATTGTCCATCATGGCGTCGACAGCTTGCTTCTCGCAGTACAACGCTGTTATAACGGCTATGCTGGGTTGGCGTGACGAGTGCAGTGTTGGCATTTGTTTCACCACCTGTACATTGAGACGAATATAAAGAAGGTAGGTATTATGCAAATACACGGGCAATAGGCTCACCTTTTATGTGGGACAAAAAACTATCAGGTGGCGATGTGGGGGCGTATACTAATACCTCTGCCTACCCCTTTGGAAATCTATTATAGCCAATCAGTCGCTTTGTTTGGCTTTTGTGAACTACGAGAAAGCCTTTGACTTTGTCGAAACCTGGGCAGTCCTGGACGCTCTGCAGCTGTGTTGGGTCGATTGGCTTTATGCCGAGGTTTTGAGATGTTTGTACGAAACCGCTGCCATGAGCATCCAGCTGGAGAACCAGAAAACAAATCCCATCGAACTGCGCAGAGGTGTAATACAGGGCGATGTAATATCCCCGAAACTCTTTACCAATGCACTGGAGGACGTCTTTTAGACATCTTCTTTAAGCATGGGCGTGAACATCAACGGCGTGCATATCTCGCACCATAGATTTACCGACGACGACATCGTCATAGTGGCGGAGACGCTGGAACTGTTGGGCGGAATGTTGCACAGCCTAAACGGTGCGCCTCGACGTGTTGGTCTCGGCATGAACTTGGAGAAAACCAAGGCAATGAGCACGTCACGCCGGGACCAATCTACGTCGAACGATCGAGGCTTGAGGTTGTCCAGGAGTATACCTATCTTAGACACGTTATCACGATAGGCAAGGGCAAGCTGAACAAGGAAATCGCTAGGAGGATTCGTTTGGGCTGGGCAGCATTCAGCAAGCTACGTCGGATTTTCAATTTGCCTATACCGCAATGCCTGAAGACGAAAGTCTACAACCAGTGCGTCCTACCAGTTATAACTTACGGTGCCGAGACGTGGACACTTACGGTGGGGCTAGTCCATGTTCTCAAAGTTGCACACCGAGCTATGGAACGAGCCATGTTTGGAGTATCTCTGAGGGATAAACTCCGAAATGAGGTTATTCGGCGGAGAACCAGAGTGGTCGACATAGCTCGCAGAATAAGTACATTAAAGTTGCAATGGGCTGGCCACATCTGTAGAAGAACCGACGGCCGATGGAGCAAACGAGTTCTAGAGTGGAGACCGCGAATCGGTAAGCGTGGAGTAGGACGTCCACCCGCCAGACAGACCGACGACCTAGTAAAGGTCGCAGGCTGGGACTGGTTGCGAAAGGCACAGGACCGCGTACTGTGGCGTGAACTGGGAGAGGCTTACGTCCAGCAGTGAAGGGCTATAGGCTGATTTGATTGATTGACCCCTTTGGGGTGAAAGATGTCACATCTTATGTATTATGAAAAGGGTGCAAAAAGGATTTCAATTGAGAGTTTCGGGGTCCAAACCAGTCTCACCTGCAAGTGGTTCACCTGCCGACTAACGGACGAGGTCATGACGAAGGGAAGGAATACTTTAAATATTATCCTACACTAACCCGTCTGGTCAGCGTGGTACAGTAAGTAAGTTAATCGCCATTCCAAAATGATTGCTGGAGGCCTTCGCTTCGATTTGATTCATTATAATATTTACCGCCATTTAGTTTTACTACTCCTAATCAGAACTTGGCTGAACTAAGTCGTGTCGTGATTATTGTATAGAAGAATGTTTTATAGATAGTTCAACTCATCAGTGCGCGCGGCGCTATGTGTGCGTGCGCTAGTAATAATACAGCTTTAATTTGTGTGACAGTGATGCGACCGTCCTCACAGAGCACATTTGTATATTATGGGATAGAGACGTAACTAGACTTATTGACGACACTAGCGGTGCCAAGCAGTCTTTGCAGGAAACTCTCAGCGTGGCCGCGAAATAAAAATCATATTAAACAAAAAGCATACAGCGTCATCTACCACGTTTGCAGGCAACTCTTACGTTATAATGAAACGTTGAGATCCTGTGTAAGTTGGTTACATTATAATTCATTACACAGTGTTCTAAGTGATAATGCCATGGGTACAGTCGTTAAAGAAAATGTCTAGTTCTTCACGGAGAAAATGTTTAAGAAGTCAGGTAAATATTTTTGATGTGTCAATTTTATGTAATTAATATTTGTTATCACTGCATCTAATATATAAAATTCTCGTGTCACAGTTTTCGTTGCCATACTCCTCCGAAACGGCTTGACCGATGCTCATGAAATTTTGTGAGCTTATTGAGTAGGTCTGAGAATCGGCCAACATCTATTTTTCATACCCCTAAGTGACCGGGAACCGGGAATAACATTCCACGCGGGCGGAGCCGCGGGCATCAGCTAGTATTATTATAAAACAGAGTCCTCGCTGCGTCTGTCTGAATGATTCTCGAGAACGGTTTGCGTATATAATTTGTTGATTTTTTATATACATTGACTGAAATATAATGATATTGGGAAGTTGGAGATGTCGGAAAAAAATAAGGTGTCTGGGGGCTTTTAACGAAAACGCTGCCTAAACCCTTCGAGGCATAACAAAATAATGTATGATAGAATTGTGTAACTTATAAAGGCCTTCAGAATAGTTAAAAAAATATTTAACTGAAACTTGGTATAATCTGAGCTTATGATCTAAAAGAAGGTTCTGGGATACTTTTGATTCCGATATATTGCGCGGTTCCTTTGGGAGAAGGCAGGGCAGTTTTACACGCTGCTTGATGAGTCTGATGAAGAAATACCTCTCCTTTCGTGACGTAAACGAAGTTGCAAGGGTCAGCTAGATTGTTATAAGATTGATGACATACTTCTGTCATATGGCTTAAAAGTTCTTCGGCTACCACCGTATCATGCTGAACTAAACCCAATCGAATATGTATGGGAAATTTAAAAAAAATTATAATGCTTCGCTTAACATCGAACAAAATGTGATGGGAATAACGAACGTTTAGGTCAAATTGATGAAGAGATGTGGCGTAATACAAAGAAGAAGAATACTATCGACATTTTGCTATGGAATCTGAATTTATATTTAACCTTGTAGAGAACAGCGAATCCTAAAATTCCTCAATTTTATTTTTCTAGCAGCGATACATATTAATATGTTTAACATACATTTCACCCATTAAGTTTTTATTTTTTATTTTAGTTAAACAAGTATTTTTGTATTTTGTACTTCACTGTACCTCTTGTCACGCACACGAAATCACTGTGTTTATACGAGGTTTACCCACACATAGGGCCGCGCGCAAAGATGAGTTGAACTTACTATACCTGTGTATCAACACTGTGTTGGCGAACATAGAGACCCTCGGACATTGTCTTCGTGAGCCCCTTTTCTTCTAATGCCTCTAAAGCTTCTTTAACATCTGCTTTAGACCATTGCCCGGCCCTGTAATAAATTGCAACATGTTAGATGTTCTAATAATTTCGGCTGAACTTTCATAACTAAAAAAGCGGCTAAGTGCGAGTCAGATACGGGCACGGAGGGTTCCGTAACATTAAACATCAAAAAAATTCGTCTGTGGGGATGGGAGCCCCTTTAATTCTTAATTTCATTCTGTTTTTAGGGTTCCGGACCTTAAGAGTAAAATCGGGAACCTATTCATGAGACTTCGCTATACATCTGTCTATCTGACAGTCACGAGGCTGTCTCTCGGGAACCGTGATAGCCAGAGAGCTGAAATATACACAGATGATGTAGTTCTGTTGCCGCTATAACAACGAATACTAACAACTAAAATAATAATTAAGGGAGGCTCCCTTACAACAAACGTGATATTTATCTGTTTTTGGTACGGAACCATCCGTGCGCGAGTTAAGACTTGCGCGCACTTGGCCGGTTTTAGTATTTTAGTTGTTAAGGCGGCTACAGAAATACATCATCTATGAAAATATTTATAGCTATCACGGTTCATGTGGCACAACCTGGTATCTGACAGACTGATGGACAACAGTCTCAGTAAAGGGTTCTGTTTATACTCTTTGGGTACGGAATCCTAAAAAAACCTGCTAAGTGCGAGACGGACTCGCGCACAGACGGTTACGTACCAAAAAATAGCAAAAAGGTCACGTTTGTTCAGTTGTAGGGAGCCCCCCTTAATCGCCCTTTTTCAGATTTTTTTTTATTTTTTTTGTACCACTAAGGTGGCAGACAAGCATACGGCCCACCAGAAGGACTGGTGGTCACCGCAGCCTATGAACGTTTGCAACACCAAAGGCGCCAACTCGCGCTGCCGACCCTGTAAAAGCCTTCTTAGTATTTGTTGTTATAGTAGCAACAGGAATACATAATCTGTATAAATTTTAGCTCCCTAGCTATTAATGTTTCTGAGATACAGCCTCGTGACGGACAGACAGACAAGCGGACGGTGAAGTCTCATGAACAGGGTCCCGTTTTTACACTTTGAGTATGGAACCCTAAAAAACGGGTAGTGTATACCAGTCTTTTTGGGGTTCCATACGCATACATAGACAACTCATTCACAGACACTACGCACACATGGACACAAAGTCAGGCGCTCTCAACCGAATTTTCGATACTGATTTGTGCGCGAGTGTGTGTAGCAGAGGGTAGATGTAAAAAAGTACATACATGAGTTTTCCATCTGTACTATCTCTAATTTGTGCTAGCTATAAGTATTTGGCTCCACATACACACACAACCTGCACATTCTGTTGAGGTGTGTTCTTTACACACACTTTCTAAGAAATCTAATTTCTAGGTAGGTATATTACTTACGTTACAAAGTCTTCCATGGTAAGAGGATTTGGGTAGGCATTTTCTATCATATCCAGTACTCTTTGTTCTGATATCACAGGGGTTTGATTCGCCACGCTCTCCTCTATGTAGGCTAAAATATCAATAGAATTAGTATAGCATCGAAAAAAATCTATATCAATTAAATTCTACCTACAACTTACGCCAAATTTGATACAGATTTACTAAAAAAAATCGAAGCAACACTTCAAACTTCCTTCAGGATAGATTTGTATTTTAGAAAGCAATTTCAAATAGATCGTCTAACTGGTATTGCCAGCAGCGGCGTTTTTTGATCACTTTTCTGCTGGCAAGATTAAAATAGAGGTTCTTAAAGGGGCTGGTAAATTTGCCAAATGATAATTTTAAATGTGAATCAATCTCCAGCAGGATTGGAATCTGCGTCTTCTCGCATACCGTGCCAGACGCTTTACCGCTCAGCCATCGGGACCCTACTCGGAACCGATCAATTCTCCCACCCCATACGCCTTGGGCCGACGTAGGCACCATTTACTGGCACTTCACACCAATATAATCATACGATTTATGATTAAATCTGTCCAACATACATACATATATGGTCACGCCTTTATCCCCGAAGGGTTAGGCAGAGGCGTGATATACGTCCACATTTCACCGTATACTTTTAGCCCCTCTCTATAAAATAGATTGCAGGCAGAGGGGCTTATGGCGAGACTTGTGTATGTAGTCTGTGACTCTGTTGCATTATATTACGTCACTAGGACACGTGGATCATCTGTTCAAAGTTTGAACTTTCACTTTCACAGAGGGGCAGTCGGGTGAGACCATCTCACGGCTTCTTGTTATATATGTTGAGCCTATTGCCGTGTTGAAATGGGAATCTGTCCAAGCATTGGAAATAATTCTGAAGAGCAATTTTATCAACTGAGTAAGTAGAGAGGTGTACTCGCACTCTTTCTTTTTATTGGACTACAGTCTAGGGTAGCTTCTCAGCCTGACTGCCTCGCTGATGATCCTAGGTAGTATTGTCTTAAGTGAACGCCGTAGGTAGGAAGTGAGCGTGGCTTACAGGCCTGACATCTATTTGGAGGAGAGAGGACCAATGTCTTGCTAGTCTTAGTACTTAGTAACTACTTAGTAATGACTGCCTCTGTGGCGCAGTCGGTAGTGATACCGCCTGCGGCGCTGAGGTCGTGGGTTCGATTCCCGCCGGAGAAAAATATTTGTGTGACCCATATATGTTTGTCTCAAAAGTCTGGGTGTTTCTATGTATAATATGTATGTATTTAAAAGTAGATATATAAGTATTAATGTCCGTGGTCTGATACCCTTAACACAAGCAGGTTATTCCTAGCTTACTTTGGGATCAGATAGCGTTGTGTTAAATGTCCTTGAATAATAATAATTATTATTTATTATTATTTAGTACAAAAAGTTCCTGAGTCTTGGGAAACCTAAATGCGAGTTTGGTTCAAATTATATAACTCTAGGATTTGGTGAATCTGTGATAGTATAAACATAATCAATAGTGAAGCATAGAATAAGGGACTTGGACTAAAATGTATCATACAGCGCCAGGACTAGTAAGCCAGTATCAGAATAGTTCATATTGTAACCAAGTTATTGGTGTGGGAGAAGTTCTTTTTCAGAATATTCACTAATTTTAATCAACAAACTACGATATTTTACATAAGTTTTGACTTCATATAAATACATATTTATAGTTCAACATACGCAGTGCTAACATGTTTACCTACATAAATCTTCTACCAACTCTTAATACATAATATCCTACGTACTTTAATCGTATATTAACTATTTAGTTCCATGCTTCAATTGTCTATAAAAATAAAATTTAACTATCCTGAATGATAATCATCTACCTGCGTAATCTAGAATTTTCTATAAAACGTAGCTTGAATTTTAAATATGGAAAAAGAATTGGTTTCGAGCAGGATTCGAACCTGCGTCTTCGGCGATCCGTGCCGACGCGTTATCCACTCCGCCACCGAAACCTACTCGGAACCAACCAAATTTTCCACCTTATTATACGTCTTGGGGCGACGTAGGCACCATCTACCGGCACTTTTTTTTTTTTTTTAGAAAGTTACACGGCACGAATGTATAGAATTGCACCTATATTCATTCGATTTATGATGAAACCAGCCCGAACATTTAGATTATTTTTGAAAAGCAATTAGTATGCTAACTGATCATGAATTTTAAATATGGAAAAAGAATTGGTTTCGAGCAGGATTCGAACCTGCGTCTTCGGCGATCCGTGCCGACGCGTTATCCACTCCGCCACCGAAACCTACTCGGAACCAACCAAATTTTCCACCTTATTATACGTCTTGGGGCGACGTAGGCACCATCTACCGGCACTTTTTTTTTTTAGAAAGTTACACGGCACGAATGTATAGAATTGCAGTATAGGTGGCGGAGTGGATAACGCGTCGGCACGGATCGCCGAAGACGCAGGTTCGAATCCTGCTCGAAACCAATTCTTTTTCCATATTTAAAATTCATGATCAGTTAGCATACTAATTGCTTTTCAAAAATAATCTAAATGTTCGGGCTGGTTTCATCATAAATCGAATGAATATAGGTGCAATTCTATACATTCGTGCCGTGTAACTTTCTAAAAAAAAAAAGTGCCGGTAGATGGTGCCTACGTCGCCCCAAGACGTATAATAAGGTGGAAAATTTGGTTGGTTCCGAGTAGGTTTCGGTGGCGGAGTGGATAACGCGTCGGCACGGATCGCCGAAGACGCAGGTTCGAATCCTGCTCGAAACCAATTCTTTTTCCATATTTAAAATTCATGATCAGTTAGCATACTAATTGCTTTTCAAAAATAATCTAAATGTTCGGGCTGGTTTCATCATAAATCGAATGAATATAGGTGCAATTCTATACATTCGTGCCGTGTAACTTTCTAAAAAAAAAAAAAAAGTGCCGGTAGATGGTGCCTACGTCGCCCCAAGACGTATAATAAGGTGGAAAATTTGGTTGGTTCCGAGTAGGTTTCGGTGGCGGAGTGGATAACGCGTCGGCACGGATCGCCGAAGACGCAGGTTCGAATCCTGCTCGAAACCAATTCTTTTTCCATATTTAAAATTCATGATCAGTTAGCATACTAATTGCTTTTCAAAAATAATCTAAAAACGTAGCTTATTTACTTAACATAAACAATACAGTTTTCACAGATACAAGTGTTTAGTAAAAGCGTGTTTATGAAGGTATTAGATAGGGCATACATTTTTGCAATTTTTGCGCGGTAGAGCCGTCTGGAACTCTCAACCAGATCTCGCTCGGCAAGGATAGCCTCATTCAGAGATGTATTGCACTATGAAGAAATCCTACCTATTTTCAAACTATTCGTACTATCGACAACATAAGAAGCAGCTAAGTAGATACTCAAAAACATTATACACACTATACCTATACAGGCTGAATTTTTCAAAAGGGATTGGATGGCCAAATCCGAAACTATAATGAATAGCGAAAAATGCTCAAAGGAGTCACGAGCCCGATTTTGATGAAACTTAAAACCTCATCATTAGATTTTTGAAAAACCAATAATCCTAGCTGGGAATCGAACCCATTGATTTTGAAAAAAAATACACACCCTATATTATTACACCATTCGATAGTGTTGCTATTAAGGATCATATTCTGGAAAGTAATTACATACGGCAAACTAAGGGAAAGTGCTCATCTTTCGTATTTTTCTTACGTTAACTGATGAATTGTTCAAAATGTAGACCATTGTTTTTAATACATAGCTGGATTCGAGACCTCAACGATCATACTGCATTCAATATTATTGAATCCGTTTAGAATATTCTCCAAAGAATCATTCTGAGCATGATTTAAAACACGGAATAGTTACGAACTATTCTGGAAATTCGAACGAAATAAATTATGATACAAAATTTAGGTACAAGAAATATGAATTTCATCAAAATTCTAAACTTTCCTTAAATTTGCCGTATATCATTACTTCGCAGAATTTGATCCTTATCAGCGACACTATCATATGGTGTAATATAAAGGGTGTGTTTTTTTTTTCAAAATCAATAGGTTCGGTTCCCAGCTAGGATTATTGGTTTTTCAAAAATCTAATGATGACGTTTTAAGTTTTATCAAAATCGGGCTCGTGACTCCTTTCAGCATTTTTAGCTATTCCTTATAGTTTAGGATTTGGCCATCCAAGCCCTTTTCAAAAATTCACCCTGTATATACACGAACACAGGAAGATCACATTTGGGCACATGCGCTACATTTTTAATACGCGACTACATTTTGTTAAGTAGGCCTACTAAGTTATATGAGAATTTAGAATTTGATCCTTATCAGCGACACTATCATATGGTGTAATATAAAGGGTGTGTTTTAACTAGAAATAAAAAAATCAACTGTGGGTTGTCACAACCTGTGCCCGAGTCGGCAGCGCGTGTGTGTAGCGCCTCTGGTGTTGCAAAAACGTCTATAGGCTACGGTAACCAAGCTTGTCTGCCACCTAAGTAGTACCAAAAAAAAACTAGAACGAACCATTTAAAAATTGTGTACGTGCATAGTAAACGCAGCAATAAAAGCTCTACAAAATGTTAGAATATCCTTTTTTACCTGAGCTCAAATTCACACACTAAATAGGTACCTACCTATCTGTTTTAAGAATATATTAAGTATTTAAAAAAATGTTGTCATATACCAACCAGGTAAAGGAGGTCCATGTCCTTCTTGTCTGAGTTCAACTTCTAGAAGCTTGAGCTGATTGTATTTGTGTTGCATTAACTTCATTATCTTTTTTATATATCCGACATAATCTGGAGTAAAAGATAATAATACATTCATTATTCTGCATGTATCAAAGGACCATTTTGTGAGCGAATCTCGACGACTAAAACCACACGGTCGGGAGACCCGGGTTCCTATCCCTCGTCCCTCTGAAGGATGTCCCAGTATTCCCAGCAGATTGTATAGAGAACAATTCAAGATATTTTTTTTCTTTGATAGAATTAGTCGAAATGGTGCCACTGGATTTCTGACGCTATTTCTTTCAAGGTTTTCAGACTACAGCAGAGCTTTATTTTGTTAGTGTGACGTCTATGTGACAAAGTCACTAACAACAACATTACCTGACCTAGATAGTAAGGTTCATGCGTACAATAGTTTGACTAAGTATCAAAAACTCTGTTGCAGACTTTGTTTTGACGTTTACACTATGAGATGACTTCAATCTACTTTGATCATCAAAGTTTTCGTTCATGTTATATAGTATCAGTTATTTAAATAACAATTACTTTTTGAAGCAAGTACCTAATTACATTCTTTTAGATTGAATGCAGCACTACCCCTTTCTCACCTTGTACGTACGGTATAGCTACGGGAGGGCGGAGGGTATAACAGTATTTCTAATAGTGAAAATAAAGAGCTCCACAAAACAATACCTTTAGGAAAGTCCTGTGGGCTAACAAGCTCACGGAAGAATGCCTGTGCTTCGTAAGGTCGTTCATTTGGTGTCATTTGAGGTTTAAACCAGAATCGCAAACCACGTGCCTCTCTTGTGTGATTACCCGTCGCTCCAGATACTAGGTACACGTAAAATTCTAATTGAGCGTGGCAAGGCTCTGACACTCCATTTTCTGGAATAAAAAACATTTAAAATTAATTAGGTAGGCATATTAGGAAATCACTCATGGACGCTATAAGATAAGATATTTATTTGCTTAACATGAGTAGGTATGCACACGTATGTATGCATGCTATGCTTCTATACGCTAAAACAACACAATGCCCTACAACTGACCACTGGGCGAACAAATAAACTGTGTAATTTAAGAAACAAAAGTGTAGTGACTTTTTCAACACTGTGATATACGTAGACACATCAGCTTGTAGCTGCTCGTCTATAATCAAATAATAATAATAACTGCCTACAGCCGGGGTCGCCTGTATACCCTCGGAACGATTACCCAGAATTATCGGCAGAATGGCTGAATTTTGCTACCACCGGGTCTCAATTGGGGGGTTCAGGTACTATACCGCGTCTTTGAGGGTTAGTTCGAGTGTTATCACGCTTCTAGCAGTGTTTAATATATAATTCTACTATGCTTCTAGGGCCATGGGACGTGCCTGTAACTCTCACGTTACGCCGCCGTCTCGGGCCTGCTTCGTACCTACTCTGCTTGATAATTTATTTTATTCATTTTCATTCATCATTATATCAAACAGCATCTTATTCTATTTATACAACTAAATAACAATAGATCGTTAAAAACATTATAAAGTTTAGGTACGTTATTCTCGTATTTAAAGGTTCATTGTAAAGTAAGCGTTGTATTTATATAATTTAATTAGTAGTTCCTGCGATACCATAGGATGTACTCATACCATTGCTGCCTGCATTGCGTTGGATATTGTATGATCGTATTGCGACGGGCTTGTATGAAAATTTAAAATATACCGAGGTTGAGGTGTTCTAGCTTTTTGAGGAGCTAAATTGCATGTTACGCGCTGGGCAGATCTTTCTAAACTTAGGCACATCAACACAATACTGACTTATTTTAGCAATATACCTACATACATACATATGGTCACGCCTTTATCCCCGAATGAGAAGGCAGAGAAATATTATTATATGCCCACATTTTACCTTTTTTAGAATTGGTCCCACGTACTAGGTGGTGAGCCATATTGCCGTGTTGAGATGGACAGGCGCAGGTAGTGACTGCCTGCTATTGAAATTTGCAAGCCGCCTAAAAGGCCTTCAACTTGGCTTAACGACTGCCATTTTACTGGCAACCGGGACCAACGGCTTAACATGGCTTCCGAAGCACGGAAACGCTCAAATAAATGTCACAAAGTGGTCACATGGATGGTCACCCATCCAAGGACTGGCCATAGTGAAAGTTGCTTACTGCAGTAACCGTTTACAGAACACTGAGACCGCGGGGTCACGAGCGCTTCAAGTAATACAAATAATTTAAAACCTTTTAACGAGTTCACAATTTTACTGTGGAGTCAATTACCTAAATATTAGGATATTCTAGTTTTATTAATCGATATTCAATTTTACCTACAATAATATGTAACAGTTTAACCAATAATTATATTGTTGTGGTATGGAAATAAAATTAACCATTCTTCCTCATTTCTAGATTACAAGCTAGATGACCTCATTATTAATGTCAAGATAAATAATAATAACAGTAACTAAAAGGAAACCATACAGCCACTGTAACAGATAACTATTGAATTAAATCCATTGTATTTGTGTATTACACAAGAGTAATAATATCTATTTAGAAGGACTATAGTAATTATCTTGCTTATATTATTTAATGCGAAAGTTTGTGAGGATGTCTGGATGTTGTTACTCTCGCTCTAATGCATAATGGTTGGAATGATCTGGCTGAAATTTGGTACAGGGAGAGATCAGTCATAGGAATAACATAGGTTACTTTTTATCCCGGGAATATGCTCCCATGAGAAGCGGGAACGGGAACAACGTTCGTTCAATGACATGCTGCCCTTTAGGTGCATTCATTGCTATGCAGATGATAACACTCTGCATGAGAATTACTCTGGTCATCAGCGGGGGTGACTTGATGTGGCGGAAAAGAGACGGCAACTCATGGCGAATTCCACCGGAACCTGAGTCGCATTACCCAATGGGGTTCAGACAACCTGGTCGACTTCAAAGACAGAAAACGCAGGCGTGTGCGTTTACTGATGAAAAATCCCCTTTCCTACCTCAACCCTCTCTTCAAAATGCTACGGTACCACTAAGGAACAACCTGGATATCCTCAAAATAGACGTGCGGGCGTGAGCTCAACAATAAAAAATACATTGAAAGTTGTATTGGGCTGGCCTCTCGGAAACTAGGAGGCGGTTCTTCACGCAACATCAGAGGTGTTTGCTATGCAAGACGCAGATTCGCTCCTGCGTCGAATACTGCTCTCACTTACCCTTGGGGTGACTCCGCGTGGTATTTACTAGACGCGCTTGACGCTATGCTGAGGCGTGTTATCCGAATAGTTGATTGTCCTGAGGTGACGGAAAGCCTCGAGCCGTTGGCGTTGTTTCGCTGCGGCGCGAATTCTACGGAATCTATCACGGCAAGTGTTCTGAAGAGATCTTTTACCTAATCCCACCTTATCTTTTTCGACCCCAAACAACGCGTGCCGTGTCACCGTGGAGAAATTCTTCGCCAGAACTGAGTGATTCAAAAGATCGTTTTCTCTGTAGAACTATAAATACTGCAAAGCTTGGAACGATTGCCCGCGCACGTGTTTCCCGCTTCTTTCAACCGCGGGTTCTCCGAGTGGAGCGTGAAGAGGCACATCATGGGGACACCACTGTCAGATGTCGTACCCTCACCAAAGTGGCCCTCAATCGCTAGATCTCGCCATGGACTTCCACTAGGCGGGCGGCATAAAATTGGCGAGCTAAACATTTTTTAAATCTACTTGGGCGGAGACGCGGAAACCAACTAGACATGAGATATGGAATACACTATAGCACTGATTTCATATAAATATCAGTTTATCATCAGTTCTACAAAAATACGACTAATATCAGAGAAGTCACAAAATAGTAATTCAGAAGAAACTTCCTCAATGTTCTAATACTAAGCTGGTATGAAGCTCAGTAGGTATAGTTGGATTACTTGATTTAAATCAAAATTAAAATCTCATTTATTCTGTTAAAACATAAAATTAGCTTGTAAGCATATTTTTTTAAGAAGACCAAACTTTGTATAGATTCTGTTTATCATGAAAGTTGGGCAAGGCATTCTAAGTATATTTTGTATTGGAAGATATAAATGTAAAAGAAAAAAGATTATGTTACAAAGTATTAGTTCACTCATATCAAAATATTGCCAACAGCATAATTGCATCAGAGTATTAATTATTTTTGAGCATAACTTTTTTTAGTGCAGAGTAAAATTGAAGAGTGGGTAGGTTATACATAAACTGACCATTTATTTTTGATCTCAAAACGGGACATAAGTTTATCTGCCCAGTTAGCAGGTAAACAATTAAAATAAACATAACTTCATTATTTACAAAAAACCGGCAAAGTGCGAGTCGGATTTTGCGCACAAAGGGTTCCGTACCAAAAAATGGAAAAATAGAAAACTGTTCTATTGGACCCCCCATCCCCCCACTTTTATTCCACTAAGGTGGCAGACAAGCAAAGTGTTAGGACGAACACCATGTCTATGGCGAGCGGTGCGACGATAAAAAGTGTAACCATGGGCATCATATCAAACAATTCTTCAGAACACAAACCGTTGAACAGGCGGTAGAACACGCACAACCTCTCCTGTCGCGAAGAGGTTCCACACCACCAGCAAGCATAGGATCCTTGACAACTCTCATGGCTTGCTTTTGCACAGAGTCGAGCGGTTGAAACTGATATTCAGGTGCCCCCGCCCAAAGGTTACAGCAGTACTCCTTACGTGGCCACACTTGCGACTTAGAGAGTAGCAGTGTTTGCGTGCGCCGCAGTAAAATTGAGCTGTTGAGCACACCGAGCTTCCTGGACGCCAACCTGCCTTGTTCTCCAAATGACTTCGGAACTGATCGTCACTGGAGATTTCAACACCAAGGATACCTATACTATCAGAGATGTGCCTTGAAATTGTGGCGCTACAGTAAATAGGTTTTTTTATTTTTGCGGTGAATACGCAAACTTGTGGCTTGGTAGGGTTGAATTGAAAAAGATTTTTTTCCCCAATCCGACACTCTGGTGAGAGTACTCTCGATTCCAGAAACCAGTTTTTCACAGTTTTCTTCCACTGCAGTCCGAGAGATGCAGTCAGAACAATTGCCGTCAACGACGGCCTTGATGCTTCTACCAGTCAGAAAGCTGGACACCCCAACGAATAAACTTTTGGGCAGTCCATAGGAGGGCAATTTCGCAAGAAGACCATGGTGCCAGATGGGGTCAAAGACCTTAGAGATGTCGAGTACTCACCGCTAGAGCCTCGCCCTTACTCTCGATAGCCGTAGCTCGGTAGCCCAGCCGTGTGTGGCACAAAAGGAGATCGCCTGTGGAGCGACCTGACGGTAACCGTACTGCCGGTCACTGAGCAGGTCGTGTTCCTCAAGGTACCTTAGGAGCTGTGTATTGGTGACACGCTCTATCACCGTTGATAAAAAGGGCGAAGTGTTAACTATAGGCCTATAATTAGCCGGGTCGGTCTGGTCTCACCCTTTTTGGGCACAGGATGCACGTGCGCGATCTTCCACAAAGAATTTTCCTTTATCCCCATTTTGTCTGATTTTAGCACCTATTTTTTGTGATAGCATCAAATCAGCCTATAGCAGTCCACTCCTGGACGTAGGCTTCTCTCAATCTACACCACAACACACGGTCCTGCGCCTTCCGCATTCAGTCCCAGCCTGCGACCTGTTCTAGATCCGTTCCTCTTCGCCGGTCCATCTGGCGGAGGAGTCGTCCTATCCCACGTTTACCAGTCGCGAACTCTACTCAAGAACTCGTTTGCTAGATCGGCCATCAGTTGTTCTTCGACCACTATGGTTCTCTGATGGATAACATAGTTTCGGATTTTATCCCTCGGAGACACCCCAAGCATAGCTCGATCCATTGCTCGCTGCGCAACTTTAAGGGTATGGATAAGCCCCTCTGTAAGTTTCCACGTCTCGGCACCGTAGGTAATAATTGATCGTTTGCTCAATAAATGGTTACCTTGCTTGTATGTTGTCATTAAATGAACAATTGTGTTTCGGCATTACCCATAAGTAAAATTCCAAAGCAATAGGAAACTTCAATTTAGTTATGAGTTTACCACTAAAATGCTTCACGAATTTTACACAAAAACAAAACAATAGTGTAGTGAAAACACAGACTCTACCTTTCCCGACCGCGCATGTCCCACGAACTACGAAATTTTAAAAAATTCGCAAGGTTTCGGAAAACGGAACAATTTAGCGTCCCGGCGCTATGTTTGGGGACAACGGGACAGGGGACCGAGAAACGGGACAGTCCCGTTCAAAACGGGACAGTCCCGTTCAAAACGGGACGTATGGTCAGCTTAGTTATACATCATTTTTACACTAGATGATGCTTGTGACTCCGCCTGCCAGGAATTCCATTCCCAGTCAGTGAGAACATTCCAGGGATAAAAAGTATATAATACATAATAATATGTCAAATTTTAGCTCAAGCCAGAGTCAACAGTTAAAACTCTGGGTGGGTCACTACAGTGCATTAGTTGTCACGGCAACCATTGTACAGAAAAGTTAACAGAGCCTTGATTTTCAAACTAGGGCAGCTAGTATGCACTCGCCCAGATTGGTCACTTCAATTTATAATTACCAACTTTATCAACAACTTTATAATTAGTCTAGGTACAAATATATATTAGGCTAGGTACAAATTAATGAAGATATAAGATTCAATTGTTTGTTGTTTGCATTAAATAGGCTCCAAATACTGAACCCATTAGAAGAATTCTTTCACTGTTAGAAATGTACTCTATCCCTGGGTGAATATTTTATTCCCATATTCCCACAGGAACTATGTGTAACTTAAGTTCATTATTTTCTATTACAGGTCACAAGTAAACAAGTAGACAGAACAATTTCTGTCTCCTCATGAAAAAATCAACAAATTTTTTTTTATTTGAATTCAAATCATGATAAAAATTTATACATTTTGTGGAGTTTACTTTCAAATGCATACTATCCAACCCCATCCTGTTACACCACTGTCAAGATCATCCAGCACTAGATAAACATATTCTTTTGGCATTTTAGTATTATTGTTTTAATAAGAATACTAAACTATACTTAGTACTGTAATTTTATTATTTCTCAACCCATAAACTCATTAAGTAAATTTATTTTGGTAAAACTTTCTGCACAAATTATAATTGTTTAAAGGCGGACTTAACGCAAAAAGGGTTTATCTACCAGCCAACCCGGTGATGCAGAGATAAGTTAGAGTAGGTGTTCAAAGAATATGATAAAAACTTTGTAAAACTGTTTTTGATTGTAAAAAAAATAATAACTGCAGTTACCAGCTATACTAATGAACAAATAATAGTTCTCTGCATCCGGGCCTACTCTAGAACTCATATGATTCTATACTTCATTCATATGCATGTAAAAAGTAGTTTATAAAATGATAAGCATTTCTTCATTCTTATCATGAATACATACCATAATTTTTTTCTTTATTGATAATAATTCCTGTGTGATCTCCACCAGCCACATGAATTTTATCACTTGCTTCTGGTTCAACAGCTTTTCTTTCAATAACTAAAGTAGTTGAATTAGCTGTTTTGCACTTAGGGGTCATTACAACCTTTTCTTCATTTTCCGCCATTTTCTTTCAACTGGTTCCTGTGCATAAAATATTCATAAGGATTCTAAATGGTTAGGATTAGGTCAGCAAGCTAATTTACGAACTATGACTCATTGGTCACTCTCTTTAATTTATTATCTCTACCTTACACTAAGGACAAGATCAAGCAAGTAAAGAAACATTCTTACTAACAACAGCTCTACGCAAGTTACAAGAAGTTTATGCTAAATTATGTTGTTAGATCGAACTTTCACAAGGTAATCGAGTTTAGATACAAGGGAGGACGAAGAAACTGTGACAAAGTATTTGAAGAACCTTCACCTGTGATAGTGTCTAAAATATCCCTAGCACGGTGTTTGAGGTTCACATAAAAATAATATTATGGCTTAGTTTGCTTACTTTTTCAATCACAAACTTCTATGGTCTCAATTTATGTATTTCTTGTTTTATTTACAATTTTTTACGATCCCTCCCAACTCCCAACCTGAGTTCCTGCTCCCACTTGACACTCTTGACAGTTGGTTGACGGTTTGTTTTGTCAATTTGACACTGACATTGTATTTTTTTTTTGTCATCTTCTTAGGATTTCTCAAATTGAGATTGAGACTCATTCGCGAAGGGTTCTGTACAAACAACCGGCACAGCAGTGCTATAGTCCACGCCAGTTAGCGTGGCAATACAGGACATTAAACCCACCTTCTTCCCGAAAAAAACGATAGATTACTATAGTATCGATATAGTATCGCTCCCATTGATAAACTGCCGAAAACGGACATCGGTCGATTATCATAATACGGGGGAATGTAGTCTTACAAAGCTACAAGAGAACGCACTAAAAATAAAGAATTAAAGATTTTTACATTATCACTTTTCTATTAGTAAATGATAGTTGCAAATATGTGCCGCATCAGAACTGATTATTAGAGGTCGACATTTTGACTGTTAAGTAGTAATAAAATCGTTTATTGTAATGTTAAAACCTTAACAACTGTCACATAAATTAAAGAATATCATTATATTCAAATAAAAAACCGGAAATATTACAATTTCTGATAATTGATGTTCATTGAAATTAAAAAAATCGAAAATTTTAGCCAAACGCGGCGCTTCTAGTAGATTACGAACACTGCACAGCCCTCGACTCGCCAGGGATGCGGCACCCTCGGCCTGCCGCCGTCCGCGCCCGCGCCGCGGTGTGTCGGCACAATTCCGCCATCTTGTTTGTTTATACCGTGAATTACCGTGTCGCATCGCATGCGCCTCGTGCACAGACGTGTTTCGGAAACTTATGATTGTTGTTCATTTTGTTCTTTGTGTGATAGTTGTGGGAAGTTCTTGTTATTTCTTTGTTGTTAATGTTGTTGTTATTATTGTTATTGTTTTGTTGGTTTTTATTGTAAAGAAATGGAACCAGAGGCCGGACCACCTACTGGTTAACGCAGTAAACGCCGCCGTCGACGTAATATTTTACAAGCAGAAGCCGGTTCCGGGCGTATACCTTTTACTTCCCCGACACAGAAACGGCCACCAAAAGTTATCACCAGTGGCGAAAAACTTATGATAATTAACATATATAAATATGTGAAAAAATCAACGCCGGAGCATGAACACGTCACTAATCACGATTTGGTGAAGAAAACAGCTGAAAGCTGCCCTAGATCTTTAAGGCAGAATACGAAAAACTCTCGGCAACAGTTGTATTTAATTTCAAAGAAAACTGATAGTAGTGAATTTTAATTATGCGTAGTATTTTTTTTGTGTGGTAAATAATAACTATTATTATGTAAAATAAATGACTGATATTTAATTATGTGTTGCTTCAATAATGCATCCTACGGTTATCGTCCCCTGCCTAACTCGGAGCTGTCTAGACGACTATACCACGATTCACTAACGACAGCATTTTCTGTCGTTTTATGAACATTGAATCTGTCGTATTTGCAAATCACGTAACAGTGGTAGGGGGGTGTGAATGACTTGTATTGCCACGCTAACTGGCGCGGACTATAGTCGGACTCACGCATAGAGGGTTCCGTACCGAAAAATAGCAAAAAATCACGTTTGGTGTATGGGAGCACCCCATTAATTCCTCGTTTTTTCTGATTTTTATAGCGGCATCAGAAATACATCATCTGTGATTTCAATTCAATTTTCAATTTCAGCTTTCTAGCTATCGTAGCTCCTGAGATACAGCCTCATGATGGACATACAGACAGACGGACAGCGAATCGAATGACGCTTGCGGTTTTCGCTTCCAGGTCATATGGAGGGACCATGTGACCTGGAAGCGAGAAGAAGAGTGGCCTGGAAATGCTGCAATGAGGCGCTGGATCGGGCCACAGACCTGAGCCCCGAGAAATGGAGGCTCAGCGATCCCAGAACTCATTGAGACTTTGTAGGCGTGACTTGAGTAACCAAGGTGGGGAAACGTGACAATCAGGGGGATCAGATCTGTCATTGGCGAGTTGCTGGAGAGGAACACTGTCAAACTACCGTAATTTGGTCCTACTTTGCACCAAAATTTGCTCCAGCTGCTTTATTTACTTCACTAAAATTAAAATGTAGTCTAAATTATGACAGTGATGTTTTGTATGTATAAGTATGTTATTGAAAGGGGTTCGAACATTTTTGTAAGGGAGCCGGCATACCGACTCGCGGCCATTTTGATTTTTTTTGAAAGTTTCCGCGCACGGAATAATTAGTAAATATGGATAGAGGACATTAAAACAAATAAAAAATATCAAGTAATTGGTACCCTAAAGTGTCACGTTCCCGAGATATTTGGATGTAAAAATCACCATTTCAAAATTAATTGTAATGATATTAAGTTAAGAATATTAAGAATAATGACTAATAATTAAAAATGCAACGATTACGTGTTTGTATGCATTCCACTGTATTCAATTAGTAGCTTCCAGGTTGATTTAACTATCAATTAGAAGGTAGTACACCTAGTAGCACGAGAAAACCACTTTGACCAATGACTTACCTACTAAATCGCATCGTATCGCAGTGAAACATTATTGTGCCATATGAAGGCGCCCATTCAAGTAACTGATTAAAAATAAAACAAAATATATAAGATATACTTATGACAACGTTTATTATTTTTGAAAGAAACCAACATGATAAAAAATGGGTTGTTACAAATATTACATACTTAAGCTAATGGGTGAGCTTATCCCGTTAAGGAATCTCTTACAGCTAACTTTTGAGAGACTGAAAGTATCAACTGTCTAAACGAGTTGGTACGTATTTATATAGTTAATCATCACTGTCTTCATCAACTCTAATTATACTGTCTAAAAAGGCAGCAGGAGGTCGAATAGGGGTTTCTTGGTGCCGGGCCCAAGCCATGTACCAAATAATGCACATGACGTGGGCACAGCACCCAAGAGTTCGCATTCCCACGAGACAGTTACAGTAGTGGCCAATGATTTTATTTCTGCCTTCCAAACTGTTATCTATTAGTACGTATACGAAATACATGCGGGTAGATTGATGTCGCGATTGTATTTTAGCTCTTGCAAGCCAAGGATTGGCACCTAAAATGCCGAATTGGTTAAGATCATAATCTATTTCTAAATCTTCATACACTTCGATAAAAAATGTTTCATCTTCTTTGACGTGTTCACCGTAGTAACTTCTCGCTTGCTCCACTTGATAAGATACGGCGCGGGCGGCGTAACAATATAATGGTAACAATATAAGATAACCGGTGCCTTCAAACAAAAGGTTGTATGCATTGTGTATAACTATTATTTATTATTAATACCGATCACCGCTTGCAAGCATGATTGAAAAAATTAACTTGAACAAATAAGCGCAAGAGATGCGATTTGGTAGTACTTAAGTCATTGGTCAAAGTGGTTTTCTCGTGCTACTAGGTGTACTACCTTCTAATTAATAGATAAAGTTAAATCAACCTGGAAGCTACTAATTGAATACAGTGGAATGCATACAAACACGTAATCGTTGCATTTTTAATTGATAGTCATTATTCCTATTATTCTTAACAACTTAATATCATTACAATTAATTTTAAAATGGTGATTTTTACATCCAAATATCTCGGGAACGTGACACTTTAGGGTACCAATTACTTGACATTTTTCGTTTGTTTTAGTGTCCTCTATCCATATTACTAGGGATTATTTCGTGCGCGGAAACTTTCAATAAAAATCAAAATGGCGGCGGGTGGATATGCCACAAACGCACTATCCCCTTTAACCTGGTGTATAGAAAAATATTATATTTGTTGAACAACATTTTTTTTTATTAATTTCTTTTGGAGAAAAGTAGTTCTTTCCTTGGCGGTATCTTTGCTCCTTATTATTTGTTATACGTTTCTCGAATATTTTTCAATGGAGCTATGTTTTAATTGTACTTTATTACATTGCTCCAGTAGAACAACTTAATATACATAATCAACTTTATTTCTATTTTTATCATCTAAAAATCACAATTTGCTTTAAGGTAGAAACATTTTTTTCTTAATTATTATAATAATACAGCGTCTGTGTATTACAGTAAAAACATTTCGAAAACTCTCTTACTAGGAACAGGTGCTAAGTCTACAAATAATCAACACGATAATCAAAATTATAATAAGGTAGGTAACAAAAAGATGGTATCATGAAGATCTTATTTGCCCCGTATTTGGTCCAGTTCAGGTACACTGTAAAACTCTCTGCGGCCAAGTTTTTTTCTTCCCCTGTTGGTAACAATATTCTGTGTCCATGCGTTTCTTTTTATTTCTAGACTTTGTTTATGAGAATCATTGATTGCTTCAGTGTCAACTGCATGTGGTAGTCGTTCTAGAAGAGGAGTAATATCCAGTGGGTATATTCTGCATTTATCAAATCCAGCTTCAAGATTATTTGCACTATTTGGCGTTATTGTATCAATTAAACGTTTTAACATTTGTGGGAAAATGGCTTTTGGCACAATTGTTTTTTTTTTTTTATACTACATACTTAGGTGGCAGACAAGCTTACGGCCCACCGGAAGGTTGGTAACCGTAGCCTATAGACGTTTGCAACACCAGAGGCGCTACACACGCGCTGCCGACCCGGGCGCAGGTTGTGATGACCCACAGTTGAAATTTTTCAAGCCGCCCGTAAGGCCTTCAACTTGGCTTAACGACTGTCATTTTACCGACAACCGGGACCAACGGCTTATCGTGCCTTCCGAAGCACGGAAACGTTCGTAAATAAATGTCACAAAGTGGTCCACGTGGTGGTCACCCATCCATGTCCGGCCATAGTAAATGTTGCTTACTGCAGTGATCGTTTACAGAACACTGAGTCCGCGGGGCCACGAGCGCTTCCACTTTCTTCAATTGTATCCTTGTACCCACTTGCACTAGATTTCCAATCGGAAAAAAGGAGCAATGTATCCTCAAAAATTGGCGCAAAGTTTACCCACATGCTAAAAAAAAAACAAACATACAATGACTGAGATTACTGTGTAAATATTAGTCGATTCAGTTAGATTATAATATTACATATTAAATAGCGATTGTTACAATTTTATTAATAAATTTAGAAGATTTAAGTAGATTTTGCTCACCTTTTAATTATGTCTTTACGCAGTGCTGCAGCTCTTTGACACACAGTAAATCAAAATGGCCGAGTTTGACATCTCTCAACTACAATGTTGCTAGCTGAATAAATATGTTACAAACAAAAATATTGAAATAGACTAAAAACCAAAGTAAGAGTATGTGACATTATGTTCACTCTTTTTTCGATAAGCGGAGCATTGTTACCACCCTAGGAGCAAATTAGGCCCAAGTTACGGTATCCTACTGGTTGTCACAGATAATTGCCGGGTATGTACGGGTGCTTTAGTAAGTTTTTTTAGTGTAAAAAAAACCGGGAAACCACGACCGGGCTAACACTCAAAGAACGTAGCGCTCCATACATTATTAGAGTGCTCAGCGTAGGAGCAGCAGAGCCAGGTTATCGTGACCAGTCTGGGCATCGGCATTCTCTCATTGGAGACTTTGATTTGATCTATTATCTCCAGCGTGAGTAAATGGGTCACAACCTTGAGGCAAAGTAGGTGATTCTCGTGAAGGAGGCGGCGAAGGAACTCAATGTTCCTCCGCCGTTGATAATGAGGACGGATGAGGACTCTGACTTATTATTTTAAGTGTAATGAAGTTATTCGAAACAAGATTTGGCATAATATGGTCTAAGTATGTAGCCCAAGCCAGTAAAAATAGTATTTAAAAAAAACATGGGATAAGAACTGACATGACATTATTGACAAAAATGACAAGTTGTAGTGTAAGACAACACAACAAATTTATGAATAAGCGGCGAGAGTTCAATAAAATTGCTTTATTTTGTAACGTGATTTTTGTCGTGATTCGAAGTTGTAGAAAATACTTATACATAGGCGAGAAGTAACTTAAATAATTAGCAAGATGCTGATTAAAATATGTTTTATAGTTATGCTTTTTTCACTTATAAAATCCAGTACCGAAACTTTACAAAGTGTTAGCGATGATGATCTTTTGCAGCTAATTAGAGACAAAGAAAAACTTATCGTCTTTTTCAGTGAGTATTTTATAAAAAAGCTAGTTTTCATGTCTTTGTTTATAACTTTTAATTCATACCTTTTAATTTTCAGCAAAACCCAAGTGTGATAAATGTGTGCAGTTTGAATCCAACCTAGAAAGTCTAGAAGAAGACTTCAAAAAGCATTTAAATGCTGTTAGTGTAAAATCTGTCGCCAGTCACTTAACTCGTCTTTACAGTCCTTCAAAGGAACCTGCAATTGTTTTCTTTAGACATGGAGTCCCTTTGCTTTACAGTGGTAAGTTAATAAAATTCCCAGTGTTTTTGTCAGCCCTTGATTACTCAAGTAACTAAACTCCTCAATACTGAGATGACATCACACAATCATTCTACAATCATAAGACTTTATTTTTATGAGTAAACAGTGGACCCACAGTAATCCGGCAAGCATTTTGCAATGCAGTGTGGAACTGTGGACCAAGACCACCAATATTATGTAGAATTTACAAAAGAGTGCCTTGTAATCTGGCAAATTACTGATCCAATTATTATAGGTATTACTTAAAAAAAAATTTAACAAAATAAACCGACTTCAAACAAAAACTAAAAATTGAAAAAAAATTTTAACAAAAAAAAACCAACCAAACAAAAATTGAAAAATAAAATTAACTTAGCACAAAGTAATAGGTAGTATATTTAAATTTATCAGATATTATTGAATGTAATACTGAAATCGGCGCCAAGTAAAACTATAGGTTTAGGTAGGTATTATTAATCTCTCATAGAAATATTGGCACCGACTTCAGTATTACAGTCAATAATGTCTGATAAATCTAAATATACTACCTATTACTTTGTGCTCAGTTAATTTTATTTTTCAATTTTTAGTTTTCGTTTGAAGTCTGTTTTTTTTTGTTAAAATTTTTTTTGTCATTATTTTTAGTGACGGGTAGACGGAAATTATATCTGTCTAGAGGAAATGTTCTCCCCAATACAAATTAATCAAGCCCAAACACAAGGTAACTGCTGTAAATCGTTAAGGAATTCCCTCGATTCGAGGGATTTCTTCGATTTCTCCAGGATCCCAGCATCAGATTCTGACTTCCTGTATATGGGACCACATGGGAAGCACCAGCTTTCAAATAAAAAAGAATCATTAAAATCGGATAACTCTTTCAAGCGATTTGCCGGTAACAAACATAAAAAAAATACAGACGAATTGAGAACCTCCTCTTTTTTTTGGAAGTTGTAAGTAAATTAAACAACACAACAGAGTGTGAGACTGTCACTAATTTTAATATTAAAATAGGTACCTAAAATAATATTATATGAAGTTGAATTGAGACATCTCCTTTTATTATGTCAGCAACAGTCATATGGCTATTGCTGTGCATGTCACATTATAGGAGGTGCTAGATTAGACAGGGGCTGAATTACTGCGGGCCCACTGCATACTCATCTAAATAGTGCAGGAAATGTAACATGCATAATATGTGCTTGAAACTGGTAAAGATATCAAATGTTATATAAATTAAATATTGTATTCAACTATTTTCATTCTTCTTTCTGAGTGTTATCATGTTAAGTGATCCCTAAACGTAATTCTGAGTTGCATGTCCCAGTTAATGTCGGTTGTTTATATGTTTATGATTGATTGTTTAATCTATCTGTTATGCAATTGATCCCGCAGTATCACTGCACCATGAATGACTTTCTTAATTCTTAAACTTAATCATTAAAAACATTCTGAATTAGATTTTGTAGAACTTAAAAGTCTCTGTCCTTTTTTAGGAGAACCTGATGAAAATGAAATTTATGGATTCTTCGAAAAGAATCAGTCTCCTGCTGTCAAAGAACTGACTGACAAAATATTTGAGCATATTACACAGGCAGCAACAGGCTCCACAACTGGTGATTGGTTTGTTATGTTGTAAGTATTGCAACCATTATTGAATTATCTGGAGGACTTTATGCAATACTGCCTACAGTTACGGACCAGCTTCTCTCACAATACTTACCAAATCTGGTTAGACAGTTAAGCACATAGAAAGATGCTCACCCTAAACCTACTCAAATGGGTAGCACTAGTCCCAAATGCTGTCAGGGTATTCCCCTCTGTGCCACGCTATAATCCTGGCACCCGCACCGTGAATCCATGGAATGCTAAGAATAAGGTCTCATCTCCCCATAAACACATTTTGAGCAACAGAGTTGTTAGAGTGTGGAATAAACTCCCAGACGAAGTAATATCTGCACAAAATGTGAACCATTTCAAGAATAGGCTTGATCAGCATCTGAACTTCAATGGAGACTAATGGAAAACAGCAGGATACAGGCACTACTAGTTGATTCAAATAATAATAAAACTCATGAAAATTTTTGAACGAATGGTAATTGAAAAAAATCTTTTATTTCACCGTGTTTTAAAATCACTTAATAGTACTTATTTCAGTTATGGAGCTTCCTGTGTGGAATGTCAAAGACTACATGCTGTATGGGAGAGTGTCGGTGCAACGTTAAAGGGTCGCGTTAATGTTGCACGCATGGATGCCAACTTGGCAGGATTGAACACAGCTAAACGGTTCAATGTGAAGAAACTGCCTACTTTTCTCTTGTAAGTTCAATGAATTACTTAGTTTTTTAAAGTAATTTATAGTAAGAAGATCTATATAGAGTAGATCAGATCATAGACATATAATAATAATTCTAAATAAATACATAAGTATACATAGAAAATCACCCACACTCCAAAACAAACTCACAAATATTGGATTCGATCTGGGAACTAGAACCAGGACTCCAGCATAACAGCCACATGTCATACACTTACCACTTCGCCACTGAGGCAGACAATGAAGCAGACTTATCCCATTGGTGACCTTAGACTTTGATCTTAATTCTTGTAATCTTCCTTTATACAAAACTAATAAACTAACCTTTATAAAATGCAAGTTGACTCTATATTCCCAAATCCAGATATCCCAACCAAATTTAAGGGCGTGTGTCTGTGTGATTAGGAAAAATCAAGAAATCTTGCCACTCCCGGAAAATTCAATGAAAGAAAATTTTTGTTTCTATTACAGCTTCCGGCTAGGAAAAGTATACAACTATAATTTACCACTGAATGATGTGAAGTCATTTGTGACATTTGCTCAGGATTGGTACAAGAATTCAAAAGGAGAACCTGTTCCACTCCTTGCTTCTCCATTGTAAGTATCTATTTATTTACAGGATGCTGCAGTATCCAAACTTTTCAATAGACTCTATGAAACAATAATTATCTTAACACTACAAAATCAGTCAGTCAAATCAAGTGAGACGGAATCGCAGATTTCGGAACATTATGTCTCACTCCCGCTCTCTTTCTCACTCTACTAAATTACTGTTCTAAGTAACACAATAGAAGTATGAGAAAGTAATAATGCGATTCCGCTGATGTAGCTTAACCCTAATCCTTCCTCTTTGCGATATGTGAAAACGAGATTTATGGTTAAACAATAATTAGGTAACAAACAAATTGTGAGCCATCGCGTAACGCGGAAAAATCATTTTGAAAAAATCCAAAATCTGATACATACTTATCTAACTCCGCGATGCACTTCTTTTACCCGTGTCGTCACCACTAAATCAGTTTTTGATGCGAAATATCTATACCCGTTAGTATGATCTAAAATTGCTCTCCATTACTTCTAATAATTAGTAGCTCTTTCGTTTGCCTCAATAATATATTTTTATTGCTTTGTTTCAGTGACGAACTTGTCGATTGGTGTGTAGAAATGATTAAAATGAGTATAGCAATTGGTCTAGACATTCTAGCGAAATATCCCTGGATCTGGCAGACCGGACTCGCAGGATTTGGTTTAGTGGCGATTACTGCCGCTATAGCTCTCTTCAAAGCTGGCCGTTCTAGGCCTGCTAAGAAAGAATCTAATAAAAAGGAGAAGAAGAGCAAATGATTTTTAAGATTTGCATTTGGCATACTTATTTAATTCTTTTTTTTACTATAATGGTGATTCACTGGGTATTAATTTATAACAAAAAGGGGTGTTATATACCTACTTTTAATTTGCATCAATAATGGATATAAACCTCTTGAAACGTCTACCATAACCTTTTCGTTATAAATTAGTACCACGTGAAATCCTAATATACAGCTGGGCCTCGCCTATCCCGAAAGAAAAAATTGCTACATGGTGGTAATTTTATGTATTTAGTAAATTAATACATAATAATGTATTTAAAAAAGGATTTATGTTGGTGTGAAGAGTGTAATACTCCTCGACTTAAGATTTTCCGGACTTCGTACATTAAGCTTTGCCGTATTTCTATCTTTTTCTTACGCGTTGAAACAGTAATTAGAACAATAACATAGCGGATAGCCACCGAATCCTTTCACATCCACTCAGGATAATACCGGCAAACTCGCATTGCTTTGTATCTGGATAACGGATGTTTCAACACGTACGAAAAATCCATAACAGCGAAAGCATAATCGAGCTGAATATGATAACTAGATGTTCCCCGCGGCTTCGCATGCGTAGAAATCGTTATCGCGTATACTCATTTTGCGCAGTCGGTTAAAAAGTAGCCTATGTCCTTCCCAGGGACTCGCCCTACCGTTATCCCAAATTTCATTCAAATCGCTTCAGCTATTCAGGCGTGACAGCGTAACAGACGGACAGACAGAGTTACTATCGCATTTATAATATTAAGTAGGATTGTAAAGATGTAAGTAAATATTACATCTCGATAAATCTCATTACTCACATCTTTCCATACAAATCTCACGGAAATATGTACATCAGCTGCTGTGTCTCCTAAAAATTTCTACAGAGAGACGTACCTATATTATAGCAAGATTATGTATCTTGCTATTATATAAGTACAACTTTATATTATAACTGCCGTGTGTGAACTCCTTAAATGTGAGTAGTCCCATAATGGGGTCCGGATTAGCGAGGCTCTACTGTAGTATAAAGCATGACATGTATGGACACGCGTTATTTTAAAACTTATAGAGCAAGTTTCCAGAGCAGTGAAATTATCTTTAATGGTTTTCTGTACATATTTAAAATATATTATTTAAAAAAAACCGGCCAAGTGCAAGTCGGTCTCGCACAGAGGATTCCGTACCAAACAACGGCATAAAATCACGTTTGTTGTATGGGAGCCCTTAATCCCCCATTTTTTTGTCTGTGATTTTAGTATTTGCGTATAGCGGCAACAGAAATACATAATCCGTGAAAATTTCAGCTCTCTAGCTATAACGGTTCCTGAACAAAGCCTCGCGACAGACAGACAAACGGACGGCGAATTCTCATACGAATGGGGTCCTGTTTTTACCCCTTGGGTACGGAACCTTAAAAATCGGCAGTCAGACTACAAGAAAAACGTTTTTATTATCGAAGTACCTTTATTGTATGTAGCTTAATGTTTTGACCGTACCTCTTTATACTTATACTAATACTACCCTCTACCTAGGTACCATGTTTCGTTAAATACTACCCTCTACCTACCATGTTTCGTTACTCAAAAACAAGTAATCTCTGCGGCGGCCCTGGAATCTTGCAAGAAATACTATAAGTACTTAATATAAAATTGGTGCATAGGAGATTATATTTTTTATAATTATGCATTTATAGATTTATTATTACATAGTTTTATATTACGGTTAAACTTTATCAAATGTAATGAAGGTTGTTGTTTTATACATAATTGTGTATTTATTTTAATGTAATGTTTAAAACCATTTAATACAGTGTCATTGTAATATACCAATTGAAGCATTGGGTGCAACAAGGGCGTATGTTGTAAAATTGAGTTTCGAGAAAATTGATAATGAAAGTTATGTTGTCTTATATTATTTTTTTACTTTGGATTTCACTTAACTTTACTTTATTATTTATTAGCCCCATGATTTAGCAAAAAGATTCAGGTATTAAAACTATTTCAGAGCAATCAGAAATATTGTATAATCAAGTTTTTTTTATTTGTGTTATCCGCCCTTGTTGCACCCAACTGGTAAAACAGATAGGTCATTAATGTTACTATTAATTTTTAAGGAAAATAAATTACAATTTTAATACTTATATAATATTTTAAATTATAATATAAGTGAAACATGTGTATTTATTACAATGACCGTTCAAATATTCAATATTTCTCAATATTTTTTTCTGATTTTCGTGTTTTTAATCAGATTCATCAAAATATTCAGTCGACTTCTTCAAGCTGATCCAGCAGATTCCCTTAATCTTCTGAATCAGCTTGATTATCTCGTTTCAACTTGTCAGGCTCAACGTTCTCATTCTCTCATTCTCTCTCAACTTTAAAACCTTTTTCTAAACACGACATTAAGAGGGTATCTTGCTGCACTTTGTCACATATATTCCAAAACTCACAAAAAAATGTCGCTGTGCATTTTGATGGAGGTTAACACACATTCAAAATTTTTTGGAACAACGCGTAGTAATATGTCTAAAAACCTTTTTAGGTACCTTCTTTCCTCGAGCTGATATTGTAAATTCTTCGCCCAAACCTCTCTTTAACCTTTTTATTCTTTACCTTTCTTTTTAGCGAGACTCATGTTAACTCTGGCCAGCATCTGATCTAAAGTCACTAGAATCTCTTGTTACATTCATTTTTACATTAAAAAGTTTTTCAAACTGCAGACATGTCGTTATGTGTTTCAATTTAAACGCACTTTTGTTATCTATGCAACAAGGGCGTAGCGCCACCTCCGACATTAATGATTCTCACGTCAACTGGATTACAGTAATCGAAACGAGTTTTTGATATACGAAACTAGATGGCTCTGTGCATATTCTAATGTAATAACATCAAAACGGACTTTGGGTATCGAACGCCCTTGTTGCTCCCAATGCTTCAATTCATCTTTGTGGAATCCAATATTTTGAATTATTCAGTAATGAAATGGCTGAAATATTCAGTCTGTGATAAATGCATTGTACAAAACATGTTGGCGATGACCAGGGGGCCGAGTCTGCTATTTTCCATCAAAAAGCCGGTCCAGTGCGATTCTATTACGATATTAAAGCGATTGGTCCTAAATTTGCTAGTCGCGTAAATCTTGTCTATCGCCACTATGGAACATCGATAGAACATAAATAGAATCGCAAAAGCAGAGACAATGGCTTTATTTTTGTTGTTTTGACTCTTGTCAGTCAGTACTAGTAGGTGTTTTTTAGGTTATCTACAAATTACATAAAAGAGACTTTTGTAGAGAATTACAATGTAAAATTGTGAACTTTACCTATAAACAAACGTGAACTTTAACGGCTTCAAAGCAAAGAGTGACAGTGTTATCCAGAAGAACTATCAATCAAATCAGCCTATCGCAGTCCACTGCTTGACGTAGGCCTTTGCCAATTTACGCCACAATTCACAGTCCTGCGCCTTCTGCATTCAGTCCCAGCCTACGACCTTTACCAGGGTCGTCGGTCCATCTAACGGGTGACCCCACGGTTGCCGAGACGCGGTTGGAAGAACTATATAGAAATTTTAGAAAAAACTCAAATGTAAAAAACTGGTCCAGCAATGAATTTCATTTTGAAGAAAGGCTTTGGATGCTAAAATTAATAGATTAAACACAGGAGACTGTACCTATATTTTCATATACATATATAACAGCAGATTCAAGTCTTCTACAAATACATCTTTACAGAAAAAATATTGAACAATAACCTCATGATAACTCAAGATTGTGAATAGTGAAAGTTTTTATCTACAAACAACTACTCTGTCTTATGAAAGTTGGTTTTTAAATTGATTAACACTAGTGTAACTACTCAACGGACTTAAAAAGTTATTTAATCATTGTGAAATTACGGTATTCCACAGCAACTATGTGATATAGCCAAACAATCTCAATACAGACAGCTTTTATTAGTGCTCGTGTGTGATAGATAATATGATGGATAGTAAAAATAAATATGCTATTATCATTTTGTTAAAACTCAAGGAATCAGTCAATCTGAGCAGTGATAATTTTAATAGATCTTTTATTTACTGGCATGTATGGGTTCATAGTATGACACAGGTAAAGCCGTTAACTACAGCTAGTATGTTGGATTATGAAAGAGTAATGTGCATGTACAGAGATCTTGGCCATCCAAGCCTGCCATGATGAGAAGCCATGCCTTCGATTCCAATGACCAATGCACTAGAGCTAGACTAATGTCAATTTGTTGTTTTGACTGGCCTCGTGGTTACTGCTCTAACCACTAACATGTAACTCACATACTAACTGTAACTGTAATGTGTAGTCAGGTACTCCGTCTACGGATTGAGAGGTTGTGGGTTCGATTCCCACCCAGGACAAATCTCTTTGTGTGATGATCATATTGCTTTGTTGTGTCTGGGTGTAATTTATCTATAATAAGTATGACATATAGAAATATAAGTATGTCTATCAGGCGTCTAGATCCCATAGCACAAGTTTACAGCTTAGTTTGGGCTAGACGGTGTTGTGTGAGAATGTCCAACAACAATATTTCTATTAATACCTCCTCAAAATGAAATTGGGTAAGGGGTAGGCCTGAGCATAGTGGTAGACTGTAATAGGGTTATTTAATAGCTTATTTTGGATTTGGAAACATTAAAAATGATGAAATATGGAAAAATATTTTTAATATTCATATTTTACAATTATTGTTTTTACATTATCTTCATCTTGCCAAAAATACTATTGTAATAGCCACGCTGCTTGAAGATCAGGGTTAACACTTCAATTTTGAACTCGAGTATCCTGAAATAGATTACAATACAATTAGTTATATTTCAGCTATTGCAAGCTTGTGAATTATGATTGATGATTAAAAAGTGATTTCAAAATGTTGTTAAAAGGAAATGAGGTTTATCTGATAGAAATATTAAATGACTGTGATTTTAAGTGTCAAACATTGATTTAAATAAACAATTTTACCAATTTTGTCAACTCTTATTTACCCACCTCATGTTTCCATGGTCATTGTGAGTTCTTCTTCTAAAGGAGAGATAGGAAGTACTACAGATGTTTTATAACACAGTTATGCCATGCACAACATGCATTAACAATCTTCCCTGCTATTTTGAGACCATAATGTAATGAATGTACTCGCAGCAAATATCTGCAATTAACATAAAATGGTAAGGACTTAATCATCTTCACCAAGCTTGATGATCTGGATCACATTTATTAGGGTATTAGGAGCACTGTGAGTTGACCAGTTTTGTATCAGCATTGTTAGATGTGAATGTGACTATCATCGGGCTGCTCTCCAACCAACCCAGTCCTTGTCCGTCGGTGTACTGGTGCACTAGGTACTTGCCAGTTACTTTAAATTTGGAACCGGAAGATAGTTTGTAAACTCAGAATTTAAATGATCTGTTAGAATATTGACCAATTAGTAATGAAGTCTCATACTCCCATCAACACTACTTACAGGTGAGGTTTGCTTGGAATGGTACCCTACAGTAGAGTTCAAAAAGTAATTAATTTTTTATTTATACCTAAGTACACTCTAATATTCCCATTTAACACCTGACTTATTTCAGTTTCTTGAGAGTTTATAGGTATACAAGTCATTAGGGATGCCTATATAATTTAAAACCTGCAGTCTCTATACCAATATTATAAGGTATGAGGAAAGATAGGATGTTTGTTTGTTTGCATCGGAATAGGCTCCAAAACTTCTGGACCGATTAATAAATTCTTTCAGTGTTGGGAAGCTAGACTCTTCTCGGTGAACATAGGCTATATTTTAGTGTCATATTCTCTTGGGAACAGGAGCTATGTGGGTGAAACGGTGAAAATATGCTGTGCACCCGGGTAAACTGGGTATTTTAAATGTTCATAAAAACTGTAAAAAACAATTAAGTAAGTATATTGGGAATTGAGTGTACATAGGTAAGTACCTATGTACTAAAACAATAATAACTACCTACTGTAAGTATTAGAAATGTGACTTGTATTTTAGATATGAGTGATTGTAAAGAATATTGGACAGTAGGTACTTACAGAAAATAGATGCATGTCAATTGCATACATGTCTTCATACTATTTTGCTGATCTTGTTGAGTTGGCTACTTGGAATTGGAATAGTTGCCATCTATGTATCTATAACTAATAAAGTTCATTGACCCTGCGACAATGGCTCACTCACAGCTCTAAATTCACTTTTTGGAGACTTATTATAGCACTACGACCATCCAATGTATGAGTGAAATAAATAAAGTCTGCTTCGGATAAAACTTACAATTAATCAATCTTCATCATTTTGATGTAAATTGTAAACTTGCTTCTATTTAGTTTATCTGCAAATTGGTTAGGTAATTTAAACAATAATACCTATTGTATGTATACCGAACGAAAATAACCAGCCTCGCACTTTCTATTTCTAGCTGTCAAACATTAATTACGCGACTTCCAAAACAAATCCCATCAAATATTAGCAGACTACGCATAAATGTCAAATACACTGGCGATTCTATCGAGAGGCCATCGGTCGACCATAATCGCACTTCAATAGAAACAAGATAGAAGCTATCGAGTTAGCGAATACGAAAACTGTCAAATTGTACCGATGAGCTTCTATTTTGCTACGATATCTATTCTATTCTGATGCGATTGAAATAGCAGACTCGGCCCCCTGAACTAAAGACAGAAAAATAAATGTTACATTCTAGAATTTTATTTTTTGCTTATAAATAGGTACATCCTTCTCGGCAAAGACACGTTGTCAAGTCAAATGTTATTTTTTTATATTTAGCTTGCCAAATTGACGTCGCCACCAGCCTGATGGTAAGCCGGGGCGCATTTTACGATTGGGGGCCAGTCTCACAGTCTGTAAGACTTTCGACAGTGGTCTTCAAGTTGGCGGCCCTGTGATGTGTCTCTTCACGCTTCTCTTGAAGAACCCGGTATTGTAAGATGAGGGAAACACGTGTGCGGGCAGGTCGTTCCAGGTTTTAATAGTTCGGCCTACAGCCATATTGACGATTGTTAATAAGCGAGTGATCCTCCAGGTAGCGCATGAGCTGTTTGTTTATAATTAGTGCGAACACCTGGCAGATGACGGTGGTTACGGCTATGCGGCGATAGTTGGCCGGATCCGATCCGACCGATCCCCTTTCTCGGGGATCGGTTGGACGTTCGCCTCCTTCCAAGCCTCCGGCACTTCCCCCGACGAGTAGGAAAGGCGATACAGGCGTGTCAGCGTTGGAGATAATTCAGCTGCACACTTCCTCAGCACCACTGCCGGAATGCCATCAGGACCACTGGCTTTCCGCGTGTCGAGTGACCGTAGCACCGCTCGCACATCGCACTGCTGGATTACAATATCCGGCATCGTGGTTATACAGGTGTCCCACGGCTATGCCACACGGAGGAAAAGTACCTTAAATATTGTAGATGGAACATTTTACTGAAAGAAAACATTATTTTAATTTAAAAAACAACTTAAACTGCATTCATAGAATTTTAAATAAGAGTCGGGAATCACGAGAAAGAATAATTACCTACCCCTTAGCTTTATCATACCGATCGAAAGGCTTCATCATAAGGATTATTTTTTGCTAAGTAACATAGTGTCGGAAATAAAATGAAGACCGTGAATTTTAACATTTTTAATACAAAATTCCCATACTGTTGAATACAAAGTCGCACACTTTTGATTATTTTACTCCTTGTCGATCTTTTGATCTTGCTGTGGTGGATATTTATAATAATACGTCCAAGTTCTGTTTGTAGCTCGTGGACATTTTCATTTCTTGTAAACTACATTTAATATTGGCTGCGGTGACCACCGGTCCTTATGGTGGGACCGTATGCTTGTCTGCCACCTTAGTGGTATAAAAAAAATATATGTCATAACCCCATAAAAAATCTAACGTTGTTAGATCTGTGGATCTCGGCGGCCTTCGTATTTGTCCCGATCCAGGGACGAAAGTCTTCATTGAGATCACCGGCAATGCCAGCTTTTCATTTTCCTGAACCAAATTTATATATAAGACCTTCCTTTTAGGATCGTGCGAAGCATGGCCCTATACGGGGCTCCCGTATGGGCGGAGACCCTGACGGCCATCAATGTGGCTAGACTGCTGAGCCCGCAGAGAGTGATGGCCGTCAGGGTGATAAGAGGATACCGCACGATCTCCGGTGAGGCGGCATGTCTCCTAGCCGGGACCCCTCCATGGGACCTGGAAGCGAGAGCCCTTGCGTCACTGTTCAGATGGCGCAAGGAGGCGCTGGAGCGGGGCCAAAGGCCCGCTTATCGAGAAATCGAGGCCCAGCGGTCCCTACTCCACCAGGAAACCGTGAAGACATGGAAGGTGCGACTTGAGCAACCAAAGGGAGGATTCGCCACAATCGCGGCCGTCAGACCGGTCATGGACGAGTGGCTGGAGAGGATACACGGTGCTCTCTCCTACCGGTTGACACAGATGCTTGCCGGGCACGGTAGCTTCGGTAGGTATCTGTGGCGGAAACACCGGGAAACCACGGCCGAGTGTCAGCACTGCGAGGACCGCAGCGATGACACGGCGCTCCACACACTGGTGGAGTGCACGGCGTGGGCGCAACAGCGCCAGGTCCTCGTAGTGGGTCTGGACGTGGACACTCTCTCGCTCGAGACCATGGTGCGAGCCATGCTCTCCAGCGGGAGTAAGTGGGACTGCGCCGCCTCTTTCTGCGAGCAGGTCATGCTCGTGAAGGAGGCGGCGGGACGGGAACGGGAGAGAACTCTCCCACCCGAGTTCCGCAGTCGGCAGCCTGGGCGCCGCCGACGTGTCTTCGCCGAGGACTATCGGCCACCATGACCGGGGGCCTGAGGACGGTGACAGGGCGGCTCACCGTCCTTACAGAAGCAGGCGCATGACGGCAGCGTGACGTGAGTGAGACAATTCACGCACGCCCCCCCTTAGAAGCGGGATCACACCCGAACCCCCCAAAGACGCGGGATAGCACCCGAACCACCCCCTGGGCGAGGCCGCAGTAGCGGCCGTGGGTCTGTTGGGAGTCCTGGGACATCCTTCCGAGGGTTTACCCGGGGCTCCCAACCATAGACTGTTGGGCGTGACGTGAGGTTTTTTAGTCGGTAGGAGTCCGGCATAACATCCATGAGGATTTTCCCTCACGTTAAACAAAAAAAAAAAAAGACCTTCCTTTTATTTTTGACACTATGTTACTTCACAAAAAATAATCCTTATGATGGAGCCTTTCGATCGGTATGATAAACCTAAGGGGTGATTATTTTTTCTCGTGTAGCGGGTTCGATTCCCGGCTCAACCATGTAAGTATTTAAAAATCTCTGAATGCAGTTTAAATTGTTTTTTAAATTAAAATTATGTCTTCTTTCAGTAAAATGTTCTATCTACAATATTTAAGGTACTCTCCCTCCATGTGGCATAGCCGTGGGACACCCTGTATATACCGAACCCTATAGTCCAGTCAATCCACATGTTGTAGAGTGCGTGAGCAGGAAATTAAGCGCTTTTTTCAGAAACTAAAAGGTCCCCCCCGGTCGGAGTTCTAAGACAAGGGAAACATGAGCGCTGCCAAAGCGTTCCAAGTTTCTATGATTCGACAAAAAAATGCTGCGCCAACGGCTAAAGGCTTCTATTGCCTCTGTCAATATATTATTAATGCGAATAGTGCGTTGCTACAAAGCATCATGCGAGTACTGCAAGGATCTACTTCGCGGAGTAATCCCAAAGTTAAGAGTATTCGACGCGGGCACCAATCTGCTCTTTGTATGGCAGACAACTCTGGGGCGGCATAAAGAATCGTCTTACCTCCTCAGCAGCTATACAGCGCTCAATAGAATGTTTCTCGTTGAGTTCGCATCGAACGAACAATGTTGAGATTGTATTTCCCAGGTACTAAAAAAAGGTGTGGATGTAGAATAAGGAATCTTATAGCTGTAACTGTCACGCTTGTTTTGCGGGCAACAAATCCAACCAGGTTTTAGGAACCTCATTGGTAAATGCGGTTCAGGTCCTGTAATTTTATAAGGAGTTTGGGGTTCCAGCCTTCCAGGTTATCATGTCATGGATATTCATCAAAGTGATAGTAGGTAAGTATACTTTTACGAAGAATCGGACCGGATCGATACGGAAATGAGCGTAGAGGGGATTTAACTGATCTTCATTAATGTTTCATTTATTTATGGGTTGGTTAAGTTAGTACGCCTCCGGCTTGAACTGAATTATTTTACAATATCCTTAGTGATTAAGCTATTTTATGATTAAGCAAACAGGGCAGTTTCACACGCTCCTAGGAGTCTGTTGAAGAAATACTTATTTTCATAGACCTTATGTGACGTAAACGAAGTTGTGAGGGTCAGCTAGTGATATACAATAATACTCCTCGATTTGTCGGGGTATAAAAATTGTGAAGCGCTCGTGATCCTGTGAACTCGGTGTTCTGCAAACGATCACTGTAGTATAGCAACATTTGCTGTGGCCAGTCATGGATGGGTGACCATTTTGTGACATTTGTTTTTTGAGCGTTTCCGTGCTTCGGAAGGCACGTTCAACCGTTGGTCCCGGTTGCCAGTTAAATGGCAGTCGAGCAAAGTTGAATAGTACTACCTTTATGGGCGGCTTGAAAAATTTCAACAGCAGGCAGTCACAACCTGCGCCCCTATTCATGTTAACACGGCAATACGGCTCACCACCTATTACTTATGACAAAAATCTCAAAGGACAAACGTGGGCAAATATGCATCTGCCTACCCCTTCGGGGATGAAAGGCGTACCTACCATATGAATCTCTATATTTGTAAAAATTGCGAAATACAGGCCTGTGTAATGCCTTGGAAATTAAACTGGTTGTTTGATAGTTATCTAACAACTTGCTAAACGCGGTAGGTATGGTTGGCTAATAGAGAAATGAAATCACAAATTAAGTATGCTGGAAGATTTAATGTCGGGACAATATCTAAATTGGTCAATGCGTACAAAATTGTACATGTGAGTTACAAATGTTACAGTCAATAAATACACGGCACTAAACAATGTTGTGGGCAATCGTGGCCACGACCAACAAATTTGTGTGCGTACTCCTGGCGGAAAAGTGTCGATTTTTTAAATTCTAGATATGCAGAAAATTAGCGTAAGAATCCGTGTAAATGTGTATCGTAAATAGAAATTTGTGTATCCAGCCATTGTGAAGATATTCTTGAAAAACTGATTCCGCCAGGAGTACGTTCGAAACGTCCGCCCAGCGGAACTTTTTCTTTTTTTGCAAAAAGAAAGGGCTCATTAGGTAGCTTGGTGCGAGCTGTAAATGTGTATGTATAAATGAAATTTGTGTATCATGATATCACGGAGTAATTCAGGTTTCCGCTGGGAGTATGTTTGACGATATCGTAATTATCATATACAGAGACTTGGTACAGCGTTGAGTTTACTCATGTACGTTGCTATGAATTTGCTTATAATCTGTGTAAAAGCAGAAATTGAAAATAATATCCCACTCAAAAGATATAGACATATAGGTAAAATCAGGTTATTAACCTCTAGTGCCTAAAATAGGAACCTTACAGCCAAACTTGTAACGTTAATTTGTATCTCATCAAAGTCTACACTCTTCAACCGAGTTTCATTAATATCTTCTTAGTAATTACAGAGTAATCACAAAATTTGTCGCAATCAGCCCATTGTTTTATATGACCTTTGTTGTCAATGTTCTTAGAAAATAAACACAACAAACTATAATGCAATATTTTGTGTATTTATTCAACTACTCAAATTTAAAAATTCAGCTCATTACATACAGTATTTAACAAAATATAAGAAAGATACCATCTACAGCCGGAATTGATGAAAAACACGAGTAAACCAACCAAATTGAAATGACGTCAAAAAGCGGCCGCGCAGTACATAGAGCTACGTCTTTAAATTGCCAGTATTGTACGTTTATTTGGTTTGACATCGTGTACTATCGCTTAAAAAATTGCTTAGAGAATATACAATTCCCATAATAACTTTCTATTACAATTATTACTTTTATGAATAATCGACATTTAAATAAGAAAGAGCAAGAAAACAAACTCTTTGACGTTTTAAAATGGACGCACTGAATACCTACACAATTAGGCCCACGAGTAGGTACACATCTGCCCTGCTTCGTACTTGCAGTAATCGCCATTTCTTGGGATTTTCATTTTTTAACAAAAATTACATCTTAAGGATATATATTGTATAAGTTAAAAATATATTTACAAGTTTATTCTTATCAAAAATATGTTTTTTTTTAACATAAAACTCAATTCTTGCACCTAAATGTTAGGTACCTAGGTACTTTTACTAAAAGGATCTAAAGCATTAAACATAATGCTAGAAGTTTATGCAGTACCTACTTGCTACGTTTACTGTATATGCTTTAAGCATATAACTTTTTTGCAACGAATACTAACCAAAGCCAAACACAGTAGTCACCATTACTGCATATGAATGTAGTGAAATAACAAAAGCTTACTCTTGCGATGCTAAGCATAGACGCAGTATTCTACAGTACAGTATTGTGATATTTAAGATAAGTAAAAAAATAAAAATATTTTTTCTAATACCTACCTATTTCTGTTTTATTTCGTTTTTTAGTTATTTAAATATTTAACAGAAGTTGAATTTACCTAATTAATGAAATGTGGGCAACCACATTTTTGTTAAATTTATTTTAATTTATTTTAGTTTAATTTATTTTTAATTTTTTAGTTGAGTTTTATTTTATTTATGTTTAATTTTCATTTTTATAATTTATTTATTTAATTTTGAATACACTACTTTCTGAGTATGAGAAATGAAATAGTAGATTGTATAACAAGGGGGCAAAATAGTATTTTTACGGCGAGGGCGCTACTTTGAATCACGAGCGAAGCGAAGGATTCTAGAATAGAATCCCGAGCTTTGCGAGGGATTCTAACGTAAAATCCTGAGCGCAGTGAGGGATTCAAAGTACACCGCCCGAGGGAAAAATAGTTTGCCCTCGAGTAATATACTCTACTTTTCATTCCCTTTTTATGAGAAAAAATTAGTTTTCTACGACGTAGTTACCTTCTAAAGTTATTGTTCCAGGAGTAGGTACATGGACTGTCACTTTCATAACTTAACGTAGAACTTATTATATTTGCAGAATACAATAAAATATGTTTACTGATTACAAGAACATTAATAATAACGAACACGAACAGATGAATGGCGTTCTTTAGTTTTTTATTTAGCTAGCTCAGGACACCGCGCTGTGCAGCCAACACTTACCAGCCAGTAATCCATACAATTTGCGTTCGATTTCTATGAAATTTTCAAGTTCCAAATTCAAATCACTTTGCCGCCCGCTAAAAAGCTCTTAACAGAAAAGAGCTATTTTGCGCCCCGTTATCGTGGTGCAAAGTATTTTGGATATTCAGGTTTATTGTGTTTTACTTATTTTATAAATTTTTCATTTCAGGTTCATGGCGTGCACCTAAAAATGTGAACTAACTACATATAATTTTTATTTTGTTCAAGAAAAGTTTTTATTAAGTACTAGCGGACGTCACGCGGTTTCATGCGCGTATTTCCCATTCCCGTGGGAATACGGGAATAAAATATTCTATGTTCACCGCAAAGAGTGTAGCTTCCCAACAGTAAAAGAATTTTTTAAATCGGTCCAGTAGTTCCGGAGCCTATTCGTTACAAACAAACAAACAAAAAAACAAATCTTTCCTCTTTATAATATTAGTATAGATTATTTATCTATTTATATCCTAATGCTACCTAAACCTACAAAAATATTATTGCTACATTTAAAATTTACTCGGATGTATAAATAATTGCATGAGGCATGATATTGTTATGGTTGACATTTTGAATTTTACTGTACAAGTCATCATAACATTCAAATGCTCCGCTATGCTGTCTAAAGCAACGAGCTTTGTAGTGACCAATATTTGAATAATTTGATGGTTGTATAAATTCTATAACGGCCAATATAAGATAAAACTTATTATTAATGTCCAAATTATGGGGTAAGTCGTCTATATTTATGTACAAATCGTGTAATTCAAAGATAATTAAATTATTTAAATCGTATTGAAAATGAATAGTACCTACTCCGCATAACCCACAAGCAGGAGTAAAATCATTTTTGATGCCGCGTAATACGGAATCTCTCAAATTGGAAATACCTTTATTTTTTAGAATATCGGTATTTAATGGCAAATATTTACATTTAAAACAACATTGTTTTCCGAAAAAGTGCAATCTTTATTTGAACAAAATTTTATTCGGCTAGCAGAAAAGTATTGCAAACAAATATCGTCGAAAATTTTTGTGACATTACACGCACAATCGATAATTTGGCAATGTTGATCACTACCCTCAACACTAAAAACTGGTGTAAGCAAATTGTCACGCTTTTCATACAATTTGTTGTTATACTTTTTTGTATTTGATAAGTGTACGAAAAAATTTTTAAATGGGTCTATGCCTTTTTTTTGTGAAGAATTCGTTTCTTGGTGGAATAAGACTCGATCCTTATAGGCTATCCCAAAAGCTTGTGCAACTGAGTCAAAAGCACATGTATTCGTAAAGACTGTTCTACAACTTTTAGAAATAGCTACATTAGCATTTTGTAGTATAAAAAGAGGCTTTGATGGTAAACTTGTTTTTCTCAGAGGCATGGCGAGACCTCTCCAGTTTTCTATTTCAATCGGATTGTCCTGAAATACGGATTCACTAACAAAGTCGTTGGTGTCATCACAAATTAAATTATTTTGTTTCGTTGGGGTTGTTGGAGGGCAAGATTCTTGCTTTTGTTGCGGTTTAAATTGTAAAGTTTCTTTTGATTTAATTTTGTCACACATATTTAATTTTACTGTTCCATTAATGTAGCTAAAATGTTGAACTAAAAACTCGTCCAACCTTATTCGCTCACTTTTTGTATTGAAATCTATAGTTTTAATATCTTTAAAATGTTTTTCTACATTAGAACTGCTAGCAATTTTTCTAGCCTCAGGAAAATATTTAGCCATTACACTACCCCACATCGGTAATTTTCTTAAGAGTCTTTTTAAGGTGTTATTTATAGCCGGGAAGTAATATTCATTTCTGTGGTCATGATTTGGACCTAGTAAAAGTAAATATAATTTTTCAGTTTCAATTACGTTGTCATAAAACGTTATGAGTGGGTGTTTAGTAGTAATATTTAAATTGAATGAATCACGTTTATCATCCGCCAATGCATGTAAACTATGTACTGATTCATTATCACTATCATCGTTCGTGGTATCAATTTTATAGACTTTATTATGGTATTCTAGACGTCGTAAAGCTTGAGCAAAGTTATTACAGGATTGATCCTCCAAGTTTACATATTCGTGTAAGGAAATCGTTGCAATATCTTTGATCACAGCTTTGGTTTCGTCGTAGCAATCAAGTTCTTGAATTTTTTTAATGCAGTTTAAATAGAATTTTTTACATTTTTCAGAGACTTTTTCAAAACAGCTTTGTTTGTGCAAAGTTTTAAAAAAGTGAGACTTGTCCAACCTAATGTAAATTGTTGGTATAACATCGGTTTGACATTCCAAAAGGGAAAAACATTGTGACAAATAGCCATTAGTGTCACAATTTAAAAAACTACGGCATATAGCTCCTAACAACGCGGAAGAGTCATCGCATATTATTTCATTTGGCTTATCTCGATTACGTGCCCATGTACTTAACCACGTGGCTATATTGTCAGTTGTATGTGACTGGGATGCCATATATGACACAGGTAGGGGAAAGGTGTACAAGATGATCCCTCGAGGTAAGACGATCCTTTTCGATTGTGACGATACTGTGCATGCCATCTAGTTGTTTTTTCGAGAAAAGCGTAGGTTCCCGCCCCCACCGACTGCAGTCAAACCGCGATGGCTGCGTGAAGGACGATCACTGTGTTTTGTGATTTTTAAAAAATTGTACAGTGTTAATCTAAAGTAAGCCTGAATTTGAAACTCCTTTACTTTTCGTGTAACCGATTTTATGTAATGATTATTATATTAGTAGCTTCTAAATATGTTCATTTGTTATAAAAACGTATTGCGGTGACTGTAGGATACTTATAGGTTAGGTTAGAGAATTCCAAATAAAAAGTAAGCTCTGGGGCAAGATGATTCGTCTGCTTCTGTACAAGATGATCCGTGGATCATCTCACCCCAATGTCTTTTTGCCCGGCTGCGCCAGCGAGGGTAATAAATTCGCGCGTATGTATGTATGTACTCGTATGTATGTTATATGTATATATACTATATGTAACAAGATAATATAGCAATTCTACATTTTAAAATAAATTAAATGATTAAAAAAATAACAAACTCAAATGCTACTGAAAAGGTCGAAACAAGCTTGATAACCCATGATATTAGGCGGTACCCACACATTTTATTTCGGTTTATGATTTTCAAATGGGTACCGCCTGATATCAAGCTTGTTTCGACCTTCTCAGTAGCATTCGAGTTTGTTATTTTTTTAATCATTTATGTTATACTAGCTGACCCGCGCAATTTCGTTTGCGTGATAAATGAAGAACCACTCGACCGATTTTGTGCAAACTTCATATAAACCATCTACTAAATAGTACGAACAAAGCCTAAACATTTCGTTGGGATAGGTGAGCCCGTTCTTCAGTTATAAAATTACAACGAAAAGTGGCATTGATTTTTATATATATAGATTATTATGGATTACTATATATACTATATTAACTAATGTCACTTCTTCATACAATGCTGCATAATTTCTATGAAGAAGTGACATTAGTTGCTGTCACTTTACTCCGTTTAATTAAAAATTCGACTTAAGGTATCGTTAAAATGACTTTACTCAAATAATTATTTTAAAATGTTTTAATCAAATATGTGTTTTGAACAATGAGATCAACCCTTAGGCATAATCAACTGCCACAGCCCCTAGTGCTTTATCATCCATAGATCCCACTGTCCACGGCTGGTCTTCCACGATAAGTGACACGTGGCAATTTCCTTTTAAAAAGTCGAATTTTTAATTAAACGGAGTAAAGTGACAGCAACTAATGTCACTTCTTCATACAATGCTGCATAATTTCTATGAAGAAGTGACATTAGTTGCTGTCACTTTACTCCGTTTAATTAAAAATTCGACTATAGAGATTGGGTTGGATCTGAACGGGGCAAGATGATCCTCTGGGATCATCTTATACACCTGTGTGGACAAGATGATCCTTTAGCAGACATTTAGTATAATTAATGAAACTCTTATCAATACTGAATTTTGAGAACATAAGGTATGACAATACCTAGATAGATAAACTGACTATTCAAAACATCTTTAATATTAACATTAGATTGTACTTTCTCAGATTTACAGGCATTCTCCCTTAGAGGGATCATCTCATACCACCTTCCCCTATACTTGTGGTTTCAGTATATGCCATAACAGTATATAAGAACATATGTCTGTGTTTTAGGTTCAACAAATTGTCATTAACACCCGGCGGTGCAACTGCTTTGAAAATCGAGCCAGTGGCATCGATTGACAATACTATATGACTGTGTTTTAAAAATTCGTCATAATATTTGCTTTGTTCCAATGTCCAAAAATATAAAAAGAAAGGAACTACACTAAAATTTTGAATAAATGAATCATACGGAGGACTTTGTGACATGGCATAGATGGACAAGATGACATCTCTATCAAATTGAAGTGCTGTTCTAGCCTCGTATCTTATTTTTCTGAAGGTACTTAATTTTGGAAAGGTCGGGGGCTCATTTGGATTGTCTGTGTCTATGAGTTCTTCCGCCATCTTAGCTCTCACTGCTAATGCCTTATTATATCTTAATTTTTCGGCTAATTTATGTTTTCTTGCTGAAGTAAGCTTGTTTCTTATGTTTGGGTCATGGATATATTCCTTTTTATAACCAGTAAATACTCCACTTACGTCCAATAGATTACTAGTAATTGAAGAAAATGTTAATAAAATATTCGCTCCGCATTGGGTACATCTACCATAACATTTAATACTATTTTGCCGCAAATTTGAAGGGACATAATTTCCTTTGAAGGAAATTGTGCACTTAATGTTCGTTTTAGCCCATATTTGGTCCTGTAATTCATTAGACCAACAGTGCGGCAATAGTCGGTGGTTTGCTGGAGCTATTTGTTTATATTCGTGTATATCCATTTGAAATTTAAATTCTAAGTCAGCATCAGCTTCGTCATTGCCTTGATAATCAGTTTTACTGATCGTTACACTTTCTGTATTAAAATAATATTTAAAATGACGTCTAATTGATGATTGTATGGCAGCTTTCTTCATATGGTGTTGAAATAAATCACTTAACTGACTTTGTATATACTCATAAATACTATGGCTAACAGAGGGGACAGACTTTGTAAATATATGGGCATATTTTAAAACCACTTGCTTAATATTATGTAATGGTATTGAACTTTTTCTACCAGCCATTTCACTTATTTATTATTATATAAATATCTTTTTTTTTCATTTACCAACTCTGAAACGCAATTCTGAATTCATTTAATATTTAGCTCAGATAGGAATTATTGCTGATAATTTGGCGCTATAATCTGTAACAATAACAATCACCGAAATGTATATTATGCACCTACTTACGCGTTTTCCTATAGTAAAATGTATGTTATCTCAGACTATATCTATTCCTGTACCAATTTTCAGCCACATCAATTCTGCCCTTAGAGCGTGATTGAGTAACAAACATCGAAACATCCAAATATTTTTTTGGGGTAACGGAACCCTAAAAAAATATTTGGATGTTTGAATATTTGGACGGACATAAATAGGGTCTCGTTTTTATCCTTTGGGTACGGACACAAAGGATAAAAACGGGACTCTATTTATGTCCGTCTGTCTTTCTATCTGTCCGGCACGAGGCTGTATCTAAAATAAAGCAAATAAACATAAGCAAAATCAGGGCAAATTCTAAAAAGGTGAAATGTGGGCATATACTGCCTGCCTTTCCTAAGATAAATTTGTGACCAAATGAATGTCATACATGCAATCCTCCTATTTCCTTTCTATTTCCAAACATCCCAAACAGTTCACTTTTTCGTTTTCTGTAGTTGCTTTCGATATCAGTAGTAAAGAGTCACGATTAAGGAAGTGGGGCTACTTGATGTTTGGGTGGATGTTTGGTCTTACTGGGTACCATGATGACCAGATGGGTTGGTACAGGGATTCGTTTATAATTTTTCTTTTCTATGCACCATGGTTTCATCCATTAGTCAGAACTCAGAAGGTGCACTCTTACGCGATGTCGGGTTCTACTTAAGTACGTAAAAGTGGGCACTTAGATTACCCTTTTTTTAACATGAGAGAAAATCCCTCATGGATGCTATAATGGACTCCTACCGACTAAATAAACTCACGTAACGCCCAACAGCTTACGGTTGGGAGCCCCGGGTAAGCCCTCGGAAGGCTTTCCCAGGACGCAGCCCACACCTAGAGAACCTGCTTATTAAAAATTATCTTATGTATAAATTTTTTACCCTAGCTTTCTTATGTATAAGTATTTATCAGTTTCTCTCAAATTTACGATTCTGTAGGTTTAGGTATTTCTGCATTTTCACTCACAAATCCACATTTTGACATATTGAGACTAGAGACTAGAAGAAACGGGTTTTTAAATTAACATGTTCCAGAATTTTTATTTACTTATATAAAACCAGGTCAAGTACGACTCGAACTCGCGCTTGAAGGGTTCCGTACTAAAAAAACAGCAAAAATCACGTTTTTTTATGGTAGCCCTTAATCCCCCTTTTGTCTTATTTAAGTATTTGTTGTTATAGTGTCAACCAAAATACATCATCTGTGAAAATTTCAGCTCTCTAGTTGTCACGGTTCCCGAGATAGGACTTAAGTATTTGTTGTTATAGCGTCAACAAAAATACATCATCTGTGAAAATTTCAGCTCTCTAGTTGTCACGGTTCCCGAGATAAGATTTAAGTATTTGCTGTTATAGCGTCAACAAAAATATATCATCTGTGAAAATTTCAGCTCTCTAGTTGTCACGGTTCCCGAGATAGGACTTAAGTATTTGTTGTTATAGCGTCAACAAAAATACATCATCTGTGAAAATTTCAGCTCTCTAGTTGTCACGGTTCCCGAGATAAGATTTAAGTATTTGCTGTTATAGCGTCAACAAAAATATATCATCTGTGAAAATTTTAGCTCTCTAGTTGTCACGGTTCCCGAGATAGGATTTAAGTATTTGTTGTTATAGCGTCAACAAAAATATATCATCTGTTAAAATTTCAGCTCTCTAATTGTCACGGTTCCCGAGATAGAATTTAAGTATTTGTTGTTATAGCGTCAACCAAAATACATCATCTGTGAAAATTTCATCCGTCTAGTTGTCACGGTTCCCGAGAAAGTCTCATGTCGGACAGACAGACAGACAAGCGGACTGCGAAGTCTCATGAATAGGGTCCCATTTTATAATTTGGGTTCGGAACCCTAAAAACTGTGTGGCCAGTTTTACCAACAGCCATCAATCAACAGTATAAATAAGGTTTGTAATCTAGAAGACACCTAATGACTTTCTTCAAAAAAGTCTTACAGACTAAGGCTGAGGCCGCACTTGCGGTTACTGCGGTTTTATTCCAAACTAGCTGAGCCCGCAACTTCGTTTACGTCACATAAGGTGTATGAAAGGAAAGGTATTTCTTCATCAGAGTCATCAAGCAGCGTCTGAAACTGCCCTGTTTGCTTAATCATAAAAGAGCTTAATGATTAAGTCTATTTTAAAACAATTCTGGTCAACCTAAACTGGCGCCTTCGGCGCGGACTGAATTGTTTAAAAATAGTCTTAATCATTAAGCTCTTTTATGATTAAGCCAACACGCCAGTTTAGGTTGACCAGAATTGTCCACGCCTTCGGCGCGGACTGAATTGTTTAAAAATAGTCTTAATCATTAAGCTCTTTTATGATTAAGCCAACACGCCAGTTTAGGTTCACTCACATTCAAAGAAACCCCTACAATTAAAATTTTCAAAATATCTAATTCTTAAAAGTGTTATAACTCTTTTATTTCTAAACCGATTTACATAAAACGCTAAATGTTAACTGGAGCAAACCTCAACACAATAAAAAAAACCGCATTGCAATCGGTTGAGCGGTTGCTGAGATTAGCGTGCACAACCGTACAGACAAACAGATATACAGACATACAGACATACAAACATACAGACAAACAGACAAAAATTCTAAAAATCATTGTTTTGGGTTCTATTGCGTTCATAAAGCCCCCCTTTAATATTTTTTCTTATTTATCTTCCATGTACAGACAGCGACCTGTTACGATTTTATTATATTATATGTATTGATAAAAACGCACCTAGAAAGACCCAGAACCTACCATTGACGATCCTTCCGTTTGGACGCATAGTATCAGTTCAAGCTATGCAGTCGAATGGTACGGAATAAAATAATTCCTCCTCTCGGTCCTCGGTCCTAGGTTCGATTCCTGGGTCAGAACAAATATTTGTGTGTGATACACAAATGTTCTGGAGTTTGTGTTTTATCTACTTGCTATGAAATAAATTATATTAAAATTATCTACCAAACCTCTCTCTCGCTTTCATGTGACGCTAACAAATTGTTATATAGGTAGTACATAACTACATTTAAAAAATAAAATAAAACTTGCAATATAACTTTTACATCTGCATTTATTTGAGCAGAGTTACACCCTAGCTAAGCGATCAGTATGAATGAAGAGAGCTCACAATAATCTCACACGCCTATGGCGGAGGCCAGGCCTAGTCAGCAAGCTAGTGTCAAAGAGTCTGAGATGATGAAGATGTGTATATATTATGTACGAATCATTAGTACCTACTTAATACAAAAATACTAATATTTTACAAGACTTTTGTATCTACCTGTACTATATTAAAACTGATGCTATGCTACAAATTTAGAAATGTACCTTCATGTACTGCGCGGCCGCTTTTTGACGTCATTTCAATTTGGTTGGTTTACCCGTGTTTTCCATCGATTCCGACTGTAGATGGTATTTTTCTTATATTTTGTTAAATACTGAATGTAATGAGCTGAATTTTTAAATTTGAGTAGTTGAATAAATACACAAAATATTGCAATATAGTTTGTTGTGTTTATTTTCTAAGAACATTGACAACAAAGGTCATATAAAACAATGGGCTGATTGCGACAAATTTTGTGATTACTCTGTAATTACTAAGAAGATATTAATGAAACTCGGTTGAAGAGTGTAGACTTTGATAAGATACAAATTAACGTTACAAGTTTGGCTGTAAGGTTCCTATTTTAGGCACTAGAGGTTAATAACCTGATTTTACCTATATGTCTATATCTTTTGAGTGGGATATTATTTTCAATTTCTGCTTTTACACAGATTATAAGCAAATTCATAGAAACGTACATGAGTAAACTCAACACTGTAACAAGTCTCTGTATATGATAATTACGATATCGTCAAACGAACTCCCAGCGGAAACCTGAATTACTCCGTGATATCATGATACACAAATTTCATTTATACATACACATTTACAGCTCGCACCAAGCTACCTAATGAGCCCTTTCTTTTTGCAAAAAAAGAAAAAGTTCCGCTGGGCGGACGTTTCGAACGTACTCCTGGCGGAATCAGTTTTTCAAGAATATCTTCACAATGGCTGGATACACAAATTTCTATTTACGATACACATTTACACGGATTCTTACGCTAATTTTCTGCATATCTAGAATTTAAAAAATCGACACTTTTCCGCCAGGAGTACGCACACACAAATTTATAATCCCTTTAGGCTTAGAATGGTCCCTTAACTAGAAAGGCCCATTACCTACTACATCGTAGTTAGACTTACGCTATCCTCTACAATAACTATTAAACTAGTTAACCTAGACCGGTAGGAATAACTAGTACCTAGCACTACAGTTACAAATCGTTTTTGCTACTTAGGTAAAAACAAATGAGCATTGGAAAAAATCAAATTAGCATCAGCTTGGTAGTTGTTGTAGAGGACAGTGTATGTCCAAGAACGGGGTCCTTTTAGTAAGCGGACATTTGGAGAAAGGGACGTTTTGAAAAGATACATTCTGAGACTAAAGATTTGTAGAATTATTAAACTGCTGGAAATATTGTCGAATATATTTTGTGCATATTAATTCTAAACAAGCCACATACCTAATCATAATATATGTGCATTTTTTAAGTCGTCTTGTATAATGAAATACGACTTTGGAGGTACACATTTGTATTCAGTGCACTCTTTTCATTATCTAGTACAATATTAAAAAAGAAATTAATGAGCTTGTCCTACCAAAATATAAATGGGTAGGTACTTTAAAAAGATTTTGCTACCTAACACTTGCATAAGAATTAAAGAGTTGAATGTATGTGTGTACTGTGTATCAACATTACAACTAGCATAATTCTATCTAGCCACCTGACTCGATCAAAATGACCTGTAGGAGCCAAGTAGAAACCTGAAAAACCTTATGAAACGCTTCGACAGCATTCTCATCCAACAAAAGAGGCTCAGTATCATTTTTTTTTCAATATATAGGCTCAGTATCATTACACCATTTAGTATGAAAGGGGAAGATGCCTCGGATTTGAACCATGAGAAATCGAGGCACAAAGGTGTAAATAATTCAGGGAAACAAATGCATAGGGCATGCCAATATCGCGACAGTACGACCAATATGGATGATGATACTGGGTAAAGTTAATTTGAGCAACTTTTTTTGTCAGTCACAAATTTAGCTCCAGCTCGGTTAGCTTGTTTTCTTGTCACTCATGGAAATTCATTTATTCACTCACTCAAATGTTATTTCTGGTGTACAATAAACAGTTTTTTACTTTACTTCACTTTACTTTTTGCTTAGTTTAGGGTTTTAAATCAATAGAGTCCTAAAAATGGCATGGCCCGTTACATTTTTGTCAGAAGCAAATAGTCAGTACAGCACAAACAGCGCTAGGTATGGTTTCTTTCATCAAATACCTAGCCAAAGAAGATATAATGAGCTCACCAATAACCTCATAGTAAATTGGTGAGGTTTACAACAAATAAGTTTCTACTCAACTCCCTTTTAGTGTTTATCCCTATTTGTGCTTGTCTTGTGAATATAACATGTCACCTTAATCTAACCACAATGACTTAAATACCCTGATAGTCAAAGACATAGACTAGAAAAACAATACAGTGTACTTAAATATCAGAATATTTCTTTGGACATTTAATGTGAATCTATAAGACACCACAGTGCTAATATCAGTGTAATCAATAACCTATTCCTAATAATATCAATAACTTAATGTATTATAGTCAACAAAAATAAAATTTATACCTAGGTATTCGAAAACCATTCCTCTCATTTACATAGGATGCACAACAATGTTTGACATACCTACATAGTACATAGGTCCTTAGATTATGAGGATTATTTCACTTGTGTATAAAAACTAAAATATTTTCAATGTGGTCCAAGCCATGCTGTGCTCTCCCTTAAATTGTGTCTAAATGAATAATGTAAATTTAAAACTATAATATCTTTATATATTGTCAACTTCAATGTTTATTCTAAACACTGAAGCAGGATCAGCCAGTTCCATTCTGACAGCATTTTCAAATTTCTTGAAAATTGCAGAAAACTCCATAATATTTTCAGGTTTTGATTCTATCCACATTTTATCAAATTCATAAAACAGGTAGCAATAAAATCTATGGAATAATTCAATACTAGGCAAACACTGCTTAGCGTTGAACATATAGGTTTTAGCTGAGCCGTCTTTCAATAAACAGTATGCCATTGAAGTTATATTTATACCAACAATTGCATAGGTATATCCGTATGTAGGATGCAAGGAATGGCTTAGAACATGCCTGGAAACATGTAAATAGTCTTTAGAGAAAAATAGAAGATTTTCAAGACCAAGGAGGCCCATTCCTCGGAAATCTGTTTTTGGATCGTCCCCCTGAAATAAAAACAGTTCCAGGTTAGTTCTAAACTATTTGGTTACAGTAAAATTTATGTTTACAGTAAGTAAAGTACAGTTTACAGTAAGTCTAAGATTAAGAGAAATTAACAGTTAATATAGTTTATCAAAGCAAGTGAATGGTTGTGAGCTACATTAAAACAACTTGAAGCCAAGAAGTAGGATTTAACTGACAATTAAATAATACAAATTTAAACATTGCTTATAAATGTGTGTCAAGATCAAAATGGATGGGGATTAAATACACTAAATTCAGTTTGTCAAAGCAGGGGTGGGATTGGGCAACAATGTAAAATATCTCTTGGCAACATAGAAAAAATGCAGTAACTGGTTATTCTGAGTGAGCAAACATACAGTCACGCTTTTATCTGTGAAAGGATAGGCAGAGGCATAGTATATGCCACCATTTAACTTAATAGTTTTTTTGCCCCCATATAATAGGTGGTGAACCTATTGCCATCTGAATGAGTAGGTGGAGGAGTATAGCTGTAAGTAGAAATTCGATTATAGTTCTTAAATGTAATTATTACAAGCAATTGGTACCTGAAATCCTATAAGTTGCCATTGTTTCGTCACTCGACTTTCAAGTGGTGCGTCAGGAACTAACAGAGACCATAGTTTTAATAACTTTTCTTCATGCACATCATTATTGCTGTCAAATTGAGTCTTCCGTAGATCTTCAACTTCATCAACTACTCTTCTATAACTCCAAATCTGCTCCAAACAACGCCGGAACGATACAACAAATGGGCCGTGTAGCTTTGGGTTTATCTTTTTCACTCTTAGTATGATAGAGACTGACGGATCTAATATTTCACGAAAGTTGTAAGGAGTGAATCGCCTTTGAAGTACCGTGCCATTTAAGTATGTAACAACTTCTTTAACATCTTTAGTACGAGATAATAACAACGATTTTTCAACATTACATGTTCTTTCAGCTCCAATTCTGTCACCATAACATATTCTTTGCAACTCGCATAGTCGTGTGGTTTTCCGAAGGAACCATTTGATGAGCGGCCTCAAATACCATTGCAGAACCGACCAAATGTTAAATACAATCATTTTTTATTTTTGTAGGGACTAACCTAAATATACTACCGTGTTTATAATTTATTTTAACATTTCATTTAAATAGAGACAGTATGTTTGATAAAACGTTGCTTCGCGTTGTCATGACAATAAATTGACTATAAAAAAATTATTTAATGATTTGTCATTTGTCAATCTTAAAGTCAATTATGAATGACAGTACTTTTTGACACATTCATTTTTGTTTTTTTTCTAGCTCGGGCTTTTTCGGCTTAAGAGTAGACCAAATTCAAGATCATTTGATTTTTAAGTCGAAAAACATAATCTTGTTTATACCTAAGAGATTCTTTTAAAAATCAGCGGGATTATACATCTATATAAACACCTCAACAAAGATCTTTAGACTTTGTTGAGGTTGAGGTTTTATATTTCATCAAATATCTAAAAATGTAAAATAAATTTTCATAGATAGTAAGTAAATGAAAGAACAGTAGCTTATTTTAGGGACTTTAATAAAAAAAGAAAACGATTCTTTTGTTTTTAATTAAAAAGTTAACTTTTTTAATTGTCGTCGAAAATTGGTACATACATACGAAAACAAATGTCACAGAATTTTTGTAATGTAGGTATTAATATTAATAAAATAATCAAAAATGTAATAAAATCTAATTATTAATAATCAGTGTTGCCACCTCTTACATTTAATTACACATCGCATCGACATCAATTGTTCATACTTAAAATTAAATTATCAATGTCTTGCTGCGGTATGAGGTCCCAAGTTCTTTGCAAGTGTTTGCAAAGTTCTTGTTCCGTCGTCAAAGGTGGGAAATCTCGCAACAAACAATGCCACTTTTTGTTGTAATTTTATAACTCAATAACGGGCCCACCTATCCAAACCAAATGTTTAGGCAATAGATTTAGATTCTTTTGGTTTATGTGAAGTTCTTAATTTATCACGCAAACGAAGTTGCGTAGGTCAGCTAGTATCATATCGTCCCCCTTTTTTTTTTCATTTTTTATTTTACATGAGGGAAAATCCTTATGGACGTTATGCCAGACTCCTACCAACTAAAAAACCTCACGTAACGCCCAACAGCCTATGGTTGTGAGCCCCGCGTAAGCCCTCGGAAGAATGTCCCAGGACTCCCGCTTCTAAGGGGGGGCGTGCGTAAGTTCCTCACGTCACGCTCTGCATTCATGGGCCTGCTTCTGTAAGGACTGTGAGCGACCCTCTCACCGTCCTCAGACCCCCGGTCATGGAGGCCGATAGTCCTCGGCGAAGACACGTCGGCGGCGCCCAGGCCGCCGACTGCGGAACTCGGAACAGGGAGAGGCGGCGCAGTCCCACTTACTCCCGTTGAAGATCATAGCTCGCACCATTGTCTCGAGCGAGAGAGTGTCCACGTCCCGACCCACTACGTGGACCTGACGCTGTTGCGCCCATGCTGTGCACTCCACCAGCGTGTGGAGCGCCGTGTCATCGCTGCGATCCTCGCAGTGATGACTCTCGGCCGTGGTTTTCCAGTGTCTTCGCCACAGTCATATCGTCCCCTTAGTAACATAAAAATGTAGCTCGGTTTTTATCGATTTTGAATTAAGTATGCCACCAGTCCGGAAATAGTGTGTTCCATGTTGTCACAAAGACTCGTAACTCTAAGGCGCAAGACACACAGAAAAGACGTAAGACGAGGATGCGTCTTATATGGGGCGCAGACGTGTCGCGGGTAAAGTATATAGAAAAGTCGGGGCGAGGACGAGACGTAAGACAAGTAAAGAGATTTTTTTCATTTTATCGTGTACTTTTGAGACGACAACATATCTTCTTCAGACTTAGATCATCTAACCACAGGATGCGCCTTACTTAAGCATTGTTTTCTGCCATTGCACATGACCATTTGGTTTTTTGGCTTTATAAAAAGCACTGTACATCAGTAGATACATCATTTTATATGATTAAACTAGTACATTTCATTGTAGTTGACTGTACAATATAAATTAACACACAACAGCCATTACGCGTTTGTCGATTAATACATTTTTAAATGCAATGAAATTTTATATGTCTTTGTGTTTCCCCCTTCACTTGTATGAAAACTGGCAGAATATTTTTGTATGCGGTGGTTCGCAAAGGCTAGTCCCGTGATATATGGTCTAAGTCTTCAGACGATGAAGATGTTCTAGCTTTAGTTTACCTTGCTAAATTTCAAAGGGTTAGACGTTACTGGGTACATCCAGTATGGCGGAGTAATGGAGAACATAGGTTTTTTAAAATAATGAATGAGCTGCTAAATTATCCAGACCGGTTTCAATAAGTAGGTATACAAGATGACACCTGATTGTTTCAACATTCCGATTAAACATTATTGTAAACATTGTGAACATCCCCGCCCACCTCTTTCTTGCCGCGTCTTGTCTGTGCCTCGCATCTTCAGTTTGTTTTCGAATAGGGTGCAGTCGTCGAAGCGTCGTGTCCTCGCGCAGTCCTTGCCCCGTCCTTTCTGTTTGCGTTGAATCTCGACGATCGAAAATTGATCGAAAGGGCGCGCAGTTTGCGACACGTTCTCGTCTTACGTCTTTTCTGTGTGTCTTGCCCCTAGGACTCTATATTTCCGAAATAGCTACCGCCGTATCTGTAAAACTCGTAAAATAGAAACAAACACACAAACTTACCTTCAGATAGGTTTTTGTGTATTAAAATAAGCATACTTAAAACCAAAACGCATCTAAAGATAAGTACATAATTTGTGTGTTACAGTGCTTTCATCGTTTAACACTACAAAAATTTTACACAAAATTATCATAGCATAATGTATAAAAATACGCCCGTCCATAATGTTTAACCATTATCCAAGCGTATTTATATAACCCACTAGCCAATGCTGCGGTTTCGCTCGCGTGGATGACGTTTATTACGACCAAACGAATAATGATTGAACGGAAACCGAACCTTGATTTTTAACTCCGTTTTGTTCTTAACTCCGTTTGTTCTTAACTCCGCTTCTACTTAATGAAACAAACGTAGACTTTAAAGTCTGATCAGATCTTTCTAAGAACTGCTAGCATAAGGACAAACAGAAACATATCTATTACAAAAAAATATGAGTTACAAAAAATAATTCAGACACAAGTTGTGTAGGTACAACTTTTGTCTGAAATCAATATCAATAATCATCAATAGATACATATAATAAAATCGTAACAGGTCGCTGTCTGTACATGGAAGATAAATAAGAAAAAATATTATAGGGGGCTCTATGAAGATGAACGCAATAGAACCCAAAACAATGATATTTAGAATTTTTGTCTGTTTGTCTGTATATCTGTTTGTCTGTACGTGTGTGCACGCTAATCTCAGTAACTACAACGCTAATCTCAGTAACAATTTTTTTCTCTTAAGAACAATAAAAACCGCACCAAAATTAGTCCATCCGTTGGGCCGATACTATCACTACTTTCATTAGGTACGGCCGCGCCACGCCGCTGCCACCCTGCTCCGACTCAACCTCTGTGCCCCCACCAAGATGATGATATTTTTATTTATTTATGGCCTGTGAGCTAAATGCCTTCATAAATTACAAGCTAAAACTACAGCCCATTAGATAGGTACCTACCTACCACTTCTCTGTAGCAAAATTTACTTTTAGATTCCCTGAAAAAGGAAGATACGCAGGGAATCTTAATACCTTGATGGGTTCGAAATAAACAACAATACTTTGAGATCGAATTTGTGTTTTATTTGATGAAAATTGCAATTCGTAAATTTAACAAAAAATATTTACAACATTGCCATGGCACCTACAACATGAACGGGCGGACAGCGTGCTGGCATTTATATATATATAAATATCTATATATTATTTACAAAAGCCGTTGTGATTCTTCGCAACGATACCTATTTACAATTATATCTACCTACCTAATTCAACATTCGACTAGAAATGATCATTAAATCTGCAATAAACTCTCAATAGATTCCATTAAGCGTTTAATTTATACTAAATGAAAGAAAAAAATGGTATTTTAACATGAGTATGCCGAATAGGTTCAGCATGTGCAAGGCTTCTGCCATCATATCATCATCTGCCATCGTGTCATTATAGGGGGTCAGGTTTTCAACCAGACAGCTTATGATGACTCCCTCTCCCCACGGATGCCAATCAGTCCAACGGTCATCCATCAGTTTTTGCACATATAAAGGGTGTTTTTTTTAGAGGTATAGAACTTTGAAATGGAATAAAACGAAGGTGATTGTTTTTATTGATATGAAAATGACTTTATTCGAAAGGAAATCTTCTGGCATTATAATTAAAATATGATTTCTGGCAAATAACCGCCACGGCTGGCTCGGACGTAGTCTAATCTAGAGGTCCAATTTTCGATGACTTTCCCAACATTTTTGGCCGTATATCGACAATAACGCGCCGAATGTTGTCCTCCAAGTGGTCAATCGTTTCAGGCTTATCGGCGTAGACGAGCGACTTCACATATCTCCACAGAAAATAGTCAAGTGGCGTAAAATCGCACGACCCTGGAGGCCAATCCACTTGTCCAAAACGCGAAACTATGCGGTAACCAAACGTTTCCTTCAATAAATCAATTGTGGCACGAGCTATGTGACATGTTGTGCCGTCTTGTTGAAACCACTACTACAGCACATCATGGTTATTCAATTGATGAACAAAAAAGTCAGTAATCATCGCTCTATAGCAGTCACAATTGACTGTAACGTTCTGGTCAGCATCGTTTCTAAAGAAGTACGGACCAATTATTTCACCAGCCTATAAAGCACACCACACAGTCAGTTTTTCTGGATGTAACGGTGTCTCAACATACACTTGAGGATCATCTTCACCCCAAATATGGCAGTTTTGTTTATTGACGTATCCATTCAACCAAAAGTGAGCGGCACCGCTAAACAAAATTCGCTTATGAAAATCACGATACGCATTACGGACAGAACCAATATTTTCAAAATAAATTTGCACAATTTGGAAGCGTTGTTCAGGCTTCAGTCTATTCATGTTGAAATGCCCAACCAAACTAAACATAAATCACTTTACAGCTGATAATAATACCGCCAGTTAAAACAGTTATGCCAACTTAAAGTTCTATACCTCTAAAAAAAACACCCGTTACATAATAAATAAATTAAATAATAACAAAAAACAACAACAATATTATTACCCAAAACAATACAAACACTGAAAACAACAATAATACAATCAATAACTAAATACCTAGCAACCACACAGTTCCTCAATCCATTTAACTCAAACAAAAACGTTAACCAACCCGCAACACTCGCATCACATCCTAGCAAGGTCAAATTATCAAATAAATGACTTATATAAATTTATCCTACCGAATTCCCGCTGTGCCTTGATCAAATACAGTCGCAGTTTTATCTTGAAGCTATTTATAGTTTTAATGGCTCTTAGAGGCGGAGGTATGTTATTCCAAATTTTACACCCAGCGTATCGGAAGCTCCCTCTAAAAGCAGCTGTCTTGTGGGATGGTATCGACAACTGTAGTGAGCACTGCCTTCTATCGAAACCACGTCCATCCGATATCTGCCTGAACCTTTCCGACAAGTAAGTCGGTTTCTTATATTTAATGACCCCAAACACTGGTCTATACCTAATTATGCCTAAATTTCGTGTATCATACACTTTCTCGATGATCTCACCCATGAGCAATTATGTTAATGGCAGGCAAACGGCCAGGCAAATGTTTCTTTGAACCCAGTATCATATATTTTGTTTTTAGAGGTTGAGTACTAATGAATTATTTTCAGCCCCCAGGGCTTCAACCGTTTTTCCATGATCTTCTGGTTTAAAAGACTGTGTGTTGTTTATCAAATCTGCACAGTATAAAAGAAACAAAATTGGTCCGCAGAAGAAACCTTGCGGCACCCCTCTCTGAACAGGTGTGAGGTCTGAGCTGCAGGAGACTCCATCATTGGACCGCAACCGCAAAGTACTGGGACCCCACCAAAATCTTCGGGGCACAAGTCAACTTCCTAATTCCTGGACGAGGTTCTTGTGTTGTTCCTACGGGATTGGGAGTTTCAGCCGGTAATAGCTTCCAACGATGCCAAAAATAAGAAATTTAATACATTGTTGCTCTTTGCAACCAATACCAATAGACCCTAAGCATCAAATCCAAGAGAAAAAAATGTATTTCAATAAACTGCGAAGACGCTAAGATAAAAAAAGAACTTATATGGACATAATTATACCTACCTATGTAAACAGTGCTAAAACTATAAATTATTTCGAAGAGTCCAAAGGACGTCCCGTAAACTCGCAATTTGCCGCTTAAAGTTAGAGGTAATGTGAGTACCTACTTACCTACAAACTTACTTTTTTTGACTTTGGCACTACATTTTCGAATTTCTTAGTATGTTTTGCAAATTAAAAATAAAACTACACTAGCGATTATATTAACTTTTATTTATTAAAACATTATAATTGAAATGATAGGTACGAAGATTTTGTGATGTCAATAATTCTAAGAATTTTCACCTAAAATATGCTATACAAGGACGAGGTGTAATTATATAAGTGGTTTTTGTTGAGAACTACTTGTATTATTGTTTTTATGGTACAGCATACATAGTACACAAGTACTTATGTAATTAATATTATTTAATACCTACCTAGAATTAAGCGGCTTCTAATAAGCCTTCTCTCATTATTCGGCGAAGCATTATAAGATTATTCTTACATAGTGTATTATGATAGATAATATATTTCGCAGTTGAATACCTATATATTACAAGTAAAATGACTAGAAAATTTGAATATCTATGCAATATAATAGAATATTTAAAAAAATAACCATAGCTTTAGGACATATTCAGGTAGGTATATTTAATACTTATAATATTAATATGAATGTAGTTTTGTCTTTATGAAACACATTAATTTAAGAATTGATTCACTATTAAATACACAGGTGTAACATTATATAATATATACAACAATAATTATAATTTTAAAAATGATTAACAAATAGGTACTTAACAATCAAATAAAGACCTAGTTATCTTTTAAAATTAATATAAACTTAACACCACATAAATGTAACATTTCATATGAGTCAACGTAACATTTATATTTTTGTTATAAAGTTCTAAAGTTTGGACTTTGTCCAAAAATATCAAATCAGTTAAAATAAGTAAATACCTATATTTTTTAAACGTATGAACTTAATACAGATTTAGTTATATTTGCAAAATTGATAGAAATGATAAAACTGTAAAATAGTAGGTATTGTAGTTAAATTTTAAATAGTTTTTTAAGTTTATCGAATGAACATAGTTGAAAATAATAACATTAAACAAACACTTGATTACAAAGATTGATGTCATGCTATCATTGTTCGTCTCAAGATTTGACAGTAGGAAAGCGTTAACACAGTAACATTAAAATGATAATTACGAAATGTTATATAACATTCAATTTACAAAAACTGTCTAGTGCTAAGCAATAAACAATACCTATCTACATAGCAAATATAAGATGTAAACTTGTATACATATATATATATATTTATTTTTAAAGCCTGCATATAATATAACTTACTTTTGAACAGGATTGCAGGATAAATATTAAATAGGTACATTGTTGTTCCTTAAAAAGCGAATGATATGTTACTGTTATCTTACATTTTAAGTGCTACTTATAAAAAGTAGCGAATTTAAAATAGTATCACGTATTTATCCAAATATATAGGGAATGGTCTCATTGTACTTTGGTTATGAGCTTATTTTAGGGAACAGAAGAAAAACAAGTTAAATGTTTTATATGTGCATGTCCACAGCTCAAATATTTCCCTCTTCTTATAATCCCAGGTTCTGCAAGCGGAGCGTGAAGAGGCACATCGCAGGGCCGCCAACTTGAGAACCACTGTCAGAAGTCACGGACTGTGAGAGTGGTCCTCAATCGCTAGATACGCCACGGCTTTCCATCAGGCTGGAGACGTCAATTTGGCAAGCTTAATAAAAAAAAAAATTGATTTTAGTTGGTTCAAGTCCGGTATCACATCCGTAGATAAAACACACGATAAAAAATAATAAAAGGTCAGCTTATCATACATCTTGCAATGAAGGTTATGTTGCTAAGAGTACGTGCCCCGATTCACAAAATCATTATAAAGTCATTGGAAATTGGACATTTCGGATGCGCTCCATCCAGAGAAGCCGGGGCGAATATTTGAATGATGTTATGTTCCACACAAATGGTATCGAAAGATCTTTCAAACTAATAATAAAACCCACCAAGTGCGAATCGTAATCGCCTACGAAGGGTTTCGTACCTAAAACCTAATTATAGATGCCTCATTCCCTCTGGCCACTGCCCTAAATAAAATAAGTATCATTTTGCATCAATAGGTAGGTACCTAAACGAAGAAAAATCATTTATCACAATAACAGTTAAACAGTTTTAAGGTACACACAAGGGTATCTTTCAACGCTGCAGACATAGCCATCCATATAAGATAAGAACTAGCATGAAAAAAAATATCACCTTGATTTCGCCCCAGACATGACTTCAAACACCCATCACACACTTAGGGAGCTTTCAAAATCCTTTCGTACTGGATGGAATCTATAAATTCATAATGCCAAATCTGAGCTGCATTTAACTTTCAGCCATTTCAGCTGTACTATGATGGATCAGTCAGTGACAAATTCCTGTTATGATGTGGATTACTTATATTTTCGTCAGGTATAACTTTACGGATTATTGCCAGTTTCCTGCATTTTTCTCGATTAGGGTGAGTTTAATTCAATTTTATAATATTTAAGTGGACACCTTATGACAAGCAGTTATACAAACTTCATAAAATTGTAAGCCGTTTAAAATATAGGTACATTTTATGCCAATGCCTCATTGTAGGTCCTATTCGGATGGAGATTATAAGGATGTTTATAACTTTTTTCTCTCATTTAGGTTCCGTATGGCAAGAACGTAGGTACCTTGAGAGCCAACAGAGTACCTAATTAACACATTAACTAGTAACGTGGGCGAAAAGCCTTTACTACACAAAAGTGATGACAGCGTACGAAATCGTAGGTATAGCTGGGTATAATTTTAGTTGATACCAATAGACTATACATATCACACATTTTCACTTAACTTTTAGGATTGACAAACATACTTGATAGGCACAGAAAAAGCGTTGTTTTCAATTCAATCTAAGGTAGGTTTTGTGAAACTTCTATCCTTTAAAAAGGTAGTTTTATAATACAATTTGATTTAAGCACAGCCGAACATCTCTGCTTAAATGTTACTGTAAATTACAATAATTTCGATATAAAATCTATGTTTCAAAACGATTGACACGTTGGTCCACACTTATATTAAGCAAAAGGCATAAATGTCGATGATGTTTTCTTAAATTATATTTTCGCTATCCGGACATTCACTATCGATACTAGTGAAAATAGGTTTCATGATGATATTAATAAAAGTCATGGTAAGAATGCACATAATGCAATTAATAAGACCGAATAAGCGAGTAACAGGAACAGATTATTGATTCTGTTTAACGTTAATTCTTATTATTTATTTGTTTATCAGCATCTAGCATTTGTGATCTCTACAATATAATTACAAAATGTAGGTAGCGGGTCAACATAAAGGCAAAAAATTTGGTCACTGTCAAATTGCACGTGTTCTGATAAAGTATTTAGGAATCTACATTAGATAATTTCTCATGAACTTCTTGTAGAAGGTAAAATGGTCAATCAAAGTTTGATATCTAGCGCAATACATAAGAACTTTAGGTACCTATACCTATCAGTTTTGTCAGTTATACATTTTGATACTCTTGCAAGCATATTGGGAAAATTAGGAAATGTATTATCTTTTTAATCACTTCTGTATTAACTGTCGTAGTCAGTTAGTAGGTATAGTACTAATTAAAGGAAAGATTTAAGTTTTATCTATTTTTGTTGTCTTGTTGTTGTTGTGATTAGTCTGGTGGCGATAGTATTTGATAAATTGGTAGAAGGTCTATAACCTTTACAACTAAATTTTCTTCTTAAGTAAAGTCTGTGCGGTTTGCAAGTAAAATCACTACAGTGACTGCGAGTGATGACATGAGTTGGTATTAAAGGTCGTTATGTAAGTACCTACGTGTAAAATTACGTAAATTTCAGAAAGTAAATATTATACCAAACGCAGTGTTTGTAATAGTTCGTAATTTCAAATTACCATTATTACATTCAAGGTTGTTATGTACTTTCGGTTACTTATAACTTGTCATATATTTTAAATTAATGTAATACATTTCAACCCGCTACCTATAATTTATAATGTAGGCATTAAACATGATAATTTAACTAAGTAATTATTTTATACTTAATATCTAAGATGGTGATCATGATAGTATTAAAGAACAATGATGTATAAACTTTACAAATACTCTAAGACGAAGTAAACTCTACTTATGCAACGCATTAGGTGACGGTATGGTCTCACATCACAATATTCATGATACTTAATAGTATATGCCTAGTTACAATACAGAGTGGAAACGTTTAGAGTACTCATTCAATTACTCTTGAAGTAGGTACTTCTGAATGGTAGGTACCGATTTTGAAAGTGGTTTTGTTTGAAGTTCAATTTCCTGACATTAATAAGTGTAACATAATTTCGTGTCATGCATGTATGTATGTTAAGTCTAATATTATACTTTAAACGAAATTCAAGAGTTACGTTAATACTTTTTAGAATTTTAGCTAATTCCCAACGGTTCTGTGGCTAAATTGCAAAAATGGTTTTCTCCTTGTTAGGCAAAGATCACTGTTTTAAGTTGTCTTTTTCACTTTTATATGATAAAGAATGATAAAGACATTAAAAAAAACATTTGTTTGGTTTGCTTTTCAATATTTTGCTTTCCTTTTTTATATTTATATTTATATCAATACCTTATATTTTTTGAGAGTAACCCTTAACATTTGAACTCTGTACTTTCATTTAAGTTTTTTAGGTTAGTTCATTACCTTACGTATTTGTTAGGTGTAATTTACTTTTATATACAGCCAGCGTTATTCCACCAGTTCTTGTTACAACTACTAATATTACATCAGGCAAAAATAAATCTTTGACATGTAGAAGGCATGTTCATGGTAGAATATTAACGCAATCGGTATACACAACGTGTAATACCTCTGGAATTAGCGTCAAATCATTTGGTACAACTAATACAATATTAATATTAGAATACAAAGTTAATTATGACTTGAGCTTCTCCTACGCATCTACATCTATGTTTTATATTAGATACTTCGAATTATATTATTTTTAAACTTAATAATTTGTTTTAAATAATATTGCATTATGTCTACATCTCACTTTCATCAAGCAGTAGGTAAACATTATTACAATTATCACAACGTACGCAGGTGTCGATAATCAGAAAAACTATGTCTATAGTGAGCAGTGGCGGCTGGTGGGTCCTCGATCTGGTGGTGCACTTTAAATGCTTTCTTGTTTTAAATTTAGTAAGCGTTAATTTTATACCTATCAACTTTATTTTGAAAAGTTTTGTATAGTTTTAAGTACTTAGGTACTTAGTTATTGTTTATGCTCATTTTCACACACTCCACACACTTTGCACGCAATATAGAATAGAACTAAGAACAAAATAAAACAACTAACAATTTAAAAATCAAAACAATCAATACATAATAACGCGTCACAGATACAGCGAAACAATACCGGGAGAATTCGAATTTCGTCATCAACAAAACATCGAGGACTCTCGGTAATCTTCGGATTGCCCGAGCGCGTGCGGCGCACGAAAAGCGACTCATTGCCCGGTACATTTTCTATGAACGAAGTTTTGTCTCACGCGCCAGGCGTATTAGCTCGTATCTAGTACAAGTTATATGAGCAGCCCTCGTGCACTCGGGAAAGCGCACGCCGAATTTTTGTTACAGGGAATCTAGGCTTTAGTAGTGTAGCAAAGAGCTTAAATTGTTTCGTCATAATTAGACATGTTATTAGTTTTGAGTTTTTGTATGTTTAAAGAATAAGTGTTAGGTAAATACCTAATTGTAAGTAATTTATTAATAAATTTTGTTATTTTTAAATCCTTTGAGATGGTGGTTCACTGCACGAGCGCACTTAAGGTACAGCCGCCACTGATAGTGAGTATCATCTAATTCCTACATTTAAAAATTAATCATGTCTTTTACTATCTTAATAATTAATTTCATTGATTTAAAAGCAATATTACAAGTCTGGACTGTCTCTAGGTTTGAAATAGATTTCTTTACTTCTCAGTACGAAGGCAACTTTTCGTTTTAAATTTGACATGCGACAAACTATACACTCTTTTATACAAAGTCCGATGTAAACACATCAATACATGAATTTTCATACAATTATATAAGATTGATCCCTCTTTATCCTATCATAAGATCGCGTATTCACAAGAAAGTAAATCTAACGTTTAGATACCTATACATTATAAACTTTCATCAATGAAATTTCATAGAAAACTATTTCAAAACCTGTAGAAAAATCGAATTTACGTGTCGATCTTAATCATTGATATTGATTTAAACAAAACTAGCCTCGTTCTTTCTCCTTCTAATTTCCCAAACTATAATTCTTTACTTAGTAGGGTATAATCACAATTTTAACGAACTCATCAAATTACTTAGTATAACAGTGATTTCCTTAAACCTCATATATGTATATATTTGTGTCACTCTTATAAGTAGAAGATATAAAAAAACAGTAATTGTTCATTCACACGAAGCGGCCAGCATCAGCGGTACAAACAGAGGCAGCATTAAGAGAACGCCTTGTAGTGGATGAAGAAGAAGATGAGAAACACGGCGTAGGCAGTGGGGAATGTGATCCGGGCGATAACATCGATGGTCTTCGCCACTCGTATTGGGTGCGGTGGTTCTTTTTTGCGAACCTGGACGAAACATGGCTGAAAGAAATTATTATGCAAATGAATGATGATAAGGAAAGCCGCTACCGTGTTAAAGAGGCTAACGAAACTGTGTCGTGAGGATGTAGGGATTATGTCGTACATGATTGCATTATAGCATTTGAACTGATATAATAACTTGAAAACCATCATGATAATTTTGCTACTAATAAAGGGCTTTCGATGAAAATGTTTGTACTAAGTATATTTTTTATATTGTAGTTGTCAGTCTCTAGCTAACGGCAGTAAACTTAAACTTTGGTTGAAAGTTAAGCTGCAAAGTGTAAGTACTTAAAGCCGGAAATTGCTGGTCACTGAATGTGCGGAATTAATGTTTACATGTTCATGGTGTTCTACAAATAAGTGAGTGTACAGTGGTAGTTCGCAAAATATGTATAATATTATGTTAGCTTAGATGAGAAGTAGTAAAAATTACCTCTGTGACACCGCCATTATTGGCAGTATGGGTACAAGTGCCCGGAGCACATGCCGTACATGACACTAGGTCGGCAGCACCGGTAGACTCACGTTTTTTATCACCCTGAAATAACCATTAGTCGTAGTTAAAATAATCTCAATAAACCATTAATAATTAAAATAAATGTGTTAACCGAAGAGGATGACTTAGGATCGTTTAGTCTTTACGGGATGGCTTTTAATTAATCGACATTACCAACATGATTTTTTGCTGTTAAAGAATTGAAAATGGGCACTAATAACAAACTACCATTTATAAATATTGTTATTTTTGAACGTGATATCGAAAGTAAATTCATTGAGTAACATTTTTTAGAACGATGTTTCTGTGAGGTCACAAAAGTTCAAGTCTGCAGTTACGAATACAAATGTTTCATGGAAATGAAAAGGAAGATCATGATTATGTTTATACTTACAGGCTGAAATGTTCCAAGGCAGCGTTAAATAAAAATGTACGTTAGTCTCATGATATCAGAATCAGATATGATGATGTGGGGCAAACTATTGTCATCAGTGACATCACTTACAGCACCGCTACACTCCGGCTGAGGCATCTCTGTCTTTGCCCACTGAAGGAATGCCATCGCCTCCTATATAAATGTACATTAGTGTTTAGCCAAAGCATGATAATCATACGACCACTATATTTAGAGCCACGTTACTCCGCACGCACTTCTTTGTATCCCCTTAACTCGGAAACTTTAACGTTCTAAAATTAGGTTCATTACCAGTTGAAGGTTTGAAGTAGCTTCTTCAGCGATTAAAGGAGACAGGTGTAATGGGGGCTCTAAAGGAGTGACGTAATCATAAATAATGTACGTATATAATAATGTGAAAACGCAAAAGCTGCATAAGTATAAACTTAAAACGAGCATTGTGTTTAAATGATAATGTATTTATAAGCAATATCCATACAAAGAAGAAGACAACGATACGACGATTGATTCGCCAATTTGATTATAATGAATTTCTCGAGGGAGCTTTAATAAGATAGTCAAATCGTAATTAATTATGCTCCACCTTAAATTTTAACTATTAGCAAAGAACAATAGATAACGTTTTTATGAAGTAACAAATTATTTTTACCTGATGAAAGCTTAACGTTCAGTGTATGAAAATCAAAGTTTGTTTCTGTTTGGCAATGTGTTAAAGAATTCACGCCGCGTGTAATTAAATATGTAGGCATTAAAAAAACAGAAAGGGCGTTAATATTAGGGAACTATTCAAACATCTACGTTTGGAAATGAACAAATGAACACTAACATGCTTTGTGAGTAATCAAAGTGTCTGTAAAATTGGTGAAAATAGATACATATACTTCCTCATTACCACAGTGTTCGTTAGCAGACATATCTCAGCCTAATAACAGTACTGATCTGCTTTAATACGAGGTTTTTTAAAGACTGGTCTAGCAGGTATAATACATATTGCAGTATGTATGTTTGTACCAATATCCAATAACAGTGTTCGGTAAAAAGGAAATATAGTAGCGACGTCGGGATGGTGCCAATGAATGTGGCGAATGTTCTTACCAAGGGGCTGGCCAGTATAATGCCAATTCTGCTCAGAACTGCGGGCAGTCGCTGTGAACACATCACACACACAATTTGTTCACTCGTGACAGATGGTCTAACGATGTGCAATCGTGAACGTAGACTAGGTTGTCGTGGCCAGATTTAGGTATAACTCCATGTGTACTTTTGATTATTACAATCTGGTCATCAGGCTGCATACCAGTCTTATATTTTTTTTCCTAAATCTATTTTAAATATATCGGTATACATAGTATGTGCCTATTCTATTTGTTCGGTTTGTTGCTACAATATGAATTTATTACAAGTTTCGAGGACACGCATAATTTGATTTTATTTTTCATTTATCATTATCATTGTCAATTTATATAATTTATGTAACTAAATCATTAAACGCTACTGTACGACATCCTTGAGTTAAATAGATCTCTGGATATTTTTATTTAAAACCGGCCAAATGCATCTTTGCAATGTTTTCTAACTTGTTTTGTTAGACACACTTTCAATGCAGATTTATGTGTTTTATCATAAAAAGCAAGAAATGAAGCCTGAGCAGCGAAATGAAGACTGGCCATACAAAATAGTCTGTATGTGAAATGATACGATTGCAAAGGACATGATGTGATGAATTCGAGATTACCCAATTAATTTTGTACACAGATATGAGCCAAATACATGCAATAAACGTCAAATATAATGAGGCATGCTAGAGAAAGAATATAAACAACATGACATAGCTGATTTACGCGTAATGTCGGGCACGTATAAATTCTTATCATGCCATGCCTTGTTGTTATTCAATTTTAAAGAAAACATTGCAAAGAGTAAAGGTAGGAAAAAGGGTAAAAATTTCACGAGGGAACTAATCCGTTGTCATACCATGCAACACAAGATAGGTATATGTCAAGACCATAATATAATTTCCTCCGTGAACAGTGGAAAATTATCTACTAATCCATCTTATAAAGTCGTCTACAAAATCAAAGTGCCAATATTTCTGTTTAGAAATCAATGGAATATAGACTAGGAGGACACATTCGGGGTAGGACATATTTAATAGCAATGAATATATTTACAAGGAATTAATTAAGAAAGGTAAACAGGTTCCGAGCACACGTTTACTCACAAAGCTGTGTAATTTAGTTGAACATGAGCCAATTAATATTTTAGTGCGATCAAACCACAATTAGAAAACGACATCGATTACACATACGTTTAATTTTAAAATACGAACCAAACAAACAGTAATTTCACAAGTCAATTTCAACAAATAGAGTGTTGTTAGAAACATGTATATGATATCGCTCTATTTCGTGAAACTGAGCATGATATGTGGAGTTATATTTACCTGTGTAACGGGGTTTTCTCCTGGTCGATAAACAACGTTATGGAGGGGTCGTTTTCTTCCAACATAGTTCACGCATACGAACTCTAGTAGTGACGCGTATATAAAACACATACACACACCATCCCACACGTTCATCGCAGTTAAGTTCGACACGACTGGTAAAGTCGATCTAAACCCATTCGATGTTGTGAAAAAATTCAACATAGTGGTTACACCTGTTTGAAACACACATAAAAATAAGGTTAGCTTCAAAATTTTCTTGTATCTATCTATCAGAAACCAAAACAGATGACTATAAAAAATTGTGATAACATTAGTGAGGAGAAACAAACAATATTAGACAAAAGAATGAGACAGGTATCTGAAAAGTATATCTCGTTTTAGACAACACATTCTATTTGCAGTCGCATTCAAATAATACCCATTTAAATTCATCTTTGTTTATAGCATAATTTTGTTTTGCACACATTTGCGTTTGTTATATTAGACTGTCAAATTGTCGATAAAGAGGTAGGAATAACCATAGATTTAGAATTTTTCGCTACGGAATAACATAATACGTCTGTGAAGCATCTCGCTGGACAAAGTCATTTAAACGTCATGCTCTAATCTTCCGCCACATTTAATTCGTTTCAGTTATTGCTTTGTTTGTTAACTCTATAGTATTATTATCATGCATTGTTCTACAAACATAGTTTTTATTTACGATGTCATCACATTTTGTGATTATACAATTATATTAGATTGTTATGTCAATGAGTTTGTAAAGTTACGAATCTATATCAAAATTACAACTAGATTAATCGTTGATATAAAGCAGTGAAAGTCGTCATAACGCCATCTACTCAAATCAATGCAAAACAATTTTCATTTATTGTTGCAGTGTAAACATGAAATCAAATTTCGAGCGACAACGACTTTTACTGTAGAATTTACATTTACAGAATAGTGGCATACATAATTACAGTAAAATGTTAATTAATTACATTAGAAATATAAAAAGCCATAAATAATATTTTGTGACATTGCAAATAAAATAACCCACAAACCTATCATTACTCTAGCAGGTACAGCGTTCCATTCCAGCCAAAAAGTAATAAATGACGAAGTCACCAAAATAATTCCCGGAATAAAAACTGTGGTGAAGTAAAATGATCTATCTCGTGTGAAGATGAGATTGACTTCAAGGCAGCTATAGTTACCTAGAAAAGTAAAGAAGAATAGAAAAATATTGTGCCAGCAGTGAAGTGACATGTCGAGAGACTATAATTATGATGAACTGTAATTTTGAAAATAAATTAAGGTTTCAATTAGATACTTTTAGCAGTTAAATTCTCGAGTCAACGTATGCTCAATTTCACCGCTTTCTTCTATACGCCAAGTAATACAGGCTGAGAATTATGAAAAATGTGTAGAACATGATACGGATACTGATGACTGAGGTAAGAACGGTAATCATAGACAATTTTTTTTAAAGGTTTACATATACTGTCTAATAGATTGAGAGATAACGATTTTTAACGGACAGAGTTACTTGTATTATAGGTATAAAATAGTGTATTACTAATGAATGAAATAGTTAGGTTTATTTATATTTAAGTTAAACCTTAAAAAATTCGGCAGAAATCACATCAAATGATTGCAATTTACCACCAGAAAAACCCCTAAATTACTTCATAAATATATTTTAAGAAGTAACTGAAGTGTTTAATGATTTCAGGTGATGTTTTGGTGTGGACACAGAAATAAAGATAATATATTTACACAAAGATAGAAGCTAAACCTGCAACAGATAGCGTGTTATATCGACAGCCCCAGCCAATAACTACGAAGAGAAAAATGTATGCAATGCAAGACCCAGAGCATTCCCGATTACCAGCCACATATTTTACCTATCATGGAACGGGCTGGTACTGCGTTCCACTCCAGCCAAAACGTGATGAAGGAGGAGGTGACCAGAATGATCCCTGGGATAAATACTGTCGTAAAGTAGAACGCTCGGTCTCTAGTAAATATTAAGTCGACCTTTAGACAGCTGTAGTTACCTGTGGAATGAACATTATTAGATACAGTATAAGCATCTAACTACACCGGTATATGTCGAAACAAAAATGAGGAATTATAATATAAAATTCCAAGTAACTCAATTCAGAGGCCTTGTTAAACTTAGTATATCATATGATTAGCAATCGACATCGTCTATGTATACTATCTACTGTATAATATGCATGAGTAATGCGTGTTGTGTTCTCGTGTCATACACAAGATGATAGTAGCTTCTGACGATTATCAAAAATATAGCATTCTATTTTAAAAATCATGCTCTCATTGACTGTATGAATATTGTTTATGTGATACATGCATGAAAACAATGATAACAACTATGCAGCAAACTGAAACAACATAAATGCTTAGTGAAAGTAGATATCGTAAGGAGGCTATACTTAGGCTTCCTTTCAACACGATGGATTTTACAACAGACTTTTTACAACACCGTTAATAAACACAATTACGCATTTACTCACACATAAGCAATATATATTGGAAATACGACGACACCGGACAGAATGGTGCCTTGTCCGGTGGACTTATGTACCTTGCTCCTCAAAGCGTCTCTGGCAAAGATTACATGTCATCTCTTCGTCTTCTTCGTAAAGTGAATTACCCTCAGCTGCTTGCAAAGATGTTATAAATTCTTACACTCTACATTTTTACTTTTCTAAACGAGACATTAAGATGTTAGTCCTAGCAAAAATAGTGTTAATAATCTCTACTGTTAGTCAAATTTATATGGCCACATTACACTTTATGACTGGAAATACAATCTAAGTGAGCATGCTTCTCGCTAGCGATGCAGATAAACTGTTCTACATTATATTTTCGCATAAACAACCGTAGAATATTAAGCGTCTAATTGCTACGTGTTAAATCACACAAAATAAATTTGAGACTTCAAAACTTAACCGTTTATAGAAATCAAGACCAAGCTGAAAAGAGTTAATCAGAATTTCAATATAATTGGGAAATAAATTTGGATCGTCTCTGTGCAAAATATAAAAGGTGCTGTAAAAAAATTTTGGACGCTACGCTACCGTCAAAGATGGCAATATGTATGAGTAACATAGAATATTTTTTGTTTGGATATATTTCATAAGCGATGTCTGTTTCGCGTATGTGTGTATGAACATCTATGTAGTTTACCTCTCCAACTGGCTTTTATAGGGCACGGAATTGTTTGATTCTGAATGAGGTATGCATTGAGAGTCGTTAATGAAGGAGACTTCCGCAGCGTGTCTTCGTCATTCTTCCACACGTACGTTATCGCTGACTGCTCGTATGATACTGAAATCACAAAGTTGCATTTTTGTTACTTCATTTCATTAATAAATACAATTTCTTAGTTTTTTAATTTCAGAGGAGCTACGCCTAATTATTTCATTTACTTGTAACATGATATATGCTATCATTTGATAGTTAGGTTAAGTTCAGCAGCATTTGCGGTACAAAAGATTAGGCATTTGACTGATGTAGATACAGCTAGAATAGTTTATTTCAGTTACTTCCACAGTGTTATGTCTTACGGTATTCTACTGTGAGGTAATGCCGCAGATATAAATTCAATTTTTGTTTTACAAAAACGAGCCATAAGAGCCATATATAGATTAGGTCCAAGGGTCTCTCTGCGCGAAAAATTCAAAGAGGTAAATATTCTGACTGTAGCATCACAATATATTTTTGAAAATCTTATGTATGTGCAAAAGAATCTATCTAGTTTCGTTAAGTTAAGCGATATACACAGTGTAAATACCCGACATAAAGATAACCTTGCTTGTCATCAGTGTAGACTGAAAAAAGTCAGTAATTCCTTCCTGGGCAACTGTATACGTTTTTACAACAGGCTTCCAAATGAAATAAAAAGTGTGCCCTTAAATCAGTTTAAAAAGTGTATAAAAAGTAAATTGTACCGGCGCAGGGGCTACTATTCAATTGACGATTATTTGCTTGACAAGGAAGCCTGGAAATGATCTGCTTGCTCTACTGCATTCTCAAGCAATAGTTTGTGATTTTTAGTTTAAATTTTGTAAATAGAGCACAAAAAGAAAAGCCCGTCGAGTTTCTTGCCAGTTCCTCTCAAGCGGGCCGCGTTCCGAACTGGTGGTACTAATTGCATTGTATTCATTGACGTGTCGCAAGTGCCTATGTATTAGGATTATGCGAAATAAATGTTTTTTTGAGTTTGAGTTTGAGTTTGAGTGTCCTAGATCCTCATCCTATTTTCAGTGAACCTGACACAGTCCTTAATGTATAGTATTCCAAATCGGATATATATTCTTAGTGGACACCTAGAACACTTGTATAAATATTGTTACTTACTACTTTCTAAGGCAAATGAACACAATGGGTCATCAAATGGAAATATGTTGAGCCGCCCCTGACAGGACAGGATCAGGTGTCGCCGCATCAAATAGTTTATAGTACCATTGCGGTATATACGTAAAGCGAAATGCATGGGTATTATCGGATCCTGAAAAATAGTCACATTAAGAATATTGCCTTTGTGGAAGAGTAAATATGTGGTAAGCTTTTGCACTAGTCAACAATAGAAATCCTAAATACTCCTAATGGAAAATGTCATTACTTGTCACAAAAACCATTTGGACCGTAATGTTTACGATAGATCTACATAAATTAATTTCTTTTATCTAGATTACATGTTTGAAAAACCAGAAAGAAATCGAGGCGAGCAGAATGAAGTGTTCAGCTATAAAATATTTTGTATATACAAAATAATGGTCCATTGAGGTTCATGAAGCATTGTATGTAGTTATAAATACCCATGAGTGCTGGGAAAACTCCTTCAGAAGAAAGCATGGTGGAAATAATCATTTATTATAAAATTAGACGGAAAACACATAATTTCTTATTATAAATAGTAATGTCAGTAAACGTAGGGTACCTTAAAGTCACCGTGCATGATGAAGTAAGTATCCGGCAACCAAATATCTTCGTGATGATGTATGGCGTTTAAAAAGTCGTAATGCGATTGGTTGGAGTACCGTAACCGAGGATCGTACCACTGCTGCTGAAGTAAAAATTCCACTTCGTATTTCTGTAAGTGGACGTTTAAGTCAGTTCAATTAAAAATACACCTTATTATAATTCCAGTGTGTTTTGAGTAACAAAGATATCAAGGCGGGCCGGACCCATCATGAATGAAATGAAAATGCCAAGTTTAAGACCCTTTTTAATACAAGAATCATAAGAGTTTGTGAGAGTGATAAAAGTAGAAAAAAATGCTCTTTTCCTGTTTTTAGTGGTGAGCGTTTGCAATCTGAAGATAGAGTTTACACGAGTTAGTGTAAAAATGTTTACGATCAGTGAATAGGTAGTGCTTTCTAAATTACTGAAAAATATAACTATTACGGCTTAAATAACAGTGCATATTTGCATAAGAAAGATTGTCATATGTGAGCTATGTTTGATTACAATAATGTTATAACAGAAGGTTATATCAGGTTATAAATTTGAATAATATTAGAAACAGAAGTTTAATGCAACACTCCTAAGGTGTGTGATTCGCGGCTAGAAAGGAGTTGAAAATTGACATACCTGTGACTCAGTCAGCTTAACTAATGTACTGAACTCTTAAGGATGAATCAAAATCTTGCAAAGAACTTTTTTATGTTAACTAAAATAAAATTCGTCGTAAACGACGCAAACTAACGTACTTACACCTCTTTTGAAAAACAAAAGTTGATTGATGATGATGATAGAATGATTTAAGTAATAAAATCTTTAGGTACTGCACAGAAAGATATAGGGACAAGATGATCAATACTTACAAGACTCGATTCATCCGGAGATGCTAAGCTAAGAAGTAGCACGCTAACATTTACAGTGAGGACACCTGAAAAAGACATAATTATAAAACTATGGAAGTTTAACATTTTTTTATATTATGAAACACAACACTGACATTCTGATTCATGCTTTTTCTAATAATAGTGCTTGGAATTCATCGAATTTAACGTTCCTTTGTGTAATACTGGGATCTACTGATTTGACATCCGAGAAGCGAGTAAACAGTTTATTGTTATTGGTCTTATAATAGATGTAATAGGTTGTTGGTATGTAAATAGAACAAAGATTGAAAGTCACCAAAATAATGAAATTAATAATAGTACACATTGCAATCATAATGAAAACATTAAAGTAATTGATAGACCCAATTCCATGGAAGATGTATGTAAAGTTATGAGAGACTAGACAAGAAAATTTACACTTGTGTTTGATGTTTGCGAAAAGAGAAAATTATCAATGGTAAAAAAGCATGATATCAAAATTCAAAATAAAATTAGTTAGAAGTATTAAATAGCAGATTAACTCAACTGTTCTGTGTTTCTTCCAATGTGTGTCGCCTTGTATGTAAATATAGACTCTAAAATATAATTTGTTAATGCATTTATATCAGAAGACTACAGTGAAGGTAGGAATGCACCTAATATTTAAATTCTATTAAGTGCGTTAATATTGAAAGAGTAAAACGTGGCTTCTACGTGGTTACACTTAAACAAAACAATCTAAAGCACAGTAGAAGATAAATATCTACAATTGCGTGTGGAAAATAAAAATAATGAAAATGCGTGCGAGGATCTGAAACAAAATGTACAAGATAAAGGTTGCTTTGGTTTGGATAGTGAAAGGTTTTCTCTTTTCATAAACATTCAACACAACGCACCACGGTTGTGCGATCGAGGCCGAAGTGATGAAAGCCCCACAGTATTTTGAGCCAGAGAGTCTTTAGGCGATGTTAGACCACAACAGAATTCTGGATCTGCAATTTTACATCAGTTCCAAATAACCTACATTGTACAGTATTTTAAAATGATGGAATACTACTTAAAACGACACTGATATACATATGAACAATACATATGAACAAACAGTAACAACAGCTAATTCCTCCGCTGTGTAACTAAATTAAACTAAGTATAACTATTGTAGAACCAGGGATATTTGTTATGCATAAACACACACGACAGATTATAGTAATAAATATAATGAAGGATTTACCATCTACTGGCGGTAACAGTCTTTTGTCATAGCGGGAGTTTTTCAGCAGATTGTCGAGTATTTCTTTGTCCGATTTTCCCGCTGCAAATCTGTAAACAAATAATACAGTTTTATCACTTCTAAAAGCAAATATTAAATACTTATCCAGTGACGTGTTCAAGTCGATCGCGGCAATTGTGACAATTGTCTATACTGTCGCACCCGCTACGGTAAGTTACCTTTACGTACCGGTGGCGGTGTACCAATTTGATCGACCGAATGAACGCAGTGAAATTTTCCAATTCCTTTTGCATGTGTATGTGCTTGGTCATATTTCTAAACCGATTGCAAGAAACTTCGGACAAAATTTTAATTTACATAATATTAAATTAGTATAAAAGAATTAGTAATATTTAATACATAAGTAGTCGAATAGAGAGATAATATTGTCAATAGTGTATGTTGGTATACGTTATACATTCTCTAGAATTAGGTATAACTAGAATAATAAACTTTCATACTTATAGAATTCGGGACTTCACGCGAAATACCGTTTACTTACATTCACCGACTTCTATAAGTATGAGTCCCGAATTCTACGAGTATGACAGTCCCGAATTCTATAAGTATGAGTGTTAGAAACCGCGATAGTTTAAAAATAACATAATAAACTTTTTTTAAAGAGTTTTACATACAACCTTTATTTTAATTAACTAGAGGAGAGGTGTTAGGTTTTTTTTTTTTTTTTTTTTTTTTTTATACCACTTAAGGTGGCAGACAAGCGTACGGCCCACCAGAAGGACCGGTGGTCACCGCAGCCTATGAACGTTTGCAACACCAGAGGTGCCACACTCGCGCTGCCGACCCTGTAAAAACCTTCTAAGACCCCTTTTGAAGAACCCCATACTGTAGGCGTTTGGGAAAACCGAGGCAGGGAGGTCATTCCACAACCTAAGCGTGCGCGGAAGAAAACACCTATCGGATCTAACCGTGCTGGAACGCACCGGACGCAGAGTGTGAGGATGAACTCCCTGTCTGTGGCGAGCGGTGCGATGATAGAACGTAGCCGTGGGCATCATATCAAACAATTCCTCAGAGCACATACCATTGTACAGGCGGTAGAACACGCATAAGGAGGCAAAGTCTCTCCTGTCGCGAAGAGGTTCCACACCAGCTGTAAGTACAGGATCGTTGACAATCCTTACAGCTCGCCTTTGCACCGAGTCAAATGGACGAAGCTGATATTCAGGGGCTCCCGCCCAGAGGTGACAGCAGTACTCCATATGCGGCCGCACTTGCGACTTATAGAGAAGCAGTGTTTGCGCCGCAGTGAAGTACCGCCGCGCCCTGTTGAGCACACCTAGCTTTTTGGACGCCAGCTTAGCCTTGTCCTCCAAATGACTACGGAACTGAACGTCACTGGAGATGTCAACGCCAAGGATCCCTATACTTTTGGAGATGGAAAGAGATGTGCCCTGAAATTGCGGCGCTACAGTAATTGGGGTTTGCTTAGCGGTGAAATAACACGCTTGTGTCTTGGAAGGGTTGAACTGGACAAGATTTTGTCCACCCCAATCGGACACTCTAGTAAGAGTAGCCTCGATTTCAGACACAAGCTGTTCACGATTTTCCTCCACTGTGTCCCGAGAGATACCGGGGCGGCCCGTGTAACAAGTGTCCCCCGTACTGTCGTCCGCATAACAATGAATGCCGTCAATAGACAACATGTCATTGATATGCAGCAGAAACAGAGTAGGGGACAACACTGAGCCTTGCGGTACTCCAGCTTTAGGTTAAATTACATTGCTTTATTAACTTACAAAGTTGCCGCACCTGGATCCAAAACTTAGTCAGACGTGTTCAATGTATCATTGTTTTCTCTATAATTTAATTAGAACTAACTTTAAAGAGAAAGCGTAGCAACTATGAAGTTAGGCACTTTACACGTACTATGTGGGTTAAGAAGCCTCTGGTGTATACTTAGCTTTAAAGCCATAATCACAACTTTAAGGACCGTCGGTGGAGCTACCTCCTCCCGCCTTTCCCCGTGCCTCCTAGAGCTCACCCGACAGTTTTCCCGCCCCCTTTGCTTTCAAAGATCTCTCGGGAGTCGCAGCGACTCACAGTCCTGCGACTCGGTAGAGAGGAGACCGAACACCGCGGTGGTTTATTTAGTGGATAGTCTGGTCGCTATACAGAGCTGAGAGTCCCACACAAAGTCGTCCTATTGTGCTCGCCATTAGTATGCAAATACGTTCCACCGCAAAAAAAGAAGTACTTGAACGTAGTAGCTAGGTAGGTTTTAAAATCTTATAGGCCCGGCGAATATTCAAGGGGGTTTAAGCATTATGCTGAAAAACACATTGGAGAATTACTTATGCGCATCATCTTCGAACAAAATAAATTGTTTGAGCTCCTAATGACTAAGCACATTCCTAACAAATAAGTAACTGATCCAGTGCTCTGAAGTATGTAAAACGAGTGGCTATGAGCGATTAATAGACCTTGAAACATTTAAACGTCAAGATCCTTTATCTCGTGAACAAGTGAATGTATCGAGTTAAAAATTAATACCATACGGTGCCTGCAAATGTACAGTTTTAGATTTTATTCCGTATTTCTTAGTATAAGAAGAAATTATTGCCAAATTTTACAGTTTTAGGTCAATGGGAAGTACCTTATTAATTTTTATTTCCTTTTTTTATTTTAGAGTGTCAGAATTTACGTTTTTTTTTCTACATAAATAGCCGTAGTTTTTTCTCGCGTTAACTTAGAGATTTGATTTTTTTACAGCTTCAATTGACCATTAACTTTAATATTATATGGTATTGATTTCAAGTTGTTACCTTCACGCATTTACGAGATAAAGGGTCTTGACAAGTCGACGAAGGGACGGACGTACGGACGGTTTGATGGAGGGATTTATGGAACCCTCAGCGGATGAGTTCGACACGCACTTGATCATTGGTTTTTATTTTATGAATTAACATTTTATTACAGTCTGGCCATAACTGCTGTGCACTCTCTGAGGTATGCGCAGCGAGGTGGGAGCCGGGGAAAAAGAGCATGAGTACACATGCGATTAATTATAAAAATATAATAGTTAGACAGTTGATGAAGAGTGCACAGCAGTTATGGCCAGACTATACTAGAACTTTTGTAGAGGAGAATGTTCATATAAAACTAAAAAAATTGTCTTATGGTAATGGCGGCTCTCTACGTTCCGTTCGGTCAATGAAGCGAGGATTACACGGTTCAGCGCACGTGGGACAGCTAACGTATTACATACGCTCCGACGCCTTTTGCTGGTCATACGTCCTTTCACGCTCGGCACACTATCATTGACAGCTATAACGTTACGCGTTTATCACTGTATTTCGTATTACAGATAGGCGCAGTGTAAACTGCCATCTTTTTTTTTTTTTTTTTTTTTTTTATATATGAACGTTTGCAACACCAGAGGTGCCACACTCGCGCTGCCGACCCTGTAAAAACCTTCTAAGACCCCTTTTGAAGAACCCCATACTGTAGGCGTTTGGGAAAACCGAGGCAGGGAGGTCATTCCACAACCTAAGCGTGCGCGGAAGAAAACACCTATCGGATCTAACCGTGCTGGAACGCACCGGACGCAGAGTGTGAGGATGAACTCCCTGTCTGTGGCGAGCGGTGCGATGATAGAACGTAGCCGTGGGCATCATATCAAACAATTCCTCAGAGCACATACCATTGTACAGGCGGTAGAACACGCATAAGGAGGCAAAGGGTCGAGAGTCTGTACATGGAAGATAATTTGAAAATTTTAATTGTAAGGCGTTCTCTATTCGATACTGAAGCCGAAAATGTAATTAAAAATTTTTATGTTTGTCTGTCTGTATTCCGATTAAGTATCACGCTGAAACTACTGAATTGATTTAAATGAAACTTGGTACAATCTGAGCTTATGATCCTTAGAAGGTGCTAGGATACTTTTGATCCCGATATTTTGCGCGGTTCCTTTGTCAGAGGGCAGGGCAGTTTTACACGCTGCTTGATGAGTCTGATGAAGAAATACCTCTCCTTTCGTACACCTTATGTGACGTAAACGAAGTTGCAAGGGTCAGCTAGTTTGTTATAATATTTATGACATACTTTAGCCATATGGCTTAAAACTTCGGTTACCACCGTATCATCCTGAACTCAACGCAATCGAAAATGTAGGAGGAATTGAAAAAAAAAATTATGCTTCGCTTAACATCGAACAAAATGTGATGGGAATAATGAAATTAATAAACGAACGTTTAGTTCAAATTGATGAAGAGATGTGGCGTAATACAAAGTAAGTAGAAGAATACTATGGACATTTTGATATGGAATCTGGATTTATAATTAGCGTTGTAGAGAGCAGCGAATCCTTAAATTTCTTAATTTTATTCTTCTAGCAGCGATACATATTAATATGTTTACCATACATTTCACCCATTAAGTTTTAATTTTAGTTAAACAAGAGTTTTTTATTTTGTACTTCACTGTACCTCTTGTCACGCACACGAAGTCACTGTGTTTATACGAGGTTTACCCACACATAGGGCCGCGCGCACAGATGAGTTGAACTTACTATACCTCTTTCTACAAATAGTTATATTATTATGGTGATAGAAATCCAATGCATACTTTACACATTCATCTTTATTAGTTAATTTTAAAAAGTTTTTTTTTTTTTTTTTTTTTTTTTTTATACCACTAAGGTGGCAGACAAGCATACGGCCCACCAGAAGGACCGGTGGTCACCGCAGCCTATGAACGTTTGCAACACCAGAGGTGCCACAGTCGCGCTGCCGACCCTGTAAAAACCTTCTAAGACCCCCTTTGAAGAACCCCATACTGTAGGCGTTTGGGAAAACCGAGGCAGGGAGGTCATTCCACAACCTAAGCGTGCGCGGAAGAAAACACCTATCGGATCTAACCGTGCTGGAACGCACCGGACGCAGAGTGTGAGGATGAACTCCCTGTCTGTGGCGAGCGGTGCGATGATAGAACGTAGCCGTGGGCATCATATCAAACAATTCCTCAGAGCACATACCATTGTACAGGCGGTAGAACACGCATAAGGAGGCAAAGTCTCTCCTGTCGCGAAGAGGTTCCACACCAGCTGTAAGTACAGGATCGTTGACAATTCTTACAGCTCGCCTTTGCACCGAGTCAAATGGACGAAGCTGATATTCAGGTGCTCCCGCCCAGAGGTGACAGCAGTACTCCATATGCGGCCGCACTTGCGACTTATAGAGAAGCAGTGTTTGCGCCGCAGTGAAGTACCGCCGCGCCCTGTTGAGCACACCTAGCTTTTTGGACGCCAGCTTAGCCTTGTCCTCCAAATGACTACGGAACTGAACGTCACTGGAGATGTCAACGCCAAGGATCCCTATACTTTTGGAGATGGAAAGAGATGTGCCCTGAAATTGCGGCGCTACAGTAATTGGGGTTTGCTTAGCGGTGAAAAAACACGCTTGTGTCTTGGAAGGGTTGAACTGGACAAGATTTTGTCCACCCCAATCGGACACTCTAGTAAGAGTAGCCTCGATTTCAGACACAAGCTGTTCACGATTTTCCTCCACTGTGTCCCGAGAGATACCGGGGCGGCCCGTGTAACAAGTGTCCCCCGTACTGTCGTCCGCATAACAATGAATGCCGTCAATAGACAACATGTCATTGATATGCAGCCGAAACAGAGTAGGGGACAACACTGAGCCTTGCGGTACTCCAGCGTTTATGGCCATGCAGTCTGAACAGCTGCCGTCAACGACGGCCCTGATGCTTCTACCGGCCAAGAAGCTGGACACCCATCCGCATAATCTCTCGGGTAGTCCATATGAGGGCAGTTTCGTAAGAAGACCACGGTGCCAGACCCGGTCAAAGGCTTTAGAGATGTCGAGGCTCACAGCTAGAGCCTCACCCTTACTCTCGATAGCCGCCGCCCATCGGTGTGTTAGGTACACAAGAAGATCGCCCGTCGAGCGACCGTGACGGAAACCGTACTGCCGGTCGCTGAGCAGGTCGTGTTCCTCAAGGTACCCCAGGAGCTGTGTATTAATTACACGCTCCATCACCTTGGATAAAAGGGAGGTGACGGCTATAGGCCTGTAATTGGCCGGGTCGGTTCTGTCACCCTTCTTGGGTACAGGATGTACATACGCGATCTTCCACGACGCCGGGACTTGTTGCATAGAATAGGAAAGTGTGAAAAGACGTGTAAGTACCGGACACAACTCTGGACCACAATGCTTAAGTACCACCGCGGGAATGCCGTCTGGCCCACTCGACTTATGAACGTCCAGAGATTGAAGCTCCCGCCGGACATTCCGCTGTGTAAATTTAACTTCCGGCATGGAAGTGCCACAACTCGGAATGCCCGGCGGTAAAGCACCCCCGTCGCTCATGGTCGAGTTAGAGGCAAAGAGATTACCCAAAAGGTCGGCTTTCGCCTTGGCACTCTGGGCCAAACTACCGTCGGGTTTAAGCAAGGGTGGTAATCCTGACCGACAGAAGTTTCCCTCGGCAGCTCGGAAGGATTACTTTCAAAAATGTCAGAAAGCAGAAAATAATTACATACTCTGACATAATTTTGCGTTTCTTACGTATGTGTAAATGTTTTAGAGTAATGGGAACAAACATAACTTGAATGGTAACGGTTTATATGCCAAAAGGAGCTGCTTTGACTATGAACAGCGATATTGACCATAGGATACCTACTCCATAACATCTAAGCATGACTCTCTCTGAAGGACTTCCCAGGATTTTTTTTTATAAATATAGATACTTAGAGAAATTTGCTATGATTATTAAAATAAATAATCATCGGACATGTTTGCTCGCTCAGACAGCTGTGTAATATTTAATACTAGCTGACCCGCGCAACTTCGTATGCGTCACATAAGAGAGTAAATCACCCGTTCCCGTCGCATTTACTCCCGTCAGAATAATTTCGTTAACGATAGATGTTTCCCGTCGCATTATTGTAGAAATTGCGCATCTTCATGCATAGGACGTGGACTACCGGTGTACGTCGCCAGCAGAATAGTGAATCAACCAAAAAAAGCGAAAAAAAAGCGAGGTCTAACGGGATAATATCCTATGTCCGTCTCCTGGTTCTAAGCTACCTCCCCACCAATTTTCAGCCAAATCGGTAGGGCCGTTCTTCAGTTATAAATGTTGTAACAAACCCGTCTTTGTTTTATATATTAAGATTATGGATATTACCATAAAATACAACAGCATGATAATAGACAGATTTAAACAATATACAGCACAGTTTCGCACTAAACGCACCGGATAGTAGGATTAATTATTATTAGAACCGTACCTCCACCTCAGAACCTGAATTCCATATACAGGCAATAGCCTAGTTTGAAATGCAGTCATTGGTACCTCTAGTAACACAACAGTATGTAACCTACATTGTAATTATCATTAATATGTAATAATGTCGGTAAATAAGTTAGGTACTTACATATCTGAAGTAAGACCTGATGCTCTGCTGAGCATGAGGAAGAGGGCCACGGCGCGTGCCACGACGCATGACCAACCCATATTAGGACATCTGTAATTTACAAAGGAAATTGAACTTTAAAAATATGGCTATGGAGAACAATCTTTATAAATTTGCCGCTATTCAAGCTGTCTTGGCATAAGTAGTTTTTAAGGTTTTTAAACTCACACGACTTGTACTATTAAGTATTAGTAAGTTTCAATCGGGACAGTGGATACAAACTTTCCTCCACATGGAATCCGGTAGTTAAGATGTGCAAGTGTCGCGATAAATCGCGTAGCATTCGTTCGGACATAGTGAGTGTAGTGTGTCGCAACCCTAATGATTGTTACCGAAAAACTTTATGTGGGTACCTGGACAATCGCTGGTACGAGATGACGGCGCCCGCTGCATTCCCCAGTCTACTCGTGACCACGGCTGTTGCAATATAGCCGAAACGTCGAGAGGTGAGAACAGTTAGATGTTTACGCGAAAAAGACCCGATATATATTATTATGTATAAGTAGTTTTTGTTTCAATCAATCAAATCAGCCTGTGGTAGTCCACTGCTGGACGTAGGCCTCTCCTAATTTACGCCACAGTACACGGTCCTGCGCCTTCCGCATCCAGTCCCAGCCATCTGGCGGGTGGACGTCCTACCCCACGTTTGCCGAGACGCGGTCTCTACTCTAGAATCCGTTTGCTACATCGGTCGTCGGTTCTTCAGCAGATGTGGCCGGGCCTCTGCCACTTTATTATGCTTATTATGCCGGCTTTGTCGATCACTTTAGTTCTCTGCCGGATAGCCTCATTTCGGAGTTCATCCCTCAGAGATATCCCAAGCATAGCCCGTTCCATAGCCCGCTGCGCAACTTTTAGAGCATTGACTAAACCCACTGTAAGTGTCCACGTCTCGGCACCGTATGTCATAGCCGGTAGAACGCACTGGATTTTGTTTGGTAATTATCAATGATCAATTTATATTTCAACCATTAAAATTTCAATTTTATTGACATGAGTTGAATGTAAAGCAAATTATTACCATAGAAAAGCGAAAAATCCTAAATCTATGATTGTTACTGACAATGTCTGATCCGCTTAGGAAAATAGGTACCTACTCCATTGATACCAGACCAAGATCACTTAACCTAGCGCACCCGCTACGGTAAGTTACGGCGTAGGCACTCGTAGACGGGAAATGTATTCGAAAAGAAAATATCGGCTCTATGGCTATCATGGGACGGAGCGAAGTCTCAGTAAAGGGTAATAGGTTCCGCAGTCATTTGGAGGACAAGCCCAAGCTGGCGTCCAAGTAGCTCGGTGTGCTCACTAGGGCGCGGCGGTGCTTTACTGCGGCGCAAACACTGCTTCTGTATAAGTCGCAAGTGCTGCAGCATTTGGAGTACCTTCTGCTGTCACCTCTGGGCGGGGGCACCTGAAATCAGCTTCGTCCATTTGATCCGGTGCAAAGGTGAGATGAGAGAGTTTTCAACAATCCTATACTTACAGGTGGAGTAGAACCTCTTTGAGACTGGAGAGACTATGCCTCCTTATGTATGTTCTACCGCCTGTACAATGGTATGTGCTTTGAAGAATTGTTTGATGTAATGCCCACGGCTATGTTCTATCATCGCATCGCTCGCCACAGACAGGGAGTTCATGCTCACACTCTACGTCAGAAGATTTCGAGCACAGTTAGATCCGATAGGGGCTTTCTTCCGCGCACGCCAAGATTGTGGAATGATCTCCCTGCCTCGGTTTTCTTAAACGCCTACAGTATGGAGTTCTTCAAAAGGGGTCTTAAAAAGTTTGTACATGATCGGCACCGCGAGTGTGGCGCCTCTGGTGTTGCAAACGTTCATAGTCTGAGATGACAATTAGTCCTGCTGATGGGTACCTTGCCAAATTAGTGCTATAAAAAAGAGTTCCGGTTTTACCCTTTGGGTGTAGAATTCAAACACCATATTGTGCTAGTATCTTCAGTATTTGTATGAATTGATATATGGAGTCGGGGCATTCCCGTATAGTGGCAAAAGCGGGAACTAGTAGTTTATTTATTTATTTAAAACTTTATGCACAAAAATTGTACAAAGGTGGACTTAATGCCATAGGCATTTTCTTCCAGTCAACCTTAGGGTGATGCAGAGATGAGTAAGTTAAGGAAGGTGCTCAAAGTTAGTAGGTATATGACAATTTGCGATGAACATATCTATTGCATTTACCATACATAAATAAGTATACATATATTATTTAACATAAAAATAAATATATATACCTACACACAAATACATATATAAATATATATGTAATAAATATATATATATATATACACATATAATAAATACATTACACATATAATAACTATTATTTTAAATTCGTTACTGAAATGAGAATGCTTTACTAAGGGGTACTCATATAAAGTTCGCGCACTTTATTTTTAAAGGTATTTCGGTTTGTGCACGTTCTGACTTCCACTGGAAGTGCATTCCAGAGGAGGGTTGATTGCACTAGGAAAGATGAATGACTCATACTTGAAGTGTGAGAGGGACAGAGAAGAAGGCGGTTGTTAGATGAGCGTAAATTTTTATCATGAATTGAACAAAGCAATTGAAGATGAGATGTCAAATACGAAGGAGCATTAGAGTAATTCATAAGAGAAAAGAGCATCATTACCGCACGTAAAATACGACGCTGACGTATAGGCAACCAACCCAATTCAGAACGGTAAACCGAAACATGATCGTATTTTCGAAGATTATAAACGAATCGAATGCAATTATTGAGAAGCCGATCGAGCTTATTGAGTAGATCTGCATTCAGGTCGAGATAGCACACATCACCATAGTCTATGACGGGAAAAAAAAGGGTCTGAACAAGCATTGCCTTGGTTTTGGGTGGAAGAAAGTTCTTGAGCCGATAAAAGGCACGCAGCGTACCAGTAACCTTCTGACATACATTAGCGACTTGAGCTTTCCAATTAAGGTTTTCATCAAGGTATAATCCCAGGTTCTTTACTTTTAGAGTAACTGGAATAGTTCGTGCGTTGTAAGTTATTGACGGCAAATCTACCCCATCCTTAGTAGTTATTACTTGAAGATTAGAATTAGATGCAAGTGTGACTAAGTTGAAAAGATATTAGATATAGTAAGAAAGTATGAATACGACCTATATTGTTTGAAATTAAAAAAAGAATTACACTAATTGATAAATAATCTAATTACACTAACTAAGCATAAAATGACCTACTATTTTATGCTTACATAATGTTAAATTTTTTATCTTTTTTTTCGATGAGAACGTTGTACGAATGACTTAAAATTAGTTAAACGGTTGTTTATGAGGTTGAAAGCGATCTTGAAACAGTTATTATTTACAATACTTACACAGACACTTTTGTGGTTGTGTTCTGTAAACCAAGTATAGGCAATAAAGATTTACAGCAATGACCGAGACCAAAAAAGTTATAACGCTTAAACACAGCAAAGTCCCAGGAGAAATTACAATGTTTTGGAATTCACGCCGAAATTAATTAGAATATATTTAAATAGAGGCAGTTACAAAGTATATGACTGATAAACAAGAAAGACTATTTGACAGTTTGTTCAACAATTTCTCATAAGTCCAAGCAATGGGACATCCTTCCTGAGGGCTTACCCGGGGCTCTCAACCATAGGCTGTTGGGCGTTACGTGAGGTTTTTTAGTCGGTAAGAGTCCGGCATAGCATCCTACGAGGATTTTCCCTCACACCAAAAAAGAAAAAAAAAAGTCCAAGCAATGGATTTGAAGTTTTATTTTACTACAAAGCGGAACTATAGAACCAAATCTTTGTTTGTAAGAAAATTTTCCATCAGGTTGTGCGTCACCCACCCTTTTCAAAAACATAAACATGATAAAATTATGAATCCAAGAAAACAAAACCCATAAATATCAAACATAAAGAAATCAAACCCATACGTGACTGAATCAGCTCAAATATAAATATGAAGGTACAAAAATCTGAGTTATACAAATAAATAATACTTTTCTTTTGTAACAGTCAAGTCACGGACATCAAAAGCAGATATAAATTATAGATATCTACAAAAGCCTCTAGCGTTTTCTCGGAATATGCTTTGTCCAAAAGCGTAGATAAAGTGTAAAGATAAAATCACAAACAAATAGGGCGTATATTTTGTAGGTAAAAAAAGTTTATTTAAATAATGACAGACAGCGTCTGTCATTATTTAAATAAACTTTTTTTTACGACCCACTTCATCCTTGAACTTACACCATTGCTGTTGATTTTTTAGTCACTACTGGAAATCCATCATAGAGGCCATGCCGGTTTCTTACCGACTAAAACAACATGGTGTCCTACCACTGTCTACGGTCGGAAGCTCCGGGTAGGCCCTCGGAAGGATGTTCCAGGATTCCCGACATAATTTGGGTACCACCGCGGCCTCACTTAGGGGTTCGGGTACTACCCTACCTACATACGGCCTAGTCTATACGTCTCCACTATAAGGAAAAAAAACACGACTTTTGGGATTCTCGTAATAACATTGTCGATTAAGTTTCTATTGAGCAAATAGCAGCTATCAGGCAGTCGAAAGGCAACTTCGATAGAAGCGATTGGTGATGGACCTGTTCAAAGTCACTGAGCATGTCGTATTCTTTAAAGTATCTATCTTAAGAGCTATCTATTGTCTTGTTTTTTTTTAAATTACAAACAGCTTTGAGAGCAAGAAGTTGACAAAATTTTGCAAATAAGCAAACACAAAAATGAATTTTAATATTAGTTCATTGACGAAAATATTGCTGAATTTATAAACATAACATAGTTCGAAGAACAAGAACCATAGTTCGTAAGATATTTCAACCATATCACGCTAGGTAAGTTATTAATTACCATACAACAAAATAAAATATTTTTGGTGTTTCCTTTTAGATGTTCATTAGAAAAACATGCTCCAATTATTTTTCAAATAAAATAGCTTATCTAATGTGTCATGCAAACATAGTAGGTATACTTGTTGAGGTAGGCAATGAGCGTGATGCAAGGCCGATTCAACATTATATTTTTTTTTGCTGCGGGCGAGTGCTGAGTATGACCTACTTTCAAAAGTTGTATTAATATGGTTATGACTTTGACGTCAATACGACTCAGCACGCGAATCATCGGCGTGAAACCTGCAAGGCTTTCCGACTCAAATATTTGCGCAATGAAAATAATTGTGAAAACTTTTTTGTAATTTATTCATTTTATTTTTGCGCGAGTGTCAAGCGAGTTAGGTACATTGCTCTAGAAAAGACACCCCTCTGAGTGGACCATCGTCACTACAATAAATGTCAGGAAACCCAATTTCGTCTAAATGAGGAATGAAAGTAAGATATGTATAAAGTTTTTTGAGTTGGGATGTAAAGAGAATGCTTTAAGATAATTATGGGCATATTGTCAAAATAACATACCTACTAAAGTTATGATTTTACATTCGTATTCAATTGGGAATGTGAAAAAAAAAATAGATTTTTTTTCTTTTACGAATTTTGAAAGCTTATCATTAATAATATCGATATTGAACTAAAGAAAAAGTTTTTGATTGAATTATAAACCATTTAAAATTGATAAAATTTGAAATACGACCATGCGTCTTGAAACGCTCGGCATTGGTTACTATGGCTGTCACAATATTATAGGTACGTTACCACTGTAAATACGTAACTGTTGCTACAACTAAAATGATAGAAATATGTTAAGATGACGTCACACGCGCTCAGATTTGTTCTGGAGCTGTCGCCGTGTTTTCGGACGGTGGTTGTACTCGACTCATTATTTAACTTTTAAATTGGTATAACTTCAGAATTATTGCGAATATCATAAAAACAAAAATAGTTTTGCTATAAAAGTTATATATCTACCTAATTGATCTTTCTATTTATCACAAGAAAAAAAAATCACATCCCGAATTGTGAGAAGCACTCGAGGCACTATAGTGATCGTTTTGACTAAAGCAACTTTTCCAAAGCCGGTCATGGACGAGTGATCACCATGTGATCACTTTGTGATATTTATTTGCGAGCATTTCCTTCGGAAGGCACATTAAGCAGTTGGTCTCGGTTGCCAGTAAAAAGGGAGTCGTTAAGCCAAGTTTAAAGCCTTTATGGGCCATTTGAAAAATTTAACACCGGCAATACGTCTCACAACCTATTACGTGGAATAAAAATCAAAAAAGGTGAATTGTGGGCTTATAATATGCCTCTGCCTATACCCTCGGGGATAAAATGTATGTATGTTTGATAAATATTTAATCGTCAACCAAGCCAGCAAAAAACGTACATGCCTAACATATTTGTACGGTTCTGCCAAATTATTTTTGGTTAAGCTAAATAAGGTTGTTCATAAAGTTATCTACCCCTTTGGGGTTGTACCCACAGGCATTGTATAAATTGGACCGTGTATTGACGAAAAAACAGCTTTAAAAGTTTTTAACTCTAGTCGCTTGTGACACACGAAGTGAAAAGGTGCTCACTGGGGAAATATCGGAAAATGTATGACGTGAGATCTATATTAGCCTCATTTATTTTATTTGGGCACTTGTTGACATTTTTGTGATGGTCGGTGGCGTCACGTTTAACCGTCAAATCCTATTATGATAAAAAAAATTGTTATAGTTTGATAGGATGAATATATTTTACGGTTTTATTTCAGGAAGATATTATTCATCAAGCCATTTGTAGAGCTTAGTAGTAACTTCTTACCTACGTAGTAGATTAGGGAAAGTCTATTAGGAAATTAAATTTGAATGACGAGTTAGCGTAATAACGTTTAAAGTATTTTTCAGAGATCTTATAATATGTTCATCGTGTATTGCAAGTTTTAGTTTGCCCGAATTGCACGGGTTGAGGCGTATATTGCTTGTCTGTATCAGTACTAAATATACTGTAAGACCTTTTTTACTCATGTTTGCAAATAAATAAATGAATTGAATTAAGTGTAATTTTGATTGATTGTTGAGATAGTAATTTATCGTCTATTTCCTAATTTATGTTCGGAATTTAGTTTTGCCACTGTTTACGTCGAACTATTATTTAATCTATGTCACTGTTAACTTGGTCACTTCCTCTTCCACGTAAAGTTCAGGTAACCATTTAGTTTATAATTAATAATAAATAATTCATTTATTTATTCAAGTAACTAGGACTCATTAAGGCAGGTACATATTCATAACAATAACAATAACACAGTCACATTACCAATAATCACATATCTCTTACATTTGACATAGGTATTCATGCATGCCATGTTAAGAATTTCACATATTGGGAAATAATACTATTACAGAATTTGAGAAATTAATTATACAATACAATACCGATGTCAAAATTAGAATTTTGCATATCATTAATTGAAAATACTTATGTCAAAATTATAACTCTGTAGGCATGTCATTAATAAAAATATAAATAAAAAGAAAAATCGATGTCAAAATTAGAATTATTAGCATCAAATATTAGATCCTACCAACAAAAATAACAATAATCAATTAATAACAATTTCAATCTAAGCGCTCCACATGCCGCTCACAGCACCGATTCACTATGCAACAATCCAGTCTGTCCGCGAGCGTCGCCAGCATACTGTTCCGGCTCCCCCGCACCCGCCGCACCAGCGACGCGCCTCTCTTGCGCATAATGGTGTGGAAGCAGTCCACGCGCGCCTCCGCAAACATAGCTGATGCTCTACAGTAGCGGGGGAGCCCCAACAGCATCCTGAACGCATTGTTGAACTGGACCCGGAGGGCGCTGTACGATCTTTGCGTGTAGCTCGTCCAAAGGCTACAGCCATACAGTGTGGTACAATAAGCCCTAAAAAGGGTTAATTTAACCTCGACTGAACATCGAGCAAACCTGCGTATCACCATGTTCGCCCTGACCGACAGCGCCCTTCGTTCCCGCTCCATGTCCGAATCATCCTTCAGGGCCGATGTCACAAAATGACCTAGGTATTTAAATTGATCAACTTTTAGTAGTTGTGAACCATTAATTTTAATAGGTGGCATTACTGTTACTTTCCTAGGCCCACCCTGAAAAATCATGCACTGACTCTTCTTTACATTATAGAGTAGTCCATGGTCAGCCGCATAGCCTTCACATATACTCATCAGTTTCCTCAGTCCACACACCGAGGCACTCAGCAGCACCATATCGTCCGCGTAACTAATGTTGTTAAAACAAACGCCATCTATGTAACAACCGACATGCTGCTTGCTGAGCGTCTCGATAAGTCCATTTATGTACAGATTGAAGATGGAGGGAGAGCTTAACCCCCCCTGTCTCACCCCACATTCCAATCCATACGGATCCGACAACATGCTCGCCCATTTCACATTATTTGTCTGGTTCCCATACCAATACTTAAAGATGTTAATAAGTTCAGCTGGTATCTGAGATGATCTCATCTTCTCCCACAAAATGTCATAAGAGACGAGGTCGAATGCCCTGGAGAGGTCGAGGAAGCAAGCATACACAGGAGTATTTCTGTCCGTGTAGTATTTGACAGCACTCTTAAAACACAATACTGCAGTTTCCGTAGACAGTCCAGGCCTAAACCCGAACTGATTATCATGTAACTTTATGTGTTTATTTAATTGTGTATTAAGAATGCTGTCAAACACTTTTGCAATTATTGTTGCCAACGAAATGGGCCTATAGTTTGATAAGTCTGACAAATCACCAGCTTTGTTTTTTACTATAGGCACTACTACTGTTCTCATCATCTCAACAGGAAGGTATGAGTGTGAAACACACAAGTTGTACAACATCGCCAGCACCCTGCACATATGCGGCCCAGCATGCTGAAGATGTTCCACACTTAACCCGTCGTGACCAGGGGATTTGCCGCTAGAAATAGATTTAATAGCAACCGCTACTTCCCTGGCAGTAAATCTGGTGCTACCTTGTTCCCCAACAACCATACCCCCCCGCAAAGACACAGATGGGCCCAACGGAGACTTAACACGAAAGCTATTTTTGAATTTATCAGCTATACCTTTTAAATCATTTGTACCGTCGACACTCACAGGCAAGCCAGGACGACCCCCTAAACGGTTAGTATGGTTCCAGAAACCTCGGAAATCTTTCGCACTATGTTTTTCTGCCAGTATATCCATTTTTAATTGATCTTGATGTTTTTGGCACCATTTTAATCGAGATTTAAATACTTTTCTGGTTTCGGACATCTTCGTATACATAGGACCAGTAGTCGGGCTACCACACAATAGCCATTCCCTAAAACTCGCCCGGGCCTCCCCGTGACTGTCACTCACAAATTTATTCCATCCAACAATGGTCTTATGTGGGCGTTTACTCTGCTTATGTTGTTGTTTAACAGCTCAACATCTAGCTAAACAAAATTAAAAGTTTATACAGTTATGTCGCAGGAATTTGATCACGAAAGATTAGATTAGGTTTTTGACCATAAAGCTTTTGAAAAATTTCTGTTTTTATCATATTCTTGCAACATATATAAGTATAGATATAACGTAATAAAGATCATATCAGTCGGTATTATAACAAACGAGATATCTTTATCACAATACACGAGGTCTCACTCGGTGTACGAAGTTAACTGGCACGTATTGCACATACCTTTCTGCTGACTGCAGAGTGTTGTCGACATGTGGAGAGGTGGTTCAGCTCGCCTTCAGTGTGTCCTCTGCTGTCCTCCACAACATGTCGCAGAAATATCTGAAACAATGCAATAGGATTCTCTAAAAAAGTTTAGAAGATTTGATGTCCCCCCAAGTTTGCCCTATTACATCGAATTCCCATTGTACCTCATACTTCGTTACTCATTCCCTTAATCAGTTTTAATTAGTTTGATTGTTCGAGTTTGAACATTTTTGTTTTATCTACTACTATAATTAATAGCATAACTACAGAACTTCGATATCGTCAATTGATTGTGCAGGTCAGATAGCAGTTGCTTTACGGAAAATATTGAAGTTCAGCAGCTTCGCAGTAAGACTAGAAAGACAAAAACTTGAGATTAGGTTTAGTGAATTCATTGAAGTTTTGATATTATTAATTAGCGGACCAGACACTATCCACAAATTAGAGATAGATCAAATGGAAAACTTATGTATGTACTTTTTTTTAACACCTACTCTCTCACAGATAGACTGATACAAATCAGTATCGAAATTCGCTTGAGACCACCTGCCCTCGTGTCTGTGAATGAGTTGTCTATGTGTGCGTAGCCTCAGCGAATTTAGTATGTAGGTTTCCATCTGTACAATCTCTAATTTGTGCACTGTCTCTCAACCAATATCATTAGGGTGCACCATGGCAGATGATAAACGGTCGAGGCCAAGGCGAAAAGAAGTAGAACTGGAACCAAAACTCTGTCTGCCACCCTTTCCAAATGTAATTTTGAGAGGCTTCTTCTCATTACCATAGCCAGTGTAATACATGAATTTGATATCTTTACCAAAAGATCACGAAGAAATTACAGCAAAATTGTCAATAAAACAATGTACGGTTCGATATATAGTTATATATATAAATATACATGTATGTATCTATCTGCATATGCTTTGTAAAAAACACAGCCACTGCATAAAGTAGTATTGTTATTTATTCCGTGCAAACAGAAGAACTGAGTATCCTGCAGATACATTAATATATATGATTTTAAAGCAGCGATCTGAACTCAAGCAAACCGGGATCTACATATAACTACGATGTTAAGACTTATAACACAGATCATTTAATATTAAACAGCTTTAGGCCGAGGCATTGTACTGTAAGAATTCCTACAATTATTATTACACCGAAACAATACGAATCGAAATATCACCAGCGGAACTTCAAAGCTACCATTGTGTTCGTGACTTACATAATACTAGGTACTTAAAATTTATTGATTTCGAAACCTCTAGCTAGACGATTGTTACCGAAAACTGGAAACGTCCAATTTGCTAGCGGTGAAATGGAGTGTAAATTCAAGTTATTATAATAATATACTATTTGTCTACAAATTTGTGATAGGACGTTATATTTTATTTGTACACGTACCACGGGGAGATGGTACGACAGGCGACCTTGTCGTCTCAGGGCGCTGAAAAACTTAGTTTCATTGTGAATATTGTAATGAGCTCATTATAAGTTGTTTATATTCACATTTAGATGGTTTATTTTAAGAAGTAAGCCCAGGGTGTCCCATTAAGGATTTTGTTATACGTTTGTTGAAATATTTCTTACCGTTCAAAATGGTGATAACGACGAAAACCGTCAAAGACAGTATTAAAACATATTGTCGCTACATTTTATAAAAGTTACCTACATGAAAAAGGTTTCCTCAGTGTTCTCGATAAAACATTTACTAGTGCCCTCTGTTTTCATTGCGTGAAAATGAAATTGTACTATGAAGGAAATTTGAATTGCGGTCTTCCTAGCTTCTAGCACAGCCTACAGATCATCTCATACATTCTCTTTATACTGTGCTTCTAGTATGTGCTAATACTATTAGATTATCTTTGCTTCTAGACAAAGTAGAGTGATTGATTGTTACCTAATATTGGTATTTAGAAAAGAAAGGTACCTATATTTAACCAGTAGATTTTGCGTTTACCTTGGATATACAAAACGGACAAAGAATCTATAGACTACCTTATGTTTTAGGTAATCTTTGTAGCGCATGTGACAATTATTATTCTATGACAAAATTCTCTATGTACTTGAATACATGCTTTACTTTGTTAATATTTTATTATGTGTAAAGGTTGTTACCGTTTTTAATTTGGAACAAATGTTTTGTATCCTGTAAAAACAAAATGTTCTCGACGGACCGCTGATGTTTCTCACAAAAAGAACCCTTTTTAATTTGCGCCTCCTGAATTTAATTAAGTTCAAGAGTGCACCACATTGTACGCTACCCATTGTAAATTACAATGCCTCTAAATTGGTTTGTTGCGGGAGGCTTGTAAGTATTCTTTTCTGTTTCAGATTTATTGGTGGTTAGAACATTCGCACTTTATAATACATTCTGTAAAGACAACTGAAAGTCATTCGAATTGAAAAGAATTTCAAGTTTTATATGTATTTAGGCAATATGTAGTTTTACTTTGTCGGCAATATTTGCAGGCAGGAACAAGCTATGGAAACATTTAGCTATTTTGTAAACCACCACTTGCTTGAGATAGCTTGTTCCTGCCTGCAAATATTGCCGACAAAGTAAAACAGTAAGTAGCTAAAGAAAATTTCAAAAGAAATGTAGAGCTTGTTTTTTTGCTTTTCAATTGTATTTTTACTTTGCAGTCGGGTTTTTTTGTATTCTAAATAATTAAGTTTTTTATGGTGGTTTCATGTAATGAGAAATGAGTAACAAACCAAAAAAGTTTAATGGTGAGCCGTAACCAAAATTATAAATCTTTCAGAAAATCCAATTAACGTCCAAATCAATAGAAGCTTCACTTGAAAAAAAATCTATTCTGTGATCAATGTTCAGTTTTTAACGTCCTGCGCACGCTTCAAAATAATAAATTCACTCTGATAATATTTCCTCCTTCCTAAAATTTATATTTATCATTTAAAAAACAAAAAATATAAACAGTAAATATTAATTGTAATCGAACTATACCTACTCGCTATTTCAAAAAAAGTTATGATAATCGTTTCCCAGTTTTCCGAATCTTATTAATTTTATACCTATATTTTTAATTTTATATGATAATCGCTTCCCAATTTTCAATTTATCGCGCATGCAGCTAGCAGCAAAATGAATAATAGGAAAGAAGAAAATAAAGCATGAAATCCATTTGTTTGAATCGCATCACTAAACCTGGTTTATGCTAATGCGACCTCATTTGTAAATTTCAGCGACGAGACTAAATTACGTCCTTAAAACAAAGCTGATTATCTCTTTAATGCGAGAAACATTTTTGTGAATCTGGGGAAGTTGCTTTTATAGTTGGCAATAATGAATGGAATACTTTGTAAGAAATGTAAGAAAATTCGAGATATAAAGAGATTTAGAAACGTGATGTCTTGAAATCTAAATCTTTGAAAAATCTCAAACTTCATTATATTTATATATTAACTGTGAAAACTTTATGTTTAGTAAAGATTGTCGTTTCGGAACGAAACTATTATGCATTAGGCGCCGAACGTAAGTCAACGAACGCGTCAACTTCACGATACCCACTTCGTAAAACTTAAAACGGTCGGCGGAGGAAGACGGTTCTAAGTTTCGAGGCAAAAAATCGCGTTTGTACGAAAAAATACGGTGAAATTTCCAATAACTTTTGAAATTACATTTTCGGTATTTTGTACTGATCCGAGACCGACTAAAAACAAAGAATGCGTTTAAAAAAAAGAAAGAAAAATATTTTTATATTCCTGACAGTGACTAATTAAAAATACAACAAAAATGAACGTTTAAATATCCCGTCGTAGCACCAAAAGAGGAGCCAGTCATTTCCAGTATATTGCCGGGAAAAGTACCTACCTACCCGGTGCTGATTTTCAATTAGCTCCAAAAGGCGTCAGATGCTTATCCTTCTTGAAAAGTAGTAATAGCCCCTAGGATAACTTTTATTTGAGGTATGTTAGAAAATTTAGGACCTAAATGATGATAACAGTACCTAGCCAGATAATATTTAAAAATCTTTATTTCAAATCTAGCTGTGTACCAATTGATAGATCGGTCCACTTTAATTTACTTTAAAAATAGATAAGTAGGTATGTTTTCTTCTGGATCAAATCAATCCTAATAGAACTGGGCTACTAATGAACCAGATAAACAAAAGCTTCTGAACTAATCGGATTCTCCAAATCGGTTCAGCCGTCTTCGAGTCATACATAAAATGTTGCAACAAATTGAGAACCTTCTCCATTTAAGGACGGTTAAAAGGGCAAGAACGCAGGGAAATGCGACTCCATTTCTCAAATGTGGGTCAACTCTAATGTAGCTACATGTTTGCCGGTCGTAAATTAATTAGCGCGTTTGCTCAATGTACTGGCGTATGAAGTTTGATATGAAGATATAAAAGAGCATATGACAACTTTGAACACTTTGAAGTGGAGTGTAAGTGTGACTTATAGTTTGATATATTCATTTATTTACAGACTCGGTGGCGGAGTGGTAAGTTTAGCCAGTATCGTGTTGAAGTCTCACAATATATTGTAAACTAAATTTACTTAACATCTGCCCAAAATGATAAGTTTTAAAACGGACTAGTGCAACTTCGTTTACGTCACATGAGAGGAAGAGAGAGAAAGGTGTATTTATTCATCAGGCTGAAAAATAAATAGGCACACATATCTCTCTCTAGCTCTTTTATCACATTGCAAACACGCAAGTTTAGAGTTTGAGCTTCAAAGGAACCCTTGAATTCTATGTATGGCGAAGGTTGGAAGTACTTAATTTCTGAACTACAAAACCCTCATTTTGAAACGTGTACCTATGTTACAATCCTTAAAAATATCTTTCATCTCCTCTTAAAGGAACCGCTCAGTATGTCAGGATCATAACAGCCCTAAAGCTTTCCTCGGATTATAAAAGCTCGGATTATGCCAAGTCTATATAAAAATGTTGTGTGCGTTTAAGTACTTATTAAAAACTCAAAATTTACTGAATCGACTGAGCTCAAAATTGGACACGATGTACAATAGGATTCAGAGATGGTTTTGGGCTACTTTATACACTTTTCTCATAACAGCAATAAGAATAAAACAGCTTTAAAAAGTGATTTTACCAATAGATGGCGCTGGTCGTTTTTTTTAAATTATATGCTGCCAGCTTCAGAACAAAATATTATAAACAACCTATTTAGAAGATACCTACCAGATTGCTGTTTTTTAAGAGAAGTTTGATTGCGGCCTCCTTGCATGCAAAATAATAAAAGAAAGTACTTACCTAATAAAGAGGTCAGATATGTTTTGCATGTTATTTTTGAAGTTAGAGTTTTGGCGCGTTAGGGAAATATTATTAGAGTGAATTTAATTTATTGAAGCGTGCGCACGATGTTTCAAAAACTGAACATTGATCACAGAATAGATTTTTTTTTCAAGTGAAGTTTCTATTGATTTAGATGTTAATTGGATTTTCATAAGAGGTTTAAACAGAAATAAATGTTCAAGCAATTCAATGATGATGATGATTCAGAAAGATTTAAAATTTTGGGTACAGCTCAGGCTCAACTTTTTTATTTTTTTGTAATGTTGGGTACATTACAAAAAAAAAATCCTTTGGTTTGTTACTCATTTCTCATAGGTACATAACCACCATAAAAAAGTCACAGCGAAGCGTGGCAGGGTACCGCTCGCTAGTATCATATAGATTTGATTTAGTAGTTTCAACGTGATACTTATCCGGAATACAAACAGCGAAAAAAAAGTACTTATTCAACTCTGTATAGATTTGAAAAATGCCTTTTTTAACGTAAGGGAAAATCCTCATGGATGTTATGCCGGAATCCTACCGACTAAAAAACCTCACGTAACGCCCGACAGCCTACGGTTGGGAGCCCCGGGCGAGCCCTCGGAAGGATGTCCCAGGAATCTGAACAATGTCCTACAATTAAAACTTTTAAAATATCTTCCATGTACAGATTTTTGACTCCACAGTTTTATTATAAACTAGCTGACCCGCGCAACTTCGTTTGCGTGATAAATGAAGAACTGCTCTACCGATTTTGTGCAAAGTTCACATAAACCATCTACCAAATAGTCCGAACAAAGCCTAAACATTTGGTTTGGATAGGTGAGCCCGTTAGTTATAAAATTACAACGAAAAGTGGCATTGATTTTTATATATATAGATATAGACTATTCTAATTTAAAAGTAAACTGTTGCATGTTTATTTACTTTTAAATGTAGGTATTTAATAAGGGCAAGGTTATCGCATCGATTAAGCGATATATGACCTGATAAATTATAATACACAGTTATACATAGGTATGTGTAATGGTATAGTTACCTATGTGTTATTAAAACGCAAACGCCTCCATAAGCTCTAAAAACCTATTAATATTATAAACTAGTCGACCCGGCGAACATCGTGCATCCATTTTTTTATTTTTATTTTCTTCTGTTGGTATAAACCTCTTCTTTGTTCTTCTCTCATAGCTCAAGCTTATTATTTAGCTTACGTACTTAATCCGTGCAAGAAAAATGTGTAATTTAATAAAATATTTCAAACTACAATGTGACAGATATAATGTACTCTCTCCACTCTGTCACGATAATCCCCTCATACAGAATTCCCGTCAGATAATTTTACAAGTTCGTTAAGAGCCTTCCTCAATAAAAGTTCGTAGCTAATTAAGAGCGTCATTGGCACAAATTAAGGGTATTGTTTCGCGGCTTATCAGCTACGCCGCCAGTTAATGTAATTACGTAGCGGAGTGGAGCGGAGCCGGAGCGAGGTCTCCTCGTAGCAGTCGTAGACTTGTTTGCTTGCAAATGTTAGTTTAAGTAAATAATTTTGCACAAGATTTATTACTTATAACGTTTTTGATGATGTGTGTGAAACTAAAATAAACGCTTATATCAATCAATCAATCATCAGAATCGTAGTCTACTAAACACTTGTTTACTAGACTACGATTCTGATGCTTTCCTCCTAGGGGAAAAGGTATGCTCGACGTATATGAAGAATAAAAACTTTTGTTCACTACTTTCTTTATAGCAAACTAGCTTTTCCCCGCAGCTTCGTCCACGTAGAAAGTCATTATCGCGTCAAATCATTACCCTTCTTTTGCGCAGTCAGTTAAAAAGTAGCCTATGTTCTCCCTTGGACTCAAACCATCTTTATGCCAAATTTCATTAAAATCGCTTTTATTAAAATGTCTGGCACGTTTTCACGCCTAAACCGCTGAGGTTTTGGCGTGAAAACGTGTCAGACATAGTGACTTTCGCAAGTATAATATTACTAGGGAAATAAGGATTTATTGAAAACACAAGGCAAGAGCAACCTGAGATTTACAAGACATCTTTAAATCCCGCTTTCGTGAACCCTCAGTTTGAATTGTCACCAAAACGGAACCCTAAGTTATGCAGGTCGACGCGGATTAAGGGATGATGCAGCGGAACCCCATTTACAAGATCCGGTGGCAGACCACTGAGTAATACCTTGGATCTCATCGGATATAACTTTACATGTCTAGAATAACTTTAAATGGCGAACTATTAAGTCAAATATGTACCTACCTACTATTTTTAGGGTTTCGTAGCCAAATGGCAAAAACGGAACCCTTATAGATTCGTCATGTCTGTCTGTCCGTCTGTCTGTCCGTCCGTGTGTCACAGCCACTTTTCTCTGAAAGTATAAGGTCTATGCTATTGAAACTTGGTAGCTAGATGTATTCTGTGAACCGCATTAAGATTCTTATATAAAACTAGAAAAAAAGCAGTAAATTTTGGGGGTCCCCATACTCAGAACTGAAACTCTAAATTTTTTTTTTCATCAAACCCACACGTGTGGGGTATCTATAGATAGGTCTTCAAAAATGCTATGGAGGTTTCTAACATCATTTTTTTCTAAAGTGGATAGTTTGCGCAAGCGACACTTCCAAAGTGAAAAAATGTGTGTCCCCCCCCCCTCTAACTTCTAAACTAAGAGAATGATAAGTCTAAAAAAAAAATATGTTATACATTGCCATAAAAACTACCAACGAAAATTAGCTTGAACGAGATAGAGCTGGTAGTTTTTTTTAATACGTCATAAACCGCAATTTTCGGTTAGTAAATTCACTACCACTGCGAACGTGTTAAAACATCAGTCAAAGTCACTTTTATATTATGTTACTTGCTGCTACGACTACGAAACCCTTCATGGGCGAGTCCAACTCGCACTTGGCCGGTTTATTATTATATTGTACAGGTAGCCACAGATTTTCCAGTCCGTTACGCAATTAAGACTTCTTTTCACAAAATAATATTTTGCGAGACTTTAAGAATCATAGAGAGATCTGCGCCTGGATAAACCTGTGAGTATCGACCTTTTCTTTTCATAAGCTTTCAAAGTACTTTGGGAGAATGTTATTATTGAAATCAACGCGTATCATTATTTACGCAACAAGGCGTACTGCGAATTATATTAGTCTATCGCCAAGAAATTTTAGGGGCCACAGGCGTCTGCCGTGCCGGCACATAGGTATATAAAGTAAATTAAATAAGTAATAATTTGTCGTTTATTCATATTTATATCTATATATATAAAAATCAATGCCACTTTTCGTTGTAATTTTATAACTCAAGAACGGGCTCACCTATTCAAACCAAATTTTTAGGCTTTGTTCGGACTATTTAGTAGATGGTTTATGTGAAGTTTGCACAAAATCGGTCGAGCGGTTCTTCATTTATCACGCAAACGAATTTGCGCTGGTCAGCTAGTGCAATGTAAATATCAGTCTTACCCGTTTATTGATTTGTAAAACACACGTGACCGATTTTTTTTAAATGGTCCACCAAAAAGGTTTCTGTTATCTATCCTCATCAAAAATATATGACTTGTACAGTGGTTTACTTGCGACTGCCTTCACGTCATCCATAAAACGTGGTTCACTCATGTGATCCTCTGTTGTATTATAAAATATTACTTACTTAGAAATATTTTGTCGAAATATATTTCACATATTTATGATTACGAGGATCGTGTTATTCGCTTTCCCTCCATTAGGCCCATCTGGCCGACGCTTCCGGCTGAAAGGGCCAAGACGCGATGATGCGACTAAGCTGTACCGAACCGACTATTTTAACTAACGCACATAACAAGTGACTTACGTAAGCCTAAGCGTGAGCTTTAATTAGGGTTCCGTAGCCGAATGGCAAAAAACGGAACCCTTATAGATTCGTCATGTCTGTCTGTCTGTCTGTCTGTCTGTCTGTCCGTCCGTGTGTCACAGCCATTTTTCTCTGAAACTATAAGACCTATGCCATCGAAACTTGGTAAGTAGATGTATTCTGTGAACCGCATTAAGATTTTTATATAAAACTAGAAAAAAAGCAGTAATTTTGAGGGTCCCCATACTCAGAACTGAAACTGAAAATTCTTTTTTTCGTCATACCCATACGTGTGGGGTATCTATAGATAGGTCTTCAAAAATGCTATTGAGGTTTCAAACATCATTTTTTTCTAAACTGAATAGTTTGCGTAAGAGACACTTCCAAAGTGGAAAAATGTGTGTCCCCCCCCCCTCTAACTTCTAAACTAAGAGAATGATAAATCTAAAAAAAAAATCTAATGTACAATGCCATGAAAACTACCAACGAAAATTAGTTTGAACGAGATCGAGTTTGTAGTTTTTTGTTAATACGTCATAAACCGCAATTTTCGCCTGTAAACATCACTACCACTGCGAACGTGTTATAAAACATCAATCAAAGTTACAACGAACTACAATACTTTTATATTATGTTAAGGAACCCTTCATGGGCGAGTCCAGCTCGCACTTGGCCGGTTTTTTTTTTTGTATGTACATAACGTGTTCGTTGTGGTATATAACAAAAAAAAATGTCATGCGTACAGAGACTCGCTACAGTAACCTACAGCGGATTTTAGGATTTATGAATGGCCGCTGTCGGAGGCTGTCAAAACGCATAGGTCTATAGGGTCTGCTCATTGTTTCATTTATTGAATAATTTTAATTTGTAGGTATCAAAGTGACAGTCGCTTTTGAATCGAATATTATAATAAAATTATTATAATATTAGCCACTCACATTATAGCGTCATCTGTTGAAAACAGTACTAAAATAAATGGAACACCTCAGAGCGAGGCAGAGCGAGGTAACGACGAATTGCGTCATCTTTTTTCGTTCGTGCAGTCGTCTCCATCGAATTATCGTTGGACGTTGTCACGTCAAAATAACAAATATCACACCACCCTACGATACCTATAATTAGTTCAATTTTTCATTCATTTCATGTGCATGTGGTATTAGAATGTTTCTGATGTTGGCACGAATGCTGAGAACTTATTCTAGTTATAAACTTTGAATATAAAGCAATTTCAAGTATGTCATTGTTTTTAACTTGATCGTAAAGATATACGTAACATATATGTAGGTATCTACTCCAAATATGTGACTCGGCACGCGTACAGAAACGGCAAACAATTATGATTGCAGTCTCGTAATTTATTGAATTATCCACGAGGTGACAGGACCCTGTTCATACAATGGCTGCGAGTTTCTCTTACTCGAAATAAAACCCTTATCAAGTCATATACCTAACGTGGAGCGCACACAAAACCAAATAAAACCGGCCAAGTGCGAGTGGAACTCGCCCATGAAGGGTTCCGTAGCAGCAAGTAACATAATATCAAAGTTCTTGGAGTACGTTGTAACTTTCAGTGATGTTTTAACACGTTCGCAGTGGTAGTGATTTTTCTCGGCGAAAATTGCGGTTTATGACGTATTAAAGAAAAACTACCAACTCGATTTCGTTCAAACCAATTTTCGTTGGTATATTTTATGTCAATGTATATTTTATATTTTATTTAGATTTGTCATTCTCTTAATTTAGAAGTTAGAGGGGGGGGGGGGGGCGGACACACACTATTTTCCACTTTGGAAGTGTCTTTTGTGCAAACTATTCACTTTAGAAAAAAATGATGTTAGAAACCTCAATAGCACTTTTATAGACATATTTATAGATGGGTATGGTATACTCGTATGGGTTTGATGAAAAAAAAAATTTGAGTTTCAGTTCTGAGTATGGGGACCCCCAAAATTAACTGCTTTTTTTCTAGTTTTATATAAAAATCTTGATGCGGTTCACAGAATACTTACCAAGTTTCAACAGCATAGGTCTTACAGTTTTAGGAGAAAAGTGGCTGTGACACACAGACGGACAGACAGACAGACATGACGAATCTATATGGGTTCCTTTTTGCCATTTGGCTACGGAACCCTAAAAACGTGTACGTGTGTACAAGTTTTTTTTGTTTTTAGTAAGAATTAATATGTTGTTTTTGCGGCTACAGGAATCTATTTCAATTTTCTAACTAAAATAAGATTCATGAGATACGGCTTGGTGACAGACGTACAGTGGAGTGTCAGTAATATGAACGAAACTTTTTTTAATACAAAGAACAACGTTCTCTGTAAGTAATAACAATCTAGCCACTATTTAAGTTGTAGGCTAATCAGTAATTTTTATCTACTTAACTTAATTTACTAGGTGTTTTTAATGAACCAAACTAATCTTTTTATTGTGATAAGTATAAGTTATTTTTACACATCGCCATCTAGCCTCTTCGCTTTGACTTCGTCGGCTAGTCAAAGCCCCAAAGGTCTCGGTAGGGGTCCATTACCGCCCTCCCTCCCATTTAATTATGTATTACAATATATTCAAACTGTTCTATTTTGTTCCCAATATTCTTCCTTAAAAAAAGAAGTCTTTACTAAACCGGATACTTTATTTCGATTTTAATTTTATGATTCCATAGCCTGTGACAAGCACTTCTATTTGAATTTAAAATGGCGTTTCCAGGCTGATAATAATCCACTCATAGCTAAAACTTCTCGGTCCAGAAAGCTGAAAAAATTAACAAGTTTATTTTATGACGTAAAAGCGTGTTATGAGTATGAATGGCTATTTTAAAATTAAAACCTTAAACTTTTATTTCAAGGCTTTCCATTCTAAGTTATTGCAGCTACTTTGAGGGAAATTAATATTAAATTTTTAAAGAGCAAAGTGTAAAGAAAATAGGGCAATTCTATTTACTAGGCTACAGCTACTGAAATAGTTAGAGATTAAGTCGATTAGTCGTGGATTCGGTTCCCACCATGAAAGATGTGGGAGTAGACGAACTGTGATAGGTATATAAATATTTGTCTTGAGAATATGGGTTTTCCTATGTAGTTTATAAATTATAGATTATAGAATACACGGCCCAAGCTGCCCATGCAGCATGGGCGGTGTGTAAATGCACACCCTCTTAGCAAAACACAAAAGACGACATTACATGAAAAATACGACATAGAAAACTCAAAAAGGCTTTAATAAAAAGATAATTATTTAAATACAAAATGGCTGTTACATAAAAAGCTCGTAATATACAACTGAATAAATTGCTTTTTCTCATTATTCTATACCTGTTCACATTATCGCAGTGAAAAAGATTTCATCGCTTAATTAACTTGCTCAATTTAATGAGGCCTTTTAAATGGTTTCATGATTCTCATTATCATTTATTTGCTTAAGTGTAAGTATATCTTAAATATAATTAGAATAAATTCTAGCATTTAGGCAGAAGTGTAACGTGAAAAAAATATAATGTACCAATTTACATGGAAACGAATTTCACAGAAATTTTCTTTTAAGGAATCGTTCTAAGTCTTGACAGGCTTTTCTTTATAGTTGTATAAGAACATGATTAAGGTAAAGATTATTTTTGAAAAGCAATTAGTGTGCTAACTGATCATAAATTTTAAATATGGAAAAAGAATTGGTTTCAAACAGGATTCGAACCTGCATCTTCTCGCATTCCGTGCAAGATGCTTAACCACTTAGCCACCGAAACTCTTTATGTTCGGCTGGTTTCATCATAAATCGAATGAATATAGATGCAATTCTATACGTTCGTGCCGTGTAACTTTCTAAAAAAAGTACCGGTAGATGGCGCCTACGTCGCCCTAAGAAGTATATAAGGTGGAAAATTTGGTTGGTTCCGAGTAGGTTTCGTAGGCTAAGTGGTTAAGCATCTTGCACGGAATGCGAGAAGATGCAGGTTCGAATCCTGCTCGAAACCAATTCTTTTTCCATATTTAAAATGTATGATTAAAGTAGCTACCTATAAGGTTTTGATAGTTCGACAAAATTCTCAGATAAATTGACACAAGGTTCCAGTTTTTATGTGACATGTTAGTACATGTCAACGTGTTATGTTAGAACTGAGATTTTACTATACTATTAAGCCTACTTTCCAATTTGATTAGTGCGAGTGCAGGTGATTAATGCAGGTGCTTAATGATTAGTACTAATCCCGTGTGGCCCACTAGTGATTAGTGCAGGTGATTACTAATCAGCGAAGTAAAATGAATAGAATAGCGTTCTATTTTTTTGCGAGAAGCCGCGTCCCGCGCGCCCCTCCACCCCCTTCACTCGCAGCGTGCCTGCAACGGCTGCAACTAAACACGATTGGACATGCTCGTTGTTTAGTAGCTACTGTTTAGTTCGATGTTCTCTTGTTATTATTTGATAATATTTTACTGTTTTCAACACCCTTGCTCATAAATTGTGTTTTATCACATGGCTTTGACCATGGTATCTTGAATTTGGTCGTCCTTACCTGCTGTTAGTCGTCTAACAACTAACCTTTAACTAAGCGCAGAAACTAAACACAATTGGACACTACTCTCAACAGACACTTGTACTAATCATTGAGATTACTACTACACAATTAATCACCTGCACTCGCACTAATCAAAGTGGAAAGTAGCCTTTTACAGTGCACCTATGTCTTCCCCTAAGAAAGTACGAATAATGGAACAGTTACGTTCTTAGACCGCTGTCAAAAGTAAAATTCACGGTTGGACAGACTATAGCTATTAAGGTTCATGTTGTACGGCACCTATTTGGCACATATCCTATCCTTTATATATCTCCCAAGTTTTTAAATCCCGGCCTTTTTGAGTCTTATTCTACTTTTGAGTCTACAACTATTTATTTTTGTATGGAAAATAAATAGTTGTACAACATAGGCACTTGGTACTGAAATATTAAAGGGCTTTGCAGGTCTAAAACCTATCACTTTCATCTAGTTCATCATTTGGGGTCATATTAGCGCTACGTCACCTGAGTGTCATTAATAACACATATTTCATAATCTTCCTATAGATATTTCAACTCATCAGTGCGCGCGGCGCTATGTGTGCGTGCGCTAGTAATTATTCAGCTTTAGTTTGTGTGGCAGTGACGCGGCCGTTTTCACAGAGTACATTTGTATATTATGAGGTAGAGACGTAACTCGACTTATTGACGACACCAGCGGTGCCAAGCAGTCTTTGCAGGAAACTCTCGGCGTGGCCGCGAAATAAAAAATATAATAAACAAAAAGCATACAGCGTCATCTATCACGTTTTGAAGGCAACTCTTACGTTATTATGAAACGAAATTAAATATCATGACAAGTCTCAATGTAACTGCAACGTTGACATCCTGTGTAAGTTGGTTACATTATAATAATAATTCATTACACAGTGTTCTATCTAAGTGATTATACCATGGGTACAGTCGTTAAAGAAAATGTCTAGTTCTTCACGGAGAAAATGTTTAAGAAGTCAGATAAATATTTTTGATGTGTCAATTCGATGTAATTAACATTTTTTATCACTATATAAATTTTATTATAAAACAAAGTCCCCGTCGCGTCTGTCTGTTCACGATAAACTTTAAAACTACTGCATTGATTATCATGGTGAGATCACCAATGATTCTTGAGAACTTGGAGATGTCGGAAAAAAATAAGGTGTGAAAGAAAGAAAGAAAGAAACAGAAATTTATTTCACATAGGCATATACAGATGCTCTTGTAAAACGTCCAGAATATAAATCAAAATTTCTACCACCAGTTCACAACGCGACCCACCTGAGAAGAACTGGCAAGAAACTCCTCGGGTTATTCTATTTAGTGCTCTATTTACAAAATGAATCTAAAAACTATGCATTTTAACAATTGGGAATCTGGGAGCTTTTAACGAAAACGCTGCCTAAACCCTTCGAGGCATAACAAAATGATGTATGGTAAAATTGTGTAACTTATAAAAGGCCTACAGAATAGTCAGAAAATGATAGAGCCCAAATTCTAATGCAAAATAAAATAGAAATGCAGAGATGGTCGACAGAAGAAAACATTGCTTATACAGCAAATATGACAAAAAATTCACTGTATGACTTGATTTAAAAAGTAAAAAGACTCTCACTGTAAACATCTAAAAAAACTGTTAAGGGTCGAGAGTCTGTACATGGAAGATAATTTGAAAATTTTAATTGTAAGGCGTTCTCTATTCGATACTGAAGCCGAAAATGTAATTAAAAATTTTTATGTTTGTCTGTCTGTATTCCGATTAAGTATCACGCTGAAACTACTGAATTGATTTAAATGAAACTTGGTACAATCTGAGCTTATGATCCTTAGAAGGTGCTAGGATACTTTTGATCCCGATATTTTGCGCGGTTCCTTTGTCAGAGGGCAGGGCAGTTTTACACGCTGCTTGATGAGTCTGATGAAGAAATACCTCTCCTTTCGTACACCTTATGTGACGTAAACGAAGTTGCAAGGGTCAGCTAGTTTGTTATAATATTTATGACATACTTTAGCCATATGGCTTAAAACTTCGGTTACCACCGTATCATCCTGAACTCAACGCAATCGAAAATGTAGGAGGAATTGAAAAAAAAAATTATGCTTCGCTTAACATCGAACAAAATGTGATGGGAATAATGAAATTAATAAACGAACGTTTAGTTCAAATTGATGAAGAGATGTGGCGTAATACAAAGTAAGTAGAAGAATACTATGGACATTTTGATATGGAATCTGGATTTATAATTAGCGTTGTAGAGAGCAGCGAATCCTTAAATTTCTTAATTTTATTCTTCTAGCAGCGATACATATTAATATGTTTACCATACATTTCACCCATTAAGTTTTTATTTTAGTTAAACAAGAGTTTTTTATTTTGTACTTCACTGTACCTCTTGTCACGCACACGAAGTCACTGTGTTTATACGAGGTTTACCCACACATAGGGCCGCGCGCACAGATGAGTTGAACTTACTATACCTCTTTCTACAAATAGTTATATTATTATGGTGATAGAAATACAATGCATACTTTACACATTCATCTTTATTAGTTAATTTTAAAAAGTTTTTTTTTTTTTTTTTTTTTTTTTTTATACCACTAAGGTGGCAGACAAGCATACGGCCCACCAGAAGGACCGGTGGTCACCGCAGCCTATGAACGTTTGCAACACCAGAGGTGCCACAGTCGCGCTGCCGACCCTGTAAAAACCTTCTAAGACCCCCTTTGAAGAACCCCATACTGTAGGCGTTTGGGAAAACCGAGGCAGGGAGGTCATTCCACAACCTAAGCGTGCGCGGAAGAAAACACCTATCGGATCTAACCGTGCTGGAACGCACCGGACGCAGAGTGTGAGGATGAACTCCCTGTCTGTGGCGAGCGGTGCGATGATAGAACGTAGCCGTGGGCATCATATCAAACAATTCCTCAGAGCACATACCATTGTACAGGCGGTAGAACACGCATAAGGAGGCAAAGTCTCTCCTGTCGCGAAGAGGTTCCACACCAGCTGTAAGTACAGGATCGTTGACAATTCTTACAGCTCGCCTTTGCACCGAGTCAAATGGACGAAGCTGATATTCAGGTGCTCCCGCCCAGAGGTGACAGCAGTACTCCATATGCGGCCGCACTTGCGACTTATAGAGAAGCAGTGTTTGCGCCGCAGTGAAGTACCGCCGCGCCCTGTTGAGCACACCTAGCTTTTTGGACGCCAGCTTAGCCTTGTCCTCCAAATGACTACGGAACTGAACGTCACTGGAGATGTCAACGCCAAGGATCCCTATACTTTTGGAGATGGAAAGAGATGTGCCCTGAAATTGCGGCGCTACAGTAATTGGGGTTTGCTTAGCGGTGAAAAAACACGCTTGTGTCTTGGAAGGGTTGAACTGGACAAGATTTTGTCCACCCCAATCGGACACTCTAGTAAGAGTAGCCTCGATTTCAGACACAAGCTGTTCACGATTTTCCTCCACTGTGTCCCGAGAGATACCGGGGCGGCCCGTGTTACAAGTGTCCCCCGTACTGTCGTCCGCATAACAATGAATGCCGTCAATAGACAACATGTCATTGATATGCAGCAGAAACAGAGTAGGGGACAACACTGAGCCTTGCGGTACTCCAGCGTTTATGGCCATGCAGTCTGAACAGCTGCCGTCAACGACGGCCCTGATGCTTCTACCGGCCAAGAAGCTGGACACCCATCCGCATAATCTCTCGGGTAGTCCATATGAGGGCAGTTTCGTAAGAAGACCACGGTGCCAGACCCGGTCAAAGGCTTTAGAGATGTCGAGGCTCACAGCTAGAGCCTCACCCTTACTCTCGATAGCCGCCGCCCATCGGTGTGTTAGGTACACAAGAAGATCGCCCGTCGAGCGACCGTGACGGAAACCGTACTGCCGGTCGCTGAGCAGGTCGTGTTCCTCAAGGTACCCCAGGGGCTGTGTATTAATTACACGCTCCATCACCTTGGATAAAAGGGAGGTGACGGCTATAGGCCTGTAATTGGCCGGGTCGGTTCTGTCACCCTTCTTGGGTACAGGATGTACATACGCGATCTTCCACGACGCCGGGACTTGTTGCATAGAATAGGAAAGTGTGAAAAGACGTGTAAGTACCGGACACAACTCTGGACCACAATGCTTAAGTACCACCGCGGGAATGCCGTCTGGCCCACTCGACTTATGAACGTCCAGAGATTGAAGCTCCCGCCGGACATTCCGCTGTGTAAATTTAACTTCCGGCATGGAAGTGCCACAACTCGGAATGCCCGGCGGTAAAGCACCCCCGTCGCTCATGGTCGAGTTAGAGGCAAAGAGATTACCCAAAAGGTCGGCTTTCTCCTTGGCACTCTGGGCCAAACTACCGTCGGGTTTAAGCAAGGGTGGTAATCCTGACCGACAGAAGTTTCCCTCGGCAGCTTTGGCAAGCGACCAAAATTCACGACTTCCTGAAGGGTAGCCTGCTAGCCTTTCGCCAATTCTGCCGACGAAATCGAACTTGGCCTTGACAATTGCTCTTTTACTGGACCTCGAGGCGGCATTTAATTTGCGTTTCACCTCAGAGATGTTTGGATCTGAATTTGCACGAGCCGTGGTCCAAGCTCTGTAGGCAGATTCTTTCTGTATTAGAGCTTCTCTGCAGAGCCGATTGAACCACGGTCGCTTTTTTGCACCTACAGGGATCCATCGGTTGGGAATGTAGCATTCCATACCCTCCAAGATCCCCTCAGCGACTGCTACAGCACAAGAATCCAGATCCTCTGAGGCAAAACAAAGCCGCCGCCACGGGTACGACGCATAGAACTCTCGCAGTCCATCCCAGTCTGCTGACTTGTAGTGCCACACATGTCGCCACTCCTTGGGCCGAGGTGGTTCAGGCCTTGCGAGAGGCACATGCGTCCGAACGACACAGTGGTCCGACGATCCTAGCGGAGCATCCACTGAAACGTTGTATCTGTCCGGACGCGTTGTCAGCAGAAGGTCCAGCAATGCACTATGCTCTTTCTCCTTGTCTGGTATCCTTGTATGGGATTTAACCAGCTGGGAGAACCCGTAGGTCAAGGCAAATTCGTGAGCAGCTTTTCCCGCAAAGTCGGTGGTCCGGGAGCCCAACCAGTCAACATGATGACCGTTGAAATCTCCCAAAACCACTATCTCAGCGGAGGGACACTGCTCAATCACCCTGTCAGTCGATTGCTGCAGGTGGTCATAAAGGCGAACTGTGTCCGTTTTACCGCTGTGAGACCTATACACGCACGCGTAGATCCGGGTGTGACCCCCGTGATCCACGCGCGCCCATAATGTAGACAGGTCCCTGTCTTCGAGGCTTGTAAGACGGCGACAGCAGACATCATCCCGGACGTACATACACACCCCGGCTTTCCGCCTGAAGTTGTACTCCAGCTTGTAGCCAGGGTACATCAAGTCAGATGTGTCTTTCGGGCATGAGATCTGCGTCTCCGTCAAGAAAAAAAGGGTCGGCTTCGCAGTTTCAAGATGGTGGTGGACTACGTTGATGTTCGCGCGCATGCCTCTGATGTTGCAAAAGTCCACTTGAAGTGTGGACGCCGATGCCGCTGTGGATACCTTTTTATTTTTCTTTTTTGCAGCCATGGTTGTTTTTTAAAAAAGGGGAATTAAGAAGGTTGAGGGGGCGCCTGTGTGCCGCTGGCGCAGGAGACTTAGGGTTGGCAGCGCGATTGTGGCGCCTCTGGTGTTACAAACGTCCATAGGCTGCGGTGACCACCGGTACATCTGGTGGGGCCGTATGCTTGTCTGCCACTCTAGTGGTATAAAAAAAAAAAAAAAAAAGACTAAGCGAGGCTCCAAATCACCAAAGGCAGACAAAGGTAATGCGGAAGATTGGTACGGCGTACAGAAGGGCCCCCGGTCCCCCCCCAATGCAGTGGCCGCGTCCACTCCGGTATCCTCCTCCGGCACGACCACAGCACCAGGGACTTTACACAGGCTGCTGGTTCAGCCTCCTGGGGCGGAGATTAAGTGATCCCCAGGTTCGGGTCCCGTACAGCCTGCGGGCGGTCAGCGGTCAACCGTTTCACCGGGTCTCCCTGACCGCCGTACCAATACTCCGCGCCTCTATCCGCCAATGGAGCCAGATAAGCCTCTGGTCTCACCGTCACCGGCACAAAGTCGCCCCAATGAGCTCTGGATCCCTGCTAACCGACGGAGAACATAACCCAACCGGAGTCAGGTTACTATTACCGCGGTCTTCTGCAGGGCGGAGGTACTGCCCCAGGCGGGCTGCTCAACGAACGGAGTACCGTTATGCCCTTCCTCCTAATGTGGGCTTTTTCGTTAATCCCTAAGATATTGAATCTTAGGGATCTGATTAAAGAAGCCACTACTGTACCCTCAGGGTGTAACGTTAGCTCCATGAGAAGTAACGCATGTCCCCTAAACCCCGAGGGGGAAAGTGTTTCTATGTATTATTCCTTTCAATTAAATCTTCTTATAAATATATATAATTCAAAGGTGACTATATATAATTCAAAGGTGACTGACTGACATAGTGATCTATCAACGCACAGCGCAAACCACAGGACGGATCGGGCTGAAATTTGGCATGCAGGTAGATGTTATGACGTAGGCATCCGCTAAGAAAGGATTTTGATAAATTCTCCCTCCAAGGGGATAAAATACGGGAAGCGGGAACGGGAACAAATTTACGCGGGCGAAGCTGCGGGCATCAGCTAGTCATTGATATAAGCACAGACGAGCCTATTTGCAATACAGCTCAAGACAAGGTTGGTACTTCGCACACGGCGAACCAGGGACGAGCATCGCTTTCGCATAATTGTATAAAAACAATTGCCTCTAGCTTCAGCAAACATCCCTGTTGCTCTGCAATAATACTCGGAAGGCGTTATTGTATTGTATTCGAAAGGCGCTTTAAGATTTTAGACATAACTTACCCACAGACTGCATGTGTTAATAGATGAACAATATGCCTTTTCTTTTGTTTTACGTGAGGGAACATCCTCATGGATGTTATGCCGGACTCCTACCAACTAAAAAACCTCACGTAACGCCCAAACAGCCTATGGTTAGGAGCCCCGGGGAAGCCCTCGGAAGGATGTCCCAGGACTCCCAACAGACCTACGGCCGCCGCTGCGGCCTCGCCCAGGGGGGTGGTTCGGGTGCTATCCCGCGTCTTTGGGGGGTTTCGGGTGTGATCCCGCTTCTAAGGGGGGCGTGAGTTAAGGAACCCCAAAACCCTAACATCAGCTTCATCAGCTGAATATTTGATAGACGTCAGCACTATTACCCCAGACTTGCGTCTATTGGTAACGTGCTGAATTAGCAATAAGATAGTATATAAGATTGGCATTTTGTTAAATTTAAGCAATTACTGTTACGCTGTTTCTCTGAAATAAAGTATTTTTTTAAATCAACTCGCTGTCGGCAACTTAATTGGCGCTGAGGACAGGATCCTTGTAGTCAGTGTTCACGTATCCAGATCTACAGGAAGCTCTGACGTCCGTCTCTACGGTTAGACAAGGATCCGAACAAATAAATTTATTGAGGAGCCACCAGTGACAGAGCCAGCCAGCAGTAATTCACGGAGGACATGTGGAAAGCTGCGGAAACGTGAGTAAATCTTTTCACCATTCCTTTCAGCTCTCCCTATTGTTTCCACCTTGTTATAACCTTGTGTGTGTGTGTATTATTAGGGATTGGACAACGCCATAATAATATTCGCATAGGTTATTAGTGTAGTAGGACGTTAATTTACGTTATTTTATTTAGGTACCAGTATTTGTTTTCTCTCTTTTAGTTTAAAAATTTTCTTTATTAAAATGGAAGGAATAGTCCGTGTCCCGCAAGAGATGATAAAGAGCATCCCTCTATTCAGTGGCGAGGCGCGAACACTCCCTTTATATATTAAGAAGTGTGAATTCATATTAAAAACCTTTTCCGGTAGTGCAGAACAGAACGAATACCTATTCCATGTTCTCACGAGTAGGTTATCAGGCGAAGCAGCTATTTTAATAGGTGAAAGGGACTCCATAGAAAACTGGCAACAATTAAATCATTTACTCAGCCAGCACTTTGGTGACCCGCGAACAGAAGAGTGTTTAGCATACGAGTTAGAGACATGTAGAATAAATAAGGGTGAAAGCTACTCAGATTTTTGCTCTAGAATACAACATATGAGAAGTGTATTGTTCGCCAAGTTATCAGAATCTAACTCTGACGAAGCCTTACGCCGAGCAAAACGTATTATTTACAACAATAGAGCCTTTCATGTGTTTTTATACAATTTACCACAGCATTTAGTACGTGTAGTTCGACTACGAGACGCTTCTTGCTTAGAAGACGCGTTAAAAATAGTTTTAGAAGAACAAAATTTCCAAACGATGTTTGATTCTAAAATAAATAACCGCCCTAACTTTAATAAAACAAATCGTTCTCATTTTGCTAGCTCCAACCAACGTCATAATTCCCAGAACTTATCAAGTGCACATGCACCGAACAACACTGCGAGTTCGTCATTTACACCGAACAATTCGCATCAGTTCAGGAACTTTAGACAGCAGGATAGTAATCGCAATTATTTTAATAATTTTAATCGTAGAAACAGCTATAATAACAATTACTCGTCACCGTCCGCAAATAGGTCATCGTTTCCGTTTGCGCAACAGAGCCGACCGGACATGCATACACCGCGTCAACCGCCTTTTGCACCGCTTGCACATTCTTCAGGTTCGAACACCGATGTTACGATGCGAACTGCGAGTTCTAGGCGTGTTAATTACACAAATAATGATAGTTATTACGATCAGAATATGCATCATTCGAATCATGATTTCCAGGAATCAGTTCCCGAGGACAATAATGCCGAAAATTTTCACATAACGGCCTCCTCAATAGGGAACGAATAAAATTAAATTATGATAATCGTTTGAACTTGCCATACATAGTTTTACCTGAGTTAAACGCAGTTTTTATGATTGATACCGGTAGTGAGAGATCGTTTATTAGTCCGCATATTGCGAATAAGTATTTTAGGCATTATTTACAGTATGAGCCGTTCCAAGTCGTTAGTACTCACGCTACGAGTACACATAGTGAAACTATTATTATACCTTTACCGAATACTTTTAAATGTAAGGAATTGCATAAGTTTTATATTTATACCGTAGACGAAAGATATGATGGGTTAATAGGTAGTAATTTGTTAAAACAATTGCAGGCTAAAATAAACTATGAAGGTCTTACTTTACATCTTAGGAATACAAATATTCCGATTATTTATGCACCGTCTAGGAGAGAGGTATACCATTTACCTTCTCGTAGCGAATGTAGGGTTAGGCTCCCGGTCAATTTGTTGAACGGAGAGGCTATATTAGGTTTTAAGCAGTTTAAGCAAGGGATAAGAATGCCCGAGGCTTTAGTTAAGTGTGAGAATGGTTTTGCCACCACTGTTATTCAAAATTATAACAGTGATTCCAGTGACTTAGTTGTTACAGGACCTTTTAGAGTAGAACCTTACATACAGAACCAGTCTTCCAGAGTAAATTTTACGGGAGATAAGAAAAGAGTGGATGACTTACTTCTACAAAATTTAGATAAATTACGGCTAGATCATATGAACCAAGAGGAACGTAGGACCATTGAAAATCTCTGTAGGGAATATAAGGATATTTTTTATTGTGAGGACATCCCTTTAAGTTTTACGAATCAAGTCAAGCATAGGATTAGGACAGTAAATGAGGACCCTATAAATATTAAAGCATATAGGCTTCCTCCTGTGCAAACACAAGAGATTAAGAGTCAGGTAGAGAAAATGCTCAGGGACAATATTATCCAAGAATCTCATTCTCCTTGGAGTGCTCCTGTGCATTTGGTTCCCAAGAAGATGGACTCATCTGGGAAACAAAAATGGAGAATGGTGGTAGACTACAGACGTCTCAACGAGATTACAATCGATGATAAGTATCCTTTACCCAACATCAACGACCTGTTCGATATGTTAGGGAAAAGTACTTATTTCTCGACTCTGGACTTAGCCAGTGGGTACCACCAGATAGAGGTAGCGGAGGAAGATAGGGATAAGACTGCTTTTAGCACCCCATCAGGCCACTATAGCTTCAATCGCCTTCCCTTTGGTTTGAAGACGGCCCCTGCTACGTTTCAAAGGGCTATTGACAACGTCCTGCGAGGGTTACAGGGATTACATTGCCTAGTATACCTCGATGACGTCATTATCTTCTCAAAAAGCCTTCCAGAGCACGTAGAGAAACTTAGGAAAGTCTTTGACCGTTTCCGTCAAACTAACTTGAAGGTACAGTTAGATAAATCCCATTTCCTTCGAAAGGAAGTCCTTTACTTAGGACATACTATTACAAGCGAAGGGTTGAAACCTAATAACGATAAAATTGATGCTGTGTTAAGATATCCTATACCAGAGACCGTAACTCAAATTAAAAGTTTTCTAGGGCTCATAGGGTATTATAGGAAGTTTATTAAAGATTTTGCAAAAATAACGAGACCCATGACAGCTTTAAAGAAAGGTCGTAAAGTCATTGTTGATGATGAATATAGAGAATGCTTCGAAACTTGTAAGCAACTCTTAACCAATGCACCTTTGTTACAATACCCTGATTTCAGTAAGAGTTTTATTTTAACTACTGATGCATCTAACTTTGCGATAGGGGCTGTATTGTCACAAGGAACTGTAGGTTCAGATAAACCAGTAGCATACGCTAGTAGGACTCTAAGTGATACGGAAACTAGATATAGTACGATAGAGAAAGAGCTTTTAGCTATAATTTGGGCTGTAAAGCATTTTAGACCATATTTATACGGTAATAAGTTTACCATTTTCACCGATCATAGGCCGTTAGCTTGGTTGTACTCTCTCAAGGAACCTAACAGCAAGCTAACACGTTGGCGATTAAGATTAGAAGAGTATGATTTTGAGGTTCGCTACAAAAAGGGACCCCAAAATACAAATGCAGACGCCTTATCGAGAGTCAAACTCAACGCGATAGACGATGATTTGGACTCTATATTTGTAAATGTAGGCGACAGGAAGGAGCGTGTCCAGAAAATTGTAGAGGAACTAGAACAAGACCTCTCGCTCAACGAAACCCCTTTAGAAACCATAGAGCTATCAGATTCCGACGATGGAGTTACCGCGAACTCTGTTTCCAATAGGGAACACGAAGGGATTCCTATCTTAAATGAGGCAGTAGACTCTAAGGCTAGGCAAATATTAGTTCACTCATGGTTTAAGGATAAAATGGCAGTTAAAGACATCTCGAACAATAAACAAAAAATTCTCGAGGTTCACTTGCCAACAGACAATGATAGATTAGTTAAAGATTTTCTGAAGGAATACATAGACCCTAAGCACAAATATTTCATTTACTTTGAACACCCATCTTTTAGGAAAATATTTACCAACGTAGTTATTAAATTATTTAAGAAGAATACCGTTAAGTTAACAGAATGTACAGAAAGAGTGATTAACCTTACACAGTCAGAAGAAGACCAAAAGGAAGTCATCTTGAAGTACCACGATGGTAAAACCTGTCATAGGGGTATCAAAGAAACATTAGCCAAACTTAGGAGACATTATTGGTGGGCAAATATGAATGAAACAGTAACAGCTGTCATAAATGCCTGCGAAGCTTGTAAGAAAATGAAGTATGATAGAAAACCCATTAAGCCACAGATTCAATTAACTCAAACCCAAGACAGTCCATTTCAGGAAGCCTTCATGGACTTGCTGTATATTGAAAGTAAATATTATTTAACCATAGTAGATGCCTTTAGTAAATTAGCACAAGCCATAGAAGTACCTAATAGGAGTACACCATCGATAGTTAGAGCACTAATCAAATATTTTAGTATTTATGGATTACCTAGAAAGATTAGTTGCGATTCAGGAACTGAATTTAATAATACATTAATTAAGGAGATGTTAAGTTTATATAAAATTGAACTCCACATAGGAACTCCGAATAACCCGAGTTCCATGGCGATAGTCGAGCGATTCCACTCAACTATTATCGAAATCTATAGGTTAGCCAAGTATGAGAAAACAGATTTAGATGCGTCATCTGTCATGACTTATGCTATTATGGCTTACAATAACAGTATTCATTCAGCCACAGGTTTCACGCCTTTTGAATTAGTATTTGGCCATACTGATATTGGAAATGTATTCGATATTGATAGGGAAAGAAATTTAACTCAAAAATTACTCCTAGATCATAGGAAACGTCTTAAGACATTGTACGAATTTATTGCGGAAAAGTTAGAAACAGATAAGACAAAAGTTAGGGATAAGAGAGGCGGAGAAGAAGTCCCGGTTCTCAGAACAGGTGACAACGTTTTCATGAAAAACACGAGAATTAGGAAAGCGAAAGAAAAACCACGATACGAAAAAGCCAAAGTAACGGGTGAAACCCAGCGTAATATCGTCCCGGTAGAACTAAATAAACGTTCCACCAAAGTAGCGATTAAAAATGTGAAACGTCCTCCACAGATCCTACCTAGTACTTCTGGTACTAGTAGCATCAGCACTCACGCTGGACCTTCAAGACCTCGGTCAGAATCCGGGCATAGCGTCATTGAAGATGGGCACAGCAGTGAAGAGGATTAGTTATTGGACTATATTTAAGACATTAGATTTAGAATTTTTAGAGTTACAAATAGATAATAATATTCGGGATTTTAGCAAATTAAAAGTAGCAATTAGAGAAATAGGACTATTTAACGAAACGACAGGAATAGAGAACCAAATAGAATATTTAATTAAGATAACACAGGAAAGATTATCTCAGATTATACCATTCAACCCTAGGAGCAAACGAGCTTTGTTTAATCCACTAGGTTCAGTGATAAAAGCCATTACTGGAAATCTAGATGAAAATGATGCTATTAGGTATGATAAGGCAATAAAAACATTACGAAAGGAAGAACATGTTGTAGAGCGGAAGGTTTCGTCAATGCAGAAAGCTTTTGATAAGTTGGTGAATGATTCGGAAATCATTAATTCTAATATTCAAAACTTGGGTTTACAAACGAATGAAATAGAAAAACTCGCTAGAAATGAGTTCAAATTTAATAACCTTTTTCATATATTGAATTCTATGTATCAGATCTTGGGTAGCTTTCGAAATTGTTACGAAGAGATTCAAGAAGTAGAGTCAGCTATTGCTTTTAGTAAACTTAATATTCTTCATCAGTCAATTATAAATAGTTCAGAATTGTTTAATACTTTAGAAATTATTAGTAGACATGCTAGGACCATATTTCCCGTTAGTAAGAATAACTTAATTAAACTAGAACGTAATATCATTGTCAAATCATTTATAAATAATTATAGATTGGTGTTTGTCCTAGAAGTCCCCTTAATACACGAGGGAACATACAATTATTACAAGGTTATCCCTATCCCTATTTTCCAGCATCCAAACACATTTACTATCATTCCTAAATACCCTTACCTAATGGTGAATAGATTGAAATATGTTCCTGTAGCAAACCCATGCACAAAGGTTGAAAATGATTTATACCTTTGCGACGAAGAAAACCTGGTCCAGTACCCGACTGAAACCTGCATCGAACAAATTATGCTGATGAAAAATAACTACAGCTGCTGCACACAAAACCACATTAAGATCGAAGAAACCAAGGTTCAGAAAGTTTCCGAGAACCAATGGTTGGTTTACTCCAAAGTCGATGTGGTCATCACAGAAAATTGTAATACCGAAATTCACAAGCATAACGTATTGGGAACGTATTTGTTGACGCCAAACCAACAGTGTGAAACACAAGTCGGAGATTTATTGATAGCCGCTGCATCAAATAGCTCAATATCCAGCTTCCAGCTCCAGTTGGTCCAGATGCCAGTAATACCCCACGAAATGAAGACAAGAACGAAGAAAATAGACTTAAGAAATGTGGACTTTAGTGACATTAAGGAAATTTTACACAGTGCAAAACTCAGTGAAAATTACAGTGATGAAAACGAGTTATTTACTATGGACATAAATGTTTGGACTATCTGTTTGTATTGTATAGTTATAATTGTAATAATTTTAATATTGTGGAAACTTAATTTTTTTTATATTTTTAACCGAAATTCTTCGAAGTCACCTGAGATGCCTTCGAATAATTTCTCTCTTGGGGGGGGAGGAGTTAAGGAACCCCAAAACCCTAACATCAGCTTCATCAGCTGAATATTTGATAGACGTCAGCACTATTACCCCAGACTTGCGTCTATTGGTAACGTGCTGAATTAGCAATAAGATAGTATATAAGATTGGCATTTTGTTAAATTTAAGCAATTACTGTTACGCTGTTTCTCTGAAATAAAGTATTTTTTTAAATCAACTCGCTGTCGGCAACTTAATTCGTGCGTGAGTTGCTCACGTCACGCTGCCGTCATGGGCCTGCCTCTGTAAGGACGGTGAGCGACCCTCTCACCGTCCTCAGACCCCGGTCATGGAGGAGGATAGTCTTGGGCGAAGACACGTCGGCGGCGACCAGGCCGCCGACTGCGGAACTCGGATGGGAGAGCTCTCTCCCGCACCCGCCCCGCCGCCTCCTTCACGAGCATGACCTGCTCGCAGAAAGAGGCGGCGCAGTCCCACTTACTCCCGCTGGAGAGCATGGCTCGCACCATGGTCTCGAGCGAGAGAGTGTACACGTCCAGACCCACTACGAGTACCTGGCGCTGTTGCGCCCACGCCGTGCACTCCACCAGCGTGTGGAGCACCGTGTCATCGCTGCCGTCCTCGCAGTGCTGACACTCGGCCGTGGTTTCCCGGTGTTTTCGCCACAGATACCTACCGAAGCTACCGTGCCCGGCAAGTATCTGTGTCAACCGGTAGGAGAGAGCACCGTGTCTCCTCTCCAGCCACTCGTCCATGACCGGTCTGACGGCCGCGATTGTGGCGAATCCCCCCTTTGGTTGCTCAAGTCGCACCTTCCATGTCTCCACGGTTTTCTAGTGGAGCAGGGACAGCTGGGTCTCGATTTCTCGAGACGCAGGCCTTTGGCCCCGATCCAGCGCCTCCTTGCGCCGTCTGAACAGTGACGCAAGGGCTCTCGCTTCCAGGTCCCATGGAGGGGTCCCGGCTAGGAGACATGCCGCCTCACCGGAGATCGTCCGGTATCCTCTTATCAACCGGACGGCCATCACTCTCTGCGGGCTCAGCAATCTAGCTACATTGCGGGCCGTTAGGGTGTCCGTCCATACGGGAGCCCCGTATAGGGCCATGCTTCGCACGATCCCCAGGTACAGTCTCCTGTAGGGAGCGTTTGGGTCCCCTGATGTTGGGCATCAGCCGCGCGAGTGCGGCTGATGCTCCCCTCAGTTTTGGGACCAAACTTCGGAAATGATGTCTGAAGTTCCACCGGCCACTCGAGTACGAGCCCCAGATACTTCATCGAGGACTCGTTGCCGATGCTGACGCCCCCTACCTGTAGGCTGGATTCCGCAGGTGGCCCCATCCGAGGTCCGTGGAAGCACAGAGCCTCGGATTTGTGATGTGCGACCTCGAGACCCAGCCGCCGAATCCGACCCACGACCTGAGCAACCCCTGCCGTGGCCTTTAGTGCTGAGGTACGGTGCGTTGCTCCTCGCGCTGTAACGGAGCAACGGACCACGCAGCACCCAGTCGTAACCTTTGTTCCACAGGAGTGGCCCTAACACCGATCCCTGTGGAACACCGCACGACACATCTCGCCGACCCGGCCCCAGCCAGCTCGGGTAAGTAATGGCCCTCTCGGAGAGATAAGCCCCGACAATTCGACGGAGGTAGGGAGGCACTCCATGGTAAATAAGCGCCTCCCGAACGCAGCTCCAGGGCAAGGTGTTAAAGGCGTTGGCGATGTCAAGAGACACCACCACCACCATCTCACCCTGTGAGACTGCTTCCTCCGTCAGGCCTCTAATGCGCATGATCGCGTCCACGGTGGAGCGCCCCTGACGGAAGGCAAACTGCCTATCCGCCAGATCAGGCCCCACACGTGTGAGGTGCCCGATGAGGCGTTGTACAAAAATGCGCTCAAAGACCTTGCACACCTCATCGAGCAACACGATCGGCCGGTACCCTGATGGAGAGTTTGCCGGCCGCCACGCCTTTCGAATCAAGACCAGTTTCCCTGTCTTCCAGACCTTTGTAAACTGGCCTTTTTCGAGGCATGCGCTAAAAAGACCTATAAGCCGAGGTCCAAGCTCCTCGAGAGCCAGGACCCACGCTCGGCCTGGAATGCCGTCGGGTCCAGGGGCGGTGTTTCTGCGGGATTCGAGCCGCAGTACAGCCGCCCCTAACTCACCCTCGGTGAACAATATGCCTTAAATAAGGTTACGCACTTCATTTCTTTTGTCTAAACGAGTATAGGAACATTTGCGAGGTTCAAAATGAGGGCAGAGACATAAAAAGCGCAACGGTCTATCATCAAAAACGAGTCGTAAAACTCGATTAAGTTGATTATTGTGGTTCGGTGGGGTAACACCTTCTGCCTAGGGATCCTTCTTTCAATACTATATCATGTCTTTAGCATTTATTAATCCGTGGTCGTTAGGTCACAGAGCAACGCCACCAGTACAGGGGGGTAGATATACGTGACGTGAAAAACTCACGTACGCCCCCCGCCTTAGAAGCGGGATCATACCCGAAACCCCCCAAAGACGCGGGATAGCACCCGAACCACCCCCTGGGCGAGACCGCGGTGGCGGCCGTAGGTCTGTTGGGAGTCATGGGACATCCTTCCGAGGGCTTACCCGGGGCTCACAACCATAGGCTGTTGGGCGTTACGTGAGGATTAACATACATGAGGATTTTCCCTCATGTAAAAAAAAAGGGAGTAGATATAATATATTTGCTATATTCGTATCTGTCTGTCATATGTTGCGGGGGGGGGGGGGAATCGTATGTTCTTATACTTACATCACTACAAAGCCACTATGGAACTTACAAAACAATACACTCATAACTTCAGATATAAGTACATTTGTCATACCATTTGGAATTATGTATTGACAGAGGGGAAAGTCCCTCCCCTCCCGATCAAAGTCATAGGTAGTGTTGTTCTAAGCTCTAGCACCTAATAAAAATTGAAGAAAAAAATAATTTAAAAACACTATCTACGAAAAATAAATATTTCTGGCGTCATAAAATTTCCCCCACCAATGTCAAGTGGAATACAAGATACTCATTTAATACAGTACGTCACTCGATACTGTTCACATCTCTTTTGAAATCAAACATTCTTATTGGGTTCCGTCAACGATGAAATAGCTTTTGTGGCTGAACGAAATGTTATTTTATATTTCCGACTCGGATATTCCGAGTGATATTTGAGACTGACATTTCTGAATGAAATCTTTCAAGTGTCTGTTTAGTTATGCACAAGTTAACATACGAAAAGAAAAAGTTGAAAGATTTACGTAATTCATGATACAGCATTTTGAGAGCTGTCGAAGAATGTCAATAATAGTATACAAAGATCATAACAATTCGGTTTACTTCTGTAATAAGCCTTTACGCCTAGAACAATTTTACAAAAACATTATTTCAGAGAGTTGGCATTTTCAGTAACACTATTTACTATCAAAATCCACAAAGTTAAATAACTTTGTTTTTATTAACAACAAATTCAGCAAAATTCGTTCAGCATCCGAGCAATTTCAATATTGGAAAATGTTTTCAGCGCACAGAGGCTGACTGTTCAATAAGTAATTTATTTTCCCGAGTGGCAAACATATTTCTTTCCAACTATAGTGCATAAAATATAGGTACCTACCTACAATATAATAGGTATAGGTTTATTGCGTAAAATTGTTTATTTTTTGTTTGTACATGAAAACAGCATCCACATGTAGATATCTAATTATCTTAATTAGATATCTACAGGTGGTGAAACATATTATAAAAAATACATTTTTTTTTATTTATTTATATTTCTTGGAATAGAAAGTAGCCTATGTGTTATTCCAGACAATAGTCTCTCCAGACTATAAAACATTATAATCTGCCCTGCACCAAATTTCTTTCCGATTCAGTCAGTCGTTAGAGCGTGGTTGAGTAACAAACATCCAAACATCTGCACCAACTTTTACATTTATAATATTAGTAGGATAATGTTGAAATTGTAATGTGGCTCATTTCCACGACAAATCACCGGAGACAATGCTACTTCACCTCTACTAAGTGAAGTTGACAGGGGTTCCCGAAATCTTGGTGAGGCGTTTATCTCTTTAGGATATCTATCATTGTTTCACTTGGGATCTAGATCAGCCTCGTGATTTGAGTTTTCACGTACAGTACTGTTATCTTTGTTATTGTACTTCCTGTTTGTACTAAAGATACTTATACTGTTATTGTTGATAGACTTAATGCACCAGGTGTATTATAATTATTTCAGTAAATTAACAAAGGTAATGATACTTAACTGAAATTTGATCTGTTCATAAAAATTAGCTAGGCCAAATTTTGGGCTTATTAGGTAGTAGGAATAAAATCATTGTAGTTTTAAATGTCTTCTGGCAATTAGAATTTTAGGATTTTCTCCACAGAACTTGGCACCAATATGGATCTCAATTTTGTTGTCCTAGAAAACTACGACGCATTTTCTTAATATGGAACTAATTATCCCGTAAAATATATATGAATCCGAGAATATTTTTCTGAGACTCTCCAGACTTATTCAACTACTAGCTGATGCCCGCAGCTTCGCCTGCGTGAGATTTTGTTCCTAGATTATAACATATCTCTGTAGGCACCAAATTTCAGCCAGATCCGTTCAGCCGTTACAGCGTGAAAGAGTAACAAACATCACTAGGTACTCATCAAACAAACTCACAAACATTCGCATTTATAATAATACCTAGTTACGATAGATTTCTGATTAACAAATTCATAATGCATAATAATGTGAGCTTAGTAAATTTATTTATTAAATACATTTCTTAATTCAATGGCTAAACTACTACTTGACACAACTTCTCTTCTAAGCAATTGACATCGTAACTTAGTTCTTTCTTCAGGTAGTCCCAGCCTATGACGTTTGGACAAACCGAACTACTGTAGGCTTTGTCCTCCTATACAGATGGTCCAACCAAGACCTGGTAACGTATGTACTACCCGTTCGCTCTAACTTTGCCGTTGGCGTAGAGGCGTATACCCGAATTTTTAATTACACGAAGTAAATTGACAGTTGCTAATGTCACTTCGTCATAGAAAATAAGCAACATTGTTTAAAAAAGTGACATTAGTTGCTGTCAATTTACTTTGTCTAATTAAAAATTCGACTTTAGTATGGAGCTGAGCGGCAAAGTTAGAGCGAACGAGCAGTAATAACAATGTAAATTTCATCAGCTGAGCGTTCATGTTCAATGTAATGACTCTTTTCAGTCCTGTCGAATGTAGTCTACGTAGAGGCCATTCCCGTATTTTACAAAGAATTAGTCTGTTTCCTGACAGAATGCAGTCGGCACTATATGTAGAATAAAGTTCATGCCTTCCATGACCAGTCGCTTAGGGCTGCTGACAGTCTTTGTCGTAAGGATTGAGCGTAGATAGTAACATGCGGTGTTATTTTATTGACCAGTGGGTACTACCTGAAGCGTGTTCTTTTATTTTTTCTGGCTAGCCATCTTAGAATTTTCTTCTTCTTTTCACAAATGTATTTTTGTCACACAAAATTTGAATAAATTAGCAATAATACTTCCATAAAGCATATTTGGTTAATATTATACCAAAATAGCGTTTTTTATTTAACTTTATGGCTATGTAGTAAAATCATCTGTTTGAAGTTTGAAATAAAACATAAATGAAAACGTCAATTGTATTGAACTTTCACAAATCATGTGTCAAAATAAAAAGTAATTTAAGTATAAAATAAATAAATGGTTTAAAAAACCCTGGAAAAGTACGCTTTTATAATGCACTAAAAAACTAAAAATAAATTATGGATCGTTCAAGTTGTCTCTATTTCTAGGCTGAAGTGTAAACTATGTGCTATTAGTTATAATATTTGATTGTAAAAGCGTGGGGCGCTGGAACAGGAAAGACTTTCCTGGCGAAAGCATGCAGCTTCCGCCAGGAAAGTGTCTTGTCAGATTAAGGATAAGGTCACATTTATAAAAGCGTGTTTTTCTCGTGTTTAAACTATTAATTTACACTGCCACGCTTTTATATATCTATTGTGACTTTTACTATTATTATTTTCATTTTAAATTTCGGAAATGTATTAACGATGATAGGCTTTAATTGAAATGCGCAACATACTTACTTGAAAAGTAAAGTAGTTAATCACGCCTACGCATTTTCAACACCCACTTTTGCCAGTTTTTCGTGACGGCCGCGTAATAGGAGCAAACCTATTACCGTTACGGATCTCTATTAGATAATTCATTGGTAGGTCCTTAAAGTTTCGGCATTCCGAGATATTTAGTACAATATGTAGTAAACATGTAATAAGAATACAAACGCATATATCCCTAAGCGGGTTTTTAACGGTAACCAAAGATATCTCGTTCTCGAACAAGAACTCTACATTTTGCCACTGTTAACGTATTCCCCTCATGTATCTACTTCATTGCCTGAAAGAAGAGGCGTTCCCTATGGCAGCATAAACGTTATGCTCTTGTGCGACCTCATGCAGCTTTCGCCAGGATTTTTATTATATAAGGATTAGTATTAATAGGAATTTGCTTACTAAAAAGTCTTTCCTGTTCTAGCGCCCGACGCTTTTACAATCAAATATTATAACTAATAGCACATAGTTTACACTTCAGCCTAGAAATAGAGGCAACTTGAACGATCCATAATTAATTTTTAGTTTTTTCGTGCATTATAAAAGCGTACTTTTCTAGGGTTTTTTAAACCATTTATTTATTTTATACTTTTTAGTCACAACATTTATACCTTTACTAGCTGTTTCCTGCGGCTTTATCCGCGTAGAAGTCGTTATCGCATAAAAGCATTACCCTCCTTTCGCGCAGTCAGTTAGAAGTAGCATAAGTCCTTCCCTTAAACTCAAACTATCTTTATAACATCAAAATCGGTTCAGTGGTTTAGGCGTGAAAACGTAACAGACAGACAGACAGAGTTACTTTCGCATTTATAATATTAGTAGGGATTTCTGTATTACATGGTGTTTTGTCTGAGTTCGACTAATGTGAAAAATTTCATTATTACTCTAATACATATACATTTTATGCAGGTACCTAAGTCAATATTTACACTTAATATCAACTTCAATATATAACAGGTTTGTTATAACCGTAAACCCTAATCATGGTCAAAGTTCATTACACGTCTTTTCTAACAAATCCAAACACAGCTATGATACAATGTTCAATCATGAAGTTACAGTTCATATCTTACGACGCCATCATCAGATCAGTTTGACAGCACCATATTATTGTATTGTTATCAGAACTACAAACATCTGCCAATTTTTATGACGCTACGATTTTTGGAAGATGGTTAAATTTGTTACCCGAGATTCCATTGCATAGTTTTACAAGTCAATTAAAAAAAGGTTTGTTATAACCTTGAAACCTAAGCCTGGTCAAAGTTCATAACAAGACTTTTCTGACGAATCCAAAAACAGATATAATACGATATTCCATCATGAAGCTCCAGTGCATATCTTCCTACTCCATCATCAGATCAGTTCGACAGTATTATTGTATTGTCATCAGAACTACATACAGCTGCCAATTTTCATGACGCTACGATCCTTGGAAGCTGGTTAAATTAGCTACCTTAGATTCCACTTTTTCCATCGAAGTTTCAGTGCCTATCTTCCGGCTCCATCATCATATCAGTTCGACAGTACCATATCATTGTATTGTCATCAGAAATACATACAGCTGCCAATTTTCAAGACGCTACGATCCTTAAAAGCCGGTTAATTAGCTACCTTAGATTCCACTTTTTCCATCGAAGTTTCAGTGTCTATCTTCCGGTTCCATCGTCATATCAGTTTGACAGTATCTACCATATTATTGTATTGTCATCAGAACTACATACAGCTGCCAATTTTCATGACCCTACGATCCTTGGAAGCTGGTTAAATTAGCTACCTTAGATTCCACCTGTTTTCAGTGCCTATCTTCCGGCTCCATCATCATATCGGTTTGACAGTACCATATTATTGTATTGTCATCAAAACTACATACATCAGCCAATTTTCATGACGCTATGATCCTTGGAAGATGGTTAAATTAGTTTCCTTAGATTCCATTACATTGTTAGTTACATACACGACGACCTAATAAAAGCGTATTAATAAGAGTATTTAAGGAGTATTGATATCAACTCCGGAGAAAATCAGCCCCAAAATAATTTACATTCCCTTTTTAGCTCGTTATAGTATAAATTTCAATAAAATACGAAACACGTCTTCAATCAATTATGTTAATAATGCTTTAAGCCAAATTTTAAGTAGATCGGACCAAGGAATCACGTTGTCCCATACAAACTTTACCCTCCTTTTTTATACCTTTAGAGGTGGAATTTGCAAAAATGTTAAAATTACTTTTTTCAAATTGTAACAAACAACGCTCATGCTTAGTTTCATCATCGTACCGTTAACCGTTTAAGCAATAATTGATAATAACTTTGGGTCTAGGCATCGAACCGCAAAATTAAGTTTGGTTTGAATTCTATATACCTACTTTTCCGGGATAAAAAGTACCCAGTGTGGTGCCCAGGCTATTAAAGAATAATTATACCAAGTTTCATCGTAATCGAACCGGTAGTTTTTGCGTGATGCCTGAACAAACAGACAGACAGACAGACAGACAGACAAAAATTTTTTTAATCACATTTTTGGGTTCGGTGTCGGTCTAGTAACACCCCCTGCTATTTATTTTTTTGATATTTTGAATGTACAGAATTTTCACTTCTACAGATTTATTATAAGTATAGATCACCATAAAATTCAATCCGTTGAGCGTCCTTACGACGTAAGACATAAGTAAATAAACAAACAGAACCCCTTTAACTTTTCCGTATACTTAATACTAAAAGTATGAATATGAAAGTATGTGTCACTCACGACAATAATTATAGAGTTGGACATCTACGAGCTACGTCATAGTAGTAGCCGTAGTGCTGCAGTAAAATGTAAATATTGCCCTAAATCTTGTACAACTCTGAGTAATTAGACTGCGAGAGCGTTGATTGAACCGGTCCAATTTGTCATGTTTTATGATTCGCCGGTAACCTAATTAGCGGTTCACTTACTGACCGAATTGTTTAGTGGGTTTACACAGCTTGGACACAAAATAAAAAGTTAGGTAATAGTTTTTAAACTATCTATATTTTGGATCTTTATATCTTAGTATAAAATGTGATCGCTGTCTGTTAACTAAAATATTATTGAAAAAAAAAATACTCTGTGAATTTTAATGCAGTGTTCAGCAATAGATAGAAAGATTTCAGAGGAAGGTTTATAGGTATATCTAAAGTACCTACATAGTCGGGGATGCGGGGTCCTACTAACATCTTAAGGACCCCAATGGGTCGGATCCTCCTCGTGGTGCATCCTGGGCAACGGAGTAGCGACCACTCCCCTTCCTCTGTGGGGGAGTTGTGCTACTCTGGCTAATTCCGGCCGAGGCGGGAGTAACCCACCTGTGTGTTGGTTGCTCGGTGGTGTGTGTTGTTGCCGGCCGTGCCGTTATTCACGGCCGGCAGCAGCAATGCTGGGTCGCCGTCGCTTCGCCACCTTTGCTGGCGAGACGATGGCGGCAAAGTGGGAGAGGCACTGCGTGGGGGGCGGGAGTTTGGGTAAATGCTCCCGCCCTACCATGCAGTTCGGGCTGCCGGCCGTGAATAACGGTGCGACCGGCGGCAACAGTGCTGGGCCGCTGTCACCTCGCCAGTTGTCAAGGTGATGGCGGCAAAGCGGGAGGTGCACTTTGCGGGGGAGCGGGAGTAACGGATAATGCTCCCGCTCTGCCGTGCAGTTCGGGGGCGCAGCGGTGAAGAGTCACTGCGCGCCCCCGATTGTTTCTTGACCGTGGGCGTAAGGTCGGGGGACCCCGCCCACCAACGGTCACATGGCGGTGGGCACCTTTCCCGTGTTCCGGGGGTGCCCATTAGCGCACGCCTGCGCCAGCCGCTCTCTGTCTCCTCTATTACAGAGGGGCGCTCGAGAGCGGTGCAGGCGTGGTCTTCAGCTCCTTAGGGAGCTTTGGGGAGCCGCCCATCTGGCTCCCCCGAGGAGAGCCCCGAATAGAATAGAATAGAATAGAATATAACTTTATTTGTACACCAAGTTATAGTTTACAGAAAAAAAGATAATAGTAAGATATTGTACAAAGGGCGGCCTTATCGCTAAAAAGCAATTTCTTACAGGCAACCTTGGGATGGACAGAAAAAGATATTGAAGACAGATGGGTAGTTAGGTGTAGAAATATGAAGCTACAAAACAATACATACATACCAGTTGGTATGTAAATGAATATAGACGTACATACTATATATATACATCTAGGCATAAATACAATACATATACAGGTACATACCAATATACATACATAATAAATATATACCTATATACATACATATACACACGCACATATACATACATATATATACACATACACATATATATAGGGTCAAGTGTTCAACAATGAAACACTAAAAGTTCATAACCTCGTACATCTCATGTTTTTGCTGATAGAAGTCTATAATTTTACAGGCATGTAGTCAATATGATTGGGTATCGAATGTCATTTATAGATTTTTTTAAATAAAGTGATTTGAATCGACAAAGAAATAAAAACTAAGAAATGGGATTTGTGTCATTGTGTCCATATAGGCGTACACAATGAAACACCATTTATTCAACAATGAAACACCATAAATAAACTGTGCCTAATTCAAATTTTGTTTAATGTAGGTAGTTATTAAAGAAAGAGCAGTCCGTTTCTACGTTAAATGCAGTGGCACGACGTGCCATGCTGCATGCTTCAGGCTTTTTTAATGACAGTTATGCATGCCCTGATTTATAAGACCGTAAACATTCGATTCCAGCCATTTTCCCAGCTAACAGAATATCGAATATTGTTAATTTTTGCCATTTGGTAAGCAATACACCCCTCGTCCTTTTTACAGCTTTGTTACGCGCCATCTTAAAATTAAAACAAATTTTAATAGATAAGGTTTCACAATATCAACCAATAAAAATCTATAAAACAGTGTTTCATTGTGTCCATTGTTAAACTGTTTCATTGTTGACTACCTAGGGTTTATCTAACTAACTTTTAATTTATGTTTACAAAATTGTAACTTTGAAACAAATGAAATATGCCAAAATAATCTACAAAACATGTAGAATGCAGGATAATCATAAAAAATATAATATTCCTAACCATTAAATAATGAAAAATCTTTAAAGATAGCCAGAAATACTTCAATTTTTGACGAAAATAGTAAAAATGAGCCGCAGACGCGTCTTTTCTCACGCGGTGCCGCCGCAAACTGGGATACGCCGGTGGTATCTATTGAGTGTCCTTACGCGATATATTGCACTAACTGCCAACGTCGCGTTTTGGAAATATTACTATGTTTTATTGTGTACCACTGTTTCATTGTTGAACACTTGACCCTACATACACACACATGAAAACAATTGTTATGCTAAGGAACATCCTACCGGGTCAAATAGTGTTCCTTCACCAAACGCTTAAAGACAGCCAAAGACTGGGCCTTTCTAATCGTTTCAGGCAGCGCATTCCACACCCGCACAGCCTGTATGGCGAAAGATTTATCGTAAAAACCAGTAGAGTGAATAGGCATAGCCAGTGTCAAATTTTCCGACGACCTCAAGGATCTTGAATGTGTGTCATTAAGGAACATGAATCGTTCTTTGAGATAAGTTGGGGAACGTGGATTGAACAGAATACTGTAAAGCATAGAAAGGATATGAGCATTCCGTCGAAGGCGAATTGGGAGCCACTCGAGCTGTTTGCGATATTCGGTTACATGATCATATTTGCGTAATCCAAATATAAATCTTATACAGAAGTTTTGAAGGCGCTCGAGTTTATCAAGTTGCTCCTCTGTGATATCGAGATAACTGACATCGGCATAATCTAGAATAGGGAGAAGGAGAGATTGAGCAAGCGCAATTTTAGTGGTCATAGGTAAGAAATTACGTAGTCTACGCAAGGATCCTGCGGATGCGAACAGTTTACGGCTGACTTCCTGTAGTTGGGGAGACCAGGACAACTTATCATCAACCAAGATTCCCAGATTTTTAACAGTTGCACTGATAGGTATTGCAACACCGTTAAACATGATGTCAGGCAATTGAGTACGGTCTATACGTGACACCATATCCCTTCAACTGTCCATTTCAAAATAAGATACATTTTCCAAAACCTCGCATCTGTCCATGTTCAATATTTGAACACTTTTCCTTCAAACAGTTCGGGCTCTTCTAGCTCAGGCTGTACTATCCCGATCCTGCTCAAATTTTTATGGAGTGTTCTTAGACAGAAACGGGACAAGTATGTAGTACATTGTATGTCTGTCTGTCACAGCTGCACCTCATGATTCTCGTTTAAAAAGCGCCCTCCATCGCGCACCATTCCGCGCGGCTAAGTTACGACGACCGGTACTGTGTTGCGTGTAATTACATTTGTGTTTGGTGTTTTTTACTTTCAAAATCATGACTAGGTTAGAGTTTTTATTCGTAGATTGTGTATTTCATAAAGATTTTGTACCTAAAATAGTTATTTTCAACGAACATTCATTGTATTTTTACGCGCCGTCGGCGTCACGGCGGCGCGGCGCCAAGCCCATACATTTGGATGAAATACAAAGAATAAATACTTTAATGATGACAATCTATCGTTATTTTATGTATTTTTATGTATTCTTTTATTGTTTTCAAGCATTGAATGTAAAATCTACTTCAATAATTTTGTGTAAAATTGGGTCGAAATTCTCGATCATTTTTTGCAAAACTTTCAAATTTCAAATAATTCTTTCTGAAATATATTTGTATGCCAGCATACCTTTTTTTTATGTTTATCGATTAGGAAAAGTCATGTAGCTGTAGATTGTAAATTTTTTTGAAAAAAAACACACAAAAAAAATTCAAAAAAAAAAACAAAGTTACGACCACCCTTTTGGGCCCCTTTTTAAGTGCTTGGTTCATTGTTCAATTTCTAATAAACTAAACACGTTTGTCAAACAAAACTCTGTGTAAAAAAAATTTAAGGACCATACTTACGAATAAAAAAAGAATGAAAGCCACTTGAAGCACAGTTTTCTCAGAATCATGGCATGAACTTAACCTTTTTTTGGCGGTCGGCGGTCGGGTCGCCGAAATGAGTCGTATTTTGAAAAGCTTGTAAATAAAAAAAAATGTATGACGAGTTGTATTCTGTCTGTTGAACATTGTGAAATAGGATGTATTTAAAAAACTAAAAAAAAAAAATTTGGAATTTTCCTTTTTTTTTTTTTTTTTTTACAATTTTTGTAGAGAAAACTGGTGAAAAATTACAAATTCTTTTTTCTAATAGAAATTTGTAATACATTACAAGGCAGAACTGGTCTTATCTATCATTTTATCATTAGCTTGTTTCATAACGATTCCAGTGAGGTAAGTATTCTATAGGGCTGCCATACAAAAGTTATGAGAAATCGCCATTTTAAGAACATCAGCCGACGCCGCTCGCGCCGCGGTACGCGTGGTCCACAGACGTGGACAGATGCGGGTTGCCGCGCGCTGTCTGGAAACAGATCTGAACAGTCGAAGGGATAATTGGACTGCCGATAACGACTACTTGGGTTTTGGAGGGGTTCACGCTTAGTCCGTATTGCCTGCTCCACTTACATATCCGCCTTAAATCCGAGTTAATTATAGATATTGCTTCGGTAATTTCATCGACTGGAGCTTGCATATAGATCTGTAGATCATCTGCATAAAGGTGGTAGGATGATAATAAAGATTTAGAGATGGAATTTATAAAGATGGAGAATAGTAATGGAGATAGAACGCCACCCTGTGGTACGCCCGCAGTCGTGTCGCACCAAGAAGAAAATGATTCTTCAATGCGTACACGCTGCCGCCGTCCAAACAGGTAACTGTGAAACCAATCAATAACTGTTGGAGATATGTTAATCGAGCGCAGTATACCGAGCAGTATTTGGAAATCCACTGTATTAAAAGCGTTGCTGAAATCAAGTAAGGATAGTACAGTGATATTCCCATTTTCCATGCCCAGCCTAATATCATCAGTAATACTGATCAACGCACTAGCCGTGCTATATCCTGGACGAAAGCCTGATTGGTAAGGGTTAAGAAGAAGGTTTCTGTTTAGGAATGTACTTAATTGGACATGAACAAGCCGTTCTAGAACTTTTGAAAGGAAAGGCAATATGGAAATGGGACGGTACTCGGCAAAGGATGTAGGGTTAGGTTTTTTGGGAATGGGGACAATTTGTGCCTCTTTCCACGTCGTCGGAAATACACTGCTAGATATGGAGTGGTTAAAGACGTGGCACAAAATAGGAAGAATTTCATCCAGAATAGGCACGACCATGTTACGACTTAAGCAGTCAGTACCTACCGCGTTTGAACTAAGCGATACTATGCACCTCTTAACATCACAAGCAGATAGTTGATCAAAACGAAACGGTGGGAAAGAAGGAGTTGGAAGAGATGAAAGATATTGTAAAGTATTTGCCTTGCTAGATTGATCATAACACGGCGACGAGCAGAAATATTGATTTAGTGAATCAATGTCAAGGTTTTTAGGAATGTCTTGTTGTTTAGGTTTTCCAACCCCTATAGTTTTTAGAAACTTCCATACCTTTGCTGGGTCCCCGTTCTGGACCGATTTATGAATATGTTGGCGTTGTGCTTTCCTACACACCCTGCTACAGTGATTCCTCAAGGCTATGTATTTTGCATGATTTTCAGGTGTCGCCCGACGTTGGAACTTACATTTAGCTGCAGCTTTTTTAGCTATAAGGGATTTGATATCAGCTGTAAGCCACGGCGCCGGCAAGTGTCGCACCCTCACTGCACGAATTGGAGCATGTAGATCATAGAGATCTGTTAACTTGCTGGTTAGAATCCTAACTTTCTCATCCATACAGTTCGCGGCTACCAATGAATCCCAGTTTATATTTGATGCATCGTCGCGTAGTCTATCAATATCCATGCCACTAAAATTGCGTTGCATGAGGATTTTGGGCTTAGATTTAGGAGGACGAAGGTTATAAGAGAGATATATTAAGTCATGATACGAGAATTGAACAGCTGTGCTTTGACCATGCTTAACAACTAATTCAGTGGAAGAAACAAGGATGAGATCAATGAGAGATGGAGCGCAACCAGGAAAGTGGTGAGTGACATTTAAAGGTAGGATAGACAAGTTACAGGAATTTACAATGCTTTTGAAAGAAGAGGCGCGAGCAAGCGATCGAGAATCAGTTTTTTGAAGACAAGTATTAAAATCGCCGAGTATAATAGTATGACTGTATAAGGGTGAGAGACGTTCTACAATGTTTTCAAAAGAAGAAAAGAAATTAATTTCGGATGAAGAGGAATAATACACACCGAGTAGCACCTTTGAGTGACAAAGGTCCACCTCAATGAATATTGATTCCCCAGCATTTGAAGGCGGTGGCTGAGGAGACATTTCCAAAATGTTGAAGTTAATATGATCTCGTAAGTAGATGGCAACACCGCCACCCCTGGTACGGCGATCGTTACGGATAAGATGAAAGTGAGGTAAAGTATAAGAAATAGAAGGAAGACAGGGATTTAGCCACGTTTCCGAAACCAGAATGGCGTGGATATTCTTGCAATTAAAAGTAGTCAGCATCTCTGGGAAATGGGCGTGAATACTCTGTGCATTAAAATGGACTACATTAAAATTCTTGGGTACATCGGAAAACTGGGCCTCAATGGTTTGAGACAAAGACGGTTGACCCACAATGGTAGCATTACTATTACTGTTACTTGCTGTAGTAAAACTATCGTTACCAGTACTCAAATTATATGCATCTAACATATTATTATACCAATTTAAAATAGATAAATATTCAATACAATAGATTAATTATTAAAAAATAAATAAAAATAAAAAGTAAAATATAATACTAATAAAATAAAAAATAATAATAAATAAAATATAAAATTATTTTATAAGTACAATAAACAGACACCAACAAACAAGAATGAGAGCAACTTTCTGCACTCTATCTGTCCACCCGCCAGTTGTGCTGAAAAGAGATAATTTAAAAATATTCACAAAACATGACAAAAATTAAACTACAACAAATTAATAAAAAGAAACACAAAACATGAAATCTATCAGATTAGGCTGCATGGATCATGCCCTTTAACCGCTCAATAGGCGACCGCTAGAAAAAAAAAAGTCTCCAATCTGTCAAGTGTCAACCGTGTCAATTGTCACGACATTGCATTGATCGAAACGAGACGTTGTGTAGGTACTCTGTGCTTTTATCAATAACATAACCAAAACAAATTGTAGACCAATGAACTATAGATTAGATTAATCATGTTGACAAAGCTAATGAGAAAATTATTCAAATTTAAATGCAATTCAAAACATTAATGTTACACAGTAAATAATTAAGTTCAGAAAGTAATTAATGGAAGAGATTCAGAAAGTACACAACGCAATGATGGAGAATTCGGTTCACGCTGACTGAATGAAGATGGAGCTTGTGATAATTTATTTTTTATTTACGGCTCGCCTGGTCTTTGCCGTACCCCTCTCGACGGGCGCTGCTTTCTGGACATCACAATCAACACGATTGAGCTCGCTAACAGATGCTACACGATGGCGTGAACCATCCGAACCTTGGACGAAAACATGACCTCCTCGCGTCCAGCTCCTGGATACTCCAAACCGTTCACGTGCAGCCATAAATGCTTCATGTCTGGTGCGGGTCAGAAACTCCGACAGAGTGATTCCTGTGCCTTTAAACTTAGTTTTAGTGAACCACACCTTGTCGCGGACCATCACCTGTTGAAACTTGACAAGGATAGGTCTGGGCTTGTTGGCACCTGAAGGTCGTCCCATCCTTTGGCATCGCCTGATATCATTAACCGAAACATCAGCCAGCTTCAAACTATCGGATATTACTTTTGCCACAACTTGTGAAGTTTGTTCAGCCTGCTCCTCGGGAATGCCATGCAGCAAGAGTATTTTACGGCGGCTCCGCATCTCTACATTGTCCAATTCACGTGCCAAGTATTCCATTTGAGCACGGAAAGCAGATATAGTTGTGAGCACAAAGGTCTTGAACTTGGAAAATTCGGTAGTTAAACTTACCAAGTTTGGAGAATTTGGGGCTTTATTGCTTCGCTGAAGATCAGCTTCAAATCCAGCCAGCCTTTCTTCAATTCCGCTCATGGTGGATGCAAAATCCTTAAATGCCTCCATGCTTGTACTGTTTCTGTGCTAGTGATTTATCAACTGTGAATATCTTTTTAAATAGGATAAGTTGGATGGAGATAACACACAGCTGGTGAGTGTATTATATCAACATTTGATTCAACCAAAAACTTTTGTAATAAATTAAATAAATGATTTTATATTTAAAATAATTATAGGAGCTCAAAAATATTTGTTTATTTGTAACGACTACCCACATAGAAAAAAGTATATACCCACATAGAATATATGGGGCGTCCCTAGCCGGGTCGACATGAATAATCTTTTGATATCCCTCGGCCCGGCAAAAGGGTGAGGAGGAACACCGCGGGGTTTAGTGGGTAGGACGGTCCATTCCAGACCGGGCCGGGAGTCCCACACACCATCCCAGCTGCCCCCGCAGCTGGGATGAAGGCGCGTAAATGCGTTCCCCGCGTCAACAAAAAAAAACCTACATAGTCGAGCGTAACGTAAATGCTGTCGGGCGGGGCACTGGTACTTCGAAATAAATTCGGACAAAAACGCACACAACACAATTAAAAAACTAGTTTCTGTTTGTGCTTTATTTATGTGTCGAACACATAAATAAATTGTAAACAGAAAATCCAATCGTCAATAGAGCTGGTCAATAAAACTGGTGGGAATAGGGGCAATTAGTTACTGTGAGTATGTATGTATGTAAATATGGTCTATTTGTTCTCTCTATTGGATGAACTTTCACTGGCAGATAGATTGAATTTTGGATATTTAATAGGCGAATAAATTTGCGAGAGTACGATAGAAGACTACTGAAAATTCACGCTATGAAGACAGGAACAGCTAATGAGTCGAATTGTGAATAATCGTAGTATTTCCCAGTACATATGAGGGCCTTAACAGATATAATAATAAATAATACACAATGTTAATAATTACAGTGAAACAAAATTATTTATTTTTGATAGTAGTAGTTTAGTTAAGATAGTAATAATGTAAAAATATATGTTGACTGCAATCTGTTAGCGCACCTTTTTTACGACTTAAAACTTGTTAAAATTTTCTCTCTCTCTCCTCCCTTTTTACCCCCGTAGTACTTCTACGGGGGTAAAAAGGGAGAAGGGAGAAGCAAGTTCCTGGGTTTAAGGATTTTGACTGGTTGTTCATAGGTGAAAGTTTCACCGGGTAATTTTATTATTAAGGAAAACTTACAGTCTTCAACTTGATAGATGATATCAATCAATTCAAAATAGGTTGTCTATAGACAATAATAGGTACCAAAATAAACAAATGAATAATGAACAGGTATTATAATACAGTCGACTCTCGTTAATTCAAACCTGCGATAATTCGAACCTCGCTATAATTCAAAGCTATCATGAGTTCCCTACAAAATCTCTTTATATTTCGAACTAAATCAGTACAATTTTATACACTTGGTAATTCGAACGAAAAAATCATTGCTATATAACAAAACGACGCGTTAATTCGAACTCATCGGCGTCCAACACTCGATAATTCAAAGTTGCAGAGGGAAGGAGGGGGAAAGATTGTATGTAAGTACATTTTGCGACAAGTTCAAACTTGTAGCAACGTACATGAGCCTTTGTTTTTGTTGTGATTACTAATAGTTTGACTATACGACACACACTTCTAACGAATTGGCTGTTTAGTTATCATTCAGTTACTGTTACTCTTTCGTTGGTATACAGATTAAAAGTTTGTGTAAGTTATGAGCCCTAAAAAGTATAAATGTTTGACGATTGCTGAAAAGAAGAAGTTAATCGAAAAAGTAGAGGAAGGTGAGAAGAAAAGTCATGTTGCAAGATTAATTAATTTACATAATGAATACATGTTTGTACACTAATGTACCTCTAAACTTTTGAAATTGTTATAGAATAGCAGATAATAATTAATAATTGATTGCCACTTAATAATTCGAAGTTTTATTTATTTTCTCTCACAAATTTCGAACCATTCGATATTTCAAACACTCGATAATTCGTAATATTTTAAGAGTACCTCGAGTTTCGAATTAACGAGAGTCAACTGTAATACCCTTTGTTCCACGGCTGCTTTCTTTATAAACGAAATTTAATGAGATTAAGCGTGTAACTTGGACGAACTTGTGGAAAGTACCTAAAGGATTAGAAAGTTATAACCTCTTCTCTCCGTAATAAACTTTGTTCAATCTATTGCTATACATAAGTACTTTCGCAATGGAGTTATTAATGAGTTTTGAAAGATTAACAATACTTTTCTCGTGTGTGGTAATACCCCAGACTTAGCTTATTCGTGTAAGTCAAAAAATGCGTACCAATAAATGCTTATGTAGGTACCCATTGCATCTTAAGAAAACAATATTTTTAGAGGGTAACAATCGAGTCAAATAGACAATGAAATAGTGTACAATGCTATGAATAATGAAGTCGGTTAAAAAATTAGCCAGATTTGGTAGGATATTATCAATGACGCTTTGAATAACTTGTTTGAGTGAAGTAAGTTTTGACAATTCTAGGTCTTTAAATAGGGTTTATAGCAAATATATAAAGCGTAAGCAGTCGCATACACTACGTACTACTGCGCAACCTACCAAAACAGTTGTTTGTTTATTTAAGTCGAATGACCTTACTGTACCACGCGGGCCAGACAGGTTCCTACAGGATTTTGTTTCGAGTTTTCCAACACGCCGCCATGACCTCTTTGGTTTGTCATCAGGTATTCTAGTTGCAGGTGAGGCTGGCTTAGCCCCGAAGATCTACGTAAGTACATTGCACACATTTACGTAGGTAAATTCATTTCATATTCCTTTCTCGCTGACAGAATAAGCATTGCCATCCAATATGACAACGCAGACAGCCATATGGGAACCTTACCAGTTAATTAAGATGAGGAGGAATTAGATTAGAATAAAATTGAATAAACTGTATTGTACACCAATTTAAAAACATACAGAAGAGAAAGATATTATAATTTTATACATGTACAGAGGGCGGCCTTATCGCTAAAAAGCAATCTCTTACAGGCAACCTAGATACCTCGCGTTACGACAGTCTGATACATTGGTTTCTCTTCATTTTATATCTTCTCTCTCTTTCTGTAAATAAGTATTTTGTTTTGTTTTGATTCTTTTTATTGTTAAGAACTTGTAAATAAAGATATATAGATTATTTTCATAAATCATAACAACATTTCGGGGTCTCGTTGATTGAAATCTTTGTGCAAACATGATCTCAATATACGATAAGTTTTCGAAGGCTGGCCAGAGCGTTGCGTGATCAAACTTACTTAGCGAAGGCATTTCTCGAATAAGCAACGAGTTAAAAAGCAATATCCAGTTCTACATTTCACAAGTGTGTTTTGGTGGAAATATTGAAATTGTTGTTGGGTTTAAGATATAACTCTAACTATACAAATAAAAGAATAAATTAACTTTCGATTTAATGAAGAACATAAATTCGTAGCAAATGCGATGATCTGTTTATTGTGTCCACAAATCGCATTTCGAAACGTCATTAGTAGGTATATCAGCGACGTGATCCCGTAATATTCCCTAGCAAAAATCACATACCGTCTCTAAAGAAGTTGTCTTTTCAAAAACATTCAATATAGATTAGTAGTTTCAAAAGAAATTGCGATCATACATATTATACCTGTATTATAAAAATATTTACTTCAAGATTTGATTTAACTAAATATTTACAGAATAATATAACTAAAATAATAATAATAAAAAATAAGCTAAAACTACCATTAAAATAAACGAAAAACTAAAATGCGTCATAAAATTTCTCCGCATCGCAGTCCTCATGTGGCATCGTCCCCAGAAGACTGGCAGCATTGCCACGTTATTATCCCACAACGATTAATCTTTGTCCCAAATAGAAGCCAGCCTTCTAGCATACGTGTATAGACTAATTCTGGTCACGAGTTGTATCGACCAAACGCTTCGCATATATTATTGTACTAGCTGTTGCCTGCCACTTCGTACGCTGCATTTTATTGGTGATTCTTTAGATTTATATAACATTTTTATTTATGTATCGATTGACATGAAACAAATACTAAATGTTAAGTGGAGTAAACCGCAACGCAATACAGAAAACCGCATTTCAATCGATTAACCGGTTGCTGAGATTAGCGTGCACAAACGTACAGACAAACAGACAGTTACGATTTTATTATATGTATTGATATTGATTGATGATTGATTGATGACTGATTGATGTTTGATTGATGATTGATTGATATTGATACTACATACATTCAAGACGAATAGAGAAGCTCTTTTCGAGATCACTTTAAAACGTGAAAAGACTAGGAGGTCAATGTCACGTAATAGGGGAATAGTTATTTATACATGGAAAGGTCGTCAAGCCATTCCACGATCCATTGCGTGAGCTGTCCCATTTATAGTCCGTGTTTAACGTCCAACAATATTGTTGTACAAATATATATTATAGGCACCTACACGACCCTTTCAGGATCGGCTTTATGTTAAGCAATTACTTATGTAATATGAATAGTAGGTAATCAGGTGATAGTACCTACATATATTTGTAACTGAATTTCGATTCGATGTACGATACAATCGTAGTCTGAAAATACAGTTCATAATGTACATTGACAACGTAAACTGCCAAGATATTCCTTTAACCTCCTTCCTTCAGCTGTTTGCTAACGTACTAGGTTCTAGAGCAGAAGCCCCTATGGGTCTATAAATTTAATGTGGAAAAGTTATAGGTCTTGAGCAACAGCCCTTTGAGATGGGGTGTTCAAATGGTAGACGGTTACAAGAATGCAAACCGTCAAGATCAAATCATAACCAATTGAACTAGCTAGGAATCTAGGTAGGTTTTGAACCAGGAAAGAAGCTAACACGAGCCAGTTCTCTGGTTTTTTGGAGTCTACAGCATCGATTCTAGTTAATTGTGTATTTCTGTGAATAAGATAGCAACGTCAATGATATGATATTTTAGTCTACTTTATTTGCTCTATGAGGAAGGTTTGTTCGTTTGTCAACATCACACAGTCAGAGAATATGTAACATAAATACAACTTCTAAATATAGATAGTTCAATTCATTGTAATTACACAAGGAACTAATTAATATGTAAATAAATATGAGTCTTATTTCGTCGTAGCACAACATGATTTTGAAAACGCTACAATTCAATCAACCATCTCTTATAATTGTATTCTGACATCATCGTACTGAAACCGTCCCGGAATAGTAATTAATGGACATTGTATACCTAACTACTAATAATTTTTAGGCCGCCTATCTTTATTAAAAGGTTAATAACTTTGATCCATGATACTGACCTAAGAAACTATAAAGTACCAGCTTGTATTAAAGAATATATAATTTGGTTTTTACTAGCAATCTTCCCAAAATAATATATCGTTGTAGTAGATACACAAGTAATACTGTAATGAACAGCTGGTGTCTGCCTTTGATTTAAAGGTTTTCTGGACTTGCATTGATTATCTTCAGAAATAAAATTATTTGGGACTGACATTACTGGGTGTAACAAAATTACCTCTCCAAATTTCGTCACGTGACGTGGCATCAGTCAAGAAACATTACAAAAATGAAGAAAAAAAAAATCACATGAATACTTTAACCGTAAAGCCGTTTTAAAGGTCCTATAAATTCCCTTTTTAACCCTTTCTATCGCTACTGAGCGGCAGTAGAAAGCGACAACGACAGCCAGATGGGTGCTCTGTGTTTGTTTTGCCACGGCGACCATGTTACCTCGAATTGCCGCGGTAAAAAATGAATTATTAATGTGCGACAAAAAAATTTACCCCCCTTTTTTATAAAATATTTGTATTTGATTTCCGATGCCAAGTCATCTCATGAAATTTGGAGAGGTAGTTTTGTTAACCCTATATAGAGTAAAGTGTCAACAAAACAGAGCATCATGTGAATTGTCCCCCTGTGACTTCTGGTTGACCCATGGCAAACGGAAGTTTTTGAATATCTCCTTACCATAAAAATATGCCCGTACCAAGTTTCGGATCGATCAAACCGTTTGTAAGCTACGTAACAAATAAACGATTTCGCACAGAATTCACACAATAGGTTGCCAGGAACCATGCTTTATCATGGCACATCATATTACAACTACATAGAACTTTTAGGAAGTTGTTGTTGAATACTAGATTACCCTGTAATTTTATTAATATATTAATATAGATAAATAAATAAATAAATAAATATTCACGGACATTTCACACAACGCTATCTGATCCTAAAGTACCTAAGCTAGAAATAACCTGCTTGTGTTATGGGTATCAGACCACGGATATTAATACTTATATACTTTTTAAATACATACATAGTTTACATAGAAACACCCAGACTCTTGAGACAAACATTTATGGGTCACACAAATATTTGTCTCCGGTGGGAATTGAACCCACGACCTCCAGCGCCGCAGGCGGTATCACTACCGACTGCGCCACAGAGGCAGTCAAAATATAAAAAAAATCTTATTGAAATACTGATAAGGATGTGTTTAAACGTTCGAGTCTTCAAATAAAAAGGCGCACGTTTAAAACGGGTGCCAAAGGACGGATGTTAGTAAAGTTTGCGAGTATGTACTTTTACAACCGGTATTGTACCTGTTGTGTTGTGTGGTATTGATCCAAAATATTACCTACGTCTTGGCACTCGACACAGCAGCACCTGTAAAGTTCAACTTATAATTAAATTATGAACACAGACCACAGTGTAAATACATAGGTACCTACAATTATTGATTCGCCATGTTTGAAGGTGTGAGTAATATTACTAATCAATTTAATAAGAAAATCGATTTGAGTACAGTTAGGTAGATTCTCATTTATCTTGGATATTGATAAGTTTGTATGGTTTGAATAATAGTGTAGATTAGGGCCGTATGCTTGTCTATTACCATGATACTACTACCGAGTGCACGGAGCTACCGAGTTTTATATATACCCCTAATGCACAAAATCACGTATGGACTAAGGAATAAGGATATTTTTACACGTTTACCGCATGTAATACCCAGAGAAAGCATTCCATCACCTTCCTGATTGTAGGAGACGCCCTGCGCATATCTTTGTATCTCATCCTTTCTAGAATCTCGCACTATGCCATATGTATTGTGGTGGTCTTTCTCTATAATTATATTGACGTGTCTGGAAATAGTCTGGAATTCATCTTTGTTTGGAGGTCTGGCAACCGAAAATCATTCTAATTCCACAGAATTCAAGCTTTACATCAATAGTAAGTTTTCTAGTTCTTATAAGGAAACCAGTCAACGTGTACACACAATACATGAATTAAAAGGAATAAGTTTATTCCAATTCAAAGTTCCCGTACAGATCGCAGCGTCCCTTGTTGCCGAGACTCTCCAACCCTGGGTTAAAAAAAAACCCGGTTTATGTAACCCAGTTCTACCTCGGGTTGGGTGAAGCGATCGTTCAACCGTAGAGTGTTAAACAAAGTGTCAAGATAATACAGAAAATAATGTATGTTAAAATGAATATCCTTTACATAATCCACAGAAAATGTTACAAATACAGGAAAGGAACAATACCTTCTGTCATATCTTATTGTTACCCAAGTCGCTTGTAACTCTATATAACACTTTATTTCAAATAAAAGATACAATTTGTATTACTAAAAAGAAAAGCTTAACGCTGTTGGTCGGCGCCCTTTTCCTCTATCTAAAACAAAAAGGGTGCGCAACCTACCGTAGGTAATAACTTTCTAGGTCACTTTTACCCCAACAACTATATTTTTTCTAAGACCAGCTAAGCCTTTATGGAATTAGGTTTTAGGGTTATCGGCTTTAGTTAAATGTTATAGAGAAGTTTATATACCGTATCGAACTCGAAGTGAGAGATAAGGGTTCTCAGTTCTGAACAAAGGCCTGTTAGGAGCTTAAACTACTCTTAGTTTCAAAACACGCGTCTCAAGCGTTTTCAACTGACGTGCTAAGGGGCTCTCAGCTAAAGATGCTTGTAAAGAGCTCTTGCATCACAACTTCTTGTGTTCTGGAGCTATCAGTGGAATAATTTCATACTGTCAGTAACTGGAATACAATAGATTTTTATTTGTGCGTAATATATAAGTGAAAATTTGGAAAAAAATACATGTAAGCGAGACATAATAGTCAGTTAAAAACGTGGTCAACCACCCTACCACTATGCATACACATTACACATAAACCAAGAAGGTCGATTTTCAATAGCAATAATATTATGACAGTAAATTTCGTCTGCCATTTTTTTATTGAACACAACAAAGAGTCGCCTCCTATGAAAAAGCAACCCTAGCGGAAATTAGATCACACAGAAACTTTGGCTAAAACTGGTACACCACTTTCTTGGCAGATTGTGGGTTCCAATTGATATTCTGAGGTGGAACAGACTAATAGCTTAGTTACTAATAGCACAGTATAAGGCGAAGACTGTGCTAATAGACAATTACAATTTATTCGTATACAGGCATTGAGTAGTAAGAAACGTATGACGCATCTAAAGCAACTTCATTATTCTTGACATAGCAGATAAATAAATAATACGTAGTTACTGTTTTCCCACTCAGCTTGAACACAGTCGTAAACCCGTAAAGTAAGAAAGGGGTCCCTGAGTAAAAACCATTTTTTTACGCGTAGAAACTTTCAATAAGTTCTCACCACCTGTTAAGTGGGACATAAAACTATAAGGTGAAATGTGGGCGTATACTATGCATCTGCCTAATCCTTCAGGGATTAAGGTGTGACTATATGTATGTATGTGAAAATGGAAATCCCTGATAGATGACTCTTACCGACTAATACCCCACTGGGCACAGTGGGGTATTAGTCGGTTAGAGTCATCTATCAAGGATTTCCATTACCGACTAATACCCCTCTGGGCACAGTGGGGTATTAGTCGGTTAGAGTCATCCATCAGGGATTTCCATTTTCCACATACATGTCAGAAGTCATCCACATACATGTCAGTAACCGCTGCCTACTGTCACCCTGTCGGTAGCCCCGGATATCGAACAATAATGTTTGAATAAGTGATTTTTGAATAATAAAGAATAGAAACCGACATATTTTCAGCCAATGCCAATATTAATTACTCATTTTACTTATTACTTTTGTTCTTGACGGTAATGTAGGCCTGCTATTAGGTTAATGTTTAAATTTTCTGACGTGTGTTCTAAAAATGATTGGACAAATTAACATTTGCGTGTTACAACTACTTAAAAAGCGATGTTTTATTTTTAGAAAAAACTCATTTCAAACAGGCAACATGCAGCTTATAAGCTAAGTATTACTCAGTATATTTAAGTACTCGTAGAAAGTACTCTGGTCCCATTCTTGTTTAATATTGAATAGGTACTATTTCTTCAAGGGCATAAAAATATGGTGAGCATGTGAATTTGAAATTAAATTCGCCGGATATCTTAGAGCCTTTGAAAAGTGAAGCATGCGCACGCGACGGTTGATATTTTATTGGAAAATAGTATGAACAGCGCTAAGCGGTGAGCAGGCTTGTGTGCGGGCTTGTCATAATAGCTTTCGCAAGTTTACTTAGCGCAGGTCCTCGCAGAATCAATCATTAAAATTTAACTTATAGTGGATCAGGCAGACCTATAAGTTTGCACATGGAGTGAATTTACAGTAGGTAATAGCTTTAAGAACAATTAGTTATAGACATCCTTATGATACTGTTTTGTATTGTATTTATCGTTTTATAGATCTATACTATTATTATAAAGAGGAAAAATTTGATTTTTTGTTTTTTGTTTGTTTGTTTGTAACGAATAGGGTCCGGAACTACTGGACCGATTTGAAAAATTCTTTCACTGTTGGGAAGCTACACTCTTTTTGCGGTGAACATAGGCTATATTTTATTCCCGTATTCCCACGGGAACAGGAACTACGCGAGTGAAACCGCGTGACGGCCTCTAGTATCTAATAAGTAGGTGGTTGGGTTATTCTATTGCATTAGGTTAAGAACCTGTAAAGATAGGATGCATGTAGATGAATAGATAAATAAATCGACATGGGGCATAGCATATGACGTTTCTCAATAAAATAACTATGAAACTGTTAAATAAATTTTGAAATCCAATCATTACTTAGTTTCTGAGATCCTAGCGATCAACTAACGAAACAAAGGTTTTTGCAATGTAATTTTCTTAAAGTGTATACTTCCGCAGTTGACAAATTCTCACATCCCACATTCACGACTCTATGATTCCATTAAGTAGGTTTATGCTTCTATCATTAAACCAGGTTTATGTTGACAACTATGGTGAGCATTTCAATTTGAAAAAGAGCTGACTTTATTCTATACTAGCTGATACCCGCAGCTTTGCCGGCGTAAACTTTGTTCCCGTGGGAGCTTATTCCCGGGAAAAAAGTAGCCTATGTGTTATTCCAGACTATAATGTATCTCTGTACCAAATTTCAGCCAGATCCGTTCAGCGGTTTGAGCGTGAAAGAGTAACAAACATCCACACTCACAAACTTTCGCATTTATAATATTAGTAAGACTCTTTTCTTGTAGGTAGAGCATTGGTATAAAAGAATGATTGATAAAATGATGTCAATACTGCTCTTAAGGATGACTTTGACATATTAGTGTAATGTTTTTATTAAATTTTAATGTGAAAAAATTTTTGATCTCGAGCAGGATTTGAACCCGCATCTTCTGGTTTGCCGGACCAGACGCCTTAACCAACTAGACCACCGAGACACTGCCCTCGACCGTCAAATTCTTTCATCTCATTACGTCTTGGGGCGACGTAGGCACCATCTACCGCAAGTCGAATATCATCGCAAGTCGAATGATTATATAGGTGCAATTCTATACATTCGAGCCGGGCAACTTAACTAAGTTACCGGTAGATGGTGCCTACGTCGCCCCAAGACGTAATGAGATGAAAGAATTTGACGGTCGAGAGCAGTGTCTCGGTGGTCTAGTTGGTTAAGGCGTCTGGTCCGGCAAACCAGAAGACGCGGGTTCAAATCCTGCTCGAGATCAAAAATTTTTTCACATTAAAATTTGTGATTGAGTCAGCATACTAATTGCTTTTCAAAAAATTATCTCTAATGTTTTTATTGTTCTATAACTATTTAGGGGTTTATATATGACATACTAGCTGTTGCCCACAACTACGTACGTTGCATTTTATATGTGATTCTCTAGATGCATACTTGATTGATTGATATTTGTTTTATAAACCGATGGACATGAAACAAACACTAAATGTTAAGTGGAGCAAACCGCAACGTAATAAAGATAACCGTATTGCAATCAGTTGAGTGGTTGCTGAGATTAGCGTGCACAAACGTACAGACATACAGACAAACATACAAAATTTTTAAAAATCATCGTTTTGAGTTCTATTGCGTTCATAAAGCCCCGTATTTTTTTTTCTTATTATCTTAAATGTTCAGACAACGACCTGTTACGATTTTATTATATGTATTGATATTGATTGATTATGTCAACTTCATTGTACTCTAAAAAAACAATTATTGTTAAAAATTACAGTGAAACATAATTATTACATATCTATTATATTTACATTATTACTATCTAAACTTAACCTAAATAAGGCCCCCGTGGCATTGTACCCAAAAGACTAGCAGCATTCGCCCTTTGAATAGCAGTACCTATTCTCTGAGCGAGAAAACTGCCAGCCCTTGGGTTGCCAGTCGACTCTACAAGGCGCTTTTTCAAATTGTACTTTTCATTAGTACAAACTCTAACAAGGTCATAGTCACTGCGAGGGTTTCTTGACTGTCCAAGATAGGTTTCTTTGTAGCTATTTCGGTGAGTTAGTATGTTTTGTGTGACTTTTACTTCATAAAATGATTTAGAATTTCTCTTTGACGTGACTCTCTTTTCCCTCCGTTCTGGGTCCATTTCATCAAAACATGTGTTACAACTTCTTCTACACTAAACGAGGTACAATTAAGTGTTAAGTTGAAATCTGTCCAGTGTGTCCAAATTTAGGCCTTAAAAATATATTATCCTTATGTCTGGATATTAATATTTAATCCATACCAATGACATATATTCTACCGATAAACAGGAACGTCCATACAGTGAATATGTTCTAGAGCGATACTAATGGACTCGCCCTACAGGTGCCATAAACGCATTGTATGGGAAAGTATGTCTCCCACACACTTGCCTGCGGTAACGCAGGGCTAAAGAAATGAAAACATATGATAATGATGAAGGTCTTACCTTGACTCCGGCTGTCTTCCTGGTAATACTTCCCTGTAATTGTGTAGTGTATCCCTAGCTACAAATATGTACCTATATAATAATAAACCATACAAATTAATATGTGTGAGTGTATTGCTGGTGCCGTCAGCTCCGCGCCAGTCGCGTCCCGCCTGGAAGACCCCGTTGGTCCAGCCGACGTCCGGTAACACCTTCAGCACTCAAACTTCGGCGGAGACCGGTTCTCAACGCCACCGATTGTACCGAGCGCTCACGTCCCGTATGGCGCAACCAAATGTAATGAACTATTCTTAATAACTGATGGGTATCCGTAACCCTCAATCCCGTAGGCAAGCCACGCCGATGTGGTAACTTCACAGTGCTTAATCCCGTGCACGTATCTAACCTCAAAATTCAACCTTCTACGCCGACCGTTTTTTACGAAGTCTTTAACCGAAGTGAAGTTTGTCGCGCTCTCAACGACCCGTTCGTTGTGTGAAGTTTACGCGTTCCGAACGACCGATACGTTCCGAGTCGCGCAGTTATGGGTGCGTTCCAGAAATGACCATCTTTACTAAACATCCCCCCGCTCCGGACAGAGGGATCTCTGTTCGCTAAGAAATAGGCAAACGAGAGAGTGTAGCTACCGCGCGACGCAGAATGGAATCTTCAACATAAACCTCTGCAAACCGTGGAGTACCGTCCGAACCCGGAAACAGCCGAAGAATGCGTGCCCGACGCCATTTTAAAGAAGGCTGGTTAGTGTCCTTAATGAGGACTAGATCTCCTACCCGTGCAGGAGTCGTTTTATCAGCCCTCTAAAAGTTGTATAACTATATTAGTTAGCATTAATGTTAATGTGTTTACCTCTGTACGTTGTGCGTTTTCAGCACTATACCACAATAAATATATCCTAATACGATACTAATGTACTCCCCCGAAAATGGTGTCGTCCAAATTGACGGGTGCCATAAATCACATGTTTTAGTATAAATATTACGGTCTAAAAGTTGTATAGTTATATTACTTAAAATTAACTGTAATGTGTTTGCCTTTGTTCATTGCGTTTACAAAGCTTTATTTCATAATTCTACCACAATAAAATTAAATATCTCCGTCAAGTGCGTGTCATTCGTATTTTGGCACAAATCGAACTAACGGTCGGTTCGGTGTATAAACCGCAGTTGAGGGAACACGACGCTTGTTCTGATCGCCGCATCTAGTACGTAGTACATATAGATCGATGATCCATACCAACTTATTACTGATCGTATTGATCGGACGGTTATAATAGTCTTACTATTAGCGTGCAGATATTTAGCGGGCAAATGTATTATTAGGTTAACTTGCAAGTTAAATATTGATGAGCCATTACTACCATTTGAAATAGAATACTAACATTTGAAAATATTATTTACCATGAGGAGAAAAAAATATAGATAAAATTGACCAAATAAATCTCACAAGACATTGCTACTACGTTCGGATAACAGTCGGCAAGTCAGTCTATGATCACGGCCTAAATATCACGCAGCAAAAAAATAATACAAACGCGTCTGCGCGTAGCTCTTTCAAAACCTTGTAGGTAGTCGGAAATAATGGTCTTCAATCATTCTCAGTACCGCATTACTTAGCTACATCGAATTCTTTCCAGTAGATTAACAGCAAACGCGAGCAAAATTTTCAGACCAAATGGTGTTAAATCGGCTAAGCTCTTCGACTTGGCCACTAGCGCCGGAAGGAGCCGGTGTTTAATATAATACTGAAGCGAGAAATAAATACCGAACAGTCGGAAATTAAAGCCACCCTCTAATTTTATATTTTACTAGAGGACGTCACGCGGTTTTACCCACGTAGCTCCCGTTCCCGCGGAAATATGGAAATAAAATATAGTCTATGTTCACCGGGAAGAGTGTAGCTTCCCAACAGTGAAAGAATTTTTAAAATCCTTCCAGTAGTTTCGGAGCCTATTCGATGCAAACAAACAATCAAATCTTTCCTCTTTATAATTTTAATTTGTTTAAGGTTATAAAATTATATCGAATATAACCTTTTGCTATAGCTAAAGATTGGATTCCCTACAAATTTTATTCGCGGTGGAATAGGCAGAGGTACAGGTAAAGTCTTTTCATCTAGTTGAATATGCCAAGATTAAATGCTGTACCTATTTGCATTTGTTGTGCTTGCGACAAATGCTGGTAGCGAAATTCCAGACATGAAGTTTATTGATGGAATTTTACTTATAATAATTCTATACTAGCCTGGAACATTTTGTTTAACGTGAAGGAAAATCCTTCATGGATGCTATGCCGGACTCTTACTGACTAAAAAACCTCACTTTATTCCCAACAGCCTACGGTTGGGAGCCCCGGGTAAGCCTTCGAAAGGATGTCCCAGATCTCCGAACAGACCTACAGCTATCACTGCGGCCTCGCCTAGTGGGAGTTCGGGTGCTATCCCGCGTTTTTGGGGTTTTTTTAGGTGTCATCCTGCTTCTTAGGGGGTGCCTGGAACATTGTCGATGTTTGTTAATAAAAACTTGAATGTATACTTTGAAGTATAGATTAGGTCTATAAACGGGTTATCTAATGGATAAAGGCTTTCAATAATATTTGTTACATTAACGAGTTGAAAACAATAAACCAAGATTCTTATTACTTTTAAAACATTAACGCATAATGTATTTCTAAACGTAACTCATCTAATATTTTTGTAAAAAAATAATCTTTCAATAGATTTCAGGCCTTGCCTATAAAAGTATCCGTGTTGAAAGAAACTCATACATTAAATCCACGAAATCAATCAACTTACGCTGGATACATCAGCCAGATTGCTTAGCGATCGAATAAATACCTATCGTTTTGTATAATGGTCATGAAAATGATTTTTATAGCAATATAGAATACTGTTCTGCGAAAACTGCTGATAAAAAGTAGTTAAAATCATACTTGTGTTGAATAAAAAAAAAGTGGCCATTGTATCTGTTATCGTTGAATCATATTACATTTATATTGCATTTTAAGTTTAGCATGAAAATTTAAAAATTACAGAGAAACATAATTATTACATATCTATATAGGTATTTACATTATTACTATCTAAACTAAACCTAAATAAAGCCCCCGTGGCATTGTGCCCAAAAGGCTAGCAGCATTCCCCCTTTGAATAGCAATACGTATTCGCTGAGCGAGAAAACCTATAAATTACCTTCTGCATGAAAATGATTTAGTTCATAATTGTTTTATAGCGCCGATTGAAATTGAGCAGAAATACTTATCCCCGACGAGCAATTTCAAATTATAACAAGAAATTTCTCACGCCTTCAGTGTTTTAAGCCCTATAATATTTTTAATACTCTTCTCAAAACAGAAAGCTCTTCGTTTTAGAGCCGCCTTTAAAACAAAGCCTTCTTAGATAATTAAGTTCGTAAAAAAGGTGTTTCATAACAAGAACAGACACCCGCCCTATTCGATGAGTTAAATGTTATCCCCGTAAGAAAACTTGAGTGGAAACGTAGAGTTTTCTTTCGTTATTATTAAAAGTAACGCTTGGGGAGTAACCCTTTTAGCTAAAATGGGTTCGAAGCGATGTCGATCCGCTCTGATAGTGCAAACATCGAATGTTGACCAAATATTGACCTGACTGCATTTTAAAAAAAAATATTAGTCAGGTGTAAAGTATCTCTTTTGGTGACCAGACAAAATAGGTTGGAGGAAAAATGAAAGTAGTGTCTTTGTGTGAGAGTTAAAGCTTAGATATCTATTGTGTTTGTGAAAATTCGCAAGAGCTTTAATTTTTTTATAATACTAAGATGGCAAACAAGGTTACGACCCACCTAATGGTTGGTTACCGTAGCTTACGGACGTTTGCAACACCAGAGTAGCACCAGCTGCCGACCCAGGCGCAGGTTGTGACTACTCACTGTTGAAATTTTTCAAGCCAGCCATAAGCCCGTCAGCTTTGCTTAACTTCATTCTTTCATTATCATTATGGCTAATATATTACTATGCAGTATTTATAACAATAAACAGGACCGAGTTCTCTATTTCCGAGCTCAGTTTTTGTACCTTTCCTTTTAGGCATTAATATAGAAGGCTTTATTCCATTCCAACGCTTGCAAGCGTCGGCTGCGAAATTTGGTTATTGCTTATACATAAGATTTTCCTGTGGGAACCAGATGTTTTTTTTTTCTGGATAAAAGAAGCGTAAATTGTTCTCCAGATGTTTTTGTACTAACAAATAATAATCATAAAAACCACGCCAATCCATTACAACGAATCAAAGGATTGACCAGAGTAACGAAGAAAGAAAAGAAGCAAAAAGCGTAAAGCGTTCTCCAGACCTATTTGTATAATAAATAACAATCTTAAACACAACGTTAATCCATAACAGGGAATCAAAGAATGGACGCAAGTAATATAGCTTGACCAAAAACTACACATGTTTTGGAAATTGATGATAATTGAGTAATGACCATGTTACTTTAAAATCATAAATTGATGACAGTTTTCAGGGCTTCGATGGCGTGTTTTGTTTCAATACTTATACTAAACTATGGGTAGTATTTAGTCTTATCTATAAAAGTCATCTCTTTTATACCAATAATCGACATTGTCCTTTGTAATTATCTACCATTTATTGCCTCATTGTGTATTTGAGAATGACATCAATATTTAAATAGTGTCCTTTTTCCTGCCATATGAGCATATTGATCGTGTTATTGCGAGTCATGTAAAACAATTCCTTATAAATAGAATCATGGAGTTCAAAAGACATTTATCCCATAAATATTTTATCTTGTAGTTGTAACGGTTCCTAAGGGAGAACTTAAAGTTCACAACTTGGCTAAAGTGCCTCCGGTGTGCCATATTATGAATTAAAAATAAACGATTGAAAACATCTGCCACAGAACAAATTGAACTGCACGCTTTTTACAAACTTATTTAGTTACACCTGTAAGTTGTTTTGTATGTAACGGAATCTTGCAAGTGAAATTTAACTAACTTTCCGGTTTCCAAATCGGACTGAAATAATGCACGCCTATGTGAGTTGATCTCATGATGGAGCTCAAAGTCCTTTCTTTTACTTATATGAAAAATCCCACGGTTCCATAAATTTCTTGTAGGGGACGCCGGCTATGCCGCGCGGACGATCCAAACGCCTGTTTTGCTGCACATTTCATCCAAAAACGGCTCCATAGGTGTATCCTTATTTAAAACATGCAAAAATACATGTTCAAACCATCGAGTTTGGGCTCGTATGTTTTGCTTGACGACTACCTACTTTCTTAAGATGGTAAGTGGTGATGGAGCTGAAAGGTGAATAATATGAATCGTGATGATATAATACGAGCGTGCCTCGTTTGAATCGTCTTGAGAAATACCTACAATGTAAAAACATTTCCAATAAGCTTTTGAAATTAAAAGTAGATACCTAATGAAAATAATGAAAATTAAAACTTGTTTACAAAAATGCGTTTCCATTGTGTTACAGTGGATTTTTAACACTTTGGAAACGCACAAAAAATACGAGTGGTTGTACTAAGTATTTTAGTGATTAATTTTGTGTAGGTGTCAATGTTATTTTGTGTATTCTTTTGTTGTTTCTTTCTTTTTTGATTTGTGCAAAGAAATATTTAGTACTCAAGTAGTTTACTTACACTGTCGTCATCATGTACCAAATGGCCTCCTCCAAAAACCAGTGCTGTTATCACGTTAACCGTGAGGCAGCAATAATCTGAGAGGGGGCTATATTCTGCACTAAGGTGACATTTTTTTTAATGTAATTGTAACTAGCCTCCTTTAAGTTATAACATTTTACCATACCACCGTTTTTGTAGGATAAAACACGTTTTTGTTGTGTTTGTTTGTTTAACAAGATAGCATGTATCAGACATTTTAGTAAATAGAAATATAACTGCAATAACAATAAAAAAAACCTACTCGCTTCGCACGTCGCAATGTCGCAATTCATTCTACCATATTCTCAAAAAATAACGTTTTCTGTTTTATGGGAGGACGAACAGGAGGATAAATAAAGGTTTACATGATTACTGAAACAATAGAATTATTCGTAAAAGTAGGTATTTTTTATATAGACAAAAATATTACCTCCACCTGGATGTTAAATTGCTACTTTGTTATCGCTTTGGAAGGTTATAATGGTGAAAATACGAGTAGGCAAGGTGAAAAACATATTTCTCGCTGAGTCATTTAACAGTGTACCTTTATTGTTCATGTGCCGGTAGTCGGAATATGTTTCGATAATAAATCTGCACGTGTCTTCAGCTACAGATGTCTATTGACGGATGAGGCTACATCCCAGGAATATTAAATCTTGTTAAAAGCCTTCCTAAACTGCGGGGATTTCAAGCAAGTCGAGCGCAAAGCAAACACTGCCGTACCATCCTTTATATTTATAGCTATATTATGTAACATCTGTCTTGACTATTGGAAGTTTGGTTTGGATTAGGTACTAAATCGTATTTTTCTTGTACATAGCTAGGTATATAGACTAGTGACGGCAGTTAGTTGGTCAACTATTTACGTGATATTAACAAAACTAGTGGTAAACTTTGAATGTGTGTGTAATTTCCCTCTGCCTACCCCATCGAAGTAATAGGCGTGTTAACATGTATGCATGTGACTTGACGGGGCTCGTGACCCAGTGGTAAGTGTGCCTCACTACGGATTTGGAGGTCGTAGGTTCGATTCCCGCCCAGGACAAATCTCTTTGTGTCATGAGCACATTAATATTACTACCCGTTCGCTCTAACTTTGCCGCTGGCGTAAAGGCGTATACCCGAATTGTTAATTAGACGAAGTAAATTGACAGTAGCTAATGTCACTTCGTCATAGAAAATATGCAACATTGTATGAAGAAGTGACATTAGTTGCTATCAATTTACTTCGTCTAATTAAAAATTCGACTTTAGTATGGAGCCGAGCGGCAAAGTTAGAGCGAACGAGCAGTATGTTCTGTGTCTGGGTGTTATTTATCTATAATGTATGAATTTAAAAAAAAAATGTAAAAATATGTTAATCAGTCGTCTAGATCCCAAAGCACAACACATGGCCACGCCTCTATCCCCGAAGGGGTAGGCAGAGGCATATTATATGCCCACATTTCACCTTTTTGTATATAATTGGTCCCACGTAATAGGTGGTGAGCCGTACTGCCGTGTTTAAATGGACAGGCGCAGGTTGTGACTGCCTGCTGTTGAAATAAAGTCTTCAACTTGACTTAACGACTGCCATTTTACTGGCAACCGGGACCAACGGCTGCCAGTAAAACAGCAGGGAAACGCTCAAATAAGTGACACAAAGTGATCACATGGATGGTCACCCATCCATGGTACGGCCATAGTGAAAGTTGCTTACTGCAGTGATCGTTTACAGAACACTGAGTCCGCGGGGCCATGAGCGCTTCTGCCAACGAAATCTGCCATAGCCACACCACCACCGAGTTTAAACAAAGCCAAGCCCAAGCACAAGCTTATCCTTATTTGGGCTAGATGATGTTGTGTGAGAAAGTCCACAAACAATCTGGGTAATTGTGTTAGTATGTCTTTAAAGTTAAAGAAAAATATTGAATGAGTACCTAACGTAGTGAAATAAATATCCTTTCACATTTACGTTGTTGACTCAACACGTCATTCTGTTATAACGTTGGTTAGCTGTGAAGTACTTAAGCGTAATCCATCCAAGGAAGGGTGGTGGTGTCACGGCGTATAAGTATAATACCAAGGTTATACTCGAAGACTACACCATAGTAAAAAGAGAGAAGTAAGTTATTTTGGGTTTGCATGTGTGCGAGCATAGTGCCTACAAGCACAAAATAATAAGGTACAGAACGCAAGCTCATATAATGTCCTTTTATTTACTTACAAACCAGTATCGAAATTACTATGAAAATCCTTAGACCTCGTGTCAGTGGTGAACTTCGTGAGCGGTGTCATATGCACAAAATAATCTATATATCTAAAAATCAATGCCACTTTTCGTTGTAATTTTATAACTCAAGAACGGGCTCACGTATATAAACCAAATGTTTAGGCTTTGTTTGGACTATTTAGTAGATGGTTTATGTGAAGTTTGCACAAAATCGGTCGAGCGGTTCTTCATTTCGACGGTTAAGAACCAAATACTGCTATCTACTTTTTTCGATAATTTGGTTTTTTGTTTAGGTATACTAAAAAATATTGCGTCATCAGTTGTCAAAGACATAAAATATCGAGAACGCATTACTTTTAACATTATCAAGATAAACCAATTACTGCTAAGTTCAATAATTAAAACGAACACTTTTTGTTGCTGGTGATAGCGACTAACTACATTATGGAAACAAATGCTATCTACGTTCGTGATATCTTTTCTGGAAGAATCTGCCATATACACATCGAAGCGTCTATACCCCTTCATTTTTTGATGCGGACTAAGCGTTCGAGCAAGATCCCAATAAAGAAAACGAAGTATGATCACCTGCAATAGTTGAAGACTGTTTTGCCACGAGATTGCCATAATTTTTTTGATTCTCTCCCCTTTTTTTTGATGTGAGGGAAAATCCTCGTAGGATGCTATGCCGGACTCTTACCGACTAAAAAACCTCACGTAACGCCCAACAGCCTATGGTTGAGAGCCCCGGGTAAGCCCTCAGGAAGGATGTCCCGTGACTCCCAACAGACCTACGACCGCCACTGCGGCCTCGCCCAGGGGGTGGTTCGGGTGCAATCCCGCGTCTATGGGGGGTTTCGGGTGTGACCCCGCTTCTAAGGGGGGGCGTGCGTGAGTTGCTCACGTCACGCTGCCGTCATGGGCCTGCTTCTGTAAGGACGGTAAGCGGCCCTCTCACCGTCCTCAGACCCCCGGTCATGGAGGCCGATATTCCTCGGCGAAGACACGTCGGCGGCGCCCAGGGCGCCGACTGCGGAACTCGGGTGGGAGAGTTCTCTCCCGCACCCGGCCCGCCGCCTCCTTCTCGAGCATGACCTGCCCGCAGAAAGAGGCGGCGCAGTCCCACTTACTCCCGCTGGAGAGCATGGCTCGCACCATGGCCTCGAGCGAGAGAGTGTCCACGCCCAGACCCACTACGAGGACCTGGCGCTGTTGCGCCCACGCCGTGCACTCCACCAGCGTGTCGAGCGCCGTGTCATCGCTGCGGTCCTCGCAGTGCTGACACTCGGCCGTGGTTTCCCGGTGTTTTCGCCACAGATACCTACCGAAGCTACCGTGCCCGGCAAGCATGTGTCAACCGGTAGGAGAGAGCACCGTGTCTTCTCTCCAGCCACTCGTCCATGACCGGTCTGACAGCCGCGATTGTGGCGAATCCCCCCCCATGGTTGCTCAAGTCGCACCTTCCATGTCTCCACGGTTTCCTGGTGGAGCAGGGTCCGCTGGGCCTCGATTTCTCGAGACGCAGGTCTTTGGGGGCCAAAGGCCTGCTCCAGCGCCTCCTTGCGCCATCTGACACTAAGAGTGAAGCAGTGAGCAAGGGCTCTCGCTTCCAGGTCTCATGGAGGGATCCCGGCTAGGAGACATGCCGCCTCACCGGAGATCGTGCGGTATCCTCTTATCACCCTGACGGCCATCACTCTCTGCGGGCTTAGCAGTCTAGCCCCATTGCTGGTCGTCAGGGTCTCCGCCTATACGGGAGCCCGTACAGGGCCATGCTTCGCACGATCCCCAGGTACAGCCTCCTGTAGGGAGCGTTGGATCCCCTGATGTTGGGCATCAGCCGCGCGAGTGCGGCCGATGCTCCCCTCAGTTTTGGAACCAAACTTCGGAAGTGATGTCCGAAGTTCCACCGGCCATCGAGTACGAGCCCCAGATACTTCATCGAGGGCTCGATGCCGATGCTGACGCCCCCAACCTGTAGGCTGGATCACCCAGGTGGCCCCATCCGAGGTCCGTGGAAGCACAGAGCCTCGGATTTGTGAAGGGCGACCTCGAGACCCAGCCGCCTTGATTCTCTCCCCTACGTTTAATTTAATTTTATAACTAGGTACATTGTCATTGTTTTTTTTTTCTTTTTTGTTCTTGATACTCTGATTTATGCTCTAAAATAAACTAAGTTTCTCTATCAAATCGAGTTTATATTGTTATAATTACCTGCTAACTACATTGCTATCTTGAAAATGTTTGCTTATATTAAAAACAATAACTGCTAACTACATGGGTAAATCCTTTCCCGGGAATTTTAATAAGAAAAGTTGTTGCCAGTGCTAGTATAATATTTTTGAAAATAGTGTGTGTATAAATAAATACATTTTCTACATTAAATCGATTTTCCATTGATTATAAATGCCTGCTAAATACATTGCTACCGTAGTAATTTTAGCCTATATGTAAAACAATAGCTGCTATCTACACTAAATACCTTTTCTCGTAATTTCTAATAAAAAATGTGGTTACCAGTTATAAGGTATAGTATTTTATAAGAATATTGCGTGTATAAATAATCCAGAACTCTAATATTAAATTTTTAATAAGTTTTTTTCCTCTCCTGTAAAGTTGACGTTTTGTAGATAGCAGTATTTGGTTATTAAACGTCGATTTATTACATTTTTGTAACAAACGAATTCAAAAATGCAACGGGAACGGGTGACATACTCTCTGTTATGTGACGCAAACAAAGTTGCACGGGTCAGCTAGTAAGATATAGAACGCAATCTCATGTTTATACTTTTTCAAACCTACTCTTGACAACGCACACTCGCGCACAAAGCAGTATCGAAATTACTATAAAAATCCTTTGACATCATGTCAGTGAACTCCCTGAGCGGTGTCTATGTGTTCGTAGCACAAGCGCACTTTGTATGTAGATTGCCTTCTGTACTTATTGTTATTATATTGTGCTACGAGCGCCTACGAGCCGACACGCACATTTTGTCTTTTACTGTACTGAAACATCTGTTATTTCCTTAAATTTCTTTTTACTATGACTACACTCGCGGTGGTGGGTCGTGCCGTGTCGTGGCCAGGAAATGGTTTGTTGTGACCTCTCACTCATTCGTATTCACCAGGACTAATATATAATCGCAGATCGCGTGATATTTATAGAAACCTTGGAATTTTAATTACACCAAGTTGCGATTTAAATGGAAGGTAAAATTAATTTTGCATTTCGGGACAAGTTCGTTTGGGTTTAAATTCGTGACCTCGATGAGTAGTGAGCGCAATGCGGTAGTTATTTGTCTATTTAATTAATTTACTACTACAGCAGGTACTGCGGTCAATTGTTTAAACTCGTTGCTGATGTGGTTATGGCATATTTCGTTTCAAAACGCAATATGTTTGGGCCACGAGAACGGCATGAAGCCATTCACAGTTTTACACCCCTGCATTTCTGCCATTAGCGAATGTTTATCAATTAACCCCCGGAGGTGGTTAAAATCCTTTGTCAAATCCCAACAATAATATACCGTTTTGGGAGTTTTAGTAGCACGACCAAGTACACACGCATGCACGTACGCATCACACAAATATATAACATTCGGCGTACAGAAACTCATTACAAATAATATTATTGTATTTACTAAGTTATCAAAATAGATACTTGTATGTTTTGGGTGTCACTTGTATTATTACTATTACACAAAAGAGAGACCCTTACTTACTGAGGAAATCTCAGTTTAGCCCCTCTCTATAAAATAGAGTGCAGAGGGGCTTATGGTGAGACTTTGTCTGTAGTCTGTGACTCTGTTAAAATAAATAAATAAATAAATATTCACGGACATTTCACACAACGCTATCTGATCCCAAAGTAAGCTAGGAATAACCTGTTTGTGTTATGGGTATCAGACCATGGATATTAATACTTATATACTTTTAAATACATACATATTATACATAGAAACACCCAGACTCTTGAGACAAACATTTATGGGTCACACAAATATTTGTCTCCGGTGGGAATCGAACCCACGACCTCCAGAGCCGCAGGCGGCATCACTACCGACTGCGCCACAGAGGCAGTCATCATGACTTAGTTTAAGTCTGTTGCATTAAACTAAGTCACTGGGTCACGTGGATCATCTGTTCAAAGTTTGAAATAAAACAAAAATGACAACGTCAATCGGATTGAACTTTCACTTTCACAATAAACGTGTTAGAGAGGGGCAGTCTGGTGAGAACGATCTCACGGCTTTCTTGTTATGTTATTACTATGCATGTGCTTCGATGAACTAGCCATACTTATTTTTTCGTGTCTTTGAAGATATAGTAAAGTGAATTGTTTTGTTTAGGTAACTAGATAAGAGGTTCTAATTTGAAAACAAAAACAAGTTTTTGATCTGACATAAAATAGAAAATAACTCTCTACCAGTGCATATTTCTTCTTACAACTCCGAGTTCTTTAAGTGGAGCGTGATGAGAAATGTGTAGGTTTTCAACATGAGGTCACTGCTAATCGCCTTTCCGGCGATGTTCCGTACTGTTAATGACTTTCCTTCAGTTAGAAGGGGTTGTTATAATGTTAGAATTGTAGGTTAATTTGGAATCTATCAATAATATGCTTATCACACTGTCCACTGCTACTTATAAGCCTGGCCCAATTTTCGCCATATTGATAGGCTGATATGCCCATATTATACAATCTTAGTTCAATGGGCAAATAATTTAACATGTAACTTCCAATATCGATGTCTTCAGTGATTAGTACACCTAACGTTAAGCAATATATCATTTAGTAATGCAATATGTTTGCTTGCTAACTGCCAACTACCCAGCTGCAAGGTACAGGTTAACACTAATTTATGTATTAGTTGCTGTATTCGACTAGGTGACTGTAGGACTTCTAGGTGTATATACAGATAGGTATTAGTCGGACACTAGCAGAATAAACACATGCATAGCCTTACAACTTGGGGTTTAGGGCAATGTTCCATCAAACAAACAGTTAAATAAATATACTTATTTTAGGTGCATGATTTCATTACTTATTTAGATGAATAAACAGTTTTTCGAATTTAAGTACTCTCTGATTAAATAAATAATGATATTTCGATTTAGTTCGCACCCACCTAGGTATGTGTAAGTATGTTGCAGGTAGAGACATGTCTTTAGATACATTTACGAAAAGTTAGGCCAAGGCTTCCAATGTCCAAACGGTCCTAAAGATGCTCAACTTTCTCATTTTTTCCGTAGCTATTCCGAACTGTACGTTTCTGTCTACGTGATGGATGAAATGGAATTAAATCGTGGTGTAGGTGCGTGAGGCGGTGACCAATTCTTTGTTCGCCGATATTTTAGCGATTTTTCTTTTTATCAATCTACGACGGGATTGGTTAAGAATATAGTAGATTGATAGCGCCTCTGGTGTTGCTAACCTCTATAGGTTACGGTAACAAACCATAATTTGGGCTGTAAGCTTGTCTGCCACCTTAGTATTATAGAAATCATATGAGTTGTGTCAAAATCGGTTCTCTGATAAGTATTCAGTTATTTTTATTCATGAAAAAGAAATTATCCCACACTTGTCTATTAGATTTACGAAGGACGTACGTCGACGTGTCTTTATTATTTTATATCGTCAATATTTTGACGTTAGTAGGTACAGTCAATATTTTCGTGGTGTATAAAAGCTGGTGGTTGATCTATTAATAAAAGCATGTCAAGGCTGAAGAATTTATTAGGACAAAGTAATTGATTTTTGGTATGCGAACGTTTATAACTTACTGGTTGCTGGCTATCAGTTAACATTGACTGAGTAATTGATTTTTTTATTCTAACAATACAGGCTTTGTATGAATAATGTGCAGGCATAGTTTTATTCAGTAGAATATTAGGCAAACCACTTCTAGTATGAAGTAACTCTCCTCCAACATTATAATTTCAGTGAATTTACCTATCAGGTGAACGTGTGACTTTTTCCAAGATAATACACGATAGATATTATCGTGAAATTGTCACAGGCAGGGACTGAATTCAGAAGGCACAATATCATCTTTGTGGAGTAAATTGGGAGAGGCCTACGTTCAACAGTGGACTGCCATAATCTGCCCAAAATTATTAGCAGTCGAAATTTTACAATCTAACGAAAAAAAAAATTCATTACAAAAACGATATTAATACTTGGCATGTGGCGCTCAGTGGCCGCTGCCGCGGTTCGCTCGCTCAACTTCACGCGGTAATGTTCTAACCTAACCTAGGTAACTTTTAGGTTACCAGGTTGCCTGTAAGAGATTGCTTTTTAGCTATAAGGCCGCCCTCTGTACATTTATAAAATTGAAATGTCTTTCTCTTCTGTATGTGTTATATTGGTGGGTAAGTTTATTCTATTCTATATTCTATTTTGCGGTCCACAATATATTGTTAATCGAAGTTCGCAATATCTTGAGAGTCATATCTCTGCAGAATTTTGCTAAGTAAATTACAACTAGCTGACCCGCGCAACTTCGTATGCGTCACATAAGAGAGTAAATCACCCGTTCCCGTCGCATTTACTCCCGTCAGAATAATTTCGTTAACGATAGATGTTTCCCGTCGCATTATTGTAGAAATTGCGCATATTCATGCATAAGACGTGCACTACCGGTGTACGTCGCCAGCAGAATAGTGAATCGACCAAAAAAAGCGAAAAAAAAGTGAGGTCAAACGGGATAAAAAGTATCCTATGTCCGTCTCCTGGTTCTAAGCTACCTCCCCACCAATTTTCAGCCAAATCGGTACGGCCGTTCTTGAGTTATAAATGTTGTAACAAACCCGTCTTTGTTTTATATATTAAGATGTAGGTACCTACCAGTTTTTACAAACAACACCAGTGGTTTAGCAAATAATTGGAATAGGCACCTACTCGGTTAATTCGGACAGTGTGTTTATTGTTAGAGTGTTTTCTCATGTCAAACAAGTTAAACTACTCTAGGTCAGTAGCTATACCTACCTATTACTGAGAAAGGCTTATATTCTTTCTTTCGTAGTAGGTGTTTAGGGTTTAATGAGAATATTACACATGCAATGATAAGATATCTTGAAATAAAAAAAAGCATTAGAGAAAAGAAGAACTAATGGTTAAGTATTTCGTTCTGTTCGTTTTTAATAAATTTGTAAGCACTATTGATACTTACATAAATGATTCTTGACTTTGAGCTTGTATAGAAAATAAATTAGGTCCTACATGCATGCACCATATAACCATACATAATGTTTATTTTATTTTCAACTTCGTCAATCAAAGGCTAAAAATTTGATTGCCTGCGGGCTCCAATGTAGTTATCTTTCCTTGGGATATTCCCAAGAGTCATGCTCGAACTTCTCTGAGGCACAGCTAAATGATCAATAGCAGTACAGGCGGTATTGTAGCGGAACTGTGGGTTAGCTTTAAATAACAAATCCTATACTTAGATAAAATATTTAAAGCAATTAGTGTGCAGACTTTTTCTTAATATCAAGTTGTCTTATTTCACTTTTTAATAAAATATGTATTATGAAAAAGTCAGCATACTAAATTGCTTTAAATATTTTATCTATAGATTGAGTCGGAGACATTAAATCAATGTATAAAAATTATTGCAATATCTTTCATTGATATCAGAGTTGCTAAGTAGCTCGATAGATGACTCTGTGCCAAACTCTTAAATGGCGGTTACAAGAGTGTGAAAAAATTCAACTTGTTTCAGTACGGTCCCGGTAGCTCAATTACGAGAGCATTGCCCTGGTCTAGGCAAAGGTTGCGAGCTTAAATCCTGTGTGGGCCAAGTGCTTTTTTATCACTTTATAATAAAATATTATAGCAAATACTTATTTTTCTTAATTATCTGGAGCAAAGTGTTTCCTAATCTCCCTAAAGAAGGAAAACTATTATTTTTGTAAAAGTAACACCGACACCTGACCCGATTATTCTTCTTTTATCAAACAATGTGACACGGAAATCTACGTGCCAACAGAGATGCAAACTGAATACAGCTCAGAGAACGTGAGCGCGAACAGGTGTAGTGAATAATTTACCTGGCTAACCTTTGAGTACGGAACCCCGCCTCACTAGAGCAACCTTTCCCATTTACCTATTATAGCCACGTCGCTACGGCAGTGAGAGGTAAAAGTACGTAATGTATTTCATACGGTATTTTACACAATGTTGTTTTTATAAAAACGTGGCCAAATATCTCACTGTAGCGTTTGGATGTTTGCTTTAGGCAGAGGTGTTAAACCTGCGCTTGTGACTTGTAGGTTTAATGTAATGTTAAGACAACGTTTGTAAGGCAAATCTGCAACTTTCCTTTCAATTACTAACTGTAAAACATGGCTTCGTCCGTGACGTACCTACTTATACTCTTAGAATCCCCTTAACCCGTTTATATGCTCATACAATAATATATGGACGAACATAAAAGAACAATTTCTGTCTGCAAATTAAACTGTCGCTTGGCAGCGTGGCAGTCGCTGTGCGGCTCTCTGTGGGAGAAAGAGGAACAGAGCTACATGTTCGCTCCAAAATTAGAATTGTCCTTCTATGCAGAGTCATTTGTAAAACATCAGCAACCTGCTAGGACTAGTCATAACCTGTAACGTTTGTGTCTGAAATCGCTGGTGATAGAAAGATCCATTACCATCCAAATGCTGTTTTTGGTTTCGTTCCGGTCATTATCAACCTCTAGTAGTGAGACCATTACATACATAAATTATTACTGCACCACGCAGTGAGAGGTTGCGGTTTCGAAACAGATCCACTAATTAAACTACTGCCGTGAACCCATTCCTGTACATTTTAGATCAGAGGGAGAGATTAAAGGGAATGCCTAATATTAATGTGTTACTTATGTGTAGCACAGAATACGTAATAATAACAACAACAATGTGGGATCCTTATAGTAACTTCTGATCTTTGGAATGAAAACTATAATAATGTGTGGCGACCAAAGATTTTAGCGATTAGGTAGAATAGACAACTGCTTTATTATATCCTAATTAGTATTATATATGAAAACACAAAGTTTAGATTAAATAGTTAGGAATGCTTTTATCAGAATATGAGTAGTCTTTGCTTGCAATTGCAACTATGGAAATAAAACCGGCCAAGTGCGAGTTGGACTCGCCCATGAAGGGTTTCGTAGCAGCAAGTAACATAATATAAAAGTTCATATAGTTCCTTGTAACTTTGATTGATGTTTTAACACGTTCGCAGTGGTAGTGATTTTTCTAACACAAAATTGCGGTTTATGACGTATTAAAAAAGAACTACCAGCTCTATCTCGTTCAAACTAATTTTCGTTGGTAGTTTTTATGGGAATGTACATCACATATTTTTTTTAGATTTATCATTCCCTTAGTTTAGAAGTTAGAGGGGGGGGGGGACACACATTTTTCCACTTTGGAAGTGTCTCTTGCGCAAACTATTCACTTTAGAAAAAAAATATTTTGGGAACCTCAATAACATTTTTACCCGAACTGCCGAAGACAGGAGGGTAATGTTTTTCGAGATAATGTATGTATGTATAATTCTTTGTCACGTCCTACAGCCTGAACGGCTTGACGGATTTTGACATGCGAGGTGTCATTTGAATCGTCGTGATTGTGTGAGTGACACCAGGTATATAAATTTTTTTGAAAAATGAAAATGGCAGACTTTTGGCGCTAAAATGTAAAGTTTGATATTTTTTCTTGGACTCTCCACAGCCTGAACGGCTTGATGGATTTTTAAATACATGGTGTCATTTTATTCGTCGTGATTGTGTGCGTGATATTTAGTATAATAAAATTCATGGAAAATCAAAATGGCGGACTTTTGGCGTTATAATTATTTAACTGCGATCAACGCAAAACTACTGAACCGATTTCGATGAGGTATTATGTGTTTATAAGGCCTTGGTCAGACTTAAATTCTAACATTTGTTTGATTGCAATCGGTTGAGTAGCACCAGAAATATGAACAAAAATATAATAATAAACCCTTAGAGCCCCTTCAATACACACAAAATTTATATCGAAAATCGATAGTCGCAAGCACCTATTTCCACCACCCTAAAAATGAAAAAACAAAATCCCATTTTTCAAAAAAAAAATTTTTTCTCACTTACCAAACCAAATTTTACGATTCTGCAAACAGCAACCGGATTATTGATAAATTGTTTATTTTACTGCGTATAATAATAAATAATAATGAAAACACATTATTTATAATAAAAAAACAAAACACACACGCACACTCGCACTTGGTACACACGCACTCAACACAAAAAACCTTTATTACTCTACCACCACACCATATTTTACGATTCTGTAAACACTAACCGGATTATTGATATATTGTTTATTTTACTGTGTATAATAATAAATAATAATGCAAACACATTATTTATAATAAAAACACGAAACACACACGTACTACACAAACGCACGCCATCCATGCGCAATCCACTCTCAACTTCAACTGTTCGATTTTTGTAAAATTGACGTCATTTTATAAGATTCCAAAAACAAGAAAATGTTATATACTACACATTCAATCAAACTGTTCATAGAAAAGTAGGACGTAAGAAGGCTAAATTTAAGTTTAAAGTCGTCTGGGTAGGTGCGGCGACCGGTCGCCGCGCGGGGCTTTACGGAAAAGCTTGATTATTATGCGCGGCGACCGGTCGCCGCGAGGAGCTCTAAGGGAGGTTGAATTTTGGATATGTCCCTTCACTAGACGAAATATGAACTTACTGTTTTACTTTGTCGGCAACATTTGCAGGCGGGAAGAAGCTATGGGAACATGTAACTATTTTGTAAACCACCCTTCGCTTGACATAGCTTCTTCCCGCCTGCAAATGTTGCCGAAAAGTAAAACAGTAAGTAGCCAAAGAAATCAGCAGAGAAATGTAGAGCTTGTTTTTTTCTTTTCAGTTATAAGTTTACTTGGCAGTCGGGTTTTTTGTATTCTAAATAGGTAATTAAGTTTATAAAAGACCTATCTACAGATACCCCACACGTATGAGTGTGATGAAAAAAAAATTTTTGAGTTTTAGTTCTGAGTATGGGGACCCCCAAAATTTAGTGCTTTTTTTCTAGTTTTATATAAGAATCTTAATGCGGTTCACAGAATACATCTAGTTACCAAGTTTCAATAGCATAGGCCTTATAGTTTCGGAGAAAAGTGGCTGTGACACACGGACGGACAGACAGACAGACAGACAGACCATGACGAATCTATAAGGGTTCCGTTTTTGCCATTTGGCTACGAAACCCTAAAAATAAAAATTCAAAATGGCAACCCACAAAATGGCACATGTCCAACACATTTTTTCACAATCCTTTAGTACTTATCGCATGACTGATGAGCTCATCGGACTTGCGCAGTTCGCGTTGGATTATTCTTTGCCTGGCACATGATTCCAGGAGGCTTTCAGTATATAATCCATAGTGAAGCATACATGATACTGATGTTAATCTATATCTATATAATAAAATGATAGAAAAGTCAAAACTGTACATTGGAAATATTAAAAAAAAAATACTCGCTGGGTGTTAAACATAAGATACCGCAGCCGAAAATATAGTTAGAAAAATTTTTGTCTGTTTGTCTGTTTGCTTTGCTTTGTCCGGAAGGATTTCGAAAAGTACTTGATAGATTTGATTCAAATTTTCCACAAATATTAACTAGGGGTAGGGTCTTCAAATAGGATATATATATAATCACGCTATCTTTCCTAAGGGCTAAGCATAGAGCAATCAAATTGGCATTATAACATAATTTGCACGCGTACGAAGTCGCTGACAACAGCTATTCAGTATAAACAAAAAAAAAATCACGCAGTTAACACGCACGCTGTTGCTTATCTAGCTTCACTGGTATCGTGATACCGATGGTTAAGGCTCCGGGATTCTTGTCACAATGCATGCCATGTAGAAAATAACTACTTTATTTACGAAGGCGCTGATCCAGTCATGTATCGTGTACCTCTTAAGGTGAAGATCAAGCTACTTTGCTACAGAACGATAGTTGGAATTCGCGCACGAGCATTTCTAAATGTTTAGTATGTTTTTCCCTAGGAAATCAAATGAGGAATGTTGACATCGATAATTATAATGCGATTCTCCAATATATCACCACTTAGTCGGGCTTATTGCCAACAATAGTCCTGTCAGTGATAGATCGATCCCAATGTTGTGTGACGCGACCGTCTTTGAAAACTGGGTCGGGCACATACATATTTTGTGGTATAGGTACCTAATTCTAAATAAAGAAAATTGTATTTGAGGTCAAGTTGCCGATATTGATTACTTGGTTATGTTAGCAAAATATTATTAATAGGCAAGACGGGAACAATCGCATATAATTATGTCAGGAGGATTCTATGAGACAATGCCATACATTCGTTCAGATTATTTATACATATTTTTCTTGTTGTTGTTGTGTAGTTCTACATACAACAGTTCTGATTCCGTCAAAAAGATTCACCCGATTTTCAGATCCTAATAAGGCTCTCTCCATATCATCTAATGCTAACAAAAAGGTTTGCGATTTTTTCTAACTAAAACAAGTGAAGATAGACCATCGTATATTGTGACTAATATGCCCTAAGCATGATTTTACGTAAAAGGGCACGACCCTTAAACTTCCGCCGGATATACAACCTAATACTTAACTGATGACCTTGGGTAGTCTGTCTGCGACCACTTATCAAAACCGTCTAGTCCAGTCTAAGCACATCTATGTATACTAAAGAGATTTATAAGGGATGGCATGATCCAATCACTCTGTAGGCACGCGTCTTGTTACCACGTGATAAATGACTTTTTTATACATTTTCAGGCGGCCAACGAAACGTCCCTGGAATATCCGTTTCATATAATGAGATCTATTTAGGTTTACTCAAAGTTACACATTTACTTTTACAACTTACTTGAGCTCAGTAGTATATTTATTATACAGTAGGAGATCTGTCATTCTATTCAACAGACATCTCGACACACCTTTCACGATTACAAGATAAAGAGGGATAGGTACTTCGGAATACCAAAGTAGAAATTTACAAGGCGGTCGATATCTTATTTTTGTACAAATGAAATCGTTCTCGAAGGTCATTTCTCACAGCTCTTTTAGTGGAAGCATCCATCGTTCACCATAGCTTAACGTCTTTCGGTGAGAAAAAGGTTTTGTAGTAAAAGTAGGTCAAATACCTAAAATGTATGATGAAAAAATCATTGTTCTTTACGATAATACTCTGCTTATGTTGTTCATATTGACTACCCGGTTGATATAAATTTTAAGAATGATGGATGCCTATGCATTTTTATTAGTCCGGGCTTTTAGACACTTCATAAAACACTAGGTGCAGTTAAAATCAAAGAACAACGTGACCAGTTAAAAGTAATAGGTCGTGTTTTGCTATATGGTTATAATCACGGAATAATAAACAAGAAAGCCGTGAGATCGTTCTCACCAGACTGCCCCTCTTTAGCACGTTTACTGTGAAAGTGAAAGTTCAATTCGATTGACGTTGTCATCTTTTATTTTATTTCAAACTTTGAACAGATGATCCACGTGACCTAGTGACGTAGTTTAATGCGACAGAGTCACAGCTACAGACGAAGTCTCGCCATAAGCCCCTCTGCACTCTATTTTATAGATCATATATATAGATAATATATAGATAAAATAGATCATACAGTAAGTTGTTGCAGAGCGTGATATAGGGGGCAGAAAGTTAAACTTTTGTTTAAACTATAGAATTGACTGTAGAATATAACAAACACACTAGGCAATTACTGTACAGTGTCATCCACCTTTCCTGAACGAAAGACCCTATGATAGATCGAAGGAGATCTCATTTGTCACAGAAGCAGGTGTGCGTTCTACAAAGAAATGAAAAAATACTTCGTGAAATGGGGGTAGGTTTGATTAAACGTTCTCACAGAGTTTCATTATCTTGCAATGTTTGTATGTAATAATGTACGTGTGGATGTAAAGTAACAATATTTCAAGACTGATTGGACCTCTTTTTTGGCGTTCAACGGAGTGAATTTTTTTTAGGCCGATTGTAACTTGGATGACTATTCGTGAATATAAAAATTGGAGCTGATCTGATAAGGCAGTGGGAATCAGGCCATAGGGTCTCCCTATGTATCAATGAACTAATAAATATCCTTATGTATCATCATATTACTATCCTAGTCATAATAAATGACATATCTCCAAGCATTAATGCAAATTTATGGTTAAATGTATGCTACGGGGTTCGTAGAACGCCACGTCTTATAAAAAAACTTACTTTAACAAAACTAGGCTCGTTTCCCGTTTAGTCATTGAACAGAATCTCAACCTAAAGTTTTCAAGTAATTTTAGAACGGTGGTTACCGGGTACCCATATTCTTGTCGAGTGTCGGTTAACTCAAAAAGCAGGAATAAATTAGATCTTTACTACTTATATTTTTAAATTTACTCACCTTTTTGGACTCGTGGGATGAATTTGACCTGTCAGTCAATCCTGAAACAAAGAATGTTCTTTTGAAAGATTTTCGTTTAATGTTTGTTTACAAAGATATGATAATAATTATATTCCTTAGCAGTGTATAGATGGAAATATGGAACCTAAGAAGATTCAGAACACAAAGCAGCCCTGCTGTCTACGCAAGAAAATGGTATTAGACCATTTGAAGGGAAACTCTCTTCCCTTTAGTCGCATTATGTCCAATTCGCAAAATGTCCAACTGTCCAATTCTCAATAGGTCCAGTTCGCAATTGGTGCAGTTCGAAATTGGTCCAATAGTACAGAAAACCCTACGTGCGCGAGTCTGACTAGTTCTATTCTTATTTCTTTTTAATAATTTTCTAGTATTTATTTAACCTTGAAAAATTTCAACAGCAGGCTGTCACAACCTGCAGCGCTCCTGTTCATCTCAACACGGCAATACGGTTCACCACCGACAAATCTCCGCCTCTGCCTACCTCTTCGGGGATGAAGGCGTGACCATATGTATGTATGTATTTATTTAACCCTTGTATGGTATAAAGAATGTGGAATATTATCAAGATGTTTTGAATGTCGGTCATGGGCAGTCTGGCTAACTTGGCAAGCGGTCAGCTGTTTAATTATATCGATCTATCCCTTGGCTAATATTGTGTTTCCTGAAACGCAATATCATTCTATTCATAATATTCTCATTTAACTATGATCAAAACTTAGGTAAATGTATTTGTATCAGCACTTGTTGTTATAAGTCATAAGTCGAAACCAGGACTTAAATGTACTTTTAAAAACATTTTCAATATTTCTCTACTTTTCTTTACATTATTTAAAAAAGTTACACGTTTTCATACTTCTTAGAGTTATTGAAGTACCTGAAAGTATCGAGCTGAAATTAAAAGTCTATTGTCCCTTGAAGCTGTAAAATAAAATCAAACTTCTAAGTAAATCAAAATAGATACGGGTGTTTATGCGGCAAAATAACGTTTACTTCGGACGCTCTGAAGGGAATTCAAATCTATAAGGTATTTTCAGTAACTACAATAAAAATCTAGTTATACCCACCATTATTTTACCCGTTTATTATCCACATCTTCACTAGACTTAATTTAGTTTGACCTTTCTTATCTAACAAAGAGTCCTATAACTTAGACATTAGAGAAGTCGGTAAACAAAACTACACTCGAGAGCAATGAATCCGGGTCACTTAAAGAATCCTAAAAATCTCGGAAACTAAAAATGCTAGGTTAATGCAATAAATTGTATTTAATAGACAATGTAATACTCCTTAAATGAAGGTATTAAAACTTCTTAGTTATTGTAAAGTTATATCATAAAAAAATCAAATTTGAAAAAGGGCCACTTTCGAAGATGGAACTACGAAATTACAGCATTTGGTGTTGCTTTTGTTTGTAATCTGTCATTTATGTGGGTACATAAACCATGTTGATAATGCTCTATATTCATTAATCAAGCTGAAATTATGTCGCTTACGCCTGAAGAATGCACCAGAATACTTACAATGCTGGAAACCGGCCGGAGTCAGCGCGATACAGCCAGGACTGTCGGTGTGTCGCTGTCAACAGTACAAAGAGTTCTCCGACGTTACGAAGAAACTGGTTCTAACCTACGCAGACCAGGAACGGGCAGAACCAGGTGTACTACAGCACGAGAAGACCGATACTTGGTGAACACCATGCTTCGAAATCGCTTTCTCACAGGAACTGAACTCACCAATCAGTTTCGACGCCTCGGAGGAAGTAACCCAAGTGCATGGACAGTAAGACGTCGGCTTGCTGAATCTAACTTAAAACCCCTTAGACCTGCAAACGGCCCTAAACTGGAGCGTGGGCATCGTATTTCGAGACTAAGGTATGCCCAGAGCCACGTAAATTGGAGTATTGAAGATTGGTCAAAAGTTATGTTCTCCGACGAATCAAAATTTATGCTCTACAAGCACGATGGAAGACACAGAGTGTATCGAAGACCAGGGGAAAGATTCAAGCAAGCATGCATCGAAGAAAAAGTAGCCTACGGTGGTGGGTCTGTACTTGTGTGGGCCGGAATTTCTTCTGAAAGTCGCACAGAGCTGGTGATCATAGAAAACGGCTCTTTAACTAGCGTAAGATATGTGGAAGAAATCCTCAATGATCACGTTGGTCCATTTATGGTCAATTTAGGTGAGGATGCTATATTTATGCATGACAATGCCCGACCTCATACAGGTAGGATTGTGAATGACTACCTTCAAGAGATGAACATTACTCGTATGGAGTGGCCAGCGCGCAGCCCGGATATCAACCCGATCGAGCATGCTTGGGACGAGCTAGGCAGATGCGTAAAACAACGAAACCCTCCCCCAATCACGCTTCGTGAGCTCAAAATTGCTCTCACAGAGGAATGGGAGAATATTCCCCAAAATCGTATAAGGAACTTGGTGTACAGCATGCCAAACCGCGTAAACGCAGTAATGGAAGCACGAGGAGGCAATACGAAGTATTAAAATTCAAGAAAATCGTAATAAAGTTCAAAAATTTCATGTTTCCTATTTTTGTTTTAAGGAGAGATCAGCAGTTTTTTCTTTATGTAATTTTGTGTTAATAAAATGTATGGTGACTCATATTTTTTTTTACTTTCATTTAAGGAGTATTACATTGTCTATTAAATACAATTTATTGCATTAACCTATCATTTTTAGTTTCCGAGATTTTTAACATTCTTTAAGTGACCCGGATTCATTGCTCTCGAGTGTATAAAAGTGAAAACTCCCATCGACAAATATTTATGTAATGTGTTGGAACTCTTTAGAACATTGCCTAGAATACTATAGTATTTTTTCTTTTTCGTAGGTTGACCTACTTAACTAATATATGTGTGACTCTGTTTGTACGTCCCAGATTGTGTTTACTTACTCAGCTTTTACTTAATAATTGATGAAGTTGTTGTTAAGCGTTGAGTGAGCTACACTGCTTTATAACTTTATAACTTCTAAGTGATCCATCATTGAATTTGAATCCTATAAAAACATTTTGTCGCAACTTCTTTAGCAAGTTTTCCTGGTGTTTTTGTTAAAGGTTTTTGGAAAGTTTTGTACAAAAGAAAACGTTTGATAGAATCACGTTCAAAAATGTTCCAAAATATTTTTTTGTTCAAATAACATGAAATTCACAAAAATAACCATCACAAGTTTCGCAAAAACTGCCTGCTCATGAACGGTAGAACCGCCTGATGTTCCTTTAACACTGCCGTGGAATTAAATAAATAAAATGCCTTCATCCCAAAGGAATTCCCCGGAATTAAATGATTGACATTTTAGTTTACTACGACAAAACATTCATATTTACAGTTTTCAAATCATACAATGCATCATCATGGCAAACACAACAATGCAATTTTCAATATATATTCAAAACCCGCGCTTTCGCCTTAAAAGCGCGTGCTTTGATCTTACTATAGGTAATAGGTAGAGATAATAATTGATGAATTGTTTTTATATGTATATTTTTTACCCATTTGTTTTTACATTTATATAATTCGTAATGATTTTGTTTCTTATAAGTAGTGTGAAGTGAGTGCGTGATGTCACTTATCGTACGGATAAGGGGGATAGGGGCCATCTGAAACCGGCGCGGCATACATTTTGTATTAATGGTATGCCGCATAAAGCTGAGATGGCTGCCTTTTCGACGGTATGCCACATAAAGTGTACCTACATTATATTATTTAAATCTTTGCGGATTTATGTTATATATCTAGCTGATCCGCGCAACTTCGTCTGCGTGATAAATGAAGAACTGCTCGACCGATTTTGTGCAAACTTCACGTTAACCATCTACTAAATAGTCCGAACAAACCCTAAACATTTGGTGTGGATAGGTGAGCCCGTTCTTGAGTTATAAAATTACAACGAAAAGTGGCATTGATTTTTATATATATAGATGTGCTTGAACAAAAATTTCTTTCTTTCTTTCTTCTTTCTTCCTTTAAATCATCTTTAAATTATTTCCATTTAATATGTAAAAAGTGGCACACTATACCTACTAATCAAGATCATTCATTGCTTTGATAATACCATAATACCTATTATATGTTTAGTGCTTTCTATATTTGCATCTGCCATATTAAACATTACTAACTATTTGTAAAGTCGTGAAGAAAAATAAAGATTTCTGAGAAATTTCGAATGTCATAAAACTTACAGTTTAATGTCAGTTGAACAACTGTAACTATTTCATTAATCTCATATTGAGGGATCCAATCCCGTTGCAGGGAATACATTCGACGTCTTTATGGCTATGAGTACATTAAACATCATATAACACTAGGAATATAAAGTTTATACTGGATTTTTATTAGAGCGTATAATGCACTGTATGCGGAATTATGACGGTGTGTTTACTGCTTGTGAATATAATAGCATTAGACGTTATGAAAGAACCTTTGTAAAATCTACTATGTAGAGGAGGTGTAAGCATTTTACGCAATAAGTATCCAGTAATAGTACTAAAAGAGGTTTTAAATCCTAATCAGCATCATCATGTGAGAGGATTTCGTTCCGAGTACGAGGTTTACTTACCTGTTATGTACTATATGCACTGGCAGTCAAAAGATTCTTAACAAGCATGTTCTCCTACGGCATCAAGCTATTTATTTCCTCATTTGTAATACAGTAATAATGGTCAAAATCTTACAGCAACATGGCCCTATCCGATTTGATCTACCAAAGTCTGCTAGGAATTTAGGACCTCCTTGCGAAAAGTTACCCGGGGTATTCAACGCTAGACGGTTGGGTAGGGACCGTGTAGTGTTAATTGGTTCAAAGCAGTCCATCGGACAGGTCCCATTATGGCGTGACGATAAAAGTGCATTTTCATCCCCACAGCGAGGGAAGCTGAGATGGTGTGTGAGTCTCAATGGCCCCGGAAAAGGACCGACGTATCCACTAAACCCCACGGTGTTTCTCCTCACTGTATAGCCGGGACGAAGGATATCATTTCATGTCGACCCGGCAAGGGGCGCCCCGCATGTCCGGGACTATATAAATATATATATACTAGAGGACCTCACGCGGTTTCACCCGCGTAGCTCCCGTTTCCGTGGGAATTCGGGAATAAAATATAGCCTATGTTCACCGGGGCGAGCGTAGCTTCCCAACAGTGGAAGAATTTTCGAAATCGGTCCAGTAGTTTCGGAGCCTATTCGATGCAAACATACAAACAAAAAAACAAACAATGAAATCTTTCCTCTTTATAATATTAGTATAGATAAAGGGCATAGTGGTTCAGATTATAGTTTTACGAGTCTCATCAGTTTCATATGTAGAATGTGTTTACATGTAAGGCGGCATGATTACCTGTCGTCCCACGGCTTTTCTTCCTTTACAACAAGTTGCCAAAACAATTAGAACAGTCAACGCGACGATCGTAAAACGACTATAAAACGTAAGACTAATTACGATGGCAAATTATACTTCGTTGTTGGGACAATTTGTCGTGACCGCGATTCTTAGATCATCTAACCACAGGATGCGCCTTACTTAAGCATTGTTTTCTGCCATTGCACATGACCATTTGGTCTTTTGGCTTTATAAAAAGCCTGTACATCAGTACATCATTTTATATGATTAAACTAGTACATTTCATTGTAGTTGACTGTACAATAACAATTAACACACAACAGCCATTACGCGTTTGTCGATTAATACATTTTAAAATGCAATGAAATTTTATATGTCTTTGTGTTTCCCCCTTCACTTGTATGAAAACTGGCAGAATATTTTTGTATGCGGTGGTTCGCAAAGGCTAGTCCCGTGTTATATGGTCTAAGCCGCGATTACAAGTGACTGATGATCAAAAGACGATTGCCGAAAACCGATAAAATGTCACAATTCAATGGGACTATTGATAAATTATTTGGGATGACAAGCAGTCGCTACAAAATGGGAGCCGTTAAGATGACGGACGTCCAATGATATGTTTCCTATTACGAAATAATCGAAGCCTCCTTAAGAATGGCATTCAGGCTTGGAAAGTGACTGAATTAAGTATGATTCATAATTCAAAAAGCTGTTCGTTGTAACCTTTTTTTGTAAGTCTTGTCGAAAGACACTGCCCGCCCCGGTACCGGTAAGTCATGATTACGTCATAAAAATTGAGGTTTCTAACTACTATAAAGGTCGACAGTCAGATTGCAACCAAAGCCAGTGTATAATAATATTAAATCAATGAATAAAATTTGCTCGAATCAGCTACAAACAGAGTTATTTTTAAACAAACGATCGATAGTGCTAATGGCTGCTGACGGGTTTAAAACGAATCGTCAATACGTTTGTTTTCAATCTGCTGCTATAAACCAATATTTAATTAAAACTATGTTATTGGCAATGAGGTAGAACGTTTTAATAACTACAGTACATATAGCATAATAGGCCAAATATGAAATCTTATTAATATTATAAATGGGAAAGAGTGTGGATGTTTGTTACTCTTTCACGCTTAAACCGCTGAGCGGATCGGGTTGAAATTTGGTACAGAGATGCATTATAGTCTGGAATAACACATAGGCTACTTTTAATCCCGGGAATAGGTTCCCACGGGAATAAATTTCACGCCGGCGAACCGGGCATCAGCTTGTAATTTATAATATAGAAATCAATTTGGATGAAATAACATAATAATCATCGAAGTCACATCAGCCAGTCCATACTCACTGCTCCCCTAAAGATGAACTCAAGCAATTTTTACCTTAGCATTATGAATTATGGGCTCCCCTAACATACTAGGCTTTAAAAGTACTCACATTAGAAAAACATGAGGCATATTTCATAACCATAATAATCTTAATATATTCCAGTTAGTAGGCTTAGTTTGCAACAGCCATTTCATAGCAAAAACAAGTAAAAACTATTGACCCTGGACTTTTATGCTTATTGCTTTCATACACACACACTATTAAATTTAAGACGTAAGTACCTTTAAGATTAGTAATGTGTGTGTTTTCTATATAGTGAAAAGGAAATATAATCTTTTATTCTCTTGATTGTTGGCACTTAATGGAACTTGTTGTAATATATACATTATTACAAACACACTTTAATTTTAATTTGCTAGATTAAAGATACTGTGAAAACTAAAGTAGGTAGTGGAATAGTAGGTAAAAGTAATGTGTTTTTAATAATGAAATATAAATAGCTTGGGTTGGAGAACAGCATAAAGACGATGGTGATTGAAAAGTCAAGAAGATATTATTACATTACTTTTTACGTGATTTTCTTATCACCCCAAGTAGTGGGGCCGGGCGGGGCGCCCGTGTGGAGCTCTGGGCTCCTTATGGGGGTACTCCTCGCGGCTCATTACCATGAGCCGGTCATTGGGGTTTTTCCTCCGTCCTCGAGGCCTGGCCGGCTAACCGCCTACGAGAGGACGGCGGTTCGTCTTCATCGATGTTGGCCCCGCTCGAGGGAGCTGTTATCAGTTCCCGAGCGGGGCGTTTGAGTCTTCTTTTTATGAAGAGGGTTGTATCTGATGGTGGCAGGGGGGCAAGGCCCACCAGGTGGGAATGCTTTGAGCGGTCAGCCCGCTCGAACATTCCTGTGGCTAGGCGTCCGACGAATTTCTCAACTGGCTCCCATTTGAGATCCCGATGGATCGTCGCGGTCTTCAAATATCTGGGTGCGTCCACCGCCAGGCGAAGACAGCCATTTTCGGTGGATTGTAGTCGCTGGCGCAGCGACCCTGCTGTCAGGTTATACCAGGCCGGCCCCGAGTATGTGAGGCGCGACCTGATATATGTTTTATAGGGTAAACCACCCAATCGTTGGCACTCCTCCAATTATTGGCACTTTAGGGTATTTTGCCCATTTCTAACAGAAAAATAATGCTATTTTACTTTTTAATGCACACCTACAACTACATAATGGGCAACACTGAACTAGAATAAACTAGGTTTCCCTTATTTTTCGAAATATACTCCTTTCTAAAGTGCCAATAATTCATTCTAAAAGTGCCAATAGTTGGGTGGTTTACCCTATATGTTGAGTTTTGCTTGCAATGGTAGTCTTGAGGACAGCAAGGGGCGCAGTTTTGTCTTGGCAAACTGGGCCTTCGCGGCGACGGTCTGGACATGGTGTACCATCGACAGGGACCTGTCGATGGTGACTCCCAAATACTTGACCCTCGGCGTCCATGGGATCTCTTCTTCCATCAGTTTGAGGCATGGTGAGTGATGCGATCTGCCGGTCAGCATTGCCTGGGTCTTGGACACGTTGCACTTGAGCCTCCACTTCTTCAGCCAGCCCGGGAGCGCCTCAAGTGTCGGGCTCAGCTTCCGTGCAGCGTGGTTGGCGTTGCGTGAGCTGGAGAGGTACGCGGCGTCATCCGCAAATAGCGCTAGCTTGACATCACCGACCACCGGGATATCGTCCGTGTAGTGGGAGTACAAGACTGGCGAGAGACAGCTGCCTTGTGGTACTCCGGCCCGTATGGTCTTCTCCTCTGACGTGGTGTTCTCGACAGCCACGTGGAAAGTCCTCTGGGATAGAAACGATGCGATGACCGTGACGATCCTTCGCGGGAGTGAAGACGTCGACAGTTTGTGGATGAGACCGTCATGCCACACCCTGTCGAATGCCTTCTCCATATCCAGCATCACGGTCACCGTGTGGCCACCCTTGTTGAGCCACGTGGCCATCTCGTCCAAGACGCGAGTCAGCTGCAGCGTGGTGGAGTGCTCTGATCGGAAGCCGAATTGTTCCGGCCTCGGTTGGATGTGAGGGTGTATCTTTTCCAGCAAAAGCCGCTCGAACACCTTGGACGTCGTCGGGAGAAGGGTAATGGGTCGGTAGTTCTCTGGCTTCCGGAGGTTTTTGCCGGGCTTTGGTAGCACGATGACTCGTCCCCGCTTCCAGATCTTGGGGAAGTGGCAGATTAAGTTCAGCAGCATTTGCTGTCCAAAAGATTAGGCATTTGACTGATGTAGAAACAGCGCGAATAGTGTACTTCAGTTACTTCCACAGTGTACTGTCGTACGGTATGCTACTATGGGGCAATGCCGCAGATATAAATACAATTTTTGTTTTACAAAAACGGGCCATAAGAGCCATAATATATATAGATTAGGTCCAAAGGTCTCTCTGCGAGAAAAATTTAAGGAATTAAATATTCTGACTGTGGCATCACAATATATTTTTGAAAATCTTATGTATGTTCAGAAAAAATTATCTAGTTTTACTAAGTTAAGCGATAGACACAATGTGAACACCAGATATAAAAACAACCTTGCCGTTTATCATTGTTTACGACGAGCGTAACTATTTGAACTGCTGGTAAATACTAGTAGGAAAATGAAACCACTGTATTTTGATCTCTCAGCTAAAGACAATTTTAATAAAAAAAATGAACTTACAACATAGTATTGGTAACGAAACCATACCGTGATCTAGAAAATGGTACAACTCCATCTATCGGTAAAAAATGAACTAAAATGATCTATAGATCTTGAACACACCGCCCACTAAGGACAATTAGTGCCAGAATGTCCTTCAAAACAATAACGTAAATTATGTGAATAGGATAGCTCAGTGTTGATCTCATTTAAAAAATATTGTAAACAAGGATATAGACTTAACAATTCTTCCATAATCGAGATTCAACTCAGAATAATAACTTAAGTAAACAATAACATGCAACTGTAAAAGTGTTGTATATAATATAAATGTAAAAGTTGATTAACAGTAAATAAATTGATTAACAAGTAGTATATACTTAAAACTAAACATAACAAGGTAAATATGAAACGATGCTTGTAAAAACGAGATTGTAATGTATCTATTGACTTTCTACAGGTAAAATACATAATTTATTGATTGGCCTTTTAATTGTTGATGACTTAGTACGCAAAGTGACCACTCGAGTAACATTATCGTGACCTGGGTGTTTTTCTAAAATACGTCCCAATAACCAACGACTTGGCGGCAAGTCGTCTTCTTTAATAAGAACTATGTCGCCGACCTTTGGCTCGGGAGTTTTTGATGACCATTTGTATCGATTCATCAAATTCATTAGATACTCCTGAGACCATCTTTTCCAAAAAGATTGGAGCATACGCTGAATGAATTGCCATCGAGTTAACGAACTTATAGTGGAACTTTCATGATTGCAATCAGGTACGGTAAGAATGGGCTCTCCAATCAAAAAATGACCTGGAGTCAAGGGCATTGGCTCACCAGGGTCGTCTAAATTGATCGTACTTATTGGGCGTGAGTTTAAACAGGCCTCCACTTGGGCCAAAAAGGTACTGAGTTCCTCGTACGTTAGAGTAGACTCTCCTATTACCCGCCTAAGGTGGAATTTGGTCGATTTCACGCCTGCTTCCCACAAACCCCCAAAATTTGGGGCGTGAGGACAAATAAAGTGCCATTCCGTGCCGTTTGCCTCTAAATGTTCAACAATGGATGGTTGGACTTTAACTATTTCTTTCAGTTCTCGAGCGGCACCTACAAATGTGGTGCCATTGTCGCTAAACAATTTGCTACAGTGACCTCGTCTTGACACAAGTCTCCTGAAAGCGGCTAAGAACGCTTGCGAGCTCATGTCGCTCACCACTTCCAGGTGTATTGCGCGAGTGGACATACACACGAATATGCATATGTACCCCTTGTGGGACTTGTGTCCACGACCTTTTGTCGTTCTTATGCTAACAGGGCCTGCATAGTCGACTCCGCTATGCAAGAATGGCCTAGCTGGGGAACATCTGATTGATGGAAGCGAGCCCATCATCGGGTTCTTTATATTAGCCTGTTGTCTAGCACATATAATGCACTGCCGAACGCATCGCTTTACCAAGTTTCTTACACCGATGATCCAGTAGGCTGTTCTTAAATAATTTATCATTAGTTGCGGACCTCCGTGCAACGTTTTATGGTGAGCATCCGTAACGAGAAGGTACGTAAAATGCGTATTATTGGGCAGCACTATTGGATGCTTTGTCTGCTCACCTAATGGCGCCTTTTCCAGTCTGCCTTGAACTCTCATAATACCTTTTTCATCAAGGTAGGGACATAGTGATTTTATTTTACTTGTTTTTGAGCTAATGCAACCGCCTTTTGCTAATTGAGTTATTTCGTCTATAAATATTTGCTTTTGAGTAGTTTTTATGCAACATTCTAATGCCTCTTCTAATTCCTTGTTTTGTAAATATAGTTCCTTCTTTGTGTCTAATTTTAAAAATCTTCGACAATATGCTATAACTCTTAACAGCCGTTTTAAAGTCGAAAATTTCTCAAAAATGTCATAAGTATCTGGTAAAGTAGCTACATGTGATTTGATTGACTGTTCTAAATTAATTTGTAAATCTTTTGGCCTTTTGTAAATAATATTTCGTTTTTTTAAAAATTGTGGTCCAGTAAACCACAATGACGTTTTTATTAACACGCTGGGAAATAAACCCCTAGATGCGCAATCTGCAGGGTTTTGTGTGGTTGATACATGATACCATTGAGAGGACTCCATCTCGGAGAGAATCTCCGAGGTACGGTTAGCTATAAATGTTTTCCATTTACTCGGATGAGTACTGAGCCAGGCTAGTACCACCGTTGAATCTGTCCATGCTTTCATCTTATCCTTGGCGATATTTAGGACTTCTCCGGTTTCTATTAGGAGTCTCGACAGTAATACCGCACCAGTTAACTCCAATCGAGGTATGCTGATTTGTTTGATTGGAGCTACACGGGATCTAGCGACTACCAACGATACAGTGACATTGCCTGCGACGTCTATTTTCCGCAAGTAAACGACGGCGGAATATGCTCGATGATTCGAGGCATCGCAAAACCCATGAAGCTCAAGATCATCGCCAGACGTCGTGCCAAGCCAGCGAGGAATCTGAACTCCTGTAAGGAGTGATAGCTCTTCACGGTAAGTAACCCATTCTGTTACTAATTCGTTTGTTAACTGCTCGTCCCAACCTACTCCGGCGAGCCATAACTTTTGTATAAATATTTTTGCTGTCACCACACTGGGCGCTAACCATCCCAGTGGGTCAAACAAGCGTGCAATGTCTGATATTATAACTCTTTTTGTTACAGGTGCCGTTTTCATAGGTGGGAGATTCAATGTGTATTGAAAGCAGTCTTGGTTGCGGTTCCAGGTAAGACCTAGAATTTTCATTGTGCTATCTGTTTTAATGTCTATTCCTTCTCCATCCTCTTGTCCTACAAATGTTGCTCTATTTTCCTTATTGTCCTTCGTTGCCCTAATTTTCCCTTTGTCCTTTTCCTTGTATTCTTCTATGGGTGGTTGTACTAATTTCGATTGACTTTCCTTTTCCATAGTTGAACTTGAACTTGAATTAATAACATCTAATATTTCTTGATTGTTACTATTCCACTTCTGTAACTCAAAGCCTCCTTTACGTAATAATTCTGTAATTTGTTTAAATATTTCTACTCCCTCTTCTACATTAGAACATCCAGTCATCAAATCGTCCATGTAGAAGCTATTCAAGACCTTGTCTGCTGCCAGTGGGTATGGTTTGCCTTCATCATATGCAACCTGATGTAGAGTTCTCACAGCTTGATATGGCGCTGATGCTGTTCCAAAGGTCACCGTGGTCAGCTCATAATCCTGTATCTCCTTTGCAGGATCATCGCGCCAAAGTACTCTATGAAACATTGTGTGTTCATCAGCTATACATACCTGCCTGTACATTTTAATAATGTCTGCTACTAATCCGATGGGATGCACTCTCCATCGTGAGACGGTATGTCTTAAATCCGCTTGCAGCGTCGGTCCTATCATTAGAGTGTCATTTAACGAAATCCCTTTGGCGTTTCTTTCAGATGCATTAAATACGACTCTTACCTTGGTCGTAGTTTTGTCGTCCCTAACTACGGCATGGTGAGGTAAGTACACCGCTATATCTTTCTTTTTATCATTTTTCTTTACAGGCTTCATATGACCCAGTTGTAAGTATTCGTTCATTACATTTGTATATTTTTGCTTTAGATCTATATTTCTTAATAATCTTCTTTCTAATGCTCTAAATCTGCTTTCAGCAATGGCGCGAGAGTTACCTCCTTGACACTGGGGGTCTTCGCCCTTGAAAGGTAAGTGTACTACATATTTTCCATTTTCTTTCCTTTTAGTAGTGGCCTTGTAAACTTCCTCACACCGCTGTTCCTCAGGGCTGAGTAGCTTTTTTACATTGCTTGGCTGTTCCTCAATTTCCCAAAATTTCTTAAGTAATTCATCTTCCTTGAACTGTGCATGCATTACTGAAATATTTAGTTTAGTGTCCTTTGAACTAGCTGCCATATTCACTGCACCAGATAGGATCCAACCTAATGCTGTGCTCTGCGCTACTAACGTACGGGATGGACTCTTTTTTATGGACTTCTTCAGGATGCAGCTATAAACGTCAGCCCCTAGTAGAACGTCGATTCGATTGGGTTTATCGAATTGGGGATCAGCTAGACTTAGGGTTCTCAAATCAGCCCACTCTAGCGTACTCCTATCAACGCACTGTTCAGGTAAGACAGATGTAATTTTATTAAGAACGTACGCGTTTAAGTTAAGTTCAAAAGTGTGATCTACTCTGGACTGAATCTTTAAATCCACTCTGTACCTCGCTATGGACGTGTTCTTACCTAAACCTGATATGATTCCTTGTACCGGTATCTTTGGCAATCGTAAATATTGAACAGTGGCCTCCGTTATAAAACACGCCTGAGAGCCTTGATCAATTAAAGCTCTCACTACCTGATAGCTGCCTGATTTGGACTCGGCTTTCACTAGTGCTGTAGCTAGTAAAACCTGCCTAGGCATACGGTTAGTTTTTGAGAAACATGCGACCACCTGCGCTGTACTAGTTGAAGCACTAGTGTCATCAACAGGCTGTTTAGCTTCAGCGCTGTTTCCTGGACTCACAGAGACAGACTCACCCAAATGTAATAATGAGTGGTGACGTTTACGGCACACTTTACAAAAGGTTTGCTTTTGACAGTTGGCTACGGTGTGGTTACCGCCCAAAGAATTGTAGCAAATACGGTGTTTTGCCACAAAATCGCGCCTGTTATTAACCGATTGTTTGGCAAATGATTTGCAGAAACATAATTTGTGCCCTTCTGAACAGTATTCGCAACGAATGCTGCTTGAACTAGTGGCTAACAATGCCTTTGGAACATGTGAACTATTGGCCTGATGAGCCAAAACCCGTTTTGACTCTATGTTCTCAAAAGCACGAAACCTACCTTCTATGAAAGTGGAGAATTGTTTAAACGTAGGCAATTCATCCGACTCCTGATTACTAACATGTAATTCCCACTGTTTCCGCGTTTCTGAATCGAGTTTAAAGGTAACAATATGTATGATAATGATATCCCAAGTGGACACATCTACGCCTAAATTACTAAATGCACTGAGACAATCAGTTGTCGTATCTAACATTTCCTTTAAGGAATTTGCTGACTCAGTGTGCATACGCTTTTGACTAAACAGACGTTTCATAATAGTATTAACAAGGTACTTTTTGTTATTGTACCTTTTTTCCAATTTAGACCAGCACTGAACATAATTAGCCTCAGTTATTGGTGTCTGTCTCACCAATTGCTCCGCTTCTCCGATGAGATGAGTCTTTAAATAGTGCATTTTTTGCACGTTATCTAAACTCTGATCGTTATGCACAAGAGATACGAACAAGTCACGAAAAGTCGTCCATTCAGAGTACTTGCCACTGAATTTTGGAATAGAAATTTTAGGCAATTTAACTAAATTATAAGACTTAGATGCACCACTATTATCTTTGGACGATTCTTTTGAAGAACTAAATTGATTGAGTTTTGATTTAATCAAACATTTGTAAGTGATATAAGTATCCTCTGTCACGTCATACAAATTATTTAACTTTGTAACATTCGCTTTATCTTCTAATGCATATTGTTCATAAATAGTTGTGTACTTCACTTTAAATAAAGTAAAATCATTTTCCAATAATTCTTGACGTGTTTCTATATAATCTCTTGTCAATCTGTCTTTAGGACTTTTCTTAAAATTATCTAACCCTCTTTTAATTACGCCTTGAAGCTCTGTTAACACTGTAAGTAAGCCTTCCATTTCAGCTAACAATGTTACTATAAACAACAGCTACTTTAAATAAAAAAATACTATGAAGATAAATGACTAAAATTTTTCAAAGTCCAAAAAATTGGTAAAAATTTTACAAGTGTTTTGGAACGTTTATTATCGGCAGAAATCGGGCATAGACTCCTCGTTCCCCCGTTTTTTATAAATCGTACTAAGTCCTTAACTAACATGCACAAATTCTAAGTTTTTAAAATTAAACACTATTAAAATATTAAAGTCTTTTGAAATGATGTTCTTCAATAAAATCTTCGCAAATTTTCTAAGTTTTTATTTCCTTAATAAAATTAATTCACTTTGATAAAAGTTGCTTGAATATGATAAAATAATTGTACTCACGATTGCACTTCACTTTAATAAAGTTTTTGTTATCTTACTGGTGGCGCCCTCTATACGACAAACTGCGTCAAAGTCGCCTCTCCAGTTCCGGGATGTTTCCTTAGGTAATGCTCCAACTTAAGTTGCTTCCAATGTTTGCTGCTACTGGTGGCGCCCTCTGTAGGTGATGATCTGCAACACCGTGTTGACACTCCAACACGCAAGGTGGCGTTGCTGTCCTGGTACTTTGTTGCAGCGATCCACTGCAGTACTAGGAGTACGATCTGCCAAGACCGTTGAACTTGCAAAAATGGACTTTATGCTGATCCGGTTCCGCAAGGACCAATGTTTACGACGAGCGTAACTATTTGAACTGCTGGTAAATACTAGTAGGAAAATGAAACCACTGTATTTTGATCTCTCAGCTAAAGACAATTTTAATAAAAAAAATGAACTTACAACATAGTATTGGTAACGAAACCATACCGTGATCTAGAAAATGGTACAACTCCATCTATCGGTAAAAAATGAACTAAAATGATCTATAGATCTTGAACAATCATTGTAGACTGAACAAAGTCAGTAATTCTTTCCTGGGTAACTGTATACGTTTTTACAACAGGCTTCCAAGCGAAATTAAAAGCATGCCTCTAATTAAGTTTAAAAAGTGTATAAAAAGTAAATTGTGCTGCAGGGGCTACTATACAATTGACGATTATTTGATTGATAAGGAAGCCTGGAAGTGATCTGCTTGCTCTACTGATGGAGTCTACTTATTGTAAATATGTAGTGCACAAAAAGAATAGCCCGCCGAGTTTCTTGCCAGTTCTTCTCAAGCGGGCCGCGTTCCGAACTGGTGGTACTATTTGCATTGTATTCATTGACGTGTCGCAAGTGCCTATGTATTAGGATTATGCGAAATAAATGTTTTTTTGAGTTTGAGTTTGAGTTTGAGTCCCCAAGATTCCGTTGAAGAGCTGGGTGCAGGCTATTAGTGTTTTGACAGGGAGTCTCTGTAGTGCGGCGTTGGTTATTCCGTCTTCACCTGGTGCCTTCCGTGGGTTAGTTTTGAGGATAATCGCGGCAACCTCTCGTGGGGTCACCAGCAATTCCTCTTCGCTGCTATCGAAGGGCGCCGAGAGATAGGATCGGTTTGATACCTCTATCTCTCTTGTGTGCGCCTCTTCCTGATTTTCGTGTGGGGTGAACTGCCTCTCGAGGCTGCTTGCGATGAAAGTCGCTCTGTCTTGGGCTTTATACCGGAGATGGCCGTCCTGCCCAAACAGTGGGAGAGTGGGGTGGGGTTCTGCTGTTAATTGCCTGCAGAGTCGATGTACTGACGGTTGCTCATCTTCTATGGAGAGCAGGAAGTTCTCCCATGCCTCACCTCTGTGTTCCCACAGTGCGGCCTTCAGCTGATTGGTGAGGTGGTTGTAGCGGGTTTTATCTTGCGGATGTCGTGTTCTCTGCCAGAGCTTTGCAGCCATACGTTTTTCTTCAAGCATTTTTCTCAGCCGAGTGGGTAGCGGGTTGTACCGCTCTGTAGCTGGCTTGGTGGTTGAAGCGGATTTCAATGAGTCCTGAATAGCCCTGCAGAGTTCTACGGCAGCCAAGTCCACCTGGAATGCTACATATATACCATGGCGTTCGTCCTTACTATTTGGTCGCGTCACTAATACTCCCAAACGTTTTGGAGGATCCTTACATATAATACAAGGGATAGTCTTGGTCTAATTGGAAATCTTCGCTTCAGAGATTTTAATCCTACTTAATATTATGAATGTGAAAGTTTGTGAAGATGTTTGGATGTTTGTTACTCAATCACGCTCTACCAGCTGAACAGATTTGCCTGAAATTTGGTACAGAGACAGCTTATAGTCTGGAATAACACATAGGCTACTTTCCGGAAATATGTTTCCACGGTAAGCGGGAACGGGTACCATATTCCAAGCGGGCGAAGCCGCGAGCATCTTCTAGTCCGGTATAATAATAATATTCTTCCTCTTCACTCCCTCTCTCAAAAAATCGTTTGCAATTAGAAAGCCCAATTATTCCAAAGTAACATAGTCTATTTATCTTCATGGTAGTAGTAACAAGAGCATAAGGAGCTGAGCAATAATAACCAAAATCCGTATAGGTGTGGAAGTTATGAGGTAATAAAGAATATTACCTACATGCATACAACATAAGCGCGAAAAGCATAACTCTTTTTAGCAGTTAGGTAAAAATGTGGCATATTTATTATTGTAAATATGGGCTTATATGAGTTCAATGAGTGTTACGTACCTAGTTATAAGTATCCTGGGACATCCTTCTGGGAGCTTACCCGGGGCTCTCAACCCTAAGCAGTAGTAGCGCATGTGTGGTTTTAGTCTTTAAGATTCCGGCATAGCATCCATGAGGGATTTCCACACTCAAAAAAGTTTATTAGTACATCACAGGTGAAGGTATGGAATACAGCTAGTATCCTCTAAAGGACAAACATTCCAATCCAAGGCAACTTCGACAACATTGACAGGTATGATTGATTGATAGGGTCGCCCTCGATTTGTTTGAGTGCCATAATTTAAAAAATATTTTTGTCCGAAAATTTACAGATTAGGCTTTTAAAATGTTTTAATACCTGTTATCTCAAAAATTCTAAATCTTTATTATATAAGCCCGTAAGCCATCGATATTTGTCTTTGATTTATTTAATAGCTTTATAATTTGACGGTGCCAAATTTTACGTTCATACTTTCGCTCAATATTATGTAAAAGATGTACAAAGTTTTCAGTTACGGTATTTAAATACAGATTGAGATAAGTATTAGTGCAAATTAAGTTAGTACCCTTAAGATTATCACGGAAAATCCGATTTGTAGAGCCTGCAACAGAGCTGTGGTTGAAATTTGAATATTTTACCAGAGAGATGGCACTTTACTATGTATGAAACAATAAAGAAAATGAACCGGAGCAATCTGCGGGCTGTAAATGACTTCAGTGTTTACATAATATCTTGCCTTGACCTCGTTGGCAAATAGGCTAAAGCCTTCTTGGCAATAAAGATAAACAAACAAGTGAATTAGTTTTAGAACAAAAAAAGGTTCCCTATGCTGTTTTTATACGAAAGATCGGTTGCTATTCTGAAAAAAATCTTTAAGTCTACCCTTTTTTTAAGTATAAAATCCCCTACTAGCTAATAGATATGCTCACGTTGAAATCGGATTATCTATAATTATTTCTAAATACATAATAAACATAGAAAACTCTCGAATTTGACACAAACATTGGCAGCTAATTGTTCCGTCCAGGGGTACGAGCCCAGGACCTCAGAACACCAATCGGCACTTATTACTAATTTACTAAGCCATAGAGGCATTCAAAATATCTTAAACCACTTCCAAATACTAATCTATACTAATATTATAAAGAGGAAAGATTTGTTTGCTTTGTTTGTTTGTTTGTAACGAATAGGCTCCGGAACTACTGGACCAATTTGAAAAATTCTTTCACTGTTGGAAAGCTACACTCTTTGCGGTGAACATAGGCTATATTTTATTCCCGTATTCCCACGGGAACGAGAATTGCTCGGGTGAAACCGCGTGACGTCCGCTAGTAAGTATATAATTTTAAAAGTTGAGATCCATCAAACAGTTTGGACAGGGAATGTACCAAAGAGTTGTCTAAAATATTACCCTATTAAGGTTGTCGACTTATAAAGAGATTTTATAAAATAACAGAAGAGGGTAAACTTGAGATCTTAAAAGGCTTTTAATTAAATAACCCTTCACTGACCTTCCTTGGCCTGTTTTTTCATTGAATTAGTAGCTCTCGTGTCAAAAAGACATTAGCTAAATATTACATTAACTACGGTAAAATTTTAATAGGTAACAGTTTAAAAAAAGTATAATAAGTTTTATTTTAGATAGTTTAGATTGGCTTGATTTCTAGAACTGGTTATTGGTGTAGGTGGTTCTAGTTGCTGAGACTGCTAAAATCATGGTCATTGGTTCAACTACCTACCAAGACTAAATTTTTATTATTATGATCTTCATTTATTTATTCAGAAACTTAACAGCTTTTTTTTTTTTTTTTTTTTTATTTATTATAACTTAATACACTTGCACTTAAAACTAATACAAACAAATCGCCAAACTGTCGAGCAGTTTGTTGGCGATAATAACGCTCCGTTAGGTACTTTGGTTACATACAATTTAGCTTCTTATATAACTAACAGGTATATAAATAGGTACACATGCTCACTTACACTACATAACAACGAGAACCACCTTTCAACGTGTAACAAAGGAATATTTTAAGCAACACACGGAGACCGTATGTTACTCAGAAAACGCGCATCCAGTGGTAAAAGACTCCAAGTCATCCAATAGGTAGGTATATAGGTATCATGGGTCATTCTTTTAATTCATCGTCATACCTCTTCCAGCAAGAACTCTTTAAGCTTATTTTTTATATTAACTACACTTAATTTATTACATTTTGTATCCCTCATAAAATCTATATTGTTAAAAATTTTTGGCGTCAAGTACCGCCTAGTTCTCTTTCCATAATAATTTTTTACAGATGGTATCACAAATTCTCCCCGCTTAACCCTCCTAGTATAATATTTATGATTTATTTGCTCCTTAAATTTACTCCCAATTCTTTGTTCCAGTGCTATTAGGTATTGCACTTTCCTATGCACTGGCAGAATTTTACAAATGTTAAATAACTTGTCGTAATTACTTGTTCTACACTGTAACTTTACTTTTTTACTAACCAAATACTTTATTATTCTAATCTGTAACTGTTTAATACGATCTAAATAAGTTTTAAAAGTTAGGCCATAACTACTCAGTCCATAACTAACTAATGAGTCAGCCAGTGCATAATAGACGACATACAACACCTTTCTGTTCACAAATCGGCTAAGGTAAAAAAACTTTCCAAGAATTGACTGCAATCTACCACAAACGTTATCTACATGTAATCTCCAACTGAAGTTACTATCCACAATTAAACCTAAATATTTATAATTGTCAACCATTTCTATATTTGAGCATCGACAGCCACTCTTATTAACATGAATACATTGAAATATATGACCGACTATATTTAATATTTGATTACTACATTTTTTATTATACGGCGACGATATCACCATGACCTTGGTTTTAGAAAAATTTATTATTATGCTATTATCGTGGGCCCACTTAATGATGTTTTCAAAGTCCTCCTGTATATGATACTGCGCGTCTGCCATGTCGTCGGAAGAGTACATCACACACATGTCATCCGCGTACATAACGACTTTACAGTATTTTATTACATTAATGACACTGTTTACGTGCATGATGTAGCCAACCGGGCCGAACACGGATCCAGTCGGCACGCCGAGATTTACACTCACCTGGTCTCCCGTTGTCCCATCTATCGACGTACAGAGAGATCTGTTTTCCAGGTATGATTTGAACCAGCGGTTAATGGCTCCCGTGACCCCACTCTCCTCCATGGCCCGCAGCAGTACACAATGATCCAGGGTATCGAAGGCTTTTTTGTAATCAATGAAAAGAGCTGCTACAAACTTACCCTCATTGAGACTGCTGTTTACATGATCGGTGAAGTGCGCCAGCGCGGTAGTGGTGCTTCGCCCTCGCCTGAAGCCATGCTGCGCATCTGATATTATTTGATGTTCCTCAAGATACCGACTTACCTGGTTCACTATCACCTTCTCCACTATTTTATTTACAGCAGACAAAATGGCTATCGGTCTATAGTTACTGTAGTCAGAATGGCTCCCTTGTTTATAAATCGGCCTTATAATAGATTTTTTCAATAGCTCCGGATACACACCTTGACTTACACTCATATTTATAAATTGGGCTAGTATAGGACTTATTTCTTTTTTTACCTGCTTTATATCCTGCACTCTAATTCTGTCCAAACCTTGTGCCTTATTACAACTTAACATATTTATGTATTTTTCTACCGTATATTCATTCACTTTTCTAAAGTAGAATGACCTATCAATGGGCGTTACATAAGAACTTCTAATGAGAAAATTTACATTACATCTGTGTTTTATTTTTTGAATTTCCTCCGTAAATGTTTTAGAAAACTTATTACATATGTTAAATGTCGTGTCATTTAAACCCAAATATTTTACAATTACATTATCCAAACTTAATCTGGGGTTACCAATCCATTTATTTATATTACACCATATCTTTCTGAAATCATTATTGCATTTTTTTATTTCATTCTCTCTATACTTATTTTTAGCATTATTAATTAATTTATTAACTCTATTTCTGTATTTTGTATAAATTAATCTATTATTCATGTTACCAGGTGAAGATTTCCAGTTTCTAAAAAGTACATCCCTATAATCTAATTTTTTTCTCAACTCACTATCCACCCATGGCTGTGTAATTCGATTTTTTTTCAGCCTTTTTGGTATCTTACATTTATCGTAAATATCAGTAAAAACTTTGCATAATCGCCCATAAAATAAATTAGGACAATTTATTTGCCTAAACTGATTCCAATTAATTACTTTCAAACAGTTATTTACTTGTTTTTCATCTAGAACGTATTGTAACTTACCATAACTATTACTTTCAATTTCATTACCTGCTTCTCGCATGCTAATTCCGACCATATGGTGATCTGATAAGGTACAAGTAAGCAAATGAGACTGTCCATTTAACTTTCGATTTCTGCTCGCCCGCACGCACACATGATCAATGTTCGACGTCTGCAGTTGACCTTCAACGATCGCCTCGCGCGTTATCTCCGATGCAGGTATTGTACTATGCAGTCCGCTTTCACACAACATAATTTTATATGCAGTTTGACTTGTGTTTACATTTTCTGACAAATCAATGTTGACATCCCCAATCAATATTATTTCCTCCGATCTTGGAATTCTTTTCAACATTGTACTCAGTTCTGCTATAAAATCTAATTTGTTGGTAATAGGTGGTCGATATATCGCTACTATATTCGTAGTTCTTATTCCATTTCTTAATTTTCCATAAGTCAGTTCTGCCGCTTTCACTGGTATCGGTGGTGCCTCTAATGTAAATATTAAATCATCTCTGATATAAATTAATATTCCACCGCCCCTCTTTATTGCCCTCGTGTTCTGATATACAGTATATCCAGGTATTTTATAAAGTGATACTTCTTCTCTTTTTATATTAACTTCAGTCAGAATAACGCCACTCAGTGTTCGATTCGCTGTGCATTGACTCAATGTAACAAGCAGTTGGTTAAAATTTTTTCTCATGGATCTAATGTTTAGATGAATAATATTTAAATTTTCTTTACTAAATTGATGAGCCCATGTTTTTATGTCCACATATCTAGTGTATACAAATTCATTTTGGTCTAAGTTTACATCAAAATTATCGAATGTTACTGTGTTGGAAATCACATAGTGTGGACACGCAATTATATTTTGTAACTATGTCGGTGGACTAAGATTTTGTGCATTGCTTTCGCACAATTTCTTGATATCACTTTCAGTTCTTATTCTAATAATCTTTTCATTTTCTCTCTTTTTCACTAATATATTAGAGTTTTGAACCCATATAAATTTATACAATGCCTTTAATTGATTTCTAGCTTCCCAAAACAGTAACCTGTCTTTTTTGGTAAGGTCTTCATTTATATATATGGGTAGATTACTACCGTTGCCATATAAGTCTCCATTAGTAAAGTGAGATTTTCTTTTTTGGAGCCATTGATCGCGAGCTTCTTTAGACCGCAGTTTTACGATGATTGGGCGTGGCCGATCTGAACCCGCTTTTGTAGTGTTATTTGATTTAATTCTTTCGGCACTTTCTACGTCTTGAGGGTTCAAACTAAGCTTTATTGCAACCTGAGCAATGACATCCTTTATATTCTCACTATCTTTTTCCTTTAATACACACGCAATTTCAACATTTTTCTCTTTCTCCTGCCTTTCTAACGAGGTAACTCTTTCTTCCAGCGCATCATTACATTTTTCAAGGTAAACATTACGTTGTTCTAATGATTTTATTTTGTTATCCGCTGTCTTTTTAAACTCCAGCATTTGTTGATACTGCTCGGCGTAAAAATCTACCGTATCCGCGAGATCATCTAATTTTTTTTCCAAATTAAATATTACCTTCATCTTCTTATTAATTTCTATTAATAAGGATTCAACCGTAACTTTTTTTGGATCGACATTAATGGTTGGCGATTCTCTATTTTGAGAACCATTTTTGTGGCACTCTTCACATAATTCCATTTGTAAACATTGTTTACCACATTTTTTATGATACACATTTCCACATGTCCCTTTACATCGCAATACTTCATCCTTAGCAGTTGACAAAAATAATTTGCACTTTTTGCACTGCACCATTATTATATTAATTTTACACTACTAGCTGCACGCGTACACAAGATTACAACGATAACAATTCACAACACGTCCACTCACGGAGCGCGTCGAGCTATTTTACATCACTCATGTTTACATTTAAAGGTAAAGGACACTTAGCCAATAATAAAGTTTCATGACATGATGAATCACATACGTCACTCATTCCTAATTTATAGGACTATACAAACATTATTCTTGTTAATGAAAAGTATATCCTATATAAATATATTTAACTGTGATGAACATACATGACAACAAAAAATTAACAACAAAAAGAACATCAGTAACATTCTCTATTAAATAATGTGGTAGGACCAATCTCTTTTACATACGAGTTTTTTAAACGCCCTCTTCGAGTGATAGAAGATATCAATGTCTCTAAAATGCTTGTGTGATGATGATGTTCATAGTACATGATTGTATTTGATCTAATTGTAGACCTATTCAGTGTTCTATAAAAGTTCACTACAGTTAGCAAATTTCGTTACGGCTGGTCCTGATGGATGATCACTTTCAGACTCATCATGTGCGAGTATTTCCGTGCTTTAGAAGACACGTTAAGTCGTTGGTCCGGTTTGTCAGTAATATAGCAGTATAAAGCCAATATCCCACCTTATGGGTAGTTTGAAAAATTTCACAAGGAGTCGCCTCAACCTGCAACTGACCATTACAACGCGTCTATAGGCTCACCACCCGTCATCACTAAAAAGGTGAAATGATGAATATCAGTTTTCTGGTCAATTCTGGTTAGCATAGTACGGTTTTGTCACGTATACATGTGAGTTATTACAGATGGTATGTCCCAAAAAAAATTTTTGACAAAAAAGAAACCGACTTCAAACCAAACTAAAAAGTGAAAAATTAAATTTACTTAGCACAAAGTTAGTATACCTATTCTAATTTATCAGATATCATGAAATATAATACAGAAATCGGTGCCCAGTAAAACTATGTAGGCTTAGGTAGACATTATTAATCTCTCTCATAGTCTTAATTGCACCGACTTCAGTAATATATTTAACTAGATGACGCTCGCGGCTTCGCCCGCGTGAAATTTGGTACCCGTTCCTGCTTCCCGTGGGAACATATTCCCGGGATGAAAAGTATGTATTATTCCAGACTATAAGCTATCTCTGTACCAAATTTCAGCCCAATCCGTTCAGCCGTTAGAGCGTGATTGGGTAACAAACATCCAAACATCTTCACAAACTTTCACATTTATAATATTAGTAGGAAGTAGGATGATATCTGATAAACCAGAATATACTAACTTTGTGCTAAGTAAATTTTATTTTTCAGTTTTTAATTTGGTTTGAAGTCAGTTTCTTTTTTGTCAAAAAATTTTTTTTCGCTATCTTTAGTGACGTGTAGGCTGAAAATCTATCTATCTAGGTGTAGAGTCCTCGACAGTTCAAATTAATCAAGCCCAAACACAGGGTAACTGCTGTATATCGTTACAGAATTTTCTTTACTGTCTTTCGTCTCCATCATTAGATCGACTCCAGACCTTCATTAAGTTGTACTACTTCAAAGCCCTTAATAAAAAAATTTACAAATGACCTAGATGCCCCTACAATTTTTAAATGTTCCCTTCGATTTCTCCAGGATACCATCATCAGATCCTGACTTCCTTAAAATGGGACCACCTTGGGAATCTATTTTCGAACGAAAAAAAAATTTTTCAGATCGGTCCATAAACGACGGAGTTCTGCGCGAACAAACATAAAAAACTATATATATACGGTCGAATTGAGTAACCTCCTCCTTTTTTGAAGTCGGTTAAAAAATAGATTATATCTATCTATATAAAAATCAATGCCACTTTTCGTTGTAATTTTATAACTCAAGAACGGGCTCACCTATCCAAACCAAATTTTTAGGCTTTGTTCGGACTATTTAGTAGATGGTTTATGTGAAGTTTGCACAAAATCGATCGAGCGGTTCTTCATTTATCACGCATACGAAGTTGCGCGGGTCAGCTAGTTTGATAATAAAATTAAGGAAATATTCAAGTTTACTACATACATAGTTTGAACCGGTTATGGATTTAATCATAGTTACATTCAAAACGTCTGAAAAATAATACCAAGCCTCACTGTTTAATATGTTTTGTTGAGAATTTCATATAATATTATGCAAACCTTTGTTTTGTATTTCTGCTAAGCACTTGTTTGTATAAAGTAAAAGCTCTCACAGTTTACTCAACGAACTCCACAAATATAAGCACAAATACAGGCTCATTCGAGAACTAAGAGCTTACAATATACCTACTGTATTTGCAATGCTACGTAAATTTATAATGAAATTGTAGGAAGTACGTATTTTTACCTTTGTAGAACTGTAAATACATACTTGTAGCCAATGTAGCTTGTATTTTAGATAGGTACTCGTAGTAGCTTGGGTAACTTATAAAGTCGTAGCACGATCGTAGCCCGTAGGTGCAGATGCTACGATCGATTCACGCTACGCGGTCCCTAGCGTAGCAGAGTATTCTGCAATCTCTTGTGCAAGATCATGTAGGTATTTTCGATTCAGTGGTAATATGCAGCAATGAAATGTTTAAGGTTTGAAAAAGTACACCATTAAATTAATTTGTAGTATCCTACTAATATTATAAATGTGAAAGTTTGGTACTGGGAGAGCTTAAAGTCTGGAATAACACATCGGCTACTTTTCATCCCGGGAATATGTTCCCACGGAAAGCGGGAACGGGTACCATAACGCGGGTTTACGCGGGCGAAGCCGCGATCATCATCTAGAAAAGTATAAATTCTTAATACTTCTATGCTGCAAAGTATCTCCTGAAATCTATATTTCACATAAATATTTTTACTATATTCACGGAACTAAATCGACGTAAGAACAAAATGTGTTATACATAGTGTGTAATTATAAATAGCAAAAAACAAATTTTAGAAATTTAAACCCTATTATACCTACTTAGTTTGCATATAGCAATAATTCTTTTGAGGATGATGGAAATCTTCTATAAGGGATGCGGGGTCCTCTTAACATCTTAAGGACCGTTCGGACCCTCCTCTTGGTGCATCCTGGGCAACGGAGTAGTAACCGCTCCCCTTCCTCTCTTGGGGAGTAGTGCTACTCTGGCTAATTCCGGTCGAGGCGTGAGCAGTTCACCGTGTGTGTTGCTCCGGCCGTTACGTGACGGGCCGAGTCCCGCACACCGTTCCAGCTGCCCCCGCGGCTGGGATGACGGCGCGTAAATGGGTTCCCCGCGTAAAAAGAAAACCTACTTCTGTAATGACATTGTTCTACGTATAACCGGTGATGTGGAAGCGCTCGCAGTCCCGTTAACTCAGTGTTAAGGTGACGGCTTTATGGTGTTTCCATTTAGGAGTGTTGCTGTATTGCCAGTAATATACTCGTAACAATCGTTAAGCAAGGTCATATGGGTTGGTGTTTCCGTTTAGGAGTGTGTCTGTGTTGCCAGTAATATGACAATCGTTTAAGCCACGTGAAGTTCTTATGGACGTCTTGAAAACTTCAGCAGCAGGTAGCCACAAACTGCGCCTGTACATGGGACAAAATATAATTAATAAAATTTGGTCGTATAGTCTGTCTCTGCTTACTCCTTCAGCGTTGTAAGTAATATTAAATAAACTACATTCTCGTTACCATAAATAATGTAGTTTGGTACGTTCTTGTACCCAAACGGTACGATAACAAGATTATAGTACACTTATCTAAAGTAAGCCCAAACTCATGTACCGCACTCAATTCAACCTTCTCACCTTTCAAATAACCAGAAAAATTGTGACGGTAGTTTAAGAAAATGTCACGGGTCGGCTCATTAGATGGGGCTTTGAAAATAGGGTCGGACTGTTAAATCAGGACAGCCTGTATAAGCAACCATACTGCGCGCTTAGTGGTTGTACGGGGAGATATAAACAGATTTTATAGGTCACTTGTTCTTTAGAGCTTCGGTACATTATTTTCAGATTATTTTTAGATGGTTTAGAAACAGATTTTTTTGGTTCTTTATATCATTTTATGTCAATCTGCCCAATGCTGTTGCTGTAGGGAAATATTTGCAATTCGCTATGCTCTGTTGCATTCTGGTCAGGTGTGTTCGTAATGGCTTTTGTTTCGAGCTTTCCATGACTTCAACATTGAAAAATGACTTCACCCCGAAGATATCAGTAGGATGTCATTGTACCCTTGTATTAATATATTAAAAGGATTAAATTAAATGACTTCTATAAACTGGATCGACATATTTGATGCTGACTGGTTGCTATAATCAGCTGTGATGTCTTTTTGTATTGTTATGAGCAAATACCGTTTAGCCTGCCAGTCCCTGAGATTCAGTCTAAGAGACTTGTCAGTGAGTTGCTTGTTAGACACGGTATACCTTTCCCACCAGGTATTATTGAAGTGTGCTACGAAGTTTGGTTGGAACTTCTTTAGGTTATTTTTCCTCTAAGCTAGAGCTTTAATATAGAGTGAGAATATGTAATATATTCTCACTCTATATTAAAGCTCAACACAAGACTTTATTTACAGTGTCTTTTTAATATATTATAATGGGTATGTTTGTTCATAGTTCGTGAAAGCATTAAACCCAATAGTGTCATAAAGACATTACTTCAGTATCCCGCTACTTCAGTATCCCGCCAAAATTTTGGAACATGAAACTGGTAAACTTTGAACCGAGAACATTTTTATATCTAGACGAGTCTAACAAAGTAGGTAGGTATTAGCTATCATCTGCAGTCCATATTTATAGTTTCAAAAGTAGCAAGTCAGATGTCTTAGGTTTTGAAAGCACTTTTAAAGAAACGGTAAGAAATAATTGCAGTGTGTACGTAATTCAGAATGTTTTGTTTCTAACTTTTATGCTAACAATTAGACAATATTTATTATGAACATTCAATTTTCAATGTTTAATGAATTTGGTTCACCTACATTTATTTTATGAATTTGTACGTCATCTTTTGTTCGCTTACACGTCAGTTACGTGTTATCTTGTAATGAACACATCCAATGTTATCCTACAGTCGTTTAAAAATGCATATACCTATGGTCTCAATAGGAAGATATCGCGGCTACAATCTAAAACTTCTGTGGAGACGTTATAATTACTCACCAAAGAGTATCTTACTTTTTAACCCTTTTTTTTAGATTTCTTATCTCAATATTTGATTGCATCAGTATTCTTTATCAAGCTACTATTTCTTCTGAAAACTGTATTCAAAATTGGAACTAAGTCTGAAGAAAACTATCTTTGAAGATCGCAAAAGATAATTTATTTACAAGTATTATTATGCCAGTCTGTTGATACCCCTCGATGCCTTTTACTTGTACACACTTTTACACTGACATCACGTGTTTGTATTGTTTTCTTCTATTGGATCAAAATAACACAGCCTTTCGTATTTTATTACTTACTTATTTTTCTTTGTTTCAAATATCCACTTTACCCTAGCAATAATGGAAAAATAAACGAATAAAAACCAAAAAGAACTAACCTATTTCCTTTAGCAGTAAATCAAAGTAGAGCACAATAAATCTCGCCGAGTCTAGACCGACTGTTACACTATAGAGGACTGTTTAAGTCGCCAATCGATTCATCCGGTGATCGAACTAAGGGTGCTTTTACACCAGAAATATCCCATGCTACGTTGCTTTGCTATGTATGCGTTTGAAATTTACCAATGACATTCGTCGGTCGCACAATTTAACAGTAGTACCACAAGTTAGAGATAGTACAGATGGGAAACTCATGTATGTACTTTTTTTCACAACTACCCTCTGCTACACACACTCGCGCAGAAATCATTATAGAAAATTCGGTTGAGACCGCCTGACCTCGTGTCTGTGAATGAGTTGTCTATGTGTGCGTAGCCTCAGCGAATTTTGTATGTAGGTTTCTATCTGTGCTATCTCTAATTTGTAGTAGAACGGTCAACGTTACTTTTGGACCAACGAATGTGATTGGTGCAAATCCATAGCAACGTAACGTAGTGAAAAAGCACCTTTAAGTTCCGACTTGTATCGGTATCGGCACATAAATTCTGATATTTTCTATTGGCTTCACGGAACCCGATATCGGTCTCTTTGAAATGTTGTGGCTGATGTCAGGTCGAAGGGTTTATCGATAATGGATGTTTCTGCTATCGATAAACCCCTTGATGTACTTTAAATGCTAATACAGTTTTCGGTACTTTCGTCATTCGGGTTTAAATTAAAAAAATTCTTAACTGGCAGGTATATTTTGACTATTAGTCGGGATGATTGTTAACAAAAAAACTTTATTTGGGTACCTGGACAATCGTTGGTACTAGATGACGGCGCGGCGCCCGCTGCGTTCCCCAGTCTACTCGTGACCACGGCTGTTGCAATATAGCCGAAACGTCGAGAGGTGTGAATAGTTAGATGTTTACGCGAAAAAGACCCGAAACATATTATTAGGTGTATTAGTCGGGAGTTTAAAACTTCAGATTGAAATAGTAGAACAGTGACAATTTGAAAACCCCGTTACAACTCTATAAAATGAACATAAAATGGATATTTACTTTAACATTTTATAGTCTGCTTTCATGGCATTTATTTTTTAACATTTATGATAACTGTAAATTTTTTTTCTCCATTATGGTTTTAGTGTAGCGTGAGAGTAAATAGCTGTCTTCAATAAACAAGTCAACTAGTAAATAAGGGCACTCAAAAAAGGGGCTTGGGCTTATTTGAGCTACTGAGCTTGGCGCATTCGAACAAGCTCACTCTGCCTTTCTCTAATATTTATTTATTTTAATCTATGTTGATTAAATCATTTTATTCTTATTCTTTATGGATTCAAAACATTGGTTTTAGCCAGTGAACCGTTTAAAATAGTTGAGACGGCGTGGTTAAAACTGCTTCGTGACATTTTCGTATTCGACAAAATTTAAACTTTCATCATTTAAATTGGATTTTGTTGTAAAGTTTATTTAGCTAGGTACTGACACCATTTTGTAAATTGAATTGCAATAAGTACTAGATATTTTCGAAATATACTTGTAAGCGTGTATTTATTTATATACGTCATCTGAATGTTCAGGTAATGATCCTAAACGCGTTCCGTAGTAGTCTGGATTTTCTTTCCACCTTAAAAATCCCGTTAAATGAAAATAAAATCGGCGTCACCGTCAAATAAACAACAAAATTGCTAAGACACTGGAAGAAATTCTTGGTAAAAAATTAAAATTTAAGATGCAACCCGACTCCATTGTGATAATTTTACGTGATTGATGGATGAATTATTGAAAAATCGTTGTATTATTGTGATATTCCGCAGCATTTGAAAGGCAAATAAAATACCATTAGCGATATACTAGAAGTAAGCCTTCCCAAGGCAATCTTTTATTAAAATATACATAAGAGGAGCTCTGAATAAGGCATAACGAGTTGACTCGAGTTGTGATGAAAGGACTCTGTGAGTAGCTAATGAATAATAATTGTCGTAAGCAAGCAATGTCGCTGCAGAGATATTCTTCAAAAATAATTGGCGTTTCCTTTGAGAAATCTATCAAATATGTTTTTTTGAATTATAATATAATAATCGTTTTGTTCCTCTTCTATACAAATATTATAAAGATGAAAGAAAATTTTAATTTTTTTTTTCGCAATGATAAAGCCTAATTAATCAGTTACATAGGCTATCTATGTATATTATCATGATTTATAAGAGCTGAGCAGTTATAAGAAATGTAAAAAATACGTCTCGTTTTTACATACGTTATTGTAAATACGAACATTTACGATTAAGATCCTACGAGCATGTCACAAGCTGCGTCTTGGGGTTCAGCTAGTCAATTATAATACCTTACACTATTTTATACCACTCCATCATACTACTCGAGTTATTACAAGGTTGGAAGGAGGGAAACATCATAAAATTACCTCACGAGGGGCGTACTGATTCGGATTTATGTCATAAATAATGTAATGAGTCAACTCGGTCGCTTTCCGCAGTAACTGTGCTAGCAGTGCGACGATAGGGTCAGCGGCATCCCCTTTCTGTATCTTAAGTAGGCCGTCTTCTCCGCATTATGTAGTACTCCGAGTCAGATTTGAATTTTAGAGAGCTCATATCTCTGCAAACTTAGTGTTATCTTACGCTATGGTCAGTTCTGAGATCGATGAACGCTTTGTAGAATTTCCATTTCCGAGTGTTTCTGTACTTTGCAAGACATGTAAAGGAGTTGGTTTCTATTTAAACTTTCATGGTCACTGACACTAGTATTAAAGTTAGCGGGATATTTACCATGTATTGTTGAGAGTTTCATGTTTCATTTCATCAATTCCTCCGTGATCATGGTGCTTGCAACAGCGCCGAAATATCGGAAACTCTCAACAATACATGGTAAATATCCCGCTAACTTTAATACTAGAGTTGGTTTCTGTTGACAGTAAAAGGAGAGTCGTTAGGCCAAATTGATAGCCTTATAGGTAGCTTGAAAATGTCAATCAGCGGCTAGCCACCATTGTAATCTATCCTTTTCTAATAGGATCATCATGTAGTTGGACAAAATACGAATATTCCACCTTTCGGGGATTAACACGTGACTATAATGCCTATGTATGTATGTCTGATTCGAGTAATGAAAACAGATGGATGACGAAAGTGCACTTAACGCGCAGGCACCACACACTTATATACGTGTACCCACGTATGTACTGTGTATGTGTGTTTTGATATAAAGAGCGACCGAGATATATATGCGATCACGCTATCATGTATCTACCTAACTTGGTCGATTTCAGAATTCTGACTACATAAAGGACGTGACACACGCGGTTATTGTCACAAAGAAAGACCGAGACAGAGAATGACCGTAGGTAAGTAGTACAATGTATGTGGAATCTATAGACGGATTATTGAAGAACGATTTCATCAGTTGACCAAATTATTTGGACTGATTTGAGAGGCAACAAACAATACTCAATGTCACAATGCCGCCAATTTGAGAATCATTGTAGTCTTGCGAACTGTTACTAATATCGCCATGACTTTCCAACAGTCAGTCAATTTTGCGAGCTTTAATACCTATAAAAAGAAATCTTCATCTAAATATATATAACTCAAAGGTGACTGACTGACTGACATAGTGATCTATCAACGCACAGCCCAAACCCCTGGACGGATCGGGCTGAAATTTGGCATGCAGGTAGATGTTATGACGTAGGCATCCGCTAAGAAAGGATTTTGGTAAATTCTACCCCCAAGGGGATAAAATACGGGAAGCGGCCACGGGAACAAATTTTACGCGGGCGAAGCTGCGGGCATCAGCTAGTCATGTATAAGTTTTGACACATTTACAGGATACGATTCTTATACAATATAATATACTACAAATATCCACACTAGATAATATACTTACGTATACGTAACCATTTGAGAGCAATAAAACAGATTAGGGTCTAGCAATTTACGGTAAGTATTTACTGGGTGTGATGTGAGGAATGCAGGATTCCCCACGTTCCTAAGTAACCCAAGCAATCTGTTGGATATTTTGTTAAATTTAATTACTACCACATGTCGAGTTTACGGCTTTTGCTTGGCAGTTTGTTAAGTATGAGATAATTTGGTAAATGTATATGCCAATCATCATGAAAATAATTATAAGTACGAGACTCGATGAAGCCCGCAGTTCCACTTACCTATGTGAATTCTATTACCGTTCCCTCACCTAAAGGGAAACTTATTTCTCAGATATAAAGCGTAGCCTATGTGTTGTTCCAGATCCGTTCAGAGAGTAACAAACACCCATCCATATCTCCATATTTTGTGTTAAGAGTATATAATAGTAGAATTCTGTTTATAAACGCTAGAGTCTAAAACTAATTAGTAGTGTAATAGTATATAAGACAAGATGAATCCTAACCTTATAAATTAGGTTCTACAGCAAGTTTCCCTATGAAATAATAAATCTGTTCAAACAAATTTAAAAGTTAAATTACAAAGAAACTTTACTAAAAGGATATTATAAAATTGAAGACGGTCTATCTGCATGACAAAGAATGGACTGGCTTGCTCTACAAAATAGTTAATTTATTTACATTTCTGAACCTCGTCTCGTTTTAATACCACTGGTTGGCATAGTTATCTTTATTTTTATAAATATGCGACCTTTATTTATATTATTACTACCAAAAGTCACAAAATGTTTGTCAAACACAGGTATTTTGTCGTCCTCCAAGAGCAATTACTTCATCTGTCATGTACAGTTGTCGTCTTACAGGAGCAATCAGTTCATGTCAAGGAGTATGCTTCAGGTCCTTCATTGTGAGTGTAAAATGCGTTATGGTAGTTCGTCCTTGCTACTTCAACAAGTAGTTTATATGCCACTTTGCTTTGTGTTATTTCTGCCAGATTTGTGAACACAAAAAACTGTCGACTAATAAGCATCATGTTTTCCATTATGCAGGAAAATCTACAAAAGGAAAAAAAGGCTTCACAAAGTAACTTTTTATTGCCCAGGATACAAGGATTGCAACATTCGTGTGATTCATTAGTACAGATAAGTCTGTATCTACCATTTCAATATGATGCAATGGAATCCCATTATTTATTAGAGCCTTCTGTGGACACTACGTACTGCTGGCAAAAAGCTTACTGGGTGGTTGGGATTAAAGTAGGGACAAGAACAAAACAAGTTGAAGTGCATAGAATGGCTTTTGCCATTCAATGGAGTTATGTTTGCACTGCCTATGGAGAGTAGGCGGTTATTTGACTTAACATTGACGTTATATAACTTCAATAAATTATATTCTATCAATCAAATCAGTCAAGGTGCTTGGTAAACCCAATGTTGAACGTAGGCCTTGCCCAATCTTTTTGGGAAGCTGATCTTATACCTAGAACACTCTTTCCAGACAGGTTGGCACAAGGTTACGAGTTAGAGAAAATTTAGAAAAGCAATTAGTATGCTGACTCAATCACAAATTTTAATTTGAAAAAATTTTGGTCTCGAGCAGTTTTCGAAACTGCGTCTTCTGGTTTGCCGGACCAGACGCCCTAACCATTGGACCACCGAGACACTGCTCTCGACCGTCAATTCTTTCACCTTATTACGTCTTGGGGCGACGTAGGCACCATCTACGTAAATAAGGTTACGAGTTATTCCACTCTTCGCCACGAACACGTTTGCTAATCAGCAGGTAGTCCACAAGTCCACACTATTAGTAGATTCGCCACATATAGCATGACTCCAGAAGTTCTCTATAGATCCCCCCGCAGCTCAATTACATAAAGGTGCCTTTTCTTATTCATATAATTACATATAACGTATAATTTTTCCTTCTTATAGTACACAATAAAGATTCCGTCAAGGAAATAATACCCCGAGTGCCATGAACGAAACTCTAATTGCCTTTATTTGTTCACACAATAATGATATTAGGGGCGAAGTATAACGTAAGCAACGTTTTTGGGACCGGTATATTATTCAATTAGGTATACCTATATTATAAACGTTATACCGTTATTATACTATGACTACAGTTTGCTTAACAAAGTGCTTCCATCATTCATCATACTGATATGGGTAGTAAAATTTATGATCCTTTGCCAGGAGTTTCTTAAGTCTTAATTAAATTAAATTATTATAGAAGATACAACGGTTAAGAGCCCATAATTTTGAAATGTGACCCAAAAAGTTTTAAGGGTTGAAGTCTGAAGAATCAGGGCGAATATTTCAACAGTTGAGGTGGTTAAAAATATGAATGAAAAGGCTCTGCTGGGGATGATGTCAACTTTTAAGGGTTCCGTACCCAAAGAGTAAAAACAGAACCCTATTATTGTGTCTCAACTACCCAAGGGCGGATAGTTGACCAGATTATTTCTCAAGAACTGTGATAGCTAAATAGCTGATATTTTCTCATTGATTTGTTTGTTTTCATATTTACAGACTTGATTCCATCAACCAGAAGTCTGTGTCGTATGTCAGAAGTCGGGTGTATAAAGTATAATATTTTTTACATAACAAGAATAATAAGTGATACTATTACCTCGACATCGATAATCCTACTTCCTACTAATATTATAAATGTGAAAGTTTGTGAAGATGTTTGGATTGTTTGGATGTTTGTTACTCAATCACGCTCTAACGGCTAAATGGATCTGGCTGAAATTTGGTACAAGAATAGAGTACAGTCTGAAATAACACATTGGCTACTTTTTATCCCGGGAAAATGTCCCCACGGGAAGCGAAGCGAAGCGGGCGAAGCCGCGCGTATCAGCTAGTAGTAAATAAAATCTAAGTAGGTACAGACCCTCCTAATTGTCCACTGTTCAAATTTAAAAAAGAAATATAATTGAAAAGACCTTTTTCACAGAGTGAAATACCAACGCAATTCCATTTCGTTAGAAACGGTTATGTTTGAAGTTGTGTGGGAAATACCAACGATATCAGTATCACATGACCGTTCGGCCGATATTCCATTATAACAGCTGTCCCAAAAGATTGCTTTCCCCGAATTTTCGGATGAACACCCTGTATGTTGTGACTTATTTTATTTGATGGCTTTGTCAACAATTTTTTTAACTTATTAAGTGATGATCTAGTGAGAATAGAAATTTGTTTAACAGAAAAATATTTACGAACCTTAACAAATAATTATGGAAAAGTTCTAACAACACGTATCTAGACGCATTTACATTGGTACCTAGCGGCTCAACTCATGCAATCTGAATTTAAAAATTATAAGTACTTAAGAGTACACCTACAATAATATTGACTATATAAATATTGCATCAACATTATTTCCGTCCTGGTATATGTCTGTTCAAACCTCAATATTACCCCCTACACATTCAATTTATTGAACAATATATTGATCAATATTGCTTTACGTGTATACGTCTGCCATGAATGATCATGATACAGGCAGGCGAGAAAATAAATGGAAATTGCACAAAAATTCAAACATCTCAGGACTAACCTCTAGCGAACGAACGTTTAAGAAACGCAAAGCTTAGTAAAGTATCGTAATAAAATCGAGTCTCTTTGTATGTTAGCGTATTTCCAGTTGCTGTCACACTTTATCTAGATTTGAAGCCTGGGTCCGCTTTTATGGACTGCTAGGAGCAGTTACCTATAGCTTTTTGTTTTCGGCATCGTTGGAAGCTACTGTTCTCTGGACCTCCCAACCGGCAGCAAATCACTGACAGCTAGGGCACCAGCGCCTTTGTCTAATCCTTAAGTCTAGGTCATTAAAAGACACCTGTATCGCCGTAAAATTGACTTTCAACTGACATGCTTCAATATTTAATGAAATTTAAATATAATATTGAGTCGAGTTCTAGACAACTGAAGGTCACAACAATAGTTGTCATTGCCAAGCGACCGAAGCATCTATTTGGTCTGTTATTAATTAAATTGAGTTGTTGGTACATTCATGTACTTAGTAGTTGTGTTGCTTTAACTTCATAGTACTAAAACATTTATACCAACATAGCGTAATTGTTCAGCCCGTATCGATTAAAGGTCTGTAAACTTTACCGCAGTGCTAGAACAATGGCACGTTGACAATATATTTATAGATTATACGTTGTGTGAACGGGCTGAAGTGACTCATTCAATATAAAAAAGCTAGTGTTTGAAAAGTCTTTGAAGTTCTTAGTATCTACAAGACCTGAATCTAATCATACTGATAAAGTGTTTCTGAAGGTTGTGTAAGTTTCAACAAGAATAAAAAAAAATGATTTCACAAGTAAACTAATTACAATAATAAAATGAGTTCAAAATTGCTAAGTATGTACATACCTACGTGTACCTATAGTATTGATTTATTACCCGTGAGACATTCGTACCGTACTGTACACATATTATACCTACACTATTCAAAAGTTTACACACGATCTTGTGCCCCCCACATCCAACCCTTACCACCTTTTTAGGTCATTGATCTATCTGGACGAGGAACGTGCTTCCTTACGCTTGCCTTGTTGAAGTCTTAACTCTACAACTCATCGGCTCCATCAGCTCTCAGTTCTTCGACAGATATGACTAAACCATTACTATTTCAGCGAGCTTACTCCACCAGAGTGGACTTCTTTTTGGGACTCTCAAGTAAAATCTTATTTTGAAGTACCTGTTGAAAGTTTAGTGTATGGGAAGCTTTAAGCATTTTTAAAAAACAAACTTTACATGGTCTATGATAGTGGTAACACTATTCCTTCTCTTTGGTTTTTGTGTCTCGTGTCGTGTGCTAGCTAAAATTGTAATTTTGGTTAACTTGAAATATATTCTGAAGAATATAAAGCTTCTAAGTTAATCTTAAACATTTGTTTTAATTCTCGCCCCTGCTGCCAGCACCACACAATCTCCACTGCAAATCACGTTAATAATGTATTAGGTTATGTGAACCAGTTAAGACGATAAGTTCGTGATTGACACGTTGGCATTCTTTGTTCGACAAAAAGAAAACTTATATTTGTGTGGTTGCTATCGAAGTCACAGGGTGCGATCGACATTTTTAGACGTGATAACCTAAAAGCAAAGCAACGATGACAGAAACAGAAACATCTACAAGCAATGCTGGCAGTGCCGGTGCGCCGGGATTCATCGGCGGTACCTTGGACAGACTGGAAGGTGTCTCAAACTATCACTCCTGGAAGTTTCAGGTAAAAATGCTGCTCACTCTCGAAAATCTTTGGAAATGCGTCGATGGCAGTGATACTGATTCTGGCCGAATACAAAAGGCGTTGGCTAGGATATGTTTGTCCATCAAACCGCATTGCTATCAGTACGTGCGTAATGCAGAGACTGCCAAAACTGCATGGGATAATTTGAAAAATATCTTCGAAGATAAGTCTTTATACCGACGGGTTGTACTACTAAGACAATTGCATAAGATTGATTTTAATCAATTTAATAGTATGTCGGCATACATAGAGGCTGTCACGACTACAGTACAACAACTGGCAGATATTGGCCGTACAATCGAAGATAGTGAAGTAGCAGAGATTTTGTTGAGCGGACTGCCTGAGGACTATGATGTTTTAGTATCTAACCTGGAAACAGCAAACATTACAAATAAACTCTCCAGTGAGCTAGTGCGTACAAGACTTTTGCAAGAGGAATTCAGGAAGAGTTCTAATGGTTCTGCAGCTGTGAATCTTCAAACTGCATGTTATACTAGCAAAAAGAAGACTACCCTCATATGCAACTATTGTAAAAAGGCTGGTCACATCAAAGCAAAGTGTTTCAAGTTGAAGCGTGATAAGAAACAGAAGCAAACCAATGAAGAACAAGTTCTTCTTGTTGCATCATCTACCACGGACCAGTGGATTGTTGATAGTGGATGTACTTCGCACATGGCAAATAGTAAGGATTATATGAACAATTATAGCTTTGTGAATAGTACAGTGTGTATAGCAAATGCAGAGAAACTTACTAGCGAGGGAGTAGGTGATATTAAAATCTCTATTAATGATAATAATTTGACTATTAAGAATGTGATGTTTGTCCCAAATTTGTCCAATAATTTAATTTCTGTCAGCAAACTTGTAGAGAAGGGCTATGTAGTCAACTTTTGTAAAAATGTTTTGTAAAATTCTAGATGTTAATGGTAAACTGGTGGGAGTGGCAAATAGGAAAAACGGTGTTTACATTTTAAACAATGTTAGATATAGGTATAATTCTCAGGTGCACTCTTCAATGATCCTGAAAGACAATCAGGTGGCACATCATAGTGCAAATGCTGCTACTACGGTGCCGGTTGGTACGTGGCATAGACGTCTCGGCCATCTGAGTCTGCATGGTATGTATGCTTTGAAAAATGGTTTGGTTTCTGGTGTGTTTTTTCAGGGCGACCAGGACCAAGACTTGCAGAACTGCATTGCTTGCCTTGAGGGGAAGATGAAGGCCAAGTCTTATCTAAAAGGTCAGGCAAAAAGAGCTTGTCAGCCTTTAGAGCTCATCCATAGCGACGTTTGTGGCCCGATGTCTGAATGCAGCTGGGGAGGAGCTCGCTACCTAGTGACCTTTACTGATGATTTTTCCAGAAAGACATTTGGTTATTTATTAAAAGCCAAATCAGAGGTAATGTCCACTTTCATTGAGTTCAAAGCTTTAGTAGAAAAGCAGATAGGTTTACCAATTAAATGTTTTCGTACTGATGGAGGTGGCGAATACTGCAGTGCACGGTTCGTAGAATATTTGAAAACGGAAGGAATCCATCATCAGGTAACTGTACCATAGGGTACAGTTACCTGATGATGGATTCCTTCCGTTCTGAGCAGGACAATAGTGTCCTGCTCAGAACGGTGTTAGTGAGCGTCTGAATCGGACGGTCATGGAGAAGGCAAGGTGCATGCTACAGCAAAGTGGTCTCTGTAAGCGCTATTGGGGTGAGGCAGTGATGACTGCAATCTACTTAAAGAACAGAAGCCCCACAACTGCTTTATCAGGATCAATCCCTGAAGAGGTCTGGACTGAATCAAAAATTGATCTTAGTCATCTTAGGGTTTTTGGCTGCATTGCCTATTCTCTTGTACCAGAGCAAAAGCGCAAGAAATTAGACTCTAAGAGTAATATGTGTGTGTTTGTAGGATACAGCGAAACTTCCAAGGGCTATAGGTTAGTCAATCCCTCCAATCCAAAGACAATTATTTATTTTATCTAGAAATGTATCGTTTTTAGAAAATAAATTTTACAATATGACTACTAATGAATTTAAGAATAATATTGAATGCAATGACCAATATAATATTTTACCAATTAATAATAATGTTGAAAATAATATTTTTCCTGATAATAATTTAAATAATGATGACATTTTATCAAATAATTTTTATCAGAATGTTTCTCAAATTCCAGGTGAGGTCCCTGGTGACCATTGCTACACGGACAGCGACGACGTGAACTTCAAATCGCCTATGAGCGACCACAGCTTTGTGTCTCCCACTGGAGACAGTTTGGGTGCAAGGTCCTCTTCATCATCCTCTGAGGAGGAATCACCGCGTCAACAGGTGACAGATCCAGTGGTACCTGTCTCTACATCTGGACGATCTACTAGAAGTACTAGAGGTATTCCGCCACTCAGGTATGATGACTATGACCTTTCATTCTTAGCTCAAGGGAGGGGAAGTCTTTGCGAACCACAGTCATATAATGAGGCTGTTACATGTCCTGATAGTGAGCAATGGAAAGCAGTGATGTATGATGAGTATAAATCACTTAGTGATAATGGCGTCTGGGATTTGGTTAACAGACCAGTAGATAAAAATATAGTTAAATCAAAATGGGTTTATAAAATTAAAAACGACACCTCAGGTAATTTTATTAAATATAGGGAGCGTCTGGTTGCTCGCGGTTTCTCTCAGGAACCAGGTGTAGATTTTACGGACACATTCTCACCAGTTGTTCGTCACTCTACAATGAGAATTTTATTTTCTATAGCCAACTCTTTAGATATGGACATAGACCATTTAGATGTTGCTTCAGCCTTTCTCAACGGAGATCTGAATGAAACCATATATATGGAGCAGCCGGAGGGTTTTTCAGAAAATAATAATCTAGTCTGTCTATTAAAGAAAAGTATCTATGGCCTAAAACAGGCCAGCCGAATGTGGAACTGTAAAGTACACGATTTGCTCTCCAAACATGGTTGCATTCAAAGCAAGTGTGAACCTTGTGTTTATATAAAAAGAACTAAGGAAGATTTTATTATAATAGCGCTCTATGTAGATGACTTTTATGTATTCAGTTTAGGTAAAACTAAAAAAGATTTATTTAAAATACTAGAGTCGGAATTTGATGTAAAGAACCTGGGTCCCATTAAAAATTGTTTAGGGATGAAAGTAACCAGGGATAGAGCAAATCGAATTTTAAAACTTGACCAATCAAATTATATAAAGAATTTACTGGCGAAATTTGGAATGCAGGAATGTAAACATGTGTCAACACCTATGGCATTAGATTGTAAATTAGTTAAGTCGGATAATAGCCTGAGTGATGACACATACAACTACAGACAGTTAATAGGAGGTCTTATGTATTTATGTATATGTACAAGGCCGGACATCGCACATGCCTGTAGTAAACTGAGCCAATTTAATAACAGTTTTGATAAGACACATTGGCTTGCTGCAAAACGCATTCTGCGTTATCTGAGTGGCACAATAAACTGCGGTTTGATATTTTCAAAAAGTAGAGATTGTGGTATAACTGCTTATGCTGACGCAGATTGGGGAAACGATATCAGCGATAGAAGGTCCTACACAGGCTATGAGATTAAACTCGGTAATGATAATATCAACTGGGAATCAAGAAAGCAGCGTTGTGTAGCACTTTCGAGCACGGAGGCAGAATATCTAGCGATGAGTGATGCTTGTAAAGATATATGTTTCATTAGGAATTTTTGTGATTGAAATTTTAAATTCGAAATTAAAAATTGTTTTATATAACGATAACCAAAGTGCACAGAGATTGTTAGAGGTAAAGGAATATTGTCATAAGAAGACGAAACATATTGATATAAGGTATCACTTTGTAAAAGATTTAATAACAAATGAATGTATAAATGTTAAATATCTACCAACTGAACAAATGATAGCTGATATCATGACTAAACCTCTAAGTTTCAATAAGCATTCCAATTTCGCTAAAGAATGTAATGTTAATGTAATAAAATAAATGACATGTTATATTAGTATTGTATAGATTAAAATGTATGCATGTTTTGCTATGTACTGTTGTTCTTTATGTATGTAATTTGTAGAGCATGTATGTTTTACTTGTGAAAATGTAAAGCTTCAGGGGAAGTGTTGAAAGTTTAGTGTATGGGAAGCTTTAAGCATTTTTAAAAAACAAACTTTACATGGTCTATGATAGATTATGGTAACACTATTCCTTCTCTTTGGTTTTTGTGTCTCGTGTCGTGTGCTAGCTAAAATTGTAATTTTGGTTAACTTGAAATATATTCTGAAGAATATAAAGCTTCTAAGTTAATCTTAAACATTTGTTTTAATTCTCGCCCCTGCTGCCAGCACCACACAATCTCCACTGCAAATCACGTTAATAATGTATTAGTACCTACATTATACTGTCAAAGAGATATCAGATAAAACTATAACTAATATTATAAAGAGGAAAGATATGATTGTTTGTTTGCATCGAATAGGCTCCGAAACTACTAGACCGATTTGAAAAATTCTTTCACTGTTGGGAAGCTATACTCTTCCCGGTGAACATAGGCTATATTTTATTCCCGTGTTCCCACGGAAACGGGAGCTACGCGGGTGAAACCGCGTGACGTCCGCTAGTCAGATATAACTCGCTCCGGTAGTAGACTTACCCTTATTATACAGGATGACAATAACTCGACAAATTGATCGTCCGGAAGTCCGTTTTAGAGAAATATGGAAGAAGGGTTTGGGTTTGATACATGGCTCTTATTTCCTTCTGGCATATTATAACAATTATCTACAAATTATTGGGCTATAACTTGTAGAAAAAAAAAACTTATAATTCTCATTATGCTGGTGAGCCTAACATTTAAATAAGTCAACATGGGGAGTCTAAAATTAAATTTTTCAATAAGTCAATTTATGTAAATCAAAGTTAAGATTCGTCAACTTTAAATCGGCAACTTAAGATTTACTAGTCCTGCTGACTAAAAAAGTAGCACTAAAGCACAGATTACTAAATAGTTACTACGTACTAAAGCTCTGAATGTCATCATACCTTTCCATCAATCGTTCGTTGTCATTTTGGCGAGTCACATAAAAAAATGCACAACAAGAGAAAACTTCCATGAATAGAAGTGGATAGGTACTTTTTTGGGTCACACAACAATTTTATAAATTTGCATACGCGATGAGTTTCAAATAGGTAGGTAAGTATATCAAGAACTTTACTACGATATACCTAGTAACTAAAAATTATATTCATTGTGAGAATGCTTACGCATGAACGAACCTCAGTGCGTGGTATAAATATGCGACAAAATTTATTTTTAAACTTAAATAGCTAAACAAATATACCGTATTGTCTATAGGTACTTTAGGGAACTGAATGTCACACGAAGGTCAGTCAGTGCCCTGACTAAATTTGTAAAGTTTTATAATATTTATCGAGATGTCACAGTACACACCAATTCTATTAGGTACCTAAGTAAGTATATGATACTTTTCCTGTTATAGTCTTATTACTCGCTAATCTAAATTTATACTGTGGTTTCAAGTCTGCGTGTGATACCGGGGAAAAGTAGGTATTTGGGTCCCCTGGAGAAAGACGTGTTCGGAAAAACCACGTTTTACATAGTGCCACCTGGCCCAAATAAAGCAAAATGTAAGATTGTGCTATGCGATTTAGATGGCTGATAAAAATGATTATTTGACTGCCTCTGTGGCGCAGTCGGTAGTGATACCGCCTGCGGCGCTGGAGGTCGTGGGTTCGATTCTCACCGGAGACAAATATTTGTGTGACCCATAAATGTGTGTCTCAAGAGTCTGGGTGTTTCTATGTATGATATGTATGTGTTAAAAAAAAGTATGTATGTATTAATATCCGTGGTCTGATACCTATAACACAAGCAGGTTATTATTACTTTGGGATCGGATAGCGTTGTGTGAAATGTACGTGAATATTATTTATTATAAATTTCGTAAAAACAAACAAATCCAAATATTTGCAAAATTTTAGATTCTTATAAGTGCACCAGTTATTATTTCATCTATCTATCTGTCCACCTTCACGCCAAATTCCTTGCGAGGTAGGCAGAAAGAAAAGAGCCCACACGGCACGGTCCATACACACATCACTTGCTTCTATAACTTTCATTTTTACATGCATGCACGTCTCGGTTCCTTCGGCTCTTGACACCACCTTATTATTTCCACCAGTTCAAAATAATTTCGATCTACGACTTTCAAGTCCTAATATGACTTGATATGGCTGAGAATTGCTACCTGAACTCTGCTTACCTACCATAAGACAAGCTGGAGCCCGTGTGCCTGAAGTTTCTTGTATTTCCCGACATTACCGTTCCATTTTCTACACCGTATAATTTACATAAAGTAACACAATTACTTAATAGTATACATACTATGTAATCATCGGAATGACTTTATACCAAGTAGATAGGACACCATAAATAGATCCGATACACATACTGTGACCTAATAGGTTACCTGATATATTAATTCAAAGAAATCAATGACAGGTACACCTATTACTGGAATCGATTACCTCCGATTCTTCGAACAACTTAATTTTTACGCTATCCTTGACGCAGTATAGATTATTGTGGAGACGTTCAACTTTAGTGGCGCCGGCATTGTGTGTCCTATAAACGGGACCTACTCATATCTTAGAAGAATTTTGTACTAAACTGGGTGTTAGTTAGGTGAGAAAACTCTTTGTTCAACAAATTACAATGGCTGGTCTCAGCGCTCATATAAAAAAATCGCTAAAAAGCCCTTGACAAAGGACGGCTATGTCAGCAACGTGATCTAAAAATTTCACCATTGAAGGACACGCCAATGAGAATAACAACACAAAGAACATTCTTGTTACACAAAAATATAGATAGACAAGAATTATACGTTACTTATTCTTCAGGAATAAAATAAGAATTTTCAGCGTGCGGAATTCTCATAGACTGGATGGAGATGTGGGCAGGGCATGTAGGTCTCGTACCGAATATACCACTCGGTCTCCTCTTTGCGACTGTGTGCTCAAATGCTTACGCGAATACCCGTCCTAGGTATCCTCAGAGATTATACTTAAGTGTGATGAGTATGAATGGATGTATCCTTTTAATTTTTAAATGATCACAAGAGCCTTCTATTGCACTACTTTCCCCAAACTTCTTAGTCGTAGTTTTAAGAGACAGACTATAAATTTACTCAATTAATGGGTTATAAAATGCAGAACTAGCAGTTTCAGAGATTTACGTGTCCAAACAAACGTAGTTTTCGATATTATAATGCTGCTTAAATAGTTGCCTATAGAATTAAAAAGAACTGGCCAAGTGAGAGTCGAACTCTTGGCTGGTTTCGTACCAATAAACGGTAAATGAAAATGAAACTTTATCACGGTTCATGAGATACAGTCAGGTGACAGACAGACGGACAGTGAAGTTTCAGTACCTAATTAAGTCCATATTTTACCCTAAAAATAGTGCCAATTTTTAAAGAATTTTCGCACTATAAATATTCAAGGAGTGATGCTTTCATAATTTATACTGGGGTTTATATAAGTAGTTGTAGTATTGTTTCTTTTTGTAAAAAGGAATGAAATCATTGCCTGACATTTCAACCATGTTCCACGAGTATAAATATTTGCAGACGTCAGCAAATGCATATTAAAATATCGTCAGAACAGTAATATTGTAAATGATAACACAACCATTCAATGCAACTACAGCCAATACTAGTATTATATTAACCGAGTACCTACTGTTTATGTACCTACTTAGTATAAAATGTTGTATAATACTCTTATTCTACTTCCCTAGGAACACTGCGTAGTGCTGCCAACTGCCAACTGTTTGTGCAATATTCATAAAGCGAGTTACTTTGCGAGTTCAGAAGACGGTTCTACCTACATTAAATTTACGTATAAATTGTTGCGGAAAAATGATCCACGTTTAGAGCATTTTCATTTCGATTATAAAGAGTCAGTATACTTACTAGCTAAGGCAAGCTATGACGATGTTACAGGAGGTTAACGTCGGCTTCAAGCAAAAGAAATTATGGATGATATATCTTCACAGGATGAGAATACTTTTTAGGGTTCCGTAGCCGAATGGCAAAAAACGGAACCCTTATAGATTCGTCATGTCTGTCCGTCCGTGTGTCACAGCTATTTTTCTCCGAAACTATAAGACCTATGCCATTGAAACTTGGTAAGTAGATGTATTCTGTGAACCACATTATGATTTTTATATAAAACTAGAAAAAACGCAGTAAATTTTGGGGGTCCCCATACTCAGAACTGAAACTGAAAAATTTTTTTTTCTTCAAATCCATACGTGTGGGGTATCTATAGATAGGTCTTCAAATATGCTATTGAGGTTTCTAACATCATTTTTTTCTAAACTGAATAGTTTGCGTAAGAGACACTTCCAAAGTGGAAAAATGTGTGCCCTCTAACTTCTAAACTAAGAGAATGATAAATCTAAAAAATATATATAATGTACTAGCTGACCCGCGCAACTTCGTTTGCGTGATAAATCAAGATCCGCTCGACCGATTTTGTGCAAACTTCACATAAGCCATCTACTAAATAGTCCGAACAAAACCTAAACATTTGATTTGAATAGGTGAGCCCGTTCTCAAGTTATAAAATTACAACGAAAAGTGGCATTGATTTTTATATATATAGATATTGCCATAAAAACTACCAACGAAAATTGGTTTGAACGAGATCGAGTTGGTAGTTTTTTGTTAATACGTCATAAACCGCAATTTTCGCCTCTAAAAATCACTACCACTGCGAACGTGTTAAAACATCAATCAAAGTTACAACGAACTACAAAAACTTTAATATTATGTTACTTGCTGCTAAGGAACCCTTCATGGGCGAGTCCAGCTCGCACTTGGCCGGTTTTTTATTTATTATTTTTATTGATTATAAAAACATACATATTTTATATTCATGCCTTATCCCCCAAAGAGGTGAGTAGAGGCATACTGTACGCTCATTTTTCACCGGTTTCCTTTTTGTCCCAATAAAATTCAACCCGTGGTTCAGTGTGTCTATTTCTCTATATGAATGATGAAGCGCTCGTGGCCCCGCGGACTCAGTGTTCTGTAAACGATCACTGTAGTAAGCAACATTTACTATGGCCGGTCCATGGATGGGTGACCACCAAGTGACCACTTTGTGACATTTATTTACGAGTGTTTCTGTAGTTTAGAAGGCAAGTTGAGCAGCTGGTTCTTTTTTCATCAAAACCATGCGTGTGGGGTATTTATAGATAGGTCTTCAAAAATGCTATTGAGGTTCCTAACATCATTTTTTTCTGAAGTGAATAGTTTGCACAAGAGACACTTCCAAAGTGGAAAAATGAATTTCCCCCCCCCCCCCAACTAAGAGAATGATAAATCTCAAAAGAATATATGATGTACACTGCCATAAAAACTACCAACGAAAATTAGTTTGAACGAGATAGAGCTGGTAGCTTTTTTTTAATAGATACGTCATAAACCGCAATTTTCGATTAGAAAAATCACTACCACTGCGAACGTGTTAAAACAGATACAACGAACTATAAGAACTTTTATATTATGTTACTTGCTGCTACGAAACCCTTCATGGGCGAATCCAACTCGCACATGGCCGGTTTTTTTTTGTTAAACGCATAACAGACTTAGATTACCATTTTGTCTAGTCATTTATATTAAAATAAGGTTAGACTTTGTCAAGTCTACATTTAGGCCCTAAATCTAAGTCCCGGTAAAGCGGTGGAAACTTTACAGGAGCCAGGTACCTATATAATTTTTAAACAGTAAGGAACGGATATAAACAAAGTATTAGCCACACGTCAGAAAATAAATAAATTTAGACTATATAACCGTTAAGATTGTTGAATTTTTATCTAACTATCACTGATCTAAAAGTCTCTTTCATCTGTCGAAGGCTAATTTCAAAATCAATTAATGATTATTGAAATTGAAAGGATCCGAACTCTTAAGAGCTTTCTCAACGACCTTTACCCGAAGTGTTATCCAATAAGTCTTACTAGGTGTTCGAGTTTCAACGATTCAGAAATTGCGCTGCCAACTAGCCCTGGCTGAACCATTTGTAGACATGTTTTGGAAACAGAAAACAAACTTTTAAATTAATGGCCTTACTGCTGGAATTGTTGTTGGGGTTGCAGAATGGTAATAAATTACGTCCTGTGCGGTAAATTTTCTCCTACACGGCAATAAGCTTGCCGGCTATTACGTTACAGAACTACGTGCAAAGCGTGGATGTGCAGTTATTCACCTTTGCCTTGATGTTAGCGACTGGCATTTGATCTTTCAATCTCAGAAGGACTTGAGGTTGTACTGAGGTGAAGGAAAACCTCAAGCGGCTGGTGCAGCTTCTTTGGCTGAATTCTACCAAATCGGTCATGGTATGTTCTGAAGACCTCTTCAACCTAATCCCATCTTATCGTTTTTGATTCCGAAGAACACGTGCCGGTGAAAATTCACTCCTATGTGTAGAAATGGCACCTGTGTGCCATTGAATTGAACGAGTTGAATCTTCACCGGAAATGAGCGATTCAAACGATCGTACCTCTGTCGAACTATAAAAACTTGTAACTACCTCTTCGCACACGTGTTTCCCTCATCTTACAACCTCAGGTTCTTCAAACGGAGCGTAAAGAGACACATCATGAGGCCGCCAACTTGACAGGCAGTCAGGACTGTGAGAGTGGCCCCCAATCTCTTGATCGGCGAGCTTAATATGAAAAAAAATACTTCTGCGCCAGATCGTTTCTTGGTCAGCATCTACTAGCAGTTGATGTTGACTTGGACCACAAACATCCTACACAGCTTAGCATAACCTCATTCAGGTAAATAAATCAAATAAGGCTTGTGTATTTGTATGTAAATTCAATACAACAAGCGTGTATTCAACAAAGAAAAATTCTGTTTTTATTTTATAAAAGAGGAGTTTTCATGACTACGTTAAAAATTAGGTCTCATTTGCAAGTATCAGGGCTCTACGGCGGATTATGTACGAAATTGTAGTATCATAACTAAATAACCTCGCGAATAAAATATTCTTGCAAAGTCGTACACTATATAAGTACTTATTATTTTTATACATACGGGTTCCGCAGAAGCAGAGACTAACTTGCACATCCATACTTCAGCAGTTTATCTAGACGCGAGTAATAATTAGTGAGACTATTGAAGTTACTTAGAATCAAGGTACCTATCATAAACCTCAACAAAACAAAATACCTACCTATATCTAATACAAAGGTAAAGGTGTTTTATTACGAAAATTGAGAATTTTCTTACAGTTAAAGTTTTTGGTGGAGAAGAGAATACTTAAATCAGTTTTTCGACAGCCACCTGTCTCTAGTATTCGAATAATTTCTTCTAAATACTAGAACGACAAATCGGTCAAGTATACACACTCACACTAATTGGATAATGCACATAAGTCTGTGCGTCTCATTTTACAGTAATAACATGTTTGCGCTATCATCGCCTTTAGTACCGACTCTCGCAGTTTGACGAACAAGTTACGTCGTAATCGTAAAATAGTTAATGGTTTGTTGAACCACAACGTGACACTCTCATCGAGGGATTACAACTAACCGCTATAGCTTACGTTGATTAAATCACCTAAACGAGTACATCGACTATACGAGTTACGCATCTATAGTAATGCGTAGGTTTGCGTAACTCGTATGGTTTCGTTTTGTACCGCGTGTGTTGTATCGATGTGGAATAAATGCGAATATGTTTATGGAATTAATTTGAATATATTAGTGCCTGTATACTCATATAATCAAACCTCATTTCCCCAAAGGGTAGGCAAATGCATAGGCATGTACTACACCCCTATAATTACCCCGATTCAATATCACACTTACATCTCGACCTTTAAATTGACTGTTTGAAACAGTTCAACACATGGAGCAAATGTTCAACATTATGTACGGACTTAATTTTTATACTATGTCAGAATCAGCAAGACCCTTAGATGACCTGGGGTATCCTTACGAGGGCTTACCCTGGGGCCCAACCGTAGGCTGTTAGGCAGAATACGTGAGGTTTTTTAGACGGTAGGAATCCGGCATAGCATCCATGTAGGATTTTCCATCACGTAAAAAAAATCCTTTGGTGTAAGAGACAAGTGTATCAGAAAGACGGTATCCAGAGGGATAAAGAAAATGCTTTATTATAAACCATATTTAAGATATAAATGCGCACAGAAATGAATATTTATACAACTGGAAAAAACAGAATTATAAGAATTTCTAATTAAGAGCGAAATTCTGGCATCTGTTTTCCCGAATTAGTTTGTATTCGTAAAAGTAAAACATACCTACTTATGAAAATTCAAGAGGGCGTTAAGAACGAGGTGAAGAGAGCTGATTATCCCTGTACATACTCACGTACGTACTTCACAAAATAAAGTGTTTGGACAATGAGAAAAAGAGAAAAAAAACGAAAGTTCTTTAAAGCAGAAACTTCGATATATCGTCAATTAATTTTGACTTGATGATCCTTTTCCCCCATGAGGATAACCCTTTGGCACTTCAGGTCTTATTACCGGAATGTCCAGACGGTTCATAAAGTCTATTTCCCTGAATGTCCACTTCTTTGCTTTGTTTTTTTTATACCACTAAGGTGGCAGACAAGCCTACGGCCCACCTAATGGAAAGTGGTTACCGTAGCCGGACGCTAAACTCGCGCTGCCAACCCTCTAAAAAATTCTGCCGGGTAGCCGGTGCCGGGTACCCGAGGGTAGTGGACTTTTAGAACAATGGATTACCAGTTCCTAATAGTCCACTTTCTCGTATGTACGAGAAAGTGGACTATCAGGGAATTGACATTCAGGGAAATGGACTTAATGAACTGACTGGACATTCCGGTTATAAGACCTCAAGGGGTCAAAAATGGCACTCGTTTCACAGACAATATATTATTTATTGTAGAACATCGTAGGTTTTGAAAGGGTTTCGTTTAAATTGGCCTCATTGTATCTCTACAAAAAAAAATTGTATACCTACTTTTCAATGTAGCTCCAAAGTGTAGATTTTGGTTGCTACCGGGACTTCACACTAAGATAAAACAGAGAAATACAACATACAATCCTGAAAACTGTTTCCTCTATACTATTAATTATTCATGATAGCGTGTTGGTACAGACCTTACAAAATGAAACATGTTACATATTAAACAAAGGCATAGCATTTTAGTGCCACATGTATTTGAAAAGGGTATTAATTGTGAACACCCGCGGCTGATTGCGTTGCCCAAACATGCCGTATGGTAACACGGTATAGCATACATTTATGGGTTAATTTTTGCTCGAAGAAAATACAGTATTATTACCTAGAATAATACTAATACATATTCCATGTAATGTTGTTCTATGAAGCCCTCGTAGAATCGTATCGGTGCTCGCTCGGTTTTTTTGTAGGCGATCTTCGCGTTAAACATCTTACGTTACGGCTAGTTCTGTGATGGTTAATCGTTTGTGGCGTTTGTGTTAACGATTGTATTTGTGATTCGTTGTTGTATTTGTGACATGAAAATGTTTATGTATTATACGTTATTCTCATAAATAGAATATAATTGCAGTCAGCATCAGAAGTAGATGTAACACAATTCCAATTTACGAAGTAGAAATTATGAATGAACACAGTGTATACTTGTTTGTAAAACTTTTTTGTAAATATATAGACTTGTGGAGAACGAAGTCAAAATGTATTGAAATATATACTTTGAGGATTTTTTAAAAATAAGTAACTAGGTATAATCAAACTTTCATTATGCTCAGCTACTTATGTTGACCGTACACAAATTTAGCTCCCGGCGTTGACAGCACATGACTAATTTCACTCATGTGGTTGACAGTTAACACCTGCTGACTAACGGCCGAGGTCATAGAGAAGAGAAGGAAAGCTTGAAACTAACCTTGTACCTACTAACTCGTCAGGTTAGATTGGCGTGACGAATTTTGGGAGAGGCCTATATTCAGCAACTTCTTATCACTTTTGAAACTTTTTGAAATACCAATACGGGTCACCACCTATTACGTGGGACAAAAATCTAAAAGGTGAAATGTGGGCAAATAATATGTCTCTGCCTACCCCTTCGGAGACCGGCGCGGCCATTATGAATAATATATATCATCATAAAGTAACAGTAAATTTCAGATCATTGGTTTCTATGGATTTTAAAGAGATTCTTCATCGCACAGAAAGTGAGCTCTGCAAGAATTACAACTAAAATCTAGGTATGTCAATCATAGCGGCATGAATAACCAAAGATCCTCCTCATAATTCGGTCTATTTGTCGGGTGTTATAATATATAAAATGGTATTTAATAATATATTAATGCCACAGACAGCTACACATTACACAATTTTTTATCACCTTTCGATTTTCCGTCGTCGGTGATTAGAAAATGTATTTTGACACATGTGCCAACCCTGATACAGAAAACGTTTTTTTACGGTTTGACATCAGGCACCAACTCCATTTCAAAGTTTATTAATTATTTACGACATATATCCCATGCGTATAGCAGGTATTCTGTGTATATTTCTAAATAGCGGACGTCACGCGGTTTCACCCGCGTAGTTCCCGTTCCCGTGGGAATACGGGAATAAAATATAACCTATGTTCACCGCAAAAAGTGTAGCTTCCCAACAGTGAAAGAATTTTTCAAATAGGTCCAGTAGTTCCGGACTCTATCCATTACAAACAAACAAACAAAAAAACAAATCTTTCCTCTTTATAATATTAGTTAGATTAGATAGAATATAATTTTTAATACAGTTGCTCAAAAAGTGGCGTATTACAGGGACGTTTAGCGTTCGGGATGTGGGCTATTACACACTCGTGCTTTTTCTTTACCTTTCCCGCACTAGTGCGCGTTTCCTTTCCCAACTGTCAAAATAATGTCTGTGATTCATGCAAATATTTCAAAAAAAGATACTAACTTGTTTCAATATCAGATTAAAGTTAATTTAAATTAAAATTTAAACATAAATTAATATAAGTATCGGCCAAATTGAATTTATAAATATAAAATAAGTTGGCTGTTTGAAGTGCACTGCCATAGTCTCTGCTTAGGAAGGTATATATTCTTTTATAACACATTTGCTCGTAAAGAGTCTCTTATTTGACCCATTTCACTAGCGTAATGTATCTCATTACGGCCTAGTCCGGTAATGTAAAGTAAAACGGACGATTGCGTCTAAAACGAACGGTTCCTTTTTAAATCTTAGCAAAGAGTTTTTATGTCAGAAAAGTGGTGAACATTTTATGAATAAAATTAACTTTGGGAGATAAAATATAATAAAATAAACATGTAATTGTTTAATTTAATTAATTTTGACAATAAATTACAACCATTTATGTGAAACCAATACAAACAATATTAATTTACTTTATTAATAATACTGGCTGTTTTTGTGCCTTTGCCTCTTAAGAAATAAGAAAAAAAGAAAGCGTTGTGAACAAGTAAAATTCCGCGCGCTTTATTATCGCTATTTTTTGCTACGTTTTTTTGTTAGTTTATGAATGTCCCCGTTTTATTTATTTCCTTGTTTCCTCGCAAATATGTTATAAAACGTCGTATGACACACGTTCGCTTTGATAATTACAGCCTCTGCTTTCTTGTAGCCCTCGCCTGCGGCTCGGGCTAGCAATAACGCCTCGGCTGTAGTTATCAACTTACCGAACTTGTATCATAATGTACTATTACGGTTGCCGCCATTTTGGACAATTCAGGTTTATTGTGTTTTTACTATTTTATTAAATTGCTTATTTTTTTCGCAACTGTATTAAAAATAGTTGTTCAATACAACGTGTGGGATTGTTATTTCAACTCGTTCCGACTGTCCACCCTCGCCTTCGGCTCGGGTCAACATCTGTCGAAACTCGTCGTAATAACAGAAATCCCTCACTTGTATCTATGCTATGGAAGCTTAATAGTAACTACAAGTAGACCGTTCGTATTAACACTAGGATGAAGATTATAAAGAGATTTAACATGCGCTTATCTTGTGTATATTTTACTTGTCTAATATACTATGTTATCTTTATTCATGTTAAATACACCCATAAAGGCGAAAATGAGATTTGGCTCATCTCAAAGGAATCTCATCTTCGCCATAGAGAAAGAATGACATCATAATATCATACCTACCTTTTTTTATGTGCCATGAATTATTATTTTATTATTATTGATCCTCAAATGGGGTTTTAGATAAATAACCAATAAATTAGATAGATACCTTTCATGTAGGTACGAGTATACCTAAGTAAATTTAAGTTACACAATTTAAATGCCTACGTAAATTCTCGTTTCAATATCACACAATGCTCATAGGTAGAATGTTTTTCATAAGGAAAGTACGCTCACAATAGCTGCTTACCTCTTGAAACCCATACCTACCCCTGTCAGTATCACTCAATCGGCCCCATCAGGCATCTGTGAAGATATCGTTTACGCTTTCTACGTTGAATTTATTCCCAAATTTGGGATACAGCCAAAGCTATGACGTAAATATTCCTCAGGAAACTAGGTCAAATAAATAGGTCTGAAACTACACTTTTGTTACATCTTATGTAAAATGTTACAGCGCTTTATGATGACAAACGTTGTTACATTTTACGGCCATGTTGTAATGCTTTTTTGTGTGTTTTAGAATGACAGATATAATTGGCGCAAGCGCGGTCTTTGTTCTATAAATATCTTCAATGCATCATAGAACATTCATTTATCTGTTACTAGATGTCCGCTTCACTTTACGTGTAAACATTTTACATTATATAGAATACTAGCTGACCCGCGCAACTTCGTTTGCGTGATAAATGAAGAACCGCTCGACCGATTTTGTGCAAACTTCACATAAACCAGCTACTAAATAGTCCGAACAAAGCCTAAAGACTTGGTTTGGATAGGTGAGCCCGTTCTTGAGTTATAAAATTACAACGAAAAGTGGCATTGATTTTTATATATATAGATAAAACATTTTCTTCAAAGGAAAGTGGTCAATTTTATAAATTTGGGACATTCCCACAGTATGTGATTGGGTTTTAAATTTGACAATGAATGTCAAGTATTTAGTAGGGTACCTAGCCATAATACTCTGTAAATCAGGGAGTGAGAATTTTTTTAGAAATTGCTAATGAACTATGAAATCTGACTGCTTGTATTAAAATGGTAGTTTTCGATACAAGTGAGGGATTTCTGTTATTACGACGAGTTTCGACAGATGATAAGTAGATATATCCCCATGGATATATCTACTTATATGTACTTGTGTCCAATCAAAATCATATTAAAATCATTGTTTTATCTGAGTATGTTAAAAAGTTCAATTTTAAGCACAAGTTTAATCGGTCTCAAATCTATCATCAATCTAAGCGTAGTCAACGTTACCTAATGATTTTTAAAAGTAATAACTACAGTTTGAATCTGGAATTTTATTGCTGATTGTCAGATATTTTAAAGATCCGAGATAAAGGTACATAGATACCTAATCATTAAATAAAATGCACAAAACTAAATTGTTCACTGTTCTAAAGTTGCAAAACTCTACTATCCATACTAAAAGTTGTTGCCGTTACCGATAGAATCAACTCATAATAGTTCACAAAATTGCAAATAGTGAAAAAGAAATACCATACCTTTGCCGCTCCCACTGCAGTATCGATTCCACCACCAGCGCAGTCCCACCGGCCAACAATCGCCACCACTCGCCGGCAAGCAAAGGAAAACAAAGCAAATGTACACAACACACTTAGAACGTCCACACTTCGACAACCGTCGGCGAAAACCGCATTGATACACTTTTCGCCACTGTCAGTCAACTTTTACAGAAACTTTATGAACTAAAAAATATAAGGCAAAAGCGAGATCCGATCTTTCAGAAAATTGTCCGAACCGTTTATGAAGAGATTTAATGTGTCAGCCGGCGCGTACGCGTAAAAGTTTATTTTATTTTACGTTTCTCCATTCCGAAGGCGCGCACCCGGTGGGCGAAAGTTTTCAGCGTAGCGTCAGAAGACAAGTGTGCTTTTGTTACGCAATTCACTGCGGCGCGGGTCCGCCAGGGGGCAGCGCGCCTCTCAGTGGCGCAGTGGCGAGCATGCGCACTGTCCACTGCCAAGTGCCAACCACTCGCTGGCTCGACAAACACCCGTCGCCGGCTAACGTACGCCGCACATCGACATTATTCTTTTTTTACTCCTCATTGTATCTCTACAAAAAAATTACGAGCACTAACGGGTCTAATTAAAAACATCGAATGTTTACAGAGCCATTACAAGTTACGTAAATTACTATGCTGTAAAGATAGAATTAAATGCTAGTTAACCTTCGTAAGCTGTTACATTCTGACCCACATAGTTGTAACTGTAAGAAACGTAGAAAAGTCAATACCTAAATGAGTACAAAGGTCATGGCGCCACAAGACATTGCGTGAAACTACGATAATTGCAGAATAACAGGCGAACCCTATCTTTGATTTAGTGAGAAGCGAAGGTAACATTACCGAGCCTTGCCCAAATATTGGTTTTGGAAACGGAAAGACTATTTGTGATGTTTTATAAGGCTTACTTTTATTAAAATTTTCAGATTTATAGTAACCTAATGAATAGTCACGAACATCTAGACATAATATACCTATTGACAACCTAACAACCTTAGATATTTACAAACTTCCGCATTATAATATACTAGCAGACGTCACGCGGTTTCACCCGCGTAGTTCCCGTTTCCGTGGGAATACGGGAATAAAATATAGTCTATGTTCACCGCGAAGAGTATAGCTTCCCAACAGTGAAAGAATTTTTCAAATCGGTCCAGTACATAGTTTCGGAGCCTATTCGATGTAAACAAACCAACATTCAAATCTTTCCTCTTTATTCCTCCGCTGGCAATCGCCTCGTTGACGCAGCTATTCAATGGTAGGTATCCTCCGCACACGTCACTTTCCTGTGCCATGTCTTGACAAACCGGAGGGGAGCCGGCGTGCCCCTAGGAAGCTGTCTTTTTTTTACGGAAATCCCTAATGGATGCTATGTCCAACTTTAACGACGTAAACCACACAGTGCCCTACCACGGTGGTCACTTCGGGGGTTCGGGTACTTTCCGCGTCTTTGGGGTTGTTAGGGTGTTACTGGGTCGTGTGGCGTGCAAGTAACTTTCACGTCAAGCTGTCGTCTTGGCACTGCTTCTGACGGTGAGCAGCCCCCGCCCCGTCCCTAGGCACACGGCCATGGAGGCCGATAGTCTTGGGCGCAAACCTCAGAAATAGTTTTTTTCGTTCTTTCCGTTACCAAAACCAATATTTGGGTATGGCGCCCTCCATGCAGACTGCAAAGCTCCGGTCGGAGAGTAATCTCCGCTCCCTCCTCGCTGTCTTTTTCACGAGCATGAGACCTGCTCGCAGAAAAACGTGGCGGCGGGGGCGTCTCACTTACTCCCACTGGAGATCACGGCTCGCACCGTGGTCTCCAGCGAGATAATCTCCAAATTTAGACCTGCTACTAGGATCCAGCGCCATTGCGCCCATGCTGCGCACTGCACCAATGTATGGAGCGCAGTGTCCTCGCTGCATTCCTCGCAGTGCTGACTCGACCGTGGTCTCCCGGTGCATTTGCCATAGATACTTGCCGATGCATCCGTGCCCGGTAGTTATCTGTGTCAACCAATAGGAGAGATGGTTTCTCTACAGCCACTCGTTTATGATCGGTCTGATCGACCCGATTGTGGCGTTACCCCACCTTGGTTGCTCAAGTCGCACTTTCCAAGTCTCTATGATATCCTGATGAAGCCAAGACCGCTGAGTAGCTGCAGGGACCACTGAGCCAGGGAAGCTGTCTGTGACCATGTCGCCGCCTATATTACCATCTCTTTCAACTAAGACACTTCAAGGCGGTCAACGCGGTGAGGACTCAGACACCAAATAGACAAAAAAGGAGACTTGACTGACAGACCCTTTTTTACAAACGAGTTGTAGAGTGGAGACCGCGACTTGGCAAACGACGAGTAGGGTGTTCACCCGCCGGATAGACCGACGACCTGGATCGTGTGGCGTTAGTTGTCACTGTCATAGGCTGATTTGATTGATTGATTAATTGCATGTTTATGATATTTTTTGCTATCTGTCCTTTTTTTACCAAAAGAGGGGCGCCGCCGCCGCTAGACGCTCCACGCGATGCCCCTCTGGACTTCCTGTGGCGCCCAGGTTGAGAACCCCTGGTATAGATTAGTAAAATTTAAATACAGATATGTATTCAATTAAGACAATATATAAGTATGCAGGTATATATCAGTCGTCTAGATCCTATAGCACAAGCTAACATTACCTTGGGCAAGATGATGTTGTGTGAGAATGTCCACGAATACGAGTATAGACTTCGAATTTATGCTCATAATCCAATAACCTAAAATAAATTACTGATCCCTACCAGCCTAATAAACTTTACATTAGTTTGTGTAGTTTTACTGGAGAAATGCTCATTTCATTATTTTGACAAATACATAACTGAGTATTTTCCTTCCTGGCACCCAAGTTACTCTATCACACGGGATAAGATGGCTTAAATGTTTCTAAGCCGACTTAATCCGCGTGTTTTCACAGAGCCCAAACTTGTTAAATACTTTTGTACGACAAGATCTTGGTGTTTTTAGATTGCAACATGTTTACTTACAATCTAAAAAAAAATTTTTTGAAATAGGTCTATAATTGACGGAATTATCGCTTGACATACATAAAAAAAAATACATACAGACGAATTGAGAACCTCCTCCTTTTTTGAAGTCGGTTAAAAACACATCATGATGTTTTCTAATTTAAAATAAGTTTTTATTTATATTATGTATTTGGAGAGACAAAGTCCAACAATATTTATTTAAGTATTATTTCTCTTCTTTTCTCGGGTATCTTCTTTTTATTATTGAAGATACGCGGTCTTTTGGTAGGCTTACATGAGGACATATTGGTCCAACACGCAGAGGCCCTTTGAGATTTTTAATGTAAGTAATAGGAAATGGAACCCCCCCTGCAGACAATTCACACCCGCCTTATGTAGAAGAACGGCAATGGACTGCCTACAATGAGAGCTAAACTGTTTTATAATATGCTAACTACAAAATGGGCTATTGAAATTCGTCCGTCTCATATAATACTTATCTTGGTCCTGTTTAGCTGCAGAATTTTGCGAGAGAATCTGGTGTTGATTGACGGCAGTGCCTCTCTCGCCTGTCTGCATGTATCGAGGCCGGTCCAGTAGTCCTGGTGCTGGCTCCTTGTACCTATGCTGTTTTAGTAGGTTACGTACCCATCCTGATGGGAGGGGCAGGATATGTTCAGGGCCCATTGCTGTCGTCTCGTAGCTCGTCCGCTGCGTCGTGACCTCGTGAGCTACTGTGCTCCTTTTATGCAGGAACGTTTCCCGGGATAAAAATTAGCCAGTGTTATTCTAGACTATAAGCTATCTCTGTACTAAATTTGAGCCCAATCCGATCAGCTGTTAGAGCGTGATTGATAAACAAACTTTGGATGATTGAGTAACAAACTTTGAATCTAAACACCCAAACATCTTCACATTGGTAGGATTAGTAGGATGTACTACCTACTAGACGAATTTTGTAAAATAAAATAAAATAGCATTTATTCCCTTAAAAATTTAAAACATAAATTATTTAGATTTGTCAAAATTTTGTGATTCTACCGGGGGTTCGGAAATGCTACAGACTGAGAAGAACACCCCTAGAAACTCAGTCCGGTCCCTCCAAAAATTATAAAAAAAAAATCGGCAAAGTGCGAGTTGGACTCGCTCATAAAGGGTTCTTTAGCAGCAAGTAACATAATATAAGAGCAACTCACGCACGCCCCCCCTTAGAAGCGGGGTCACACCCGAAACCCCCCATAGACGCGGGATTGCACCCGAACCACCCCCTGGGCAAGGCCGCATTGGCGGCCGTAGGTCTGTTGGGAGTCACGGGACATCCTTCCTGAGGGCTTACCCGGGGCTCTCAACCATAGGCTGTTGGGCGTGGCGTGAGGTTTTTTAGCCGGTAAGAGTCCGGCATAACATCCTATGAGGATTTTCCCTCACGTTAAACAAAAAAAAAAAAGTAACATAATATAAAAGTTCTTGTAGTTCGTCGTAACTTTCATTGATGTTCTAGGCGAAAATTGCGGTTTATGACGTATTAAACAGAAACTACCAACTCGATCTCGTTCTAACCAATTTTCGTTGGTAGTTTTTATGGCAATGTACATCATATACTTATTTTTTTTAGCATTTTTAGCATTTTTGAAGACCTGTCTATAAACACGCTACACGTATGGGTTTGATAAAAAAAAAATTTTGAGTTTCAGTTCTGAGTATGGGGACCCCAAAATTTACTGCCTTTTTTATAGTTTTATGTAAACATCTAAATGCGGTTCACAGAATACATCTACTTACCAAGTTTCAATAGCATAGGTCTTATAGTTTCGGAGAAAAATGGCCGTGACATACGGACGGACAGACAGACAGACAATGACGAATCTATAAGAGCTCCGTTTTTTGCCATTTGGCTACGGAACCCTAAAAAGGAGCAATTCGTGTCGCTGCCAGGCAGCCTTGTCTTCTAGAAAGACTTTAATGCTACAATAAGCTTTCTGGCACAATTTAAATTTTATAAGATTTTTGAATTTATTTATTAACAAACCTGTTACGGCTGTCGGCATTGTATTGTACATTCGAATACAATTGTCCGTAAAAGAATTGCTTATTTTATGAAGCCTAAATCTAGGGATAGCCAATTTATTCTTATTTCTAAGGTTTAATTTATGAACAACACTATTTTTAATAAATTTACTGTTATGTTTATGAGTATAGTTTAAACCAAAACTGCACTTTTGGATATAAGATTAGCATGTACTATGTTCTGTTTTGTGAACCTTTAATAAATAAATAAATAAATAAGTATATAATAAATTTTCATATACTTCAGGTACCAATGTACTTCAGGTACCAATGTACTGTGAATACACAGTAAGGATGTTGATATTCATACTTTTCTCTTAAGGTTGTAACCTACCTATGGGTGAATTTTTGCTGTTTTTGGTACGGAACCCTCCGTGGTTGAGTCCGACTCGCACTTGGTCGTTTTTTTTGTATTTTTTAAAACTTTTCTCGTCCGTTGAGTAGAGAACCTTTTTAACGTGCTTACTGCTTACATGCTAGCTATCAACTATCAGCGAGACAGCGATCAGATGTCCAAGTCTCTTTTCTTACTGAAGGTATTTTTAAAAACTCGAGTACCTGCCTACTCCAATGGAAACTGTGAATCCAAGTTACCTAATGTGTGTCGGAACACTCGTAACTCGTAGAAGAAAATCCATGTCTCGTCGTCACAAAATTGGACATCTAAGTTATTTGTTTGAGTGTCCTAGCACTTTAGAAAATGACATATTGAGCCACAGAACGGAACTAAAAATTGTAAACTCTAGAAATGTCTCGTAGCTTTTATAGCTCTCTCGTAACATGATCTACAGTAGAGAGGTACCTACCTATGTAATTTAGTAATTAAAATATGATATTTTTTCATTTTTGTCTGGGTTGCAACTAGTACCTACTTAGCTTCACCCACACAACAAACAACAATATTTTGGTATACCTACCTAAGTACTTATCTACCTAACATCTATCTATCATGTATTTTTGTCATTGAATGTGGGGGCACAATTTAGTGAAGAATATGCTTTGTTCGTATCATACTTACTTCCATAACTTCCAATTCTCGTTGCTTATCTTAATTTCATAAGATACTTTCCAAATAATGTAGAGGTTTATGTTCACTGATCAGCTCTCTTCGATAGTAACGTGATGATATAGAACTTCCTTAACCTCAATAAATGGGTCATCTTCTACCTATTTATTTATATAGGTTAGTACCTACCTACATGTTATAGCGACAATGCAATGTGAATGTTGAATTTTGTGCATAAGTGTCCAGTCATTTTGAGAAACTGACGATTTGATAAATAGCCATTCTGATATTAGACCATGGTTGGACGTTTTGCTACATTGACTTAGTGCTAGTTAGACTTAATGCTTTCTTAGACGTATCGCGATGTTGGTCATTCAGCTAGTTATTATAGACCTTCTGATCAGGAGGGGTTATAGGATAGGTTACTTCGCCCACTGCCACCTATGGCAGACGATTCGTAATCGATGGCGGTGACCCAGGTTCGTATTTCCGCTGCGGCTTCGATCACGAAGGGACACTCCGAGCATAGCCCTCTCTATTGCCCTTTGAGTGACTGCAAGCCACTTTTTGAGGACTACTTTCAATGGTGGCCACTGACCACTTTCTTCGAAAGTAGTTCTCACAGAGAGGCTTGCGGTCTCTGTTCCATAAGTATTCACTGGCAACTGGCAACACACACTGGTCAAAGACTTTACCTTTACCTAGACATTGCGGTATTTCGGATGAAAAGACAGTTACCGCTAAACTCAAGCTCCTACCATAACACGTAGGTAGCTGCCATAAACTGATTTTGATTGATTGATTGAAACAAAATAGGTAGGTATCTACCTAGACTAATTCTTCAGAACTGAAAATTCAATACACCGTTCTAGTCTAGGTACAGAATAAATAGTGAGTTCTGGTTATAAACTCCGACATAGATGCGAGTGCACGTTGAAATATTTTATCGATATCGAACGGCGGTTAATCCTGGAAAAGGTGAACGCCCGTCAATGGTTCACTGAATCATACGGTTACGAGTAAGTACTATCGGTCTACACGACACGATAAAAGCAATTACGGTGACGTAGGTACGTGATGTAGGTTGGTGGCGAACATTGTCCATGTTTTGCATAATTGATTACTACACTACTCGTAGTTCCTACCGACCTACTTCAAAGCATCATACAAGAATTATTCTCTGTTGCTTCCGAAAACCTCTTTGCTTCGGAAACAGTGCGCGGTGGTTCAATTTCCTGCCGGAACGTTTAAACATATCTTACATACTCATTTATCTATTAGGCCAGGGGTTCCCAACCTGTGCGCCGCGGCGCCCTGGGGCGCCGTAGATAGTCCAGAGGGGCGCCGCGAGCCGCCTCGCGGCGCCCCTCTCTCAAAAAATAATGAGAGCACAAAAAGAATAGCCCTCCAAGATTTTTGCCAATTCTGCTTAAGCGGGCCGCGTTCATTCCGCGTTGTATTCATGAACTTGTCGCAAGTGCCTAAGTAGTAGGACTATGCGATATAAATGTTTTTTGAGTTTGAGTTTGCGACTGCGCAAAAGTATGGTTATGATTTTACGCGATAACGGCTTCTACGCGGTCGAAGCCGCGGGAAACAGCTAGTATTTGATAAATACAAAAATTGCCATATGTGTAGGTACCTATTATGTTTGAGGAGTTCCCTCAAGTCCTCATAAACCTTTTTTTTTACAAGGAGAGCTCCGCTTACGAACTACTCACGCTAGCGAGGCATGGGCTCGTGTGAGGGTCGCCCAGCACCTGATCACGATTCTGAGAAAATAGATCGGTGATATTCGTATGGTTCGCGAAGGTGCCCGCCCTACAGACAGGAACTCTAGCATGCATTCGTTTCTCACAATTTTAAAGAATTTTTTTGTATACAGAGTTATGAAATTTTAGTTGTATACTTATTATTGGTGGAGTGTATATGCAACGAGTGTATATATATTTATGATGTGAACTCGTGGTTACAATTTTATGCTCTTGACGTTGAGCCTTTCGTTTTGGAGCCGAAGGTGTTTACATATTTTAGGAGCCTTGACAAAATAAAATAAAATAAAATAAAATAAAATAAAATTTATTCCCTTTGAAATTTTTAAAAAAATTATTTAGGTTTGTCAAAATTTTTGTGACTCTACCGGGGGTTCGGAAATACTACAGACTGAGAAGAACACCCCAAGAAACTCAGTCTGGTCCCTACTCTTCTAGTATCTTAGTATCTAATACAGTTTTTTTTAATGTAGAAAGGAGCAATTCGTGTCACTGCCAGGCAGCCTTGTCTTCTAGAAAGTCTTTAATGCTATAATAAGCTTTCTGGCACAATTTAAGTTTTATTAGTTTTTTAAATTTATTAACTGACAAACCTGTTATGGCTGTCGGCAATGTATTGTACATTCGAATACAATTGCCCGCAAAAGAATTGCTTATTTTATTAAGCCTAAATCTAGGTACAGCCAATTTATTCTTATTTCTTAAGTTTAGATTATGGATATCACTATTTTTAATAAATTTACTGTTATTTTTATGAGTATATAATAAGTTTTCATATATGTACTGTGAATACACAGTAAGTATGTTGATATCCTTAAACTTTTCTCTTAATGACTCCCGAATCCCCATACCATAGATAGCCCGGACAGCCCTTTTCTGCAACACAAAGATAGATTCGATGTCGGCAGCGTTACCCCATAATAGTATGCCATAGGTCATGACACTGTGAAAATAGCTAAAGTAGACAAGACGCGCTGTTCTAATGTCTGTCAGTTGTCGGATCTTTTTAACGGCATAGGCTGCAGAGCTCAGTCTGCCCGAGACTTTCTCGATATGAGGCCCCCACTGCAAGTTGGAGTCTAACTTTATGCCCAGAAAGACAGTTTCATCAACCAATTCTACTTGATCATCCCTAATCTTAATACTGGTGTTAACGAGCCTAACATTTGGCAAGGTGAATCTAATACATTTTGTTTTAGTTTCATTTAACAATAAATTATTTGCGTTAAACCAGTGGACTACCCTAGAGAGGGCATTGTTTACTTCGTCAAGATCGCGTTGTCCACGTTCAACTTTAAATATTAAAGATGTGTCATCAGCAAACAAAACTACCTCGTGATCGTCTCTTATAAGGTGAGGGAGATCATTTATGTACACTAAAAATAGAAAAGGTCCCAGAATTGAACCCTGAGGCACCCCCATTGTTACAGCAGAACCATGTGACTGTTTACCATTTATAACTACTTTCTGTACTCTATCTCTTAGGTAAGAACTAATTAAATCCAAGGCCGTCCCCTGGATCCCATAATGATCAAGTTTTTTAATTAAAGTCTGATGCTGGACGCAATCGAAGGCCTTAGATAGGTCGCAGAATACACCATAAGCATCATACGACTCCTCCCAGGCCTCATATATATACTCTAATAATTTGATTCCAGCATCCGTGGTAGACCGACCGCGCGTGAAACCGAATTGTTTAGTATGGAATAGTTTATTTGTATTAAAATGATTTTGCATTTGATTAAGCATTACCTTTTCAAAGATTTTACTAAACGTGGGTAGTACAGAAATAGGACGAAAATTGGACGGATCCGAGGTGCTACCCGATTTAAACAGAGGAGTTATTTTACTAAACTTCATTAAGTCAGGAAACACACCACTATCAACACAATTATTAAATATTATTGATAATTCAGGAGCAACCATTTCAATTAACGAATTAACTAAATGTACAGAAATTCCCCAGAGGTCAGCCGTTTTCTTAATATTTAAAGATTTAAAAGTTTTTATGATAGTGTGTAAACTAATTTTACTGAATTTGAATATTTCATTACAGCAAGGAACATTTGCTTTCAACAAGGATTCTGCTATTGGGGTAGAAGAACCTAGGGCTCTGGTCAAATCTACTGGAATACGAGAAAAAAATTGTTCAAATTCGTTAGCGACTTCGGCATCTGTTGTAATTATGTTACCATTTACTTTAAGTTTAAAATTATTATCATTTGATTTTGCTTCGCCTCTTTCTGCGTTAATTATTTTCCAAGTAGATTTAACTTTGTCTACACTATTGATAATTTTATTACTTATATACTTTCTTTTGGCCGCTAAGCAGTCTGCTTTAAACTTTTTTGAATAAGTTTTAACATAATTTAGAAATTCATCTGTTCTATTAAGCTGTCTTTCTGAGTATAGTTCATACAGTTTTAATCTACTTTTATGTATATCCTCAGTGGCCCATTCACTGAAGACTGGCCTGTCACCGATTGTGACTTCCTTAGACTTGAATATGGAGTTGAACTCATTGTAAAAGGAATCAAAAAATAACTTATAACTTACATTTGGATCTAAGCCAGTGTCTAAAAATGGAAGTTTATTGCAAAGTCCAACTCGCATACGTTCCAAGCGGTCACCAGTTACTGGTCTACATAATATTTTACGTCTTTTAACTTTTTCTCTTGTGATCTTGAAAGATGCTATTTGCCCAGTATGATCTGATTTTATCTTATTTATAATACTCTTACTTTCTGGCAACATATCACTGTATATATTGTCCAGACAAGTAGCTGTTGTATCACAATATCTAGTAGGCTCTAAAAATAAGTTAGTGAGATTGTGTGATTTAAATAAATTTAAGATATCATTGGTCTGACGCGTATTTATAAGTATATTAACATTAAAATCACCGCACACTATTAGGTGTTTATTAGTTTTTCCAAGTTTAAATAGCACTTTATCCATTACTTCCTCAAACTCACAAAAGGGTGAGACTCCAGGTTTATATACGCATACTACTATGAATTGCTCCAATTCTACGCATGATATTTCAACTGTACACTCTACAGAGAGGGACACAACATCTTTCCGTTCCTTATACTTTAATTTCTTATTTAATAAAATCAACGAACCCCCCCGTGTTGTGTTGACCCTGCAGAACGCACTACCAACCCGGTGACTACTGAAACTGAACATGAGCTCATACTCCTTACGCATATGCTCTGTAAGACAAACAATTTCAATATTTTCTGAGCTCATGAACAGCTCCAATTCAAACTCTTTGACCTGCGTTAATGTTGCAATATTATAATGCACCAGGCTGATATAATTTACATTTTTTAATTTAGTTTTGTTCGGAGGACAGTTTCCGATATAGTTATGGTTTGCAATTAAATTCAACTCTATCAATTTACAATTTTGGCTAGAGGGTAATTCCTCTGTTGTCCCAGAAGTTAATTTAAATTACTTGGAACAGATTCCAAAGTCCTACATCTACTCTGCTCAAATAAAGCAGTTTTGTCAGCCAAGTTTTTGGCTAAAGAGTAAAAATAACTGAATAGCAAACTTGCTATTTGTCTTTTATAATAATTGGGTAGACAATACCTACCCTTGTGATTATTATAGACTTTATACTTGCTATGTGACAAATTTGTGTCAAATACAGAATTAAAGTCAATTACATTAAATTTATTATTATACTGACTTATTAAGTTTAAACGTAAATTCATCTTATATCTAAATGAATTTTCCGAATCTGGCACACCTTTTATAAATGGAAGTGTGAACATTACAACTTGTATGGCATTTAAGTTTAAGATGTAATTCATGTATAGAGACAAATCATCATTGCTAATTTTGCCCCTGTTTGCACAGAAAATTATTATTTTACTGTTAGCGTCAAATTTATATTCTATTATCTTTTGCATAATATCACTTAATGAAGCACCCGGATAGCAATTATTAATAACCGAGTAATAACTTGAATTTAAGTTTTGTTTTAAAAATGAACTAAGATTGGTACCAATATCATCACTAAATACAATTAATTTAGTACAACTATTACTATTATTTACACTGTCACACAATATATCCACTGATGTACTGGGTGAGCACATGGTAATGGGAGCTAGAGGCTCAGCGGTAACCGGTTCGCCCTGAGCCTCCACCGGCTCAATTGCTTTAGGGCAGTTAATATTGCATGAGTGGTCATTTAGGAAACAATTAAGGCGCTCAGTGTTATCATTTGATGTTTTGAGTACCTTATCTATGGTTAAAGAACATTTAGTAAAGTCCTTAAGGGACCATTCATATTTTTTAGTCATATATTGTAGCTCAAATTGCAAACTTTGTATTTTTGATTCTAATTTTTGTGTGTCAGTGCAATATTTTAAATGGCTTTGTTCCAGCTCTAACATTGACAATTTAGCTTGTTCTCTAAATTTTAAACAAGAACCTATATTTTTACACTTCTTGATTAACATTTTATGCAGTTTTAATTGCTTTTTTGATTTTTGTATAAACTTTTTAATTCTAAGATATTTTTTTAGTTTATTTCTGCTGCAAAACAAAACCGACTTGTCCTGTTGATATGGACTGTCACCTGTAAGATCTATAGTAGTCAAGTCCAGGTTTTGAGAATTTGAAGAAGGAATAAACTGCGGGATACCACTCATTAACTCACTATAAAGATTATCAGTTTGTTTAGCAGTAACTTTCTCAGCAGCTTCTTCCAGGTGTGAGATCTGTCCCTGGGCATCCCTTAGCTCCTGTTCCAGAAAGGTAGTCCTCCTCAAAGTTTTCTCATACTCGTCACTGCACTCTTGGAACCTATCTACTATTGACTGAAGGTGGTCCCGCTCCGGGCTTAACTTTAGATTAGTTGCCATCGAGTTTGAGGTTCATATTTTTTATACACAAAGCTAATATTATTAGAAGCCTACACGCGAAGTTTTAACTTGCGGAGATTAATGGTTAACGAGAAAAAAAATAATGAAAATCGTAAAAAAACACCAATAATTTGTCACTTTTCACCACAGAACACAAACACTTCCAATGTTTTTGACATTCGGCTCGTCCAATACGTTTTGTTTTACGTAACATTAACGCACAACAATGTTTTACTTCATTTAAAAATTTAATTAATAATTATATTTAGTTATTAAGTTAAATTTTATGCATATTTTATTATATTACGTATATTTATATAAATGAACGCTATTAAATATTATAATAATTTAATGACGGTTGCCGATATGTGAAACTAAACGTAAAACGTCGTACGCATTCTATGGGTTGGTCAAGGTCAACACTTTCAAATGACACCCTATTTGTGAATTTGTGTCTTGTATAGGAGACGCGTAGTTTTTTTTTTCAACCCCAGGTCGGCATTTGAATTACGCATCCCTAATTCAACCATAATTAGTACTTAATGGTTAACACCCCGACTCGGATAGGTTAGGTTAGAAGGCTAAGGCGGGAGCGAAGCGGAGCGGAGCTCCCGCCTTAGCCTTCGTGGTTATTTTTTTTTTGGCTTGTCGACGAGTTCTTATTTGGAGAACGATTACTTATGTTGTCGATTTTATTGAACATAACCTCAAAAAATAAAAATCTAAATTCAAGGTAACTATTGATTTCCTAACTTTGGGGAGGGGTCAGGGGGATTCCCCCCTCCCCCTCCATTTTCCATCTTCCAATTTCGACCTTGAAATCGATTTCAAAACAAGAAAATGCGAAAGTTAGGTTAGAATTTTAAAAAAATCATAACTCAAAAAGGGGGGGCGTCCGCAACTTTTCCGTCAGGGGGGGGGTTCCCCACCCCCCCCCCTCCCCCCTCCCCCCCACTCCCACCCCTTAAATCGTTGGATAGTAATCCGAAGTCCTACCGCGTTTATCAATAAGTTTTCATTCTCTTCTCTTTCCTTCTCCAACTGTTCACAGAGCTCTGTTTTACATTTAAGCTCCAGCAACACCAACTGAAGTTTGGTTTCCTCCTGCTGGCGGCCGAGAGCTCTGCGACTACGGGTATTCATATTATTAATAAGAAAGTGCAATTAAACGCGAATTATATTGATGATGGAGCTCTTTGTACAGTTTATGGTAAGAAGTAACAAGGTTATGTATGTACCGGCAATAAAATTATACTTAATATTTTTATGTACTTACGCAAATACACCGACCGTCGTCAACGTCGAGTAAACGCTTATACAAGTATAATAATTCTACTCACGAGAAACAGTCGATTTAGTATGTATTTACGTGAAAAAGAAAACATTCAACATTCGAAAAAACCGGGTACCTGACTCGTCACTTTTTACACCAAAATACACGGACAGAACACTTTTATTAAATTATCTGACTATTTTAGGACACTATTAATGTGATGATATTGGTTTTAGTTGGTTTAAAATTGTTTAAATACTAATTATCTAATTAATTTTAAAAATATTTTTAGAGAGCTAAAATTTTTGACAGTTCGATTGTGTTGCCAGACTCGAAAAAATGTTAACATATTATTGCTCGTGACTGTACAGATGGAAATATCATGTAGGTATGTACTTTTTTTTCACACCTACCTTCGTCAAACAGTCATCAGTGTGTTTTACAGGCTAATATGCCTCGTCTAAGTTCACTAAAACCGCATGTTCTTCCACACTCAAAGAGTAGTTCGTATCATCTTCCAGGCCTAAGTCGATCAAAGTTTTGCTGACACACATCTTGACTCTATTATCGAGTAGAAATCATTTCTGCTAGACCATAGAGTTTTAGAAACACATTAGAACTTATATATCTTTACCAAATTCTTGCTTCATGTATATTTGCAACCAATTTTATATCTTTCTCAATAATGCCCGCACATTCTGCATCTGGAAGTTCGCGTTCGCGCAATATTTCAATGCTCGAGTACAATCTCGTTAACCTCGCGAGATCTCGCCTATTTGTCGGCCGAGATCAATCTCGTAAAAAAAGGCCGAGATCTCGCGAGATCTCGAACTCGCGAGATCTCGGCCTTTTTTTACGAGATTGATCGAGATTGCATTCCCTACTTCTGCTACACACACTCGCGCACAAATCAGTACTTAGGTAGATATCGAAAACTCGCCTCAAAACGCCTGACCTTTTTTTTTTTTTTTTCTTCTTGTTCTTGGACTTTCTCGGTTTGAGAGTATGCCAAAGTCAAGTAAATTTCATTGTAGAAATATAAATCATTTTCATGTAATGATTCTTCTTATGAGCAGCGTATTCATGTATGTCCAAGTTTGGACTAAGTTCTACTCTAGTAAGGCGGTGGTACCTTACTAGGGCTTGCTGTGGAATTCGTCGACAAACCTAAAAACTCGCGTTTCACTGCGCTTTATCACTTTCCAACACTTGTGCACGTTGTCGAACCTTTATGTTTAATAATCCACCATAAATTACACATAAACACTCTAAATTACACTAGTTTTGAAAACATATTAAAACACAATATAACGCTTGTCTGAAAGTTTCCCGCCGAATCCAACAACGCCTGACCTTATGTCTCAGTGAGCGTTGTCTATGTGTACGTAGCCTCAGCCCTCAGCTAATTTAGTAAGTAGGTACCTACCTATGTAGGTTTCTATCTGTAGGTAGATACTGTCTCTCCTATCTGTTCCATCTGTAGGTACTGTATTATCTGTTCGAAGAAATGGTTTCTATTGCGATTTGGGATCGGGTCTTAGGAAACTCCAAAATGGGAACCGGTAACAGAAAGTCTGACAGGGAACTGGAACCCGGTACTGAAAACCAGGAACCAGAAGCTCTGAACCCGAAACCGGGAACTCGGAATCTGTATCTGGAAAGGGGAACAGGGGTCCGGTAACTCAGAACTCGGAATACCGATTTTCCATAGTTAAGGCAAGACAACGTCTGTCGGATCAGCTAGTAAAGTATCTAATATAATAATTAGATACATATTATTCGAAACAGATAATGGGTAAGTATGGGTAAGTAGTTTTATTATACCTAGGTACCTACTTACATTATTTTGAAAGTACCTACCTAACTGCCCATAAAACATAGCATGCCAATATAGTTGTCTGCCAAACGGCTCCTAACTTTACGTGTCAGATAGCCAGCAAGCAATGTACGAGATAATTGATACTTTTCTAACTGATTGTAGTAGGTAGGGGAAATACGGACAAAATGACATACATACATACATACATATACTCACGCCTCTATCCCCGAAGGGGTAGGCAGAGGCCTATACCGGCCCACATTTCACCGTGTACAATTCGGTCCCACGTAATAGGTGGTGAGCCCATCGCCGTGTTGAAATGGACCGCCGCCGTCAGAGCCTCGTCCGTTGTTCAGCAGGTGCACGAGCTTGCACGTGAGGTTGACTTGGGCCCGAAGGTGTTGGTAGGGCCCCACTACACCCTTGACCACAAAATGACATGTATGGACAAAATAACATAGTGGCCTTTTCTCAAAATTGGCGGGCTTTAGCGACCTTTCTATAGATGCATTGCGCGACGGCAGCCATGTTTATAATCCTGTCAGATGTTGAGCACCATTGGCGCATTTTTACCGCGGCAACGAGACCGAACGTGTAGCGGGCCCACAAAAGATTTTTTTTACAAGTGCTTTTCTCCTGTTTTCCGGTGAGTTATTTGTTTTTATTTATAACTAGCTGACCCTCGCAACTTCGTTTACGCCACATAATGTGCACGGAAGGAGAGGTAATTCTTCATCAGACTCGTCAAGCACCGTGTGAAACGGCCCTGTTTGCTTAATCATAAAAGAGCTTAAAGATTAAGGCTGTTGTAAAATAATTCAGTCCGCGCCGAAGGCGTGGACTTAATAATTAAGCTCTTTTATGATTAAGCCAACACGCCCGTTTAGATTTACCCTCTCATTCAAAGGAACCCTTGAATTCTAGGTTTGGCGAAAGTTGAGATGCCTCTAATTTCTATACTACAAACCCCTAAATCTTGAAACTTAGGTCGAAATATCCTTAAAGTACTCCCTTTCCAATACTAAAAAAATATTTGTAATCACATCACGCGTTGAGAAATTAGAACTGAAAAACCATTTTCAGTTCTAATTCATCTTTCATCCCCTCTCCCGCAGGAACCGCGCAAAGCTTCGGGATCAAAAGTATCCTAGAACCTTCCTCGGACTATAAGCTCGGAATGTACCAAGTATCATTCAAATCGGTTCAGTAGTTTCGGCGTGATACTTATTCGGGATACAGACAGACAGACAGACAGACATGAAAAGTTTAAATTACATTTTCGGCTTCAGGATCGATTAGAAAACGCCCTCCAATTAAAATTTTCAAAATATCTTCCATGTACAGACTTTCGACCCTCTACATCAGTTTTATTATATCTATGCATATAGATTAATTCTATCTATCACAATCTATGAACTATGACAGTAGGTACCCAGTGATTTCAATAAACTGTTTTGCAATTGTTAGTTGTTTGATGGAATTATGCCTTTTTATTCGTTTTTATTTATACATTTGGACAAAATGACATACATACACAATGGACAAAACGACATGGTATGTCATTTTGCCCGGAGAGTTTCTGTTAATTAACATTTTTCATTTTGTTTAGGTAATATGCCTCGGAACTACATAATAAAAACTGATCGGCATTCCTGGAGTCAAGAATCCATGACCTGTTTTAGCAGCAAATTTCGATACCATATTTTTCTGCATTATATTGGAGATCCTCAGGCGACGCGGCGACGCAAGACACGCACTTAATTATGAGCAAAACTTTAAATTCTAACTGTAAAGGATTTTTTTTTGACGTGAGGGAAAAATCCTTCATGTATGCTACGCCGGACTCCTACCGACCAAAAAACCTCACGTATCCTGCCTAACAGCCTACGGTTGGGATAAGTCCCGGGTAAGCCCTCGGAAGGATACCCCAGGACTCCCAACAGACCTACGGTTACCACTGTGGCCTCGCCCAGTTCGGGTGCTCACCCTTGTCTATGGGGGAGTGTCATCCCGCTTTATAGGGGGGGGGGGGAGGGGGGTTCGTCAATCCCTCACGTCACGCTGCCGTCTAGGCCTGCTTCTGTAAGGACGGTGTCCGTCACCTCACCGTCCTCAGGCTCTTCGCCGAAGACACGCTTGCTCCCGCTGGAGATCATGGCTCGCACCATGGTCTCGAGCGAGAGACTGTCCACGTCCAGACCTGCCACGAGGACCTGGCGCTGTCGCGCCCACGCCGCGCCGTGCACTCCACCGAGTGGAGTGTAAAAGATTGGGCAGATCTAAGAAAACATTTTCAGCGAAGATTTCTTAGGTGGGACAGAACAGAAGATAGTGATAGCGCTTGCGCTTGCATTTATTGTAACGATCTTTACCCCTCAAAGCCCGGAGAAGGTTGATTATGTTGTATGATGTGCTCTTTGGACTCATGCTTCATGTGTTGATATTTCAAAGAAGATTAACCGATTTATCTGTGAACTGTAACTGTGTACTTAAAGTATAACTATGTCATTATGTCCTTACTTTGTACCTATGTTATTTTGTCCGTACTATACGGACAAAATGGTTTCTGTATAATTGGTTATTATATTCCTTAATATTTATTTTATTATAGCTCCTACTTGATCAAAAGACTGTGTTACTGATAGTTAATGAACCTAAGATGAGTAAAAACTAATTATACTGATTCTAATAACGTTAAATAAATAAATATGATCAAAGAACAAAATACCTACCATGTCATTTTGTACGTACTTCCCCTACAAAAAAAGTAAAATCTTCCTGATTAAATCACTAAAACAAATAAGTAAGCAGGTATTAGGTCGATGTGGCTGCGGCAAGGAGAGCGGCGCGTGAGTGCTGTGAGGTACAGTGGTGGCGTAATACGTCACAATTACATGCAAAAAATATTTCTCGAGCCGAATCGATTTGCGCGCTTCCGCTTACAGAACAACGCAATCATGGCGTATCTGCGGGGCGCGCGCGTAGTTTGCGCGGCGAGGGCGTGTGGCGGGTGCAGGGCGGGCGCGTGGCGTGTGCGGATGGACTTCAATTAATGCAATTTGAAATCTATTGATGTGATAATAGGGCTTAAATTATATATAAAAAAACAATAAAGCGTGTTAGACGCGTGCTTACGAGCGCAGCGTGCACGTGTCGTCTGAACACGCCCTTACGCTTTATACAAAAGCGACGCCGGCATTTTATATTAGCGTCGGACACCATTTTTATTGCGTCGGACGCCTTATATAACAGTGTCGCCTTCCCTTTTATAAAAGCGTCATGAGGATATTTATTACAGCAATAGACTCCTTTTATACCAGCGTTGCAACGCTTTTTATACAGCATCGCACGCCTTTTGCAACAGCATCACGATGCTTTTTATTACAGAGGCATGATATTTATTACAGCATCGGACGCTTTTGATAACAGAGTCGTGATGCCGTTTTAAACAACGTCAGACACCTTTTGTAATAACGCCACGACGCCTTTAAACAGCGTCACGCGCCTGCTATAACAACACCAGACGCCTTTAATAACAGCTTCACGCAATGCTCTTTATCAAAGCTTTTATAACAGTCATGATGCTATTTAATTCAGCGTCGAACGCCCTTTATATAAGCGTCAGGAGGGCTTTTACAACAGATTCGCTACGCCTTTTATAATAGCGTCAGACTATTATTACTAAAAGAAGTGAACAACGTCAGACGTTTTTTATAACAGGCAGCGTCATGACGCCTTTAATAACAGCGTCGCGGCTCTTTTATAAAAGGCGTGATTACGTTGTTTAAAACTGCGTCGCGACGCTGTTATAAAGGTGTTTAGGCGCCTTTAATACAGCGTCTCGACGTTTTTTTAAAAACGTCATGATGATATTTACCTACTGCAGCAGCGGACGTCTTTAAAAACAGCGTCGCGTCACTAAATGTATAGTTGTAGGTATAGCTTTCTATTACAGTGTCGCGACGTATTTATTGAAGGGTCATGACTCCTTTTTGACAGCGTTCGACGCCTTTCAAAACAGCGTCATAACTTTATTATATTACAGCCTTTTTCACATTTTATAAAAACTAGATGCCTTTTATAGCTGCGTCGCCTATTACAACCCAGTATGTACCAGCAAACAATTCAGTCCACGCCTTCGGCTCGGACTGAATAGGCTTGTGTCCACTAAGAATAAATCTAATTGATGTGTTTCTAACGACTATGTCCAATATGTAAATAACAAAAAGTAATATAAATTGGTGCACAAATTAAGGATTACTATTATTTTTAGAAAGTAAGATTTGAAAAAATAAGCTATCAGTCACGTGACATCAAACACCTACTGACATCAAATACCAGATAGTGTGACGTCACAGTTTGCTTTTTTACGTTTGACGCACTCTGGCAGTCTAGAGTCTTGACATCTAGTGTCACAAGTCGTGTCATCTTGTGTAATAATATTTAGATTCTCATACATTTTCATAAAATACAATAGATTTTATTTCATTCAGGCACTACACAACACTTGTAATACGACGGATTCATTTTAAATTAATATGGAAAGCAGACGAACGCTAACATAACATTGTCAAACACCTGTCAAACAGTGATGCCAGTGGCAATTTTTTTAAATTAATTTATACTGGCTTTGGTTACTCAGACCATATGCCAAAGTGATGCCAAATCCTACGGAATGTTCCTCTAAAACCCAACTTCAAATTCCCCACATTCCCCTAAATATTGATTAAAACCCCTAAACGTTTCTTTTTGTACTAAAACTTTTAAAAACAAATCATTGAAAGGACTCATAAAAAAATACACATTTTCTTTTTGGTTTGTTTGGCATCAAGTGACGTCACACAAGGAGCCATGAGCGTTTTCGATACAAATTGAAATTAATTTTTTAAATCACAAAATAAACTATGTAAATGATTGTTTTAAATCAAAATATTACATTTTTGTGATCATATCACAAAAATGTAATATTTTGATTTAAAACAATCAATCATATATAGATATAAAGCTACAAAATTAAATACTTTTTGAAATTTAGGACACAAGCCTATTGTTTTAAAATAGCCTTAATCATTAAGCTCTTTTATGATTAAGCAAACAGGGCAGTTTCACACGCTGCTTGACGAGTCTGATGACGAAATACCTCTCCGTTCATACACATCATGTGACGTAAACAAGTTGCGGGGTCAGCTAGTGTAAAATAAAAATGGACCTAGTATTGCTTCCTGCGGTACCCATAGCTACAGAGGACCAATTTCGTTAGATGTTAACATATTGTATTCGGCCAATAAGATAGGAGGCAACAAGGTCCAATGTAGTATCTGATACCAGATATCTAAGCAAGTTTTCACAGCGCAATAGTGTTAGGCATATGATCAACGCTATCAAACGCCTTGGAGAAATCGCAGAATACACCAATGGCATCCTACCTAGTTTCCCAGGCGTTGAATTATATACTTAAGTGTCATACCAACGTGAGTAGTAGAACAACCAATATCTTGTAAACCCATACCGCTCGTTGTGTAGTGCCATACTGGAACTAAATGTGCTTGCAATTGTTGCACTATTTTTTTAACTTTGCTAATGGCGAGCAGTAGGTATATTGGGATTGGTCTAAAAATCACATAACAATGAAGTGCCTACCTTTGTAGAGAAGGGATTAATGAAAAGTCATCTTTATTTACACACTTTATTGAATTTATATAACATAAGTAAAACAAACATTATCATATTGAAATGAACCTCAATGACAGTATACTGTAACCATAAGTACAACATTTATATTCATAACATTTAATTAATTCACAAAAACGATTAGATAAGTAGATTATTACAATAATATAATATTTGAATACATGATATGGAGAAAATACTTTGCGTGTGTGAGTCAAAAACGATACCTTTACGGATTTATTCTGCAGCTGCAATAATACCTACATAATACATGTAGTTCTGATGTATTAATTACTATTCATGTGACCGCTAATTAGTATGTCAAAAAACAGCTTGGCAAAAAAGAGAAGAAAATAATGGAGGAGCCACTGTGCTGTTCATATGGCAACCCGTTAAAAAAACCACCAATCAGTAGCCAGTTGTCAACAACGGTCAATAACACCCACCAATCAAATTGTAAACCGTCATTGACTAACATACATAATGTGACGTTATTGGCAGCTTTTTGACAATGTAGCCAGTCAACAAAATATTAGTTCCGTTTCTACACTTTTGCCAAGCTGTACTTGATTCAGTTGCATAGAATCGTCTTAAACTAGATATGTAACGAGTCACGACTATGCTATTCCATCTCTTGAACTAGCACGCGCTCCGTTGCCCTCAGGTTTTCTGGTTTTATAATTTTTATGGAGATATTTTAGCGTCTAAAAATTACACAACCAATTTTTATTACTATAGTTTAATCTCTCACTCATGAGCGTTCCTTATGACGGTCATTTGTCAACCAAGAACGTTGATATTTTAAGGATATGTGTAATCTTGTATACAAATGCTAAGTAATTATTGCACGACTTGCATTTTTTTTCAGAGCTCACATAAATGGCCAATACACATGGCACATATAATTCGCCTATTAAATAGACAATAAATATCAGGTCTAGTTGAAACCACCAGAATGAAACTAATACGGATTTTTTTGTTATTCAAGCTTTGTTTTGAGTTTAGTTTAGCTAAATGCAATAATTTCAAGTTCACAAGCACTTTCTGTACAAATGGTTTTATTGAGTTTATTGTTCTACAAGTAGTTTATGGAGTGAATAGTCTACTTGTAGGATTCTACGCACTGATATGTAAATATTAATAAAGTTCTAAACTATAGTTCTGTTATAGCTTCTCATCGGGGAAATACTGAGACCCCAAGTGTAAATGGCTCAAAATGGTCAACTAAAATTCCGTGTAATACTTATTCGAGAATATTTCACAAAATATTGAGCTGAATTTATAACGAAGGCTTAATTTTTTTTAATCCAAGTATCCCGAGATGGATTTGCTTTGCGATAGAACGCTGTTCATTATAATGAATTTACATCAACAAAGAAAGTACAACACGGCGGAAATATTTGCGAACCTGGCTTCCCCTCGCGCTTCCCCGCACCTGACCCCGTTATCGCCTATTTAGTATAACCCGCACGCGATTGAATGGTATGGTAATTGACAAGATTCCGCACATTCTCGTTGCGCGCGTATTATCCCGTACAGTTTACATGACGTCACGAGTCAGGTTCGCAGATATTTCCGCCGTTGTAGGTAGAATTGCGTAGAAAATTACTTGGTAGTTGTACAGCCCAATAATACGAAAAATTTGACTGTGAAGATGATGAACAGATAAGATAGTTACTATATGATAAACAAAATGACAATATATTTCCGTTTAATATTTGTAACTTATTCGAAGACATATATTTATATAGAAGGAACATAAGAACACATACCTTTCAACGTTTACTAATAAAATTGTTTACAAAAATTAAATGCTTATTGAAGTAAAAACATAAAAAAAAAACAAAACGTGTCAAGAGATTTTTGTTGTATTTTTGATATTCCAATTCTTAACTATACTCAGTCAATAATTACTATTAACTTTAATACTAAAAGTGACGAAACGAAGATATCAACGTCCTACTCACTTCATACAAAGACATTTTTTTTAAATCAGATCTTACACTGTTAAGGGCGTTACACATGAGCGGGGTGGCACATTCGAACTAGTTTGGGACTTATTTCCTCGAATGTTAGAACATTCACGATGCAATAAGGTCGAACATTTGACATTATTAAGCGGTTGCCACACGCGCATAAAGAAAATTAGCTCAAGATGTATATTGTCTTCAGTTTCCGACATTCCACGTTGAGTATGTCACAAATTAAAGTGACAGTTTTAGTTTGGTAGTATTTGTTGAAAGGTAAAACTAACTGTTTAACCGCCAAGGGCACAAATCCAACATTGTCCCAAGCATGATTACTAATTGATTAGTATGTTCTACGCAATCTATGACATAACTTATACTGTCCCGCTAAAGTGTGTAACTGCCCTTAGAACCACACCACAGTGAGTTCGTATACGTCGTAAACTGTGCTTAACACATTTAAGATATTAATTTATTGCGAACTATGTACGCTTTAAAAAAACCTTAAATTAATGTATTGCTTTTTGAATTTTATTTTATTATTTTAGCATGATAATGAAGATACCTACAATGAATATTATAATGGACTATTTCTTTTATTTACCCTGGTTCACTACAGTGTTATTATATGGTGTATATTCTGTAGATTTTAAAAATTAATCGTAGTGTGCCTAGAAAGGAATTGAAGCCAATATATATTTTGTATATGCATAATAAATTACACAACCCTTTTTTACCCCACGTGAATGTGAATATAGTATTACGACGTAAGATATAGCAAAATATTATGTATGTAACGATACTTGTCACAAATTCAAACTCGCCAATGAAATAATCTGCGTTTAAGCCCTTTTATTCAAAATATTTAAATATTAATTAGTATGTCAAATATTTAATAATTATTATGTATTAACCGTAAAGTTCAAGAAAGTGATTCTCGAAAACGGTGCAATAAGATCCTCAAATACATGTGCTAACACGACAATTGTAAAGAAATTCACTATTAATTTTATAAATATTTGCTAAGATTGAATTTAATTACACTATTATACAGCGCAGTCCGACCCTGTCAATAAAGGCTAATATAAATTCAATAACACCGTACGATAAGTACGTACAAGTACATCGTACGGTGTAAAGTAAAAAAGAAAAACAATTTATAAGAACAAAATGCACCAACTTTTGTTCAAAACGCGCTCTAGCAATAAAACAATATTTTGTATTTCATTTTATGACACAAAAAAATATATATTAACTTATTATAAACACTAAATAATTACGTCAAAAAACGTTATTTACTGTAAAATTTTGAGATATCTGAAATAATAAATTTATTTAAACTGAATAAAATTTTAACACATGATCATCAGCCATCATTGACATGAATTAAGAAAAAAACAAAATGTCATAGCGCACGATATGTACATATTTCTTTATCTAAAATACTTTGAAACCATGTGTAGAATCGATAAAAGTACTTTAATATCAGGTAAAGATACCACATTACGAAAGTTTATCAAAGTGTATGCAAAATAGTTAAACACAGAGAAGTTTTAAAAATGGCGGCGATGAATTTTGACGTCATATTATAAATATTCCGATGCAGACAGCACTTGTTAACTTGAGTCATGATTCACGATGTCCTAAGTCCTAGTACTGGACTTTACAGGACATACGAGTCATACACTGAACTTTGAGATCGACTTGTGTCATGTAGTTCTATATCTATGGATAGTAAAGTACTCTTACCGATCTAACCTCATAAGTCACAACAAAATAAATGAAACGACTTATGATAAATAACCATAATACATATACTTAAGTCAGATATTATATTAGACTTAAAATAATAGTTGAATATATTTGGCGAGTCATAACATAAACAAGTTTATAATAACTATCAGTAACGAGGGCCTGTTTCACTTTATGAAAGTAGGAAGTGCTTGGAAGTAAATTTGAATATGTACTTATCTACTTTGGCACTTTTTTCATTCAAAACTAGTGAAGAAATTTTTGGTTTTATACAACTTAATTTTATTATCAACATTTGAGAAACGATACGTTCAATAAATAAATCATTAAGCCAGAAATATAAAATATGGCTAGCTAATTTTATATTACCTACAAACATACTTCGTGAAACAGGCCCTAATTGTAATGTACTGACTTTTCCACGCTAAATAATTACTTATAGCTATATTGCTTAGAAACCACAAAACAAATAAAATATAATTTCGAAGCCTACCTTAGTTTAAAAAATTGAGCAAATCAAAATAACAATAACAATACGAATTATAATAATATTGCTCTATGTATTGAGTATATTTAAGATAATATCGATTTTCACGTATATGATACGTTAACTGAACGAATAATACATGTATATTATATTAATAAATTAACACCTAATTATTATACTAATCCATTAAAATTGCATTGTACTAAATTTTAATAATTATTATTGAAAACACCGATGACTTATTATAACTAACTTCTTTATCAGAAAGCATTTGCGTTACAATTGCCTTGTCAATTCTATCAAATAGTTCATTTTCAACTTAAGGTGCACTTTCCGATATTCACCGAATACGAGACGAACTAATAAGCTTGCTCTAATCTCTACTACCTGCTTTTCTATTCAAATACGCGTGTATCAACCTGACGTAGCACGTGCACAAAAGTGCAACTCCCGACCTTCATCACAGCTATTAAATCTCTTCTCTTTAAGTTATAAACTATTTTTTTTTTCAAAATTATCCTTTCACAAAGTTATATCTATAGATTAATTCTATTTTACCTGTGGGGTACTTACTTTACAAAGCTCTATACATTGTCTTAATTGCAATATAATAGACTATAAATAATTGATTTTATCAAAAATTTTATTGCTACGTTAATATTTATTTGAAGCAAAATCACACAAAAATAGTTGTAAACTTTCAGCTGCACCGACCAAAATAAATGTACTTTAAATTATTTCATATAATATGTATAACGCAAACACACCGACATAGAAATAAAATTTTGACTAGTATTCGTAAAATTTGATAATTTTCTAGTTTCAGAATATGACTAGCATTTCGGCCAACGTAAACAAAATAAGACTAAGGTCTAGTGTTCAATGCGGTGTAGCTTCGGAGGCGTATTGGTCATGTTGCACTCAGTGTACGCCTCACCCACCAATCTTTGAAAATACTTACAATACGCTTCGTACAGTTCAGGCTGCACAAACTACAAGGCATTATGTAGCTACACCGTAATGGACCATAGACCTAATTCATCAATACTACCGACGACACATTCAAATACGTATAAATAAATTTTATAACCAACTTTGGCACAATCTTTTATTACACAAATACTGCAGGGGAAGACTCAGGAAATATGTAAAGGGATATGTTTCGAGAATAAGTCTAATTGCTTAATCTTATACCTAGGGTGCAAAATTAATGAGTAGATTGTGATAATACCGTACCTTAAGCAATTATTAAATTGATAATTTATTGTAAAATATCATGTTTAAAATATACGTCTATCACGTCTTATTTAAGAAATTGATATTCAAAGTATTTTGGCACTCGATATTTGCGATGACGTGGCACTGTTTAACTTTTATGTAAGACAAATAAAGTTTATTAAAAAGCTTTAAATACAGTGGTCCTACAGTTATCTTATCCTACATTAACCTATGTGATTTTTTTTAGTTTTTTTTTTGGAAATATTTCGATTACCACAGGACTATATTTTCATCTAAGACTAAATACGATGAGCAGTCTGGAGAGGGTGATTAAATAATCCAAATTAACCGTTCTAAGTTACATCACTAAACATTAACTACTCTCAGAATAATTTAGCATAAATCCACAACATTATTAATGTTAAACAAACTTCAACAATCTTTGGTTTTGATCCCTAGACCAATATTATTTTTATTCGACTTAATTTTCTTCAGACGCCAATGCGCGTACACATTATGTATACATTAGAGATCTTAAAAGTTCAAATGTAAAATAAATTAGAAGTCTATCACATTTAGCAACACTATTTTTTTTATAAACCTAACGTCTTTTTTGTGTATCAGACGATTTTAAATGATATACTGAAATGTTCCTTCGCATGTCTTCGATTTAAAGTAAGTTTTTTTTCTTAAAGGATTTGATCCCATCGGTTTCGTATCGCCACGAGAAAGCGTCGCGGCTACTGTAACACCTAATTTCCCAGGTCATTACGATAATTTATTTACAAATATTGTCTTTAAACCCTCTCACTCTGTTCGCTAATCTAACACTACGCTACGTCAGCGAGCCCGAGGTCGATTGTAACGCATCTATAACCTATCTACTGTATGCCGAGACTCGATTTAACTTACTTTGAACATTATTACTTGTGGTCGGTACTGATCATAATGGAAAACAAATCCAATAGACAATTGAAATATTCAACCGCTTAAATCCATAGTAAATTCGATCAGCTTAGCTAACTCCTGTTGCATACTTTGTTATAAATTCATAAGCCGTGATCAGTGAACTATGAACAAAAACGTAAATATCTTAACTGTTTACTATTCAAAATAAACATTTTGTGAATTTGCAGCGCGTTCACTGATCACGGGTTAGTAAAAAATTTAAATTGTCAGTCGTATTTTTTTCATCATTAATTTTTTTTTCTTTAGTCAAAATCGCCATTCCCGGTTCTCATCGATATATAAATCACTGACATAGTCTGCTCCAATTAATCAAATACAATGGAGGATAAATATAAGAATATCTAAAATACTTATAAACTCGTAACAAATGTAAACATACACTCAGCAAGGATGTAATGCTCATATTTCACCTCGATTTAATACATTGTTTGGTCACGTTTATTTGAAGAAGTATCTCGGATCCAGGTTCCCGTATGGCGGCTGTAAGAGAAACGTTCGGTCGGAGTGGTACATCTTGTACACAACGCCGGGGCTCTGGCCGCGGAGCCCCATTCAATGGATGGGCGCCTTCACGATGTGGTTCGGAGCGATGTAGTGGTAACCGGGCAGCGGCAGACCGGCAGTTTCCATTGTGATCCTGGAACATTTTATCGTGATATCAAGCACTTTCTTCCAACACTGTTACACAACACAAATGCAACTTTGTTCACAATATCTATATTGATTTTGAAACAACAACAGGTACGTCTGAGTCCGTTCATGAAGAGTGATAAGTGAAATTTTGTGTTAATGGATGTTATAGACAACATAGACAACAATCAAATAATAGATTGGATGGAAATGGATAATATAGGAAAATTCTTGCAAAGGTTTTAGATATCTCAGACCTTAAGGCTGCAATGTTCGACCTTGACAAATTCTAAGGCAATTCGAACGATTGCAGCGTACGCTTTTGCCGGATTTTATTCGATTCTAATACATTATATTACTGTTATAAAATCTGAGGGGTTTTAAGAAAAAATCTATACGTAAAATATTGTTCTAAAGACCTATATCTATTTTATGACAAGTTTTTATGAGAATTAAACTCATTTATTTAGATAAAAAGTACACTTGCTTGTTAAGATTTTTGCAATAATTTTCATTTTTCGAGAGCGATTTCGATCGAACAAAGTATTCCTAATCGTGTTTTGATACGTTAAAAAACCAAGAGTATCTAATAAATTACAATAATATAGTTTTATCAGATCAAATCGAAGAATATTTCCTAGTATAAAGTTCACCCCAAGATGAGTCTCTTTCGAACATACAAGCCTTAAAGCATGTGATTTAAGAAGTATTTTACAACATGGAATACTAGGATACAAATTAAACGTAAGGAAAATTCTTACCGGGATTTGGATGATCCAGTGAGCTGTAGGATGTAGGTACACGATGGAGCAGAGTTCAGCGTATCAGGTTATCACGGGAATGTTTGGCCTGGGTAGGCAGGATTGTGACCAAGGTTCTTGAGGAAGCATGATGTTCGGACAAAATATATATTTACCTGCACTTAAGGCTAAGATACTGTCGAGATAAAAATTCATTATAATAAAAAACATACCCGTGCTATTATTATTTTTATTAAGTATGTACTTTTAAACAATACACTTTTGCTTAACGATTCTAGCGAGTAATATAACCTGAAATGAATATGAAAACGTTTACTACCTTAAAATTAACATGATTTTTATTACAAATAAAAATTATATTAACAGCTAGTTTGCATTCCCTAGGGAACTAAGTTTTAGAAACATGCGTATTGGACCTCAATTTTAAATTCGCACTAATTAATAAAGATGTTAAGACAAAACAATGATTATTATTTACTGTACTTAAGCTCCAAGTTTAGCTATTTCTATTAAAAGATCAATGTGACTCGATTCAATGAGACTGTCAAATAACTATAAAACAGTCCAAACCACTTATAATAAGCTCTAGAAGAATCCATTACTTATAAGTAATAAATAATAAAAACATTCCCATTCTATACGAATCTTTTTGGCGTAAATACTCATACGATCTAGAAACAAACTGTATCCTAGCTTCTAACAAAATACACATAACGATGACTATCATATCAACACTATAAAATCTACAACACAATGTGAACACACCTTTACAAAGTTTCTGTCAATCTGTAGTTTTACAATGCCGATATCTATGCATATCAATTAAGAAATTAATAAGTAAATTCTAAAGTGAGATTTTTTAATAGTATTCTTTCAAAAATCTAAGTTCATTTTCCATTTAAAACGTATATACAGAGATACAAAAAGTCATCAAACAATACTTCTGTGTGTATTAAAATGTTAACAAATGTGGTGGGTTAGAAAATATCTATAGCTTTAGTTGTCTAGAGACTAGAATGTCTAGTATTTTTGGCGTAGAAGTATCGCTTGATGTTTCTCTCATTGTTTTGACACCCTGTATTTTGATTTCAAATAGATATTTCCAGTGTGAGTCGTAATGTCTGACAAGTTTTAATTTGTAATAACGACTAATATTCACTATATTATATGATTTCTTGCGTACAGACTTTAGTTATTCCACATTAATTGATGATTTAGTTGTTTCTTAATTGTTTCCCAAAGTTATTTCCAATTCCCATTTATTATTTTGTACAAAATAAGAGTATAATACAGACTATCCATAAAGTCATTGAATAAGCAATTTCATTTCTTTATCATGGTGCAATGGGGGAACTACATCAACCACATCAAAACTATGTAAATCAATATTAAAAAGGCCTACCTCCAGCAGTGGACTGCTAGGCTACGTTGATTTTAGTTAGGAAACAATATAATTTGAATATATATTCTACGACTAAGTCGAAAAAGTGACGAAATATTCAACATTTAATATTTTTTTAAGATACAAGAAACACAGTACCTTTTCTCTGCGTCGCGCAGTCGGGTAAATAAGATGAGCTCTTGATCGTATAACACAAGTCATTTGACGAAAAAAGAATGTGTTCGATTTAATCAAATACATTTCCAAACTGACAGGACAGATTGAAAGCTCGGTTTGGCAAATTTTCTATTTCTTTTTTAACATTACGACCCACGCCGAAAATTTAATTATACCTGTCCGCAAAAGCACTCTGTATATTCTACAGCAAATAGCTTCTACGTACTCTCTACTATTGTCAAGATTTCTAGTTGTCATTTTATCGTATGCCTCCTTTTTTTTTCATTCTTCATGTAACTCTAACCTACATAGTTTGACCATCGTGATTTTATGAACTTGACATATCTGTCTGTGATCATGTTTCTTTATTTTTTTTGTCATGTATCGATATAAAATATTTAGATTTTTTTTCTTTGTCAGGTCAAAATAGTCTTTGGCGCAATGTGATTTCTCTATTGATTGTCGTAGTTTTTTTTTGTCAATTATAGCATCAATCTGCATATAAAAGTAAATATATTGATGAGTTTTATACAATTCAAAGTCAAATATTAATTATTGGTGTATAAATAAAACATCATTTTCTCACAAAGTGTTGCTAAACACTGAACTGATTAATATAACATTGCAAGAAACCATTCATCAATATATTCAATCAACTACAAAAGATGAAAACAGCTATTCTCAAAAAAATAAAAGAACATTTTTATTTAACCTTACAAGTAATATTTACGCGACAACTGCACAAGACAGAACATTTTCCCGAGTTCATCAAATCGAAACCGTACATTCGGCGATCGCGATTATAGACGCAAAACGTACCAAGATCGATACAATTCGAATAAAATCTTACGATGAAAACTGTAGTTACATGATTTCACAGAGTAAAACTGAAACGCTTCACTCGCCTAGTACGGATTGTACTTGTTCCTGTCCTTGGAGTTTTTGGAGGGCGTGTCGTCGTCATTACGGCGGTTATACGACTTGTGGTTCCGGTGGACCCCGGTGGTCTGGACGCTCTGTCCCGAGCCGCTGAGAAGGTCGGTGAGACCGCCGAGCGCGGACAGCGAGTTGAGCGCTCCGAGCGCGCCGGACTTGCTGAGCAGTTGGGCGAGCGGGATGGCGGAGGCGAGCGGACTGGGGGTGGAGCCGCCGCCGCCGCCGCCGCTCCCGCCCTGGCCCGAGCTACCCTCGAGGTTCGCCTTCTGTAGCTCCACACTGCCGGAGCGGGACAGGAATGATGTAAGGGTCAGGTGGCCGTCTGGGCCTATTCGGGCGTCTCACTAACTGGCGCGGCTATAGCGTTGACCCGAGTTGGTGTTTGTTTATTGAAAATGAATGGTTGGTGATATTTGAAATGTATCTATTAAAATATTTATCGGCCTAGCGAATAATGGTATTTGTTTTTGTTTCAGATGTATCTGTAACACTACTGTTCCCGGCGCCTCCAGTACGCCAACTGCATCGTGCAACTCGATGCAGTTGACGTCCTCGTCACCAGACTCAACAAATGCGCTAGCATGCGCATCTCGGGACTGGATGACGCGGTCACGACCGAGGAGGTAATCTCCGCCCTAGTGGAAGGCGAGCGGCTGCCTCCGTGACCAGATGAAAGCTGGAGTAATCCGCTTTAGCTGCACTGGCTATAGCGATCGTCAACTGCCCCATAGCGGCCCAAAAACGAATTGATGGACGGAGCATCCTAATTGGAGATTTCCTAAGGGCGCAGGTGCTGCCGGTGCCCAGTTGTAGGGCGTGCAGTGCACAACAGAAGTTACGTCAACCCGGTCACAAGGTCAGTTCGTGTGTTGTGTATTGCGGCTGAAAACAGACCAGCCGATGTTGATGCAGAGGCGGAATGGTTCATATCAGGCGAGCCAAGTCGCTAATCTGCAATGTCTAGTGAAAGGCCTGGACCGGCAAGAAGACAGGTGTATTGGTAGCCGCAAGAGATCACACAGTTGCGAGCAACTTGCGTGCCCGCACTGTCGATACATCACATTTCTCCGGAGGCGTCACCGCTCAGATGATGCGACAGCGACGAACCTGAAGTCACCGAGGGTGAGCTAGGGGCAGCTATGCTGCGGCTTAAATCCCGCAAGAGCACGATCCCCGGACTCGAAGGCATTCCAGGCCGAGTGTGTGGGTCCTGGCTCTTGAAGAACTTGGACCCCGACTAATAGGGTTCCTTAGCGCATGCCGCGAAAAAGGCCAGTTTCCCAAGTTGTGGAAAACGGGGAAACTGGTCCTGGTCCGGAAAGCGGCGAACTCACCGTCTGGGTACCGGCCGATAGTTTGGCTCGACAAGTTGTGTAAGCTCTTTGAGCGTATAATAGCTGAGCGCCTCGTCCGGCATGTCACACGCGTAGGGCCAGATCTGGCGGATAACCAGTTCGGTTACCGTCGGGGTGCTCAACCGTGGACGCGATTATGTGTAACAGGAGCCTGGCGGAGAAAGCGATATCACGGGGTGAGGTGGTGTGATGGCGGTGTCTCTTATCATCGTCAACGCCTTCAACACCTTGCCCTGGAGCTGCGTTAGGCAGGCGCTCATTTATCATGGAGTGCATCTCTGCCTTCATCGCATTGTCGGTCGGGGCTTTTCTGTCCAAGAGAGCCACAGCTTACCCGAGCTGACTAGGGCTGGGGTGGCGGGAGGTGTTCATGGATCAATCCTTGGATGTTTCACAGGAGCTGTGGAATATTGGCTACGACTGGGTGCTCGGTGTCTGAAGTTCCATCGGCTCGATTACGAGTTCCAGATACTTCATCGAGAGCTCGCTGTTGATGCTAACGCTACTAGAATACTTCCAACGTTCGCGAAAACACAGAGCCTCAGATTTGTTTCACCGAGAGCTCGATGTCGATTCTAACGCTACTAGAATACTTCCGAGGTTCGCGAAAACACAGAGCCTCAGATTTGTGAAGACTTTCACGTATTCGTCCCACGACTTGAGCAACACCTGCCGTGGTCATTTTGGGGCTGTGTCCCGGTGCGTTGTTTCTCGCGCCGTAACGAGGGTATCGTCGGCGTAACACGTAAGGCCAACACCTCTGAACAACGGACCACGCAGCACCCAATCGTAACCGATGTTTTACAGAAGCGGTCTTAGGACCGCTCCTTGTGGAACACCTCACGATACCTCTCGCCAACCCGGCCCCAGCCAGCTCGAGATAAGTTGTGGTAGGCGGAGACCCTGACTACCACCTGGTGCAAGTACTGACCGGACACGGGTGTTTCGGTCATTACCTGTACCGGGTCGCCCGACGGGAGGAGACACCAATGTGTCACCACTGCGGCGCTCCCGACGACACGACCGAGGACACAGTGGCTGTGTGCCCGGCCTGGAGTAGCGAGCGCAGCGAGCTCAGCGCTGCGCTCGCCGGGCGGGGCCTCGCACTGCCGGTCATAGTATCTGCTATGGTCGGGAGCTCGGACGCCTGGGAGGCGGTTGCCAACTTCGCCGACACGGTCATGTCGGCGAAGGAGGCTGCGGAGAGGGTGCGGGAAGAGGATGCTCTTGCCGCTCCCATCCGGCGTAGGCGGAGGGGTGGGAGAAGGCGCGCGGCTTTGGCCGCGAACCGTCTCTAACCCCGGGGTTGGCCTGCACACGTCGAGTGGCACTCACGTGTGCATTGCACAGGCCACCACGTCTGAGGATTACTTGGCACCTACCAGGGTAATCCTCCATCGGCGCAATAGCTCAGCTACCCTGAGCCGCCCGGCGGTGTTCTGGTGAATTAGTCAGATCCCAGAACACCCCCACAGGGGCAGATCGGTGTCAAGGAGTTTTAGTGAGTATTCCCAGTGCTACCGTGATCAGGTGCTGGGCGACCCTCACACGAGCCCATGCCTCGCCAGCATGGGTTGTCCGTAAGCGGAGCTCTCCTTGTAAAAAAAAAAAAAAGAGGCGGAGACCCTGACTGTGGCTAGACTACATAGTCCGCTAAAGACAATGGCTGTCAGGGTAAGTACTACCCGTTCGCTCTAACTTTGCCGCTGGCGTAGAGGCGTATACCCGAATTGTTAATTAGACGAAGTAAATTGACAGTAGCTAATGTCACTTCGTCATAGAAAATAAGCAACATTGTATGAAGAAGTGACATTAGTTGCTGTCAATTTACTTTGTCTAATTAAAAAATCGACTTTAGTATGGAGCCGAGCGGCAAAGTTAGAGCGAACGAGCAGTAGAGGGTACTGTCACAGATACACACCGGGCACGGTAAGTATCTGTGACGGATACACCGGGAGGTTCTCACGCTGGAGACCATTGTAAAGTCTGCCAGGGGGTTTTAGTCGATAGGAGTACGTGTTTTAATACAAATAAATATACTTAAGTTATATTTAAAGTAAAATTGACCACCGATAGATTCTTAAATAATTCGTAACGCCAACTGTCAAAATTATCATGCTATACGAGCTATAACAAGCACTATTTTACTCGGGTCAAGCGCCAATTTCATTACATATAAATTTTACGCTGAGCAAATAAAGCGTTTCCGAAACGGCCCAAAGGTTAAGATAAATCACAGGATGACAGGATTTCAAACAAAGTAACCTCAGAGAAGTGGACTAGGCAAGAATTTGTATGGACATGACATGGGCAAAATAATACTCCACTGGAGCGTCGGATGGAAATATCATGAGGAGGTGTCTTAGTACATGTTATGTGTGAAATAGTCATCTATGTATATGCTTACCTCATATTGATGAGATATTGAGCGAGTGCCACTGCATCAGGGTTGCCGGAAATAGTGATGGTGCGGTCAGTGCTGCCACCCTCTCGTTCCTCGCAGTTAGATATCCTTATCATGGCACCGGAGATTTGTCGGATCTCAGCAATTTTGGTACCGCCCTGAAATGATCATAGTGTTGTTCCTACTTATGTCGACCAAATCATAAAACTTTTGAGAAAGGGCCAGGTGAAGAGTACCATTAACCGTAGGGTACGTATGAAAACTCATATGAAAGTAGAGGAAGCGAAAGTGATATGCCAGGATTGTAGCAAGTGGAAAGGCATAGTCTCTGCTTAACCCGTTGAGAGACAGGCTTTATGTTATGTACGTTCTTTAGATTCAAGTTACGACCAGCGTGATTGAGTAACAAACATCCAAACATCTCCACAAAATTTCATGTAATACTATCTAGTATTAGAAATGTGAGGGTTCCCAATTACGCTCTACCGGCTGAACGGATCTGGCTGAAAATTGGTATAAGAATAAATTATAATCTGGAACAGCATAAAGGTTACATTTTATGTCAGGAATATCTTCCCATGGGAAGTGAGAATGGGAAACGAAATTTTAAAGCTGAGAGCATAATTTAGTTTGCAATATTAGAAGGATATCATGAAGTTAGTTACCTTGCCAATGATGCATCCTATGAGTTCATTGGGCACAGTCATCTCGTGCGACTGCATGGTGGTGTTGGGCTGGTTGCGAGTCTGGTTGGACGAGCGCAGCTGTGACCCAGCCAGGGCGGCCAACGCTGAGAGATCAGTAATTTTACATTTACTATTAATTTTAGTTCTAAAAGTATACTTTAGCAAATATTTATTTTTAATAGCATTGAACAGTATTTTGAGTTCGATCCAAATTAATATTGCATTAAAAATGACACTGATATATTTTGAAAGACTCGATTCACGGATCTAAAAGGAATTTCGTAAAGTACCAACTGAGGTAATTTATACTCATCTTTTAAAAGATCTAAATTTGGCTTATATAAGCAAGACAAAGATCTTCCTTGTACTGAGTATTAGTATAGACAATACAGTTTCTGTATATACAAAAACTGTGTCAAGTCTGCATGTTTAAATTATTCAATTGCATCGATGAAAACAAATTGTATACACATAAATTGACAACAACTTGTTTCATTCATGCCAGACAAATTGTTTTAGGTCTGTGACTCGATTGATCTAGTAAGAAACTAAAATTATTTAATTATAGTTGATAAATGTCTATACAAGACACGACTGCTCAAAATCTGTTACATAACTTGTCAAAACGACTTTTTTATACAATGTGTTGTATAGTTACCTGCAGGATTGAGACCTCCGGCATTCGGTCCCAGAGCGCCAAGGCCCAAAGCTGCTAAGCCGGCCAAGGGCGATTTGCCCAAACCACCCATCTATAGATGAAAAACAATAAGACTTGTTAAATAAATTGTAAGAAAATCTTGTAAGATTAGTTCACCAAAACCAAACTTCATGTTGTACAATTTCATATTGCTTTTCCAAATATTTTATGTTAAACTATATGTATTATAATACACATAGGTTCTAAAATGATATTTAATATATTCTAGAACACTTTATAATATAAGTCACGCTATTGAATAGCAAGCAAGTGTAGAACAATATAAGTATAATATACTAAATCAGAAGAAATTATACTACATGGTAATAAGGTTTCATTAAAAATAGAATATAGTATCAATTTTAACAGTATGATAGCTCCAGCTGCTTGTTTTCATCTCCTCTGACATGGCCGGGATGGGATCGCTGGATAGGATAACCTGGGTAGAAAGATTTTTAGAAATACTATGAAAATTCGCAAATGAATAGCAACTATCTACACATATATAAACATTCCAAAATATTTGCGAATTTTCGAGAAATAACAAACCACATTGTGAGTTCTTGAATGGTGCTGCCCATAGAAATGCACCTTTTAAATAACAAGAAAAAAATGGCATCCGTTACTGTATTCTAAACTTTATCGTACCGTTAAGCCATGCGCGAACATGGTTAATCACCACTATTATTTTTTATATGGAAAATAAAAATGTCAAAAAATCTTCGGAATAGGCAAGGCAAAGGCAAAACAAGGAGAGGTGCGTTAGGGGAATATGATTAACAGTACATTTTTGTCAAGTGCGCGAGCGCCGATATGAAGTACATACAATAACGCTCGTATCTCGGCAATGCCAGAAAACAAACAGATAAAGCTTCAAAAGTGTATATTACTATAACATTAATCCAATTATGCTTAAGTATGAAATTCTATAGACTACAGTTCGATTATATGGGGGTACAAATTTATACAATACTCATATCAATTGGGTAATGCGTGCAAATAAAGAATATAATTCATGTATCAAGCATAAGGTGGAATATAGCAGCGCAAAATAAAATGGAATTCATTTCTACACTCCACATCACCGGGGTACTAAAACTAGTTTCATACAATGTTAATTCAAGTCCGCTACGGGGAGATGACACCACACATATAGTTCGGGGGACTCTGGGGCAGCACCAATCACATTATGTCACTCGGATATCCATACTACCTCATAGAGACAAAACTATACAGATATACTTTAATGTGTAATAAGGTTTGGGCACTGTTCAAAGGGCAATACTTGAGAGGTTACTACAGGGGTTTCAGTTGAGTACTGTGTAGAAGAAAATACCGATTCAATAATAGAATATCAGGTTGAAAGGTTAGGCTATCTATACAGTCAGAATAGAGCGAGTATTACGACGATAAATGGGCAGTAGTCGGTCGCAACGTTATATTTCATAAGCTGATAGATAGTAAATACGATTCAATTTTGTTCAGATAGAACTTTTTTTCAAAGCGTCAGGGGCGCATACGTACGCATTCACCTATCTTTGGAGTTCGAGTCCGATTGTGGGTTGAGCTTTCTGTGGCCCGCAACTAGTCTAAAAGAGCTAGTCAAATAAAAATAACGAAAGAGAACAATCTGAACAAGTACTCAATAGTAAAAATTGCAGTTGAAAGAAACTTAATTATACTAATTCATGTCATAGATTCTGACCAAAAACGCCTATTCATGTCAACAATTGTGACCGAAAATTTAAATGATTCTGAAAAACAACCACGCCATTCTTTTGACATTTTTTGTGACCGAAAACGCTACGCTAATTCAAGTAACTAGTTCTGACTGACTACGTCAATTCACGTAACTAGTTCCGACCGACTATGTCAATTCCCGTAACTAGTTCTGACCGACTACGTCAATTCACGTAACTAGTTCTGACCGACTACGTCCATTCACGTACCTAGTTCTGACCAATTACGCCAATTCACGTAACTAGTTCTGACCGACTACGTCAATTCAGGTCATTACTGACCGACTACATCAATTCACGTAACTAGTTTTGACCGACTACGCCAATTCACGTCATCAATATTCTGAACGACTACACCAACTAATGCCCATAATTCTAATAACTGACTACGCCAATTGACAGACAAGCGGACGTGGGGACACAATCTCTATGAGGTAGCGGGTGTCGAGGACGTCACTCACGAGGTGGTGTTCATGTAGCGGCGCCGGCAGCAAGTGGTGCGGCGGCAGGGCGCCCACTAGCGGCGGCTTCACCTCCAACGCCAGAGGGAACACGGGCGCGCACACCGCCTGTAGCCCACCCATCTTACACATGGCCGTATGTTTACTACCAGTTTACTCACCTACCTATATTCCTTATACATATGACGGGAAACGAAAATACCTATCTTCCCTACCTATCTAACTTCCTATACTCCAGAAACGAACTCCTCACGTGTAAAAGGCGCTTTTTTTTGGGTGTTTTGACTAGATCACAGACAATACAGCCTAAAAGACAACGCTTTCGTGAACTCCGCTACGAGAACGTAATCGCTAAATATGGAAGGGGTGCGGGGAGAGGTTGACTAGTTACTATTGGCTCCTTCAAGGCCACGCCCTGACAATCTCAGTCGCACCACGTTAATATTGCGACTGATTTGATGACAGAACGAGATAATAGGGGCGGGCTTACCGGTGTAGTAATCTCAGTACTTAATATATCAGAGGATCAGATAGAGTTGTGTGAAATGTCCGCGAATATTTATTTATTTATAATTATTTATTTGTTACACACAAATAACTCCGGTAAAGCGTTGTCTATTAGGTTGTATTGCCTGTGTGCTGGATTATAGTAATCGAATAAGTTAATTAGAAAGTAAAGATGAAATGAACTTAATTCAAACATGAAGGATAGCTTTCATCGCGAGCTGATTGGCCTATTAATGATTCGCGACATGTACTTTACTGTGGCGCGGTGGAGGGAGAACAAGTATGCAGTTTACATATTGAACAACTTCACTTGTACTGTTCCACAACATTTATTATTGTAATACCTAACCGGTTTCGCCTTTCGGTATTCACAAAGGCTATTTACTTATTTAGATCATAATTACACTTCGAACCAGTACAAGTGAAGTTTTTCAATATGTGTAGCAAGTTCCATCAAGTGCCATCAATCAACAGTATCAATAATATGCAGTTTACATTAATGAGTCAACGTGAAATACTTGTCTGTAGTGCGTTTTTACCAATCAATGTTTGAATTAATATAGGTACACGATTTAGGTATGAATGTAGATAAATCGTTACATATTAATTATGTTATCTTTTGAAATTAGGTAATTAAATATTGTAGTTTTAATGTACAAAGAAATTTATATTGAGTTTGTTTTATTTATAAAGTAATTACTCTGTAAGTATAAGTAAAGACGAATTACATTGCTAAGATTGAGAACTTAATATTACATGGTATGCAGATACAGAAAAATAATAAAAAACACATTTTTAAGGTTTCTATACCTGCATACCGGCTGGCATCGCATCCAACAGTTGGTATCATTTGGATGAAAATTTATTTGAAAATGTTTCTAAATTATTCCAAAAAATTATATATCTACCTTCTCAAAATATCATTAAATAATACAAAGCTGTAGGAGCACTCTGTCAACTGTTCTAATCAGAAATGAGAAAATTGCATGAACTCTCATATAAATTTTCATATTCCATGAAATTTATTGAAACAGAAAGTCTGACTGACGATTCCCATAGACCCATACAACTTAAGAGCGTAGAGAAAAATCTACTGATTTAGATGTTCTTTGTCTCATGTTTTCTACTACAAAAAATGAGGCAGTACATCTTTCTCCGATAATTTTTCATCTACACTTTTAAAGTATGGTTCTGCGCAGCCATTCTGGACAAATTTCATTTAAATTAAGCCTGTCATTATATTAATACTTACATCTTGGGCAGGCACGGCATAATTTCCTTGAATAGTGTAGGCTTGTCCACCAGCTAAAATCACAGGGCCGGCTACATTGGGCTTTGGCCTGTAGGGAATTGTGGCTCCTTTGGGTGGGCTCTGAAACAATAAATTAAAGCATTATAATTTCATTATCAACGAGATGGACCGACGACCTGGAAAAGGTAGAAGGCTGGGATTGGATGCGGAATGCGCAGGAACGTGTGTTGTGGCGTATATTGGGAGAGGTATACGTCCAGCAGTGGACTGCTATAGGCTGATTTTATTAACTACTAGATGATGCTTGCGGCTTCTCCCGCGTAAAAGTCGGTACCCGTTCCCGTGGGAACTTTTTCCCAGAATGAAAAGTAGCCTATGTGTTATTCCAGACTATAAGCTATCTCTTGTAATATAAAAAAATATAAGGGGTATATGTATGTGATAAATGTATTTAAAAAATGAATGATGCTTACTCGGGCGCCAGATGGTTATAGGTCCATCAACCATATATGCCAGATAGTCAGCAGCAGGGCCCCGGAACTTTTAATCACAAGCCTGGGGCTGGAATTCAGGATGGAAACTCTGTATGAAAGTTCCAAACTTTATTCCTAGCGAAGGATCTTAGTACAGTCTTAACTAACAAGGGCTTAGAATTATGGTTAGGTTCTAGCCGCAATGAATTTAACAATGATTCTATAACGGGGTTTCTACCAAGTGAAATTTCTCAGAGACAACTATCACGACATCCTGCTAGTCGTTAGGTAATTAGAGCGGTAAGCTACATTATAATAGGTATATTATGGTACAGAGGTACCTGCTGCGTTCCGGTAGATTACCTCACGCGAATCTCCTTCCGCACATGGGTCCCACGATCAAGACGGTGAGAAGAAACCAACAATGGGATTCACATTCCTGGACACACACTGTCCCCCAAGGATACGGCGCTAAATAAGCGCATTACACAATAGAAACTCCTGGGCGGATAAGCAGATAAATTAATATTCCCAAGAGATCTCCAAAGACCAAAATTTATACTATAAAGTGATCAGGATATAGGGCTGAACATCCCCTTACAACATCCAGTAAATTTGGCGCATGGATGGCCGAAATTAAAACAAATTAAAAATTAGGAGACATCACTCCACAACGATAGCTCGGCGAATCCTGTTTTCCCTTTGACAGCTGACACTATTGACAACTAAACCTTTAAAAGGTTTGGCCTGAGACGCACTGTTTAGGTCTTGTACCATACAGCCTAGAGCAGTGAATGAAAATGAGTCCAAATTTAGCGTGTCTATGCACGACAAAAAGAAATAAAACTATGAAATTCGAAATTATGTATTTATTTAATCACAAAGTGCCCATGTAACGGAATAGCATGTTACATCACACCCCAACCAGAACAAGAGAAAGGAACTTTCTTTTTAGAACAATCATGTCTAAAGAAAAAATATAATTCTAAGACAGAATGATCCAAAAATGAAATAGAACTAAAATCTTAAAAGAAGTAAATCTCTCCAATAAGATTTAAAAAAAACAAAATGTAGAGCAAACTCTAACATGAATTTAAAGTAGACATTCCAATTCACAAACCACGAGTTATGACTAACTCCACCAGCTCCAATATATTTACTAAAGTGTGGTTAAGCCTCTTGGCCACCGACTCTGTAACACAACCAACATTCTACTAACACAAGTATCTAGAGTCGACAAGACAAAAGAATACTTAATACCAAATACGAATTTAGAATATCAAATATAAACACAAACTAACCTAATTCCCATCACCAGAGATCACATTATGCTATTTAGCTACGGACTCTTCATACAAAAAATATTTATTAGCCTTCAGACCAGAACCAATGGTCTGAAAGAATTAAGAAAATGCTAAATAAAAACTAACTTGATTATCGAGTTCAACTATATCAATGACAACCAGTCAACTATATCAATGACAACCAGTCATATCAAATTTAGAGATCCAGTTAAGCCTTACTGGCCACGGACTCTTTTCACAAAAACACCTATCTATCTCCCAACACCAACGGTGAATGCAAAAAAAACAAAAAGAAATCGCTTATTAAAGCAACGAGAATATTAAATTATACCAACTATAAGATGTATCCAACCAATAATCTATCGAACCTTTGAGATCAGTTAAGCCACCTGGCCACTGACTCTTATCTACCAACTTACCTTTATATATACTGAAGATGCGGTTGAGCTCCGTCGCCACCGACTTCTTTCCTTACATTCCAGAATATTTACAATATCAAAGTAGAGTACACACAGTACAGTACATTATATGTTGTAACCACCAACTGTCAAACAGTAACTCTATAGTACTGTGACATCTAAAAACATTCCAACAAAACTTGTTGTCAAAAAGAAATAGGAGAATGTGATCGGCCCTCCTCCACCGAACTTCCGAACACAAACCCTACAATATGACTATTGTGACCGGCACCACCCTACCGACTTTCCGAACACAAAGCATATTAATATAATGATACGATATTTGTGCCGCCATACGGGAACGCAAGTGTACAACCAAAAATGAGATTCTGTACTTCTGGGAGACAGAAATCAATACAAGGAACTAATCAGTGGCGGATACAGGGTAGTAGTGGGCGTTAAAAGTTATAACAATTAAAATAACAAGTTAAAATTTATTTAACCATAACATAGTTAAATATCAGAAGAATAAAAGAGTATTTTTAACATATACCATTATTGACACGACTCTTGCCTACAACAAAAACTCCCCCACTAATCCGATAGATGGTATGCATTTCTAATATGTAGTTTAGTTACTAAATTATAGATGAATTTTTTATATTTTTAGCTTAAACAAATAAGACATCTATCGGTTAAGTTGAAGAAGATTTCTCCTTATATTCGATATTGGATAAGCATGTCCGTCTAATTTATTTGATTAATACTAGATGGCGCACAAATTATTGAACTAAATAGTAACTATCTAATTCACAGACAACCCGATAGATGGAAAATGGAAATAATGTTTTAGTTTATGGAAAGAATGAATGCTAGACAATAATGGTCTGTATTCTCTTTACGTTCGTATTCTAAAAAAAGAATTATTGCTTATAAGGATTCAATTTTGACACTTAACTGTTATAACACTAAACCGATTATTTTTCTTAAAAGGATTAATTTTGAACCTTAAATGTTACAGCACTAAAACGATTATTGTCTGAAATGAATATGCCATTATTGATATAACAGTTAAATTATTTTTGTTATTAGAATATTCGTATATTTTGAACTACATATTATTATTGGTTGTTAGTTTTATGTATTCGGCGTTCGTAATTGCGCCATACTTGTCGTAATTTCGGTTATTTTATCGTGAGCAATTGCCAAAATTGAAACGATTCGTTTGTTTAGTTTAGTTTTGTATACTTATTATAGGTGTACTTACGTAATTAAGCTTTTTTTAGTTATTATAGGTGAGGTGCATAATTTTGTATAGGGCAGGTAAATATTGTTAAGTATGTGATAAAAATGTTTGAACAATTGCTGAAACAAAACATTTTTATCCCGGGAATAAGTTCCCACGGGAAGCGAAAACGGGAACATATTTTACGCGGTCGAAGCTGCGGGCATCAGCTAGTAAATAATAATGATAAACAGTTTAACCTACAAAATTTTAAAACATTCTATTCGCATTTTTGTCGTTATAACTTTTCACCCAGTGCTGTGTTAAAGTGTTATAACAAATGACATTTAATGTAACACGTTATTTTATTATAACTTAACCGTATAACACATTAATAAAAAATAACGTTTAATCCCATTACTAATACAGGGTAGGGGCGCGGGGGGCGCGCCCCCCCCCCCCCCCCTTGGGTGCCGCACGCACGCGTCGTTCGTGCGCGCCGCGCCATGCCATCCAAAATTTTGGTCTTTAACTATAATGCTTCCTCTACATTACCTACTCGCGAAGTTGGACGAATACGATAGTGGGCACTTCAACAAAATTTTTCTTTGCCTCGGGCGACTTTGCCGACGATCTTTGTTCGACTTCGTGAGTAATGCAGGTAGAGGAAGCATAACAATCTTAAGCGGATGGCGCGGACGACGCGATCGTGTGTGTACTGTTGAAGATCTAAAGGAGTTTAGCGCTGAAGCTGAAATAGAACATTGCTAGATGCTCGGCTGTAGAAAAACAATGTGAGTTGTATTTATGCGTGCCTTGGAGAGGTTTTAAAGAAGGTACAGTCGAGGAAAACAGGATATCATGGAGATTTGGAAGGTACGACTTGAGCAACTAAGATGGGAAAACGGCACAACCGGGGCGATCAGACCGTCATGGACGAGTGGCTGGAGCTACTCCTACCGGTTGTCAGAGATCAGTATCGGGCATGGGTGCTTCGGTAAGTATCTGAGGCGAATACACCGGGAGACCACACTTCAGTGCCACCACTGGAAGGAACGCAGCAAGGGCACAGCGCTCCACACAATTGTGGAGTGCTCAGCGTGGGCACAAGATCGCCTTGTCCTTCACAGCACAACCGGTCTGGACATAGAAATTTTCGTGGTGGAACCGTGGTGCGAGCCATGATCTCCGGCAGTAGTAAGTGGGCCGGTCGCCGCTACCTTTTTCTGCGAGCTGGTAGTGCCCGTGAAAGAGGCAGCGAGGAGGGAACGGGGGAGTACTCTCCCACCCGAGTTCCGGAGGCCCCGCAGACTTGACTTCGCCCAAGACTATCGGCCTCCAAGACCGGGGGCTTGAGGACGGCGCGGCGGGATGGCTGCTCGCCGTACTTATAGAACCAGGCCAAAGACGGCAGCGTGCTGAGAGAGTTTGACGCACACCTCACCCCTCAATAAGCGAGATAAAACCCGAACCAACCCCTAAAGACGCGCGGGTTAGTGCCCGAACTCCTAGAAGAGGACGCGGTGGTAGCCAAAGTCTGTCGGAAATCCTGGGACATTTTTCCGAAGACTTTCCCGGGGCTCCCAGTCGTAGGCAGTGGTAGCCGTGGTAGGACACCGTGTGGTTTGCCTGTAAGAGTCCGGCACAGCATCTTTGGCGGATTTCCACCCTTAAAATTTGCATTGGGGGGATGTAGTGAGCCTTCACGAAGAGCGTTACCTGTGCTCGGGCCCTCCCCGTAAGTAGCGGCGAAAGCGAAAACGCGAAACCAATCACTACCGAGACATGAGTCCCGACAGGGCTAGGGCATCCCCCCGAGGCGACGCGTACCGGTGTGCCCCCGTCGGTATGACTGCATGCGCACGCGGCGAAGGGGGCCGCCACCCTTCACGCAGCGCTAACTCTGGCGGGATGCGAGGAGCCGAGTGCTGGATAGGCACGTGGAATGTGCGGGGTGGTATGGAAGGTAAGATGAATGAATTGATAGATGTAATGAAAGAGCGATGTCTGGATGTATTGTGTGTCACAGAGACTAAGCGGAAGGGGAGCGGCATCGACGATCTTCCTGGCGGAATAATTGCTTTGTGGTCCGGAGTGGACCAAGAGGATCATGCCAGTAAGGGAGTGGGTGTCTTGCTCTCCTCCCGTTTGGCTTCTGGAGTGAAAGATTATGGATTGGCAGGCCCGAGACTCTTGTGGGTACGTATAAAGCTGGGGATCACGACAGTTTTTTTGGTCGCAGCCTATGCTCCCGTCAGCTCGGCTGATCCCCAAGTGCTCGCGGAGTTCTGGGATTCCGTTAGGGACGTCCTTGATTTGGCTGACGGGAATGAAAAGTTGATCATGTGTGGTGATTTGAATGGATGGGTGGGGACCAAGCGAGATGGCTTCGATGCTGTCCTTGGTCCGTATGGAGATAAGAGAGCGAATGATGCTGGTAAGTCAATTTTAGACGTATGCTTGGAACGAGACCTCCTTGTGGCGAACAGTTTATTCCGTCACAAAGATATCCACACGTATACTTGGAGACGGAAGAAAGAAAAAAGTGTAATTGATTTGATATTGATAGACAGTCGTCTCCGAGAGGCTATAAGGGATACAAGAGCCTACAGAGCCCTACTCTTGAAACTGACCACTACCTGGTGGTAAGCCGGTTTGTTGGTCTTTTCAAGAAGTGGAGGCACTGGCGAGTGCGTGTCCCTTTCGGAGACTATGAAAGGATAAAGAGTGAAAAACTGGAAGATGAAAGCGTAAGGAGTATGTATGTAGGCTTAGTCAGTGAAAGGCTTGCAAACGCGAGCCTTTCCGACTTAGATGTGGATGAATGCTGGAATATTATGAAAGAAAGTATAGTGGATAGTGCAAAAGAAGCATGTGGGAGTGCAAAGAGACATGAACATTCGAATGGCGATGCCTGGTGGGATGCAGAAGTACAATTCTGCGTAGCAAGGAAGAAGAAAGCGTGGTTGGATTATGTCTCATCTTTGCAACTGAATGACAGTATGAAAGACTCGAAGAAAGAAATTTACCGCCTCTGCAAGAATGAAGCCAAAGCTTTAGTGAAAGAGAAGCGTGAAAGAATAAATTTGATTGCGGAAGAGAAGTTGACGAGGAACTTCGAGACAAATACCAAACTCTTTTGGAGGGAGGTCAAGAAGTCTCGGAGCTGTTCGTCAGTTTCCAGAAAGGATAAGATAAAGAGTAAAGCTGGGGACATTCTTGCGGACCCATTAGAGGTGTTAGAGCGGTGGAATGAGTACTTTGGAGAAATGTATGAATATCTCCCGGATGCGGGCACTGCGAGGGAGTCGATGACTGATCGTGCGGTGCAAGCATCAAGCGGAGATATTACTTTGGAAGAGATTGAATGGTCGATACGAAGCTTGAAAAATGGAAAGTCTGCGGGAATTACAGGATATCGGCTGAAATGATCAAATTAGGTGGTCCTTGCGTCCGGGACGCCTTCTGGTCATTGAGCAATCTATGCTGGAAAACTGGAAGGGTCCCAATGGACTGGAGGCGTGCTATCATCGTGCCCTTGTATAAAGGCAAGGGCTCACGTATGGAGTGACAACTATAGGGCCATCAGTTAGATCAGTATAGCAGCTAAAGTGTATGGCAAAATTATTGAAAGGAGAATGAGGGTGGAATCTGACGGATTACTGTGGGAGGCGCAGGGTGGTTTCCGAAATGGAAGGGGATGTATGGACCAAGTTTTCTCGCTCCGCAACATTGTAGAGAAGCAGCTGGCTGTAGGCCGGAAAGTTTTCTGCGGTTTTGTGGACACGGAGAAAGCATTTGACAGAGTTGTACGGAAGGATCTCTGGGATATATTGCCAGGATACGGTATTGATGGTGAGCTGCTTCGTGCTGTGCAGTCTGCATATATTATGTGGGATGTACAGCAAGTGTGCGGGTGGGCGGCAGCCTCTCTCCCTGGTTTGACGTCAACTTTGGCGTCAGACAGGGCTGCGTGCTGTCGGCTCTGCTATTTGTCCTGTACCTGGACGATTGTCTTAAGAGAGTAAGATCGATGAATGTTGGATTGCGAATGGGTGACTTACTTGTGAACTGTTTGCTGTATGCAGATGATGCCGTGCTCATAGCCGAATCGCCATCAGAACTACAGTCACTAGTCACAACGATGAAAGATGATTGTCTAATGAGAGGCTTACATTTGAACGCGACTAAAACGAAAGTGATGGTATTCGAAAGAGAAGAGGACAGAACGAATGCCAGGATAACTGTAAATGATGTAGTGCTGGAACAGGTGGATGAGTTTGTATATCTTGGATGTGCATTTAGCAGGGATGGACGGTACACCGCTGATGTAGAAAAGAGGGTAACTGCGGGCAATAGTGTGAATGGAGCGTTAAGCAAACTTTTAGGTACCAAGGCCCAGCTCGCAGTACACAATGCGGTGCTGATACCTACGTTAACGTATGGAAGCGAGAGTTGGGTATGGCAGGAAACGCATGAAAGTAGAATAAACGCGGTCGAGATGCGCGCGCTACGCAAAATCTGCGGAGTAACGCTCGCAGATCGCGTTCGGAATGAAGATGTAAGAAAGAGAGTTGGTCTGAAAGAGAGTGTCGGTGTTAAAGTAAGGAAGGGCATGCTACGATGGTTCGGGCATGTGGAACGAATGGGGGATGAAAGAATGACAAAACAGATATACAACGCGAAAGTGGATGGACGTAGGAGTCGGGGAAGGCCACGACACACCTACCACGACCAAATTAATCGTGTGTTAGTTGAAGGTGGTGTCAAGAGCCGTAGGAACCGACGTGCATGCATGAAAAGAAAAATGAAAGTTGAAGAAGCAAGTGAGGTGTGTATGGACCGTGTCGTGTGGCGCTCGGTTCTTTCTGCCTACCCCGCAAGGGATTTGGCGTGAAGATAGTTAGTTAGTTAGTTAGTTAAAATTTGCATTAAATAACACTTTTTCTAAATAAAGAATTTCGATTTTCATTAACCTTTTAACTGGGGTATTTAAAAAAACTTTTGTCCCGTTTTGAGTTAAAAACTAAATGGTCAGTTTACGTATTGAGGACACCAGCGCTACCAAGCAGCCAATGCAGGAAACTCTCTGGCTGTATGGCCGTGAAAGAGTTATTGGCGTTAAAAGTTTTAATTAAACGTAGAAGTAGGAGCAAGGGGAATACCAGCTAAATAAAGACCTAGGATTGTCAAGAGCTTCAGTAAACTCTTCATTATCCAAAGCGACATTGTTAGAATCTTATCAAATCTGGTTAGGCAGGGAACATTGTGAACGTTTATGCCTACAGAAATGTGGCTACCCTAAACCTACTCAAGTGGGTCGCAAGTCCCAGACCCCCTCACAGTATTTCCCTCTGTACCACGCTATGGACTCGGCGCAGTGCCCCCACGGTGAATCCATGGAATGCCCCCATAAGACGTGTTTTTCGTTAAGTTCCTTAAACTTGAACATTGTATTTTTACTGTATTACCATTATACCATTTCAAATAAAATTTTCATAAACTTCACATGTGACTTGATTACTTTTTTATTGCGCTAATATTAAAGGTAGCTTAAAACTCAAAATATCTTTTGCGCCCCCCCCCCCCCCTTGAGATTTTTCTGTATCCGCCACTGGAACTAATACTCTACCGAGCAAGTAGTCCTAACTCCTAACACAATAATTTGCGAAGGTTAGCCCTACGACCTAGTCTCGGGATCAGAAGCGCTGAAGCTCAGCTACTTCCACTAACCTACTATCGCAACTATAAAAGTCATACCTAAGATAACATTAGGCTAACATAAGAACACAATAAAAGTATACCAAATCAAGACACAAGAATAATATCCCAAAAAAGGATAAATTCAAGGATAATTATCAACAAAGTTAGAATATTATCATTCCATAGTATCAGTAGAGAATGATAATGTTCCTATAACCAATTAAGGTTTCAACAAACAAACAATTAGATAAGATCTTTCGATGTGGGTGAAAGTTATTCATGTGAAGAAGTTATGTTTCCCAAAGGTAAATTTTGACAATTCCAAAAGGTAAATTGATTAAAGTTTAATCAATTAGAAATATCCTAAGTTCTTTTTAGAAAGATTCAGGTCTTGATTCCAATAAAAGGTTGTGAAGGGTCCTAACATACATCTCTTTTCAAATAGTCATTCCCTTTCATACATCGCAACATACATCATTCAAACAAAGACTAATTCCTCCTGACCAATACCCAAACCAAGACAGAAGTCTAAGACCAAAACAAAAGAATTTAATACTTAATTATATCCTTAACGTGGTAGCGACCTGTGGTACCTTTATTCAGGTCCTCCAAAAGGTAAACATTAGGTGAAACTTTAGAAACGACTTTACATTTAACAAACTTAGGTGCAAGCTTAGCAGAAAAATATGCAGGAGCATTGGACTGCACAAAACTTCTTCTCCACACGATATCGTCCACATCAAAAGAAATGATTCGCCGGCCTATATTGTAATACTAGCTGATGCCCGCAGCTTCGCCCGCGTAAAACCTGCTTCCCGTGGGAACTTATTCCCGGGATAAAAAGTAGCCTATGTGTTATTCTGGACAATAATGTATCTCTGTACCAAATTTCAGCTCGATCCGTTCAGCAGTTTGAGCGTGAAAGAGTAACAAACATCCACACTCACAAACTTTCGCATTTATAATATTATTAAGATTAAGATTTTGCATTTCGTTTATAAGATTTTAACAAACTATTTTGTACCCTTACAAATATTTCACTAACTGTATGAAGTGAAGTTGCAAAGAAACTCCTATCACCTACTTCAACTTGATCTAAATTATCAATTGAAGCACTAATACGATGCAGGAATGCATCAAAAATAAGTCTCTACCGAACATTAAGAAATTGGGGGTGAAATCTGTCGCAAGATTCACACTATTGTTCAAAGCCAGTTGAACATGAGGTAAAAACTTTGACCAAGTTCTATGATCATCTCTAACAAAACATGCTATGCAAGTTTCTACAGTTTTATTATATCTCTCTACCGGATTATTCTGAGGAGTGTATAAAGAGTTATAAAAAACTTTATTTATATTAAAACCATTTAAAAAGGAAATAAACTGCCTAGCAGTAAACTGAGTACCATTATCACATACAAATATTTTAGGAGTTCCAAATTTGAGGAAAATCTCCTTCTCCAGAAGTTTACAAATTACATTAGTAGTAGCGTTTATCATAGGAAATAACCAACAATATTTAGTGAAAACATCCACAACAGAAAGTATATATCGATGACCAGAATGAGCCTTGGGAAGAGGACCCACTATATCAATAGAAAGCATGAGCATAGGTTTATCAACCTTTTTAGGATTGACCATAATTCCATGAGGTGGATTAGTTGAAGATTTATATGCCTTACAGACATCACAAGTGTTAATGTATTTCATTACATCATTAAACATCCCTTTCCAAAAATAATGTTGTTTTAATTTCTTTATAGTTTTATGAATACCCAAATGAGCAGAATTAAGCTCATCATGGTTAGATCTAATTGTATCAACAATATGTTCTTTTGGAATAACTATTTTCCAATTCAAACGATTATAAGGATCAAATTTATCTTTACAAAACCTATACAAGGTAAGATTCTCTACTTTGTAATTTTTATATTTAGTAGGAAACTTTTGACAACTAATAAAAATACGCTTATACCAAGGATCCTCAATATCTTCATCTGGAGATATGATACCATTTCTAGAAGTAGCATTAACACAACTAACTTCAATTCGAGACAAACAATCAGGTACTAAATGGAGAGCACCCTTTTTATATTTTACATCAAAGGTAAATTGAGAAATTCTAGCAGTCCATCGTGCCAATCGTCCAGTAGGATTACTAAGCTTAAGCAACCAAGTCAAGCTAGCATGATCAGTGATAACTGTAAATTTCATACCTTCAATATAAGGTCTGAAGTGTTCAATTGAATCTAAAATGGATAACAATTCTCTTTCCGTAGTACTATAATTTCTTTCACATTTACTAAGAGATCTAGAATAATAAGCTACAGGGTGTTGATGAGAATTTTCATCTTCCTGACTTAACACACTACCAATTCCAACAGAACTAGCATCACAATGGAGGAAAAATGGTTTTTCAAAATTAGGACAATGCAAAACAGGAGCAGAAATTAATACTTGTTTTAATCTATCAAAAGCTAAATCTGCCTCGTCATTCCAAACAAGAGGTTTTTTAGAGTTCTTACTTCCACCAGTCAATTTAGTTAAGGGCGAAGCAGTATCAGCGAATTTAACAATAAATCTACGGTAATATGAACATAAACCAAGGAAACTTCTAAGTTGTTTAACTGTTTCAGGGCATGGAAAATTTTTAATGGACTCTAATTTAGCTGGATCCGTATGAAGACCATCTCTATCAACTATATAACCAAGATAACGTAATCTGTCCTTACAAAAGTTACATTTCTTTAAATTAATTGTCAAACCAGCATCTTTAAGGATGACATAGATTTTATGCAAGTATTTTATATGACTATCAAAGTCAGAATTTACCAAAATTAAATCGTCTAAGTAACAAAATGCAACATTATCAAATTTGGGGCCAAATAATCTATCAACTAGGCGTTGTAGCTCTGCGGGTGCGTTAGTTAAACCGTATGGCATACGAATAAAATGAAATAAACCTCTACCAGGCACTACAAAAGCTGTCTTCTCTTTAGAAGATTTTTCTAAGGGTATTTGTAAAAAAGCTTTGGAAAGATCTATAGTAGTTATATACTTAGCATCTCTAAGATTATCCAAAATTCTAGAAGGGTAAGGCAAAGGATAAGAATCTTTAATAGTAATTGAATTTAAACGTCTAGAATCCAAACACAATCTAGTACCACCGTCTCTTTTATCAACGCCCAATACCGGAGAACACCAAGGAGATTTAGAAGGTTCTATTATATTTTCTTTCAATAAAACATCCACTTCATCATAAAGTTCTTTTTGCTTAGCTGGACTAAGGGGCCAATATCGTTGCTTAAAAGGTTCACCAATAACATTAATTTTATGTTGAACTAAAGTAGTAAGACCTAAGCCTTTCTTTTCATAAGAAATATTTTCAAAAAGAGTTATAACCCTATCAAGTTCAGACTTCTCTGAAGGAAAAAGTTCAGAAACAGAAGCGACACTAGTGCACCACACCTTCTCTTGGTGTCTATAAACTATATTTTTCCATAAGTCCCCAGCAACGTTAAAAGTTAACCAAAAGTCAAAACCCAAAATTATAGAAGATTTAAATGAAGGTATTATCAAAAATTCAAAATGTTTAGTTACGTCATCACAAGTAATTGGCAACACCATAGATCCAACGACCCTATGTGGCGTTCCATCAGCTGTACTAGCTGAACCAACAATTGGTTTCATTTGAAAACCCAAGTGCAAAAAATCTAAGTGACTATCAGAACCCAAAATACTAATGGTTGAACCACTGTCTAATAATCCAGAAAAAGTTTGATCATGTATGAGAAATTCTAAATAAGGTCTAGTATCTTTATCTTTAACAAACAAAACAGGAGCCGAATTAATGTTTTGAAAATAAACTCTTAAGTAATTCAACCAATGACTGCGTTCACTTTTAATAGTTGCAGCATCAGGAGCAAAACTAAATTTCTTTAACATCGAGTCACTAACAGTTTTCTCACAAACCTGTGCTCGATGAGACCTAATCAGTTTTTTGAACTATTATTCTTTTCTGAGTTGCAAGCACCGCAAGTCTTGGAAGTAACACCCAATTTGTGACACTTGAAGCAAATAATTCCAGGGATTTTCATGCAATTTTTGAAAGTATGACCCGGAGTTCTACATTTTAAACAAACTAAAGCTTTATCATTATCATAGCTAACAGCATTCACCTTAATAAAACTCTTAACTGGTTTCTATCTATGAGACGTAGACCTACGTTCAACACAATCTTCAAGATCCCGACTAAGGTAAAGAAATTCGCTAACAGAAGATATCTGTTTACCGAAAAGAAATGGTTTATATATACTTAACATGTTAAGCTTAATAACTGTTATTAAAGTATGATCTGAAATAGGAACTGACAACTTATTGTTCATGTCCATAATGTCAGTAATAAAATCTGGAAGAGACTCAAAATGTTTTTGTTTCCTAGTGCGAAACTCATTTTCCAAAAGAAAATCATATTCACTCTTATCAAAACGTTTCAACAAAGCAGCCTTCAAATCCTGCCAAGAAGATATCTGAGTGCGAACACTACGGAACCACTTGATCGCTATACCCGACAAAACATCAATGAAAGAAGCAACTAACAAATGTTCATTAAAATTTTTAAATAGAAAATATTCCTCTATCTGAATTATAAATTCTCTAACACATGACTTACCATCATAATTAATCCTACTACGCTTCAAATCAGGTAATTTAGTAACCGAAGGTAAATGTTTTTTAATATTTTCATTTAGCGTTATGTTCAAAGAACCCAAAGAAGGCAAACCCGCAGCAGAGCTATGAGTAGCATTCATATTTTTAAGAAAAGATCCAGAAGTATCACCTCCTGTCTCATCAATAGTAATCAAAGTATCATCAGCAACTCGCTCCTCCTTATCATCCAGCAAAGGTGGAAACTGCACACTCTTGTCCATGGCCAACAATTACTGAACAAATTCAAAAACCAGAAGAAATATGTTGCAAAAGCAACTGGGATTAACGCCAAGATGAAGATGCAAAGCTAAACGGTAAGTTATATGCACACAATAGCTAAAAGTTTCAAAAAGTATCGAACCTTCAAGTATAAAGATAGTCAAATGCACAAAAGCAACCGGACCGCACGCTCAGATGAAGATGATCAATAGCAAGATATCATCCCACAGATAAACATTCAAAAGCAAAAAAATTCAAAAGTATTGACCAGTCAATAGCGGGAACGTTGAAGTGCAACCAAGCTTGACGCTCAAATGATGAATGTCAAAAAGCAAAATATTTTCATGTAAAAGTTTCAAAAAGCTATGAAACTTTAATATTGTATGTACCATTAGCAAGTGCAAACCGAATAATGCAAATTCAAAAGTTATTTCATCAATACTATCATTACTAGAAAAACCGGCCAAGTGCGAGTTGGACACGCCCACGAAGGGTTTCGTAGCAGCAAGTAACATAATATAAAAGTTTTTATAGTTCGTTGTAACTTTGATTGATGTTTTAACACGTTCGCAGTGGTAGTGATTTTTCTAACCGAAAATTGTGGTTTATGACGTATTAAAAAAAAACTACCAGCTCTATCTTGTTAGAACTAATTTTCGTTGGTAGTTTTTATGGCAATGTACTTCATATAATTTTTTTAGAGTTATCATTCTCTTAGTTTAGAAGTTAGAGGGGGGGGACACACATTTTTCCACTTTGAAAGTGTCTCTTGCGCAAACTATTCTTTTTAGGAAAAAATAATGTTAGGAACCTCAATATCATTTTTGAAGACCTATCTATAGATAACCCACACGTATGGGTTTGATGAAAAAAAAAATTTTGAGTTTCAGTTCTGAGTATGGGGACCCCCGAAATTTACTACTTTTTTTCTAGTTTTATATAAGAATCTTAATGCGGTTCACAGAATACATCTAGTTACCAAGTTTCAATGGCATAGGCCTTTTAGTTTCGGAGAAAAATGGCTGTGACACACGGACGGACAGACAGACAGACAGACAGACATGACGAATCTATAAGGGTTCCGTTTTTGCCATTTGGCTACGAAACCCTAAAAATGTCTAAGTTGTCTCTCAATATTACATGTTTTTCACAATTATAACTATAAAATAACTACTGTTATCATTAAGTGTTTCATAAACATACAGACAAACCGTCTTATTAAGTTCCATTAACAAGAAAGTATGTAAGGTTCTCATTAAACATCAAAACATCTCAAGGTCATAGAATAACTATAACCTTGTATGTAAAAGTTGAAATAGGTTATGTCACAAGAAATAACTTCTAACAATACTTATGAATTACAAATATGTCCATAATTCACATAGAATTACTTAATATACATAGATAATAACAATCAGGATTGAGACATAACACTGCAAGACTAGATAGTTATAAAATATTGTTGAGATTCTATATAACAAAGAATACAATAATTTGTAGTTTGTCACTACTATAACTAATAAATTACTGTACCTATCAAACAAACTATTAACAAACAAACTAAGGGGTTGCAGGATGTCATGATTAGCTGTTAGAATGTACTCAGATCCAACTCTAGTCCCTGGTCGCTGGCGACAATTGTAATATAAAAAAATATAAGGGGTATATGTATGTGATAAATGTATTTAAAAATGAATGATGCTTTTACTCGGGCGCCAGATGGTTATAGGTCCATCAACCATATATGCCAGATAGTCAGCAGCAGGGCCCCGGAACTTTTAATCACAAGCCTGGGGCTGGAATTCAGGATGGAAACTCTGTATGAAAGTTCCAAACTTTATTCCTAGCGAAGGATCTTAGTACAGTCTTAATTAACAAGGGCTTAGAATTATGGTTAGGTTCTAGCCGCAATGAATTTAACAATGATTCTATAACGGGGTTTCTACCAAGTGAAATTTCTCAGAGACAACTATCACGACATCCTGCTAGTCGTTAGGTAATTAGAGCGGTAAGCTACATTATAATAGGTATATTATGGTACAGAGGTACCTGCTGCGTTCCGGTAGATTACCTCACGCGAATCTCCTTCCGCACATGGGTCCCACGATCAAGACGGTGAGAAGAAACCAACAATGGGATTCACATTCCTGGACACACACTGTCCCCCAAGGATACGGCGCTAAATAAGCGCATTACACAATAGAAACTCCTGGGCGGATAAGCAGATAAATTAATATTCCCAAGAGATCTCCAAAGACCAAAATTTATACTATAAAGTGATCAGGATATAGGGCTGAACATCCCCTTACAACATCCAGTAAATTTGGCGCATAGATGGCCGAAATTAAAACAAATTAAAAATTAGGAGACTTCACTCCACAACGATAGCTCGGCGAATCCTGTTTTCCCTTTGACAGCTGACACTATTGACAACTAAACCTTTAAAAGGTTTGGCCTGAGACGCACTGTTTAGGTCTTGTACCATACAGCCTAGAGCAGTGAATGAAAATGAGTCCAAATTTAGCGTGTCTATGCACGACAAAAAGAAATAAAACTATGAAATTCGAAATTATGTATTTATTTAATCACAAAGTGCCCATGTAACGGAATAGCATGTTACACTCTGTACAAGATTTCAGCCTAATCCGTTAAGCCGTTAGAGCGTGATTGAGTAACAAACATCCAAACATCTTCACAAACTTTCATATTTATAATATTAGTGGGATTAGTAGGATGGGTTTATTTATACTATACGTACTTTATAGTCATGCCTTTATCCACAAAGTTGCAGGCAGAAACATAGTAAGTAAACGCCCAAAAAACAAATTTTCAAACCATCCTTAGGCTTTCAACTTGGCTTAAAGACTGCCTTGTTATTTACTGACAACAGGACCTAGCTTAACGTGTTTTCTGAAGCATGGAAATGTCAGAGAGAATCAGAACACTGAGTCTGCAGAGTTTATTTTCATAAATTATAACTATTTAAAAGTATAATTATTCACTGAATTATTGGCTATACACTCACAGAACGCCCTATTAACCGAATTAAGCTGGCTTAAGCTTGAGCTATGGTATCTAGACAACCTTTACATGGCAGTCGTACACTACCACTACGCCACAGAAGCAGGCCTCCGTCACTCGCTACAAGTCGTTTTATAAGCACCTACTCCTAAGTATTATGACGCAGAACTAACGGGGCCGACCGGCAGAGGGCTGCCACACGCCAGACCGAGCGAAGTGCGCACAACCAATGTACATTTCCCGCGTAAAATAATATTTAGCTTTATTTAGTCTTGCTTTTTTTTTCATCTTACTTCTTACTAATATTCTAAAATTAAATGCGAAAGTGTTTGAGTGCGGATGTGAAGATGTGTGAATGTTTATTACTCTTTCACGCTCTAACGGCTAACGGATCTGGCTGATATATGATACAGGGATAGATTGTAGTCTGGAATAACACATAGGTTACTTTTTATCCCGGGAATAAGTTCCCATTGGAAGCGGGAAAAGGAACAAACTTTTACGCGGTCTAAGCTGCAAGCATCAGCTAGTTATAATATAATTCTTATGTAAAGAAGAAGTTATAAAATATTATTCAGTTTTTTTTTCAGACACTGTTTTTATTGTTTTTTGTAGTTATATGTATTTTTGTTCCGTGCTTACAACCCTAATGTTGTCAATAGTTGTCACTCGATGACGCAATCATACGGTGTGCGCACGAATCTCGACTCTCGGAATACGTCGTAGAGCATGTTTTCCACTGTAGCGATATGTTATAGCTAATATTTTTGAGGTTAAGTATGGGAGTGATGTATCTGTTACGTAGTAACTATTATTTAATCTGTGACAGAAGTACAAGAAAATGGTGTTATTGTAAGAAAAGAAATTACCTCAAGCATGACACAGCAAATGTGATAAATGCACTGTGTTATCGCATCGCAGGTACCACTGATAGTCACAGCTCTCTCCGTTGAGTTTGGCAACATTTCACTCGCTACCTGTAACCAAAATAATATTTCCGTGTTACACAAAACCATTATAGAGACAGCTCAAATTAAGTTTATGATATGGGGTCTATACAACTGACAAACATGTATTGTTTTATTTAAATACATACATAAGTATCGAAAACATGCGAATTTCAGAACTGACCACAACTTCAAAATGAGAAAATGGGTTAGGATTAACGGATCAAAGGTGTGCAGTGGATTCTTCTCACTCTGTTCCTTTAATAACATTATACGAAGGTTTTCATGTACATTGTAGAAATTTTGTACTTATTCATTACGCATTTGTGTGCCGTTTGGTAAAATTGAGGCAGTGAGCTTATTCCATAATCCATTTCCTTTGACATGGTCAGAAAATTTTCGCTTCAAACATTAAAGTTGACTTGGGCACCAAAGATCTATGGGATTCCCGAGTCCATCCCTGTATATTTAATTGGGCCCCGACAATTATTTAAGGTCCCAATCTCAATATATTATGGCATAATTTAGAAGTGGCCTATGTCCAGCAGAGGACTGCCATAGGCTGATTTGATATTGATTGACTGAGTCCACCCCTGTAAATAAATAATTTAAAAGTACGTACCTGAATATTAGCTCCGGTGACGTCACGAATTTCCTTGATTTTGGAGCCACCCTTGCCGATGAGTGAGCCGCATTGCGACGCGGGCACGATGAGGCGCAGTGTGATGGGGGAGCGGGATCCACCGCCGCCGCCCTCATTGAATTGGGAGCACCACTGGAATGTAAAATAGGTATATCAATATTGGGTTATATTATACACAAGAAGCCTGGGAAGGACTTGGCTGGTTTGAGTAAGATCAATCACTCAAATCAGCCTACGGCAGTCCACTGCTGGACGTAGGCCTCTCCCAATTTACGCCACAACACACGATCCTGCGCCTTCCGCATCCAGTCTCAGCCTGCGACCATTTCTGCCTTGGTTTGGTCCACCCGCCAAATGGACCGACACGGATCCATTTGGCGGGCAGTCACTGGACCAGACAAACGCGGGGTTCCTCAGTGCTGGTCTCCACTCCAGAACTCGTTTGCTACATCGGCCATCGGCTGATCCCAGCCTGCGACTATTTCTAGGTGACCAAGAAATGGTCGCAGCTAGTAGTAATGCTGCAGTAGAAACGCTTTATCGGCGGTCGGCAGATGTGGTTGGCTCACTTCCTAAGTCTTGGGCCACTTGGCTAAGTATGGAAACAGCCCAGACAAGACACGCATATCATTCATTAAGACCAAAACTCCAATAAAAATGTTTGGAGTCACACTAATATTGGTCCAACCAGGGAATCGAACCGAAGTACTCAGCTAATTAATTTAGGTTTATTTAAGGAAATAGGTTCTTCCATTCATCATCTCGGTAAAGCATGGAACCTACCTCTTCAAACTTCTTGCATATAAGTGTGAATGCCTTGAATATGGCACTTGTGTTGCCAGTGACAGTAACAATGCGTTCTGGGCATGATCCATCCGATATATTGATTTTGGCTCCGGACTGTAAAGAAAAATAATTATAATGAATTCCAAAGGTAAAATAATTCATATCTGATTTTTTTTTTATACTACTTAGGTGGCAGACAAGCTTACGGCCCACCGGAAGGTTGGTAACCGTAGCCTATAGACGTTTGCAACACCAGAGGCGCTACACACGCGCTGCCGACCCGGGCGCAGGTTGTGACGACCCACAGTTGAAATTTTTCAAGCCGCCCATAAGGCCTTCAACTTGGCTTAACAACTGTCATTTTACTGACAACCGGGACCAACGGCTTATCGTGCCTTCCGAAGTACGGAAACGCTCGTAAATAAAATGTCACAAAGTGGTCCACGTGGTGGTCACCCATCCATATCCGGCCATAGTAAATGTTGCTTACTGCAGTGATCGTTTACAGAACACTGAGTCCGCGGGGCCACGAGCGCTTCATTTTTCAATTGGTAATGTATTGTTTAAGTAGCACCTCAATTTTGCTATTTTATATTGGTTATCAAAGTAGTAAGTACCATGTGGTTTTAGTTGGTAGAGGTGTGGCGTGGAATCCAAATGGAATCTCCAGGTAAAAAAAGCTTATTAAAAATGTGCATGCTTTTATAAATTCTTAAAGTAAAAGTGTTGGCCATTAACACTTCAATAAATCACATTTTTTTATGATTTTTTAAAAGTATTTCTCAAAATGATTGCTCTTTTAAGAGTAACAGTGGAATTACAGAGGATTGTGTGTCTAACAAATTTAATGCCCAGGTCAACAACAATTCCACCTTTTCATTATACTCCAATCATGTGAAGTTAAGACTTGGGTGATGCGGTACCTCTTTCCCCCATTTATAATGTAGGTGTGATTCCAAGCATGGAATTAATAAATATTTGCTATTAAAAATTTTAAAACTTACCTCTTCTCTAAACCTTTTAACAATCTCTCCTTTTTTGCCAATAATGCTGCCAACTTCCTGCAGAAAAACAAAAAGATATTTTTCAGAAAGCAGTACATAATTAGTTGCCAGTACAAGAATAGCTGAAGGGATCAGTGCATTGGCAAGTATTGTGCAATGGGCGCCGCACGCGAGTAATTAATGCAGTCGCGATGAGATTTATAGTACAAAAGAGTTCCTGTCTGGTAGCCAATAATAGTCTGCATTCTTTGCACCAGCAAGATGCATTGGGGTTGCAACGGGACTGATTTAGAATGGGATGTATTGTATCATAGGTACTGGCAACTGAGCGTCATGACTCCTGCAGTATGTGAACAATTCTGTTGCTCAACAGTTTAGAAAATAAAACGATTAAAGTAGTTGAGTCAACATGACTACGGTTGTTGCAATATAGCTGAAACGTCGCGAGGTGAGCAAAATATATATTCATGCCCGAAAAGATCTGAAAATCAGAATAATATGAAAGTAACACTTATATTCTAGTAAGTACTTTTTTACGCAAAATAGTACGGCAATAGAATGGATAGGAAACAGCGTGTTTGATTCACAGAATCTATGAAATATTAACGAGGCTCTGCTACTCAATAAATCATTGAATGCCAAGAATTAGATTTCACTTTTAAATAGCAATGCATGAAACTGCCTACAGTTGAATGAGAAATCTGGTCATTAATATAGACACATTCCAACAATACCAGGTTTATATGGATAGTTTTTGATATTTTTTTTTGTTGAAAAGATAATAAATTATTTGTCTATAATCATAATAGAGGTCTTTTTACTATGTTCAGAATATAATGATAGTATTAGCAGGTATGTACCTACTTAATAATAATAAATGGTACCAAAGTCACTATTTGAGAAAAACACAGATAAGTATGTACCTAACTAATAAATAAATATTGCGCGACACAGCGCCATCTAGGACAAAGGAATCTAATATTAAGTGTTATGGGATTTAGACAACTGATAAACATATTTATATTTCTAAATAGGTGCATAAAGGTGTAGGAAACACCCAATCCCTAAAACAAGCATTTGGGTATGACACAAAAATTCGTTTTGGACTTGAGATTCAAATCAGCAACCTCAGCAATGCAGATGCCACTTTAGTTTTAGCGTCCATGCAAAAAAGATCATAAACAGTACACCTTTAATAAAACTAGCGGACGTCGCGCGGTTTCACCCGCGTAATTCCCTTTTCCATGGGAATACGGAAATATAATATAGCCTTTGTTTATCGCAAAGAATGTAGCTTCCCAACAGTGAAAGAATTTTTCAAATCCGTCCAGTAGTTTCGGAGTCTATTCGATGCAAACAAACAATCAAATCTTTCCTTTTTATAATATTATAAGTACATTAGTATAGAAGTATAGATAAACAGTCAAATGTACTTATCAGAAACGTAACAAGAGGGGACAGATTTAAAAATAAAGAGAATCCCAGCCACAAAGAACAAGGAAGTGGCCAGAACACAATCACAACATTAAAATATCTCTCACACATTACTCCAAATTAGAAAAAGGTACAAATCGAAACTTGATGAGCAGGACAAGTGCCAATATTTGGCACCGTTCCAAATGTACTTTGTATTGGATTATGGCCAATTAAAAGTATATACATATAAAATAGATATATGTGTATGTTAGCATCAATACATCTCACATGTCACAGGGCAATCTAGCGGCATCTAGGTGTGCTAAATTAGTTGTACAGTTGAGTAATATACTCCTAAATTAAAGTATACAGATGCATTGGATTTCATGCAATTAAAATGTGAATGATCAAAGCATGATAATGATTTATAGTTGGTAATATTTTTGATAAGAATAGTAAACATTTTCAGTCCAATATGATTAGGTACTTTAAAAATATTGGGCTTTTACAATCTAAAAAATGAATTTTTAGAAACCGAATTTTTATTGAATCTGGTTAAAAACCTGAGATTTCCATCATACTAGAATCTGAGAATGACAGAAGAAGATATAAATCTATGAATGTATCTAGCTCATAGGTAAATATATTTAGCAGTGACTAGAGACCCACTAATATTTTTCTGGAAATGATCAGTTTCACCTGCAGTCTAACAGATTATGCTCTGGAGTAAAAACTCTTACAAGGATTTAAAGTCATATAGCAGTTTCTAACTATTTCTAAAATAAAAGACCAAATCATAAGCTACTCCTAAGGTTGGAAGCAACTGGTGCTAAGATGAAGAAGTCACATACATTAGTAAAGATAATAAAATGAAAGCCTAGTTGTTAGCAAGCCTACATGGTTAACAAACAGGATATTGCTTTATGCATCCATACAAGTGTGTGTACCCTTAACAAGATTGAAATATCGTCATATTAGATTACCATTTTATGGTCAAACAAATACCTACAACTCTTTTTCAAGAAGTACACGAGTGTTGAAATATGTATACGGTATATTTACTGGGTATTAAAATGTCTATAATTATGGAACTCGTTACTATGAACGAACTTTATCACTTTTAAAAGTGTGAAATACATGAGTTTAAGTATTTAGTCTTTATAATATGATGATAGAACTAGGTACCTAGATATTCCTGATATTATTTAGATCTATAATTTTTATATACCTACATAGATTTAAAAAAAGAAAAATTTGTAGGTACCCATAACAATATAAGCATCAAAATAATGACAAAGCACAAACATAAGATGATTTCAGTAGTTCAGATAAGTCTGTTAAGGGGTCGTCCATTAATCACGTGAGGCTGGAAAGGGGGGGAGGGGGTCTGACAAAAATCACGAAACATCACCAGGGGGGGTGGGGGGTGTAGTGAGATATCACGTGTATTTATTTCGAACAGCAACTTTACAACTCTGAATTTGAGATCACTGTAATTTCTGAACAACAAAACCTACAATATTAAAACTTGTATGGAATAATTCCTAAAGCACTTAATTCCTTTCTTACATCAGAAATTAATTGAAATCGGAATACCTATACGTTTATTATAAAACACAAAAATCATTTTGTTTTTCATCGCGTCTCCCAAAAGAACCGCGCAGAATATCGGCATCAATCCAATCAATAATAATCTTAAATTATGTCAGTATTATTAGGAATGGTACATAGTATCCAAAGTTTTGGCGTGATACAGAAAGACATACAAAAAACTACTTTAGCTTCAGTATCGTATGTAATGGAAGTTACATAGATAGAATGTCTAGTAAAAGAAATATCTTAATAAATAATTACCAAATATATTTGACGTACCGATTTTAAACTCTCTATAGCTTTATTATAAGTTATATAATATTAGACTAGCCAATGCACGCAGCTATGACCCCGTCCACCGATGATCATTTGGGGTAAGGCCTCTCTCCTTGTTTCGGAGATGCCTTCAGAGCCCACTCGCTCACCGCTCTCTACCCTATCGGCTTCCAGAGAAGCAAGCGATGTGATACGGGCGAGAACCCCGAAGTTTTGGGGGCCCCCGGCCGGGCCGGGCCGACGTGAATAATCTTTGGATATTAATACCGGCTGTAGGATGAGGAGGGACACCGCGGGGTTTAGTGGGTAGGTGCTGCCCCCGCTGCTAGGATGATGGTGCCAAACCGCGTTTCCCCGTAACAAAAAAAAACGCAGCTCAGTCCACGTGGATATCGATAGTCGTGACCAAAAGCATAATGATCGTATGGAAATTCAACCTTGATTATTATACTTTTGTTCATAACTTCGCTTCTATTTGGCCAACTGCGATCAAACCAACGTAAGATTTTAAGCTTGACAAACTGACACCTTCTTTATTAGCTCCAAAATAATGAATATTATATAGAAACACGACGGGAGTAAATGCAACGGGAAATATATTAAAATATTAATACCATATCTGTCTCTATTATGTGACGCAAATGAAGTTGCGCAGATTAGCTAGAAGTTTACAATAGAGACTACTATGTATAAAATTAAACAATAGAGACTAGGTACTATGTATAAAATTAAAAAAAAATCTGTGTAGTTATTAAAAATACACGTGATTCGGCCCAGGGGGGGAGGGGTAATCTGAAACCTCACCAAATATCACCAAGGGGGCGGGGGGGTCCGAAAAATGCCCAAAAAAACCTCACGCGATTAATGGACGGCCCCAATGAGTTTGGTTATCAAATTTATTAGTAAGGCCATTTATCAGCTGTTATTCTCATAATAATTAGAGTTTTGATGCATTTATACTACAATGAACCTGTTTTACATTTGTACACACTTTTAAAAACACATTATGGACACACTTTCTGATTATTTTGTTATTAGACTTATGATTATTGCCATTCAGATAGAGGCATTGTTCATATAGAAGACAGTAACATGCATTTAGGAGTAAGGCCACACTTATATATCTGGGTCTTCTGCTAATGGTGCACCCGCAGGCCAATGGATGATGAAACACCACATGTACAATATACAGTAGTACATAAAGTACAGCGTTGGGGAGACAATGAAACTTAATCATTATGTAAATAAAAATCTGAACCATCACTTAGTAATGAGGTTAGGTTTTAAAGCAGTTGGGAAGACCATAAGAAAAATAAAGGACATGCTTTCTATTAAAGAATAAATTTCAAGACTAGAAAAGAAAATAACCGATACGGATTTGGTAAATATTGCAGCATTCACACATTAGTTTCTAGCTATTATTCAGTTCTGACATCATACTTAAAGAAACCGACTATGGCTGCAATAATAGTATACTTGCATTATTAGCCTTGGTTTTATCTACTCAAGCAACAAAATATAAAAAGAAACAATCAACACTGGACACAATTCACAACCACACTGATAAATAAACAGCTATTTAAACAATGGATGTCACATGATTTAAGTTTTCTTGATAACAACTATTTAGAGGAAGGTAATGTAAACAGTAAATTAATTATAATTGAAATAAATATTTTGAAGAACAGCACCAATTAAGACAAAGTATTTATTCAAAGTGCACATTCTCTTACCTTCCCCTGCATAATCAGTCTGATAGTGAGGGTAACTTTGGAGTCTTCCTCGTGGAGAGTAGGGGCTTTCTCCAGTTCCATGCTGGAGGAGGTGTCCGTCGTGTCTCGCGGAATTTTGGCTGCGTACGGGACTACGTGTGGGCAGACAGGGGACACTCCACTCAATCTAATGGCTGGGACTCTGGGGCTCGTGGCACGCACTGCAGGCAGGGTAAGCTGGAAAACAGGCGCACATCTCAAAAGGGACGTCCATAGGTTTCGAGCGATCTAAAGGTATGGGGTGTGGGCACTCTTTTTTGTTTAAAAAGCGAAGCCGATTACCGATATTTATTTACAGTGACTGTTGGTGGCAAGCGTAACGGAATGAGGAGGGCGTAAGAGGATTTAGATGCTATTATAAACTAACTGGCCTGTACGACCGGATTCTGCGACTGTAACACGACTCGAGCCAATCCGGACGACGAGACCGTTACTTGAACTCCGATACCTGTTCGCGGCAACATAACCTCAGCGTCGTACCTCATGGCTAGACGACCAGGTTATCGATCCCAGGAATCCCAAACAATTCTCCCGATAGCCGCGTTCATCTAGTATCTTACCTCGTTTGTTTTCCACGGTGCAACAATAACTTAATAAATCTTATCACTAATATTATCACCAAGATGTGTATAAAAATCACACTTATCACAATTTTCTTTGTCACTTATAATTACAAAATTAAACTAAATATCGACGGTGACGCGTCGGTGTGAAGCTTGTAATTGTCATAAACAATAGACAGACAGAGGATAGAGACGAGACGAATACTGACAGAAGCGCCTCTGGTGGCGAGTAGATATATTTATTTTTGACAGCTACGATGTTACAGTCGGTAAAGCAGACAAATAAGGGCTTTTACACATCATGCGATATGCGGTTTATTTTAATTTATGTTCCATAAGTAAATTCCTTCTTTTTTAATTTGTTGTAGGTAGTTAACCTTTTTTCTGTTCATATTTTACTCTGTGCGTAGTTAATTTTATATTTTATAACTTTGTAAATTAATAAATATAAACTATACCTACCTGTTCCATAAAATCTTCTATATTATTAAGTAATCTCAATTATAATAAACTAGCTGACCCGCGCAACTTCGTTTGCGTGATAAATCAAGAACCGCTCGACCGATTTTGTGCAAACTTCACATAAAACCATCTACTAAATAGTCCGAACAAAGCCTAAACATTGGGTTTGGATAGGTGAGCCCGATCTCGAGTTATAAAATTACAACGAAAAGTGGCATTGATTTTTATATATATAGATATAGATAATATTTAGAGAGAAAATTTCACTAAAGTAGGGGCTCGATTATACACATGAAGCAGTTTCGCCTACCTAACCTTTATTCCTCAGTAACCTCACTCCCTCCAGATTGCCTACTTTTGAAGACCAGGGGCGAGATAACCACATTTCGAAGTCTCATAAATCTATTTCTTTCTTGACTTAATTTTATGTTCCTCGTGTGTTCGTCAGTGGTATCATTCGGTACATGCTGATGAGCGCTCTCTTATTAGCACGCTTGGTCATCCTAAAAGGGCGAATGATCTCAGTGTTCTCGATCACTTATCCTCTCCTAATGACAAGAGACCAGATGGTTTGAAACTGCTGAAAACTTCGCTATTTCTTTATCTTATAAAATGAAAACTGTTATTTAGGTATTTATGTTTATTAAATTACTTAATAAATATTTGGTTGTGATGTTTGGAAGAGCGCTGTTTAAATTAGTTGTGTACCTACAAGTTTAGTCGCAATAATTTATTTAGGATAGAAATGTGTAGGTATTAGAAATTTTCTATTGGGTTTCTGAAGTCGTTTCTTTAAATTAAAAATTTGCTATTTATCTATTATGTAGGTACCTATCTAATAAATAAACTAGTTTCCCACCAGTAAAACAGATTAGTTATTTAATCAAAAGGTAGGTAGGTACCAACATAGATACTTACACATAGTCATGATAATGTGCAGGTATGTTGGACACATTTTTGCACGATTTATTTCAGGAAATACCTACCTACTCTGTCGAACGACAATAAACGGCGACTGAATTTGCATGGGACAAAGCGTTCAACTTTCAATATTGCCGTGCAGGGACCAAGCGACGTTTTTGTTAAAAAAACCCTTCTAAAGAAGAATTTGGTTACTATGGTAATATTCTTTCTAGATTTATAAAGTCTAGTTTTTATAAAGTAGAAGAATCGCTCATAGCCCTGTTGCTCATTCTTCCTAGGAGTTATTTGGGGTTAGACGGAAAGGTTAGGTACCTTATAGTTTCAGTGGAGTCGATTCCGGCATTACAAATTTTTCACACGTAACAACCCACTTGCTAAGATCACTACCTCCGTTTACAGTGAATCCTGGGATGGGTATTTACTAGCGTTCCTGTGCTTCGTAAAGTACTTACTACTTACGTTAAGCCAATGGTCCTGGCTGCCTGTACCTACCTAACATGGTAGTCGTGAAGCCAAGTTGAAGGTTTTATGTGTGTCGCTTGAAAGAATCCCTTCGGAATATACCTACTCCCGGTGTTAAAATCAGAGCAGGTAGGTACTTATAGTTTTAACATTTCTGGTAAACAGCTCTATATCATTTAGGTGACCACGATTGAACGAATATTTTTATAATTTCGATCGTGCATAGCTTTTCTCAAACCCACTGAGTCGGATTCTACCAAGCGAAGTTCGTTAGACACTGCACTGCGCTCGCCGCTTGTCAAGCTACCGTGTACAAACAAGGTATGAAGTAGTCCATTAGTGTAGAAAATCTATAAGGAAAAGGCGGGAAAGCCCGTTCTTTTTCCTACTCTTAGTTTTCATACCTCAGGGAGTGATAAATAAACAACTAGAAAATAAAGAACACGTCTTGACGTAATAAATGTATTTGTCGAGTCGGCCATTTGCGGGGTTGTTAATCAATATCATCAATCAATACATATAATAAAATCGTAACAGGTCGCTGTCTGTACATGGAAGATAAATAAGAAAAAATATTATAGGGGGGCTTTATGAACGCAATAGAACCCAAAACAATGATTTTTAGAATTTTTGTCTGTTTGTCTGTATGTCTGTATGTCTGTATATCTGTTTGTCTGTACGGTTGTGCACGCTAATCTCAGCAACCGCTCAACCGATTGCAATGCGGTTTTTTTTATTGTGTTGAGGTTTGCTCCAGTTAACATTTAGCGTTTGTTTTATGTAAATCGGTTTAGAAATAAAAGAGTTAGAACACTTTTAAGAATTAGATATTTTGAAAATTTTAATTGTAGGGGTTTCTTTGAATGTGAGTGAACCTAAACTGGCGTGTTGGCTTAATCATAAAAGAGCTTAATGATTAAGACTATTTTCAAACAATTCAGTCCACGCCTTCGGCGCGGACTGAATTGTTTTAAAATAGACTTAATCATTAAGCTCTTTTATGATTAAGCAAACAGGGCAGTTTCAGACGCTGCTTGATGACTCTGATGAAGAAATACCTTTCCTTTCATACACCTTATGTGACGTAAACGAAGTTGCGGGCTCAGCTAGTGTTTTATATATCACTTTACAACAATATAGGAATTCGTACACTTTTTACACGAAAGGAAGATTACCTTAGGGACATTTCAGACAATCCGTGTCGTACACGCACCGACACACACGTCGCACAGTGGGCTACTTAGTTCACTGGAGCTGGTGACTTCCAGGGTGGTAATTCTCTATCATACTAGGTACTTCAAAGCTTTAGGCTTATTGGCTAGTAGTGAATTTTCATCTGTTTACTGCTGGACGTCCCTACGCCTCCATAACACGCGGTCTTTCAAGCAGGTGCCGCATCTAGTTCCTCCTTTCGACCTTTTCTAGATCGTTGGTTGTTATAGTGGACTTACCTAGGTACTGCTTAAATAGAATAGCTATAGTTAAACATTCTTCTAAGGGTAGGTTAATAGAAGAATTACTCTTCAGGGTTCCATGAAATCCTTATTATTACACCATGTCAGCCCATCAGTAGGTACGTCCGTCTGTCAGTTCACAGTCTATCTCAGAGGCTTTTATTATCAAGAAAGATGTACATACATTATTATTCATTCCAATATTCGTATAGTAAAATCTTGAAAACATTTCTAAGGTAGGCACCTCCCTTAAACGTTAAGTGGTGATTGTTATTTTCCTTGTTCGCTCCACATAATGAGAGTAGGTATCGTTGATTAATGGTAGTAGGATACATAACGAAATTACGGAAACGATCGCAGACAAGTAGGTTATACAAATTTACGAGTTGTAGTCGGTCAAATGGAAAAGGGTTTTTAGAAAATAAAATAAAATAAAATTTATTCCCTTTGAAATTTTTAAAAAAATATTTAGGTTTGTCAAAATTTTTGTGACTCTACCGGGGGTTCGGAAATGCTACAGACTGAGAAGAACACCCCAAGAAACTCAGTCCGGTCCCTCTTTTTTTTTTTTTTTTTTTTTTTCTTCTTGTTCTTGGACTTTCTCGGTTTGAGAGTATGCCAAAGTCAAGTAAATTTCATTGTTGTGAAAATATAAATCATTTTCATGTTATGATTCTTCTTATGAGCAGCGTATTCATGTATGTCCAAATTTGGACTAAGTTCTACTCTAGTAAGGCGGTGGTACCTTACTAGGGCTTGATGTGGAATTCGTCGACAAACCTAAAAACTCGCGTTTCACTGCGCTTTATCACTTTCCAACACTTTTGCACGTTGTCGAACCTTTATGTTTAATAATCCACCATAAATTACACATAAACACTCAAAATTACACTAGTTTTGAAAAATTATTAAAACACAATTTAACGCTTGTCTGAAAGTTTCCCGCCGAATCCCCGGTCCCTCTTATTCATCTTAGTATCTAATACAGTTTTTTTTTAATTTAGAAAGGAGCAATTCGTGTCACTGCCAGGCAGTCTTGTCTTCTAGAAAGTCTTTAATGCTATAATAAGCTTTCTGGCACAATTTAAGTTTTACTAGTTTTTTAAATTTATTAACTGACAAACCTGTTATGGCTGTCGGCAATGTATTGTACATTCGAATACAATTGCCCGCAAAAGAATTGCTTATTTTATTAAGCCTAAATCTAGGTACAGCCAATTTATTCTTATTTCTTAAGTTTAGGTTATGGATATCACTATTTTTAATAAATTTACTGTTATTTTTATGAGTATATAATAAGTTTTCATATATGTACTGTGAATCACAATCCTTAAACTTTTCTCTTAATGACTCCCGAAACCCCATACCATAGATAGCCCGGACAGCCCTTTTCTGCAACACAAAGATACATTCGATGTCGGCAGCGTTACCCCATAATAGTAAGCCATAGGTCATGACACTGTGGAAATAGCTAAAGTAGACAAGACGCGCTGTTCTAATGTCTGTCAGATGTCGGATCTTTTTAACGGCATAGGCTGCAGAGCTCAGTCTGCCCGAGACTTTCTCGATATGAGGCCCCCACTGCAAGTTGGAGTCTAACTTTATGCCCAGAAAGACAGTTTCATCGACCAATTCTACTTGATCATCCCTAATCTTAATACTGGTGTTAACGAGCCTAACATTTGGCAAGGTGAATCTAATACATTTTGTTTTAATTTCATTTAACAATAAATTATTAGCGTTAAACCAGTGGACTACCCTAGAGAGGGCATTGTTTACTTCGTCAAGATCGCGTTGTCCACGTTCAACTTTAAATATTAAAGATGTGTCATCAGCAAACAAAACTACCTCGTGATCGTCTCTTATAAGGTGAGGGAGATCATTTGTGTACACTAAAAATAGAAAAGGTCCCAGAATTGAACCCTGAGGCACCCCCATTGTTACAGCAGAACCATTTGACTGTTTACCATTTATAACTACTCTCTGTACTCTATCTCTAAGGTAAGAACTTATTAAATCCAAGGCCTTCCCCCGGATTCCATAATGATCAAGTTTTTGAATTAAAGTCTGATGCTGGACGCAATCGAAGGCCTTAGATAAGTCGCAGAATACACCATAAGCATCATACGACTCCTCCCAGGCCTCATATATACACTCTAACAATTTGATTCCAGCATCCGTGGTAGACCGACCGCGCGTGAAACCGAATTGTTTAGTATGGAATAGTTTATTTGTATTAAAATGATTTTGCATTTGATTAAGCATAACCTTTTCAAAGATTTTACCAAACGTAGGTAGTACAAAAATAGGACGAAAATTGGACGGATCTGAGGTGCTACCCGATTTAAACAGAGGAGTTATTTTACTAAACTTCATTAAGTCAGGAAACACACCACTATCAACACAATTATAGAATATTCTTTACTGCTTAGATGGTGTCAGTTCCGCCTCTTTCTGCGAGCAGGTCATGCTTGTGAAAGAGGCGGCGGCGGCGCGGCGGGGCGGGAACGGGAGAGAACTCTCCCACCCGAGTTCCGCAATCGGTGGCTTGGGCGCCGCCGACGTGTCTTCGCCGAAGACTATCGGCCTCCATGACCTGGGGCTTGAGGACTTTGAGAGGGCTGCTCACCGTCCTTACAGAAGCAGGTCCATGACGGCAGCGTGACGTGAGAAATTCACGCAGGCCCCCCGTAGAAGCGGGAGCTCACCTAAAACCCCATAAAGACGAGGAATAGCACCCGAACCACCCCCTAGGCGAGGCCGCAGCGGCGGCCGTGGGTCTGTTGTGAGTCCTGGAACATCCTTCCGAGGGCTTACCCAAATCCCAGCCATAGGCTGCTGGGCGTTACGTGAGGTTTTTTAGTCGGTAGGAGTTCGGCATAGCATCCTTGACGGATTTTCCCTCACGTTAGAAAAAAAAAGTCAGTTCCGCCCGTCAGGAATTCAGGTCCCGTATCCCATGATAAACTAAAACATTATTCCAGGGATAAAAGTAGCCTATTTCATGTCAGATGGACCGAAGACCTAAAAAGGTTGCAGGGATTCATCCACAATTCAGTAAAGCGCATGACCTGTATTGTGTGTCGTGTACCTACTTTGGAAGAGGCTTACGTCCAGCAGTGAACTGCCATATGCTGCTTTGCTGTTTGATATCAAAACTCCCTTGCCAAAATTCAGTCATATACCTTAGATAAAAGGCAAGAAACAGCCATCGATAAATCTATAAATATTTAAAAGACTTCGCTTAAATTAGGATAGTACACCAATCTTACGAAACCTAAATACTAAGTATAACATAAACCGCGAGAATTAAAAGCAAGAATGAACAGGTATTTTTGTCTGCCAAACAAAAGAAAAAAATAGAAGAATGGTCCAAGCAATTAATCCCGAGTTAGACGTAGCTAGATGCTCATGATTCTCGCGAGCGAATTAACTAACGGAGAATAAAATGTTAATTGCGTACCCTGTAATAAGAGACAGGTAGAATGGATATCTATATTACACGTATTTACAAACATATTAGTCACATTTTTTGACGAGAAGGTGTAGGTAGAGGCACATTTACCTATTCTATTTATTTCAACATTGTTTAACGTGCCTTCCGAAGCACGGAATTGAATTGCAGGGTATTTAATTTCGTGTTTTGGAAGGCGCGTTAAACCATGTTGAAAGCCCTATGGGCGGCTTGAAAGTTTTCAACAGCGGGCAGTCATAACCTGCGCTTGTCCATTTCAACACGCCAATACGGCTTACCACCTATTACGTGGGACGAAAATTAAAAGGTGAAATTTTGGTGTGTCATCGTCTACCGCTTCGGGGATAAACTGTGTATGTATATAGGTTTCAGAATAAACTCACAGGTGTCCAAAGGAATCACTGTTCAAAACTGCATGTGATTTGTGAAGAACGAGAGTGTGATCGGTTGGTTGGTTTTGGTCCAATGCATCCATCACAGGTCCGTGTGGTACCTACAGTGACGTGAGGACGGAAGGGAATTCCACTCGCAAACGAAAAGTCTACTGAAAAAATAATTTTAGCCCCTCTCTATAAAATAGATCGCAGAGGGGCTTATGACGAGACTTGTGTCTGTAGTCTGTGACTCTGTTGCATTAAATTACGTCACTAGGTCACGTGGATCATCTGTTCAAAGTTTAAAATAAAACAAAAATGACACGTCAATCGGATTGAACTTTCACTTTCACAATAAACGTTAGAGGGGCAGTCGGGTGAGACCGTCTCATGGCTTTTTGTTCTGTAACATAAAAACAAAACAAATTGTTGCTAAGTAATTGCAAGCTTTCAAAGCAATAGATAGAAGAATAATTCTTCAATATTTAATAGCATCCCTTTTCAAACCGTTCATTTCATAGCAAGCTTTCGACCTCATAGCTTATAACTGACGTGTGCAGGTCATGGTGGGCTTAACGTTTAATTTATGACGAAACTAGGCATGATGGATTGTGGTCGGTGTAAAATATGAAAAGTAATGGATCCCACACGTCGGCGCTGCCGGTGTGCCGGTGTGCACATAATCTCGTGACAACGGTCAACGAGATGGGTACTAAACAGGGATGGCAACGGAAAATCGATTCCGTTGAGGCCTGGATTATCCATGTAGCCTGAAATGTTTATAAATACTATTATGTCCTTTTGAATTTTTACAGGTGTTCAGATCGCGTGTAATCGAATGACTCGGCTCAATAAAACCTATAGGTAAATTGTTGCTTTATAATTGTATTTTATATTGTTTATGTCATATTTATAGTGTAGACTTTGTATAAATACGGCTAGGAATTTTGAATAAGCTTCTATTATCATGATTTAGAATTAAAATCTAAATGTGAGTGTTGACTTCCCTAAAAATAACATAAAATACATAATTAAAAGTAAAATGTGGAATCCAACCAACACCGCGCGTAGGGAACAAGCTCCTAACCAAACGTATCGAGTCAAAGAGTATGGTCTAGCCCCACTGTAAGTGTCCACGTCTCGGTACATTATGTGACCATAACTAGTAGAACGGTCACCACAAGCATGATCGAATTTAGTCACATGGACATTAGCAACACCGGAGGTGCTACCCATTAGGGTCAAAACAAAAGTGAACTCATTATGGTGGTAGGTACTATAATCTTAGATCATCTAATATGGTCTAAGACTAAAATAGATTCCCTTAAATCACCACAATACCAATATGTAGAAACAGTGGTACGTACTTCTAATAGCCTTCCAGACCTACGGATTAAGCATCATCAATCTTCACAAGTGGTTGACAAAATTTGTCACGACTCGGACGTAGAAAAAAAGGGGTCCTTTTTCTGATATATGTGACGCGTTAAAAACGACCATTGCCTACGCGGTTGAGGGCCTAGAACTTGATACAGGATGGTTACAACTTTTATAAGTGCAAAACGTTCACTAAGAATAGTTGTATCAAATGTAAAACATTAAAAACTAATAAGATTATTTTTTAATTAAATTATTTATCAAATGAATCAATCAATTTACGCCACAACACACGGTACTGCACCATCCGCATCCAGCGACACCCTGTGACCTAAATTATTAGATTGATTAAATTGCCTTCAGGATACATCTCCTTACAAGGGCTCTACTTAAAATATCTAGAACCCAAGCGACCTCACCAGCTAGTGGTGCCCCTGCTGATCAACGGAAGAGACGAAGACGATACGCCCGTAGGCGGTTAAAAGATCAGGCGGCGGTCGCCTTTAACGATGCTGAAAGTAAAAAAGCCATACTAAAGCTGCTCTTAGAAGCCGTCGAGGCCGATACATGCGGACCCAGGCTCCTCATCCAACTGGGATTAGGCTAAGATGAAGAAGAGAGAGAGAGATTGTCATCTTCATTTATTATATGAGCTTTAACCAGCATTGCGTCTGCAGATAGCTTTTATATACATAATATACTAGCTGTACTCCATGGCTTCACCGGTAACAAACTTCCAACATTCGTTACATCCATTTTTAGAAGATTTCCATAACTCCTTTTCTGTGCATGTCTAGTCTTATACCGTCTTATACTAAATAAGTACCTATCTCTTTAGCTAAACAAGTTCAGCAGTTTGAACTGGGCTTTAATGACTCAGTCGGACTAGCTCAATCACATTAAAAAGGAGTTTTGTACCTAGTTAGGTTTTGAAAGACTTTGTTAGGTATTCCTACGGGCATCCAAAACACTGGGAAGTCGTCAACAATACTTGTACGTCCCCTACTAATAACAAATCACTTATCTCAATGTCAATCACAATTGTATATTGTATTGAGTATCCATTAGTGATATACAAGTACTATACACAAAGAATAGAGTACTACTCTTTATCGGATAATCTTACGTGGACGGATCAGCTTAAGTGGGCTCTACTATCGTTTGTCTTGTTACTAGATGTCGTCCACTGTGATACATACGTACGTGTTTGAGGGTAATTGTGGTTAGATGTTTGTCTCTACGTACAAGGTAATTGGACAACAGTTGGTAAGATATTGGTAATGCTCGAAGGAATGTATATTTGCACAAGTATTCTGTTTTATAAAACAAAGCCAGTGTTTGATAATAATACTGAGGTGGTATCACGGCCAATAAGAGTTAAAACTGGTAGGGTTTTCCAATACTAACGCGTTGCCGAATTTGTTGTACATAATTGACAAGAATAAGCAAGCAAGATTTTTTTCAGGCCACCCATAAAGAGTTTCAACTAGACATTTCTAGAGCCATTAATCAGGAATAAAATAGGAGAATATGTTTGTATGAAAAAAATGCAGTGAGTCTTCCTTCTTAACGAATATTATATGTATTACTGGCAATCATGACCAACGACTGCGAGCTTTTCGCACGAAACCACTTGTAAGTGGCAAAACGGTCACCAATCTCAGCAACAACCGTATTATAAGATGCTTAACACAGTGATCATTCACAGAACTCTGAGCTCTCTACTTTAGAAGTATGTGTTTAAAACGTGATATTCTCTACATTAATAACTTGTCTGACGAATGTTACATAATGCAGTTTTAATCCTAGTTACGGGTATCATTCATATTTCTGTGTGACGTATCATGAGACACAGCACAGTTCTTCATCCAATATTTAGCACTACACTTTGAATGGTTTGTATAGCCCGTTAGCTCTAAGTTTCCCGCCGGCCGCTGGCGTGCTGGCTTGTGTAGAGCGTAGTATGGAAGGCGACTGACAAACTTATAGTAAACGTGCAGTAGCAACTGGCAACACAGCAGCGTATAAAGAGACACTTTAAAAGGATTATTCATTTGACTATAATGTGTATGCAAATTTATTCAGATACCTCGTGTTCTGTTCGTGATAAAAGTCAAATAAAAATATGGTAAACGAGACATCACTTTCGTGTATGACTGAGCACATTACGTGGAAAACGTGGAGGTTTTATCTTTATAAATATGTAATTGAATTACGTATCAGTGAATTTTTTCAGTGAGTGCGGATCATGTTTCAGTCGAGTGGGCTTTGTTGAAGATCTTTTTTATTTATTTTTCTTGAATTTTGTGGCGAGCGATGAGGCCCTACCGACTACCTAATTTAAGAACCCAAGACCCAAGCTCACGTGTAAGTGATGCGCCTGCTGACGAACGGAAGAGAAGAAAAACTCGAACCAAAACTCTGTACCAACTCGTCAGGCCTGCGTGATATAGTAAGGTCAATCACTCTCGCAATATGCCGAAAAATGAGATCAAAAAGAAACCTACGTGCAGCAGTGGACTGCGATGGACTAATTTCATAGATATGTTTTGAATCAAAATCGTTGAATCAAAATGTTTTAAACAGCACTGAATCAGTCCTCAGATATTTAGGATAGAATGCCCTGTTAACAATATAGGTATTAGATGGCGGCAGTTAATCGCCTTTGTTACTCAGTAAATAAATACCTATAAGTGACCAATAGCTACGTAGACCATCGAAACGTTAGAAACTACAAGCGGATCTTAATCGGTTCCCACGTAGGTAAGTAAGTAAATAAGTACTTGAGGATAAACCGATTAAGATCCAATGAATTCTTTTAATACAAGTTGTGAGGAAAAAGGAATTAGAACTTAGTAAATGAAAACGTTGCGTCTAGCCATCTACACGTTTTTTATTTTCTCTTTAATCTGGTTGCTTAGCAATCAAATCAGCTTTTACCAGACCACTGCTGAATGTAGATCTTTATTTTGAGAGGTCGTTACCACGTACAACGCTAGCCAGAGTTTTTATACCACTAAGGTGGTAGACAAGCTTACGGGTCAACCTGATGGTAAGTTGTCACCGTAGCCTATAAACGTTAGGGTTCAGTTTTCAGTTTTTTTCCCGATGAATACTACTCAACAGATTTTTAGGGTGTTTGTGAGGGTGTGATAGAGGCCTACCTAGATCAAGATCATAGTCAGTCCTACTTGCAAGATGTGCACCTGCTGACTTACTGAATAGATCATGGCAGAGAAAAGTAAAACTTGAAACAAATTCCCGTACTAACCCGTCTAGTCAGCATGATGCCGTGAGGTCAGTCATCCTTGGGAACAGTGTAGTTTTCGTCGGTAAAAGTAAGGCATAGCATCTATGAAAGATTTCTATACTTGTCTTAAAAAAAGGCCATTTATCCTTCCTCCCAATAAGGCAAAAATTGAAAGATGTAGGCCATTGTAGGTGTCCAACAGTAGACTGCTATAGACTGTTTTGATTGATTGATTTGATTGAAATTAAAACGTTATACCTAGCCATCTACTTGCTTTAACTTCCTCATCAGTGTGTGAGATTTTGATTACTACCTATCAATCGAAATGTCAATGTAGCGCAATAAGTAACAGTTAATATTTTGGAACGTACGAAATATTATTTCATTGAAAATATCTTTCTGTATCATGCCTCAGTGTCGAGTTCGATGGATTGTAACATACCTACGATTTGATTCTTTTCAGTTTTAGGAGTGACATGGCGTAGTATCAGCAAAATTTGTAATGAAGTTTTAGTCAGGAGCTTTCGTAGAGGAAAAATGTTATAAAGCCCAGCCGACTAATGCTTTTGAAGACGTCCTTCGCTATAGGTAGGTACTAATGAGTGATTTCGATTCTTTGTAATGATGTTATTGACCTAGCTTTAATTAAAATTAACGAATCAAGAATAATATAATTTGTAAGTAAGTCGCGACAAGTGAAAATTGTAATAAATGACAAAGAAATTGCGATGAGTATTTTATCTAGCTTTTGATATTGAATCTGCATTGCATCTCTCTCTGCATGGAAAAACATTAAAAGTACACCTTTTTTTGAAAAGTGTGAAGTTTTACATCATCTCTAAGTAAACTTGAACTGCGTCAAATTTTGACAGAGTTAAAGTTTGGAAGAAATTTTACTTAGATCCTTTTTTTTATGAATTCCTGTTAAATTTAATTAGTCAACGGGTCTGTATTTTGTAAGAAATTGCTATCTACGGTTAACAATTTCTTTACCTATTCTATAGAGTGCATTCTATGTTCATTCAGAAACACAGATAGCTTAAGCAAGGAGGCACCAGGAGATTCTGTAGGAAGTATATATATGGTAATAAAATACTTACATGCTAAAATGCTTCCTCTTCAAACGGTGTCGAGATGAGTTCCTTCCGAATGAACCTGTAAAGGAAATGCAGATAAATAACATGTCAAATATCGGCACTCCAAAAGGGGAATAAAAGCTCGCTTTTATTGTACTGTAATTGATTTACATAATATTATCTTTGCTCGTGAAATTGTGTTATTGACGGTAGGATCGACATCGATTTGTTCAGAGATATACCTAATGTACAGTTTTTTTTGGGAAAATTTCGGAAAATGTTTACCATAATAAGTTTTCAGACCGTTTTAAACAAGATTCTGTCAAAGGCTACCTCTGTATAATAATTTATCATAATTAACTCTAATAAAAGCGCTTGCAGCTCCGCTGACACAGTGTTCTGTAAATAACTTCAGTGGTCAAGTATCTTGCACTGTGGCTGGTCCTTGGATGGGTGATCACTTTATAGTACCTATTTCATTGCCAGAGCTTCCGCGCTTCGTACCTAATGCTCTTTAGGCCGTTCGTCCTGGTTGTCAGCAACATAGTAATCAAGGTTAAGGTGAAGGCTATATGGACGGTTAGAAAAACCTGCGCTTGTCCACTTCAACACGGTACTAGGCTGAACACATAAGTATAACGTGGAACGAAAACGTATTTAAGATTTTTTTGACGTGAGGCTGTTAGGATTAGGAAGGATACGTGAAGTTTTTACGACATAGCATCTCTGTAGGACTTTCCTACAGAGATGCTATGTAGGATTTTCCTACAGAGATGCTATGTCGTAAAAACTTCACGTATCCTTCCTAACAGCCTACGGTTGGAAGTCCCGGGTAAGCCTCGGGAAGGATGTCCCCAGTACAAATTTAGGTCTGTCTACCTCTTCGGGCATAAAGGAGTGAAATACGTTGCCTTGGGATTCAGGAACAGGAACAGAATCGTTAGAAATTAGAATGGTTATTATCTAGTAGGTACCTACCCATTATTGTTAAACTTTAAAATGATTTAATCCTATGGATACTTCATATAAAATTATACAATAAACAGACGAACCAAAATTGATATTTGCTTTATTTTTAGCATGTTACCTACCTGCCTATAATTTTATCGAGATATTTCACTGAAATTTAATGAATTTGTGTAAACGATATGGTTACGCTGTTTTTCATCATCATTAAAATATGTAGGTATGGTAACTACGCCAAATTATTGTTAGGGTCAAGTGTTCAACAATGAAACACTAAAAGTTCATAACCTCGTACATCTTATGTTTTTGCTGATAGAAGTCTATAATTTTACAGGCATGTAGTCAATATGATTGGGTATCGAATGTCATTTACAGATTTTTTTAAAATAAAGTGATTTGAATCGACAAAGAAATAAAAACTAAGAAATGGGATTTGTGTCATTGTGTCCATATAGGCGTACACAAAGAAAGCCCATAAATAAACTGTGCCTAATTCAAATTTTGTTTAATGTAGGTAGTTATTAAAGAAAGAGCAGTCCGTTTCTACATTAAATGCAGTGGCACGACGTGCCATGCTGCATGTTTCAGGCTTTTTTAATGACAGTTCTGCATGCCCTGATTTATAAGACCGTAAACATTCGATTCCAGCCATTTTCCCAGCTAACAGAATATTTTAATTTTTGCCATTTGGTAAGCAATACGCCCCTCGTCCTTTTTACAGCTTTGTTACGCGCCATCTTAAAATAAAAACAAATTTTAATACATAAGGTTACACAATATCAACCAATAAAAATCTAGATTTATATAGATATCTTATGATGGTACACAATAAAACAGTGTTTCATTGTGTCCATTGTTAAACTGTTTCATTGTTGACTACCTAGGGTTTATCTAACTAACTTTTAATTTATGTTCACAAAATTGTAACTTTGAAACAAATGATATATGCCAAATATGCAGGATAATCATAAAAAATATAATATTCCTAACTAATAAAAGAAGAAATACTTCAATTTTTGACGAAAATAGTAAAAATGAGCCGCAGACGCGTCTTTTCTCACGCGGTGCCGCCGCAAACTGGGATACGCGTGTGGTATCTATTGAGTGTCCTTACGCGATATATTGCACTAACTGCCAACGACGCGTTTTGGAAATATTACTATGTTTTATTGTGTACCACTGTTTCATTGTTGAACACTTGACCCTATACATTTCGTATGTTATTTAGCACATGTGTGCAAAGGAGCAGGATTAGATTAAGCATCTCCAAACTTATGCACCTGATTAGGAATTAGAGGGTTTCAAGCCAGACAACGCAGAGGGACAAACTCCGAAACGAGAGTATCTGGCATAGAACCAGAATGGTCGATACAGCTAGCAGAATAAGTGCATTAAAGTGGCACTGAACTTTCACAAAAATTGGTGGCCGATGAAGCAAACGAGTTCTGGAGTGAAGACCGCGATTCGGCAAACGTAAGGTAGGAGCCGCCAGTGATGGACCCACGACTTAAAGGTCGGCAACACTACAGTCCGTTCACAGTTAATTTACTTCTGACATATCGTTTTCTGTGAGTTGGTACCTATTACAGTAAAGTCCCCTATGAGTGCCAGTTTAAGACATTTTACCGCATATTAGAGGAGATTATAAGATGTAATCGTTAGCACAAAGAGTTATTTTTTTATGTAAATACCCATTAGTGAAAATAATAAACTTTACTATACACGTCGTCCTGGTACTATACGATTCTACTTAAATTTTATTTCTATCCTTATGGATATTTAGAAACGACACTCTTTTCGAACACAAAGGAGTGCGAAGTTGCTGCTTCCACATCTCAAATAATTTTCAAGCCCCAAAAAACGGCAGCAAAAGAAGAAAATAAGTTTCGACTTAAGGTTGGAGTACATGGGAGAAACACAACCTTATTATGGTAACACGAAAATCAATAAAGCCAAACTCACAGCCAGAGTAAATCGATCGAATCGATTAACCCCTATACACATTGTCATATTCATTACGTCTTTACAGGCGGGAGAACTTCTAACGTAAATTTTTTACTTCATTAATGTTAACATGTTGAGTCTGGAGTGGACTTGGTGGACTGCGACTTGGTAAATGTGGGACGGAACGGCCACCTGCCAGATGGATCGACGGCCTGAAAAAGGTTGTAGAGATTGACCGATACGCAAAGCGCAGAATCATACTCACATCACATAATTTGGGAGAGGCCGTCGTCCAGCAGTGGACTGCCATAGGATGATTTTATTTGAATGTTCTTAGATACTATTATGGTTTTTTTTAACGTGAGGGAAAATCCACCATGGATGCTACCGACTGACTTACTCCTACCGACTAAAAAACCTCACGTAACGCCAAACAGTCTACGGTTGGGAGCCCCGGGTAAGCCCTCGGAAGGATGTCCCTGGACTCCAGACCAGACAACCTGTAGCATTTATTTTCTGTAGATGCAGCATTGGGAGTGTAGAAGCACCCTAATCGATCTATCGTTTTTTTAATCGGTTGTCTGTGGTGACATTTCTGCTGTCAGAATGACAGGATGTCATAAGATCGGTGACGAGTCGTTTTTGCATTAAAGGAAAACAGGTTTTAGGAGAATTCTGGACGATTCCACGTGAGAGGGGATATAAAAAGCCCTGCCTTGGTTCCAAGTGGTTTTTTTTGGCTTTTGCTTTTACCATCCGCTAATCAGGGGTGAATTTTGAAGCAACTCTGAGTAGAACACCTCAATTACGTTTTAGAGGTTGTAAGTTCTAACCTGAGGACTTGTTAAAGAGAATTTCCTGCGTTTCACCTATTCTTATCAGAAGGAAGTGGACTCTGTGACGACCAATACCCAGATTCTGGGTTTTTTAGTACGGGGAAAAGTTGTACAGCCAAACCCCAATCATACGTGGACTGCGCGAGCAGGGTGCATGTGTGAGAAGCTCGCCGTCTACACCTGGCATTACCACCAGCCACTGCCACTCTACGCTCACACTGCAGGCCAGTACTAGTCAGCATACTTTTACATGTAAACTAGCCGCCTACGTTACTTCCTCACGCTGATTTAGTGTAGTGCTGTACTAATAATACCCAAACCTGTAATATTCGTATGTATGTCTGTGCTTTCTGTATCTATGTAATCTCATTGTCTCTGTAGTGTACTGTGTACTATATAAATATATGTGTGTACACCCTATCGGCTGTTTTCGTCAGAGCCCTGGCCTCCCTTGCGCACCCACTAGAAACTCTGTAACAAGGCGCCCTGGGAAAGAGTTCTCTGCATATCTACCTCGCGCTAGTTGGTGAGTAACATCATTGACGAAGCCGTGGGACCCACGGCTACCACTGCGTCCTCGCCGAGATTCTTACTATTATGGTTCTAAATACTTTCAAAATAATGATCTAAAATTAAAGAAGACAATAATTATCTTTTTAGGGTTTCGTAGCCATATAGCAAAAACGGAACCCTTATAGATTCGTCATGTCTGTCTGTCTGTCTGTCCGTCTGTCTGTCCGTCCGTGTGTCACAGCCACTTTTCTCTGAAACTATAAGGCCTATGCTATTGAAACTTGGTAACTAGATGTATTCTGTAAACCGCATTAAGATTCTTATATAAAACTAGAAAAAAAGCAGTAAATTGGGGGGACCCCATACTCAGAACTGAAACTCAATTTTTTTTTTCATCTAACCTATACGTGTATCTATAGATAGGTCTTCAAAAATGTTTTTGAGATTTCTAACATCATTTTTTTCTAAAGTGAGTAGTTTGCGTAAGAGACACTTCCAAAGTGGAAAAATGAGTGTCCCCCCCCCTCTAACTTCTAAACTAAGAGAATGAGAAATCTAAAAAGAATATATGATGTACATTGCCATAAAAACTACCAACGAAAATTAGTTTGAACGAGATAGAGCTAGTAGTTTTTTATTAATACGTCATAAACCGCAATTTTCGTTTAGAAAAGTCACTACCACTGCGAACGTGTTAAAACATCAATCAAAGTTACAACGAACTACAAGAACTTTTATATTATGTTACTTGCTGCTACGAAACCCTTCATGGGCGAGTCCAACTCGCACTTGGCCGGTTTTTTTATTTAAACACTGGCTAACTATAATTGTCTGCGTGCAGGTCGGCTACAACTTTAATATTTAATTAAAATATTCTCTTTCAATGTGAACGCCATTTCATAGCAGATTCAGTAACTAATTAAAGTTATTAATCCTCTAAAAGAAAAGCTTTCCTTTTAAATGAAGATTCTGATTTCGATTAACATTAATCCAGGTGATTATCAACTTAGTTCAATTATCTTTGTGTACCTATATATAAAGTTTGTGGTGCGGCGAAGGGCGCCCGCGTACCGACAGACTAGACGCAGTGTCGTTAAGCTTTTTTGGCTTTTTGTACTAACAGTATCGCTAGGTACACACCTTTCTTTTTTTTGTACGTGAGGAAAAATCCTCATGGATGTAATGCCGGACTCCTAACGACTAAAAAACCTCACATAACGCCCAGCAGCCCATGGTTGTGAGCCCCGGGTAAGCCCTCGGAAGGATGCCTCAGGACAAGGTACACACCTTAGAGTATAAATTAATTTATACTCTATAGTACACACCTATAGGTTGCGGGAGTCTATAGAACAGAACTTTGTGGTGATCTTTGGGGGAGGCTTATGCTCAGTAGTGCTGGGCATTGCTTGGATGGTGATGATATTATAGAGAAAATCACAAAACTAATACATATCATAAGATTTTTCCACATAGCAGACCTCATGTCATTCATCAATTAAAACAGTCTGTCACTGTTTACTGCTGGGTTGACGTCTCCTAATTGAATTTTGGGAGGGTGGTTGGCATTGCTACCACGCTTGTGGGACGGGTTGGAACAGATCACTGTTCAGAGCTTTCCTTCTCTTCGTCATCACCTTGTACGTTAGTCAGTAAGCACTTGCAGTTGAGAGGCGCGAAAAAGGGTTAAACATTTTTTTTTAGATTTCCGCCAAGAACGTTTACTCCATGTTGACTATAGCCGTAACCGTTTTAGAATGCTTGGTAGGTAATTATATTAAAAACATTGCACCTATTTAACCCTATTACGAGTAGGGTTGGAATTTTGAAAATCCATTCTTAGTGCGTAAAATATTAGAGTAGCTTACAAGTAGCTTACTCTAAAAAAATCAAGTTACTCGGTAAAGTGTAATATCTTGAAAAGGCTCTATCACACCCAGACCTTATGTGGTAATAACCCTACTTCCATTCTGATCAACTAAACGGAACAACTATTTTTTATACCCAACGGTACAACTTTTTTAGTTGGTTCGATAGGAATAAAACGGATCAACTATAAGATCTATAACAAACTAAATGCAGTTCTTACAAATTTCGTCATTATACAATAGTACCAAGCTTATAGAGTCCATTGTTCGTATCTATTTGGCAGTGTCAAAGCATTAGTGGCATGATATGAATACTACCTTGTCATATTAAGCCTCCAGCATTTGATCTATAGCCATGCCATTGTTTCAGCCACAGGAATTCATGTGAGCAGTTCAATGTGGTACTGTATTATCGATATCTCGCATTCCAATTCGATTTAGTTCAATGCGGGTGATATTGAAGCCTATGTTCACAATAGGTACAAGTAACTTAGAAATATGTAGGAACAATGGTACATTTTGTATGTCTTCTTCATCTTTGCTTTCAACATCTCAGCGTTGGATACCTACTGCATTCGTTTTGGTTCGTGTAGTTTATTGTACTAATGCGTCTTTCCTACGTGGCATATTCAGACGAATCGCTCTCTTAAAATTATTGTTAGAAGCCTAGAAGCTAACTTACAGTAGTGTAGTGCAATATATTCCGATTGATCGATATACACATATAGTAGTTTTTTACCTAAATTTAAATTGAGGCTGATTTATAATACAAAATAGAGTAAAAATTCCCAAAGTACACTTTTTTTAATATACTTTATTCACGGCACAGATCACATACGTACTATGTATGTGCGTACATCAAAAGCAATTATTCAGTACCGAAAGTACATATATATTATTTATTGCAAGCTCACTGAACTATAACACTGAAAGCCGTTGTAGAGTAGCGTTCAACAATATTGGAATAGTTTGTTTGTATTTACCTTTCGACAGCCGGTATACAGCGTGTTTCGTTTTCAAACCGAAGCCAATTGCGCGATAGTATTACCAACTCGCTGTATAGCATTGGCACTGCTTATGATAACTGTCCATGTGTGGTTCTAAATGTAGTCCTCATATAATTGCACACGAGGCCGGTAATGGAGGCTGGGCTTAGGCTTAATGACTTCTATTTCGTGTATAATTGATTTATGTTTTCAGAGTACCTGGCGTGTTTTGTACAACGAAAAAACATAATGTAACTTGAGTAAGGTGTGTTATGTGAACAAGCATAATTCATGGTTTCATTACCTTTGAGTTATTTTGTAGAAATGTGTGGGTTGGTAGTACTTAGTAGAGGTGGTATAAACAAATTATGTGTGTAATATAATGGGTGTCCCAGTAAGAGTGCACTTTTTCATTTTAATAAAAAAAACATATTTTTTTGAGAGAGTCGTGATTTTTTTATTGAATTGTCAAAAAGACATGTTCCGATTAAGTATGGAACAAAATATCCGTCAAATGGCCTCCAAGGCCCTGATGGCAGGCCATTACTCTATTCATGAAAATTTTAATGACTTTTTCACAGAGATGAGGCTGTATCGCACCGATGACTCGTTGGATCTCGGATTTGAGCTTAGGCATTGTTTCTGGTTTATTCGCTTAAACCTGCGATTAGAGAAAACCCCAAAGAAAAAAATCGCACGGCGTTAAATCTTGGTGGCCAGTTCACATCAGAATTTATTGAGATATTTTTTCAGGCAATTGTTGCTGCAATGGATTGTTTCATGCGCGGTGTAGCAGGTGGCGCCGCGCCGTCTTGCTGAAACCACATGCCGTCCGCACACAACGGAAGCACAGGAGTCTTACTGTCCATTACCGACCCAGTTTCTTAATTTTTTTTGAGAACTCTTCGAATGGTTCACACATTAGGTGCACTTTCTCGACTGAAAATTGTTCGAAGTTTGCGAGCGGTCTCAGCATAACTTTCCAAATTTTTGTAATAAGTTTTCACAATTATTACGCGTTGTTCTTTCGAAAAGCGCTCCATTTTTATTAATCGGAACAAATAAATGTGTAAGCTGTCAAATCTCAGAGTCGCCACTTGCACAAAAAAAAAATAGCACTAAATTTAAAAAGTGCGCTTTTATTGAGACACCCTTTAGTTAGGAAACTTTTTATCAAAACAGACTACACTACAAATGTATGAGATACTAGCGGACGTCACGCGGTTTCACCCGCGTAGTTCCCGTTCCCGTGGGAATATGGGAATATAATACCAACTATGTGTGCTACTTGTTCACCGCAAAGAGTGTAGCTTCCTAACAGTGAAAGATTTTTTCAAATAGGTAAAGTAGTTCCGGAGCCTATTCGACAAACAAACAATAAAATCTTTCCTCTTTATAATATTAGTATGGATAGATGAAGAACATCTACAACAATATTTATTATGTAGTTATTTCAAAAATTATAATGTGTAGTGTGTATTGTGGTAATGTTAGGATGATGACAATCAGGAAGTGGACGAATTGGGAGTGGTCAAGTAACGAAATAGACAAAGTCGACCAAAGGGCTGTGGTAGAGTTCGTTTGTTTATACGTAATCATATATGAAAGTACTCAAGAGATTTAATTGTATGATATAGTTATTAAAGAAGGATAGGAATATCTTAGTAAGTAATAGTATTTACTTATTTGCTGTTGTATCATGTGTGATAATATAATTCTATCCCTCTCTTTTATTTACACACTTCTTTTTTTTTTCCTTATATTTTTATGTTTTCTTCTCGCCGGTCTGCTGGCCGATATTTCTTCTAGAAATAAGCAGTACCATTGTACCAAAGTTTATTTGACTGTTTCTTTACATTTATTGTGTGTGCATAAATAAATAAGGATCATCATACTACGAGATTAGAAAGCTGAGCAGTAATCACAAATGTCTTCATTAGTTCACCCAAGGTCCATTTATAGGCTAGCACCAGTATTTAAAGGTTCGGTTGCCGAATTCAATATGCACCGAAGTGCCATAGGGCATCTCGGTGGGTACCTATATACCTAGGCGCAGGTAAACATTTGCGGAAGGTGGTCTTGTCTTCAATATCCTTTCAGACAGTAAATATTGAGCTGGTCTTCTGCTGAATTCACATCCACTGAAAACGTGTTCTGTTATTGCAGTAGATGCAGATATTCTTTTCATACAGTGATGTAGGTAATAAAATAATGGACAATTCTGTAGCCGATAAGTACCTACTAGCAATGTAACAAGGAAAGATGTTAGTTTGCGATAAACAAACTCTGGATCTTTCACCATATGAAAGCCAAGTTATTCTTAAGTGACAAATTCTTAAGTAACTCGGTTTTCTCAAGCGCTTACAGTACCTACAGGGTTCTTCAAAAGGCGTCTTAGAAGGTTTTTACAGGGTCGGCAGCGCGAGTGTAGTGCCTCCGGTGTTGCAAACGTCCATAGGCTGCGGTGACAACCAGCATAGCTCTTTTTTTTTTTTTTTACGTGAGGGAAAATCCTCATGGATGTTATGCCGGACTCCTACCGACTAAAAAACCTCACTTAACGCCCAACAGCCTATGGTTGTGAGCCCCGGGTAAGCCCTCGGAAGGATGTCCCAGGACAACCAGCACAGCTGGTGAACCGTATGCTTGTCCACCTTAGTTGTACACAAAATCGTTAATTGGGTAAGTATGAAGGAAGAGGAGCAGCTGCAGTAATAGTTAAGTAATAAATTATATATTATTTCCTAACAATCCAAGTCGCCATATTCTTTGTCACAACGTCACATTTAACACCAAGCTCAAATCTCACACAAATTCTCTGTAATATTCAAATCACTAACAAATCCAATTATCTCATTGAAGCTTTACGCCTCTATGGTTGCTGATAAGTTTACAGTGGAATAAGTAATAACATTACAATTAATATTAATTATATTCTGTGTCACAGATTAACGTATCTGTCAATCAAAATAACACTTACATTAATTAAGTGTTGACACACATGTTTATGAAGTTTTAACACATACATACATGCATTTGCCATCTCTAAGAATTTACTTCTGAATCTGGGCGTACTATTTTATTTTGAGTGAATGGCTCTTTTTAGGGTTCTGTAGCAGAATAAAAAAAAACGGAACCCTTATGAATTCGCCATGTCTGTCTGTCCGTCTGTCTGTCTGTCCTTTCGTACGTCACGGCCACTTTTCTCCGAAACTATAAGGCCTATGCTTGTTTACGTATGAAAATACTTCATGGGTGATATGCAGGAGACTCTTACCGACTACAATGACACGGTTCCCTACCACTGCCTATGGCCGGCTACCCCGGGTAAGCCCGACAGATTTAGGCTACCACCGCGGCCTCACCTAAGGGTGTAATGGGGCTCTAGGTCTCTAGACTCTACCGTATTCATAGCCCAAGATAGATTCACCTAAAAGAATTGTAGTAGCTATTTAGCAGACGAGGTCATATCGAAGAGAAGGAAACTAAACCCTGTACCGACTTGGTTTTTTTTTACGCGTGAAAATCATCATGGATGCTATGCCGGACCCAAACCGACTAAAATCATATGATACTCTACAGCTGCTTACGGCTGGGAGCACTGGGTAGGCTCTCGGAAGGATTACTGTACCAACCTATAGGGCCGAGAACCCTCCCAATCCTGCTATGATAGGCTATATAGGGTTTGTATCTGCTACTACTTGGTAACCGTGGCTTCGCCCAGGTCGAATTCTGCTTTATGGAGGCGTATTTTAAAAAGTAACTTACGTGTCATTCCAGACTTTTATCGGATTTTTTAACTAGATCAGATAGATAGACTAGATTTCAGCTAGATCAGATCCGTATAGCCATTAGTGGAGTGTCATTGAATTACAGAGTAACAAACAACCAAACATCTACACAAACTTTCACATTTATAATATTAGTAAGATACCTACCAGTTACACTAAAAGTTGCGACTTTACATGAAGTCTCAACTTTTTTAATTGCTTCTTGCGCTTCGTACGCGCTCCATTCTCGCTTTTTCCTTCCAAGGCATAAAAGAACTTACTCTTGTATACCAACATAAAAGAAATGTACCGTTGAGTTTATGTTCCCGAGAAAAAATTCACAGCGTCTGCGCGACCTAGCCTTTTCAATCGGAATACCTTACGAATAAGGGGTTCGCGTTTTAAATAGAATGGTTTAGCACAATACGTGTTCAGCCTTTTTTTTAATTAGAATTATTGCGGTATAAAGTGATTTCCGATGAGATCACTTGAGAGAGAGGAGGAAAATATTTCACATGATAGGTACCTACTGGATTTTAAGTTGAATATCAATGTCAATGAGCGAGTTTAGAAGCTAGCGAGTAATGTAAAATGGGATAGTCCAAAGCAGATTGTTAAAAAGGTCGATGACACAATCAAATCCGCCTATAGCAGTCCACTGCTGGGCGTAGGCTTCTCCCAATTTACGCCACAATACACAGCCTTGCGCCTTCCGCATCCAGTTCCAGCCTTGCAACCTTTCCCAGGTCGTCGGTCCATCTAGCGCGTGGATGTCCAACCTACGTTTGACGAGTCGCGGTCTCTCCACTCTAGAACCTATTTGGTCCATCGGTCGTCGGTTGTTCTGCAGATGTGTCCAGCCTACTGCCACTTCAATGTGCTTATTCTGCGAGCTATGTCGACCACTTTAGTTCTTCGCCGGATAGTCTCATTTCGGAGTCTATGCCTCAGAAATACCCCAAGCATTGCCCGTTCCGTAGCTCGCTGCGCAACTTTGAGGGTATGGCCTAACCCTACTGTAAGCGTCCACGTCTCGGCACCGTATGTCATAATAACACGGAGAGAGATTGTCAATTAGTTATTTCCCACAATATGGTTATTGTGATGTTACAATAGTTACAATGTTTCTTCATATTCTGTACTCGTCGATTAATATCTAAACTTTTGATATATTGCACGCCAACGAAGTTTAAACACATACACACGTCTATCGTCTGTAAGAATCTACTTAATCTATGAGCAAAGCGGGTACCTAATTATTATTGTACTACTTACATGCATGTCTACATTGATATCACAAGTAGCATATTCCCAGTCACACGAAGATATTAGCTTCAGCTTGCAGTGTTTAGACAATTTCCCCTGTGTAGGTACTCTAATATTGTCGAGTGTAGTAATCCGATTACGTAGGTATTTCGTAGCGACGAGTACTTGTTGTTTGGGCCGCCTGAACATACCGGTATATGAAGGCAAGAGCCTGTAGTCTTCTTGAAGAAGAATGTTTGAGTTCACTTAGAATAATTTGTTACCTTCCTGATTTTGCCGACCTGATATACCTTTTAGTTTGTAGTCCATAAAAATGACGTCACTTGCCTGATGATGTTACTACAACGTCTTATAATTAATAGCATTTACACTTCGATCACATTTGATCGAAACATTTTCATCCAAAACACGAAAGTTTGTGAGTGTAAATGTCTGGATGTTTGTTCCTCTGTCACGCTCTAAGGCTGACATATGGGATGTATTATATTGTAATCTGGAATAACATATGGGCTACTTTTATCCCGATAATAAGTTAATGGGAACTCTTTACCGGGATAAACTCACGGGACGGGAAAATTCCAAGCGCCATCTTGATATTTATAATTAAAAAATGTACCTAATTATAAATTACACACCTTCCTATGTGTACTAATAAAATAACCGTCTACTCTTTACTTTTCTAAAGCTTTGTTGTACTATTCCATTATATTCGCTAAGGGAGCAGCACAATTTAAAATTAAACCGCAAGAAATCTGTTCAAACCGTGAAATCATCATTTGACAAGTTTTTAGAACTCATACCAGTCCTCTGAATTCTCGAAATTGTATAGCTCCGTATATTGCGGAAGAATCCTTGTTTACAGAACTTTGGAACAGGGAATTTAATTTTAGTTTCACAACATCAAGCCATGCATATACATTTTCGTGATGTCAAATCTCTTCCGAGCCAAATGTGCCTGCGAAAGTATTAACTAGGTACTTTGTAGAATTTCTGATGTATTGTGGAAATAATATATGACGATTGTAATAAATTCAGAAAGAAATATGAACTTGTCAAAGGTGGGAAGGTTCATAGGTGATGAAGCTAAATTATATGTCAGAAAGTAAATTGGACTCTTGATTAAGGCGGCTGGGTAAATTAGGGGCTAATTTATTTCAACCAGTATCTTTTCATCTTCCTTTAATATATTACGTTACGCTTATTGTTATGAGCGGGTATACCGTATCTTCCTTCTATCTTAAATAATTATTCGTAATATTGGTAAAACGGTTTGTACGAGTAGAAGGAAATTGACTAATAATGAACTGACTGAAAGGTTGACTTGAAGATCAAGAAGTTCCAGATTTGCGCAAATCTAGTCAGTTATCACCTTAGATCATCTAACCACAGGATGCGCCTTACTTAAGCATTGTTTTCTGCCATTGCACATGACCATTTGGTCTTTTGACTTTATAAAAGCACTGTACATCACTACATCATTTTATATGATTAAACTAGTTCCTTTTTATTGTAGTTGATTGTACAATAAAAATTAACACAACTGCCATTACGCGTTTGTCGATTAATACATTTTTAAATGTAATGAAATTTTATATGTCTTTGTGTTTCCCCCTTCACCCGCTATGAAAACTGGCAGAATATTTTTGTATGCGGTGGTTCGCAAAGGCTAGTCCCGTGATAGATGGTCTAAGGTTATCACTGAGTACCCCTGTTTTGTTAGATTTCGCTATTGCATTTAATCGTGTTTTCTCAAACGTACAATATTATTAAGATTATTTTTGAAAAGCAATTAGTATGCTAACTGATCATAAATTTTAAATATGGAAAAATAATTGGTTTCGGGCAGGATTCGAACCTGCGTCTTCGGCGAACCGTGCCGACGCGTTAACCATTTCGCCACCGAAACCTACTCGGAACCAACCAAATTTTCCACCTTATTATACGTCTTGGGGCGACGTAGGCACCATCTACCGGTACTTTTTTTTAGAAAGTTACACGTATAATATTATATTCTTGCAAAATTACAGATTTTGAATAGTCTTTAGTCTCGAACTTCGCGTTCAAGCACAGATTAAATAATAGTTACTATGTATTCCAGTCTCGCACGCCTCTTTGGTCATGGGTCATCAGGGATTGGCGACCAGAGCTGGTAAGGGATCCTGCGATTTCTTTTTAGGCACACACCGGGTTCTATACATGACTACTACAGCAGGGAAGGAACAAACAAAGCGTCTCACACAGACGGATGGGTGGACGAACTGACTGCTATGGCTATCTATACAAATAAATAAAATTGGAGTGTCTGTTTGTAATATTAAAATAACCGCTTTCTAATACACGCATATGAATGTATATACGGTACACATACCAAAATATATATTTTTAAAATTTTTGTCTGTCCGTCTGTTTGTTCCGGCTAATCTCTGGAGCGGTTGGACCGATTTGGACGGGACTTTCACTGGCAGATAGCTTATGTAATAAAGAGTAACTTAGGCCACTTTTACTCCGGGAATAAGTTCCCACAGGAAGCGGGAACGGGAACAAATTTTACGCGGGCGAAGCTGCGGGCATCAGCTAGTTACAAATAAATGTACAGTAAAAACAATCTACATATAAAAATAATTAAATCTACAGTTTCGATATTCAAAACTTTGGGATTCGTTCACTTTATATAAATAACTTTAAGCAGTTCAATTAAGAAATAAACTGTTATCGGCACAAATGTATATTATAGATTTGGTTGGAAAGTTTTGGTGTGACAATAAACGATTGCCAGTATAAAACTGAATTGTGACCCCAACTTAAGCGCTTCGAAAGACAAAGGTGCACTCTAGTTTCAGTTGAAGTTGTGTACAGGATGATTCAAACATTAGGAATATGTTTAGGTGTCTTTTGGCAAGAGATAAGTATAATAAATGTGAAAAGAGGTTTTGTGCTGTCATATATCCAAATCACAGAATTCATTTTAATTAATTTTATTATAAAGATAGACGAGACTCTAGAGATAGTTATCGATGACTTTTCAGCCGCTAGAGTTGCGAGTAAAATTAGTTTAATCCTTGCCTATTCATGAATATAATTTGTGTTCCAAGTGGTTGAGTATCAAGAGTACATCATTAAATGAGTTGTCTAGACTAGTACCTAGTTAGTCCATGATAAAGGGTCCTTGTTAGGTTTGAAACTAGTTGAATTTCTGTAAAGCACACTAATAACTCAGAATATACTCATTATACTCGTAGCCAGTTTTACTCAAAGAGGTGAATAAATCAAAACCCTTTATACAATCTTCCAGAGGTATGAGCTGAATCAATTTCGCGGTTGTACTTGGTTGTTCCTACTTTTAATATCAAATCTTAAGGAGGGTGCTTCGTGCGAAAAGAAAATAGCGTTATGATTTTTCAAGAAAAAATTCCACAACATAAGAACTTATAGGTAGTTAAGTAGTATCATTTTTAAAATGTAATGCCGATTTTCAGTCTTTTTTACCGCTCGAACTTTTTATTGTTTGTTTTTGTGTGTAGTTATTCTTTAAAGTTTCACCCGGTTTATTACCAGTTTCTATCAGTGAGCCAAAAGGTAAATACGACAGTAACAATTGTCTGAACATAATAATATCACCTCTTAAACCTTCTCCGGACTTGAACAATTAATGTATCAAAATAAAGTAAAATCAGATTATAACGGCCCTCCGTTAATGCCCAGTTTTAGCGGGACATATACTGCTAATCATTTTTATATTTAAGGATAATGTTTATACCAGGTTACGAGTAGGTAGCTTTAAAATTAATTAATATTGTGCAATGTGCCTGCGCTCTTACAGCCAAACGGCGTTTTCAGGGACGATGGCAAGAGACCGCTTGGTATAACTTTGATACCGTGGGAGATGGGTCGGGTCCTGGTGTGGGATGCAACTTGTGTTGACACTCTAGCCCCGTCCCATCTTCCTAAAACAAAATTAAAAGCCAGTGCAGCAGCGGAAGTGGCTGAAAATATTAAAATTAATAAATATAAGGGTCTCGACTCATCGTATCGTTTTTGTCCAGTCGGTGTCGAGACCTCGGTCCATGGGGTCCCAATGCGCAAAAATTTTTCAAGAATTTGAAAAAGCGCCTTGTGGAGTCATCTGGTGACCCAAGGGCTGGCAGTTTTCTCGCTCAACGAATAGGCATTGCTATTCAAAGGGGGAATGCTGCTAGTCTTTTGGGCACAATGCCACGGGGGCCTTATTTAGGTTTAGTTTAGATAGTAATAATGTAAATATAAATATGTAATAATTATGTTTCTCTGTAATTTTTAACAATAAATGTATTCAAAGTGGCATTAATATTTACCTAAGTATTTACCGGGAGACCCAAATCTACAACTTTTAGACGATTTTTTTTTAAATACGATAAATTACTATGAAATGCAACTTCAACAAAACTTCAGCCTGTATAGTGACCGAACATAGCTCGGGCAACAGAGGCTGCGTGTCGTGTCACCTTAGAACTCGCTTCACTTTTCATTTTAATTGAATTTACTTAGACCTGGAATGTTTCAGCGAGTCTCGTGATCTTAATACAAAAGACAGTGTGAATTTCAAAATACTTGGCAAGTGTAAGGTAAGTAGTTTGTTCATTTTAAGATATATGAGTATTTGCAATTTAATATAATCAAGCGTTGAAGTTGAGTGGTCAAGTTATGTTATAGAGTATCTCTGAAATATGATTTGGGAAGTTTATGCACGTCCTGTACCTATTTCAAAGTCTATAACTTGAGCGAAATCCATCCCACAATTCGAAGTGTGCGATTATCGATAAGATTAGTAGGTCAAGCTTACCTTTGATTATTATATTTATTGTATATAGGTACTCAAGCACAATTGGATATCTAGTAGTTATCTAGATTTCATAGTAAAACTAGATTTTGTAAATAAAAATAGAATAATTTCATTATCTGATAAGACGAATCACTTATTTAGGGGGAGAGATGGAAAAGAATATTTTTTACATATTGAATAACACCACTTGTACTGTTCCACAACATTTATTTACGTTACACCTGACCGGTTTCGCCTCTCGGCATTCTCAAAGGTACAAAATAACTAACTTGATGACCACTACATCATGCAAATACATCCAAACTAAACAAACTAAACAATTTTTACTGTAGGTACTCAAATATTTTAAAGTTTACCAGCTTATAAATTTTCCCCAAAAAGTAGGGAAAATTAATTTCTCGGATTTTTGAAAACATTCAAAACAACAAGTGTAATCTTAAAAAATTACAAATGTCAAAGTATGATATAAGTCAGTTTATACATTTACCCTTTTAGGGAGAATACAAGAATTTTATTTTTATGAAAATAACTATTTATTGTAATTTATAGGTTAGAATTACAAATGTCTAGAACTCAATTAAATGTCAAGAAGGAAACAAATGTCAAATGTTAATAATTAATTTAAATGTCACGAATATAAATGTCAAAATACTGAAATATTATTTCTGCATTATTTTCATTTGTCATATGGAACAATGTGAAGTACTATGAAATGTCATTATTTATAATATTGTAGCAATGGTGAACGGCTTATATCCAATTGTTGATTTAAGAGAATGTTCGGATCGGTATTTAAGTGTCTACTTATTTCGAGTGCCTCAAGCGCCGACATCTTTCTACCTTTGTCACAGGAATGCAAAGCTCTAAAATTTAACTTTGGGTCAAAACTGTGTTTTTCATTAATGAGGTGTTCAGCAAAATTGGACTCTGTTTTTTTGAGTCTCCAGCCACTGACATATTCCGCAACTCTTATTCTGAACGATCTCCCAGTTTGGCCGACATATTTTTTGCTGCAATTGGCACAAGTCAGTTCATATATGCCACTTTTTTGTACAATGGGAGTTGTGTCTTTATTATTGCAAATTAAATTATGTAGGTTGTGGGTGGCATAAAACGCTGGTTTGCACTCTGTTATGCTCCTGGCACACTTATAAGAAATATTACCAATGTATGGTATGCGAGCCCATCTTTTTGTGTTTGTATTTAAATTAATGGGTATACCTCCATTGTATGCCATTTCTATAGCAGACTTAAATTTCTTCCGTGTCACCATGCCGTCTATTAATTTGGATGTGAAACCATTATTCATGGCTATTGTTTTTATACAAGCTAGCTCACCCTCAAAGTCCTCCCGCGACATTGGGATCGAAAACAGTCGATGCACCATGGAGTGGAAAGCCGCATGCTTGTGATTTAATGGGTGCCTAGAACTTATGTGTATGACACTATCCGTAAATGTTGGTTTTCGGTAAATTTTGAATTTATGTCTTTGATTCATTAGGCTAATAGTTAAATCAAGAAAGTTAATTTTTCATGTCCTATTTCTATTGTAAAAATTATACTAGAATTAATACCATTAATAAATGTCAAAAAATTTTTCAATATATTCTCATTCCCTGTCCATAAACAAATAATGTCATCCACATATCTTGTTGTGTTGTGGAACAGACATTGTTGTTGTGGAACAGTACAAGTGGTGTTATTCAATATGTGCAGCAAGTTCCATCAAGTGCCATAAACCAGCAGTATAAAGAATATTTTTTAGTTATTAAAATCACAAAATATTCTGCAATTTTCACAACGCCATCGATCTGTCTATTCCAGCACACAACAGTCAAGGGTTATCGAACCCCACAATTTGTAACGTAGGAATGAATATCCTACATCTATTTTCTTGAAGAGTTCGATTCATCATTCCCCTGTTACCATTTGTTGGGGTCATATACTTGAGTGTTGTGAGCTAGATTGACGAATCAAGTGTGTGTGATCGGTTTTTCCCCTCTTTTTATACCCTTATAATACATTTCTACAACGATTCCTGCCGTGTTACGCGTGATTCGTTTACGTGAAGTTGATTTCATTAGCTTGTTTGCATAACCTACTAATATACGTTCAAATACTTTCTATTACTTTGCCACAAAGAATACTGTAAACTCGCCACCTTTTAATTATTACAGCGCGAGGAAAGCTCATAATTGCCCATAGACAGGTATAATTCCTTCCGTAGCTGCAAAGAAATGACCAGACACCTCTGCCAAAATGAAAAGAGGCTTGATTTACAGCCTGCGTAAAACCCGAGCTCGGATCTTATTAACATTACTTTTTATTTCATGATGGGTGTTAAATCGTAACAATGTAGAGCGAAATTTAATTAAAATGTCTAGTTAGATGTTAACTAGCAACGTTAAACTGTTGGCTTTATAACAACTACGAGGATTGTGGAAACAAAAGAGAATTATTGCGATGTTATGCTTTTTTTTTGTTATGCTAACATTTTTGATGCTATACGGTGGCAAAGTTGATGGACGCTTACCTGAAGTCTTAGAAAAGATAAAATGCCTCATAAATTTTGTCATATGCTTTTTTGTCTGACAAAGCAGTTTTTTTTAATCACTAAGAGCTATTCTTAAATTGAACCACGAGCAAACCCCTCTGAGCGTGGTGAGTTCAGGTACAAAGACGAAAAAAGAACTTTGCTTACGAATGAAGGACATAATCTTTTCATCTCATCACTGCCAGAGCCAGGAAAATAGCTTAAATAATATTATATTTAATTTAAGAGTAGTGTACCTAGACTATTTATTTTAAAATAGAAAGAACCTAATATCATAGTAATATCAAACTCTGCTAATATCATAGTAGAAATATTAAACTCTACTAATATGAATGGAATTGGACGAAATCAATGAATGAACCTTTGGAATGTTTGCATGTAATGAAGAAATTATATCACTTTTAGTGTTTCGGCCTCAAAAGGATAACAGAGGGGCAAGTGCGAGTTTTTGCGTGAGCTTGTCGACATTCACGGCTCACCAATTCGTTTGGAATCGAGACCCCGCCACCTAGCTGTAAACGCGGGAACTTGTCTCGATCCCATACAAATCGGTGATAACGCGCTCGTTCGTGAATGTCGACAGGCGCTCACCGAAACTCGCACTTGCCCCTCAGAATACATAAATGGTTCACTTTCTTGTCCGTCCGTCTGTCCCTCTGTCAGTCAAAACCTTTTAACTCGCGATGGCGTGGACGAAAAAACCATATACTCAGTTATTCATCAAATGTGTGATCTCTCCCTCTCTCTCTCTCGAACTCTGACTATTAATAATATGTATCTTCAAATTTATACCGAACTACAGATTACTAAATAGTTACTACGTAGTTACTAAATAAATAGTTACTGCCGAACTCTCGGTGGAGGAGCCCGACTCACACTTTTTTCAGTGTTTTTGTTACGCTTTTCACGTGATTTTCCCGAAAGTAAACTCAGTTCGGCAACATGCACTATTTGCATTATTTCTGCAGTTATCAAATGTAATAAATAAATAAACCAAAATAGAGGAAAATATTTCAATAGAGAAAAACACGTTATTTTTTTCATGCAAATAGTTTTCATGCCGGATATTAATTATACCTATATTATTTGTATTAAAAGATTTTCAATGCAGGCAGTACGAGGTATTCCTTGTTAATAAAACGGATAAAAGTGTATGTGCCTAATAAGATACTGGATCATTTAATTTCTTCGAGGAAAACACATAGCAACTCGTTTTCTTCAGTACAACCACTCCATGTATGTACTTACACAAGGGTCACAGTTTAGGTACACATAAAATTCTACTATTTCTTGTTAAAAACAGCAAACTGTAGGTTCTGTGGGTATAAATACCCATCCTATCCCTGTCAGATCAAGCATTACTGATAAAAAAAAACGTAATACCTGAATTTGTCGGTCGAGGAAAACACCTATTAAATTTGTATCAGAATTTCTCGGCATCGACTTTCAATGAAGGTAATGTAACGTTACTTTTTAGTCCCTTGGGCCGTGCCATCACGCCCTACTTCACGAGAGCATCGTTGCGGTCTACGTAAGGGTAAGTAACCATTGGAGCGGTAAATATTTTTACATTTACACATTTATCTACTGATAATTTGTTTGAACGAATCACGCTCTTGCGACGAGTATGTAATTTCTTGCTAATAGGTTTGATCGGTTAGGAGTGTGTGAGTAGGTATGGTGTTGTAATTGGTTTTAATTTAGAACTAAGTTTTTAATACTAAGATAATAATAAATTATATAATGTAGATACAAATTTAAGGTAAAATTTGGGCGTGTAATCCTTCTGGTATAAAGGCGTGACATATACATGTTGTTTATAGACATGTAATGTAAACGGATAACTTGTCTTGGAAATAAATCGTCTTTTTACTAGCTACACTAAGTAATGATTTAAAAAACGCCTACATACGGACACGAAACCCGTCCCAAAGTCCTTTCTCAAATTTCTTTCAACTTTGCAAATGGATGAGAGAGAGTAATATCATTGACGTTTCTTAAGTACGGTAACCAATCTGCTCTAGATAAAAAAAATGTATGTCAAATGTTTCGCTGTAGTCTACAGCGAAAAATAGCACGCATTTTAGGTTGGCTACAAATCCTTGACTAGACAATGTTTAGTGAAACAGATAAGTGTAAGTTTTAAGCGGACAACTATAAATTTAAACATGCTTAACACCTACTTGAGATAAAACTACAAAAAATCCGGAAAACTAGAAAACTAGAACTCATCAAGTCATTTATAATTAAAATTAAGTCTAAAAAGTGGGAAAGGAACTAAAAGAGTAAATGACGGCTTACAGATGGTGGTTATGGTCTCGGCAAAATTAATGAAGACGAAGACTCTCTATCTATAACTATACTAATATTATAAAGAAGAAAGATTTGTTTTTTGTTTGTTTGTTTGTAACGAATAGGCTCCGGAACTACTGGACTGATTTCAAAAATTCTTTCACTGTTGGTAAGCTACACTCTTTGCAGTGAACATAGGCTATATTTTATTCCCGTATTCCCACGGGAACGGGAACTATGCGGGTGAAACGGCGTGACGTCCGCTGGTATTATATAATACCCATTCAGGGATGAGCAGAAATGACCTAGGGGGCTAATCTGCCCCCTACCTGTGGTGGAGAGACCGTCATACCGAGGCGTCCTTCTGCCGGGTCTCATTGAATTACCCGCTGGTCTGTCCTGCGACCTGTTTAAGGAGAGTCGTAATAAAATGGTGGTTTTTTTTTTTTTTTTTTTTTTTTTATACCACTAAGGTGGCAGACAAGCACACGGCCCACCAGAAGAACCGGTGGTCACCGCAGCCTATGAACGTTTGCAACACCAGAGGCGCCACACTCGCGCTGCCGACCCTGTAAAAACCGGTGGTTTATTAGGTAGGATTTTTCCTCATTCCTATGTCGGGAGTCGCCCACCAACCCTTTCCAGGAAAAAGGTGTGATATTATTTGTAAAAATGATGAAAAGTGAAGTGGAACACGCGATGCCAAAACTTATTACTCGCTACTACATCGTAACAATGGGTGATTTTAGCGACTCATATAACAATGTACTATTTGATGACGTAGGTATACTCTTGCAACCCTCCTATTGAATCAAGAGACAATTTTTGTACCAAAACCCGGTAAGTACATTTTGGATAGTTAGGTAATATTCCGAGAAGCTACTTGTTCACCTTTAATCCCTGGCTATACCTACTTGACGTCTAACATTTTCGAGTGGATTCACAAACCGAAACGCCTTTTGTGTTACACCGAAAATTTTCTCAAGCATCTTTTTCAAGGGTACCTTTTAAAAGCATCTGTGCTCTAAGTATTTTTTGCTCTCAACTCAACCTCGGCTTTGAAACTCCAGATTGATTAAAATGTAATATCAAGTGAAATAATTATTCCATTTTATATTTGGAACTTGTTAAATATTTATATTTGAATAAGTAACGAACTCGAGTGTAGTTATTCTGTAAAGTGAAATTAAGGTTTTCTGATCATTTCATTCGCATTGCAAAATAAACTAATTAAAGGAGTAAAGAAACCATAACGATCGTTCTATTCAGATTATGGACCCGTTAAATTAACAACCAAGTAAAGAAAAAAAATCAAAAATCTATTCATTCACTTCCTACTAACTTATAATTTAGGGAATAAGTAAGACAAATTATAATCTACGGATTATAAGACGCCCAAAGCTAATTTTACGCTTTTATTTCCACATGGAAGTCCATCATAGGCGCTTTGTCAGGCTCCTATTAGATGGTGCCCTTGCGAGCCCTCGGGAGAGTGTTTGTGATAATGAGATCTAAACTATTGAAGAACATCTTTATAAATTTTTAAACCTTATTGCCCCAACTATTTCATCCGTCCGCTAGAAACTGAGACATAATTAATGGCAGTCACCACATACAACCACTGCGCCATTAATACAGTCAAGCTTTCTCCTGTATGTTGTTGTCCTGTGAGTTGGTGACATAGGTTGCCAAAGTGACGCTGCCGGCCTGATGGAAAGACATGACTTATTGGAGGCCACTCACAAAGAACAAAAGACTATTAAAGAAGGCAAAACACCCTTAAAATTGGCGGCCCAGTGATCTTCATGCTCTATTTAGAAAACCCGGGATCGTAAGAGGAGACTTCCGTATTTTAATTTTTAAAACGCACTTTTTTCCTTAACAATATAATAATATTGAGTAACAATTTAACAGAAACGATGAAGACATTGACAGGTGGTATCGGAGTTTGGACGAGGGTTGCGAAAGGGTCCGGAAACTTGACAGATGTCCGTTGAATAAAATAAAATAGCAAATAGTGAAGTTTGTTCCAAGTGTTTATGGATTAGCTGAAACTGACTTTTGGGATTAGCTTTTGATGGAGATATTATTGAATTGAATTGAAGCTCTTAGCTATAGGCAGTGGTAATCTAACAGTAAAAATATACATACTTATGACTTTCATATTCGTAGAAATTAACTACTACTGCGATAGAATTGATTGAAGGCATTTTTTCTGCACACAGTCGAATCAAAATGATTTATTTATCACCAAACTATTCGTAGAAATTCAATAACAGGAAAAAAGAAACATCGTAGTTTAAAAAATCATACCTATGATCCTAAAAGGGTCGATAGCTTTATGTAATTTAAAGTGTAAACATAACGTACCTTATTACATCCTGTAAAGTTTAAAAAAGCATACAAAGTGCCCTTAGAACCTGTCGTAGAAGTAATTATCTACGGTGACCATTTTTGATCAGATCAAATACACCGTATGTTGTTCTGCCATCTTAATGGTGAGAAAAAAGTGAGCAGTCTTATCGAAATAGGTCGAAACAAGATCACACAAAAAGGACAGAAATGTAAAATCCGTGTTAATATTTACACATTCAAAACATCGCGTTTTTATTGAGAGTAACGTGATTTATGATTCGAGAAAATCTCAATTTTAAGGAGATATGGAATTCGGTGGGAGCTAAAAGCTTTCAATATGTGCAAAAATTGTTTTGGGGCTTGGAAAATGATTTATATTGCAAGTTATTTCTTTTAGACAGATACATATCTGGTACAATAAAATTCTTGACAAATAAATCGCAGTCTGTAGATATTTTCTGGAATACGGTGATTGTAATGATATCATTGACGGCCACGCGATTGGCACCCAATACCTACGGGTTAACATGCCTTTCAAAACATGCAAACTCGTGAACAGTTATGCAAAAAAAAGTAATGGTCAGTGGTCACCTAAACCTAAGTCCATGACTCTAGGTCCATGGGGGCCCCATGCGCATAATTTTTTTAAGAATTTGAAAAAGCGCCTTGTAGAGTCGACCCAAGGGCTGGCAGTTTTCTCGCTCAGCGAATAGGTACTGCTATTCAAAGAGCGAATGCTGCGTCTTTTGGGAACAATGCCACGGGGGCCTTATTAAGGTTTAGTTTAGATAGTAATATGTAATATTACATTCTATATCATAACAGACAATAGCAAATGATCATGTGCAGAACCCTAAGCTAGAAGGGCTACTTGCGTTTCTAAAGCAACCTAAATTACAATTTAAGTAAAAAATTACATAATAGATAAAGTTTACAAAGGCAAACATTGACTATTTACAAATACGACAACATAATATGTACTCTTATGTAAATGTAGAGTGGACACATGACAAATAGCTATGAGTTGAAAAGTGCTAATCAATATTGTTTGAAACCGTATCAAACACGACGACCCCTTTTATTAACTGAAACAAAAAGCGCGTTAAATCAAATTTCGCGACTCCACCCCTGAAAAGGCTGCCATTTTCAAAGGGCTTATTTTTGTGTACATTCGTTTTGCGCGTCTATAGGTTTATTGAAAATGTAAAGCGATTTTAGTATAGCTATCATTGTTTTTTAATCCCAGACAAGAGGGTGAAGAAAAAGAAAAGGCCTGTTAAAAGTTTGACTATCAATAACTGTGTCTGTCTGTGGCAAGGTATCATAGCATGAGATCATTGACTCCTGGGTATACTCTCCAGGGCTCTCCCTGGATCCCTGATATAAGACTTAGGAAAGCCATGTGGTTTTACTCGGTACGACTCCGATATCCTACTTAATATTATAAATGTGAAAGTTTGTGAAGGCGTTTGGATGTTTGTTACTCAATCACGCTGTAACGGCTCAACGGATCGGGCTGAATATTGGTACCGGGATAGATTGTAGTCTGGAATAAAACATAGGCTATTTTTCATTCCAAGAATATGTTCCCAGGGGAATCGGGATCGGGAACCAAATTTCACGAGGGCGAAGCCGCGAGCATCGGCTAGTAAAGTCCATAAAGATCCACACGTTTAGAAAGTTAACATTTACAGACATCGAGGCGTTTTTCATTATTTGAAAGCTTGAGATAGTTCGCTGCCTCAGCTAACATGTTTCTATTTAGATTACTTGCTTACTCAAGGGGTTCCACTTGTTCAAATCAATATTATTCCTCAGGAACCTTCAAATGGAAAGATGCGTAGGTAGGTTGTATCCTTTCCAGTCAAGATATACCTGTACACTAAATTATCTTAGTAATTAATCGCAGTGATAATCGTTCTACGGAGGATATCCGCCGTGAAACAGCTGCTTTCATTACTTACTACTTAATCCGTCTACCAGTTGTTGAGTGACTGAGTAATATACACTTCTACTCGTACATCAAAATTTTCGTCCTTTCTTATAATATTAACTTGAAAGTTTGTAATTATGGATGTTTGTTACTCTTTCACAATGCTGTATGGATCTGGCTGTTTGTTTGTTTAAATAATTAATCAAACCACGTGTGAAAATATATCACACAAATTTTTACAGATAAAATTGCTTTGTAATGTCTTAGGTTGACTTTTAGGAGTTGGGTCTTTAGATAATATGCCGATTAGGAGTTGCGGACACACTATCTTCGGCATAGAAAATTTTAATTCAAATTTGTGTGAGCTTTAGGGTCCGTTCACACAGACCGGCTCGGAGAGCATCGGCGCGCACTTTTATTTTTTTTTACACAGACCGGATCGTATACGCTCGGAGCTGGTCGGAGCGGAGCCGCCAACTATTTCACATAGACCGGCTGGAAGCGGATGCGCTCGGAGCCGGTCGGATGCCCTCGCAGCCGTTCCGATGCTCTCGCAGCCGGTCGGATGCGCTCGCAGCCAGGTGGATTCACTACACAGGCAGTACCAGTATCCACGCAGTCCTGGACTGCCAGTCCAAGTTTTGTTTTCGGTGTTAACGTGTGCTTTTCGGAACATGCTTTTAGATAGCCCCGATGAAGAAATATATTAAGTTTTCATCAGTGATGTTTTCGGATAAGTACACACAACTGTTCTGTTTAAATTGTGCCATCAAAATGGCGGTCGGCGTGGGGCGGCGCGCACGCAATCGGAGCCGATCGGCTGCGCGAGCGGGAAAGAGCACGCAATCGGAGCCGATCGGCTGCGCGAGCGGGAAAGAGTACGCAATCGGAGGCGATCCGCTGCGCGAGCGATAAAGAGCATGCAATTGGAGCCGATCGGCTGCTCGAGCAAGAAAGAGCATGAAATCGGAGCCGAACGGCTGTGCGAACCAGAAAAAGTACGCGATCGGAGCCGGTCAGCTCCTCTTATTATTTCACACCAAGCGCGTTCAAGCATTCTTAATGACAAAAGCAGTGCAAATGCAAAAATAAACTTTAATTCAAATACTAAAAACTTTGTTTTCAACGTGATAAGAATCTGCTCTCCTCTCCGAGCCGGTCTGTGTGAACGGACCCATACATACTACAATTGTCTTTAGTAAGTACTCTCCCATACAACAAACTTGATATTTTTTAGCCCTAAGTTTTGCATTGGGCGGTTACTTAAATATTATTGAGAATACCAAATAAACTTTTGCTGATGTTAACATACAAAATTTTATCGAAGCATTTACATATTAAATCAATTAAGCGTTGCGCATTAATAATGCAAATTGACAAATAAGCTATCGTTGGCCGCAATATTGGCTCATCCCCCGGGGCCGTTAAATAAATAGGCACTCACTCAACATGCTGATCGTTTTCTGTACCTACCCTGATATTTACTGACACTAGGTTACAAGTACTAGCACTCGAGTTTATAAGGACTCGTTTAGTTTTCCTAACGTAGGTGCTCAAGTTTTGTTCGTAACTTAACACTTGAGCATTTAAAAAATACCTAGAAGCGGTAAAAAAAATAGAACTAAAAGAAATGTGTTTCATTTAGTTACTTCTGTTTTTGTTACCACTTTTAAAGTCAAACATTTTATACGGTCGTGCCTATTTCGGGATGAATGGGGTGATCGACTAGCTTCGTACCTCAGGGAGGTCAGTTTCCTAAGAACACACATCAATCTAAATAATTCTACCGAAATTTAAATGAGCCGGCAATAAAGCATTGTCTTATTTTGGGTAAAATATTCTAAAAAGTTCCCTACAAAGACTACGAGTACTGCCAAGCTTGAAATGACAATAATTAACAAACATTTCATAAAGCTTATTAGATCAACGGCCGCCGCAGATTTAGGAACAACCATCGAACTTCTAGATGCCTCAGGGCTTATAGAAAGTCACCCTTGTTATCCTGTTTGGCACCCAAGAGAAAAACAAGCGGTCGTAATACTCCGACAGGTACGAAGTTGTTCCAAAGCTCGGTAAGACAGTTTGACAATACTTTTTACTATAAATTAGTTTTTAAGTACCTACTAAGTTACCAAGCTGTCTTAGGAATTAAATTGTTGGTTTACAAACATAGTAAAAGCGGTCCTACTTAGATTCTATCTTTAACTTTAATCCAGAAGCCTTGCTTGTTATCATCAACTTTGAACCGAACTATCTGTTAAGGCACTAGTTAGTATCTACTGAAAGCTAATATAGCACATCTTGACCGAAGATACAACATTTTCTAGAAGTGGAAATCTTCATGGTTGTTGGGAATTCCCCGTAAGCTCTCATAAGGAAACCTTACGAGGGCTTTTTGTTTTTTTTTACATGTGCGAAAACCCTACAAGGATGGTATGCCAGACTCCTACGGACTAAAAAACCTCACGTATCTTGCTTGACAGCCTACAGTTGGGAGCCCCGGATAAGCCCTCGTAAGGATACCCCAGGACTCCATACGAGGGCTTACACGAAACTCCCAATTACAGTTTCAGTTTGTAGTAGGTACCTAAAATTGACCGATAAAGAGAAGCGATTGAATGAATACAGGCGTTTTTTACAAATTGTAAGTACTGTTTTGGTATTATGCATAATGTTAATGAGTATTTGAGATTAACATTTAAAATCCGGACTCCATTGACGTTTATTTAGGTTTCTTTTTGCCTAAGGTTTGGTCAGTAGAGTATCATGTCTTACAAACTTTATTTAACTTTACAGTAATAAGTAGTTTACTTGTCCTTTCTTTAATGTAAGATGCTGATTTGTTTAAAAGAAATTGTTCCTAATAAAAGACTTATTCGAATGATATCATAAAATAGAGGATGTTTTTTTTTTCACATCTCACAGGTTTGATTGTCGGGTCGAGCAGGTGATTTTCCTAAAATCCTAAAATGCAGTTTACTTACTTTTGAAAATTAAGGAAGGTTTCCTTTCAGCAAAATTTGTCATCATCAATATTTAGGGTACTTTCCCTCCAACCACGGTGTTTAAATTCCATTCTAAATATGCACCAAAAGTTATCAATTAAAATACCTAATCAAAATACCTACCGCATGTCATTGACCGAAACATGCTAATTACTGCTCGTTCGCTCTAACTTTGCCGCTCGGCTCCATAATAATGTCGAATTTTTAATTAGACGAAGTAAATTGACAGCAACTAATGTCACTTCTTCATACAATGTTGCGTATTTTCTATGACGAAGTGACATTAGCTACTGTCAATTTACTTCGTCTAATTAACAATTCGGGTATACGCCTCTACGCCAGCGGCAAAGTTAGAGCGAACGGGTAGTATAGTAATTGGTTCAGATTACCTAAATTATCGGTATTTGAGTACATGTATGAGAACGATCATTTTGTTATTGAACACAACAATTAATACAGCGTACATTAACGATGCAAATTGACGAATAAGCTTTCATTGTTCGCCGATACCGGGTTACATCCGCAAAATAAACAATGTACAAAATAGGGGCTTATTTCCTTAATAGAATTACTTGCCAATTTTCAGATTGAAAGAAAACATTAACAATCTTCCCGGCTATGCTGGAAGCATTTAAAAACATTCAAGTTATAATAATAATGAAACGGTTTTACTTTCTTTCCACCCAAGAGTCGTGGGGTCGTATATTTTCTTCATTATTTTTGCCGTCTTACAAATTATAGAAGTACCTATTTTATATTTCTCAGATGTATTTAAACAGTTCTACGTAATCAGTGGTGAGCCTGTATGTATGTATATGGTCACGCCTTTATCCGCGAAGGGGTTGGCAGAAATGTTATATGTCCACATTTCACCTTTTTCTAGAATTTGTTCCACGTAATAGGTGGCGAGCCGTATTGCCGTGTTGAAAGGGACAGGCGCAGGTTGTGACTGCTGCTGTTAAAATTTTTCAAGCCGCCTATAAAGGCGTTATGCCCGCTTTCCACTGCGAGCTAGTCGGACCCATTACGGACTCCGCTATACGCGTAACGATGATTTTCGATACATGTCATGTCCGCTTTGGTGGAAGGACATGTATGAAAATCGTCGTTACGAGTACAGCGGAGTCCGTAATGGGTCCGACTCGCTCGCAGTGGAAAGCGGGCATTAAACTTTGGCTTGACTACCATTTTTCGGACCAACAGCCCATGCTCTATAATTATTAGCTGCAAATGAAATCGTGATACAAATTCATATTCTAGCTCGCATGACTACATACGCAGAATAAAATAATGTCTGATTAAACCTTCTTTAAAACCTTTACTGGATTTCTATAAACATTTGAAAACCAAAATTAAGCCAATTGGTAATCTTGCTAGAGTAACAAACGTCTATATAAAGAATAATACTTAAAACTCAAGATAAAGAAACATCATAATACCTGAAACAAACACCTCACCTATTCAAAGTAATAAAATTAATAGTAGTTGCGCTCCAAAGACAGCGTAAACTTATGACTAAAGCGCAAACTTCAGCCGAACATATCAGTGGTGCTATTCTTGCGGTTTCGTGCGGGGGCAGAGCGCACGAATATTACTGCTATTAATCAGATTTCAGGGAGCAGGCGCCATGACCAAGAAGAATGGTACACCAAACAATAATACCGAGCTCACACCTTCGCTCCAAGAGCTAAAATGTTTATATGTATTTATGGTTCTAAATATTTTATGTGAATCAGCTGCCAGCGTTCAGCTTTATTTGCGGCAATTCGACGACCGTACGGTGTCTGAGCTTGTATGTTTTAAATTATAAATGACTGTTTTATCTTTAGATATCTACGTCTTTTTATAGCTATGTTGATTTCTTCCACAATATCTAATATTATTGTATATAATATTATTTCTTTAGATACTTATGTACTACTACTAATTAGCTGAACTCTACGGCTTCGACCATGACATACTATTGACCATGCAGCATTCGCACTGTATTTATAAAAGTGTAATATTTTTTTTATTTTATTTTGACCTAATCTATACTAATATTATAAAGAGGTAAAGTTTGTGTGTTTGTATATTTGTTAAATTGTAAGGGGTAATCTCGGGATCTACTGAACCGATTTTAAAAATTCTTTCACCAATAGAAAGCTACGTTATTGCGGAGTGTCATAGGCTATATAGCATCACGCTACAACGAATAGGAGCGGAGCAGTAATAGTAAATGTTTCAAAAACGGGGGAAAAGTTATTCCTTTTGAGAACTTCGTTGCGTGTGCTGCGTGACTAATATTATTTAACCGACTTCAAACAAGGAGGACTCAATTCAACCGTTTTTTTTAATTTTTTTAATGTTTTTTCGCGCAGAACTTCGTCGTTTATAGACCGATTTGAAAAATATTTTTTCATTCGAAAATAGATACTTCCAAGGTGGTTCCATTTTAAGGAAGCCAGGATCTGATTATGGCATCCTGGAGAAATTGAAAGGAACTTTTAAAAATTGTAGGGGCATCTAGGGCGTTTGTAATTTTTTTTATTAAGGGCCTTAAAGTAGTACAACTTAATGAAGGCCTGGAGTCGATCTGATGATGGAGACGATAGACAGTAGAGAGAATTCCCTAACGATATACAGCAGTTACTTTGTGTTTGGGTTTGATTAATTTGTACTTTCGAGAACTTTACACCTAGATGGATAGATTTTCAGTCCACACGACACTAAAAATAGTGAAAAAAAATTGAACAAAAAAGAAACCGACTTCAAACAAAACTAAAACTGAAAAGTAAAATTTACTTAGCACAAAGTTAGTATATTCTGATTTATCAGATATCATTAAATATAATACTGAAGTCAGTGCCAATATGACTATTAGAGACATTAATAATGTCTACCTAAGCCTACATAGTTTTACTGGGCACTGATTTCAGTATTATATTCAATGATATCTGATAAATCAGAATATACTAACTTTGTGCCAAGTAAATTTTTTAAGAAGTAAAGTTTGTGTTTGTGTATTTGTTAAATAAATTGTAAGGGGTAATCTTAGGATCTACCGAACCGATTTAAAAAATTCTTTTACCAATAGAAAGCTACGTTATTGTGGATTGTCATAGGCTATATAGCATCACGCTACAACGAATAGGAGAGTAGAGTCACAAAAAATTTGACAAACCTAAATATATTTTTTTTAAATTTCATAGGGAATAAATTTTATTTTATTTTATTTTTTTTTTATTTTTTTTTTATTTTCTTTTAAAATTTTATTTTGGAGCAGAGCAGTAATAGTTAATGTTTCAAAAACGTTGGAAAAGTTATTCCTTTTGAGAGCTTCGTTGCGTGTGCTGCGTAAATATTTATAGTTATGTAAAAAATATGCACCTATTACAAAATAGTTTCTCTTAAAAAAGTTCTAAAAAAATTGCGCGATAGCATGTGTCTATCTTTGGGTTGGTGCACAATAACCATTTTAATGGCATTTATTTTTTTCTACAATAATGCCACGGGATACCTCTTTCATAAACGAAATTGTTCTTAAAAATAATGCGACGGGAATACACGCGACGAGAAACCTTTCTCTCTCTCTCTCTCTCTCTCTCTCTCTCTCTCTATCTCACGTAGTATTGAATATTAACGACGAGACGCTACGGGAGTAAACGCAACGTGACGGGAGTAAATGCGATGGGAACAGGTAATACTCTCTCTTATGTGGCGCAAACGAAGTTGCGCGGGTCAGCTAGTTATGAATAATCTAAATTACTTGCAGATAATAAGTAAAAGTTATTCCTTAGTAAAGAATGTTTTTAAAATCAATTCCGTAGTTTCAAAGCATATTCATAACAGACAAAAACACATCTCTACAATATTTTTTAAGTTGAAGTTCATTAATAAGCTCAATGTTGTTAGGTAGGTACTACAAAACTTTAAGTTAGCGTTCTCTGCAAACTAGAAACTCATAGCACAAGTATCATGTACAACAAAATACCAGTGCATGTCTAAAATATAAGTTACTACTAAACAAAGTTCTAACACGAAATTCAAAGCTGGGTTAATTAAAAACTGTCGATATTCCAGAACATGTTCGGCTTCCAAGTAGCCCGGTGCCAACTTACCTGCGGACCTAAAACGGCTGACTCTGTCAAACTCTTGGAAATTAGTTACCGAATTGTGATGAAAACTTTAATTGGTTTCTCAAAGCCAACATGTGGCTGGTAGTGTTGGCTCAATCGAGAGTCTGTGAGGCAATTCGTAAAATAATGAAAGAAACTTTTGTGATGAGAAGTGTTTTGTTTGAGTTGCACCTACATCCAGAAGTGAATATTTGACAAGTTTTGTTCTTTTGACTCTTTGAGCCTCCACAGTGTGTGTTCGTCCCCGTAGAGTTTATAATGTAACTATACCTTCTTGTAGCTTGTGAGATTTTATATTGTCGAGATTTTCTTTTCGAAATTGTAAATTGATATCACAGAAATATTAAAAAATAATAATAGTAACCATGCATACGACACTTAGCGGCCGCTGCCACGACCCGTTCGCTTCGCTCGCTCCTTTTCACGTGCTTCTGTCACTGTTCCAACCTAACCCAACCATCTACCAACTATTAAGTTAACATTTTTTACAATTTACAATATCTTGATAGTTTACAATCTCGCTAGGTAGATTCCAATCTAACAGCTTTTACAATTTTACGCTAACATATAACAACAAACTTATAGGTATACGTAGTTTTATATAAGTATAATAATAAAAAATAATATTCAAAGTCATTTCACACAACGCCATCTGATCCCAAAGTAAGCTAGGAATAACCTGCTTGTGTTATGGGTATGAGACCACGGATATTATAATGATGTCGTAGGTAATTATCAAGTGAAATCAGCTCATTTTGATTAAATTTCAGCACACAGCACAGAACAGTAAGATAATTGTTACAAAATTGAATGATTTAATTAATAGAGCTTTTTATTGAATAGATCTTTAAAATTAATATTTACTTACGAAGTTACTTATATTCTCTAAGATCAATGTTGATAATTTATACAATCTTAATTAAATTTGAAAGGTTTCTTTCATAAGGTGGGTACTAATACTTCGAAAAAACTAAACTTTATTAAATTTTACTTTAAATAAGTAATCTTATTTTCTTTGTAACTAAAGGAATATTCTCCTGTCAATTTTGTCCTGTCGTGGTAATCGAATCCACGACCTCGTCGATTAGCAGTCAAGTCATTATAAAAAAAAGTATCTTCTTTGACCTGGGATATGGAGAAAACCATGGAAAGTACAAAATTTGAGGGATTGACGTATGAAATATAAATGCCAAAAAGCAAACATGAAACTGGTTTCAGTGTTCTGGAGAATATGGACAAGTATGGGCTCTCCAGAAATTAACTGAAGAGGTATGCAATACCATTTTTAAGGTATTATGTCATACCAGAAGGCGTCCGCGTGGAATTAAGTTCCCAGTCCTGCATCCCATTGAAAACATCTTATATATTGGGTGTAACAAAATTACCTATCCAAACTTCGTCACGTGACGTGGCATAAGTCAAGAAACATTACAAAAATGTAGAAAAAAAAATCACATGAATACTTTAACCGTAAAGCCGTTTTAAAGGTCCTATTTTATCCTATTTTCACCCTTTCTATCGGTACTGAGCGGCAGTAGAAAGCGACAACGACAGCCAGACGGGTGCTCTGTGTTTGTTTTGCCACGGCGACCATGTTACCTCGTATTGCCGCGGTAAAAAATGAATTCTTAATGTGCGACAAAAAAATTAAAAAAAAAAATGAAATAATTTACCCCCCTTTTTTATTAAATATTTGTATTTCATTTCCGATGCCAAGTCATCTCATGAAATTTGGAGAGGTAATTTTGTTACACCCAGTATAAAATTCTCGTGTCACAATGTTAGTTACCATACTCCTCCGAAACGGCATAACCGATTGTTATGAAATTTTATATGCATATTCACTAGGTCTGAGAATCGGCTACTATCAATTTTTATACCCCTAAGTGACCGGGAATAAAATTCCACGCGGGCGGAGCCGCGGGCATCAGCTAGTTTTTGTATAATAAAAGTAACCTATGTGTTATTATTACAGACTATAACTTAATCCTGTAACAAATCTCAGGCCGATCTGTTCACCCATTAGAGCGTAAAGTCGTAACAAACACCCACACATCTACACAGACTAACATCCAGTATAACATAAGTATAAATTTTTGCATTTGTATAAAATTAGTAAGTACAGTGTATTTCAATAGCTTTGTGCAAAAATGTAATCAAACACATTTGATCCTATAAATCCATAGTAACTTGCAACTGAAAATGGAGTCATACAGTGTTCTTACAATCATTTCGACACCAAATAACTTCTTTTTATTTTCATTTAAAATACCTACTCAGGCTAGTAAAAAATTCAATGATTGGTCATACTATATTTTTCTACTCATCTGTCTTAGACAACGATTGTCAAAACATGACATGTTTACATTATTGCCAGATCGAGCAGGATTGAACTATACGAATAAGTACTATTATAGTACTCTAAGTGATCAAATAGAAATAGTCTGACTACACTCTATATCTCAAACCCAGCTTTCTAACAAACCTTAAAATAAAGCACTCTAAGTGTCAATAATAGTACGGCAGCTACGAGTGCTACGACTAATATGACATTTCAGACAATTTGCAATCCTACTATCCTACTTCCTACTAATATTATAAATGTGAAAGTTTGTGAAGATGTTTGGATGTTTAGATGTTTGGATGTTTGTTACTCAATCACGCTCTAACGACTGAATGGATCTGGCTGAAATTTGGTACAGGGATAGAGTATAGTCCGGAATAACACATAGGCTACTTTTTATCCCGGGAAAATGTTCCCACGGTAAGCGGGAACGGGGACCAAATTTCACGCGGGCGAAGCCGCGCGCATCAGCTAGTATGTAATATGTAATGGTACTATCGAACAATTCAAGATTCCAGTGCTATCTAAAAATAAGAAAATGTCTGGCTGAACAAATTGAAAAGCTGATTTTTGAGAAATGTGATATAAGGAGGATATTGAAGGAGAGATTCTTGGGTTGATACAAATACAAATTCTTTATTTGCTGTAAATGAGGTTACATAGTGATGGTAGGTTACAAGTTAAAAGACAGTACAAGCCCATTTAGCCATTACACGGATAGCATGCAAACTTTGATGATGATTGATACAAATAGTTTCATCTTTTCAAGTGCAAGTTTCTAATACTAGTCTGTTGTGATATATCTAAGATGCAGAAGACGATATTTCAACAAATGTTTATAACCTAAATAAAAAATAAATAACCAAGCACACCAATTTTTTTTTAATTTCATGGATTACGCTCTGTCTATACTTTTATGAAGCGAGTCGTCACTAGGCTATTGAATTGGATAACCAATTGGCTAAAAATATCTTCAGGAAATAAGTATACGGTTGTATTATAACACAACTAATTGCATGATTTTTTTTTATTCAGCAACAGGATATGATGGATTCTTTGGCGGGAACTGGAAGGATACGAATCGCGTCGTTTTGTAAACTTCCAAAATAGTGTTTTTCGAGTGTTTTGTGTGTATCAATGGTGGATTCTTAAACATACACGTTCGATAACGTGCGCTAGTGTTGGGAAGTGATAAAACGCAGTGAATCGCAACTTTGCAGTTTCTGGCAAAAAATCCAAAGAAACTTTCAGAAATTCATCCACCGCTTTTCTGAAGGAAGACTTTGACTGGACTTAGAGGACGAGGACTGTGACTTATTAAAGCAAAATGAAGAGATAACAAATATACAAGACTTGGCTGAATGGCTTAAATTGCCTTTGCCTATTCGAAAATGAATAAATAAAACTACTACTACTACAGGATATTATTACGATGTCTCCTTTGACAGTTCTGACAATAATAATGTCAGGTATACAACGAAACATAAGTTTACGAGTATAAGCAGCTTTTATTTGTATTTAGCATCAAGTTTAAGAAGAATTTGAACAAGTATATCATCAGACAGTAGCTATAGTACAGAGAAGACAAAACTTTCTCGTTAAGCTAACAATACAGCTGTAAATTAACTTCACAGGGGCAGGTCAAGCGCGCTTCATATTTGGCTTGTTTTGTTTCAATTAAAATTGCGCAGTAGTTCGCTGAGGGTAACAAATAATTATGAAGTTGTTCGTTTGTTGCGATGAGAAAACTTTGTCTTGCGCAACTTGAAAATTATAATTATGCCATCTACACTAATAATATAAAGAGGGAAAATTTGTATCTTTGTAATTAATAAACTCAAAAACCGAATTCAAATTTTTTTTCACTATTTGAAAGTTACATTCACCCTGAGTAACATAGGCTATATTTTATTCCTCTATTCCTATCGGAACGGGAGCTACGCGGGTAAAACCGTGAGATGTCCGCTAGTTCTACTTAATATTATAAATGTGAAAGTTTGTGAAGATGTTTGGATGTTTGTTATTCAATCACGCTCTAACGGCTGAACGGATTGGGCTGAAATTTGGTACAGACGTAGCTTATAATCTGGAATAACACATAGGCTACTTTTTATGCCGGATATATTTTCTCACGGGCGAAGCCACGAGCATTATCTAGTACTTTATATTTACTTAGAGTAGGTAATTGTACGAATACAGCTTCTAATATAAATTAATTTCTTCAAGGTAAAATGTCAAAAGTAATTTTATTTATTCATTCATTTAGCATAGAAAACGTTCCTAGACTTCCTAGGATGCAATATGGTTTTCGGTTTCTCTTCATGTAATATTCATTAAACTTCAGGTCACCACTATTTCCGACGAAAATAGTCTTAGAAAATGGTGAAATAACTTTTTCATTCCTTCTATTCGAAAAGAATCACTTTGCACCACGATAACGGGGCGCAAAATAGCTCTTTTCTGTTAAGAGCTTTTTAGCGGGCGGCAAAGGATTTGAATTTGGAACTTGAAAATTTCATAGAAATCGAATGCAAATTGTATTGAATTACTGGCTGGTAAGTGTTGGCTGCACAGCGCGGTGTCCTGAGCTAACTAAAAAAAAACTAAAGAGCGCCATTTATCTGTTCGTGTTCCTCATTATTAATGTTCTTGTAATCAGTAAACACATTTTATTCTATTCTGCAAATATAATAAGTTCTACGTCAAGTTATGAAAGTGACAATCCATGAACTCCTGGAACAATAACTATAGAAGGTAACTACGTCGTACAAAACTTAGTATACGTTTTTCTCATAGAAAGGGAATGAAAAGTAGAGTATATTACTCGAGGGCAAATTATTTTCCCCTCGGGCGGTGTACTTTGAATCCCTCACTGCGCTCAGGATTCTACGTTAGAATCCCTCGCTATGCTCGGGATTCTATTCTAGAATCCTTCGCTTCGCTCGTGATTCAAAGTAGCGCCCTCGCCGTAAAAATACTATTTTGCCCCCTTGTTATACAATCTACTATTTCATTCCTTCTATTCGAAAAGAATCACTTTGCACCACGATAACGGGGCGCAAAATAGCTCTTTTCTGTTAAGAGCTTTTTAGCGGGCGGCAAAGGATTTGAATTTGGAACTTGAAAATTTCATAGAAATCGAACGCAAATTGTATGAATTACTGGCTGGTAAGTGTTGGCTGCACAGCGCGGTGTCCTGAGCTAACTAAAAAAAAACTAAAAAGCGCCATTTATCTGTTCGTGTTCGTCATTAATAATGTTCTTGTAATCGGTAAACATATTTTATTGTATTCTGCAAATATAATAAGTTCTACGTCAAGTTATGAAAGTGACAATCCATAAACTCCTGGAACAATAACTATAGAAGGTAACTAAGTACGTCGAACAAAACTTATTTTTTCTCATAGAATGGGAATGCAAAGTAGAGTATATTACTCGAGGGCAAATTATTTTTCCCTCGGGCGGTGTACTTTGAATCCCTCACTGCGCTCAGGATTCTACGTTAGAATCCCTCGCTATGCTCGGGATTCTATTCTAGAATCCTTCGCTTCGCTCGTGATTCAAAGTAGCGCCCTCGCCATAAAAATACTATTTTGCCCCCTTGTTATACAATCTACTATTTTCCCATGGTTTGCATGTCTCTAAATGTGAGATAAATGACATTCCAATAAATCGTCAGTTCAACGTATTTATTTTATGTCGTCTACGTTTTTAAATAGTAAGTACGGTTAAGAATTGCCACCCTGGCAAACCTATTCATTTAAAAAAAGATTTTTTCTGTTCGAATTATTCCTGAAAACTAAATTATTGGAACTGAAATCCCAGATGCCAAAGAATTTGACGTTGAATAGCGACTTTAAAAGTTATGACTTCACAAAATAAGTTTAATTTTATGGTATTAAGTAAGTAGCTATTAGGTGAGCTATAATAATATCTTATTATTCTACTTGTAGGGCCAAGAACACTTAATTCAATTACAATATTTTGTTAAACTAAGAGAAGGTACCTAAATATTTAACATTTTTTTCATAAGTTAAGAATACTTAAAGAAATGTTTATGTTTTTTTTTTCAAAATTGTAAAATAGGTAGGTACAACAAAGAATGTTTAAGTGTTCATTTTGAACTCGTACGATCCTTATGTGAGAAAAACCTTTTGTAAAACTCATGTAAATTCTCTCCATTCTGGATAACCGCAAAAAGGAACTTTATTGTACTTGATATCATTTCCAGTGTGTCTAAATTGAATAAACCATAATAGAGTTAGTCAACCGCACTGTTGCACAAGAGCGCCAAGAAACATGATATGGGGCTGACGTACATCTAGATTGACAATCTAAAGTTAGATATCATTTATTGAAAACGTCAACAAGACACAATATCTAAACTGGGTCGAGAGGAAACCCTTAGAAATCAAGCAGAATGCGAGTAGTAATACGATAGTGGAAGAGAGATGGAGGGTGGCTATTGTGGGGCTAACGTCGGATGTACACTGAGGCACTTGTCAATGTCACGAATGGTAACGCAATGAGGTCCGTTCTGATAAAATGTTGTTGTATCACTCTCCTTATAATAAAAGCACTATTTTACAGGCTCTATACAGACCACTCTGATCATGAGAAAATTTTGTAAGTATATTGAATTACACGAGTACTTACCTAGCAATTTTATCACATAGTTTTGTTGTATGGATTTACTGTGCCCCCACGGCCTGATCAGGTAATTGGTTTGTCCAGACAAATCATTTACCTGATAAGGATGATACAAGTAGGTATTACTTCACAGGCTTGCATGGGTCTGTTCAAAGATGATTTTTAGGCACATTCGGTTTACAAATTCAAACCGGCAGTGGGTTAATTAATGCGAGCAATTCCTAAGAGTGAACGAATTTGAGCTGCTTTCCGACCCGAGTTCCTTCGTACAATATTAAAATAATATTATATTAATACGAATTATAATGCTACAGTTCATCTACATATTAAACTAGCGCCGCTCCAGATATTCCGATACCTAGTCCTCACTTTGGCTAATAATAGTACCATTTACAACTTACTGACCAAGCTACATTAAATCGCAATTCCTCGCCGTTTTCCCAAAGAAACCATATCAAGTTCAACGACATTATCTCGATTTCAGCACCCCGTTAAGTTCATCATCCGTCGCTATTCAGACTTTTTAAATCCAGTTACCGGTAGTTACGCTTTGGTTCACTTTTAGTAGTTTAAAGATTAGTAACAGTATTCAAGTTTTGAAATGAATTGTTCCGATTCTCGGCCAAATTATTAAAATGATCATCAAAAACTATTCGCACTATGAATGAAATGTTTTATGAGAGTAAATAAAGAATCGAGTTCTTGTATGGAGACCACGACTCGCCGGCAAATGTAGGGTAGGACGTTCACGCGCCAGATAGACAGACGACCAAAAAAAAAGCTGCTAGGAAGGCGGAAGGCGAAAGACTATGTGTTGTGGTGTAAATTAGAACAGGCTTAAGTCCAGCAGTGGACTACCGTAGACAGATTTGATTGACTGCCTCTGTGGCGCAGTCGGTAGAGATACCGCCTGCGGCGCTGAAGGTCGTGGGTACGATTCCCACCGGAGACAAATATTTGTGTGACCCATAATTGTTTGTCTCAAGAGTCTGGGTGTTTTTATGTATGATATGTATGTATTTAAAAAGTATATAAGGATTAATATCCGTGGTCTGATACCCATAACACAAGCAGGTTATGCCTAACTTACTTTTGGATCAGATAGCGTTGTGTGAAATGTCCGTGAATATTTATTTATTGATTAATTGAAATTTAACAAAGTTTTCTGGCACAAGTTATATCTCCTCCTGCATGTAAGCTAACTTATTAATAGCTTTCTAGTACTACTAACGGTCTCTGAGCTGGACTATGGACCAAAAATAACACAGCATGGCGGAACTATTGTTTATTAAGAAAGGAAATAGGTCCGTATTCATCATCAACGCGTTTGTGAACACCAAACGTATAGTTTAACACCAGTTAAACATCCAACTAAATTCTCATTAAGTACCAAATTAGTTATGCAAATACTTGGAGCTCAGCGTATTATTATCCGTATCCTTTCAAGGGTCTAATAAATAAACATGAAGTGAGGCGCTTGAACCCACGAGGAACCAATTTGAACTGATATCTACTAAATGCTAATTCAATTTTGAATATTTACCAAATAAGCTTGGTAAACATCAAATTTATCCCCTTTTACCTGTCAACTCAAGTGTTGATGAATCGAACGAAGAATTGTTTTTGTGTTATCGTAAAGCATTATTATAAAGGTGCTGGCTGATCCAACGAATTTTGTACTGCCTCAGTATATAAAAAAACATAGTTCAATAATGTATCCTCTATGGCGCAGGGTACAAACAACTGTTTTGGAAAAAATAAAATTATTTTTCTCAAACAAGGTACTACTTTTAAATTGTCGACCTTTTCAATCATCCCCTGGTTTCCACAATTATTGCAAAATTTATGAAATCTATTATTTCTGAGTTAAGTATTGTTAATTAACTAGCTTTAAAATTTTTAAAAAGAAAAACTCAACTGCTGCACAGTAGGTATACGAAATAAGATAATATTAGGGATACACGTTTCTATAATGCCACTTTCTGAAGTGTAAACACAATCTTAATGTGTAGATTTTGTAGTTAACACACATTTAAACACAACTTCCCACGACGAAATGACCAAAAAATAGAAATATCATGAGAAAGCAAATGGAAGAAAATTCTTCTATACTCTGTTACCCACTCAATGGATTTTCTATAAAAAGACAGACTTTTATTATAACTTAATCTATTGTGAAGAAAAGTTCACACCCCGTCTGAACGTTCGCGCTCGCTCACGAATGTGTAAAATGTTTATTGCATGGATTATCTTAGTGAAAGTCTTTTCAAGTCTGAAGCTTGATGAGCATAAACTTAGCGTTATGAACGTGTTCAAAGTGATAAAACTATGTGTGAATTGATTTTGCATCGTTGTAAAGGAAAATGTTTCAAGTTTGAAAACGATGTATTGAACGTAGAATTTCAAATTCCTGAACTTGAAATTCTTGACAAAACAACTACCTCAAGTAGACTAAGAATATTTGATGATATAATACATTAAAACATTCCTATAATAATTCATTAAATGTCTTCAATTATTATGTAAGAATAGGTACTGTTTTTGTACGAATTACGTACAGAGTAATTATTAATATTACCCAGAGAAAAGATTTCTTTGTTTGTATTCGTTAAACTTTGAAACTACTGAACTGATTTAAAAAAAATAAAGCAATTAACTATGTACGAGAGCTTAAAACTTCTCAACCTCATACTTATAGAACTCGGGACTTCACGCGAAATACTTTTACTTACATACTCAACATTCAACATTCACAACATTCTCAACCCCGTCCCAACAGAACAAATGCTGAAATAAAAATTTAAGAATAGTGGCGTAGGGTAACAAGGCGAAACCGGTGATGGACAATTGTATAGATAGAAGATTTGCAATTCCTTAAATTGCGCCAATAATGGCCACAATCTTCGCCCTCAGTTCAATCGAGTAGGGTAACCATCAGCGCGTTTATGTTTCAGGATTCAATAATTGAGAGCTTTTGAACCGGATTTACGATCAAACGATAACATAATAAAAGGAAAGATACTCTGTAAATAATCTTAGTGGGCTCAGAGAACGAATATTAAATAATTTGAATCAAATCCATTTAAGTCCAGTGTTTTATATTACTTAGAAACATTTTGTTCAACGATTTAAGCTAAAAAGATTGAAAGGGGTATAAAAATAGGGTGAAGTTTTCCTGTTGACTCCGAAAAAGAGGAAAATAGAAGCTGTGCGCTGCTTAACATCGCAAGTCATAAAAGTCAACTGATGAATATTAATGATAGAACGGATGAATAAAAACAAAACATTGACGATCAAGCAGACCTGTAAAGAGAATCACATGTCTTTCTAAAGAGTGAATTGTAACCATTTAGTAACAATAAAACATTACTACATAACTTCTAAAGAAAAAGAAATGTATCTACGGGGTAACCACGGAATTCTGTAAGTTATTTGTTAATAATACAATAACCTCCAAGACTTTAGCTCAATAAAGACATTTTTGAACTCAAGGAATGTACGGCGAGCCCCACAGGGAGAGCGAATATTTATTCCTAAAGCGTAACTGAGGACTCGCAATTATTGGGCAAATGTTTATAGAGCCAAGTGGCCTCTTGCTCTCTGCTCTGTACATGTGCCAAGTGCTTTCCCATTATAGAAAAGTACTAGTTGCTTTCTCACGAACTCACTGCTACAGCGCAATGAGCCAATAAAGCGAGACTAATAGCAGCTGTATTTAAGTTTGTCTAGAATTTTCAGACTTTAGGGTGTCTTTTTGTGACTGCAACATAATTTCTTTATGGTTATTTTCGCTATTGCATATCGTTTTGTACAGTGATTGACAACTTGCTTTCTATATTGTATGTTTGTACTATCTGAAACTCATTTCATATCAAGTAATGAACTTAAGTAATGCTAAAACATTTGTTCGAAAGCTATATTGCACTGTCAATGGAACAGTTTCAGATGCATAAGTTTGTATTTAAGCAGATAGCTATTTATGTAGGTAGATATATCAACAATTTTTTTTTGTCATCAAATTATGGCTTACTTTTTAACATCGATCATTATTTATTAATAAAACTGTCTAGCTTTTTAAACAACATTTCATTTTCTCTTTTGCTCACCGAATGGTTTACTCAGAAAAACTCCTTATATTAAAAGCACCTGTGATCATCTATTCATTGAAAATTAATTTGTAAATAAGTATTGAAACTGATTTTATTTACATTTCATTATTTCTGTGATGTAGCCACCAAGACTCTAAATTATAATAAAGTCCTTTTACTGATAAAACTTTCAAGATAATAAACAACTAAATTGAAAGGTAAGTAGTGTAAGCAAAGAAAATAGCAAAGTTACTCTTGTAAGAGTTCATAAGAAAAATTTTACATGTGAATATTTTGAAACATTCTTGAAGCAAACCTCGGAAAAAGCTCTTATGCGAGCATATAAATCTCGACGTGAAAGATAATCGGGTTGGCGGAACTGATTCGCGCACAAATTGAATAAGAGGCACGGAATATACCCCCGCGAGAGTGGGCGTCGGGAGTTGGGGCGAGAGCGATATTCCGCTTAAACTGTGAAACACTCCACTTATAAGCTATTGCTCAGTCCTAATGAAATGCTAAAGTTTGTCGGAACTAGTGTTGTGTCAAAATTGTTCACAAATGGATTATTGAGACCTACTGGTTTGTATGTAAAGTTTGTATGTAATTTGAGAGTTAAGGCGGTTGACATTTTAGTAAATGTTTTCAAAACAATAATGTTGGTTTAAAATACCCACTCTAAGTACTGTTACCTATTCTTCTACACTTTCCCTTATTAAGTAAGCAGTTCCATCATCACAGCGTATTTAGAACTATTATATTTTTAGACTACGACGCACTTTTATTAAAAGTTAGGCTAAGAGCAGCATATTTTGACTTTTAATGTTCCTCACAAACCCCATAGCGGTAATAATTTGACTTTTATTTTCTTCCCAAACCACAAAACGGTACCTGCGGGCTACGCTAAAGACTCATCCGTTAGTCAGCAGGTATGCAAGTGAGGTTAAAATAGGTATTTAAACTTTCATGGTCACTAACGTTAGTATTATTACAATCGTTGTTTCCGTTATTTCGTCACTCGTGCTAGTGTGATAAAGAACTTCTTTCGTTGTCATGGCGCTTAAAATGTTTAAAAAAATACTAAATGGCGCCCGCGGCCCCGTTGGCGTAAAATATTTGTTCCCGCTAACGCTTCCCATGGGAGCTTATTCCGAGGATAAAATGAAAAGCCTATGTGTTAGTCCCAGATCTATAATCTATCCCTGTACTAAATTTCATGCAAATCCTGAAAGAGTAACAAAAAACCACACATCTACACATCTACAGATCCACACTCACAAAGTGTCGCATTTACATTATTAGTAAGATTACCTGTAAATGTGCTATGTATATGGTTGTGTTGGAGCTCTATATCGACCTAATGGGTATTTCCCATGTATTTTTTTTTTCCGATATTTATCCGGCAAAATAAAAAAAAGAACAAAACAATAGGTGCAATCTCTAATACGATCCCAAAAATCTCAATAAAGTTCTTCTAGCCTTTCAGGTAAACATATTATTGAGTAAATGTAGATGTACTAAATAACCAAAAGAAAGTAAAAACATATCTAATAGCAGCGTGTGAACATTTTACAACATCAATATAAAATCCTTTCAATGTCTGTTCGAATCCAATGACATCCCGGGAGAGTATTTCATTACTTTTATCTAATTTAGCGGAAAATCAAATCTATCAATGAGATTATCCCGCTGCCCTCCACGAGTCGGAGACACGTCGTTCGATATCTTCACGTTTCACAAGTATCATGATTTTGCTTTAAATCGGCAAAATTACCGCTTCTATTTTGAGACTAAATAAAATTTATATTTTGATATCATATTTAAACAGCAACTGTATTGTCTAAATAGGTAGGTACGTTACTTCTAGGAATCAATATTATAATGCTATATTTATTTCTACGTAATGTTAAATTAATGTGAATGGACAAATTTGTTCGCGGCAATCCACGCGGTCGTCTGCGTTGCGCCTTAAGGAAAACTGTTAACCTAATCAATTTCCGTATCTATTATATTAATTACTGGTGTAAACGCTAATGTATATAGTATTGATTACTAATGTGTCAATGATTATTTTTCAATGATGTACTCGTATGTTCTGTTCATGATATATTTTCATTACGTTTCTTGATCGCGACATGACGACGAGGCACCCCTACGACGATGGAGCCTTCTTTCAGATTTTCGACCTCCCAAGCGTAAAACCTCTTGCCGCAGCCCCTCTTATGGCTGAGGTACATTATTTAATATGGATACTGCATTTTCTTTTTGTAAAATAAGGATAATATTGTTTTGTATTTGTATTTGTAAAAAAACGTATTGTGCTGCTACTGTTTATTATGCTGCAATAAATATAAATAAAAAATAAATATAAAGTACTTAGCAGCCCTAAAGCTGTTGCTTTGATTAACTACTTAAGAAATAATTAGTGACCGCTTGGGTAAGAAATTGTTGGATTTCCAAATGGCTCACCAAGAGAAATTTCATTACTTCATACCGATTTCCTCTTGCCTTTGATTTTTATCCTCAACAAAAAGGCGAGCTAGCCGCCAGTGGTGGCTTTGACGGAATTAATTGAAGTTTTCGCGTGAAAATACCTAACTAATTAGCGGTAGTTCGGCCACAGTCAGTGGTTATTCTGCACCCAGGTAGCTTTGTGACTTCGTTTAATTTTTCGCTTTTCCCATTTCAGGTTTCGAAACCGTTATCCTTACAAACATTTGCCCGATAGAGTGCAAGTTTGTATTTGTTAAAAGAAAATCGTGTGTTAATGTACGGAGTCTATTTTTTGTATCTCGAAAATCGTTTTCGTTACTTTGTGTGCCTGTGCTGAATAACAAATAAGAGTGAAGAGCAAGTGTGGCGGAAACACTGAATGTGTGTTCAACATTGGTTTTGTTTTCAACAATTTCCTTTGTGTGGTTAAGTATAGAATAGAATATTATATTGTGTTTATATAAATGTAAATTGAATATTGCTACTTCATACGTGTGTAAAACGAGTGATCTAATATTGATGTTCGGTATTGTCGTGTATTTGTAATGTTCAATATTAATTTTAGTGTGAAGTTAACCTTTTAATATAGAAAGAATTTCTGATGGGAGTCCTGGGGTATCCTTCCGAGGGCTTACACGTGGCTCCCAACCGTAGGCTGTTAGCAGAAAACAGGGGGTATTTAGTCGGTAGGAGTCCGGCATAACATCCATGACGATTTAACCCTCATGTAAATTAAAAAAAATGTAGAAAGAATTTTATATCTATATTGAAAAAAATTACCTAATGCTCGCGTGTTCACCAGCATGGTGAGGTATTCCCGTACCGGTTTAGATTACAGATTCTGGACCTAGAAACACCGTATTTTATATGATGAGAGGTTTCTAGGTACCTACGAATACCACACCGTGTTCGAAATTGCTATCAAATATTAAAAAAAAAACAGCGAATAGCCAAGAAGAGACTGGCAAAACCGCCTGTTTTTGGTCTTATTTGCAAATTTTACCCCTTATTTGCAGTACTGCCCGTGTTTGCAAGTTTTCAAAAGCTTGCAGAAAAGCTGTGCGGTTTCAATGGACAGTTTATAAATAAAAATGAAGCAAAATGCTTTTCTAAGTTGTATTTACCAGTTAGGTCTCGTTAATCCTGCTGTTTAAGTGGGTGATCGTTCCCGTGCCATCTTGTGCTTCGATTGGATTTCTTGGCCATAGTGGTGAATGAATGAATAAACATTTAGGTATTTGCTTGCTAAATGTTGGGCATTAAAGTCTCATCGTAATCAATATCAATACCTACATATAATAAAATCGTAACAGGTCGCTGTCTGTACATGGAAGATAAATAAGAAAAAATATTATAGGGGGGCTTTATGAACGCAATAGAACAAAAAAAATGATTTTTAGAATTTTTGTCTGTTTGTCTGTATGTCTGTATATCTGTTTGTCTGTACGGTTGTGCACGCTAATCTCAGTAACCGCTCAACCGATTGCAATGCGGTTTTTTTTATTGTGTTGAGGTTTGCTCTAGTTAACATTTAGCGTTTGTTTTATGTAAATCGGTTTAGAAATAAAAGAGTTATAACACTTTTAAGAATCAGATATTTCGAAAATTTTAATTGTAGGGGTTTCTTTGAATGTGAGTAAACCTAAACTTGCGTGTTGGCTTAATCATAAAAGAGCCTTCGGCGCGGACTGAATTGTTTAAAAATAGTCTTAATCATTAAGCTCTTTTATGATTAAGCAAATAGGGCAGTTTAAGACGCTGCTTGATGACTCTGATGAAGAAATACCTTTCCTTTCATACACCTTATGTGACGTAAACGAAGTTGCGGGCTCAGCTAGTAAGTAGAGAATATTAGGTATGGTTAAAAACATTGCGAAGCAGTATATTGGGTGTCAATTTTTCAGTGGAATAAATTTGTAGAAAATGCATTAAAATCCATTATTAGGAATGTTAAAAAACGCTTACTATATTACCTATTAATTATTTTTTGACTTATAGAATTTGACTGTGGTTTAAATTAAATTGTTAAATTCGTATTTCACTGACATGAATATATATTTTTATTTATTTGGAGACATTGTGTTATATTTTACTAGCTAACCCGCGCAACTTCGTGCGTGATAAATGAAGAACCGCTCGACTGATTTTGTGCAAACTTCACATAAACCATCTACTACATAGTCCAAACAAAGCCTAAGCATTTCGTTTGGATAGGTGAGCCCGTTCTTGAGTTATAAAATTACAACGAAAAGTGGCATTGATTTTTATATATATAGATTTATTGCTTGTTTATAATTTTTATTTTGAATTCGAATCCTGTGTCATGAAAGATTTTTTAATGAAATAGGTAGTTTTAATTTTCACACACCGTCTGTACCTATATGGTGAATCATGCTATACCGAACCTTAGTACCTAACATAATATAAGAACCCTGTAACCATGTTTCTAGTAAAAAAAAATTCTATTCTATTCTACATTTCCATAAATATCGGAAAAGATGTCCTAAGGAATATTGGATTGCTTAATACATTTGATATTGTCATGTAAGTATTACGGTATGCTATCCTCTATCCATAATGTTTTCATCTCAAAATAACCTATCGCAACTATAAAAATCCATCCAGATAACGAGAATAAATCTCCCATATCGCTTTAAAAGCTCGCGTGTTTTATCGAGAAAGAACTTTAGATTAATGAAACATAGTGGTGATTATAAATTGTGCTCTCAAGGGAAATCTTGCTTAAGTTCCAACGAACAATGGCTACATAAATATTCCCACTAATATTCTCATTTGTATGAACATTCTCGGCAAGTTTTACTATTCAATATCACGCAGCACCTACCACTTTTATGTTACCCATTCTGTGGCGTATAAGCCAATATAAAATATTAGCTTTCAAGCACTATATTTTTATTTTAACGGGTAATTTCATTTTTGATGTCAAAACTGTCAAAAGGAGGGTTAAATACTAATGTGCGGTTTATGAATATAGCTTTACAATATTACCTATAGACGATAGGGGAAAATTTGATGTTTGTTATTGGGTACTTATAACAAACATCACATACACATAGAAACGCACGAATCTAGCTGAAATTGGTACGCAGGAACGGATTGTCTGCATTAACACATATACTACTTTTTATTCCCAAAATAAATTCCCATGGGGTGCGGGAACTGGAACAAAAAGTAGATGCTAATAAAAATGTACCTACTTTAGTATTCGGTACTCATATTAGTCTTATACGTAATCCATAGAATTATAACGTACTAGCGGACGTCACGCGGTTTCACCCGCGTAGTTCCCGTGGGAATACGGGAATAAAATATAGCCTATGTTCACCGCAAAGAGTGTAGCTTCCCAACAGTGAAAGAATTTTTTAAATCGGTCCAGTAGTTCCGGAGCCTATTCGTTACAAACATACAAACAAACAAAAAAACAAATCTTTCCTCTTTATAATATTAGTATAGATGTGTACAAATGTGTTATAATAAGTCTATGCGTTAATCTATATCATAATGGGATATCATTATATCAAATGGGAGTTCAAATTATAGTGAAATGTAACTTAATGAACGAAATAGTCCAAGTTTTATTCGAAACCCTCACATTGAGCCCGAGCTATCAATTAATGTAGGTAAATTTCCGTAAGAATTATTCAATGAGTTTTTATACCAAATCTACTTCAACAATCTTGAAACTCAAAAAGTTCAGAACTTTTTTCCCCATTAAATTAAAACACGGTTTTATTATAATTTACCTGAAAAAAAGTCTTTGAAAAGCCAAACATTTAAAAAGTTGTTATTTTTGTTCGAATATTCTTTTCAAGTGATTAATATAAAGTAAAGCAGTAATTTCACGCAACCATTATGGATAGGAGAAAGTAATTTCACAGAAACTTGAGAAACCGTCGAGAAACATTGTCTGACGTAACAAAGATGGCTGACTCGATTATTTTCGAGGGTTAATCATCTTTATCGAGTAGGTACTTATAAACATTAAAGGGGCAAGTGATTGCTTTCAATATCGAGCCTACTGCAGAAGTGGGTTATAAGATTTGAGCAAAGATTTAAATTAAATAAAGCGTTCTTAAAATTTTCTATTAAATATTTCAGATTAAATACCAATAGGAAGGGATCCAAAATAATTGTGGATGTATTATATTATTTCATTTACTACTATGTGTGATGAAATGAAAACTGGGTATGGCGGTAACGTAACTCCACTTTTTTTGAGTTTCGTACCCAATGGGTAAAAACAGAACCCTATTCACGAGACTTTGTCGTCAGTCTGTCTGTCTGTCCGCCACGAGGCTGTATTTTAGGAACTGTGATAGCTAGAGAGTTGAAATTATCACAGACGCGGACGTCACGCGGTTTCACCCACGTAGTTCCCGTTCCTGTGGAAATACGGGAATAAAACACATCCTATGTTCACAGCAAAGAGTGTAGCTTCCCAACAGTGAAAGAATTTTTCAAATCGGTCCAGTAGTTCCGGAGCCTATTCGTTACAAACAAACAAACAAAATAACAAAAAAACAAATCTTTCCTCTTTATAATATTAGTATAGATTGTGTATTTCTGTTGCCACTATAACAGCAAATACTACAATCAGAAAAACAATAAAATTTAAGGGGAGTTCCCATACACTATTTTTTTCCGTTTTTGGTAACTAAGAATCAAATCATTCCTGTTTATAATATTTGTATAGATAAGTTATTAAGATCGTAAAACAGAAAGTTGAAGGTATAAATTAAAAACATTTTATATTTTTTACTGTCATTAATTTATAGCTATACATTGTTTAAAAAGTTGGAAAGTCTCAACTCTTTTAATGGTGATACCGTTCTGCTCCGAGGTCTTTTGTACTGAACTTGGGCATTTTCATTATTTTTTGCTCTTATTACAACATACTCTGACCGAGCGATTCGAAGGAGAATAACAAAGCACGGTGAAGAGTACCCTAGGAGATCTGGAAACAAAACTTGTACTAACCCGTCTGGCCAGCGTGGTAGTGGTACAGTGAGGCCAATCAGTAGGTATCATCCATCCAGAGGATCCCGTCCAGGAGTCCACCGTGATGGACTGGTTTGATTAACTGATCGAATAACGCATGTTAAAATATGCTAAGGTTTTATTGAAAATGCTTTCAATAGCATCACGTGTATATATCGTACGGAAGGATTTTTTTAATCAGATTTTTACTGGTTTCAAAATGTCGTATTGAATTGCAACTTTGCTCACTTGTCAAGTTTTTACGCAAATAAAATAGTATAATTTGTCATCAATTACATACATAATATCGTCACGCCTTTATCCCCGAAAAGGTAGGCAGTAGTATGCCTCTGCTTATACAATGGTATGCGCCCACATTTTACCTAATAGCTTTTTTGACTTTTTGAGAAGAATAATTCAATTGACTGATATGTTTCCTCTTTCAGCATTTTCAAAGGTTACCACATATTTGAATGTTTGATGTAATAAAACTTTGAGAAACAATAATAGATTTTTCATTCAAGATGTATAGCAGGTTCCATTAAGTGCCATCAACAAACAGTAAAATCAGGCAATGATTATGCTAAAATTAGATCCAAAAATAGACCTTAATTTAATGAGATTTTTCCTAGAAAAGGTTCTTGCAGAATATCCAAATATAGGCAGGCGGAGTCGTGGTTTAATATTAATTATATAATTATTCACAACGAGAGCTAGTTGCGGTACGTACAGCTTTCAACAACGCGTATTTCAATTACATCGTTATTTTTACGCCAATTAAACCGCATACGATGTATTTATTTTACGGATTTCCAGTTAAAATTCAATGACAATGTTTATAAAACCCTTTGAAAAAAATATAGCTATGCCTTATGAAAATTCTGTGATTTTTTTAATGCCGGATCAGCACTCGTCATAAATGTTTTACATACCTGACAATATCATAGATTTGAGAAATAAAACATGCTTGCTACCCCCCGCATTGACCAACTATCTTTCAGATCTCGTTATAAAAAAAAACAAATTAAAAAGTGTGCAGACGTAGCTTAAAATCCATAACACGTTCCATTATTAAGGCAAAATAATAAACGCTGGGTGCTCAGCGGTCGCTTAAGCTGTTTCAGCGGCAAAGTTACATCGAGGTAAAGTGGGTTTTAGTGTCGCCATGTGCATCCTTGTGGACAACTTTGACCATAGCTAACTTTGTACTTGGTGCTTTATGTTCATTGTTAGTGCCACATATAAGTACCGCGGTGTTGCAAAGTGTACGTACAAATATATTTAGCAGCAAGAATGTGTCTAGTAGATAGCATTAGCATATTTAGTTTAGGGATTATACCTTTTACCGAGTTAATTTCAGTAACATTGCCTAGTGAATAGCTGAAATATAATATGTTTCATACACTTTTATGTAGACTAACTGTAATTAAAATAATGAACAAATTGTGGTGTAATTTTACTTTGTACGCGATGAAATAAAAGCTTTGTTGTGACTTTCTGTGTGTTAAATTTACCTACAGGCTAAATTCTGTTTTACATTTGAAATGGTAAAATAATTTGTCCTGCACTGTATAGAATTCATTAATGTAAATGGACTTATAACTTTGTTCTATTTTATTTTATTTACATAATATACCTATGTATTGTGCGTATTTTTGAGGTTTGATATTGATGATGATTACATATAAAGTATATTGTATAAAACTTGTACAATGCAATATAAAATAGTTAACCACCTCTGTAATAATACCGCGAGACAGCATTAGACCAATGTGAGATGTATTTCAGTGCATTTCCTACATATCTATTGCTGAAATTACTACTAACTAGATTTCTTCAAAGTAATATTATGTAGATAATTATGTCACTAACTTCTCATAATCAGAGACAATTATCTTTCTGCAAATGGTATTACAATCGGAGATATTGAAGACCAAGGGAAACTTCTAAACGGAGGGAAAGCGAAACCTCATGGCTGCAACTGGGAACGACAGGATGACGATGATCAGTAATACAATAAAGTATAATTATAATATAGCTGTCTTTGAGCCTGTGCACTGGAACTACGGCTTTAATCATTTAAATGTCATCTTTTTATCTTATACATAGGTGTCATTGTCCATTAAAAATAAAAAATCGGATCAAATAGAATCATTGAAAGTAGCCATTCATTTCTTACGTAAAAATATAATCGAGCTGTTCTTACATACAAAGTCTAGCAACATGATGACGATATACTTGGTATACCAACTCAATAGCTAGCGATGTCAAAGCAAGTTGACTACGTCCAATTCAATAGCATCTGGTAGCGAACAATTGATGCAAGACAGCCGCGTTGCATCAACTGCGAAATAATTGATGGCTTCTCTATCGAAACCATATTCTAGTACCTAGATATGGAATCGAATACTCTAGATCTCAACGTGTTTACATTTGATGAATTTAAGTCGGTCCCGATATTTTGCAAAAGAAATTATAACAGTAAAACTATTTATACATATATTTGATGGTATATATAGTACATGCAGTTAGAATAAAAGTAATTGTTAAAATATAAAAGAAAACTAGAGTGTAAAAAACATAAATATTATACACATACGGTGCCGCCATATAAGGATTGGATTTTCAGAAAATCTATTGTTACAATATTTTTATGGCTACAAAAAATGAATTTTGTGTTTTACACACCATCTGATCCTAAAGTACCAACTGCTTGTGCTGTGGTTATCAAATGAGAAGATTGTGTAACCATACAAAACCCTCTAAACTACCTATTTATTTAAAAAAATATCACACGAACAATGTCGAACATTATAGGGCAGCAAGGAATATGAAGGTACATAGTTCTATATCCCAAATAATTGATATTAATTAAAGCCGCTATGAGGGACTCCTGACCCTGGAGAGTCAATCCCTATATACATCCTCGCTTCAAGCGTATCGCACGCAGCATACGCGTCTCCAGATGGGCGGCAACCCACGAGCTCCCTAAGGAGCAATTATACTCGCGTCGTATCACTTCACGCTCCACAACCGGCGGCAATAAGGCGGTTAATGGTTGGGACTTATCAGCTTAAGTATTACATTAATGTGATTATTCTTAATACCACTACAATATATTTCTTATACTCGAGCAAAAATTTACACCCGAAGTTTATATTTTTAAATGTATATTTAGCTAGCCGAACTGACGGCCCAGCCTGATTGAAAATCATATCGATATCTAGTATTTAATATAGGCCATAGTGCCAGGCAGCGGCTCAAGGCTTTTCGTTATCTCAAGACAATCTAATTCCATGTTTCTGCATAGCGTCGAGCTCGTCTAGTAAGACCCTCGCGGAGTCATCCCAAAGACGGGAGCAGTATTCCAGGGAGAGACTAATCTGCGTGCTACATAATGGGTCAGAGTGCAAAACATCATGCTATGATACATACTTACATATGGTCACGCCTTTATCCCGAAGGGGTAGACAGAGGCATATTATATGCCCACATTTCACCTTTTTTTAGAATTTGTCCAACGTAATAGGTGGTGATCCGTATTGCCGTGTTGAGATGGACAGGCGCAGGTTGTGACTGCCTACTGTTGAAATTTTTCAAGTCGCCTAAAAAGTCTTAACGACTGCCATTTTACTGGTTACCGGGACCAACGGCATAACATGTCTTCCGAAGCACGGAAACGCTCAAATAAATGTCACAAAGTGATCACATGAATAGGCATTCATCCAAGGACTGTTCATAGTGAAAGTTGCTTACAACAGTGATCGTTTACAGAACACTGAGTCCGCGTGGCCACGAGCGCTTCATCATGCTATGATGAGATATTATTATTGTGATACAGTTGATTTACATTTACCCTTTTCGTTTCAATGTTATTATGAGCTTACTCCAGTGTCATACGAAATTCCTGCGAAGGTACCGCAGACAGTTTAAGCTGGTGACTCACCGCCTGCCAGACACGAAATACAAACAATGGACAGAGGGCCAGCCGGGTGATTCCGAGTTCTCTATCGACCCGAAACGATATCTTTTGACAGATATGTATTGAAATACATTATTTGTCATAAATTTTGAACCCCGATATTTGTCCCAACAATTTTGAAATACTGACATCTGTAACTGTCACAATTACATTTGTATTACAATAACTGCACACACACACACATTTACCTAAGTCTATAATTTTAATCGTATCAATTTTCCGCTATTATACCTACATCGTAAAGATATCTAACTTTTTTTATTAACACTCATAACATTTTCGTAATAAGTACTGTTTAGTTTTGTTATTCCTAGCTTCAAAAAGGATGCTGAAAGAATTAATGTCATGTCATGACCCCTCATGACACGACATTAATTCTTTCAGCATTTTCAGAAGAAAGAATAACCGTTAAATAAAACAGTACACAACAAAACACCATCATTACTTAAATAAAAGGTAGGTCGGTACTTACCTAATTAGACAGATGGAAGAGCTTGTTCAAACAACCTGTAACAAGAAAATAATTCAATGAGTATATTTTGAAGACATAATCAATTAATGAAATTAGCCTTCCTTTGTTTTTACCCCCGTCTATATTATGATGTTCACGAAAAAGAAAAACACGTTGAAGAAAATACTACTAGCTATTTCTGTTTTGAGGTTTGAACTCGAATTGACTCAAACCTGCTACCCACCTGTTATGAATCTTAGACAGCGGGTACCGGATAACTCTATTACGTACCTATTTAAATCAAAAAATCAATCATATTAGTCCACTGCTGGACGTAGGCCTCTCCCAAATTTCCACAATACACGGTCCTGCGCCTTCCGCATCCAGTCACTCCCTGCGACCTTCTTCAGGTCATCGTTCCATCTGGCGGGGGGTCGTCCTACCCCATGTGTACCAAGTCGCGGTCTTCACTCCAGAACTCGTTTGCTCCACCTACCATCGGTTCTTCTAGTACCTATTTAGCTTTCGATAATTACATTAAGCTTAAACATTCTGGCTTCATTCTAGATTTAGCGACACACTCGTCCTTAAAACGTCACGATAGGTAAGTTGTAAAATTTTCTTTCGATGATCAAACACTTTTCTTCAAACTTCGGCATTACCCTTTCATTAGATAAACTACAGAAAATAAAGTAAATGTAACATGTACAGTGTACTGTACACTTTGTACAGCAATAATTTTTTTGGGGAAAATCTTATCGTCTTTCAATACCTTAATTTAAACACCTGGATGGAATCCTATGTTCCTTTGTTTCAATCTCCACTAAAACCTGACCAGCTATAAATAAGTTGTTGCACTGCTAGTAAAACTTCCTATTCATAGGATAAAACATTCTACGGACAATTTTGCCTTTTTATCTCTTGGGACTTGATTCTTTTCAAAGGAAAGGTGGCTAATGTTTAAATAAGTGACTTATTTTTTTTTGTAACTACTTTTTTATTTTGTCTAACGTAAAAGGTGGTGATGTACAGTCAGCTGCAAAGAAAAGTATACACGGCTGCCATTATCTCAGAAAATCTTTAAAATATTTTTGTGAGATTTTATGTTGTTACAGAACTACATATAGTAAATTTCATGAAAGTATATAAAAGATTTTTGGAAAGAAATAAATCCTTACAAGGCGGCCCTGTCTATATTTATCTGCGCAGCTGTCTGTACTACCGTGTTGTTATAATTTATGCTTGTTAATACCTACTTGCTGCATTTCGTTATTTTTAAACTATCGCTATTTTTGACGAAATTTGGAGAGTCAATTTTGTTACACCCAATATATCTAATGTTTTTATTTATTTTTTATTTATTATACACATTATTGTACGCCAGATTCATAGTTTCAGATGACATAATATTGTATACGGGTAGCAATACAATGGGCGGCCTTATCGCTAAAAGCGATCTCTACCAGGCAACCTTTCGTATTTCGCGTGAACTCCCGAATTCTATAAGTATTGCTGCATTTTTTTACACATATTTGTCTCAATTTGTACCGTGGCTAATTACTTGGATAATAAACAATGCATGACATTGTATATTATCCAACTAATTAGCCACGGTATATAATACTTTTGCCGATGTAATGTGTAGAGATGTATTTCTTAAAACCAGGTTGCTCACTTTAAATCAGAATTACAATTATGTCTAATTTGTAGAACGACAAATGTAACTGGAGCCAATCCTGGCACTAACCCTGTTATCTTGCTTCCTCTGTGTTCTGTAAACGAGCACTACATTAAGCAATCTAGCTGTTGCCTGCGACTTCGTACGCTGCATTTGCGATTCTTTAGATTGATATATCTTTTTAATTTATGAACCGATTGAAATCAAAACAAACACTAAATGTTAATTGGAGCAAACGCAACGCAATAAAGAAACCGCATTGCAATCGGTTAAGCGGTTGCTGAGATTAGCGTGCACAAACCTACAGACAAACAGACAGTTACTTTTTCATCATTATGTATACCTATTGATGTTACACTGAGGTAAGTAACATGGATAACTGTTTTAGGATTTCCATTTATCCATTTCTCTCTTTCTCTCGAGTGCCAGGACCTAATGTAGATGTTAAACCAAGTTAAGTACGTATTGGGACGGATTAAATATTTAAACAGCGGGTAGCCACAGACTGATCCTGTTTCTATATTCAAAGTTGTAATTCTACTGACAGACTACTTTTATTTGGTTGCATTGAAGCAGAGCTAACGTTTAAACGGGTTTCAAGCCTTCACTGCCTCGTTGGTATAGAGGTCGAGATGTGCGACTGTGGATCACGAGGTCGTGGGTTCGATTCCCACCAGAGACACAAATTTGTGTGATTCACAAATGTTTGTCTCAAGAGACTGAGTGTTTCTATGTATGTATTTAAAAGTATATAAGTATTAATATCTGTGGTCTGATACCCATAATACAAACAGGTTATTCCTAGCTTATTTTGGGATCAGATCGCGTTGTGTGCAAATGTCCGTGAATATTTGTTCATGTATTTATTATTCAGCTACCAATATGAAAACTCTTAATAATACAACCAAAATTCGGCGTTAGTTTCTTGCCAATCTTACTAGTAAAGTTTATTGATATACCTAACTTAAATGAAATATCATAAGTTTACAAGTTTTATCTCTAGACTAGCTGATGCCAGCAGCTTCGCCTGCGTAAAATTTTCCCGTGCTCGCTTCCCGTATTTTATCCCCTTGGGGGTAGAATTTATCAAAATCCTTTCTTAGCGGATGCCTACGTCATAACATCCACCTGCATGCCAAATTTCAGCCCGATCCGTCCAGGGGTTTGGGCTGTGCGTTGATAGATCACTATGTCAGTCAGTCAGTCACCTTTGAGTTATAACATATATATCTCTAGATACACCTGTATTATCTGGTAATAAAGGTACTGTTATAACACGGTAATCTGACATCAAATAAGTAAATAATACCCTCTAGTTTACTACCACAACATTACTGTGTAATACAAAACAAAATCAGTGGTTGGCAATATGATACTTAAGTGGTTAATCTAGCTGTCTGTGGGTTTGCATCTTGTGAGCAAGTAGTCCTAAGTAAACATCACTTGTGCTTCAACTTATTGGCCAATAACGTTCAAGATTTCTTTCTTAAGTTGCTTACATTACTTGTTACGTGTAGGTTAATAAAAAAGAGTTTCCTGACATGGGTACGAACTTTTATTTTGATTCACTTAAGATGAAGAGCCGTAATTGAAAAAAAAAATAGCTAAATACTATAAAACTAATAACAGACTATTCACCATGTATTATTGTTTCATTGAGTTTCCGATATTTGCACTGTTGCGAGCGCCATGATAACGGATATACACAATGAAACCATGGCGCATGGTTAATATCTCGTTAATAGTGATGTTAGTTTAAAATCATATAAACCATGGCGCATGGTTAATATCTCGTTAATAGTGATGTTAGTTTAAAATCATATAAAATAGAACTAACACTGTTTAGTTATACGTATTAAGGAACAGCAGCTCCGTGACGTTTTTTGACCGTATTGCAATAAGAATGTTATTGAAAAGGGTTCCGAATTAAAGTTCGTGACTTTACCTACTACCAAATCGTTAGTTTGTAACTACCTGAAAGGTATCATGTTCTTCAAAATAGTTATGACAGACGATTAATAGGGATTAAGGCATCTAAATTTGAGGACAACCGACCCACGGGCAGCAATTTAGAGCTGTCAAAACAATTTGAGGGTACGGACGAGCTAGGCGAACGGTGGTTAAGTGGTTACCCCATCAATTGCTATTTCTGTTATCTGAGGTTGTTGTAAATCACTGAATAACATTGTCTATAATCTCAATCTTAGTCTTAGTGGAATTGTTAAGTATAAACAAATGGCAATATCAATAAAAACCTTATCAAAAATGCCTTGCTAAGATCATCTATACTAATATTATAAAAAGGAAAGATTTGTTTTTTTTGTTTGTTTGTTTGTTTGTTTGTTTGTTTGTAACGAATAGGCTCCGGAACTACTAGACCGATTTGAAAAATTCTTTCACTGTTGAGTTGGAAAGCTACACTCTTTGTGAAGAACATAGGCTATATTTTATTCCCGTATTCCCACGGGAACGGGAACTACGCGGGTCAAACCGCGTGACGTCCGCTAGTGTAGGTGTATAAATGAAAAAGATCAAGCAAAAAACCAACATTATTTCATTGCAGTGAAACATTTTATCTACCTAAGTATATTCCACACAATATTTCACGAGTAAATAAAATAGGAAGTCGTCTATCTTACGAATCGTTTTTCTAAATTACTAAGGTTCGGCGGGTCCATTAGTTGGTACTCGTTACCTCGGAGACAAATGGTGCGAAGCGCTAAGAGTTGCTCCTTTGCTGGTCCGTTTATTAGTATTAACAAACTTTCCCACCGCGATCATTTATTCCAATGAAAAAATAAACTTAAGCCGCTTGGCCTCAATTGTTTTAATAGGAAAATATCTTCTTCAATTAATCTTGTTGTAATTTAGACATAAAACGAAGCCTTAATTTTGCCCAGTTGATACAGTTTTCTTTGTGTAAGTCTTAATTACTGCCTCGGTGGCATCGTGAAAGTATGCGACTGAAGCGCTTTGGTCCCGATTTCGATTCCTGGATTGAATCTAATATACCTATGTGTGAACCACTAAATAAATGGTTTTATCTGGAGTTTTCTCTGCATGTTTTTAGATATGTTAAAGTATGATTGTCAGTTGTCTAAATCCCATACCAGTTTCTTTAGCTTTTAATATGGACCAGAAGGCATCGTATAACAAGAAAGCCGTGACATCGTTCTCACCAGACTGCCCCTCTCTAACACGTTTATTGTCAAAAGAGAAAGTTCAATCAGATTGACGTTGTCATTTTTGTTTTATTTCAAACTTTGAACAGATGATCCACGTGACCTAGTGACGTAGTTTAATGCAACAGAGTCACAGACTACAGACAAAGTCTCGCCATAAGCCCCTCTGCACTCTATTTCATAGAGAGGGGCCAAAATAACGCCCGATTTTATGATGATATTAATTTTACCGAGTAGAAAGTGCGCAGGTACAATAATAAAAAAATCATGTAACCAATTTTTCTCACCAGTTTCAACATTGCTGGATAAAATTAAATAAAATATTTTAATACTGAATGTAAGCGAAAGTCATCAGTTACTGTGATGAAATTAAAACATATTTCGGTACGAAGATATTAATTTGTGGGCTCTCCCGAGCGAGGGCACTCGACGAAAGGTATTACGAAAATTTAATTGAAGTTTTGATTAAGCACTATCGCACATGGCAGGCTGGTTGTACACGAGGGTACATACCTACTTAACACCTTTTACAAAAATGTGTTATACATGAAGCTTCTATAGCTGAGAATTCAGGAAAAAATACTATTTCAGTTTTTTTTAGGCGGCAGTTGTCTGCCACCTCACATGGGTCGAAACCAGTCACCTGAAGCCTGTGATCGTTTGCAACACAAATAACCCCTTAAGTAGGTGTTTTTGTGACGGGAAGAATGGTGGTAGCTCTTCCCTTATAATCTTGAATCCATTTTGTTATAATATGACCTATTGTTCGAGAAAAAGTTAAATAATTGGTTGTCCAGAGGTGACGGGAGGCCTCGAACCGTTAGCGCAACGAAGAACCATAGCGTCCTTGGCTGCCTTCTAACGAATGTATCACGGTGAATATTCTGAAGAACTCTTCAACCTGATCCCACCATCTCCTTTCCGATCCCGAACAACGCGTGCCAGGCAGAGATGCCACTCATACACAGTGGAGCGAATTTTCGCCAGAACCGAGCGTTTCAAAAGATCGTTCCTCTGTCGAACTATAAAACATGGAACGACCTGCCCGCACACGTTTTCCCCCATCTTACAATCCCGGGTTCTTCAAGAGGAGCGTGAAGAGGCACATCACAGGGCCGCCAACTTGAGGACCACTGTCGAAAGTCTTAAGGACTGTGAGACTGGCCCCCATCTCTAGATGTGTCAAGGCTTACCATCAGACTGGTGGCGACGTCAATTTGGCGAGCTAACAAAAAAAAGTCGCGGACTTCTTAACTTCACTACCTCCTTATATGCGCCAGCGTTAGACTCTCTTAGGTTATTCAGCGACGAGATCGTCTTGGGGACCCGAAACAATTAATGACATGTTTCCACCAATTTATTGTTAGTTAAACTAACCTAAACACATATTGAAAGACAAACTCGAGTTACATTCATCGTTTAAGTTAAGTTAAATCAACGTTCAGATTGAAGTTTAGGTTGAAGCTTGTATTTACACCCATTTCATAAGTATAGTATCCCCCGTACACCCTTTATTGTAGAGGAATTATAAGTACCTTATTTTTTTTTAAAATAGCCTGTTGTAATTTTAAACATCAAACTAACCGTATTGCAATATGCTGCAATGATGTTTAAACGCGCAAATAGGGCTACAAGCACTTCTAATACAATCTATTTTCTATAGTATCAACATCTAAAGTTCACGTCAATCTGTACGTGACAACTTAAAGTAGAGGGTTTTCCTCGGAAAAACATGCAGATAGGTCGTTCTGCCCATTGGATCGTACATAACTCGTAAACAAATAATGAAAGAAAGGGATTGATGGAGGTGAATGAGTACACGTCCTAAGCAAACTTTAGCAGTATCTGAAATTGGGCGATTGCGTTGTATTGAAAGTGCTGAAACTGTCATGTTTGTGTGAAAATATTGATGAAATTTTCTATGCTATTATTTTTTTGTTTCTATACCTATCTGAATCTGAATAGGTAGCTATCATATTTTGAAAAAAAAATATTTCAATGGTTTAAAATTTATTATGTAGCAGTTAATTGGTTTCATAACTATTGTGTATTCTATACTTATTAGTAAATAAATTAGTACCTTCTTTACAACAAGAATCGAAGATACTTTTAAAGGACCCTAGGCTACAAATCCAGGTAGGATTTGGAAGTAACTGGAAAAACGCTACGATGAATAAAATTACGTGTGCTTCCATACGGTAATGCTCGTTATGCAATAAAATACCAAAATTTCCTATTGGAGTTTAAGAGGTGCTTGTCATTCTACGATTTCGACAAAGTTAATCGACGAAATCGGGTCGGTGCCTTGGAATTGCAAACGGTCATTCCTGCCGAAATGTGACTGTCGTTCCCAATTCATTGTACCTACCTAAGTACTCGGATATATTTTTAGTGTAAGTGTGTAAGTACTGATAACACTAAATTTTATTGATAGGGCAAGTGTGTCTAAGTACGTTTCAATATAATTATGTATAATATGCTCAAAAAGTAATAAGGTGATATGTGCGTAAGGTTCTAATTGCTGTCAACTGCCACGCTGCTCAAAATGTTTGACATTGCTTTTTAGGGTTTCGTAGCCAAATGGCAAAAACGGAACCCTTATAGATTCGTCATGTCTGTCTGTCTGTCTGTCTGTCTGTCCGTCCGTGTGTCACAGCCACTTTTTTCCGAAACTATAAGGCCTATGCTATTAAAAACTTCGTAACTAGATGTATTCTGTGAACCGCATTAAGATTTTTAAATAAAACTAGAAAAAAAGCAATAAATTTTGGGGGTCCCCATACTCAGAACTGAATCTCAAAATTTTTTTTTCATCAAAACCATGCTTGTGGGGTATCTATAGATAGGTCTTCAAAAATGCTATTGAGGTTTATAACATCATTTTTTTCTAAAGTGAATAGTTTGAGCAAGAGACACTTCCAAAGTGGAAATATGAGTGTCCCCCCCCCCCTCTAACTTCTAAACTAAGAAAATGATAAGTCTAAAAAGAATATATGATGTACATTTCCATAAAAACTACCAACGAAAATTGATTTGAACGAGATAGAGCTGGTAGTTCTTTTTTAATACGTCATAAACCGCAATTATTGGTTAGAATAATCAATACCACTGCGAACGTGTTAAAACATCAATCAAAGCTACAACGAACTATAAGAACTTTTATATTATGTTACTTGCTGCTATGAAACCCTTCATGGGCGAGTCCAACTCGCACTTGGCCAGTTATTTTTTCAATTTATTGGTTATCTTGTTAGGCTCTTTTATTCTTAGCTCAGAATACGGAGCCACGACCTCAGCACGACAAACGCTTACCACTGCGCCACTGAGACATTCAAATATAACAAAATACTTCACTAACAAAGAAGTCGGAAACAGCATCTTATAAAATTGCTAGTTGAAGGTATAATCGTGTTGTTGCTCGTACATTTGTGTCTGACACTAATATCTCGTCTCACGAACGCTCGCGGCAGCAACGAGCAAACAATGAAACAACTTTAATAAAAGTAATTTGCATTACCACCTAACTTGTTAAGCCCTTTTATTGCTAGCCCAGAATTCGAAGCCGAGACCTCAGCACGGCAAACGCTTAATAATTTGTCACTGAGACATTCAAATATAATAAAGACTGCACTAACCAGAAAGTCAGAAACAGCATCTTTTAAAATTGCTAGTTGAAGGTATAATCATGTTGTTGCTCGTACATTTGTGTCTGACACTAATATCTCGTCTCACGACCGCTCGCGGCAGCAACGAGCAAACAATGAAACAACTTTAATAAAAGTAAATTGCATTACCACCTAACTTGTTAAGCCCTTTTATTACCGCTTCGGATGATGCGCAAATTAAAGTGTTTAGTGACTTTAACTGTCTTTAATTCTGTGTTTATGCTTTTGTTGTCCATTTTACAGAAAATAGTTTCGACATATTTCGGGTTTAGTTTGATATCCACTTTTGGAACTTAGACGAAAGTGATTTTATAATTATTTCTGTTGTTGGTTGTATGTCGTGTAAAATGTGTCATTTTAATCAACTGTTTAATGTGACTTTGAGATTTTACGCTAGCCGTTCATTCATTGACTTATTTTGTGCCAGTTTTTGCCTCAAAAACTAAACTTTAGAAATCAAATCTCTAAAGTTTAGTTTAGTTTTTGAGGCAAAAGCTGGCTGTCTAATGGTCTAATGCAACTTAAGATACTGTATTCTTTTATAAGTAGCTTACAAAAAAATTTACATTTGATATTAATTTTAATTTCGCATTTTTCTAGCTTCATCTTCTTCATCATTAATAATAATTAATATTATAAGACGGCATAATTTTTTTCTAATGGCAAAGGTTTGAGTTTACATTGAAAGAGAGTTTACATAGAGAGAGAGAGAGAGAGAGAGATTTCATCTCAAAAAATTTCGAGCTTTACCTGCCTAATTATCTTTTTTTTCGATCCAGTTACAAAATAAAATGCTACAGAAGATTTAACCTTTTTTCTGCAGAGAGTTTATTTTTCCATCTTCCTACAGAAATGCGCTGTGAAAAGTCGTAATTAATGTGGCTGTTCACTACAACCTAGGCCAACAACACCCGCTTATGAGATATTTGTATACATAGTATTGTAGTGTCCTAGAAACATTTACATTTTTATACACTATTTATTCAAGTTTTAGTCTCAGTACCAGTTTAGGTGTTATCCGAGGGCTTACCCGGCCAAGTATCTGAGGCGGCTCAAAGTTCGGCGACAGATAGATTATTTAAAAAAAAGGTGTGTGGCACTCGAGGACTGCTGCGGTAAAGCTATTGCATAGCATTTTTATCAAAATATGCTAGTATAATTATTTCAACAAAGGCATATTTTAGGCCTATGTTCAACCAAGTAAAGTACCAAGTAGGTACTAGACTTTTGGACTTTAGGACTTTAGAACTTTTGGACTCTTGAACTTTTTGAGTTTTGGACTTTTGGACTTTTGGACCCCACCCCACCCCAACCCAATCCACCTCACCACACCTCACCTCACCCTACTTCACTTCAAAATACAAAGGTACACCTTAAGCGAATGCTCACGTGTATGTATGTAGGTATATGAAGTGCGAGATATACGAACATGGCCGAAAGTAGCAGGGTGTTAGGTTTTATTTTCGTAGGGAATTTCTTGATTCGGTCGCCGCGCTCAAAGCCCGCGATAAAAGCTATGCAATAGCTTAAAAAAATCAAACCCTCTATAAAATACAGTGGCTAATATTACTACAAGGAGCTTATAACATCACGCAAAATAGGCGCAATTAAAGACGTCGAGTTGCGGAAACCAGCCCGTGTAAACCTAGAATACATTACAACGAGTTAAAATATAAGTGCAATCTTAGATTATATAAGAGTGCAATATATTCCGTACAAGCAGGACTTACATGTATGCGAACTATTACGGAATTATATGATTTTTTCATAAAGTTTAACGTAACCTACGAGTATCTCGCAGTTGAGCTTAACCGTTCTAATGAAGCTACGGATGCACAGGCACGTTATTAAGGGATCACTCCACCTTTATACGCTATGAATAGTGTGTTTTATTAACTTTATTTTCATATGCTAGCTAGGTTTTTTAACGAAATGTTATAAAACCGTATCCTGTTCGCTTTATGTACCATTATATACCTACATATTTGAATTCTTTATGGTTTAAATTAAGCGTGAAGTTCCGAATTACAGTTTTTTTTTACTTTGTGTTATGTAGTTGCAGTAACTTTCATGCGCCTGATGGAAGATTGTAATATTATTGTGGTTATAGTCATCATATATCCTATTAACATAAACAAATAACAATACAAGATAGCACCAACCATAGTTCCATCTTTAGCAGCTTGTAGGCACTGTCACGAACATGCTATCATCCCAATAATGATTGCATATTTCTATGAAATATCAAATCACGTTATTACAGTCCTGTATAATACAGGTGGGTACCTATAGTAGGTATATTTAAAGGGTGATTGGTCATTGGTTATGGTTTGGGAGCGGGATTGTAAAAATCCCGTACCAACCTGTTTGGAAAAGGTTGATACGAGATTTTTTCGAGATTTTCTTCTCTTCGCTATGACGACGGCCCCTTTGTACTCGCCAGCGGGTGCAACACTTCCAGATAAGGCTGGCTTGGCCCCACTTACTCCCTATTCACAAGCTTTGACTTTTCACACTGTACATGTGCCTATTTCAGCACATGACACATACATGAACAGAAAAGGTAGCCCGTACAATACTCAAACACTTTGTGTTAACAAAGTTATCGTAATGTATACGGGGACCGTAAATTTTATATACTTTACTTGCTACAACTCTGTGAATACATTCACGGTACTAAAATCTCAAATAAATAAGCAAATAGAGCCGTAGTATCTCATTTAAATGTTCACCAGGTGTACATTAAGCCAGCTGGATACAGCGCTGTGGCTTCACCGAAATTGAATTTAAAAAATATTACCAAGTCGCGAACTGTTGGCTGCACTCCAAAAGACAATACCTACCATCGTGTATATTCATTTTAAAGAAATAAAGCGTCAAACGAAGTAAGAACGGCTTATTCTTGTTAGTGACGGTCCCTTGAAACAGACTTTGATTCAACACAAACATTTTCATATAAAATTCAAGTTTTTAATATTACTTACTTTGTACCTTGAGGATTTGCATTTCTTGTTGACGGAGTAAGTATTTCTTTAAGGAATAAAACTAATTTTAACGAGTCTTTTAAAGAATTATAAGTATTAAACATACGACCCACCAAATTGAAAGTGATTCAATCATATCATCGCATTACAGAAAATGTACACTGGCGCTGCCGGTGCTAATGTTGCCATGTTGAAGTCAGTCCATAGTCTGTCAGTGTCCGTTGGAGGTAGCCATCTCCCTCTTGAAAACGTTCAAGCCCACCACAAGAATTCCAAGTGTGGCATATTGACTACCATGGTGCCTGCTGCTAACCGGCATCAATGGCTTTAGGGACCTTTCAAATTAAAGAAGCGCTTGTCATTGAATTGCTACAGTCAACCAAACCCACCCGTATCAAAAGCTGCTTAAAATAAATATTCACGGACATTTCACGGACATTTCACACAACGCTATCTGACCCCAAAGTAAGCTAGGAATAACCTGCTTGTGTTATGGGTGTATCAGACCACGGATATTAATAATTATATACTTTTTAAATACATACATATTATACATAGAAACACCCAGACTCTTGAGACAAACATTTATGGGTCACACAAATATTTGTCTCCGGTGGGAATCGAACCCACGACCTCCAGCGCCGCAGGCGGTATCACTACCGACTGCGCCATAGAGGCAGACATACAAAGTACGAATCACTTAAGAGCAAAACTTAATAAATAAATGGTTTAAAAAACCCTAGAAAAATACGCTTTTATAATGCACGAAAAAACCAAAAATAAATGATGGATCGTTCAAGATGCCTCTATTTCTGGGCTGAAGTGTAAACTATGTGCTTTTAGTTATAATATTTGATTGCAAAAGCGTGGGGCGCTGGAACAGGAAAGACTTTCCTGGCGGAAGCTGCATGATGTCTTGTCGGATTAAGGATAAGGTCACATTTTATAAAAGCGTGTTTTTCTCGTGTTTTTAAACTATTAATTTACACTGTCACGCTTTTATATATCTATTGTGACTTTTACTATTATTAACATCATTTTAAATTTAGGAAATGTATTAATGATGATAAGCTTTAATTGAAATGCATAACATACTTACTTGTAAAGTAAAGTAGTTAATCACGCAAACGCATTTTCAACACCCGCTTTTGCCAGTTTTTCGTGACGCCCGCGTAATAGGAGCAAACCTATTACCGTTACGGATCTCTATTAAATAATTCATAGGTAGGTCCTTAAAGTTTCGGCATTCCGAGATATTTAGTACATTAACGCAGATATCCCCAAGCGGGTTTTTAACGGTAACCAAAGATATCTCGTTCTCGAACAAGAACTCTACATTGTGCCACTGTTAACGTATTCCCCTCATGTATCTACTTAATTGCCTGAAAGAAGAGGCGTTCCCTTTGGCAGCATAAACTTTGTGCTCTTGTGCGTACTCATGCAGCTTTCGCCAGGATTTTTATTATATAAGGATTAGTAATAATTGGAATTTACTTACAAAAAAGTCTTTCTTGTTCTAGCGCCCCACGCTTTTACAATCAAATATTACAACTAAAAGCACATAGTTTACACTTCAGCCCAGAAATAGAGGCATCTTTGACGATCCATCATTTATTTTTGGTTTTTTCGTGCATTATAAAAGCGTATTTTTCTAGGGTTTTTTAAACCATTTATTTATTTAATACTTTTTAGTCACAACATGTATACAACCTTTACTAGCTGTTCCCTGCGGCTTCATCCGCGTAGAAGTCGTTATCGCATAAAATTATTACCCTCCTTTCGCGCAGTCAGTTAAAAAGTAGCCTATGTCCCTTCCCTTAAACTCAAACTATTATATAATAACAAATTTCATCAAAATCGGTTCAGTGGTTTAGGCGTGAAAACGTAACAGACAGACAGACAGAGTTACTTTCGCATTTATAATATTAGTAGGGATTTCTGAATTACATGGTGTTTTGTCTGATTTCGACTAATGTGAAAATATTTCATTATTACTCTAATACATAAATACATTTTATGCAGGTACCTTATGTCAACATACACTCAATATTTACATTCAATATTAACTTCACTATATAACAGGTTTGTTATAACCTTGAAACCTAAGCCTGGTCAAAGTTCATTACAAGACTTTTCTGACGAATCCAAAAACAGATATAATACGATATTTCATCATTAAGGGTCGGTTATAGCGCACAAGTAGGCATTTGGCGCTCCCCTCGCCCCGGACGCGAGACACACCGCGCGCCGGCAGCGGCAGTGAACTCTCATGCCACAGTATACAGTAGAGTAGAAAGAAACAGCATGCTAACTTTGTTTGACGTAGTAAATGCATCTAACTTTAATATGTGTAGTGATTTATTAGAGTTTCGTAAATAAATGAGTTAATTATATATATTATACTATTATTTTTAAGCTAAAGAGTTTGTTTGTTTGTTTAGTTGTTTGAACTATAGAGTCTAAGAGACTGCTAGTTGAATTTCAAAAGTTCCTTAACAGAATGTCTATTTTTCAAAAATATCAAAATATATAACATCACGCTAAGGCGAATGAGAGCTGAGCAGCAACGAAACATTTTTCGAAAACTAGGATATTTCATTTTTTTTGAGAGTTTCCGTTGCGTACGTTTGCTAGATGGTTACAGTTGCGTAAAAAATGAAAATTACATAATAACTGGTCATAAAAATTTCTAAAGTTTTCAAAAGTTGGTATGCTAAGTATGAATCACGTGATCATTTTGCAATTCAATATGGGCGCCGCGTCATAATCACAAAATTTCATGATGGGTATCGTTTAAGCTCGGCGCTCGTGGCCCCGCGGACTCAGTGTTCTGTAAACGATCACTGCTGTAAGCAACTTTCACTATGGCCAGTCCATGGATGGGTGACCATCCATGTGATCCCTTCGTGATATTTATTTGAGCGTTTCCGTGCTTCGGAAGGCGCGTTAAGTCGTTGGTCCCGGTTGCCAGTAAAATGGCAGTCGTTAAGCTTAATTAAAGGCTTTATTTCAACAGCAGGCAGTCACAACCTGCGCCTGTCCATTTAAACACGGCAATACGGCTCACCACCTATTACGTCGGACAAATTATACAAAGGTAAAATGTGGGCATATAATATGCCTCTGCCTACCCCTTCGGGGATAAAGGCGTGACCATATGTATCGTTTAAGGGGTTTCTTGGTGTGCTGAGTACAAATCACGTGATAATTTCGCAATCCAAAATGGCCACCGCGGTGTAATCACAAAATTTCATGATGGGTATCGTTTAAAGGGGTTTTTGGTATGCTGAGTACGAATTACGGGATAATTTTGCAATCCAATATGGTCGCCTCGCCGTAATCACAAAATTTTATGATGGGTATCGTTTAAGGGGTGTTTGGTATGCCGAGTACGAATCACGTGATAATTTTACAATTTAATATGGTCGCCGCGCCTAAATCGCAAAATTCCATGATGGGTATCGTTTAAGTGGTTTTTCGGTATGCTGAGTACGAATCACGGGATCATTTTGCAATCCAATATGGCCGCCGCGCCGTAATCGCAAAACTCCATGATGGGTATCGTTTAAGTGGTTTTTTGGTATGCTGAAAATGGCCACCGCGCCGTAATCATATAATTTCGTGATGGATATCTTTTAATGGGTTTTTTCGAATGCTGAGTACAAATAACATGATAATTTTGGAATTCAATTTGGCCGCCTAAGCTATTTACAGTAGTAAATTAAAAAGATTTGCTTATTAAGTTTAGGCCTAGCAATGCGAAAATACTATGACAACAGGATTTTTGTAAAATTAAGGCCAATGACATTAAATTGGTACCTAGCATACGAAAGAATCCCTTAATCGGTACCCATCATGAAATTTTGTGATTACGCCGCGGTGGCCATATTGGATTGGAAAATTATCACGTGATTCTTACTCAGCATTCCAAAAAAACCCCTTAAACGATACCCATCATGAAATTTTGTGATTACGGCGCGGCGGGCATATTGGATTGCAAAATTATCACGTCATTCGTACTCAGCATGCCAAAAAACCCCTTAATCGATACCCAGCATGATATTTTATGATTATGGCGCAGCAGCCATATTGGATTGCAAAATTATCACGTGATTCGTACTCAGCATAATAAAAAACCTCTTAATCGATACCCAACATGAAATTTTATGATTATGGCGCAGCAGCCATATTGGATTGCAAAATTATCACGTGATTCGTACTCAGCATACCAAAAAACCCCTTAAACGATACCCATCATGAAATTTTGTGATAACGGCGCGGCGGCCATCTTGTATTGCAAAATTAGTACGTGATTCGTACTCAGCATACCAAAAAACCGCTTAAACGATACCCATCATGATTTTTTGAGATTACGGCGCGGCGGTCATTTTGGATTGCAAAATTAACACGTAATTCGTACTCAGCATACCAAAAAACCCCTTAAACGATACCCATCATGAAATTTTGTGATTACGGCGCGGTGGCCATATTGGATTGCAAAATTATCGCGTGATTCGTACTCAGCATACCAAAAAACCGCTTAAACGATACCCATCATGATTTTTTGAGATTACGGCGCGGCGGTCATATTGGATTGCAAAATTAACACGTAATTCGTACTCAGCATACCAAAAAACCCCTTAAACGATACCCATCATGAAATTTTGTGATAACGGCGCGGCGGCCATCTTGTATTGCAAAATTAGTACGTGATTCGTACTCAGCATACCAATAAACCGCTTAAACGATACCCATCATGATTTTTTGAGATTACGGCGCGGCGGTCATATTGGATTGCAAAATTAACACGTAATTCGTACTCAGCATACCAAAAAACCCCTTAAACGATACCCATCATGAAATTTTGTGATTACGGCGTGGCCGCCATGTTGGATTGCGAAATTATCATGTAATTCGTAGACATTTTAATGCATTAGGTAGCTGGTTACCATGTCGTGAAAACACTTAAAAAGTAAAAGATCACCACATTTTTACCATGAGTCGCGTATGTATTTGTAACGGTTAATCTAATTACATTTTGCCCATTACTGATATTTTATACTGTGGCGCGATTTCAACGTAATTTGGCATAATAATTACGAAATAGTTGCGAAAAAAACTGACACAGGTCCTGCCTCCACAAGCGCCAGGGCGAGACTGATCGGCCGTCAGCGGCGCAATTCTATTGCGTTTGGTAGATATTCGTACATGATAACTATGTAAATAGTTGTTTATAGAAAAACGCTCGGAAAATGTGTATAAAAACTTAATACCTTTAATTGAGTGCAAAAAAAAAAAATAAAATGTTAATAGTTTAGCCACAGTTTTGAAAAAACTTTTCTGAGAGAGTCAACTTTGGGATTTTTTTCTATCTAGTGAAATTTATTGGATCGTGTAACGGGCTCGGAATATGTTTAGCTTATATCCTTAACTATTATATATATATTTTTCAGATTTAAAAACCCTTTACTTTTTGACTAGAATTGTTTCAAAAACTCAAAATCTGACCCACGCGGCCTTAAGTTTCAGTGCCTAACTTCCGGCTCCAACATCATATCAGTTTGACAGTACCATATTATTGTATTGTCATCAGAACTACATACAGCTGCCAATTTTCATGACTCTACGATCCTTGGAAGCTGGTTAAATTAGCTACCTTAGATTCCACTTGTTTTCTGTGCCTATCTTCCGACTCCATCATCATATCAGTTTGATAGTACCATATTATTGTATTATCATCAGAACTACATACAGCTGCCAATTTTCATGACGCTACGATCCTTGGAAGATGGTTAAATTAGTTTCCTTAGATTCCATTACATTGTTAGTTACATACACGACGACCTAATAAAAGCGTATTAAAAAGTGATCATCTTACGAGCATAAAAATCAATTTGCGTCCGACACCCACATAAGCCGTTTTCATCTATCAATATTTATAGGACGATAGACTGGAAAGATTTCTCAAGTGAAGAAAAACAAGTTTTCTATAAACGTGAACAAATAAATCCGTCATGCGCCTCAATACCCTTACAATAAGATACCTAATCGCGGCATTGTTCAATGTTGTCTCAGCAAACAAGAGCGTTACCACCTTGTGAAACTTTTTACATTAACTGTACCTTCTGCGTCTGTTTGTTTCGTACCTTCAAACCCCGTTACGAACTACCTTGTACAAGTTTTGGGGTCTCATTTTAAAACTCTGTTGTCCTAGCCCGAATAAATTTTAATCATAAAGAGACAATAGACAACGAAAAAGTTTTAGTCAGACTGATTTATGCAATATTTTTAACACAACTTCGGGTATTCAACTGCATGATTTTATTTGCGTGGAATGAATGCTTTTAATAATAGTCCGCACAAATCTTCCTTGCGAGCGCAATATTAGCACGAGTGGCCATTTTTAGGTAATGGTTTGGGGGAAACGGGTTAAACGAGGGCGGACCGCAAACTAATGAGAAATACTGGCGGTTTAATAGCTGGCTGGCAATCAGGTGCTACAACATTGCTGTTTGGTGTTTATTTTATATAAAAAAGCCAATAAATTAAATAAATGTAATTTTGGAAATGTATTTAATTGCAGTGTATAATATCAGTATGTTCCACCTTAGGGTCAAAACTACCACTTGATAAATGAAATAACAATCGAAGCGTCATGTTGCAGATAATAGACTAACATAATTAGACATTACATAATAAATAAAATGTGGCAGCCTGTAGAAATGAAATAGTACTGTACATAAGAAAATGAAATAATAAAAATTAATAACGATAATTGTGTAATGAGATGTAAAATAAAAATTAACAAATAAGATGTCTAGCAGTGGCCGATCTAATTATATAGATAATGTTATATTTACATTGAAAAAAAAAAGTTTTTAATACATAGACAGTAGAAGCAAATAAAGTAAAACGCATTGAAATATTTTTATTTACTTTGTATGATTGAAAACCCAATTATTTCTTTGAATATTTTGAATGATAACTTTATACAACAAGTTGACGAACATTAACATTTGAAACACTCAGTAAGTAAGACATGAAATGACATCATAAATATCTTATTACCCGGAGCAGTCGTAACTTAAGATAAAAATTGGCCACTGGAAAATGTCCAAGAAAGAGCATCTATTTAAGGATGTACATAATTTACTTTCAAATTTTGAGCAAATGAGATGAGACCCGAGTTCTATCCTCTGAATATAGCAATATGAATAAGTGTTATATTAAATTAAATTATTTACATAAAAATAAATAAATTCATCGTCAACCATTCAAATCAGGATAATGCAGTCCACTGGTGGAACGTAGGCCTCTCCTAATTTCCGCCTTATTGGGAGCAAGTTTGGCCCTACTGTACCGCATGACACTGACTTCATCGTTTTGTTTGTTCCATTTTACCATTCTCTTCACCTCAACCTCGGCGGTTAATGACTAGGTTCTCGAATTTGTACTGCACCATATTTTTGTTACACCTCTACTAGCCCCGAGTGGCGACGGGGTCCCGTGTTGCGACGGGTAAGATCACAAAATGTCGCCACCCCAATACATCCCAAGGGTGTCGTAAGAGGCGACTGAGGGAAAAAAGATCCATTGCGTAGAGAAGGAAAACTCGAAATGCAACCTGGTTCTCAGTAAAATGACAATCATTAAGCCAAGTTGAAAGCCTTATGGGCGGCTTGAAAAATTTCAACTGCACCTGCGTCTATCCATTTCAACACGGCAATAGGCTCACCACCTATTACGTGGGGCATAAAACTATAAGGTGAAATGTGGGCGTATACTATGCCTCTGCCTACTCCTTCGGGGATAAAGGCGTGACTATATGTATGTGTGTATGTACCTCTATTCGTATACGATAATAATTTTGAAATCCACCTACTTTATGTTTATAGTATAATCATACTGTTCCAGATTTGTCTTCTATTATAACATTTTCTATTAAAAAGAACAGCTTTAAAAGGAAACCTGAACGAAGAACGGACGAGGCGAGATTAAAAAGCTTACCCGCCAAATAATTTTAATATTCAATTATTCAAGATTTTCAATTTTCAAGGAAGAGATTATAAGATTTCTTAGTCCGTTTAAACGATAATGAGTTTCCGGGATAACAGTTTAGTTACTGTGATGAAGTTTGGTGACTGTTGGATCATTGGAACCGGCAATCTATTAATGGAATTACCATCAAGAGAGGTTTAGTCTTTTTACAGCATTTTGTTTGCGCCTCTTTTTCACCGCGTTACGTTTACATTACAGGTGACTGCGCTAATGAAATCAATTTGACGGTTTAGCTCTAAGATTCTTTGAATATATCTAATGAGCTCTATTTAGAGCGAATTATTATTTTACTGCATTTCATTAAGTCTCTGGACATTGTTTAGAATAATTGTGTAGCCTCTAAGCAGAGCTTAGAGAACCAGCTTGACATACACTTAGAACATCACCTTCTAGATGCTTAGTTGCACATTGTATACACAGTCCAACTAAAGGACTTCTTTCATGATAAAAAATTTAATCTGAAAACAATTTTTGGTCTCGAGCAGGAATCGAACCTGCGTCTTCTGGTTTGCCGGACTAGACGCCCTAACTGTTGGACCACCGATATACGACTCTAGACTGTCAAATAATTTCACCTCATTATGTCTTGGTGCGACGTAGGCGATGATAAAAATGTCCAGATTTTAAATACATCGTAAGAATAGGTCAGAGGAAAGGTGCAGCCTGCTGGTAGCAAGAGTTATGTGACCTAAGATTGAAGCAGTATTTGAAAGAGGCTCTGCTCAGCAGTAGATGTCAGTTTTATTTATAAAAGTAAAAGTGTCGAAAAATATATAAAAAGTCTGGAGTGTGGTATATTGTAAGCCTCCCATCCCAATAGGAATGACACATGACTATAATATTGTGAACATGAAGTGCGAGAGAGAACTGTGGACGTAGATTAAAAAAATAAGTAATGTTCGGTTCCATAAAACAATGTTGATCGTAAAAACTTATTTATACATGTACCATGTATGATCAACTTTTTGCGATACGAATTAAATAACCAGGTCAGTTGAGAAGTGTAAATCAGTGTACGGTAAACAATTTGTCTCCCTGGAGGGATTTAATGTGCTTAATTATTTACCTGTAGTATTGTATTCATCACGGTTTATTACTGAAAATTTATTACTGTACAGATTAACACTACGCTTGTTGTTCAAATCCATTATTTTGGAACTGAAATTCTTATACTCTTTTCTTAATGTTACCTACACACAGAATATGAAGATGCCCTAGTATGGGTCCACTCAGTGGTGACTTCAGGAGTTCACACACATGGCGGCTATAATTCTTATGTTTACGTGCTGACGATTTCTAATAATTTCTATGTAAATGTAATATTTAGATGTGTCGTACTAGGTCTATAATATAATCCTTATATTATGAAGATTCTCTAGTATGAGTTCACTCAGTGGTGACTTCAGGAGTTCACGCACATGGCGGCTGTAATGCTCATGTTCACGTGCTGACGATTTCTAATAATTTCTATGTAAATGTAATATTTAGATGTGTCGTACTAGGTCTATAATATAATCCTTATATTATGAAGATTCTCTAGTATGAGTTCACTCAATGGTGACTTCAGGAGTTCATACACATGGCGGCTATAATGCTCACGTTTACGTGCTGACGATTTCTAATAATTTATATGTAAATGTAATATTTAGATGTGTCGTACTAGGTCTATAATATAATCCCTATAGGTATTATGAAGATCCTCTAGTATGAGTTCACTTAGTAGTGACTTAAGGAGTTCACGCACATGGCGGCTATGATGCTCATGTTCACGTGCTGACGATTTCTAATAATTTTATGTAAATGTAATATTTAGATGTGTCGTACTAAGTCTATAATATAATCCTTATATTATGAAGATGCTCTAGTATGAGTTCACTCAGTGGTGACTTCAGGAGATCACGCACATGGCGGCTATAATGCTCATGTTCACGTGCTGACGATTTCTAATAATTTCTATGTAAATGTAATATTTAGATGTGTCGTACTATGTCTATAATATAATCCTTATATTATGAAGATGCTCTAGTATGAGTTCACTCAGTGGTGACTTCAGGAGTTCACGCACATGGCGGCTATAATGCTCATGTTCACGTGCTGACGATTTCTAATAATTTCTATGTAAATGTAATATTTAGATGTGTCGTACTAGGTCTATAATATAATCCTTATATTATGAAGATTCTCTAGTATGAGTTCACTCAGTGGTGACTTCAGGAGTTCACGCACATGGCGGCTGTAATGCTCATGTTCACGTGCTGACGATTTCTAATAATTTCTATGTAAATGTAATATTTAGATGTGTCGTACTAAGTCTATAATATAATCCTTATATTATGAAGATGCTCTAGTATGAGTTCACTCAGTGGTGACTTCAGGAGATCACGCACATGGCGGCTATAATGCTCATGTTCACGTGCTGACGATTTCTAATAATTTCTATGTAAATGTAATATTTAGATGTGTCGTACTATGTCTATAATATAATCCTTATATTATGAAGATGCTCTAGTATGAGTTCACTCAGTGGTGACTTCAGGAGTTCACGCACATGGCGGCTATAATGCTCATGTTCACGTGCTGACGATTTCTAATAATTTCTATGTAAATGTAATATTTAGATGTGTCGTACTAGGTCTATAATATAATCCTTATATTATGAAGATTCTCTAGTATGAGTTCACTCAGTGGTGACTTCAGGAGTTCACGCACATGGCGGCTGTAATGCTCATGTTCACGTGCTGACGATTTCTAATAATTTCTATGTAAATGTAATATTTAGATGTGTCGTACTAGGTCTATAATATAATCCTTATATTATGCTATTGCTACCGTGTGTGAAGTCTCGTACTTACACAACATGTTGAGCCTCTCTCAGTCGACTCGTGAAGTACAAAGGAGACTCTAAATCGTAGCGATGCTTGATAAAAATTGTTATGTTTGGGTTAAAAATAATAAGGAATTAGGATATCAGCAGTTTAAGTAAAGATAGCACCAATATTAAGGAAAGTCAAGTGGCAGTGGTATGGGGATGCAGATTTAGAAAGAAAGAAAATCATTTAATTCTAGATTTTTGTGGAACGTAAGGCATTTGAGACAGTTTAGTACTAAAGTAAAAATCGTACACTAACTAAATCAGTGAGTTTAACTTCACTGATTTCTCCAAATAGTACGCAGGTAGGTATATAGTACAAAACAAGTAGTAAGTAGATGGTACAAAAAAGCCTTGCAGTGAAAAATGATGGTGGAAGGTCATTCATTTCACTTGTATTCTATTATAATATAATTTTTGTGTCAGTCATGAAGAGTGGGATTACACTCGTTCTTATACAACGAAATTTAATAATTTATGTATGTTTGAAAGCTTTTTAATGTATGATTATGTTCTTTGTAGTAAAAGCTCAGTTAATAATATGTAGTGAAAATTATATTCCGAATGTACTTGAGAAGATTCTTGTTAGTCTGACAGTTGTTGCAAAAGAGCTTAATGTATGTAGTTTAGAAGTTTGTGTATTCTGTACAAAACTGGATCTGAGTATTAACAAGGTAGCTTTAGGTTGCAGTCAAGTTTATTTGAGCAAAATATGTGGGAAGTAAGGTTATTAATTAAAATGATGTACCTTTAGAATGGGAAGATAAAGTGGTGAGGAATATAAATATACCGTACTCCTTTGACAAGCATAGAGGTAAATACCTACTGACGTTTGGGAGAAATTGTGGATGTTGGTCTTTCATAAATTGTACATCGCACACGCCTTCTCTGCCATCCCCCTTTTCAATGGAGATCAGCTACGCCATAATCGATACTCAACAGTGACGGCTACCCCGTTCGCCTCGTTTGACAGGGAGGTCGAACCATCATCTCTCTGTCAAACAAGGTGGCGGCCACTAGGCTGCCATCAACGCAACTCAAGAACTAACAGTCATTGGGGCTAGTGAAATTCAGGCAGCTATCGAATAGAGTGACAGTTGTGGGCAAAGGGTTAGCGGATGGACCGTCGAACGTAATTTTAACATGTACTGCAATTCTGTCCTGTTTGTGTTTTCTATATAAGAAGAACTGAGGTTTAATAAATCAGCTGTGCACAAAGTTATTCATTACTCACGACCTTTTAGTATTTTTAATACGAAGGCTATTAGCACAGTCAAAACTCTTGACTTCTTAATAATTCTTCAATAAAATATTAGCTTTACGAACATTATGATTTTCGTGTAATTAAAGGCTAAGTAATTGGCTTTTACTAAAAGTTGAAAATTCAAGTTCTTTAGGTACCCAGGTAGGAAATGGCTAAGTTTTAATTTGACTATATTGTACTTGTAAAATTAGTGAAGGCCTGCCCTGCCTGCCTGGCCTTAGTAATTTATTGGCACTTTTATGAATTTCTTTTTAAATAAATATTTGTGGACATTCTCACACAGCATCATCGAGCCCAATGTACTATGTGGGATCTAGACGACTGATAGACATACTTACTTATATGTTTCTAAATACATACATATTATACATAGAAAACACCCGTACTTGGAGTTTGGGTGGTATCTATCTAACAAACATTTGTTAATCACACAAATATTTCAACCGGCCCGGGAATCAAACCCAGGACTTCAACGCGACAGACGGTTAATGCTTAAGAATTAAATAATTTCTAATCTTCGCTGTCACACGATGCGCACAATAGGAGAAACAGCTACACAGTCATGTCATACCTTCTAATGAAAATGGCAAGGTTACTTTCTTTGGCATTTTTGTGGTAGTTGCATTTAGTTAGTCACCGTTCTGCTGTGCCCCTGTAGAACGGTGACTAACTAAGAGGAGGCAGGACAGAGAATGTGTGAGGATGAGTTATACTGAGAATTTTACCCACTAAACATAAATGAGAAAAAAAAGTTCCTCAGTAAATATTATACCCAATATTTTTTTTCTTTTTCATGTAAATTTAATATGCAAACCTTATTAAAACCCGTCCGTTAGTCGCAACGCAAAACGCAACCTTGACCGGTAATGAACAGTAAAAAGCTTATTAAGGTAGAGGTAAAGAAAAATACCTGTATTAAAGTTACCTAAGCCTTCTGGTGGTTGCGGGATAGTTCATTATGCTTTGTGTGCTATTCAAAATTTGCTTGGTTTAAGGTACATTCAACAATCATGTCATAATTTAATTCAAATATTCGATCAGTCCTAGTGCACTGCTTTGATTTTCCCAACAGACTGGCAACAGTATGTGGTTCTTCAAAAGGGGTCATATAGGTTTTACAGGGTCGGCAGCGCGAGTTTTATGCCTCGGGTATTGCAAACGTCCATATTATTATGCTACGGCGACCACTTTTCATCAGGTAAACCGTATGCTTGTCTGTCATCTCAGTAGCAGACAGAAAGACAGACGGACGGTGAAGTCTCATAAATAGGGTTCAGTTTTTTACCGTTTGGGTAAGGAACCCTAAATACTAAACGTGTTTGGATGATATCTGCGGATGCGTCTGGCATTGCGTAGATGGTTCGTCGACTGTGGTAGGTATTTTGGCGTCATATTGGGATGTTATAGGTAAGTTTAAGCGCGGTATAGAACGCAATGATGTTAGTAAAGAAGGGTAGTTGCATAAATATCATTGGGTATACGTGTCTGTGTGTCTCTGTGTGTCACGCTAGTTTCACCCCTTTTGAACGTGTGAACCGGTTCAGTGGTTTACCCATTGATTTTCGGTTCTTTTGCTTACTTATATAATAATAATAATATAAGCCTTTATTCAGACACATTTTACAGTTTTTCAAATATTTATATCTACTTTACATTCTTTTCTAAATAACAATATTATAATTTTTCTACATCGACATCGGCAACTTGGTCTGTCTGCCCATTGGCAAAAGCCTCCTCCAGTCCCTTCCACTCCTTTCTGTTGAGAGCGGTTCTCGTCCAAAGCCCTCCCGCTACCACTTTAATATCATCTTCCCACCTTCGGGTCTGTCCTCCACGACTTCTTTTGGAATTTCTGGGATACCAGAAAACTAATGTTTGGTTCCATTTCTCTTCCTAATGGTTTGGTTTCTTATTTTGTCACTTTCCTGATACTCAACATGCTTCTCTCCATCGCTGTCTGGCAAGTTTTTATTTTGTCGTTTTGTTTCTTGTGCCCATGTTTGACAACCATATGTCAGTACAGGCAGTACACATGTGTTATAAAGTTTCTTTTTAAAAAACATCTTCGTTTCTTTATTTCTCATTACTTCTTTTAGCCTCCAATAGCTTTTCCATGCATTACCTATTCTTGTGTCTATTTCCTTAGTCATTGAATCGGTAGTTGAAATTAGTCTACTTTATGACTTTTTCTTTCTAAGTCTGCTATCATATTTTGAAGATGCATTCTTGTCGTGGGGAAATTTTGATGTCATCAGCAAATCGTAGGTGCGTCCGTTTTTGTTCGTTAATGTTTAAACAGTATTTGTCCCATTCTATTTTGCGTAAGACTTTTTGTAACACGGCTGTAAATAATTTTGGAGATAGGGGTCGTCTCCTTGACGTACCCCCCTTATTTATTTTTATTTATTAACCCTGTTTTTCCAACTTTATATCAGCTGTACTTTTTGTAAAACTATTATTCAGAATTCGGATATATTTGAATACAACACCTTGATTTTTCAGACTTTTCCAGATACTTTTGCTTACTTAACGAATTTTTATTATTTTTTTGTTGATTCATATCTCTTTAGACAAGCTAAAATAATGAGGTCCCTTCTCATTATTGTAATAATTTGGTTACCGAAAATGTACAGTAATTAAATTCCAGAGCACAATTAGAAGGAGTTAGATCATTATTTTGTGATATTCATATGCTCAGTATTTAGGGGAGTGAAAACTATTATTTGATTCTAATGAGAGCTTTGTCTTAGGTAATATGAGTAATGTTTGTCAAAATTTATAATTATTATAAAAGGAATCCATAAAAGGTCGAAGCGCTCGTAGCTCCGCTGACTCAGTAGTCTTGGGGTACCGTTCCGAGGGCTTACCCGGGGCTCCTAACCACATTCTGCTAGGCAGGATACGGGGTGCATTTTAGTCGGTAGGAGTCCAGCATAGCATCCATGGAAGATTTTGCCTCAGGATAAAAAAAAAGATCTCTGCAGTAAGCAACGTTCATTTTGATAGGTCCCAACCAACCTGAGGCTATATCGTTTTATTTTGCAAATAGCCAATAACAACTACCTAAACTGTCAAGCTTATATTGTTACAACATGAATGACAAATAACATTTTAGAACTAATATTTGTAATACAGTTCCGTAATGTTCATTTCGTATCACAAATACACCGCTTTGTGTTTCAATATTCCGATAATACCAAAGTCTAATGTTAACATAAAGTTAATGCAATGCAATCAATACATCATGTCCGTTAATTACTTGGCTATCACATAATACCTAATTCAGGTTCAACCCTACATAAACACAAAATGTATTTAGAGTCCGTCTGACGTCAAAGACTTTTGACCTTGATCTGGATCTCAGGACTCGTGAGGTCTAATAAATTAAAATTTGAACACAGACAACTTCAGTTCATGAACTAAAAGCGCTCTAAGCTAGATACACGGTTACTGATAAAATTCTCAATAGATTTTTGTGTTGAAAATAACTCGATTTTGTGAAACTTTAAGTTAGATCTCGTAAGTTTTAAGTTGTTTTTGTAATATAAAATATTTTTAAGAAAGACAATAGTGAAATATTTGTTTGGTTTAGACCACTTTTTTTCCTATTCGTTAGATAGAGTTTATTATAATTAATTTGTTTCGTTAAAAACGCAGATTTTTACGCAGAAACTGACCGCATCTATCTTTTTCTTGCGCAAAATGTATAATATTATCTGCTATCCTCTTTCAACCATTTGGAGTCAGGTAGGCCCTTAATCTGTAATGAGAATTATTTCATCTAGTATAAGATTATGTACTATCGACAAATTCATGTCTGATGCGGTCCTACCTAATAAGAAATTTAGAATTTTTTACGAAGCACGGAATTGCTTGTAAATGGAAAGGCTCATACCTATCAGAACCATCAGTAGCGTTAGATGTTGAACGTAGTGATTGCTTCCAAAACGCTAAGCTAGTGGAGCTACCATACCATACAAAACCTCAAAAAAGTATTAAAGGTATGTTAAAAAAACATTTATATAGGGGCCTGCATTTACCGCGAGTGTCTGTCTACATTAATTAAATTAGCCTATTGCAGTCTACTGGTGGACGTAGGTCTCTTCCAATCTACATCAACATTTTCAGTTCAGCGCCTTCCACTTAGAGTCTTTCCCTGGAGCCTTTTTCAGGACGTCAGTCCATCTGGCGCGGGGTCAGCCTACTCCACGCTAACCAAGCCGGAATCTCCACTTTAGAACTCGTTTGGCTATGGCCAGCCCGTTGCCACTTTAATATGCTCTCACTCTGCGATCTGCAGTGATTTAAAACATTTGTTCGGTCTAATTTGTAACAAAAAAGTCTATCAAACTTTGTTACAATATTGACTTACTTTGTTCAAGCCTCTACGTTTTATCATATGCATTTTTCATGACCAACTCAATTTAGTACCTACTTACCCACTGTGGTCGGGTCCGTCGTATTCGCTTGTAACTACCCTAAGGGATTTCCGAAGTTAGTTTTTTACGTGTATTTCTACTGAAATATTCAAGAAAATTTTGTTATTTTGGTTGGTGGGATTTTATTTGTATATAAATATAGAATATTATAAGGTTGTAGCTGGTACTAAAGTAGCTATGAAAACCTCTATCAACATTTGGTTTGTGACCCAATATTCTTATTTTAGTGCAAAACTTTACCTAAGATCTTTAATTTATACACAGCGGTTCGTCTTGATTGGTAATAAGGTGGGTGTTATAATTTTAGCGATACCTAGATTGATGCTATAAGATGACCGAGACAGGTGTGTTTTTTTTATTATTCGAGGGAGAGTGGCTTTTCTAGCCTTTAAAGCTAGTCTCACTGCGACCATTACTGATCTATTGTGATCGCCACTGCTTAAAGTTCTTGGCTGAGTCCTGCAAATTCCAGGAAGTGCAGTATCTTCATAGCCCCGATTCGTTTGATCTCACTTGGATCCAATATGTGGCCTCCAAGTAGAAAACTGCGATTACGCATCAAGGCTGGGCATCTGTCAGGATGTGCACAGGTGTTTCATCGGCCTCTAGACACAGCCTACACTGTCGTGTGTCACTAATCCCCATATTGTGCATGTGTTTGTTCAACCCCCAATGCCCAGTAAGTGCCCTAACCAGGATGCGCAAGTTATTCCTGCTCAACGCCAAGATTTCCGAGGAAGTCTTTTTGCGGAAGGCAGGAATTAGTTTCTTTGAGTGTTCCATTCCTGGGGTATTCCTCCAGAGTTGGGTGTTCGTATCAGTAACACACCTCCAGGTGTGTTACTGATACGTAGTATGTACTGCCTGTCTGCAATCGTAATTCTATGTAAGTTAAGTTTAAACCAAAAATACCTATCTTTATTCCAGTAAGTCACAAAAATGACGCTCATGAACATCAAAATTATTGCTAAAATCATAAAAAGCTATTAATATGTGTCAATTAAACAGTGTATCTCAAAAATCGTGACACAAACGAGGCAGACATATTAAAAGCACATCAAAGTAAAAACACCGCTCCCCCTGTAACCAAAAGCCCATCTAGTAAAATTGCCATCCGCTTGCTCATTACCGACTGAGCCAACCGCGGGATCCGATATCCCCCGTGCACGTGACTAAAGGAAATTGAAATCTCTATCGGTTAATCGAAATATTGAATGGAGTTTCTAAAAACAGATTTTTAATTATCTAGCATTGATCGATTTGTAGGAGTTGCTAATAGTTACTAGACATTACATACCATACATTATACGCATAAAAGTATCAAGTATTTACTTACCTTTGGAATAGGGTAGTGATGCCTCAACTCATGTAACTGTAACAATAAAATTAGAAAGATGAAAAATCAGTACTGTACGACTATACTTACTTATAATATAAAAATAAGTTGTTTGTATCATTGAGACATCATTTATCGAAATCTATTCAGCCTACGAGTCTATAAATAGCTACAAAGAAAACTACATGAATACCTACATTATGTAGATAAATCATAGATAGAAATCGATCTTTGAAATTATTTTTAAATTCAATAATATTCATAACATAACAAAAAAAAATTAATAAACTCGAAAATATGGAAATAAATAATGTAGTGAACCTTATCACTAAAAGATAAGGTGGGAAGGGGGTAGGAGCAATGTTTTGAAGCGACCCTGATGAAACCCTCTTATTATGAGCCTGCACGCCCAGCTACTTGAACACGTTTGCTTGCCACAATCTAAAGAGGTCCTTTATTTCGACATTTGTTTCATTTCGCTTTTCCTGCTGTAGATTCACATAGATGTAATATAACCTTCACAGTAGTGTGATAGATTAGTGAAATCAAACTATGATCGAGAGCCCTTGGTACAAATTAAATCATTCGATAAGTACTATTAATGTAAATATTATACAACAATGCGTGCTTCCTGCAATAGTGCAACATAGTTGAAGCCTTTGTAAAGAAAACTTATCCTCTAAACAAAACCACGTGCCTCTATAAAAACGCGTCTGGCCTGCATGCATACTTACTCACTCTTCCTAAATGAATGTGAGCAGTAACCACTTGAAGACTAGGTCACTCTTTTTATATAGTATTTCTTAAAATCTTGGTCTTAGGAGTGCCTATTCATCCAAAAAAACCCTAAAGTAAAATCTATATATATAAAAATCAATGCCACTTTTCGTTGTAATTTTATAACTCAAGAACGAGCTCACCTATGCAAACCAAATGTTTAGGCTTTGTTCGGACTATTAAGTAGATGGTTTATGTAAAGTTTGCACAAAATCGGTCGAGCGGATCTTCATTTATCACGCAAACGAAGTTGCGCGGGTCAGCTAGTAATTTATATTATTATTGGCTGCTGTTCAATTTGTTTTTTATCGTTGAGCGCCGAATTAATTATTGGCATAATCGTCGTCCGTCGATAGCTTTGTCTAGGATGATGATGATTTTAAAATAAAAATAATTAGGTAGGTATATGAGACGATAAAGCGTATAATTTGAACTGATTATAAATCATTAACAACCAAAAAGCTTACTTAAGGCCGCTTGCATAGCAGCAAGGTGTAAATGGAGGCAAATTTCTCAATTTATATGCGAACACGCCGCTTTCGAGATGCGATTTCCCCTTTAGCGCTCCAAACATTCTATTAGTTCATCCAGCTAAAGTTTAGTATACATCGTTACAAGTCAAGGCATTGTATTTACCCGATTACGGTAAAGTCAACAAGAAAGTAATGAACTTAGCAGTCTATGTAAATTTGTATTTATATACGTTCTACTATAGTGTGGAAGAAATGTAGAAAAAATAATTATATCTCGCTGTATTAATAGATAAGACTCTTCAAAATGACGATACATCAAATTAATTGTGGAAATAAAGTAATGTTTAAAAAAAGGTTCTCCAGTGGCATCTACGTACTGGTAAAAGTAGCCTGGGTAGGCCTCCCGCGAGATAGACAGAAGACCTGACAAAGGTCTCAAGAGCCTGTTGGATGCGGGCAGCGGAACACCGAACGCCTTTTGTAAGTAGTTTTTAGTACAAAATTATCCTAATAATTAGGCTTATTTACCATAATCCGTTGTTTAATTAGACGTTCCACGTTTTCATAATTTTTTGGACCGTTATATTTCAGTAGTTAGGTACCTACCCATTAAAACCCGACTAGGTATATCTAGTTGGGTTTTAAATACTTTAGGTTTTAATAACTTTAGGTAAAAACTATTGTTCGCCTAAGCATATTTGAATAGTAGTAGAATTACAAAGTGTACATTTAAGTAATACTTACTAATTTATTTTTCCAATTTACTGCCATCAAATTCTATAATATTTTTTCTCTTGATCATAGGGTAGGGTATTTCCCATTACAGCCAAACCCTACCTATATTTGGATGAATTTTTATTGACTTCTGAGAGCAGCTATGGTTATAAGTTTTATTTTCGACACCGTTGAATGTAACTGCCGTATAATTTTCAACCCGAATCATGGTGCTTGCATCGTTTCAGGTGCAGTGCTAGCAGGTAAGAGATCGTCAGGACTTTTGAGATCTTGGTCTAGGCTCTATCTATTAATCCTGGGACAACCTTATCGAGGGCTTACCCGGGGCTTCTGGCAGTAGGGAATGGTAGAGAACCATGTGGCTTTGGCCGGTAAGTGTCCGGCATAGCATCCATGAAGGATTTCCACACGTAAAAAAACTATACTGCTAAATTCAATAGTAATATGCTATGTAGTACTTAGAATAGTGCTCCACACACACTGAAAACTGAGCGAAAAAAATATTGGGGATTGTATAATAAAATGTTGCCAGTGTTTGTTACAGCAACATTTTATAATAACATCACCAAAATTTTGTCATAAAATATTTAATAAACCTCTATCTGTCTCATTTTTATCATTTAATTACAGGTTTTTTATAGTTATTATAAAGTCATATTACGTGGCAAGCGGCAGGGCTCATTAAAATCTCTTTTCTCGTAGCTTGGCTTTAATTATCCGTTTTCTTTGTTAACTGGCGTTGAGTCGGTTGGTATACCAACAAATAGATCGTTGTATTCTTTTTTCAGTCTCATAACATTAAATAAATGTCAGTATTTTTCAGTTTCTATATTCATTCTTATGTGACACTGTAGAACGTAAAATTGAATAAATCTTTTATAAGGTGTCGACCCACATACAGCCATATAATCAAGCTTTATTCTTAGACGGGGTACGCAGAGACATACTAAACTCCCATATTATGTCATTTTTATTTTGTCCCACGTAATAGCAGTTATTTTTTTGTCTTCTATAAACCTTCATCTACTGTGATTTCTCTTGGTGTGGATGAAGAAGTTTTGCACGAACCAGGGGTTTGGATACCGATGAGACAAGGGAAGTTACTGCAAGGTCCTGGTGCTCCGCAGTCGCAAAGTGTGGACTCGGTGTCTAAATATCTTGACTCAACCAGAGTACTTCAGCCACTGTCCATTTCAGTCTAAAGACTTGTTTTGTATGTACATAGGGCTATGAGATATCAGTAATTGCCAGAAGATATAATTCAGTGGGCTCGGAATATTTTATGGAAATGGTGTAATAAATTGTAATTAATGAATTAGTTTCACATGATTTTAGCCAAGCCAAGTTGAATGCCTTTTTAGGCGGCTTGAAAAATATCAACAGCAGGCAGTCACAACCTGCGCCTGTCTATCTCAACATGGCAATACGAGTCACCACCTATTACATGAGACAAATTCTAAAAAAACCGGCCAAGTGCGAGTTGGACTCGCCCATGAAGGGTTTCGTAGCAGCCAGTAACATAATATAAAAGTTCTTATAGTTCGTTGTAACTTTGATTGATGTTTTAACACGTTCGCAGTGGTAGTGATTTTTCTAACCGAAAATTGCGGTATATGACGTATTAAAAAAAAACTACCAGCTCTATCTCGTTCGAACCAATTTTCGTTGGTAGTTTTTATGGCAATGAATATCATAGGTTTTTTTTTAGATTTATCATTTTCTTAGTTTAGAAGTTAGAGGACACACATTTTTCCACTTTGGAAGTGTCTCCTGCGTAAACTATTCACTTTAGAAAAAAATTTTGTTAAAAACCTCAATATCAATTTTAAAGACCTATCTATAGATACCCCACACGTAAGGGTTTGATGAAAAAAAAATTTTTGAGGTTCAGTTCTGAATATGGGGACCCCCAAAATTTACTGCTTTTTTCTAGTTATATATAAGAATCTTAATATGGGGTTCACAGAATACATCTAGTTACCAAGTTTCAATAGCAAAGGCCTTATAGTTTCGGAGAAAAGTGGCTGTGACACACGGACGGACAGACAGACGGACAGACAGACAGACAGACATGACGAATCTATAAGGGTTCCGCTTTTGCCATTTGGCTACGAAACCCTAAAAACGTGAAATGTGGGCATTTAATGTGCCTCTACCTACCCCTTCGGGGATAAAGGCGTAACCATATGCATGTACGTATGTATGCCCCTATATGATTATAATAACTACAAGATTCTTCGACCGTTTAATGGGGAACCCATAAAATGCCGCAAAAGCTTAAACGTATTAATTATCACCACAGTCTGCTTCTAATGCTTTTTATATGACATATGCTTCGAGAAAAAGCATTTTTACAGTTGACAGAGACAATGAAATGGGAAAATATATAGAAATAGTCGCGGAAAAGTGGCTGAAAACAGCATTAGACTGATACTAAGTGATTTGTCGTGTTGTGGTCAATCGTACTTTATGTGGATGTCTTCTCGTCTGAAGTCAAAGTGACTTAGAAACTTCTACCGCAATGGTCGTGCTTCTGAAAATAACTTTACTCCTTACTGATTTGCAACTAGAGGTCGCCCGCGGTACGGTTTGGGTGAAGTTTTGGTTATCATACAAATTTGTTCTCTTGGGAATAACTTGTTTTATGAGATACAAAGTTTTACTTCAAAGGTACATAATATGTATTATTATCATTTATTATCCGGTTCTATTAAACTAATTTCATTTAAGGACAGTCGTCCTCACGGCAACACTGCTGCACTGCTACATCCAAATCAATCTTGAACAAACCAATAAGAATTTCAAACAGATGTTTGGTTTCAAAATCGTTTAATTAATAAAAGTAAGTGTAAGGACACCTTAGATATTTGATAAAGATTTTTGTGAAACCTCCCGAAAATAAACATAGAAGTAGAAAATAAAAAAAAACTTAAACTCAGGACTCAGTAACTGAAACCCCACACCTTATTTATATTATACTTAGAAAAGTTTTCTAAAGAGAATCTATTATAATCCACGTTGTCTCAGAAAAGAGATGCAATTTCAAAACCCATTAAACTTTCTATCAATTTATATGACATTTAAGTGATTGATCCTTTCGAGGAAAATTTAACGATTGGTCGTATTCCCTTGACTCTCATACATTATTCACGGGTTCCTAAATTAATTGTAAAGGAAAATATAATATTTTACTTATCTATACTTCTATACTTACTAATATTATAAAGAGGAAAGATTTGATTGTTTGTTTGCATCGAATAGGCTTCGTAACTACTGGACTGATTTGAAAAATTCTTTCACTGTAGGGAAGCTAGACTCTTCGCAGTGAACATAGGTTATATTTTATTCCCATATTCCCACGGGAACGGGAGCTACGTGTGTGAAACCACGTGACGTCCTTTGTAGCATTTATTTTCTATAGATGCAGTATTTAGGATGTGAAAGCAGCCTTATCGAGTTATCTTTTTTTAATCGGTTGTCAGTGGTGACATTTCTGCTGTCAGAATGACAGGATGTCATAAGTTCGGTGACGAAGCGTTTCGCATTTAAAGGAACGGGGTTTTGTTAAGATTTTTCGTGAAAGACGGGACTTTGACCGAGACCTGCTTTGGGGTAGTTGGAGGTCCTTTGGCTTATGCTCTGAGACTGTGCCGCGAATCAGTTTTTCGCTCAAGCGCGATTATTTGTTGCCTCGCATGGCCTAACGGGCGGTGATTGGGTTGCTGCATTGCATCTTGCTACATTTTACCCAGAAAACTGGTGAGTCACTTCTTCTTTTGCAAAGCGGGTCGATTGTCGTCTGTCGCGCAGCCAAGATCTTAATTTGTCGTTTCTTTCATGACAGGGTTTTTTACTACGGGGCTAGTTGCCGGAAGAGATTTTGTGTGCCGCACCTATAAGTTAGTGGGCTGCACGTGGTACGACAACGTGGAAGTGCGGACTACACGAGCTTCTCATGTGAGAGGTATCTGCCGTCATCACCTGGCAGTAACAACAGGCAGTCACTCTCACTCAGATCACTCTGCAGGCCAGTAAATCCACTACTTATGTGTAGCTTAGTAGCATAAGTACCTAAGCACTGACTATACTTCTGTGTACCTGTGATATTTGTGTCTATCAGTGAATAAGCTCTCTGTGTGTCTCTGTGTATCTCTGTGTTATATAAATATATGTGTGTACACCCTACCTGACTGTTTTCGTCAGAGCCCTGGCCTACCCTTGCACGCACACTGGAATCTCTGTAGTAAGGCGCCCTGGGAAAGAGTTCTCTGCATAGCTACCTCGCGCTAGTTGGTGAGTAACACTGATCATCACTTAGTGTTACAAATTGGCTCCCAACGTAGTGGCAAATCTCTGGGTCTACTCTGCGGTAGCCTCAGTCTAGTGTGTGTGCATAGGTGGTTACCTCTGGCGAAACCATCCTGGTGAATCGTCCGAGACGCTCCAGGACGTTAATTGGTGGTGCTAGCAGCTAAGCACAAAACCTTCCCTTTCGTCTTCTTCCAGCTTCCTACATCTTTGGCTGGAAAAGACACAAAATTCTAAATTCAAAAATTTAAAATAGCTGTGATTTTGGAAAAACTTTTTGATTTTATTTGGAATACCCACTTCTTTTCTTATTGTGTTTTTTTTCTTCTTTATGTTCTTTTTTTATGGTGCACACATATATTTATTATATTATTAGTGTAGATTAATATATAATATATATTATCCTATAGTTTCACCTTGTAAGGTAAACTTAGTGAATCTCTCTGTGTTAACTTAGTGAATTTCTCTGTGTAACTTAAAACTTTTTTATAAGGTGTGTACATACCTTGTAATTTTGAATGTTAACCTGAACTGTGTTATCAGAAAATTTAGAAACTTTTCTCTCTTAATATACCCTTAATCTTTGTTAAATTCTAAAAGTCAATTTGAAACATAATTACCTAACTTAGTACACTTTGTTGTAACTCAATTTACATTTTTACTTTGTAATTGATCCCTATCTGTGCCATTTTATCTTTATAATTGTTGTAAGTAAATTTTTACATAATGGCACAGATGAAAAAACATATTAATTATTTAAGAAAGGATGAACTTGCTAACGAGCTGTCCCACATGGGTATTTCAGTGGAACCGGAAACGACAGTGTCTGGCCTTCGGAGTGAGCTAAGAGCGGCACACCGACTCGTCCGTCGAGGTAGCATCAAAGCGAGTGCTCCGGTACCCGCTGATGCATCGGCTGAGCTCTCGATCTGCCTCCCGAAGGTGTCCGAGCTGGAGGAGGCTATTCAGTCAGGTGACATCTTCATTAATAAGGGTAGTCGTCTTAGGGTGTCCCTCAGGGCCAACTACTTATTGAGTAGGTTAGCTCGTTGTGGTCTGGATTGCCCCGACCTGGTGGATATTCGTGGTAGGCTAGTGAAGATCATCGCTAGGGCTGAACCCAGTAGTGATTCTGAATCCGAAGGTTCGGATGATGATGGTGATGATCCTTCGGGTCGTGACCAGGTGGAATATACTTCACCAGTAGTGAGAGAGGACCGCTCGGTGCGAGCTAGTTCAAGTAGGAATAGTTCTACATGTAACATAGTGTATAAAGAACGTCCCCTTAACTTATGTTCATTTAACTTAAAATATGATGGTTCTACTTGTGTACGTGTGTTTTTAGAGAGATTAGAGGAACTTAGATGTGCTCGGGAGGTTACTAAGCCTAGACTCCTTATGGCTTTCTCCGACCTGTTGGATGGACCGGCTTTGTCTTGGTTCCGTACAAACAAAGCTAACATCATCTCATATGAGGATCTTATTAGTGAGCTTAGAGATACCTTCGATATTCCTGATTATGATTACCGCCTCAGGAACGAGATAAGACAGCGTACACAAGCCCGCTCTGAGTCCTTGGTTAACTATATATGTACAATGCAAGCCATGTTCTCAAGGTTGTCATGTAAGATGCCCAGTGAGGAACAGCTGGACATTCTCATGCACAACATTAGACCTGACTACATGAAGGAACTGGCCTTGCATGATGTCAACTCTGTAGATGACTTGAGACGTTTGGGTAAGCGCTTGGAGCTTGCGCGTACTAGGGCAGACACTTTCCATGAGCCTGCTCTTGACAAGTTTGAGATTACATCTGACTTACACCAGCTTAAGAACAAAGGTGTACAAAAGCCCGCTAAGCAGGTGTCTGCAGTGGAGACGCCGGTTACCCCCCACGATCGCAAATGCTTTCGTTGCGGCGGGGGCGGTCACACTGCATACAGCTGCACACAGTCAAGGGAGCTGGTGTGTTTCCGGTGTGGTCTCAAAGGAGTCAAGACCCCAGACTGCTCACACTGTACTAGCAAGTCAAAAAACGCGTAGGCCAGGGCCTTATTAGGAACTCTGTGCATCACTCTGTATCTGAGTCTATTACTGATAAGGTCCTGTTTCCTAAACGGGATAGTGACATTAGACCGTATCTAGTTGTTAAGGTTTTAAATTTAAATGTCTTAGGCCTTCTAGATTCCGGTGCCTCCTGCTCTATACTAGGTAAGGGAGCGCACCGCATCTTCTTGGAACTGGGTTTTGATCTTGTGAGTATCAATCCTACTTTTCGTATTACAACTGCAGACAGCACTCACTTGCAATGTCTGGGTTGTATCTCTTTGCCAATTGAGTACAATTCGGTTATCCGAGTTGTCAAGTTCTATGTTGTCCCAGGTATAACCACCTCCATGATATTTGGAGTGGATTTCTGGCAACAATTTAAGTTAAGTGATAAGTTAATTTTACAAAATATTAGTCTTGATAGCTTTAGTGATAATAATCCTATAGAGTCTGTGTCCCTTAACGGTGGCCTCGAGGATTACGACAACCTGACAACTAAACAAAGGTGTGTAATCAACGAGGTCATTGAAAAGTTCGACTCGTTGAACACTGATAAGGTGGGTTTAGGTCGGACCTCACTTGTGCACCATGTCATTGACACTGGTGACAGCAAGCCGATCAAGCAGCGTTATTATCCGCTCTCTCCCCTTAAGCAGAAGGCCCTGGAAGCCGAGCTGGACCGAATGCTGGAGATGGGAGTAGTGTCCCCGTCTCAGTCCGCCTGGAACTCTCCAGTGGTCATGGTGGAGAAGGCGAACGGCGACCTCAGATTGTGCTTGGACTCTCGCAAGCTTAACTCTGTGTCAAAGAGTGACGCCTACCCCTTACCCTATATCAATCAAATCTTGGACCACCTTAATAACGCTAAGTATTTAACTTCTGTAGATTTGAGTGCGGCTTACTGGCAGATTCCATTTGACTCACCCCAGTCTGCTGAGAAGACTGCTTTTACGGTTCCCCGGAGAGGATTATTCCACTACAATTCGATGTGCTTCGGTCTTGTCGGGGCCAGTGCCACGATGCAACGCCTCATGGACCGTCTGTTTGGTCCCGAGTTCGACAACAAGGTATTTGCGTTTCAGGATGACATAGTCTGTGTGTCCAGCACCTTTGAGGAGCATGTAGAGCTCTTACATAGAGTCTATCAGCAACTCAAGGATGCTGGCCTAACTATTAACATGAAAAAATCCCACTTTTGTCGGAGTGAACTCAAATACCTGGGGTATTATGTGGACAAACATGGCCTACGGACAGACCCGGGTAAAGTTGAGGTTATCCTCAACTATCCCACCCCTTCTAACCCTAAGGAGGTTAAGAGATTTCTGGGAATGGCCGGCTGGTATCGTCGCTTTGTTAACAACTTCTCGAAGATTAGTAAACCTCTGTGCAAACTGACTTCTACGAACCTTAAGTTCGAATGGACCCCTGAGGCTGAACAGTCCTTTAACCTGCTAAAGTCAGCCTTGGTTTCTGCCCCTATATTAAAAATGCCTAACTTTGAGATGCCCTTCCGCATTCTTAGTGACGCGTCAGCTTACTCAGTTGCTGCTGTACTGACACAAACTCACGATGGTGTTGAGCACCCTATCGCCTACTGTAGCCGTTCTCTTAACAAGAATGAGGTGAACTACAGCACAACTGAGCGAGAACTTCTGGCCGTGATTTTCGCTTTGGAACAATTTCGACAGTACGTCGAAGGCCAAAAATGTACGGTCGTCACGGATCATTCATCTCTTCTGTGGTTCCATAAGCTAAAAAATCCCACGGGTCGTCTAGCACGTTGGAGCATGAGGCTCAGTCAATTCGATTTTGACATAGAGCATCGAAAAGGTAAAGACCACGTTGTACCTGATGCTCTGTCTCGTATCAAAATTGATTCCCTCGATGCAGTACCCACTAAAGACCCGTGGTATGACCACACCATGAATAGTGTTCGGAAGAACCCTAGGAAGTCACCAAATTATGACATTCGTGACAACCTTTTATATAGGTTAACTAAAAATAAATATTCTCTGACTTCAGACTTTGACTGGAAGCTGGTGGTACCTCAGGAGGATCGCTTGCCCCTGCTCTCTAAGTACCACGATGACACACTTAGTGCCCATGGTGGCGTTTGGAAGACGCATAAAAGGTTAGCCCTAAATTATTACTGGCCCAAGATGTACGAGGACGTCAAAGAATATGTTGGGAATTGCGAAACATGCAAGCAGTACAAACCCGTAAATACGTCTCGTCCCGGCCTAATGGGTAGCCCGAAGCGGGTTTCGAAGCCATTCGAAGCTATCTCTGTCGATCTGCTTGGTCCCTTTCCCACTTCGAGCAATAGAAACGTACATCTGATCGTGGTCTCCGACTACTTTAGCAAATACGTCATGTTGTGCCCTGTTCGGGTTGCCACAGGCGCTGTAGTCGCGAGGTTCATAGAGAAGAGTGTGTTTCTCGTGCACGGAGTCTGCAAGACTATTTACATGGATAATGGCCCTCAGTTTGTGAGTAAGCCATTTAAAGATATGTTAGCTAAATACAATGTACCTAATATATATTATAACCCTAGGTATCATGCCCAAACTAATCAGGCGGAACGAGCTATTCGTAATGTTGTTCAAGCGATCTCATGCTATGTGAAGTCACAACACAAGTCATGGGATTCGTTCTTGGTTGAGATACAGTGCGCTTTAAACACTGCAGTAAACGAAGCAACTCGTTTCACCCCTTACTTCTTGGTACATGGTAGGGAATTTATTGGGGATGGAGTGTTATACAGGCAGACAGATATCGCGTGCCATCCTACTTCAGTCTCTGTAGACGATCCATCAGCCTTCGGTGTCAAGCTGAGAGAAATACAACGCATTTACGACCAGGTGAGGAAACATTTGAACGTTGCCCACCAGCGTAATGAAAAGTATTACAACCTCAGAAAAAGGCATGTAGAGCTGAAAGTGGGACAGATAGTTTATAAACGCACGTTCTACCTGTCCAACAAGGCCAAGAATTTTACTGCTAAGCTAGCTCCTAAGTTCCTTAAATGTGTGGTGACTGCTAAACGATCCCCTTTAGTATATAGGCTGTCAGATCTGGACGGTAAGGATCTTGGGGAGTACCATATCAAGGACATCCTGAAGTATCAGGAGGAGCAGTCTCCAATACCTAACGTAACTACATAGCACTGTTTCTCTAGTTTATTAAACCAGTGCTATGTGATCATTATGTAAGACTATTTTAATCTTTTGTTTGTATTTCTATATGTGTACGTGACTTTAAATTGTCACGTTGTAGTTTCTTCTATGCACCGCACCGAGCGTTTTTCTCTCATTCGCTTCTTAGTACTCTGCATTATCCTGAGAGCTTGGGTAGTGTTAGGGTATCGGCAGTGAGTAAAGGGAGCATTCGTTTTCTATGAAGGGCATTAGACTCTAGTTACTTAGCCTAACCGGTACACGAGTCAGTGTCTAGTTAGGTACATAGGAGGATCTTTCTTTGGTATTGTAATGGTCGTAGTCAGCTGGTGTTTGAAGGACCTAGCTGGTTGTCTTTGTTTATTAGTCAGTACCTTTCTGTTTTCTTTATTGTGTATTTCCAGCGTGTCATATCCGCAGGAAATACTATTAAAGGGGGGGTGGTTGTAGCATTTATTTTCTATAGATGCAGTATTTAGGATGTGAAAGCAGCCTTATCGAGTTATCTTTTTTTAATCGGTTGTCAGTGGTGACATTTCTGCTGTCAGAATGACAGGATGTCATAAGTTCGGTGACGAAGCGTTTCGCATTTAAAGGAACGGGGTTTTGTTAAGATTTTTCGTGAAAGACGGGACTTTGACCGAGACCTGCTTTGGGGTAGTTGGAGGTCCTTTGGCTTATGCTCTGAGACTGTGCCGCGAATCAGTTTTTCGCTCAAGCGCGATTATTTGTTGCCTCGCATGGCCTAACGGGCGGTGATTGGGTTGCTGCATTGCATCTTGCTACATTTTACCCAGAAAACTGGTGAGTCACTTCTTCTTTTGCAAAGCGGGTCGATTGTCGTCTGTCGCGCAGCCAAGATCTTAATTTGTCGTTTCTTTCATGACAGGGTTTTTTACTACGGGGCTAGTTGCCGGAAGAGATTTTGTGTGCCGCACCTATAAGTTAGTGGGCTGCACGTGGTACGACAACGTGGAAGTGCGGACTACACGAGCTTCTCATGTGAGAGGTATCTGCCGTCATCACCTGGCAGTAACAACAGGCAGTCACTCTCACTCAGATCACTCTGCAGGCCAGTAAATCCACTACTTATGTGTAGCTTAGTAGCATAAGTACCTAAGCACTGACTATACTTCTGTGTACCTGTGATATTTGTGTCTATCAGTGAATAAGCTCTCTGTGTGTCTCTGTGTATCTCTGTGTTATATAAATATATGTGTGTACACCCTACCTGACTGTTTTCGTCAGAGCCCTGGCCTACCCTTGCACGCACACTGGAATCTCTGTAGTAAGGCGCCCTGGGAAAGAGTTCTCTGCATAGCTACCTCGCGCTAGTTGGTGAGTAACACTGATCATCACTTAGTGTTACACCTTTAGTATATTATGAAAGGGAAATATTTTAAGGATTGTTTGTTTTTTTCATCGAATAGGCTCCAGAAACTACTGAACCGATTTGAAAAACTCTTGCACTGTTGGGTAGCTACAATATCCTCCGGGTGACATAGGCTTTATAATTTACTGTCATATTACCACGGGAATAGGAACTACGCAATTGAAACCGCTTGATGGCCGCTATTCACTTTATAATTTCGTTTGACACGCTTTCTTACGTGTAGGTAATATAATTTAAAATCATTGGATTTCAATCAACGGACACAGAACTATTTTTTACCTAAGAAACTCAATTTGAATTAACTATAATAGTACAGCTATTTGAGTACATTATGTACAAAAATGTTACAGCTTACTCAATATGATTAACTTTGCAAACTATTTATTACCTATAACTATATATATTCTTAGTTGAAAATACAGTTTATAAACCGTAATCTAAGTAATGACATTCTCTTTGTGTCGATCCTTTTCACAAAATGTAGAGAGCATGTGGTTGTTGCTGCAACTCAATAAAAAAACAAACCTGTTCAGGCGAGTGCTAATTCCCAATGAGTTGCGGACCATTTAAGAGGGCTAACATATTTCGCGCCACATATTGCTCAGAAACCATACTTTTCATTGCATTTAAAGTCATTAAATATTTATCGTACAAACATGGTATTCACTAACATACTTAGTAAATTTAGCACTCTAAACGTTTCATAAAACATATTTTACCTAACAACGGATTACATAGGTTAATTATCAATGAAAATGAAACAGGTTTTTCAAATCATACGATTTGCATAGTTTTCGAGGCTTAAATTCATGTCAAATTACTGATAAATTTAATAAACAAGGGATACGAAGCAATTGCAAAGGGGGTTGGCTATCTGTTTGTAGAATAACCTGATATCAGGTAGGTTCCTTTTTTTAGAGAAAAATGACTGTAAAGTTTGCTCAAATAGTGAGAAATTTCACCAAAATAAAGTAGTCTTTTCACCAGCTTCTGTAGTTTAATTCATTATGATAATTATGTAATATTATGTCAGAACTTCTCCTTTGACAATAAAAATATTTCTTTTTATGTAACTGGATACAGATTTTTTTTTACAAAGTATTTTGTGAACCCCTATAAATGCAGATACGCGAACAAATACGATTTAGTACCGCCGAGAGGCTCTCAGAGAGTGGTCATGTCGCTCGATGTTCCATTTTTGAATACGAAAAAATGAACAAAAATAGTCTAATTCTAGCGTGACCAAACAATCTTAGTACTTTGTGACGTATAATATAATATATATAAATATTTATGGTCGATATACAACGTGAACTTTTGTACAGTGCAAAGCTCAGACACCCCGACTAGAGTTTCGCTTCGAAATACTGTATAAAAAAAATTAAATGAAACTAACGAAAACTGACCAAGTTATAAGCTTTTACAGTTGCACTATTTTCTTCACGAACAGCGTAGGTGTAGGTATTATACGCAAGGCAGGTAGTCACTATTCGTGTGGTATTGATAATAACACATTAACACACCATTTTCATAAGTGGTAATTATGGAACACCTGTGAGGAACCAGACCAGGATTGGGACGGCTATAAAGCCGCTATAGCAAAATACAAGTAGCGACTGAGATACAAAAGTACCAAGTCTTGGAGAAACCTCTGATAGAGTCAGACTAATACTAGCCAAACAAGGGACAGAACTGTCCGTATCTATAAAGAATCCTGACGGCGCGGCGGTCTGACCCACACATGAAAAGAATTATTTATACTGTTGATTGATGGTACTTGGTGGAACCTTTCGGCATTTTCAAAGGCAAATTAACATTATATAATGACCACTAAATCACTTAATTACTCGAAAACAATAAATTAATAATATATAAATTACCACTACATCATTCTACTAACGTTAACTATCATGAAAAGAAGCCAAGAGTATTTTGATACAAACGCACTTCCCAGAATGCCAATTGCTGCAGACACTCATGTGGCTGGTGGAAAACGTATCCACAGAAGAAGTCCAGTGGGAGCTCGCAAGACCTGTTCTAATCTATTCTGTCAACTTACAAAAAACTGAATGGGTAATTAACAGCTTCAAGTCCTTCAAATCTCCAGGACAGGATGAAGTCTTCCCTGCAGTGATAAAATGGGGGAGGACACAAGTTGATATTGTCAGTTACATAGTATCTATACGCCTGACAATGAATGGGACTGTGACCCAGACTGTGGAGAGAGGTCTTAGTGATCTTTATACCAAAACCCGGTAAAGGGATTATGTTTGTGATTCAGACCTCTGGTTATACAGACCGATAAGCCCTTCGTCTTTCCTGCTAAAAACTCTGGAAAGATTGTGTGACAGAGACAAACGAGGGACGGCCCTTCAAAATAAGCCACTGCATTCCAACCAACGCGCATAATGCCCCCGGCAAGTCTACAGACTCAGCACTACATGCAGTAGTACACAAAATAGAAGAGGTCATCCAGAATCAATCAATCAATGTGCCTCGGCACTTTCATAAACATAGAGGGAGCTTTCTACAGAAGAAGCATAACCACGGCACTGGCAAAACACCGAGTATACACGGTAGTCAGTGAATGGATAGATAACATGCTAAACAAACTCATTTTAAAGCTACAGACAAGCAGAAACCAGTGCGCAGCCATGGCCAAAGGTTGTCCACAAGGGGGCGTGGTCTCACCACTGCTAAAGAACCTTGTTGTAGACGACCTAATAACCAATCAATCAATCAATTTAACCTAGAACAGTCCCTATATACCATGGATGTGGAACAAGCCATAGCAGATGGTAAAATTAAATTATGGAGAAAAACGGATCTGTTTACAAAGCATGACTGGTATTTTAAAATCCAAGGCCAACTTCAAATTAAGTGAGAAGCTGCGTTTATTTTATCTTCTAGTGATCTTGTGTATACTGGTTGAATTTATAGTCGTTCTGGACCCGAGAGGGGGTTACTCGGAATCAATAATGGAACCATTTCGGAGTGTCAAAACAGCTGTGCAGGTTATAATAAAAAAATGACTTCTATGTAATCTTTATCACTCGTTCGAGTTGAAACATTAGTAGCGCTTCGATTATTCATTGAACTTTTCAATGAATGAAACTCCGAAACCCATAGGTACCTACGCCGCGGCGCGTGCTTCCATGTGATCAGTTCATTGACCGAATGCATCGTTTCGATAATAATAGGTACTTAGATAATAATAAAGGACTCCAATTTCTCCTTCATACTTTACGCGGGCTTAGGACCGTCGGAAATACTTTAATATTGTTCTATTTTACGGTGAATTAATAAGGTTTATGTAATAATAATGAAAATAAACACGAACAAATAGGGAGTATTTCCGGGGTATTTAAAAAATTGGAGCTATTTACAAAATAATCAACTTAAATACCTAGACCTACCTATTCACAGTTTATTGACACTTCCCTGTACCTTAGCAACTGCTCAAAATGGAGTCCAGAACGTTCGATACACAAACGGGCACGTTTTAGGCTATTGTCTTTTAGTTTATTCAATGTGTCTCTGTCACTTTTCACTATTTCAAAGGCGTCCACTATCGCACTGCGTAATTCATCACGAGATTCGTACTCTCGAGTGTAAACTAATCGTTTTATTTCCGACCACAAATAAAAGTCGATCGCGACGACAATACTGCGCGCCGCAGTCGCCGGTCGGCGGCGCGGTCGGTCGAGCGTATTTACCTACCTACAAGACGTAACTAGTCGAGTACCTACCGACGTTACTTGGCAACGAGTCCACGTGGACCGATGCGTTCATGCGTTGTGATTGGTCGAATTTTCCCGGCGCGGTGACTCTTCTAACTGATTGGAACGTTAGACATTGAATGAAAAATTGTAGTAGAAAATCGTAGTAAACGTATTTCGTGAAATTTAAAGGAATAACCAGGTGTTCTCGTTTTGATTTTGGCAAACGATGTAGATTTTGACATTTTCGTAATTTTTTATTGTTGATTTTCAAATTGACAGTGCCGATCGGTTCTGTTATCGAAACTGGGCCTAAACCTTTCCGTTCCAAAACGACTAAAAATTCAACCAGTATAATAAATATTTTTAATAAATTGTATTAAAATTACTTTCAGTCAAGCCAACATTTATCGATTTGCGGTGTAGACTGAACACTAATTTGCCCATAAGCACAGTAAATATTTCGCAAGACGACGAGTTCTGGACTACGAGTATGGAACCTAAATTGTTAATTTTTTACGACTAATGTCTGTTGCCCAAAATGATTGAGCCCAGAAAGAGCCGATAAAATAAAATAAAATAAAATTTATTACCTTTGGAATTAAAAAAAAAATTGGTTTGTCAACATTTTTTGGGAAATGCTACAAACTGAGAAGAACACCCCAAGAAACTCAGTTCGGTCCCTCCCAAAATTCATCTTAGTAGGTATCTAATAATCTATCAATGCCGATACGGAATGGCTTTTTCTGGGCGGTGTGCATTGTTATGCACATACCTCTTACTAAATATTTGGTTGTTGTAAATGAAAAACACCTACTATCAATTAAGATTAGATTTAGATCCCATAGCTCAAGCTTATAGCTTAGTTTGGGCTAGATGATGTTGTGTGAGAATATCCAACAATATTTATTGATTATTTATTAAAAATATTTTAACGTTCCTGCCAGCACTGAATCTGCAGTAGGCAGCAAAACATCGTACCATGCCAAGCGCCTGCGCATTGCTACATTAATATTATTGTTTTTAACTATGATTATTGTCAAATTTAATTATTTATAGTGTAAAATAGAACATTGTCCATTACTTTCTACAATTTTCGTATATTAAGATACTTTAAAAATAAACTTGTGGACCGTTTTCATGTATGTGTGTATTATATACTATACTATCTTCACGCCAAATCCCTTGCGGGGTAGGCAGAAAGAACCGAGCGCTACACGGCACGCTCCATACACACCTGACTTGCTTCTTCAACTTACATTTTTCTTTTCATCCATGCACGTCGGTTCCTTCGGTTCGGTATTTCTAATTGCAATATTGATATTAGTTAGGTAAATAAATGTCAACTTTATTAATTTTATGATGTCAGTGTCTATCACTACTTAATATCAATCAATTTGCAATAAAATAATCAATAATATTATTAACTAATATGACTAACATAAAAATTAAATTAAAAGATTGAACGCTTAGACTAAGAATATGACACCGGTAATACATCAAGGAAAACAAAAGTATCAAACTTGTTAGTAGCAACAATTGGCACTATACGGCTATGTGCGCCGCGCCGGCTGATTTCTTACGATCGTAAAGAAATTTGAAAACCGAATTTACGCTCCTGCTGGATTAATCCCACACATTGAAAGGTGTCTTTGAATTTTTACTGATTTTTCATATGATATGTATTATAGTGCATCATTTTACAAGTATTATGAGACACTTTAAAATTTGATGCGCAACTTCTTTTCGGTTTTTTTTATTCTTATATGGTGGCAGAAAAGCCAACGGGTTCACCTGGTGAAAAGTGGTTATCGTAGCGGTAGCCTATGGAAATCTTGACCATTCTCTGACTAAAGTAATATTCAGTACCTATGTCAACACAGCTGTCAAATATGTAAATCTATAAATTGAATTAGTTTACATTCATGAAGCAACAGGCGTCTAACTACGTAAATCACCTTAAACTTATCGATTAATAGGTACAAACATACGTTCCCGTAACAGTTTCTCAGGTAATACACAACGGGATGAATCGCATATTGGTTCGAATTCAAATATATACAATAGACATTTTAATAGGTAAAGTCCATGAGTGCTAAGAAGCATCTCTATTCACCTTGGCACTTTCCAAGCATCAAGATTTGTGAAAAGTCGATGCTGACAGTTAGATCCTCTCTATGACTGCCTCCTCTTGAAAACTCAACGAAATGGTCCAATAACTCTCTGGGTCTTCCTTTGCCATTTCTTACTGATGAAAGGCAAAGCCAATCTTTGGTTTCAGGCACATACATTTAAAATACAAATTCTATAAAAAATATTCATGTTTTTTTGTGTGTATATGTGTGTTTATGATATAATATCTACAGATATGTATTTACACAGATTGAATATACCAATGATGTCTAATATATTATGTTATCCGGCAAATTGGAAGTTTCTGTCTATAACAAAGTAAATGTACCTTCCAGTGAACGCCCCGAGCTAGTGGACTGAGTTCAAACGAACACTAATGCTGTTGCTAATCGGCTCTCTACTAATGGCTATCTCTCTATTTTATTTGTAATGCGTTTTTATCTGTAAGTGCTCTGAAAAAAATAAACTCCTCTTTCATACCTATAAAATGTACTGACATTTTTTTTCTGGCTTATTTAGCATAAATGTTTGTATACACTCTTATTTCTAAGACAAGTACTTTGATGTAGCTGGTATTTTTAAAATGATTGTCATGGATTGCTTTTAGCCTTTTGATTTTTATAAGCAAAGTTACTGAGAAATAAAACGTTTTTTTTTTCGTTTTTTTTTGAACCTGTATCCTCTACAATTACGCAACAACCCACCCACTGCGGCTACCACTGCTAATAGTTACGGTGATTCAAATAGTCGATACGCAAACCTGCCTTAACGACCAAAATACACCTAAAAAGTACAGCGAAAATGCACCTTTTACCGGCTCGTCCCTTTTGACCACTACTTGTTAATAGCGAGTGATACATGTATAACCATACTAACAAACGCAGATTAATCTCTGTAAGTTATCGACGCCTTAAGTTATAGCTTGCTCTTATTTAGGGTGAGTTTCCATTGAGGTGGAAAAGAGTAAATCACACATAACATACAAATATTATAGCTCACAACTTTGTATAAACGGATGGATGTATGTTACTCTTTTACACAAAAATATGACTAGGTACTGAATATTTTTTTATAAAACTGTACAGAAATGTTATAGCTTAAGCACAGAATAAGACATAGGCAATTTTAGCTTGAGTTTGAATTATCCCGGGCCAAAATTTACTACCTACTGAATCCTACTAATTCTACTAATATTATAAATGTGAAAGTTTGTGAAGATGTTCGGATGTTTGTTACTCAATCACGCTCTAACGGGTTAACGGATTGGGCTGAAATTTGGTGCCGGGGTAGATTATAGTTTCATTCCGGGAATATGTTCCCATGGGAAGCGGGAATGGGAACCAAAGTTCACGCGGGCAAAGCCGTGAGCATCAACTAGTGTTTTTATAAAACTTTTCATTTATACATATACGTATAAATTATTAGTTCAGAATAAGACATATTCTACTTTTATTTCTTGAACATTTTCAAGTGGGAAATCCACACGGGAAAACTTCACCACCACATCTTTTCTCCATTAAAGAGTTACTTTTGATATTTCCACTCCGTTATCAGCGTTATTAGAAACAAACCCTTACACTCGCCTTACACCAATCTTTGATTTGATCGAACTTTTAATGGGGAACCCATTAAATGCCGCAAAGCTTAAACGTATTAATTATCACCACAGTCTGCTTCTAATGCTTTTTATATGACCAATGCTTCGAGAAAAAACATTTTTACAGTTGACAAAGGCAATGAAATGGGAAAATTTATATAAATAGTCCCGGAAAAGTGGCTGAAAACAGCATTAGACTGATACTAAGTGATTTGTCGTGTTGTGGTCAATCGTACTTTATGTGGATGTCTTCTAGTCTAAAGTCAAAGTGACTTAGAAACTTCTATCGCAATGGTCGTGCTTCTGAAAATAACTTTACTCTTTACTGATTTGCAACTAGAGGTCGCCCGCGGTACGGTTTGGGTGAAGTTTTGGTTATCATACAAATTTGTTCTCTTGGGAATAACTTGTTTCATGAGATACAAAGTTTTACATACAATTTACTGCACGATTTCAAAGGTAAGTATATGTATTATTATCATCTTTTATCCGGTTCTATTGAACTCATTTTATATAAGCACAGTCTTCCTCACGGCAACACTGCTGCACTGCTACATTAAAATCAATCTATACTTACTAATATTATAAAGAGGAAAGATTTGTTTTTTTGTTGATTTGTTTGTTTGTTTGTAACGAATAGGCTCCGGAACTACTAGACCGATTTGAAAAATTCTTTCACTGTTGGAAAGCTACACTCTTTGCGGTGAATATAGGCTATATTTTATTCCCGTATTCGCACGGGAACGGAAACTACGCGGGTGAAACCGCGTGACGTCTGCTAGTCTTAGATAAACCAATAAGAATTTCAAACAAATCTTTGGTTTCAGAAACGTTTAATTAATAAAAGTATGTGTAAGGACACCTTAGATATTTGATATAGATTTTTGTACGTAGGTGATGTCTCCCTCGTGATGTCTCCTGAAAATAAACATAAAAGTAGAAAATAAAAAAAAACCCATATTACACAAACTCAGGGCTTATTACCTTATTTATATTTTACTAAGAAAAGTTTTCTAAAGATAATCTATTATAATCCACGTTGTCTCAGAAAAGAGATGCAATTTCAAAACCCATTAAACTTTCTATTATATCAATTTATATGACATTTAAGTGATTGATCCTTTTGAGGAAAATTGAACGATTGGTTGTATTCCCTTGACTCTCATATATTATTCACGGGTTCCTAAATTAATTGTAAAGGAAAATATAATATTTTACTTATCTATACTTCTATACTAATATTATAAAGAGGAAAGATTTGATTGTTTGTTTGCATCGAATAGGCTTCGTAACTACTGGACCGATTTGAAAAATTCTTTCACTGTAAGGAAGCTGGACTCTTCACGGTGAAGATAGGTTATATTTTATTCCCATATTCCCACGGGAACTACGCGGGTAAAACCACGTGACGTCCTCTAGTATATTATAAAGGGGAAAGATTTTAAGGATTGTTTGTTTTTTTTTCATCGAATGGGCTCAGAAACTACTGAACCGATTAGAAAAACTCTTGCACTATTGGGAAGCTTCAATATTCCCCGGGTGACGTAGGCTTTATATTTTACTGCCGTATTTCTACAGGAATGGGAACTACGCAATTGAAACCGCATGATGGTCGCTAGTCACTTTATAATTTCGTTTGACACGACGCCTAATAAAATTTAAAATCCATTCATTGAGTAGCCAGGAATATACTCAATGGATACAGAACTATTTTTTACCTAAGAAACTCAATTTGAATTAAATATAATAGTACAGCTATTTGAGTACATTATGTTCAAAAATGTTATAGCTTACTCAATTTCATTTTCTTACATATTATTTACACTGTACCTATAACATACCGTTTATAAACCATAATCTAAGTAATGACAATCTCTTTGTATCGATCCTTTCCACAAAATGTAGAGAGCATGTGGTTGTTGCTGCAACTCAATAAAAAAACAAACCTGTTCAAGCGAGTGCTAATTCTCAACGAGTTGCGGACCATTTAAGCTCGCTGCTGGTTTAATCCCACACATTGAAAGGTGTCTTTAAAATTTTACTGATTTTTCACCTGATATATGTGTAATGCATCATTTTACAAGTATTATGAGACACTTAAAAATTTAATGCGCAACTTCTTTTTGATTTTTTAGGGTTTCGTAGCCAAATGGCAAAAACGGAACCCTTATAGATTCGTCATGTCTGTCTGTCTGTCTGTCCGTCCGTGTGTCACAGCCACTTTTCTCCGAAACTATAAGGTCTATGCTATTGAAACTTGGTAGCTAGATGTATTCTGTGAACCGCATTAAGATTCTTATAAAAAACTAGATAAAAAGCAGTAAATTTTGGGGGTCCCCATACTCAGAACTGAAACTCTAAATTTCTTTTTTCATCAAACCCATACGTGTGGGTTATTTATAGATAGGTCTTCAAAAATGCTATGGAGGTTTCCAACATCATTTTTTTCTAAAGTGAATAGTTTGCGCAAGAGACACTTCCAAAGTGGAAAAATATGTGTCCCTCTAACTTCTAAACTAAGAGAATGATAAATCTAAAAAAAATATATGATGTACATTGCCATAAAAACTACTAACGAAAATTAGTTTGAACGAGATAGAGCTGGTAGTTTTTTTTTAATACGTCATAAGCCGCAATTTCCGGTTAGTGAAATTACTACCACTGCGAACGTGTTAAAACATCAGTCAAAGTTACAACGAACTATAAGAACTTTTATATTATGTTACTTGCTGCTACGAAACCCTTCATGGGCGAGTCCAACTCGCACTTGGCCGGTTTTTTTTATTCTAATATGGTGGCAGAAAAGCTAACGGGTCCACCCTGTGAAAAGTGGTTATCGTAGCGGTAGCCTATGGAAATTGGTAACACTAGGGGCGCTACACACTTACTGCAGACCCATGTGTAGATTGTGACGATCCACTAAAGTCTTTAACTTGACTTGACGACTGTCATGTTTCTGAAAACCAGGACTTACAGCCTAATGTGACTTACGAAGTACGGAAACGCCTGCAAATTAATGTGACAAAGTGATCACCCATCCGAGGACTAGCAAACGTTGCTTACTGCCGTTTTCAGAACAATGAGTCAGTCACTCTTGACCATTCTCTGGCTAAAGCAATATTCAGTATGTCAATACAGCTGTGAAATATGTAAATCTATACCATTCATGAAGCAACAGGCGTCTAACTACTTAAATCACCTTAAACTCTGTTTATTAATAGGTACAAACATACGTTCCCGTAATAGTTTCGCAGGTATGAACATACACAACGAGATGAACCGCATATTGGTTCGAAGTCAAATATATACAATAGACATTTCAATAAGTAAAGTCCATTAGTGCTAAGAAGCCTCTCTATTCACCTTGGCACTTTCCAAGCATCAAGATTTGTGAAAAGTCGATGCTGACAGTTTGATCCTCTTCATGACTGCCTCCTCTTCGGACTTAATGAAAACTCAACGAAATCTTCCTTTGCCATTTCTTACTAATGAAAGGCAAAGCCAATCGTTGGTTTCAGGCACATACATTTAAATTATAAATTCTATAAAAAATATTCATGTTTTTTTTGTGTGTATGTGTGTGTTTATGATATAATATCTACAGATTGTATTTACACAGATTGAATATACCAATGATATCTAATATATTATGTTATCCGGCAAATTCTTAGACCATATATCACGGGACTAGCCTTTGCGAACCACCGCATACAAAAATATTCTGCCAGTTTTCATACAAATGAAGGGGGAAACACAAAGACATATAAAATTTCATTGCATTTAAAAATGTATTAATCGACAAACGCGTAATGGCTGTTGTGTGTTAATTGTTATTGTACAGTCAACTACAATGAAATGTACCTACTAGTATAATCATATAAAATGATATATTGATGTACAGTGCTTTTATAAAGCCAAAAGACCAAATGGTCATGTGCAATGGCAGAAAACAATGCTTAAGTAAGGCACATCCTGTGGTTAGATGATCTAAGGGCAAATTGGAAGTTTCTGTCTATAACAAAGTAAATGTACCTTCCAGAGAACGCCCCGAGCTAGTGGACTGAGTTCAAACGAACACTAATGCTGTTGCTAATCGGCTCTCTACTAATGGCTATCTCTCTATTTTATTTGTAATGCTTTTTAGGGTTTCGTAGCCAAATGGCAAAAACGGAACCCTTATAGATTCGTCATGTCTGTCTGTCTGTCTGTCTGTCTGTCTGTCCGTCTGTCTGTCTGTCTGTCTGTCTGTCTGTCTGTCTGTCTGTCTGTCTGTCCGTCCGTGTGTCACAGCCACTTTTCTCCGAAACTGTAAGGCCTATGATATTGAAACTTGGTAACTAGATGTATTCTGTGAACCGCATTAAGATTCTTATATAAAATTAGAAAAAAAGCAGTAAATTTTGGGGGTCCCCATACTCAGAACTGAAACTCAAAATTTTTTTTTCGTCAAAACCATACGAATGGGGTATCTATAGATAGGTATTCAAAAATGATATTGAGGTTTCTAATATCATTTTTTTCTAAACTGAATAGTTTGCGCAAGAGACACTTCCAAAGTGGAAAAATGTGTGTCCCCCCCCCCCTCTAACTTCCAAACTAAGAGAATGATAAATCTAAAAAGAAGATATGATGTACATTGCCATAAAAACTACCAACGAAAATTAGTTCGAACGAGATAGAGCTGGTAGTTTTTTTTTTATACGTCATAAACTGCAATTTTCGGTTAGAAAAATCACTACCACTGCGAACGTGTTAAAACATCAATCAAAGTTACAACGAACTATGAGAACTTTTGTATTATGTTACTTGCTGCTACGAAACCCTTCATGGGCGAGTCCAACTCGCACTTGGCCGGTTATTTATCTGTAAGTGCTCTGAAAAAAATAAACTCCTCTTTCATACCTATAAAATGTACTGACATTTTTAGGGTTCCGTAGCCGAATGGCAAAAAAACGGAACCCTTATAGATTCGTCATGTCTGTCTGTCTGTCTGTCCGTCTGTCTGTCCGTCCGTGTGTCACAGCCATTTTTCTCCGAAACTATAAGGCCTATGCTATTGAAACTTGGTAAGTAGATGTATTCTGTGAACCGCATTAAGATTTTTATATAAAACTAGAAAAAAAGCAGTAAATTTTGGGGGTCCCTATACTCAGAACTGAAACTGAAAAATATTTTTTTCGTCAAACTCATACTATATAGGTCTTCAAAAATGCTATTGAGGTTTTTAACATCATTTTTTTCTAAACTGAATAGTTTGCGTAAGAGACACTTCCAAAGTGGAAAAATGTGTGTCCCCCCCCCCTCTAACTTCTAAACTAAGGGAATGATAAATCTAAAAAAAAAATATAATGTACATTGCCATAAAAACTACCAACGAAAATTGGTTTGAACGAGATCGAGTAGATAGTTTTTTGTTAAAAGTCATAAACCACAATTTTCGCCTATAAAAATCACTACCACTGCGTACGTGTTAAAACATCAATCAAAGTTACAACGAACTACAAAAACTTTTATATTATGTTACTTGCTGCTAAGGAACCCTTCATGAGCGAGTCCAGCTCGCACTTGGCCGGTTTTATTTTCTTCTTGACTTTCCTGGCTTATTTAGCTTAAATGTTTGTATACACTCTTATTTCTAAGACAAGTACTTTGATGTAGCTGGTATTTTTAAAATGATTGTCATGGATTGCTTTTAGCCTTTTGATTTTTATAAGCAAAGTTACTTAGAAATAAAAAGATTTTTCCGTTTCTTATGATGTTTTTTCTCAACCTGTATCATCTACAATTACGCAACAACCCAACCACTGCGGCTACCACTGCTAATAGTTAGGGTGATTCAAATAGTTGATACGCAAACCTGCCCCAACGACCAAATTACACCGAAAAAGTACAGTGAAAATGCACCTTTTACCGGTTCGTCCCTTTTGACCACTACTTGTTAATGTAGCGAGTGAGAATTGATTTGCCAATACATGTATAACCAAACTTGCAAACGCAGATTAAAATCTCTGTAAGTTATCGACGCCATAAGTTATAGCTGGCTCTTATTTAGGGTGTGTTTCCATTAAGGTGGAAAAGAGTAAAATCACACATAACATACAAATACTATAGCTCACAAGTTTGTATAAAAAAATTTAAAAAATCGAGTTTTTTAAACTCGTACAAAATATCCGATTTTTTTAAAGTGTAGTATAAACGGATGGATGTTTTTTACTCTTTTTCACAAAATATGACTACTGAATATTTTTTATAAGACCATACAGAAATGTTATAGCTTAAGCTCAGAAAAAGACATAGGCAATTTTAGCTTGAGTTTGAGTTATCCCGGGACAAAAAATTACTAGGTACCTACTGAATCCTACTATCCTACTAATATTATAAATGTGAAAGTTTGTGAAGATGTTTGGATGTTTGTTACTCAATCACGCTCTAACGGCCTAACGGATTAGGCTAAAATTTGGTACCGGGGTAGATTATAGTCTAAAATAACACATAGGCTACTTTATATTCCGGGAATATGTTCCCATTCCCGGTTCTCATTTCTCACGCGGGCAGTTCTATAAAACTTTTCATTTATACATATACGTTAGATCCGAATAAGATGTATTCTTTTTTTATCGTTTGAACATTTTCATGTGGGAAATCCACACGGGAAAACTTCACCACCATATTATTTTCTCTCCATTAAAAAGTTACTTTTGATATTTCCACTCCGTTATCAGCGTTATTGGAAACAAACCCTTACACTCGCCTTACACCAATCTTTGATTAGAATATCTTTGTCAGTTCAGTTTTCTTTTACAATTACAAAACTCGCCCCTCTCAAAAAAACAGGTCAAAACTGTTGAAGTAAGGGCAAAGTTTATGAAGTTCCTCAACCGAATACCAAGTTTGAGAATTCGTCGAAAGGCAACAAAATATCCATGACAAAACTCTATCAATTTTAATTACTTGCAGTAAATTTCTGTATCACGAACCATTATCTAAATGAAAGTGAAACACTGGGTCGAACAATTGTACCATCGGAGAATATAAACCAAAAGCAAACGTCTTGACAATAATTTATTTTGTACTAGCTGATGCCCGCAGCTTCGCCTGCGTAAAATTTGTTCCCGTGGGAACTTATTCCTGGGATAAAAAGTAGCCTATGTGTTATTCCAGACTATAATGTATCTCTGTGCCAAATTTCAGCTCGATCCGTTCAGCGGTTTCAGCGTGAAAGAGTAACGAACATCCACACTCACAAACTTTCACATTTATAATATTAGTAAGATTATTCTTTACCTTCAATGTTCGTCTCCTCTTTTATCAAAATTATGAGCCAAATTATTTTCCACTGGCGAATTTTACGCAGTTTCACTCGCGCAGTGCCCGTTCCCGTGGGAATACCAGACTATAATATAGCGTATGTCACACGGGAATAATGTAGTTTTCCAACAATGAAATAATGTTTCCAATTATTTACTAGTTTCGGAGCCTATTCAATGCAAAATAAAAAAAAACATAAAAACAAACAAACAAAGCTATCCTCTTTGTAATATAATTATGTTTACAAGCATGCTCTCACAAAAATTCTCACTTGTACTCACACAAATATTCTGTTTAGGTTCGAAGGTACTAAAACTTATTAGGTATTTTTTTATCAAATACCCGCCAGTAGAAATATCACAAATATCGTTCTAGCCATTCCAAAAGTATTGGATTTTTGCACCGTATATTTATTAAGGTAAATAATAAATATTTTAAACAGATAAATAAAAATTATTTATTTGTATAAAAACGGTTTACAAAGCCATTTTTCCTGGGGCGTACGTACTTTAGCAGAAAAACCATTCATAATGTTTTAATTACTTACCCAACACATCTGGTGCTGATGTTTTTGTGGGGGTTCCCGTTTAGCAAATAATTTGGTGTGGAAAATCAAATTTTGTTGCTTGATCGGCATTAAACTAACTTTTGCTCTCAGCTGCTTTGGGCACTCCATTACTCATTTGGTTTTGATGGTGTAGTAAAAACTATTTGAGAATACTTTTTGTAGGGTACTTTCTATTTTTTTATTGAAACCTTACCTTAAATGGTACAATAAAACGCGATTTGATACGTCTGGCGGTGTAACTTCAATATTTTGTAATTTTTAGATTGTGTGTAGTGCCTGTGGGTACATAATAAACTGAATTCGACACCCAATGTGACTATTAATCTTATTAGGATTCCGTAGTTCACCTTACAGAACCTTTATAATTTCGTCATGTCCGTCCGTTCGTCGTTACTCGGTTCACCGTCGAAACAGTTAGTGTTAGAAAAAATAAACTTTGCATGGATATGTATTTACCATGTCGACAAAGTGCTAATAAAATTTGACGATAAATTTGGGGATATTCTTGGGGTAGGTACATGCAAAGTGATGTGAGCGATTTTTTTCTCGATATTAACTTTTGTTATATAGGTCTTTGAATAACTTTGAGAAGTTTCTAAGACCACAGTTTAACATCCAGATCATTAACACATCCGTAACACATCTACCAGTACCTACACTAACACACTTTCGAATTTATATTTGAAAATGAATGTCCAAATTTATATCCAGGGCAGGGTTTGTATCTAAAAAAATAAGAAAAATAACTTATATCTTATACCTATCGGGTCAGCTGGATATGGCGGAACAAAGTTCGCCGGGTCAGCTAGCTTATAATATTAGTTAGATAGGTGAACCAGAGTTTAATACAACAAAAAGAATTTAATACAACCAGAATTAATATTTCTATTATGGGTAAACTGTTTCTGTCTCATTTTCAGCTATGAGCGCCCCCTATCCTATCAAAAAAAATACGAAGCTATAAACCAAAATACAACGTCAATTTTGAAAAGAGGAGTTTGATGACATATTCAATTTGGTCTGATTGACTTGACGGGCGCACTCAACACTCGATACTTACTGATTGAAATCCCGATTTCAACGATAAACTCAATTTAGTGTTTGATCGTATCTGTAACTAAAAACGGACAACAAATTAGGTTCGTCCATCACTATTACGAACTCTGTATCAGTATAAAATAAACTAGAGCTTGTTTTATTTCTTTATGTTACACTTTATTGTACGCCAAGTAAATAAAATAATAGTACATGCATTTCGAGCAAGTAGCTGCACAATGGACGGCCTTATCGCTATTTAGCAATTTCTACCAGACAATCTTTGGATGAAGAAAGTTGGTCGAAGGTGACGTATTACTTTAATAAAAACATAACGTAGTTTTGATATGCCTACTCTTTTGCATTGGGTTTTGTCTGTAATGATAGAAGAAGGTTATATTACATAAATAAAATAGAATACTAAAAAAATAACTACGTCATAATCATTGTCGTCATTTTAGTCAACTTGGCGTCCACTAAAGGGTATAGGCCTCCTACAAAGGTCAGTACAGCATTCCCCAATCACTAGGCTTTCCATCAGGAGAGCTGTGAAAAATGATACAAAAAATCGTCCCAAACAGTTTTACGCTGAGCAAGACTTCGGAAGTGTTTGCCAATATTGATATTTCGGAACATATTGAGTTTTCCTTTCGCCATTTCAGTAAATATATTTTGGTGCAGGTAACGAGCTCATTTTGGTCCAACCATCATGTTTCCGCTAACAAGATTTGAGCAAACAAGTCTCAAATCAGTATGGCAATGAAGCCGTGCGTTCTCCATAAATGAATACTTGATTATGTTTGTGATGCTTACAAGTTAACTAACTACCAAAGAAAATTTGTTGATAAGTATTTCTGTCGCTCATATTGTGCCGTAAATGTAATATCTTATAACGACGTATACGGTAATCTGTTGAAACCATAGATTTAGAATTTTTCGCTACTCTCAATAGATATACAAAGCGTGCGAGCGAGACCTCATTATCCATAGCACTTAGCTCGAGAGGAAAAGAGAAAGCAAATTGTGTACTCATATGTCAGTATTTTGAATCGCTGAGCCCGCTGGGATCCTATGGCGGCTCTATGTTATTCATAATATTCAATAATCTGTAGTGATCTTACGATTAAAATAGAAAATTTTATATTTTCAACAACAGTGTCGTGTTTAGTGTGTGAATAGGATATTACAAAACGCAATTATACGAAGAAAGACTCGTTTAACAGGTCATTTGTGACTTCGTTCATTCCATTTTTGCCGTACATATTTTGCAAAATTGGATGTGAAATTTCACTGAAAGTCCAACTCATAACGTAGATTATGCATTTTCCTTCATACATAACACAATATTTAATGTGTAAATGCATTTTAGGAGGATATATAAGGCAGAAATAAAAAGGGCAGTTTATTGTAAAATAGTCATGGGTAGGTATCGATAAGGATGTCGATAGTTCATTATAGTGACATTGCTACAAACAAACTTATCTGGATTTAATTTATTATAAATATGATTGATTTTTACTCAAACTGTGTAATTTAACCTTTTGTTAGGGTTTTGTGCCTATTTTAATATAATATTTCCAAAATTTGTGAACCATTTTGAGTTGAATTTTTATAATTTTACTTCACTTAAGGTACTCCACGCCACACCGGGATGTTCGCTGTGCAAGGTGCAGATTAGCCTCTGCGTCGAATACTGTTCTCACCTTTGGGATGACTGCACGCATGACTGCGAGGTACTTACTGGACGCGCTTGGCGCTATGCAGAGACGTGTTATCCGATTTGAATTATAGGTTGTCCTAAGATGACGGTAAGCCTCCTCGAGCCGTTAGCGCAGCAAAGAACCATAGCGTCCTTGGCCGCCTTCTACCGAATGCATCACGGCGAATGTTCTGAAGAGCTCTTCAACCTGATCCCACCATCTCCTTACAGATTCCGAACAACACGTCGGGCAGAGGTGCCACTCATATATAGCGGAGAGAATCTTCGTCAGAACTGAGCGTTTCTCTGATCTGAGCGTCAGATCGTTCCTCTGTCGCACTACGAAATCCTGGAACGACCTGCCCGCACATGTGTTTCCCTCATTTTATAATCCCGGGTTCTACAAGCGGAGCGTGAAGAGGCACATCATAGGGCCGCCAACTTGAGGACTACTGTCAGAAGTCTTGTGTGCTGTAAGCATACCCCCATTCGCTAGATGCGCCACGGCTTTCCATTAGTTTCCATCAGTGGAGACGTCAATTTGGCGAGGTTAATATAATTTAAAAAAATCTACGAGTAATATCTTTTATTGTTACTAGGGTTCAATAATAAATGAGTTTCTAGGTTTAGTATTACGATAAGAGTTGTATTTTCAGTAAAATTTCAAATTCAATTGGCAAAATATATATGTACGGCAACAATGCAATGAACGATGCCATAAATTATCTGTTAAAATCGTAAGATCACTACAGAATTACAAATATTACGAGTTACCCCATATAATCCCATTTTTACTTTTTCATAGTCGATTACATTCAAATTAACAATTTATTCCCCAAAACAAGAAGTTGGAGATGAAACTTCTAAGCACTTTGTGTGCTTAGAAGTTTCATTTCCATTCCATCCATTTATACAGATACTTTTATCGATAACATAGGTGTGACCATTCAACAACACTATTTAACTCACACACAGATCTTTCATTTTTGGTCTCGTCTTCAGTTTGACACTGTTCATCTTGTACATTCTAAATCTATGGTTGAAACAGTTATTGGAACATAATTTGCTGATATTGTTAAGTCAATCAACTGAGCAAAATATTCAGAAAAAGTCTGGAAAATAATAACAATTATTAGATGAATTTGGAGAATAATCATAATAGATACTTGTTTGGTCAGACCAGATTTGAATTCAACCAGAATTCTTTCAGGGTGAATAAGTACCAGACAAGTTTTAAAGTTTCATAAATTTTGGGCACTCTCACCAAAAGGGAGTCATTGCGTTACAACACGGCGGTAATATCTGCGAACCTGACTTCCCCTCGCGCTTCCCCGCACCTGACCCCGATTTCACCTATTTAGGTACTATAACCCGCACGCGATTGAATGGTATGGTATTTGACAAGATTCCGCACATTCTCGTTGCGCGTGGATTATCCCGTACAGTTTACATGACGTCACGGCAAAGGCAATGGGTTCAAGTACCGTTTCGAGTCGAGTTATTTTTTCCACTATCCACATCTACATAACTATAGCATCCTAATAATTATTCAGTGATAACTAAAAATAAAAAAACTTAAAGCCAATTCAGTCGGGCACAACCTTTTCGACGACCCTGTTTGCGTCGGAGGACCGTGTCGTGCCCCTTCAGCCTTGCCGGCGTTTTTGGGTCACAAATGTCACCAAACATTTCCCACAATTAGACCCACGGATACAAAACAAGTACCTAATGGACAAACTTTTATTTTTGGAGCAATTTATAAATATGAAAAGGTACCTACTAGAACCTACTCATGGGGTGGGAATGCGCATTTTGAAACAAGACGCCGTGAGATCGTTCTCACCCGACTGCCGCTCTCTATCACGTTTATTGTGAAAGTTCAATCCGAATGACTTTGTCATTTTTGTTTTATTTCAAACTTTGAACAGATGATTCACGTGACCTAGTGACGTAGTTTAATGCGACAGAGTCACAGGCTACAAACAAAGTCTCGACATAATCCCCTCTGCACTCTATTTTATAGAGAGGGGCTAAAATATGTTTTCAGTCGTCAAACGAGTTTGTTCACTTGGTCGTCGCGCTACCGATACACTTTTTTAGTGTCAGTCATTCAGTTCTACATACCTTTCAAGCATTTTTACGTTAAACTAACCTCACATAACCTGAGTACACCGACGAGATAATGATTATAACGTCAAGCATGTTCAACGAAAATTTGGTCATTGGATATTTTCTTATCCGGTAAATTAGTTTAAAAATTCCTCGAAACAATTATATGAGATTTCGCAGGTTCCATTGAAGCGGGTTACGTATAAAAAGCAGATTATCTAAACTAAATACAAGATTGGTATCAGTGGAAATGAAATTTTATCCTCCCATGGAAAAATTTACTTTGCTTCAACATTTTCATAATCAAGTGCTTTATAAACAACAGAGAGATTCGAAACTTGTTACAAACTCCTTTCGCATCGTTAAATTGAATAAAAAAGTATTGGTGAACAAAGTGAGCCGATAATCGATGCTGTTGAATATTTCAAACGACGGAACGTGATGAAAATAAAATATATACATAGATTTTGTCCACAATTTCCCACCTCTATCGTCTCGCGCATTTTAAAACCAGCTCAAGTTTATTTTGCAAACAATACTAAACAATGCTAATGGTTTCCATAATAGTGACCCTATTTTAAGTTATTTTTTAAAGACTTCACCTTCGTTTTCTCATTTATATCTATACTAATATTATAATTGGGATAGATTTGTTTGTTTGTAATCGATAATCTATGGCACTATTTAATCGTTTCTTTTTTGAAATGATAATGATTACGCACTCAATAGCAAACAAGCAAAAACACAAAATGTCTACAAATCTTTCTGCTACGGGGTTCGTAGTGTCCATGTTACAGACGCGAAATGGTGGGTGGCAAATAGTAAGTACTTACTTGGTAACCTACGAAAAATGCCATACAATGTGGGTAAAATAAACCTAAAATAGGCTCAAAATTTACACATGAAATCTAGATTACAATGTAGATACCAGAAGTCACGAATTATTGCAAACGGCTATAGTACCTAACCCTGATGAAACATTAATGATTCCATATAGTCGGGTTTCCGTCGTGAGCTGAACTACTACATAGAACAAGAAATTAATTATTAAGAAAACAAAAAACCCGTTTCGTCGCCAAAAATCCGCCATTTTGATTTTCTAGAAATTTTATTATACATCTTGTCACTTACACAATCACTACGAATCAAAGTGACAAAGAAATGGACATACATACATACATACAGACATACATAGTCTTGAAAAACATTACTCTCCTTTCTTCGGCAGTCGGGTAAAAAAGACTAGCGCCATATAAATTTAACGCTGTGGCGGGAAAGCAAGTTTACAGTATATCTATACTAATATTATAAAGAGGAAAAAATTTATTGTTTGTTTGCATCGAATAGGCTTCAAAACTACTGAACCGATTTAAGAAATTCTTTCACTGTTGGAAAGCTACACTACCCCCAGTGAACATAGGCTTTATTTAATTCCCGTGTCCCCACGGGAATGGAAGCTACGTGTGTGAAACCGCGTGACGTCCACTAGTATTAATGAGCCCGCTCAGCTCGTGGTGGTACCCGGCCTTAACACTATGGGCGTGGGCACTCGATTGGTTAGGTGCCGTAGCATTGTTCCTTAATTACAAGTTATAGTTGTATGTAACTTTAGTTTACTAATAGTTGATACCCAAATCTAAACTTTGTCTATAAATTCAAATATCATAGATTAGCATCTACATTTATATAAGCTAATATATTAGTACATAATAGAATGCTCCTTTACATATAGTTTCATACATGAGAACGTCAATATAAAAAGTGGGAGAGAAGAGCATATCACGATGTCTTTTTTTACGTGTGGAGATCCTACATGGATGCTGTGCCGAACTCTTACCGACTAAAACCACACAATGTCTTACAACTGTCTACGACCAGGAGTACCGGGTAAGCCCTCGGAAGGATGTCCCAGGGCTTTCGGTAGGACGTCAACGCATAGTACTTACAGACAAGAAGCTATTACTTCGAAAGAAGAACCTCCTGCCTGTAAAAAAACAACAAAGTTCTGTAGTTAAACAAAATTATAACTGGGCAGAGTTATAATTTTGTTTAACTACAGAACTTTGACGTCGCCAAATGGTTGTGGAGGTCAGATGGCAGTCACTTCCCGAAAAATATCGAAGTTCGGCCTCATCGCAGTTAGACTGGAAAGCGACCCCAACTGTGTTGGTAGAAGGCTCGATGAATGATGATGATGACATCCAAAATGATATAATATAGTCCGTTTCAACATGATACGCATGTCAGAATCGTAAGTAACACTTATTTTTCTGGTTATGATTTCCGTGTCGACCTAGAACTTCAAATTCATAAAAAAAAACATAAAAAGAAATGAAACGAAATCTGATGTTTCGCTTACATAATATAAAATACATTTCAAACGAAATACCTACTTTACATCCTTGTGATGTTCTTGAAAATATTTTAATGTAAAGAATTCTAAATAACGGTAAGATTTTTTGGACTTGTTTCATTCTTTAAAAGAAAGTGTCTAGTTATTTCGTACTCGTAACAGCCTATTACTACCACCTAATTTAAAACATACATTACAGGCTTTCAGACATGTAGTAAAATAGTCGTTTGTAGGAAAATAGTGTACCTGTGACTTTCATTCAAGACAACTGTAAAAACGCTAAGATCACTAAGATATGTAGAAAAAGTCACGTTAAGCCACTCATCACCGTAGTCTTACTAAATATAGCAATATATCTCGTGAGATACGGAGCATTTGAAATTCTAGAATGCTTTTACGAGTATTACGTACGATGATGTAAAAACCAGACATACTATACTTTACCAAAGTAGCACATCGTAATTCAGAATGATTGAATGATCCTATTTAGTGTGAATGATGTTTCATAAACAAAAATATTCTCAATGTTTATTATTACTACGTAGTTTTTACATCCGCGCCCACCGCCCTCCCGCCGTATAATTTTCTAAACAGAGCGAGCCAGCCTCCCGTCAAAATATCGTCTGCGGATACCGACATTGTGTGACGTACGTACACACAAACGTACCTTAGTGTGTGTAGCCCAGGTTATTGATTCATGGCGGTGGAATTTATGCCTGCTCCCTTGCTCTTAACATAACTACGTCTGTGTAAAAGGGAGGCTAGCCTACCAGGTAGAAAACTACCCACGTGGTTGAAATACCACGGAAATTATCTTGTTGTCTTGACTGATGGTAAGTATTTACTTATTAAATATTCCGAAGTTCTTATGAACTGAATTTTTATAAGAAACATGAGAGACATTTTTCTTATTTAGTATTTGTTTATTCTAAGACAGTATTTGTTATGTAAATTTAATTTTATACATTACATTTTTATTAATGTAAGCTTCATATTATGACATTTATGAATCATTTTAACGTGCTGAAATCTTCATGGATGCTTTTACCAAGTTTTTAAATCACAACGTGCCCTATCACTGTCTACGGCCTTCCTGGAGCCCCACAGTTATATTATATAAGGTACATATTAATTGTTAATTTCCTCGACTCCAGCAGTGAATGTATGTTGTAAAGTATGAATAAATCAGATTAGGAAGTCCTTATATATGTAACAATTTGTCTTGTGTTCAATTATATGGTTTTGCAATTTTGACAGATCTAATACATATATTTTTGTACATCTATGCTCATGATAGCCATACGACTATAAACAATAACAGTCATATTGAAACTATATTACTTGAGCTTCATACGAAGGAATATTGAAAAAGAGAAAGCTTCTAATATCAGTCCGATCGCTAAATTCTCTGATTTCAGCTTTTTTCGATCATACTTCGCTACTTTTTGTCAGTTTACTCCACAATTACTATTGTAAACATCATTGTTCAACGTGTATCAAAATTTTTATTTTGCCAAAGCTGCTGCCTAATCTCTATTAAATGCTATTAGGATACTGCATTTATCGCCATTTAAGTTACTTACATAACCAAATAATGAAATGAAATTTCCAAACTAAGAGCACGAAGGCATATTCTCCTAAATACACTGCTCCTTAGAAGCACAATGCCTTTCTTAATAGTGAAACATCTAGCATTGTGCTTGTTAAACCTGTTCAATGTTCACGAATGCCCGAAGGCGGCAAAGCAATCACGATGGTAAAGCAAATAGTCTAAACGACTAATTAGTTTGTTCTCTCGCTGTAGAGAGCATCGTTACAACCCTAGCTCCACAATGTCAGAGAACAATGATTTCAGTTACAACGTTCTGTAAATAAAATTGAAACTATGGTAGGATAGGTAGTGCAATATGCGATAAACTCATTCACAGAGCGAACATGCGAAAAGCTATATTGCTTGTCCTTGAACATGCAAAATTATTTCTTGGTTTTCCATTTTTTTAACATAATAGATAAAACATATCTTCATCAATCATCATACAACTAGATTTTTATCTATCCAGTTTTGGTCAGCTTTCCAGTCCAACTGCGATGCGGCAGAACTCAGAACTTCGATATTTTCCGTGAAGCAGCTGACATCCTAAACTAATTGTCAATGTCAAAGCTCTGCACTTAGGATGGTTCTCCTTATAAACTAAAAACTTTTTCTTGTCTGTACAATTATGCGAAAATAGTGATAGAAATAGCTTGAACTGATGATTACACATAATAAACAAGCAATTAATTCTCTAAAAAGTTCAAAATGAATTTTAAAATGAATTAAATTCACTGCTGTATTAATTACTTCAGATAGGTATCTATATTGATAAACTTATATTAATATAAACGTAAGTATACAGATCTTATTAAAAATTTCAAGAACAAGTTTATTGCGATGGTTTTTGTTTAAACGCATTTTAAGATAATAAATAAATGTTGATGCGTTTCCTCGTGCATAGAAAATCCAGGCAGGACCATTACAATTTCACTAACAAATTAAGGAGCGTAAATTCGGTTTTCAAATTTCTTTACGATCGTAAGAAATCAGCGCGGCGCGGCGCACATAGCCGTATAGTGCCAATTGTTGCTACCAACAAGTTTGATACTTTGGTTTTCCTTGATGTATTACCAGTGTCATATTCTTAGTCTAAGCGTTCAATCTTTTAATTTAATTTTTATGTTAGTAATATTAGTTAATAATTATTGATTATTTTATTGCAAATTGATTGATATTAAGTAGTGATATACACTGACATCATAAAATTAATAAAGTTGACATTTATTTACCAAACTAATATCAAGATTGCAATTAGAAATACCGAACCGAAGGTACCGACGTGCATGCATGAAAAGAAAAATGAAAATTGAAGAAGCAAGTGAGGTGTGTATGGACCGTGCCGTGTGGCGCTCGGTTCTTTCTGCCTACCCCGCAAGGGATTTGGCCTGAAGATAGTATAGTATATAATACACACATACATGAAAACGGTCCATAAGTTTATTTTTAAAGTATCTAAATATACGAAAATTGTAGAAAGTAATGGACAATATTCTATTTTACACTATAAACATTTAAATTTGACAATACACATACATAGTTAAAAACAATAATATTAACGTAGCAATGCGCAGGCGCTTGGCATGGTCCGATGTTTTGCTGCCTACTGCAGATTCAGTGCTGGCAGGAACATTAAAATATTTTTAATAAATAATCAATAAATATTGTTGGATATTCTCACACAACATCATCTAGCCCAAACTAAGCTATAAGCTTGAGCTATTGGATCTAAATCTAATCTTAATTGATAGTATGTGTTTTTCATTTACAACAACCAAATATTTATTAAGAGGTATGTGCATAACAATGCACACCGCCAAGAAAAAGCCATTTCGTATCGGCATTGATCGATTATTAGATACCTACCAAGATGAATTTTGGGAGGGACCGAACTGAGTTTCTTGGGGTGTTCTTCTCAGTTTGTAGCATTTCTGAACCCCCAGTAGAGTCCCAAAAATGTTGAGAAACCTATTTTTTTAAGTTCAAAGGGAATAAATTATATTTTATTTTATTTTATTGGTTCTTTCTAGGCGCAATCATTTTGGGCAACAGACGTTAGTCGTAAAAATTTAACAATTTAGGTTCTATCCTCGTAGTCCAGAACTCGTCGTCTTTCGAAATATTTACTGTGCTTATGGGCAAATTAGTGTTTAGTCTACACCGTAAATCGATAAATGTTGGCTTGACTGAAAGTAATTTAAATACAATTCATTAAAAATATTTATTATATACACAAGATCACTAGAAGATAAAATAAAAGCAGCTTCTCACTTGATTTGAAGTTGGCCTTGGATTTTAAAATACTAGTCATGCTTTGTAAACAGATCCGTTTTTCTACATAATTTAATTTTACCATCTGCTATGGCTTGTTCCACATCCATGTAGGGTAAACCACCCAATCGTTGGCACTCCTCCAATTATTGGCACTTTAGGTAATTTTGCCCATTTCTAACAGAAAAAGAATGCTATTTTACTTTTTAATGCATACCTACAACTACATAATGGGCAACACCGAACTGAAATAAACTAGGTTTCCCTTATTTTTCGAAATATACTCTTAACTAAAGTGCCAATAATTCATTCTAAAAGTGCCAATAATTGGGTGGTTTACCCTATATAGGGACTGTTCTAGGTTAAATTGATTGATTGGTTATTAGGTCGTCTAAAACAAGGTTCTTTAGCAGTGGTGAGACCACGCCCCCTTGTGGACAACCTTTGGCCATGGCTGCGCACTGGTTTCTGCTTGTCTGTAGCTTTAAAATGAGTCTGCAGGGAATGACTGCAGGGAAGACTTCATTCTGTCCTGGAGATTTGAAGGACTTAAAGCTGTTAATTACCCATTCAGTTTTTTGTAAGTTGACAGAATAGATTAGAACAGGTCTTGCGAGCTCCCACTGGACTTCTTCTGTGGATACGTTTTCCACCAGCCACATGAGTGTCTGCAGCAATTGGCATTCTGGGAAGTGCGTTTGTATCAAAATACTCTCGGCTTCTTTTTATGATAGTTAACGTTAGTAGAATGTTGTAGTGGTAATTTATATGTTATTAATTTATTGTTTTCGAGTAATTAAGTGATTTAGTGGTCATTATATAATGTTAATTTGCCTTTGAAAATGCCGAAAGGTACCACCAAGTGCCATCAATCAACAGTATAAATAATTCTTTTCATGTGTGGGTCAGGCCGCCGCGCCGTCAGGTTTCTTTATAGATACGGACAGTTCTGTCCCTTGTTTGGCTAGTATTAGTCTGACTCTATCAGAGGTTTCTACTTGGTACTTTTGTATCTCAGTCGCTACTTGTATTTTGCTTTAGCGGCTTTATAGCCGTCCCAATCCTGGTCTGGTTCCTCACAGGTGTTCCATAATTACCACATATGAAAATGGTGTGTTAATATGTTATTATCAATACCACACGAATAGTGACTACCTGCCTTGCGTATAATACCTACACCTACGCTGTTCGTGAAGAAAATAGTGCAACTGTAAAAGCTTATAACTTGGTCAGTTTTCGTTAGTTTCATTTAATTTTTTTTATACAGTATTTTGAAGCGAAACTCTAGTCGGGGTGTCTGAGCTTTGCACTATACAAAAGTTCACGTTGTATATCGACCATAAATATTTATATATATTATATTATACGTCACAAAGTACTAAGATGGTTTGGTCACGCTAGAATTAGACTATTTTTGTTCATTTTTTCGTATTCAAAAATGGAACATCGAGCGACATGACCACTCTCTGAGAGCCTCTCGGCGGTACTAAATCGTATTTGTTCGCGTATCTGCATTTATAGGGGTTCACAAAATACTTTGTAAAAAAAAATCTGTATCTAGTTACTTAAAAAGAAATATTTTTATTGTCAAAGGAGAAGTTCTGACATAATATTACATAATTATCATAATGATTTAAACTACAGAAGCTGGTGAAAAGACTACTTTATTTTGGTGAAATTTCTCAGTATTTGAGTAAACTTTACAGTCATTTTTCTCTAAAAAAAGGTACCTACCTGATATCAGGTTATTCTACAAACAGATAGCTAACGCCCTTTGCAATTCCTTCGTATCCCTTGTTTTTTAAATTTATCAGTAATTTGACATGAATTTAAGCATCGAAATCTATGCAAATCGTACGATTTGAAAAACCTGTTTCACTTTCGTTGATATTAACCATATGTAATCAGTTGTTAGGTAAAATATGTTTTATGAAACGTTTAGAGAGCTAAATTTACTAAGTATGTAAGTGAATACCATGTTTGTACGATAAATATTTAATGACTTTAAATGCAATGAAAAGTATGGTTTCTGAGCAATATGTGGCGCGAAATATGTTAACCCTCTTAAAGAAATCAGCTCAATCATGATTTTATATATGAAAAATAAAAACTCGATATTTAAAATTCAGCTAAACCAGTTCTCAGCAACTGATGAAAAATATGTAATTTACAACTTAAACCCTCCTCTTAAGGTTAAAAAGTTTTTGGCATAATAATGAATTTTGAAGAATTAGATACTTTGCGTTAGCCTTAGAAAGATTTGAATATAAATCACAAAGATACTAAAATATAAATTGATATTTCATTATACACTAATGACTTTTCGATAAGTACTTTGTTCCGCTATCGATTTAATCATGTTGTACTAAAATGTGTTATAGATAGGCAAGGCATCGTGACGACACATCACAATTCCATTTTAAAATTTATTTCAAGCTAAGCATAAAATGGTAAAAATCATGCATCTAAAATCAGTTGTTTTCTCGCAAGATATGGTGCTTTTCGTAAAAATATCGACGAGCGATACCCGTGAAAAATCTCAACCTCCCGAAGGATCCTATCCTATCGACAGATCTACTAACTAGAACTCAAAGCTCTCGATGGCTTTGGTTGCTACTCGTTATATTGTGAAATAATTTATTAAAACTCTCATTAAGTATCCCATAGAAAAAGATAAAATGAAATAGAATGATAAAAAAACAATTCGTATGATTAACACCTATAATGGGAAGAAAGTGACGTCACTAGCGGAACAATCTTACTGGACCTCATTAAAATTTGCAACAAATTAGCTATGCTCAGTGTTGGCTTCGTTTCTCAAATTCCTTATTCTCATAAGTTCTCGAGAGCATTAAATTTTCACGAAATTGCTTTCAAACTTTTCCCTCTCGATAAGCTTCAGACTCAATGTTCGAGGGCATAGTTTTGATTCACATAGCTTTTGTATATTAATAAACCTAGTTTATGCTACATATACAATCAGTTCATATTATAAACGACTTGAGGGCGCCCGAGGCTCTACGGGCCATAATTTGGTTACCCAACAAACGTGTTTAATGTAATGTTTTGTCAGGATAAAAAGTGGCCTACATTACTCTCCACATTTATAACGACTGCCATAAAATATGTTCTTCCTAACGACGTGAAAAAAAGAAAATAAATTAAATAAAGAAACTCACAGTTATTATTGACATTATAAAGAGAGAAAAAGATTCAGAACTAAGACCTAGACCTGCAAGTGGTTTACCTGCCGACAAACGGACAACGTCATTGCAAGAAAAAGGAACTCAAAACAAAACCCGTCCAGCTAGTAATATGGTACAGTATAGGCAAAACACTCTCCTACAATTAAATTAAGAGACGCCTACGTCAAGTTGTGAACTGTGACAGTACATCAAAGCATTAGACACTCTAGTTCATTAAATAACTTTTTATTCGCAAATTGCCTTCTGTGGCTTATATTCATCTACCAACCATTTATTCGGGTGTCAGAATAGAAAATGAGCCCGGTCCCGTTTACGTAGTAATACGTACGTATACATTCAGACGTTGACTGCCGGCAGTACGAATATAGAGCCAGCCGGAGTTGCCTTAATAATTCAACAGTGCAATGCTTTTACAAAACCTGTCGGCGTCAATCCTAATTTAGCTCTGCCGATCGACTCGCTTTCGGAAAGTGTCGCTAGACAATCGTAATGGAACTCCGCTGTTTTAGCAGTAGCAGTTCACTTCTAACATGAACGAATCATTTGGATGGTTTTGATCTTCAATAATGTTGTAAGTGTAGGTATATCATAGTTAATGTTTTTTTATGGTTTCGACGTTGCACTATAACTGTACCTACAGCTATTTGTCATTTTAATGACTGTAGTTTAATTTTAATTACTTATTTACTTTCAGGACTTCATTCATATAAACTAGCCCTAATCATAATTTTCAAAAACTTTTCGACTAGGTACTAAGCTCCCGCTAGTCTCCCAGCTTAATAGTCAAAAAGATTATGAAAATTTAGAGATCCGATGCCGATACTCCGATGTTCAATTTTTGCAAGACCAGATGCACTCTCGCTGCTGACCCAACTGCTGTGTTGAAACGGAAAGGGACAAGTTGAGGGTACTATAACTTTATTATTAGTCGTCAAGGATAAATTAAATAATTATACTTAGCACAGTGACCGTTTATCAAGCGCTGACCTAGCGGTGTACGAACGCTACAATGCACAGAAAAATCCCTCTGTTGTCAGTATATACATATATTGCTTATGTTTTTAAATCTGTACACAAGAAGTTTTCAAAGAGGCAGCGGAGTGGCAAGTGTATGAAGACACAAGTTAAGTTCGGCGGCGCAGTGAGATTGCGGAACTTCACCGCGAGTCAAACGTCTACACCTGCACTTCCATTCAAGTTCATTTACATTATCTTGTGGCGTGGTGCCGTTTTCGCTAACTTATTTGTTTCGACAACTTAGCTGGGGATATAGAATACTGTACGCTAGATTAGCTGCGGTTTTATGGAAATTTGGTTGTTTGTGAAAGCTTTATGTGGTTATTTAAACTCAGTAAACCTAGCGTAAAGAACTCACTCACTTTAATGCAACATAAAGATATTATGTATGTACATGCATATAAATGTGTTTGAGTGCATATCATTGCAAAGCTCTGTACTCGTACTACGCTGGGATAGCTAGATTGGTACGAGGTTTTGTTGTTTCGAGTTTTTCTTCTCTTATTTATGACGTCGTTCTTTAATTGGTAAGTACCTGTCGCACCCTATTTCATTCATTACTACATTTTGTTTGATGCCATTAATTTATTATCAACGATTTATGAACTCAACAAGAACCTTTTCTTTGTTCAATGACAGATAGCTACACAATTATTACTATAGTTACTGATGAGGGTAGCAACTCTTAAATGTAAACATTAAGTTAGTCAATAGGGACAATCAAAGGAGCCCTTTAGATGGCGTCGTTAGAGGAAACTCTAATTAATTGAAATGTTTATGATATTATCATCCTCGGGCGCTATCTGTGTGCAAGCCAATTGAACTACAAAATTAACAAGTTAAGCATTTATATTTGGAATATTAACTTGTATTTTGGCTTCGCTTTACAGATCGGCCATAATTAGTGTGCTATCTACATACATAGGTATACATATACATATACATATTTAGCGTTATCGATCAGGAATTGAAACATTATTTTAGTTTAAAAGATCTTTTACTGCAAATACCTAATTTTGAACATAAATGCGCAGTTTAGAGTGATAGAGTCAACGGCAATGGTGAAGCAGCAGCAAGTCTTTAATATCGGTGACGCGAGTGCTTTATGACAAATGTGCAGTCACAACCATGTCAAGACAATTGGCTGATAATGTTGCTATACGTTTTGCAAAAAAAATTGCGACTGCCTCTGTGGCGTAGTCGGTAGTGATACCGCCTGCGGCGCTGGAGGTCCTGGGTTCGATTCCCGGGTCCGTCCAAATATTTGTGTGATCCACAAATGTTTGTTTCGGAGTTTGGGTGTTTTCTATGTATAATATTGTATGTATTTAGAATTATATAAATGTGTATATCAGTCGTCTAGATCCCATAGCACAAGCTTATATTAGCTAAATTTGGGCTAGATGATGTTGTTTGTGAATGTCCACAAATATTTATTTATTATTATTATTTATCTTCGACATTTAGATGGACCATCTCTTTTGACTCAATCCCCCACTCTAAATGAGTCGGGTGACATAAACAATAAATAGGTACATTACTAAAATAGTTAAAGATCAATCTTATTTTGCTATCGTGCTAGTTTGGCAAATTTTATGTAATCATACCGGTAGCGACTGCCAGCAGTTGGTGTTGACTGTATCGTTCGGAATAGTGCTTTAAATCTTTCCCACTTCCCATTGAAACTTATTCCTAAGATAAAAAGTAGCCTGTGTGTTATTAAGGCTTTAATCTATCCGTGTGTCAAATTTCAGTCATATTCCTTCAACAGTTAGAGCGTCAAAGATACCAAACATCCTGATATCCACATAATAGTAAGATATCAAACTGTAAGCCCCCATTCTTTTACGAAGATACCTACTTTCAAATTCGTTTGATGTCTTATTTTCCATACAGATAATTCAATCACGAGGAAAAGCGGTCGGCAAACCTGAGGTGTAATCCCTTCAAGCCCCACCAGAGTTCTGTTTATGAATTCTCTATTGTAATATGTAGTGTGAGATTTTCTTGATATTACTGAAGCTTAATGTTAAGATTGGATGTAAAGGTAATTTTACAGCTTAAAATCGCAGAATGTTTAATATAATAGATAAAGTCATGTAACGAGTCAGCCCTTTCGCTTCGAAGGGGCAGCCAGAAGCATAATATACAAGGTTTTTACAGGGTCGGCAGCGCGAGTGTGGCGCCTCTGGTGTTGCAAACGTTCATAGGCTGCGGTGACCACCGGTCCTTCTGGTGGGCCGTATGCTTGTCTGCCACCTTAGTGGTATAAAAAAAATATATATACAATCGTATTTCAACTATTATATTTTCTCACACGTGATCCTATTACCATAATATTAGGCTTTCAATAAAAGTAACCATGTAAAATATTAAGAAGAAACCCTATTGTACGCGTGGGCAGATACCAATTTGGTCGGTTTATACTCGTAACTAGTACCCACGCTAAGATGGGATGGTTACAATGGTACCTCTTCTGCAACATGCCTTCAAAGTTATACTTATAGCTGCTATGATCTTTCGTATGACCCGCATATCCAACATCTCCGTAACAGAGACAACCATTTATGTTTTACGTGTATTCAGATAACATTATATTAATTATCTTCAATAATACCAGAGTTTTATATTTCTAGAGTTTTATATATCTGTATCTATACTATGATAATACGATGACCATCACCAATCGACATTATTGTGAAGCTCCAAACGTTCAAGAGTTTGCCAAATGAAAGCTGTAGAAATAAACAGCAAGGTGACTTTACTAAGTTCTGTATGAAATTCAAAAACATAATACATACTTCATTATCATCATTAGGTAGTATACTTCTATTTGTAGTTCTTTACTGGTGCCTTACAATATCACATTGGTGTTCAATTACTGTAAGGATGTTGAAATTGTGTGTTATAAATAAATAAAAAAAATAAATTCACAATTTACACCTAAGTGCCTTTCTTCGTAACGTTTGATGTTTTTTTTTGCAAATTAGGTATAACACGATCTGACAGCAACCTCAAAGGTGGTTAATGACATACCGCTATGACTCGTAACCCTTATGCCATTAATAAACTCAACGCACATACTATATTCAACGGGCAGAATGGATGTTTTGACGTGTGGAACCCCCAAGAGGCTCACCCTACAGCAACTGACATTATAAAGGTTGATATTATGGACTAGGAAAACTTAAAAATAATAATATTTTAATAGTTATAGTAAAAAAACAAGAAGGGTGAGTGTTAACACTTATAAAAATTATTCTTAGCCATTATTAGTTAGTTTAGTTAGTTTTAAAGTTAATAAAGGTTAGCACCTATCAGTTCTGATACATGTATATATTTATTTAGTCTTCGTATTCTTAATATCCTATGCACTACTTCCATAATTATGTCTAAAAAGAAAAACGTTCATAGAGATCTAGCGAATCAATCATCAGTTTAAAAATAAACAACACTGAAACTAAAACCTTCGACTCGCACCTAGTGATGTACAAGTCTCGAGGCGTCCGAGTCCCTTTGCCTAGAGCTCGGTGTCGTTTACAGGGCTCGCCTCGTTTGTATGGCGCTCGACGACTCGGGAGTCTTTTTCAGAGCTCGAGCTCTTTTGAAACCTCGAGTCCTTTTGTGAAGGCTCGAGCCCTTTTTGAAGGCTCGAGCTCTGTTGAAGGCTCGAGCCCTTTTGTGAAGGCTCGAGCCCTTTTTGAAGGCTCGAGCTCTGTTGAAGGCTCGAGCCCTTTTGAAGGCTTGAGCCCTTTTTGAAGGCTCGAGCTCTGTTGAAGGCTCGAGCCCTTTTGAAGGCTCGAGCTCTATTGAAGGTTCCAATCTAGCATACAAGTAGGGACCGTTAGCATCGGCATCGAACCCCTCGATGAAGTTTCTGGGGCTCATACTCGATAGGTAGCCGATGGAACTCCAAAAATTTGCGTTCCATATTTTAAGTATACTGGTTACAAGACTGCCAAGTAAACAGTCTTTATTTTTATTAATAAATAACAAAGAAAAGAACACCTAGCACCGTACTGAACAACGTAGCACCTCATTCAATATACTATCAGTTTTCCATCAAACTTAAACTTAAGCGCAACTATAATGTGACTTTTTTTAAATAAAAAATACCTGTCAAGATATTGAGTTTTGAAGTCCTAATGATTAAAGATATTAATTTATTACTTAGTACAACATTAATTTGAGCTTTTATTGAAGACTGGAGTACTTTTTGAAGGCTCGAGCGCTTTTGAAGACTGTGACTTTTTTAAAATAAATAATACCTACCTGTCAGGATATTGAGTTTTGAAGTCCTAATTGTTAAAGATATTAATTTATTACTTAGTACAACATTAATTTGAGCTTTTATTGAAGACTCGAGTACTTTTTGAAGGCTCGAGCGCTTTTGAAGACTCGAGTTCTGTTGAAGGCTCGAGCTCTTTTGAAGGCTTGAGCTCTTTTGAAGGCTCGAGGCATGGCTCATAAAAGGCGCGGCTCGTCTAGGCTCGGGACTCCGAGCTTACCGAGCTCACTGAGTCTTGCCATTCCGCCTCGAGGCTTCAGAAATAAGACTCGACGCCTCGAGGCTAGTACATCACTACTCGCACCTCATGACTTACTAAATTATCACAGAAGAAAGGAATCTTTGCATTGTAGTCTTTAGTTGAACCTCAATTTTAGGGTACCGTACCCAAAGGATAAAAACGGGACCCTATTCATGAGACTTCGATGTCAGTCTGCCTGTTTGCCTGTCTGCCTGTCCGTCACGAGGAGCATCTTAGGCACCGTGATAGCCAGAAGGCTGAAATTTTCACAGATAATGTATTTCATAACAACAAATACTAAACTCGGAAAGAAAGGAGGGATTATGCGGGCTTACATAAAACAAACGTCAATTTTTGCCATTTTGGTACGGAACCCTCTGTATACGAGTCCGACTCGCACTTGGCAGGTTTTTGAACTAACAACGACTATTATCTCAAATAAATAATCCTTCGGATACACCTGTTATGATATTTAAAATATTGATTGACACAGATTTGTTATGTTTTTCAGTCAGTAAGTTGTGAACTAAAATAATCGTCTGCCAATACGACCGATGCTGTCAATCAATCAAGTCATTTATTTTTACGACTTTCAAAGTCATACCTACATTTTGTGTTAGCTATAAAATTTCCTTCCGAGAGTGGGAAGGTTAAATTGTGGCTGACCTGGCAAGTCTGTGTGCGGTAGGGTACACTATTCCCCAAAGGTGAGGCCGCAGTGGTAGCCGTAGGTCTGTTGGGAGTCTTGGGGAGATCCTTTCGAGGGCATACCTGGGGCTCCCAACCACAGGCTGTTAGGTAGGATACGTGTGGTTTTTAGTCGGTAGGAGTCCGGCATAGCATACCTGCAGGATTTTCTTCTAAAAAAAAAGGTTCACTATCGACTACAAAAAGACCAAATAAACCGGCCAAGTGCGAGTTGGACTCGCCCATGAAGGGTTTCGTAGCAGTAAGTAACATAATATAACAGTTCTTATAGTTCGTTGTAACTTTGAGTTTGACACGTTAGCAGTGGTAGTGATTTCACTAACCGGAAATTGCGGTTTATGACGTATTAAAAAAAAACTACCAGCTCTATCTCGTTCAAACTAATTTTCGTTGGTAGTTTTTATGTCAATGTATATCATATATTTTTTTTAGAGTTATCATCCTCTTAGTTTAGAAGTTAGAGGGGGGGGACACACTTTTTTCCACTTTGGAAGTGTCTCTTGCGCAAACTATTCACTTTAGAAAAAAATGATGTTAGAAACCTTAATAGCATTTTTGAGGACCTATCTATAGATACCCCACACGTATGGGTTTGATGAAAAAACAAATTTTTAGTTTCAGTTCTGAGTATGGGGACCCAAAAAATTTACTGCTTTTTTTCTAGTTTTGTATAAGAATATTAATGCGGTTCACAGAATACATCTAGCTACCAAGTTTTAATAGCATAGACCTTATAGTTTCGGAGAAAAGTGGCTGTGACACACGGACGGACAGACAGACGGACAGACAAACAGACAGACAGACATGACGAATCTATAAGGGTTCCGTTTTTGCCATTTGGCTACGAAACCCTAAAAAGCTATACTTCTATACTAATATTATAAAGAGGAAAGATTTGATTGTTAGTTTGTTTGTTTGTTAGTTTGTTTGTTTGCATCGAATAGGCTCCGAAACTACTGGGCCGATATGAAAAATTCTTTTTCATTTCTCATACTCGGAAAATAGTGTTTTCTTGATCTGACTATTGGGTGGAAAATGCTGTTTCCCTCCCTAGGGAGGGAAAAACTCATACAAATTACTTCCCACCCAAGGGCCGGAATGAGTTTTAAAAATAGAACTGCTGTCAGGTCAGCTGTGATAGTGAAGAGATTTGTGTAAAAAAAAAAATTAAAAAACTGCTGCGGCAATGCGACTTTCCAAACAGCCAGTGTGAACTTAGCGAAAATTTCTTCCGGCCCCATACACGTACAATAATATTGATCAATATAGCAATAAATTGACCGTGTATGGGTAATATTGAGGTTTGAACAGACTTTATTCGGATGGAAATTATTGAGTCAATAATATTGTACGTGTATGGGGCCGGTAATCTCTGCAACAATTACGCGGTGAGTTCCATATTTAAAATTTAAAAAGTCGACATACTGTATTTGTTATTTATCTGTAACAGAATTCAAAACAATTAGTAATAATCTTTTATGGTATGTAAGGTTTGAATCTTATTATTAGTTTTATTTTCCTCGTATTTGAAATGAAAAGTAGAGTGTTTAACTCGGGTAAAAGAATCAATTCCGACTCGGACTATAGCCGCCCTCGCTGCGCTCGGGCGTCTAAATACCTCGGGAATTGATTCTTTCCACCCTCGGTTAACAATCTACTATTACTGTTGGGAAGCTATACTCTTCGCGGTGAACATAGGCTATATTTTGTTCGCGTACTCCCACGGGAACGGGAACTACGTGGGTGAAACAGCATGACGTCCGCTAGTCAAATATAAACTAGATGATGGCAGGCAGGAAGTTACATAATAGTTTTAGAGAAGAGTGCAGTGGAGTTCTAAAGTTTCAACTAATTTATTGTTTGAGTTTACTACAGTCAATGTTATATTTTGAATATGATACAGTTTACCAATCAAGAGATTCCATTTTCAATTCAGTTGTGATTCGAGTATAATCTACAAAGTTTTGTAAAGCTATTATCAATATATTATTCGCTTTAAATAGTTTTGACGTACAAGTTTACGTAGGTACAACGTAGAACTTAGTATTTCTAATAGTACCTATATAGATTTTATGTTAAAATTCCCTTTGGACTCTAAAAAGTATAATCGAAATAGTAATCTCGAACGCATTTTTAATTTTTTACATAATACTTTGAAGACTGCAGTTTTACTATTTTGTGATTCACCTTATAAATTTTGATTAAAATAACACTTGAACGCCACTGCCTAACCTGACAGAAGTTAGCAAGACGATTCATTTTTTTTTAAATTCAAAGTTTCTTTTAAATTATAGTCATTTATCTTCATAATTTATGTAAATCACCTAACCTATAAAAGTAATTTGGAAAGTCTCCAAAATGTTTATTTAGGTTTGGTTTCTGTGAATACTTGAGCACTTTCAACGGTGGACATGGCAGGCATTATTGTTCGACCATAAAACTCCTTATTTTCGAATTTCAAACAGCGATAAATACGGAACAATAATGAGCAGAAGTACCAAACCAATTCAAGACAAACAACAATATTACATTAGAAATATTTTTAAAAGTGACATGTTATTGCTTTTCAAAATTGTTTCAAATGTAACTGTTATTTCTAACAAACTTTATAATAATATTACAAACTTATACACAATACCACATTGTACATTGAGAGATCAGTTAGCATACATTGGAATTTAAACAAAATCATGTAATAACTAACGTGGAAACCAAACGTATACCTACCTAGGTTGTTAAATTAGTAATACAAAGTCATATATACATTAAAGCACTCCTTAATATTGAGAGAAAACAGAAAAAACAATTTCACAGTTGGAAACTTCATCAATTGCAACTTTTTCGGATGGAAAAATGTTTATTTATTTTACTTTTAGTGTAACCAACACTAAAAGTAATAAATAAAATTTGTCTTAGGTATTAAACTATCTATCCTTACGAAATAAGGGATGTATATCCACACACATCTTCAACTAAGTAGGTAGTTATCTTTTTTTTGCATTTTTTTTCCAACTTATATTCAAAATCCATTTTTCCTCAATATCTTTTTGATACGTGTCAAAAGTTGCAAAAATTATATTTATTTAACAATTTGATGCAGAAAAAGGCATGCATAAAAAGAAAACACATGAAAAATTTACAAATTTATCTAATTGGTTCTGTACTTAGTTGTAGTACCCGTAAACCGTTGCAGTGTGGAGGGAGTAAAATCTCTAAAACTATCAAGATATTTTATTTTACAGCCTAGCTGTAAAGAAGCCGTGAAAGAAGAAGTAGTAAGATAGGTACTCGTATATGTAAATGTAAATATTCAAGTATTATTTATATATTGATCTGAGTATCTTTTTTCTTTTTATCAATGCCTCTCCGCTACTTAAGGTTGACCGTTAACCTTTAAAATTCCACACGAGCTTGCTCCAAACAGGCTAGCTCCCCCCCTTTTTTTTAAGTGAGGGAAAACTCTCATGGATTGCAATGCAGGACACCTAACGACTAAAAAACTTCACATATTCTGCCTAAACAGCCTACGGTTGGGAGGCCCGGGTAAGCCCTCGGAAGGATACCCCAGGACTGGGCTAGCTCCCCGTGTACTGTCCATTCTCTGATGTTTCTGAACCAAGACTTGTGCGCCTCTTAACAAGTCGCGCCGTTTTTCTTAAATTTTGCTCATCATGATCAATTGTAGAAATTCAAAACGCTCATGTTCATGACCTACATTTTACGTCATTTGACCACCGATCACAATTGAATTGTACTACAACGCGTCAGGAAAACACGACGTTTTCCCGACGCGTTGTACTATAATTACATTCAAGATCTTGTGATAGTCTAAGTGAATTCGGGATAAAAAATGTTTCTTGACTTTTTGCCTATCTTTTATCATCCAAATTCTGTTATATTTTAGTCACTTTCGGCTTTGTTTATTTATAGTATGATGATGATATTCTATCAGATACTAACTGATTTAAATTATCTATCCAGTCAACCTTGATGAATTGATTATAATAAATTTGAATTGAGGTTGAATAAATTAAAATCATCTTTTTTTGCAAAATCATGTTGCTTTTTTACATTTGAAACAAAAGTTTGAATGCTTTGTTTCTATTTTGATAATTTTATCCTTTAAAAATGTTCAATGTTTAAGCGAAGACTTTAATTTAAGTATACCTACTACTTTTTTACTATACTTGTCACTACAGAGTTAATACAAGTAGGTTATATTATAATATGTATCAAACTACACGTTATGAAGCTGTGATGAATTTTTTAACTCTCTTTTTCTTGGTTGAATGATGATGATAAAACATTCAATAATTTTACACGCCAATACCATACCTCAATAAAAATAATAAATTATTACAAATTATTATAACCGCTTTCAAATTCCTGTTATCGGATAACCTTCCGATTCTCCCTGTAATTCTAATAGACATCTGAGCGTTTGGGCAAATTGAAAATTGACTTTAGTATCAATAGCTGAACAACAGTCGAGCAATATGATGAATTATTTATCGATTCCGGTTCGGTTCTTTGGGGCTTTTAGAATAATTGAAATTGAAAGCTACCTATGTATATTTTGATGATACCTTTATTGCAAATAGGTACCTAATGATTGCCATCGTTCTCATGTTCACGCTGCCTGCAAATAAATAAATTGGCTTTGATCCTACCGCATGGAATGAGACAACGACAGTAATTATAATAGTCAGCCGGTGTCTACTCAGTAAAGAAGCACTAGTAAACCTGTCTCAGCTTTCAATAGTTTCATACATTACAGAATTCCAAAGATTATTTTTGAAAGATCTAATCAATCCTAGGTGAAATAATGCAAGATTGACTAACTAATAACAGATTTAGTTTTATATTAAGGCTGCAATGTTCTACCTTGACAAATCCTAAGGCAATCCAAACGATTGCAGCGTACTATTTTGCTGTTATAAAATCGGAGGGGTTTTAAGAAAAATCTATACGTAAAATATTGTTCTAAAGACCTATATCTATTGTATGACAAGTTTTTATGAGAATTAAACTCATTTATTTAGATAAAAAAAGTACATTACTTGTTAAGATTTTTGCAATATTTCTCATTTTTACAATAATATAGTTTTATCAGATCAAATCGAAAAATATTTCTTAGTATAAAGTTCACCCAAGATGAGTCTCATTCAAACATACAAGTCTTAAAACAACCGTCTACACTGTTAACGGTTGATTCCGCAATGTCGTGTAGGTCGCCTGACTTTCCTGTCTATGTTGGAGTGACATCTTACATCAATGTCAAAATGTCACTCCAACATTAACTTTCGTGAACATAATCGACTAAATAATGATTACCATATTACAAAATAATCAAATTCTACAATAATAATGTGTTATGATGGCTCGATTCTAACATTTTGTAGTAGACACAAAAGAATACTCAAATATTCATTATTAAGATTAGGTGGAGTTTGATGCAAAGATGCGCAAGTTAGCTAGTACTTTAAATAACTAAAGTTCAGCTTACCCTTCACGCTTCCAAAAAGTAATACTAAATTGAAATTCAGTATATTATTATAATGGCTTTGTAAAGTGATTACCCGACGTACTTCACTTCGTGCATGTAAGTTATGAAACTTCGCTTTCTCATTATGTGGAGAACACGGAAAATATGCTAACTTGAGTTTGACTTACCTTCTGATTAATCTTTTTACATTTTAATTTCTGAACGCTGTGTAAAATATTTCAGGATAAAATGTTCTGATGGAAAAGGATTTTTACTAATCAAGTAATGTAAAAATAATCTCTAGTAACGTTAAGACCAAATTTTACCGACTATCTAAGGCAGTAAATCTGTAGATTAGCAGATAAGACATTCGTACTATTCAAAATACTAAAGGCCCTATATTCTCGCTCTCAAAACTATTGTATAGAATTTCTTTTGGAACAGCTGATTTTCAACGTGACCAAGCTATGTAATAGAGAATCCTAGTCTCAGAGTTCATCCTTGGCTTTGCAATTTGTTTCAAAAAATAAGGAAAATCTACCTACTGTAATCCTGCTGGTCTATTCTATGTATAAAGTACGTGTTGAATATGATATAAGGTAGGGAGAGTTCGCGATGGTTGACAAAGTCTGTGTCGGGAGCTCTGGAGTTATAGGTACTTCCGAGGACTTACCCGGGACTCCTGGCCTTAGACAGATGGCAAGGCACCGTGTGGTTGTAGTCAGTAGGAGTCCGGCATAGCATCCTTAAGATCTACACGAAAAAAAAGACGTGTGGCACTCGGGGACTGCCGCAGTAAAGCTATTACATAGCATTTTTTTTCAACTATGCTGGTATAATTATTTCTATATAAGAATACTAGCTGATGCCCGCAGCTTCGCCCGCGTAAAATTTGTTCCCGCCGGAAGTTATTACCTGGATAAAAGGTAGCCTATGTGTTATTCCAGACTATAATGTATCTCTGTACCAAATTTCAGCCCGATCCGTTCAGCGGTTTGATCGTGAAAGAGTAACAAACATCCACACTCGGGCAACATATATATATATATATATATATATATATATATATATATATATATATATATATATATAAATATATATATATATATATATATATATATATATATATATATATATATAAATCAATGCCACTTTTCGTTGTAATTTTATAACTCAAGAACGGGCTCACCTGCCCAAATCAAACGTTTAGGCTTTGTTCGGACTATTTATTTTACACAAAATCGGTCTAGCGGTTCTTCATTTATCACGCAAACGAAGTTGCGCGGGTCAGCTAGTATTATATAAGTAAGATTTTAAGGCCTATGTTCAACAAAGTAAAGTACCAAGTACCTACTTGACTGTCGACATTTGGGCTTTTGGACTTTTGGACTGTTGGACTGTTGGACTTTTGGACTTTTGGACTGTTGGACTGTTGGACTTTTGGACTTTTGGACTGTTGGACTGTTGGACTTTTGAACTTTTGGACTTTTGGACTATTGGACTTTTGGACTTTTGGACTTTTGGACTTTTGGACTTTTGGAATTTTGGACTTTTGGGCTTTTGGACTTTTGGACTGTTGGACTGTTGGACTTTTGTACTTTTGGGCTTTTGGACTTTTGGACTTTTGGACTTTTGGACTTTTGTACTTTGGACTTTTGTACTTTTGTACTTTTGTACTTTTGTACTTTTGGACTTTTGGACTTTTGTACTTTGGACTTTTGTACTTTTCTACTTTTGGACTTTTGGACTTTTGGACTTTTGGACTGTCGGACTTTTGGACTTTCGGACTTTTGTACTTTGGACTTTTGTACTTTTGTACTTTTGGACTTTTGGACTTTTGGACTTTAGAACTTTTGGACTTTTGGACCTTTGGACTTTTGGACTTTTGGACTTTTGTACTTTGGACTTTTGTACTTTTGTACTTTTGTACTTTTGGACTTTTGGACTTTTGGACTTTTGTACTTTGGACTTTTGTACTTTTTTACTTTAGGACTTTTGGACTTTTGGACTTTTGGACTTTGGTTTTTGGACTTTTTACTTTGGACTTTTGGCCTTTTTGAACTTAAAAGTCGTACCAAAAGTCCCAATAGTCCCAAAAGTTCCAAAAGTCCCAAAAGTCCCAAAAGTCCCAAAAGACCCAAAAGTCCCAAAAGACCCAAAAGTCCCAAAAGTTATATAGTTACAGGATAGGATTGACGAATCGAACTCCTCATCGGAGGAAATTTGGATGTAGGAGAAGAACAATATCTGTACCCTCTAGATTCTTATTTGCTTGCCTCGGTGGCATTGGGTATTATAAGTGACTGTCGCGCTGGGGTCCTGGGTTCGATACCCGGGCAGGCCAAAAAATCGTGGGATCTACCAATGTTTGTTTCGAAAATTTGATGTTTTCTAAGTATAAATAAATAGATAAATTCTTTATTGCCATTAATTGTGTACATACATGAAATTGGAATTCCCTGATACCTGCGCTAGTACAAACTGTGTTGCAGATATCAGTGTTCTCCCCCAAAATATTGACACTTGACAATATGTTTACACAGAACTATTAAAATATTAAAATTGTTTCCTACCAACTTATAAACTTATAATAATTTTACATAGAGAAAACGATAAAATATGAAACAAAACCAATACAAAATCTTAAAGCATGCTTAGGCTTTCGTGTGTGTGCGTGCGTGTGTGTGTGTATGTGTGTATGAGTGTCTGTGTGTGTGTCTGTGTGTGTGTGTGTGTGTGTGTGCGTGTGAGTGTGTGTGTGTGAGTGAGTGTGTGTGTGTATGTGTGTGAGTGTGTGTGTGGTGTGTGTGTGTGTGTGTGTTTGTTGCATGTATGTTTATGTGAGTTGATTTTTGAGTGTGTGTGTGTGTGAGTGTGTGTGTGAGTGTGTGTGTGGGTGTGTGTGTGTGTTGCATGTATGTTTATGTGAGTTGATTTTAAAGAACTTGTAGAAGGTCTTCCACAGATTCATATTCCATTGGTTTTAATCACTCAGTTACTGCCGTTTTAAATTCTCCGTATGTATGCATACTAAGAAATTATATGAGTATGTATAAAAAAGTTTTAATTAGATCGCAAAGAAAATGTCCAAAAGCCAAAGTACTTGAAGCAAAGTCGTTGATATACCTAATTAGAGATAATAGAAAACCTCGCAGAACTTCAGAACAATACACACTCACACAGTACTGTTTTACGATTACCGATTATAATTATTTAAAGTTAAAGTTCATTTTTAACCGACTTCAAAAAAAGGAGGAGGTTCTCAATTCGTCTGTATGTATTTTTTTTTATGTATGTCAAGCGATAATTCCGTCAATTATAGACGGATGTCAAAAATTTTTTTTTGTTGGATAGGGGTTACTTCTGAGGTGGTCCCATTTTCACCAGGTCAGGAACTGATGAAGGGATCTAGGAGAAAACGAGGGCAACCACCGAAAATTGTAGGGACAACTAGTGTGCTTGTTAACTTTTTAATTAAGTGCTTTAATGTTCAACACTTTAATGAAGGTATGGCGTCGATCTGATGATAGAGTCGAAAGACAGTCGAGGGCATTCCTAAACAATTTACAGCAGTTATCTTGTGTTTGGGCTTGATTGATTTGTATTGATGAGAACTTTACACCTAGATTTATACATACAACTTCAAAAAAAAAAGAAAGGTCTCAATGTTTTATGTATGGTCACCCTCAATTATAGACGGCTTTCAATTTATTTGTTGAATAGGGTTTACTTCTGAGGTGGTCCCATTATAACCAGGTTAGGATATGATGATGGGATCCTGGAGAAATCGAGGGCAACCACCGAAAATCATAGGCACAAATAGTGCGTTTGTTAACTTTTTAATTCAGTGCTTTAATGTACTACCATTAATAAAGGTCTGGAGTCGATCTGATGATGGAACCAAAAGAGATTCGAGGGAATTTCTTAACGATTTACAACAGCTACCTTGTGTTGGGGCTTGATTAATTTGTATTGATGAGAACTTTCACGTAGATAGATATATTTTTCGGTTCACCCGTCACTTAAAATAATGAAAAAAAAATTTTCAATAAAAAATACAACCGACTTCCAAGAAATCCTGAAAAATAAAATTTACTTAGCACAAAGTAATATGTAGTTGATTTATCAGATTTTATTCAATATAATATTGAAGTTGGTGCCATGAATAATACCTCCCTAAACCTATGAATTTACTTGGCGCCGACTTCAATCTGATATTGAATAAAAAATCAGATAAATCAAAATACATATTACTTTGTGCTAAGTAAATTTTATTTTTCAGGATTTCTTGGAAGTCGGTTGTATTTTTTATTGAAATTTTTTTTTTAAATAATTTATTTTTATAAAAAAATAATTAAGTATAGGGGTCTCGGCTCGTCGTACAATTTTATTCCAGTCGGTGTCGAGACCCAAGGTCCATGGGGTCCCAACGCACATAATTTTTTTTAAATTTTGAAGAAGCGTCTTGTAGAGTCAACTGGTTACCTAAGGGCTGGCAGTTATTTCTCCCAACGAATAGGCATCGCCGTTCAAAGGGGGAATGCTGCCAGTCTTTTGGGCACAATGCCGCGGGGGCCCTATTTAGATTTAGTTTAATTTTATTTATTCATATTGTAAATAGTTATTAATTTATTTTAAAATTTGTCTAATATTTTATTGAATAAATTTAATATATTTATTATACTATTAAACTCATTGTTGTAAAACTGATTATGATTAAACCTCTTTTCATAATCAATAAGCGAGTACAACCGTTAAACAACACTATGCCAAAGACAAACAAGACTGAGTAAAAATAATTTAATGACAAGCAAGAGTGACAGGTTTAAATTTTTATCATCGAAGTATTTTTCATGAAATTATTCTATATTTTCATGAAATTATTCTATATTCTAAAGGTAAATTAGTGTCGAAATGGCCGCATAAATCTAACTATGGTTCCTTAAAACGAATATGATCAGGATTGATATTTAAATGTAAGTAATTATGGAGATGCGAGATCCAATCTGTTTGTTTACTAAATTGTTTGAAAGATACACGAACGTGGCCGAAGGTAGCCGAGAGTGTGATTCGTTTTCGTGACACAATTTCTGGATTCGGTCTCCACGCAAGGCCCGCGATAGAAGCTATGCAATAGCTTAAAAATGGTTAAGGGTATGTTTATCAAATATTGAAAAACTCACTTGTACTGTTCCACAACATTCAAATGTTGTGAAACAGTACAAGTGCAGTTTTTTTCAATATGTGTAGCAAGTTCTATCAAGTGCCATCAATCAACAGTATCAATAATAGTATGTTTATCGAGTTGTCTAGATGACATAGCACAAGCTTATATAGCTTAGATTGGGCTAGTTGATGCTGGGTGAGAAGTTCCCACAATATTTATTAATTCCAAATAATATTATGAATTTATCGTAGGTTATTATTATACTTATATTGAGTTGCTGAATTAAAAACAAATATTTATGCCAAAAAACAAAACCTGCAGTTCTTTTTCTGTTCTAAAAATTAAAGTGAAATTTTAAGATATTACGGTATGACTACGTGGAAGGGTTACTTGGGAAGACGTCTCGTAGGCGCAAATTGCTTTTAGCAGTGGTGATGTAGTTGTAAACGCATTAGACGACCTGATGGAGCAATCAGGCAGACACTCTAACATTAATGGGTTTGATTAAAAATCGATGCGGTGACGTCATGCGGGTTAATAAATTTTGGGTGAAAGTTTTGATTGATTTCATAAATGTTTTTATGAAATAGCTTTTTAGAGGCTTCCGTGGGCTTACCAGGGCTCTCGTCGGTAGGTAATGTGGCAGTATGTATGAAGGATTTCCACCCATAAAACGAAATAGGTGCGTCTAAAAATATGCCCTCCTCGAATATATTCCATGTCAGTGGTTTAATTATTAAATATTTAATCCTTTACGAATATCTGTGGTTCTACCGAACTGATTTCAGTAGAAACTTCAGTACTTTGAAGCCAAAAACGATTGGTGTTGGCTCTGAAACGGTACGAGTATAATAACACAATCACAATATTTTTTTCGGCAGCGATCAAGTAGGTATCTAGATGATGTTAAATACACCACAGTTCTAGCGTTTAACAATCCTTTATTTTGCTGTCGAAAGTTGCCATGAAGTTAAAAAAACATGAAAATGAGCAATATTTACGTTGTATCATAATTAATGTACCGGAGCTCACGGAAATGAGATAACTTCACTTTCAGGGTGAAAAGCTAGAAAGTTGCGCATCGAATGTTATGAATGCTGATGTATAAAATACATTTCTAGTTAGAATTAAGTACCTAACATAATATTTTTTTAATATATTGGGTGTAACAAAATTACCTATCCAAATTTCGTCGTGCGACAAAAAAAAATTAAAAAAAATGAAAAAATTTACCCACCTTTTTTATTAAATATTTGTATTTGATTTCCGATGCCAAGGCATCTCATGAAATTTGGAGAGGTAATTTTGTTACACCCAGTATAACTCCAGTGATATCACGTTGTGTAGAGCACGTAGAAATCTGTAGAGACTTTAAAGGTCTGGTGACATTGACTAACGTTGTAGCTCTGTAATGTCATAAGGTAGTGGTTTAATTTAAATTTTGACCTTAATTTATTTGTAGGGAAAAGGACGATTAGGTCTAGTATAAATTTCAAGGCAAACAAAATCATATTAAAGGACATTTTGCAACTTGTAGATGAATCAATTCTTTTTATTTGTAATGAAACATTATAACCCCGTTAGGTTATTATTTTATCACAAACAAATGTACTTACGTACAATTTAATTAACTCATATGAAAGTTAAACAAGCTTGTCAAAACAACAAACAACATTAATCTACAATCTAATATTCAGTATTCAGTAAAACACAATACGGTATGACTGCACTAATTAAAGATGCAAGATAGCGTTTGAGAGCAAATGAAAACGTAACATCATGTATCGTATAAAACAATCGTTGTAGGGATACAAAAACAGCCCTCACTCTTGTGTATACAGACAAACTATAGATAGATATAGAGCCTTGTTCTCTAGTACAGAGGATGTTTTGTGGAGTGGTGCCTCGAGCGACAACTCGGAACATTTGTGTAGTGAACCCTCTTAGACTATCACCTACATCCATCGCAGCAGCTCTTGACACAAGTCAAATGTCTACATCGACCGACGTCGTTATTTGTACGACATGGTTTTCGTGCAACAATAATGCCTAGTAAGCTTAAAAATGCAGTGCACCTACCTGGTTCTTATAAAATATCTGATTCCGATTTAAGAGGAAAGATTTGATTGACTGTTTGCATCGAACGATTTAAGAGAAAAGATTTGATTGACTGTTTGCATCGAATAATCTCCAAAACTACTGAACTGATTTAAAATATCTTTTACTATGCAAAGGCTACACCATTTCCGGATAACATGGTTATATTTTATTCCCGTATTCCCACGGGAACGGTAGCTACGCGAGTGAAGGCGCGTGACGTCCGTTAGGATTACATCTCTACACATTATTTTATTTCTAACTAGCGAACGTCACGCGGTTACACCCGCGTAGCTCCCGTTCCCGTAGGAATACGGGAATAAAATATAGCATATGTTCAACGCAAAGAGTGTAGCTTTCCAACAGTAAAAGAATTTTTTAAATCGGTCTAGTAGTTCCGGAGCCTATTCGTTACAAACAAACACACAAATAAACAAATCTTTCCTCTTTATAATATTAGTATAGATTATTACTGAACAGATTCTTTATTCTGGATTCTTTATAATAATGTTTAAAACAAAGTTAATAATTACATAAAATGTTATTTACATTTGAAACTACGTTGTTAGAACAGAAAAGAATGTCAGATCTTTAAAAGTTATTCTTTGAAAGATATTTTTTACTTATCAAAAATCCACTTTTTATAAAAGCAGATTTTGAATTTGTTAACATTTGCCTTGTTATTCTTTGGAAATTGCTTAGTTTAAGCGGTCTTTCAGTAACTTTTATTATAATTAATATAACACTAGTTGTGCCTTTGATTTTTATTCCTTTTTACTGTCTATTTCATTTTTATTTCGGTTATGGTATCGTATGAAACAAATTTTATAAACCATATTTGGTTAGTATCATTATATATTTTTACACCATGAATTACCTAAGAATTTTGTAATTACAAAAAATAAAAAAAATATTTATTCATATTTTGAGAAATAAACCAGACTTTTAAAGATTACCAAAGTTAAAGAATTCTTGAAAATTTTTACGCTTGAAAATTTTCAACAGCATTGTACGTTCATTTCATCACTGCAGTGACAATGTGCTCACAACCTATCACGTGGTACGTATTGTAAAAACTTGTGACATGTGGATTTAAAGTATGTATCTGCCTATTCCATCTGGGAAGAAGGCCTGAATACATATGTTTAGAAATATTTGCTTATAATATTTCAAGCTACAAAATTCGGCAATGTCGAAAACACTGTAAAGTCTCTCGTTTTTGAAGTTTGACAGTTCTAATATCCGTTATTGTTTGAAAATGTTTCATCCTAAAAGGAGAGTGGCTGCCACTTCAGTAAGCGAAGCGGAAATGATGAGCCGACAAAAATTATTTGATCCTCTTGGCGCACTAATTGTAACCAAAGCTCTTATAAATTTTAGAACAAATTTAGGTATCTAATGGATTTAGACGTTACATGCCGGGAATTCATTTTGTAACGATAATAAAGGAGGAGCGAAGGGGAGTTTAAAGCGAATTAATGCACATGGTCAAGAATATGAAGTGTAAAAATACCTACCCGCTCATGGCAGTACACAGATGGAAGAAAACCGTGTGGTTTTCATCGGTAGGAGTCATCCATGGCATTATTACACGTGAAGAAAAAGCTTAAAAATATATTATGAACCTTCTACCTGTTCTACATCCCGTTTCCTTTAGTAGTTCGATACGTCATCCCCAGTTACATTTAGTTGAAGTTACACTCGACTATTGGGCTAAGATTGACGGATCGGGAGTTTGCAGTAGGTTGTTTATTACCCTACCCTGCTTTTATTTACGCACCTTTGAAAATGTTTTCTTAGCAGTCTTTACTGAAAAAAAAAATCAGTTTGTATGTTACGTCACTATTTCTTGATTATTATGTCATGATATTTCATGATTATTATATTACTTCATGATTATTTGATGATTATATGTTAATCTTTTGAAAGAAAAGCGGGCCGAGTGCGAGTCGAAGTCGTGCACAAGGGTTCTATACCACAAAACGGTAAATAATCACGTTTGTTATTATGAATGTCATATTATCGCAATGTCATGCCACGGCTTTCTATCAGGCTAGTGGCGACGTCAATTTGGCAAGCTAAATATAAAAAAAGAGAGCTCCTTTTATTTTTTTCTGTATACATTGAATTTTCCTATTAAATAATTTACGAGTACTGTATGCATTTGGAATTTATAAACTATTTAGATTTATAAATTCCGAATGCAAACAGTACTCGTAAATATGTCTAAATAAAGTGAAGTTAAAAAGTGAACTTTTATGAGTACCAAAGTGAAAATGGTGACAACTTTTTTGCCATTCCCTAGTACCTATACAAAATTTTCTCGCTCTTACTTTATAGGCAGTTCCAAAACTAGTTTTATGGCTTTCACTTACTAACGCTCACTCGAGTCCGGGAACTGTAGAATTCCATTAGGATCTTAGTCCGTAGCCGGTGAAATATATTGGCTAAACGTACAATGACTGACCTTAGCAGTTCCTTCACATTGCTTTAAGTCAACTGAATGTACTCGCACTTTCAGTAAATTAGGGATTGAAGTCTGTATTTTGCTATTATATAACTAGCTGATGACCGCAGCTTCACCCGTGTAAATTCGTGTTCCCGTTACCGCTTTCCATAGCAGTTTATCCCCGGGTTAAGAAGTGGCCTATGTGTTATTTTCAGAGTATAATCTAACTTTTGACCAAATTTCGGCCAGATCCGTTCAGCTCTGTAACAAATATCTACACATCCACACTAACAAACATTCTTTTTTTATATTTCAACTAGCTGAAGCCCGCGACTTCACCCCCGTAAAATTTGTTCCTGTTTCCGCTCCCCGTAGGAACTTATTACCGAGATAGCCTATGCTGTTATTCCAGACTATAATGTATCCCTGTATCAAATTTCAGCCAGATCCGTTCAGCCGTTAGAGCGTGAAAAAGTAACAAGTTTATATTTTAATTTCGCATTTATATGTAACTAGCTGATGCCCGCAGCTTCGCCCGCGATGGCGCTGTATGTGAAATTTTGCTGAATTTTCTTTGCTATAAAACTCACGGAGCCCAAGACCTTTCCAACGAATGCAAAACCGTGGAAATCGGTTTGTGCGTTCTAAAGCAGGAAGGAAAACCGACTTATTTTTATATAATAGATATAGTAAGATGTTCAAATCATCCTTTCCCCATCCATTGTTGGAATTAGGCTAGGGTTTTGTTTTCACGTAAACACGATGTTTAAAAATGTGTCCATAAATAAGTCCAAAAAGTGTTTAAAATGTTAATAATAGGTACGTTTTTGACTTTGGCTATATTTATATAGACAACTAGCTGCTGCCCGCGGCTCCGATCGCGTGGAATGTTGTTCCCGGTCACTTAGGGGTATGAAAAATAGACGTTGGCCGATTCTCAGACCTACCTCAATATGCTCACAAAATTTCATGAGAATCGGTCAAGCCGTTTCGGAGGAGTATGGCAACGAAAACTGTGACACGAGAATTTTATATATTAGATATTCTAGTCAGAGTAAGGTATTACACTTGTGATAGTGGGATTCGCTATGAAAGGCGGGCGGCGTCATCTGACAGATTTAAAAAAAAACACCAACAATGCAGCTTTGTATTAAAATATTCGTAATCAAAACTTCTCAAATTTAAAACGAGGTTTCCCTTCTAAACCAAAGAATTTTATAATGAAATCTCTTTGGATAAACCTTTTTGAATGCTTTTCAACTTCCGATTTTGAATGACGAAATAAGGGTTGGCAGTTTTCTTAATACATTTAACAAAATCGGATTGCCACGATTTTCTATTTTCATAAAAGGAAGAGGTAGATATTTCCTTTGAATAGATTTTACTTGACTTAAAATTAGGTAGATCAGTAAAGGAGTTTTTTATTAAAAACATCGTAAAAAATGAATAGGTTATAAGTAAATAATTTTGTATTAAAAAAAGTAAGTAATTTTGTGAAGCGCTCGTGGCCCCGCGGACTCAGTGTTCTGTAAACGATCACTGCAGTAAGCAACTTTCATTATGGCCGGTCCATGGATGGGTGACCATCCATGTGATCACTTTGTGACATTTATTTGACCTTTTCGTGCTTCGGAAGGCACGTTAAGCCGTTGGTCCCGGTTGCCAGTAAAATGGCAGTCGTGAAGCCAAGTTGAAGGCTTTATTTCAACAGCAGGCAGTCACAACCTGCGCCTGTCCATTTAAACACGGCAATACGGCTCACAACGTATTACGTGGGACAAATTATAAAAAGGTGAAATGTGGGCATATAATATGCCTCTGCCTACCCCTTCGGGGATAAAGGCGTGATGATGAACCTGATCCTGAATTTTGTACTAGCTGATTCTCGTGGCTAAATTTATTAAAGAATAAAGTACATAAGCAAATGTGCGCAGTACAAAAACACGCAGAATAGCGGACTTTTCATGCGTTACTGTTTTAATTTTCAAAACTCCGTGTGAGTTTACAGTTTCAAGCTTTACACCTCCCCACACCCGCCGTCGCTGTCGGAAGCGTATTGTTTACTACGCGTCGACGCTCCCTTATCTATCACTCCAACTACCGAATATAACTCCACTTCAATTTATGAACTTAGCATGACAGCATTTATGAGACTCAGCGTTCATTGGCACGCTGTTTTGTGCACATATACTTCATAACACGTTACCGACGCGAAGGCTCAGTGGTAATAAAATTTACTTATATCAAATTCACTCCCCACTCTTTCCAGTCTAGCAACAGCGTCTTAAAGCTTAAAGCTTCACAAGCATTGGTGAAGAGTTTAGGCAATATTACTTCGTCTTCTCTCACACTTCTACGCAGTTCACTGTGATTGATTTTTTGGTTCTCCAGCTGGAGAGTCATGGTAGCACCTCGATTACCAAACGACATTAAACCGTTACATAACGTCTAGGACTGCCTAGGTTTCGACAGAGTCAAAGGCATTCTTGTAGTCCACAAAAGACATAAACAGCGGCTGATAGTACTCGTTTCTCTTCTGTACAATCTGCCAAACAGTATGGATATGGTTGACTGTCTGTAAATCTTCAGCAAGGTTTTTACACTTTTTTACCAAAACTGGATCACCGTACAGGGGTACAGTGGCGAGTGAGGACCGGAGTCCCCGATTCCAGCTTCAAGGAGCTCAGTCTTAATTCGTCCTCTCTAAGGGATTTATTATTTTTATATTGCTCGAGAGATTCCCTTTTTTACGTGTGATAAATTCTATGCCATACTCTTGTCGACTAAAACCACACTGAGTCTTTCCATCTGCCTGCGGCCGGGAGCCCCGTGGTATACCCTCGAAAGAATAACTTCAATTGAAGCTTTTATAGTTACGGTGGTAATGAAATGTCTATTTCTGAACAGTCCTATTTTTTGACCCCGAATATTTTGTCGTCTAAATCGTTCTAGTACGATGTCAAAAGTGGGTAAACTAAAAAGTTTTAGCATAAATTACACTACTGATATTACATTGTCATTAATATGTCAGTCAGGACATTATGCAAGTAAGTTCTGTATGCGCTGCATACCCACTTAATCAATAATAGATCGTGAATGTCTAGGACTATTTCTGTAGGTACTTGATCAGATGTGGGCGTGTTGCGTGTAGTCTGAGGCATTATGATATTATTGCCAAAACAATAACACAGCGGAGAAAACGTCTTCTTCTAGGGTTGTCGTATTTTTATTCACGACCAATTTATTGTAAGTGCCAGTTGCATTCACAATGTTCACTTTACAATTTTAGTTTTACTTTGTATTGACTGTTGAGAAAATTGTGATTCGCCATTTTTAATATTTTTGCGAGCAATAATCGTTGCTTCAATTATATTTGAATACTCTATATCATGATTTCATAGTGAAATAGGTATCTAAATATCGAATCTGTGTTTCGATAAAAAATCACACAGTCCACAATCTACATTAGTACGCGGGAGCCTGCTGGATGCGGGAATAACAAGATCGAACGTTGTGGCAATCCTTGGAGGAGGTCTATGCCCAGCAGTGCACGTCAAATCGGCTGAAGTGAGGATGATAATTATGAATCTGTATTTGAATCTTTTCATTCTGATGTCTACAGACAACCTAGCGGGTAATGACTCACGTGACAATCCAATAGAATCCAAATATGAAAACAAAGTAGGTATATTGAAACGAAATAAATTGGGTCAATGTTTCTGTGATTTTTTCATCCCCAATTATTTAAAAGTGGATTCTAAAATTTGAAGAGGCAACCCTGATTGACTTTTAAACGAAACATCGGGAGATTGCAGTTGAACGTACGCTTGAGTTTAATCGCTCGGACAGGTGCGTGTGACGCGACGATCGTTGGCTAGACCGACTGTACTATCATATTCTATTTATTGCCCATAATGCTAGTAGGACTACTGCGCCTGTCAGAGCAATCATTTATAGACTGCGTTCATATTGCAGTTATTTATCTGCGGAATTTTAACCAAGTTAAAAAAAGGTTCTCAATTGTGCTGTAATTTTTAAAAGCAGTCAAGCCCTAAGCCGACTAAGGTCAAGCCCTATTACTGAGACTTTGACTGACCGAATGTCTGAATCTAAAAACATAAAAAAAAATATTTAAGGGGGCGGATCCTGTACAAAACCCAAATTTACTGTCGAACGGAATAGACGTTTTTGTTTTTTTCAGTTTCAACTTTTTCAAATACGATGTTGCTATTAGTAGACACGTCACTAGGAAAGGAGTTTAAGAAAACGCCAGGGGATTAAAATATGAAGACAAAAATATCACTTAATATTAAAATTAAGTTATGTCACGCCTGTCAACACGTTGGAATTTAAACATTTTAACTGGTGACGTGAAAACAGAGTTGACGCGCCTCATTCCACGACTTCCCGGCTTGTCAGGCACAAAATGGAGCGGAGGCAGAGCCTTTTGTACTTGTAGGCTTTGTGTGCAAAGTAAGCTTCCTACCGAAGCATCTGTGCGATGATGAAACTTGCCAGACACCGCTTTTAAGCGCGCTTTATGTCTCAAATTAAAACTTTACAGAAGGAAATTAAACGTCGGAAAAATTCTACATGTTACAGTCACTCACACATTCGCGTAATAACTTGAAGGGTTGATTTAATGTCTATTGAAGATATAATATAAAAGAAATCATGAATGAATGAAAAAATAACATATTATAAGTAAACTGACTTATAATAACTAAAAAGTCCGTTAATAGAAATCTAATTATCTAATTAATTAATACAAAATTTATTTAAATATAGCACACTTATTGGAGAAATATAGCTTAAAATGTTATTATCATAATGACAAAAACTTGAAAATCGCAGAGTGGGCGGGCCTGCCGAATTGTTGTCAGATGACCTAACAAACATCGGGGAAGACTGCTGGATGAGGATGGCAAAAGCCCAAACGTTGTGTCGACCCTTGGGGGAGGCCTATGCCCAGCAGTGGATCGAATGGTGAAATGATGATAATGGGGACAAAATTAGGTGCATGAAAGAGAAAGAAGTAACTTGGCTGGCGATGATGTGGTTCTCTTACCAGCTCAGTGCAGTATTTCACTCAAGATTAAGTAAATTAAATTCTCTTACAAACTATGCGCGAAAACAATAGAATGAAATATCATTCTATTGTTTTCGCGCAAAAAAAAGGAATACCTTTCAATATTCAAAGATAAGTACGCACCCTCCTTACTTGTCGGTAGGATATTCCAAGCTTATAAGGATAATATCCGTAATATTTCACAATAAAGGAAGCATCAACTGACAGGCAGAGAGGAGGCTTAATCAAAGTACCACAACAACAGTTTGTAACAGCAAAATTATCATTGGCGGGATGTATATTTCCACCCTCTCTTACAAAACAAATTCTGCTTGTCAAAATGTTCACGCTATGTTCACGGGAATCACAAAGCGAGACGTTTACAAAGAACAGCCGTAACAAATGGTTCCGTCAAGCGCCGTGTTTGCGTAATACGCGGTCGGTCCGTAACTACTATTAACTGTAATATTATGCCTCGTATTTACAACATTTGGATAACTTATGTTAGCTAGTTAGAAACAGTGAGGTAAACACTGTATAATCTGGTGTTATGTTTAGTAGATGTAACTATAGTCTTTTTCTGGACAGCTCAGCAATCATGTAAACATGTCATGTTTTGACAGAAGTTGTCTATGATCATAGTGTTGTAACTATACTGATTCTATGTATGTAAATAATCATTGAGTTATATCTAGTTCACCGTACATTCATTTACTTCGGTATATCAATCGCCAAATTTATGAAATCATTAAATTCGGTATATCCAATATATACTATGTGCAATATTTTTTTTTATATAATAATTTAATTAAAGGATCTAAAAAAAAAAAGAAATTTTTAGAAAATTTAATAGAATAATCATTTATTTACAATAATATATTAGTTTAGGGATGATAAAAAGTGTAGACGCCTCGTTGGCTGCTCGTCGTTGTTACTGAAGCAGACTAAGACATCTTGAGAGATTGCTAATGTGGGATTTTTAAATCCAAAGAAAGGGAAGTAGGCCATTATAATGACATGGTGACAGGTATATTCGAAGCAAAGTAGTAAAAGATTATAACTTTTTGAACAAGCGCAATGAAAGCACATTAGGTCACAAAATTCGATAAAAAAAGTTACGAAACAAAATACATAGGTATGTTGCCAATCTCGCCGCCCCAAAAAAAATAACGCCACCTTCGCTTAATCACTTTGAAATTACTTCGGGACAGGTAAAGCCTTACGTAGGAAAAAAAACAAATCATCAAATATAACAGAAGTACTGCTAAAATAGGTATGACTAGAATCAAAGATTAATGTGTCACTCACGTTCAAAAGGAAAAGGAACACATGTAAAAAATGACTAGAAATTAAGCATTTGGTTAGCGAGGCTGTAACAACGCACTTTATAATCACTGGGAAAAGTCTGGCATGACTTCGATGAAGAATTGCATTGCATTACGAAAATTCACTTGTACTATTCCACTTTTATTTTAATTTTTAAAAACACCTGACATGTTTCGCTATAATAGCATTATCAAAGGTCGTATTAATATTCGTGGTCGGACACCCATAAAACAAGCAGGTCATTCCCAGCTTACTTTGGGATCAGATAGCGTTGTGTAAAAAATTACTAAATATTTTAACCATCTACCGTCAATCGTACCCAGTCTACCCTAAAGATTTTTTTTTTCTTTTTATTCATATTTAAATGTTTATGGCGTTCGAAACAATAGATTATCTTTTTGGTAGTTCACTGATGGACGTTAGCCTCTTTAAATTTACTCCTCCACACGGTACTAAGCCTAACCGGATCCTTCTGACGATTTCTGGGTCGCACAAATACTTAGTTAGTCCCAATTTTATACAAGTACTTCTGCAAAGAGACCTCGCGAGCGGCGAGGAAAAAACAACCTGTGAGGAATTATATCCCTTATGATCCCATCATATATAACGGGGCCCTTTTTCTCCCTTATTTTCCGCCCTATTAAAAAAACTTTCGAAAAAAGTTGTATTTTTATCTTTTCGTAGATCAATGATTTTAAATCAAAGAACAAGTGTGCCAAGTTTGGATAAAATTGGTTAACAAATTCGTCTTCTAGACCGAAACTGACATGCACACACACATACGGACGAAAGTAAAATCGACTATACTGTAGAATCGAAGACCCAAACTCAAAGTGCCTTTTCACACGTACCGGTTGCCGGGTAGCCGGTGCCGGGTAACCGGCGGCGAATGCAAGCGGTTGCCGGGCAAATCACGCCGGTACGTGTGAAAGCTATAGTACACGGCCATACACCCGGGTACCCGGCACCCGGCAACCGGTAGGCGTGAAAAGGGGCAAAGACTCGCACTCTTCGCTCGCTCGGTCAATAAGTTATATTATTAAAGTAAGTAAGTAGATTTTTTCGAACTGACAGATTGATAAAACAAAGACCTCCTTTTAAAATCAATTGGCCAGTACAACAGTTTTACAACACTATGGCAAAGACAAACAAGTCCGAGAAAAAAAAATTTAATGACAAGCAAAAATGTCAGTCTTAATTTTTTACCATCCGAGTATTTTTCATGAAATTATTCTATAATCTAAAGGTTTATTAATGTCGAAATGTCCGCATAAATCTAACTAGAGTTCCTTGAAACGACTATGATCAGGATTGAATTAATGTAAGTAATTATGGAGCAGTCAAGATCCAATTGCTTTGTTTACTATATTATTTACATCTGTTGAATTCCACTATAGCAAATATTAAACAATTTTTAAACTGCATAAGATATATAACTTTTATAAGTAACTAGCTGATGCCCACAGCTTCGCCTGCGTAAAATTTCCCGCTTCCCGTGGGAACCTATTCCAGACTATAATGTATATCTGTACCAAATTTAAGCCCGATCCGTTTAGCCGTTTGAGCAGCGAACGTCACGCAGTTTCACCCGCGTAGCTCCCGTTACCGTGGAAATGCGGGAATAAAACATATCCTATGTTCACCGCGAAAAATGTAGCTTCCCAACAGTGAAAGAATCTTTCAAATCGGTCCAGTAGTTTCAGAGCCTATTCGATGCAAACAAACAAACATACCATCAAATCTTGCCACTTTATAAATATTAGTATAGATTTGGCAGTGCCTCGTCTAAAATAGTTCTTTTCATGATAATTTGTAATCAAGCTTTTTAGTGTTTAAATAAGACAGCATTGAACAGTGCTATTTTAAACTTTTTCGAATAACATTGTTTTAGTATGCCTATACACGCAATGAACTCTCCTTAATAACAGAATTGTATTGTGGGTGTATAGATAACTTCGTCTAAATAGACAATCGGAAAATCAACTGAGTGTTATGGTTGAGTCAGTGTGCTTAATTGCAGACGTCCTGAAAGTTTCTTCATTAGGGTTGTTTAACCTTGTGAAACTGTTATTCTGAAATGCAAATTCATTTTAAGCGTCGTCTTTCTTATTTACTTTACACCCCTTTTGAGAATGCTCTACTTGTCTCAACAAAGTAACGCACAATGTTGTTCATTATTTTCAAAGTTTTTGTCAACTTATTTCATAAGATCCTGGGGTTGAACTTTGTTTTTCAATCAAATCATATTAAGTACAATGAAACCTTGCGTTGTTTTATCTTTAATTTATAAATTAGATAGATAACATTCACATTTATCATAATAATGCATTATTGCATAGAAATATTGCGGTAAATTAGCTACGAGCATAATTATAATTACTTGTACGAAGAAAGATATATAAATATATCAAATTCATCTTCATACTGCTCTTACTATACGAGCAAAACCCCCTTTTGCAATCAGGTAAAAAGGTAATTAATTTTCTTATAACTCGAACATCTTTTCATTGCATTTTACACTAGGTGAAGATTAACCCCATTGTTCTGTCACTCAGAGAATCGCGTTTCTGACAAACTTTTCTCCACGTAACAAGACCACGTAAAGGAGTCATATTCTTCCTACCTATTTATAACATTATTCGGCCTATTTCACAATGACAGTAAGTGGAGCTTGATACACTTACCTGTATAACATGATACCTTGATATTAAACCGCTACTATGTCTAGGGTGAAATGTTTCGCTTGCAGCTTTTGAGACGGCATATTAAAATACGAATAAGATACACGTAGTTTGCGGTTTGTTGGCGAGACGCCAGAAAGAGGTAATGTTCCGGCCCACCACATGGTTGACCTGTGAGCCGTTCTCTATTTATGTTTACTTAAATACCTTTCTACTTAGAGTAGATACTTTTAGTAGTATTTGTAATTAACATGGCAATGTTTTTACATTACTTGCACGCATTGGTAGATGTTTATGTATACATATAATAGTCGTTGTATCTCATTTTCCCTGAAGAAGACGTATTGTACGATTACTTTTCGTCAATTGTATTTGCTTCCATGAGGAATGAATTTAAGACCTTAAGTAATGTATTTTTGTTAGATTCTTTCTTTTTCGATGTCGGTTATTACCCTTAGAGCTCCTCGCGGCGACCGGTCGCCGCGCATTATAATCAAACTTTTCCGTAAAGCCCCGCGCGGCGACCGGTCGCCGCACCTACCCAGACGACTTTAAACTTAAATTTAGCCTTCTTACGTTCTACTTTTCTATGAACAGGTTTATTGCATGTGTAGTTTATAACATTTTCTTGTTTTTGGAATCTTATAAAATGACGTCAATGGGCCAGAATTTTTTACAAAAATCGAACAGTTGAAGTTGAGAGTCGATTGCGCATGGATGGCGTGCGTTTGTGTAGTACGTGTGTGTTTCGTGTTTTTATTATAAATAATGTGTTTGCATTATTATTTATTATTATACACAGTAAAATAAACAATATATCAATAATCCGGTTGGTGTTTACAGGATCGTAAAATATGGTGTGGTGCTAGAGTAATCAATGTTTTTTTTGTTGAGTGCGTGTGTACCAAGTGCGAGTGTGCGTGTGTGTTTTGTTTTTTTATTATATATAATGTGTTTTCATTATTGTTTATTATTATACACAGTAAAATAAACAATTTATCAATGATCCGGTTGCTGTTTGCAGAAACGAAAAATTTGGTCTGGTAAGTGAGAAAAAATTTTTTTTTTGGGAAATGAGAAATCTTTTTTCATTTTTAGGGTGGTGGAGCTAGGTCCGTGCGATTACCGATTTTCGATATATTTTTTTAGTGTGTTGAAGGGTTAAAAGACTTGTGTTTATAATTTCCCGTGTAAATTCTGAACAGATTTTTAAAAATAAGGTTAGAAACCTGAAACTGGTAAGTTTGGAGTTGATAATAAACTTCGATTTAAACTTCTGGATTGCTTTGGATAAAACCAAAAGTTCCAATACCTAGGTATAATTCAGAACTCTAAACCCGCCATGGACTCACGTACAAGTAGCTGCTTATTTGAATGCAGTAAGTCTAAACAAATGACATTCGCAATAACACCTCCAAGACCCAATCAAACCTGACATATTTATGTAGTATAGCAAATATTCGATAATGATTTTGACATTTTAATAATGGCTACTACGTAATTCATGGCCAAGGAAAACGAAATTGAACCGGAACAAAGCTCAGCTATAATGTTTCACTTAAATAAATAACAAACTGACTTATTGGACGGGTGAGACACTTACCCAAACTGTTCCTTGCTTCTGCCTAACAATATTATTCCGCTTAGGTCCGTTTACTAAATTGCAGAGGTTAACTCTTAATAAGACTTACCTAACTAAGTTTCCGATGTCTGAGGTTATTCAATTTCACGATGTTTATTGGATGGTGCTTAAATATTATAGATGCATAGTGTAAGAAATCTGATAGATTTATATGTAAAAGCTTTAAAAAAATATCTAAATAACATCATCATCAATGTTCAAAAAATTGCAAGAAGAAGTAAAAGAATATCAACTAAGAGGAGCGTGGTGAAACCAGCTTGAACCATTTTAAGTCCCAACGTTGTAATTTACATCATAGTTTAATAACTAGTAGATAACCTTATTCATAAATATATAAAAGAAGATATTAAACAAAGAAAATCTTTTTCGGAAATTTTTAGTTAAATGTGTTAAGACGTACGTGATTTCTCATTAATATGAAAATTTCTTACTACCTACTATAAAAAGGCAACATATTTATAGATTTAGGCTCAGCTTATATTTAAGAGTCACTGAGCCGAGAGTTTATATAATACGAACTTTCCTCTGTATAATAATACCGAATAATAAATCGTGTTCTTTATAGTATTTGAGTGTTATATGACAAGTTACATTAAAGTCCAGTCGCTGAAATAGTAAGGATTATAATATCCAAAAATCACGAATCTTAAATTCCCATCAGTTAAGAGCCCATCAATTAAAGCTCGAAGTGAAAGAAACCACCACAACCGTGAACGGTCGCGGCAAATTATGATAAATGGACTACCCATGTCATAATAATATATTGACATGAAAGCTCCTTCGGCAAGAAGCCACATGCTACTCGTGCCAAACATATTACCCTTTTCCAATTTATTTCCTAGAAAGGTAATAGGTGTCATATGAAGAAAAAGTTTATAAGTAAGTATGTAATGGAAGTTTGTTCTGATACGAAATGCTATAAATTATTATAAAATCAAATGTTAAAAGCTACACTTGATTTTATTTAATTAATTTCAGTCAATTGTTGTAAGAAGTAAACTAATTTTTTTATACCAATTGGCAGACAAGCATACGGCGGCCCACCAGAAGGACCATGGTGACAGTAGCCTATGGACGTTTGCAACACCAGAAAAGCCGCACTCACGCTGCCGACCAGGAAAAAACCTTCTAAGAGCCCTTTTGAAGAACCCCATAATGTAGGCGTTTGGGAAAACCGAGGCAGAATTACTTACTTATTCTACATGTGACCATTTAAAAGTCAATTCTGGATTCAAAAATGAATTGCTACTGTTTCTTACTTTAAAATACTTGCCTAAGTATAAAAATGTAAGCATACTAATTAAATTGCTTTGATTATTTCTTCAAGAATTGTTTACCTTAAAATCCCATTTTTACTTTTATGAAAAATAAGCATTTTAACCTAAAAAAATGCCAATTTCTTGGCTCTAGTTAAAGAAGTATAATAGGCTCGTGTTAATCCTGGAGCTTTGAAAAGCAAGAACTGAAAATTCCTGTCCAATAGGTAGACTTTTGGAGGAATACCATAGTAAAAAGTATTGCCCTTCTTCAAGGCTGAGGGTCTCATACAAAATCTAAGTAGTAAATGGCCAAAGGTATTCCATTACATCATTTCAAAAGATTAATTTTGCACGATACAGAATATTTAACCATAACACCTTCCAGGTACACATCCTAATTTAAAATAGAGCATAGGTAATCCTATTGAAGGGGCCTATGACATCCAGACATTCGCAGACAACGTAGTTAAAGGGTTTTGACCTCCTGACCGGCAGGCGAGACGTGACGAGCATGAATAACCAATGGCTTACTCACGCTGTTTGTTGCAAGTGAACTGAAATTTGTACTTATTTAAATTGGATATCTTAGTGCGTTGGATTTTGGTGGTACATCCGTCGAGCGTGGGTACTATCCATACATAAAGTGATTATAAGTACTTCTTTCACGTGTTAAGGAAGCATAGGATTGGCATTATTTTCTACAAGGATATGTTGTACGTATAGAAAATGAATTAGGATAGCTTTTAGACTGAAAAATACACAATTCCTAGGGGTATCACTCATTTTAGTAGAATAAACAGCGGTATGCTAAATATATCCCTTATTATCTCAGTGTAGTTTTATACATATCTATACATATGTAGGTACACTTCTATTACAACATAAATTAATTAAATATGGTTAAATAAATATTGTTTCCACCGTCATTATGTACACAAATTAACAGACTTGCTAAAAATAAGAGCAAAGTAAACCGTATTTCAAATAAGCATCCCAGGAGCACAAAAGTAACGTATTCAAAACGTATAATAACGATTTCATGCCCATATATACATAACGTATACAAATATCATAGCTTTGTGAGGTTGTAATACATTTTCAGTAATTGGATAGAACGGAATAAAAGCACGTACTCAAATTGTTCCTGAAAAGAGGTTCACCGAAATGATGCCTTATTTAGATTTAAGCGTATAATAATTTAACTCTATGAAGACGTGAAAAAGCGGAAAATTGCTACACAAAAAATCGGATATAAAAATTGAAACGTTCCCTTAAAATTATTTTCCTGAATGAAACTTATGAGATCATATTTGCAGCCAGTTTTTAAGCTAGAGAAATGTAAAAAAATATTCGTAGCGTTGAAAAATTATTGAAGTATAATTTAGTGTGGAAAAAATTAAACTACTTAGGGAATTCAGAGGAAACACTTCGGACCGCTGAACTATAGAACTACACAAGAAGCTGATGAATTCATCCTTTATATACGTCTTGGGGCGACTCAGTCTATGAAAAGACAGAGGTCTGAATCCCGCACGAACTTTGAATAATATCTTACCATTAAATTTCTTCAAAGTATTCTTATCACTGCACATTAACAAAATATTCAATTCGTAAATTTTGGGAACAGCGTTTTACATAAAAGCAGGAAGCTTGAAATGAACATTAAAGCAATGCCTCGCTGTGAAGTCAATGATTCTCAAGTTTCATTTAACGGGGGCGTTTACGTTATCGCTGCGATTAACTTATTATGAACAGACGTATTTATGTCAGATTATTCTCATGGGAAAAGATTTACTAAAGGACTTATTTTTTCCTGGTAGAAAAAAATCTTTGTTGTTAATAGTGCAGAATTTTGATTACAGCATTTCTTTTTATGGGCTACTTCCAGGCGTGAACTGCGATCTTTGCGTCTTTTGATTTAAGTATTTTAAGTATTGTCTTCCATTTTGATAATGAGGAAGAAGACTACTGTTTGGTTTTATTTGCAGACCAAAGTGCAATGAATCATAATAATGAGATTTGTTCGAGACCAGCTCTATTACTAAGCTATCGAAACATCATTGAAATGAACCTCTCCTATCCAGTCACATTATCAATCGAATCTACGATCAGTATCGTAATCAGGGTCACCAACTGTTTATATTTTACTTAGATGTATTTATTATAATCCGTTTATATAATAACAAAGTTTCTAAGTACATAATAATGTTCCTTGAAAGTACCTTCGTATAAGGAAAAATGCCTGCGGCTTACAGGTAAAATAAGACCCGTATTAGATGTAAACAAAATTGGCTTTGTCGATATCCGAAATTAAGGTAACGTCTGAACGAAGCTTCCACAAAAGTAAACTTTAACAAAACTCGTCTCGACGTTGAACGAACCAAATGCAACTTTTATGAGCCAAGATTAGGTAGTCACTTAGAAAGGCATCACGGTTCCGATATAATTCAGTTACAACTTTTGGTAGAAGCCTCGGAAGCTTTGTCCAAGTAATCTTATAAGTTACGTTGTGCCTTGTTCATGTTGGATTAAAATTATGTGTTGAAGATAGATAATGGATAATATCATTAAATATAAAAATAATATAGATTGATAGATTAAATATTTTGACAGCAGTTCAAACTGAGCATCGCCCTAAATTAACTCAAGTCTAGAATGCCTACGTACCAATAATTTAAAAAAAGTGTGGCCAACATAGCAGTTTATTATCACTAATTAATATGCGTATCTACTGTTTTACAATAAATCAAGCAGTAACTTTAAAGAAATTCCCAAAGAATATATCGAATGGCAACCATGAAAAATTGAATTGCCCACAGAGCAACGCGCATCCTTTTAAACAGTTCGTTCGCGTTGCTCTATGGAATTGCCCTTTAAACGTGAGTTGCTCACTGATAGTGTAACTTCTTTGCGCTTGACACACAAGACAGAAAAAAAGTTGTGTGAGAATCTACAACTAAACTAGTAAGTTGCTTGTCGGCGCCCTACCTAAAAGTAACATCACAAAGGTAAGAAAATAACAAAACAAGTAATAAGCATACATATTCAAAAAGCTAACAAAAGCCGTGGAGTTTTTCTTATGAGAAAATGTCAGCTTTTCTCACATCAATCACAAATAGCTGACTTTGGCAGTTCGTTACTGTTTGTAGGCACTGAATGTAGTATACTCAGATGTTGACAAAAAGAGCATTCAAAGGCAAAAAAATTTAAGGTGTTCATTATTATATTATTTTTTCTAGAATTTTTTTTTTAATTTCTACTTTTTTTTCTGTTTATCTAATTTTGAACCTTTCAATCTTGTCAAAATATATTAAAATAGTAAAAAAATGTAAAACGACTTTTTACGAGTCATTTATAAGAGGAAATAAAATAACTTACTTCCAGCACAACTTCAAGATTCGAGGAAGACAATCTCAAGTGGAGCGTGAAAATGGGGATACACAGCTTTGGAAAAAAACAAAAGGTATGTACTAGTTCTTTACATAAAAATCTTTTCGAGAGAATTAAATAATGGAAGCTAATAATTTAATAATGAATTCTGATGGAAAATTAAATACTTAATTAGTTTCGTTAGGTCAAGCATACACAATGAAACTCACGTGAGTGAGTACAGGTAAAAGCTGTGCGATCCAATATAGGCTGTCGTGAGTGTTATCGGTTAGGGACAGGCTTGCACCTTGTGTAGGGAGGAGGGGTTCCGCAAGCTACGTACGCTAACGAGGTTGCCTCAAACAATCAGAAGTCAAGCAGAAATTGATGGGGTGTTCTAAAAGCCTACACTGACGTCGACGCGTACTCACCCGCCTTAATTAAAAGACTTCACTCAAGCGTAATTCGCAATATCGAATCGTCTGTCTTTGCAATGTTCTTAACTCTATGGATTTTGATAAGATGGATTGTACCATTTCGCAGACTCGAATGGTACATAATTATTTACATTTCAATTTTATCTTCATCAATAACTTTGTAGAGACAATACTCTTAAAAATTTATGTTTCAGCCAAAATATAATTACGTACTCCAATGAAATACGAAAACGACAATAAAATTACTCTTCACAAAATATTATACTTTTCAAACAAATTGGAAATTAACGATCTAATTTGCGAAGACCTTTTTAATGAGATTCAATCAATACGACTGGCAGATTAATATATTCTGTACTGATGAATGATTATGGAATCCGTTGGGATGGAATGATTGAATATTATCGTTCCAAATAATTTTATAATCTATCCCAACAATATTTTATGAAAGAGTAAATAGAGGTACGAGCACACAGCCTAAGGGAAACTTGATGTACCAAGCTTTGACTGTCACACTGTCAGCTCTTGTAGGGTGAAGTCGGTTGCAGGTTTAACTCGTATTAAAAGAGATAAATAGAATTAAATTTGCTACCATGTCGCAACAGATTTCTTTTCACGATATGATAAATTGAGGAGGAGAAAAAAAGATTATGTACGAATGCTAACCAAATAATATGTAATAACGATGTTTAATATGAGTGCCAATATTGGACTCCACAATTGAGAGAAGTAGAGTCAAAGAGACTGGCTAAAAAAGAATCACGCAATGAAGGAAATAAAGGTCTAAATAAAAATAGCCAATGATAATTCAGATTTGTTGTCCAGCTGATATAATTTTTGAGGTTACTTTTAATAATATTAGCGTTGTAAAAGGCTTAACTGAACTAGGTATAGTCAATATAACTCACCGTTATTGGCATACTCATATGGCTTTCTGTAATAGTGCACAGAAATAAAATGAAAATTTTAGGGCACATTAAGTATGCAAACTTCTAGTTATAAATTTATATTGTAAGAAGTTACCTACCATTCCGAAATGGACATGGCCCTGCGGGAATTGCAGCGTTAGAGGAATGCTACAGACCTACCAAAACAGGCTTTGAATAACCGAAATTTTGTATCTCGTAGTGACTTGGGAGATGTAATATACTAGTTATATCTTCATATTTTCAGGGTTCTACATCCAAAAGGTTGAAAGGGTTAAAATGGCAACGTATTATTTAGACTTCGCAGTCGGTCTGGCATTAAGCTGTAACTCTGACACCGTGATAGCTAGCGATTTGAAATTTTAATAGTTTTAACACTTTTCAACTATAACGACCAATACTAAAATCAGAAAAAAAAAAGGGAGGCAGTGCTAGTTTGCAGTCTACACTGGCAACGCTCTGCCCAGCTGATCTACTCGTATCGCAATGGAGCCAGTTCGATTTCTTCACAGCACATATCAATGAATAGTTTTACTACAAAGGTTTTTTCCGTAAACATATTTATGTAGGTACTGTAAGGCTTAAATTTTTGACTGTAGGTACTTACTTAAAAGGCGCGTTACTCTGCGCGTAAATATAGATACTAGCGGAAGTTGCGCGGTTTCACCCGCATAGTTCCTGTTCCCGTGGGAATACGGGAACAAAATATAGCCTATGTTCACCGCAAAAAGGTGTAGCCTAACAGTGAAAGAATTTTTCAAATCGGTACTGTAGTTCCGGAGCCTATTCGATGTAAACAAACAAACAAACAATCAAATCTTTCCTCGTTATAATATTAGTATAGAGTACCTATACCTAGATGAATCAGGGTGCATATCACTCCTTGGGATTTAAAAACATTGTTTCTCAGAAAACGTAAGCTCATTCACTAAACGCTCCGATGTCCAAAATAAAAAAAAACTCAAGTAATTGAGAACAACACACTTTATAATTAAAAGTAAGTAAAAGTACCAACACCTAATTAGAAAATGGAATGCACAATCAAAACAATTATACCGGTTCCTGACAGTTCAAAAATCCTTATACATAAATGTAATTAACCTTTCTGTGGAAATTAATTAGGTAGATAGGTGATAATCCCGACCGTGCCGTGAGTATTATTGAGATCCCTAGTTAATCAATATTGTTGGTGCCGTAATGACTATGTCAATTCAGGCAAACAATGAGCTAATACTGTCTGTGCTATCCATTGATTATTGTAGGCTTCCATTCAGTTGGTTTATCTATATATTTGTGTAGTACTAGGCTAGGCTTTGTCTTCAATGACTTTAAATGGTATTTGATTGATTCAAAGTGAGGATAATCCCTCAAAACCCAGTTCTCGTTTAGTTTACTTCGTTAAATTTAAGTTTCAACCACTATCAGATTAGATATCAGTTTATATGAGATTAATACTTTTGTAGAAGCAGTCAAGCTCAGGTACTACAACAAACATGCGGTATGCAGTAATAAAGTCAAATAGAATGAACGTTGAAAGCTATCGGTATGGAGATATTGAATAAAAGAACATTTTTTACACAGCGCTGATCCCAAAGTAAGCTGGACTTAACCTACTTGGGTTTTGGGTACCGGACAACGAAAACACTTTTTTTGTACATCTTACAATTCATAGACACGCACAGACCACACATACTCGCGAGAGAAATGTTAAAGGATTAGGTACACACATTTTTTTCCGTGGTTGGAATCGAAACCAAGACCTCGTGATCAGCAGTTACACTATACGATCTCTGGACTAATGAGGCAATAATCTGAAGATGAACACTTTTAATGCGAATAACACGACAAAAAAAAAATTAAAATATTATACAAAGTTTATAAATAAGGTCTTACCTTTACAGTGAATTCAACGCTGTCCAATCTGTAACAAAAACAATACGTAATATCAGCGAGAGCCAACGTGACCCACAAACTAATGTCGAACAAAAGATATAAGACGGGCAATATACTTATCGTGTCGTAAAAATGAGTAGGTAACAGTTTATTGACCCTAAAGGAGTGTTATCGTTACATTTGCATAAGGCCAGCCATACTCACGACCTCTTCTACACTAACCCTCCCTTTTACGAGCAGGATATGACATGATCTAGGTATGATCCACCCTTCGTAGCTGAATATTTTTTGCCCGTGTCGCACTGACTTTGAATTTATTGTGTTAAAAGAAACTTACTAGTTGAATAAGTTTGTCGTAACTTCTAAAAAATGTAAGGGAAACAGAAAACTACTTAATTGGTTTATAGGGCTAAGATTTATTGTTAAACGTAAGTGAAAATTATTTAAAAGTTGTTTCATATTATACGACAACCGACCATGTCAGGAGTCTCGCAGTTATCCTTCCGAGGACTTACCTGGGACCCCCAGCTGTAGGTAGATTGTATAGCACCGTAGAGATTTATCAAATCGGAGTCTGTCCAAGCAGCTTGGTATAAATGAGGATTTTCACGCGTAAGAAAAATAGCAGCTTTAGTTTTCTGGACCTTGAGTAAGTTGGACTAAACGTCGCGTCGATAAATTAGTACCTATTCTATTACCAGAATGCCTACAGTGTACGTACTTAATGAGTTTACAATCTTTTGTACTTATTTCCATTTTACCTAAACCATTGAGTTCTAAATAAATAAAAATGAAAATGGTCGTTCACAACCAACAATTCAATTAATCATGTTCTTTTAACACAAAGGCATGTTCAAGTACTCTAAATTAATAAAAGCTGAACACTGCGTTAGAGTTTTATTTTTTCGAAATTCCGAACACGCTTCATCCGAATAATAACACAGGCCTGCAAAATGAGGGTCATAACTTCCTCTCTGGAATTTGATAGCTGATCCTAGGGTATTTTGGTGCGCTGATTACGAATATGTACTTAGATTTTCTCCATCACCTCCAGATTTTTCGAAAAAGGCACCGATAGAAAATAGAAAAAAAGACCCACGTTTTCTCAAAAAAAATATATATTTAAAAAAGTACATAACCTTTAACTTATAAAACGACTAAAATATAATAATAACTTGTTACTAGTCTAAATTACACGTAAATTTTATTTGTGGAACCTAGTTCTTTTTTCCTGGAACCTTCGGCTGTGCGATTTTCGCTTAAATTTCCGGTTTGGATCGTCGCGCTTCAATAAACAACAATAGTCCGCCATCATGCTAGTATTCCATCTTCCACGATTTCAGACTTCAAGCTCTTTCAAATCTTGCTAAAATCTGTCGCCTTGTTCTTTGCTAACGGCTCCTATATTTTCTGGGAAGTAATCAATGTGCGAATTTAGGAAATGAAGTTTAGTGCTTGTTTATGTCCCTTTTATTTTAGAATTGTATCTAGTTATGTCACAACAACAAAAGTAGCCATCTTTATCGTGGTCTTTAGCCTCTCTTCATAGCATAGGTGTAACGATTTTGAAGCTATTTTTCTGGCCTTTTAAATACTTGCGAAATTGTAATAAACAAGTCGAACAAAGTTTATGAGGTGTCGAAGTTTTGTCTTGGTTACTTAATTCGTGTCCAAAATAACTTTTGTAAATATTTTTCACTAACTCTGTAATGCTGTTTCATTGTTTTATCACCATAAAATTCCGGGAGATATTACAAAAACAATTCGTAGAATTTAAACAAGTTCGCAATGACATTTTAAAGTTCATGTTTCAAGATACAACTGTTAATTTTCTAAATCAGTGTGGGTACTTATACAAATACCCTTTGGTTTATCTTTATTACACCCTTTTCTGATAATATTTACAAAAATATGTATCTAATATTACTACTAGGTAATTTTTTTGATTTTATTACAAAATTAAGTCAAAATTACCCGATTTTAACATGGTTAAGGCGAATTACTTATACTTTTTATGTAGTAATTACCAAATTACTGATTTGCATGAATTTCTATGTCCCCTTACACTAATTAAATGCAATAAAAATAAAATTAAGTAATTTAATGACGTTTTATAAATTTCAAAAGGTAGGCGCTCAGACATTATGAAGCAAAATCTTAAATATTCAATATCAAAAAATCCTGACGTGTAGGATTTTTTTTATTATTTTTCTCGTAATCAGCACATCAGAAACTATAGAAAATGTTACTCAGATTTCAAAGAGGAAAACCATTGCAGACCTGTGTAATCCTTGTTTGAATGCTAATTAATTTGAATTAATTTTACACTTTGAAAGGTATAATCTGGTTGACAATGGCGAATTATTTTTCGGGAAAACTTCCACGATTTTTGCCAGAACCGTCTATTATGGTAACTTTTATCTTTTATACTTCTTTCAACTTTTATAAATGAAAGCATGAAGACGACAACTTTTGTGTTGTTAAGAAAAATTTTCAGTTGATTACATTCAGAAGTTGTTCATCGTGTTGTATGTACTAAGTTGGAGTAAACAGAATATATACCATACTAAGTTGGAGTAAACAGAATTTTGAGCTGCGGACTTATTGACAAGATATTGTATTCGCGTTAGCAGTAGGTACTGTTACTAGTAGAAATTACCTACATACTTATCTCAATTTTAAAATATGACACTTAAATAATATTACCAATTTATATTTAGCATTTTAGATGTGGTTTTCCAGGTCGGTAGGTACCCTGAAAAGATGTTTAGTCATATTGTATTATTACGATAAAATGAATAAAGATATTTTTTATTCTACTGTACATCTAGTCACTATGTTATCTAGTAAATGTAAATATCTTCATGGGTGTAAATTACATTAACAAGTTATATTATTTTGTTCGCTTAGAAAAATCTCATCAATCTCAAGAAATCAAATAGAAACCGAAACAGATAATTTTATAAGCATACCTTATAAAAGCAGTTAAATGTTAAACTCAAACTGTGTCACCTATCGTATTTCTATTATCGAATATAGTCTTAACGTAATAGGCGTAGAAACACGTCGTTAGAAATTGGTACCTAACCCTACAAATGGAGATGAGGTTTGAGTCGTATTCAATATAATTTACTAGTTTGATTGCTCGTAACAGGGCTCGAAATGTTTCTGTGTCAGTATGATACAATGGTATATAAGCCCGATGAAATTGTGGGCGATGACAAATGTCTTAATGTGATTACTGAATTTCTACACAATAGGAATTGAATTCTTGATCTTAGAGCACTGACCAAATTAAAATAGGTACCTACGGGTTGAGTAAAAATCGGATATAAAAATTGAAACGTTCCCTTAAAATTATTTTCCTGAATGAAACTTATGAGATCATATTTGCAGCCAGTTTTTAAGCTAGAGGAAAGTAAAAGAATATTCGTAGGGTTGAAAAATCATTGAAGTATAATTTAGTGTGGAAAAAATAACACTTCAGACCGCTGAACTAACATGAAGCTGATGAATTCTTCCTTTTTATACGTTTTGGGTCGCCCCAGTCTATGAAAAGACAGAGGTCTGAATCCCGCACAAACTTTGAATTATTATTCAAAGTTATTTTTTTAAAGAAATTTAATAGTAAGATATTTCTTACCATTAAATTTCTTCAAAGTATTCTTATCACTACACATTAACAAAATATTCAATTCGTAAATTTTGGGAACAGCGTTTTACTTAAAATCAGGAAGCTTGAAATGAACATTAAAGCAATGCCTTTCTGTGAAGTCAATGATTCTTAAGTTTCATTTAACGGGGGCGTCTACGTTATCGCTGCGATTAACTTATTATGAACAGACGTATTTATGTCAGATTATACTTGGGGGAAAAGATTTACTAAAGGACTTACTTTTTCATGGTAGAAAAAAATCTTTGTTGTTAATAGTGCAGAATTTTGATTACAGCATTTACTTTTATGGGCTACTTCCAGGCGTGAACTGCGATCTCAGCGTCTTTTGATTTTAAGTATTTTAAGAATTGTCTTCCATTTTGATAATGAGGAAGAAAACTACTGTTTGCTTTTATTTGCAGACCAAAGTGCAATGAATCAAAATACTGAGATTTGTTTGAGACCAGCTCTATTACTAAGCTATCGAAACATCATTGAAATGAACCTCTCCTATTCAGTCACATTATCAATCGAATCTACGATCAGTATCGTAATCAGGGTCACCAACTGTTTATATTTTACTTAGATGTATTTATTATAATCCGTTTATATTTTACACAGTTTCTAAGTACATAATAATGTTCCTTGAGAGTACCTTCGTATAAGGAAAAGTGCCTGCGGCTTACAGGTAAAATAAGACCCATATTAGATGTAAACAAAATTGGCTTTGTCGATATCCGAAATTAAGGTAACGTCTGAACGAAGCTTCCACAAAAGTAAACTTTAACAAAACTCGTCTCGACGTTGAACGAACCAAATGCAACTTTTATGAGCCAAGATTAGGTAGTCACTTAGAAAGGCATCACGGTTCCGATATAATTCAGTTACAACTTTTGGTAGAAGCCTCGGAAGCTTTGTCCAAGTAATCTTATAAGTTACGTTGTGCTTTGTTCATGTTGGATTAAAATTATGTGTTGAAGATAGATAATGGATAATATCATTAAATATAAAAATAATATAGATTGATAGATTAAATATTTTGACAGCAGTTCAAACTGAGCATCGCCCTAAATTAACTCAAGTCTAGAATGCCTACGTACCAATAATTTAAAAAAAGTGTGGCCAACATAGCAGTTTATTTTCACTAATTAATATGCGTATCTACTGTTTTACAATAAATCAAGCAGTAACTTTAAAGAAATTCCCAAAGAATATATCGAATGGCAACCATGAAAAATTGAATTGCCCACAGAGCAACGCGCATCCTTTTAAACAGTTCGTTCGCGTTGCTCTATGGAATTGCCCTTTAAACGTGAGTTGCTCACTGATAGTGTAACTTCTTTGCGCTTGACACACAAGACAGAAAAAAAGTTGTGTGAGAATCTACAACTAAACTAGTAAGTTGCTTGTCGGCGCCCTACCTAAAAGTAACATCACAAAGGTAAGAAAATAACAAAACAAGTAATAAGCATACATATTCAAAAAGCTAACAAAAGCCGTGGAGTTTTTCTTATGAGAAAATGTCAGCTTTTCTCACATCAATCACAAATAGCTGACTTTGGCAGTTCGTTACTGTTTGTAGGCACTGAATGTAGTATACTCAGATGTTGACAAAAAGAGCATTCAAAGGCAAAAAAATTTAAGGTGTTCATTATTATATTATTTTTTCTAGAATTTTTTTTTTTAATTTCTACTTTTTTTTCTGTTTATCTAATTTTGAACCTTTCAATCTTGTCAAAATATATTAAAATAGTAAAAAAATGTAAAACGACTTTTTACGAGTCATTTATAAGAGGAAATAAAATAACTTACTTCCAGCACAACTTCAAGATTCGAGGAAGACAATCTCAAGTGGAGCGTGAAAATGGGGATACACAGCTTTGGAACAATTTGGGAAAAAAACAAAAGGTATGTACTAGTTCTTTACATAAAAATCTTTTCGAGAGAATTAAATAATGGAAGCTAATAATTTAATAATGAATTCTGATGGAAAATTAAATACTTAATTAGTTTCGTTAGGTCAAGCATACACAATGAAACTCACGTGAGTGAGTACAGGTAAAAGCTGTGCGATCCAATATAGGCTGTCGTGAGTGTTATCGGTTAGGGACAGGCTTGCACCTTGTGTAGGGAGGAGGGTTCCGCAAGCTACGTACGCTAACGAGGTTGCCTCAAACAATCAGAAGTCAAGCAGAAATTGATGGGGTGTTCTAAAAGCCTACACTGACGTCGACGCGTACTCACCCGCCTTAATTAAAAGACTTCACTCAAGCGTAATTCGCAATATCGAATCGTCTGTCTTTGCAATGTTCTTAACTCTATGGATTTTGATAAGATGGATTGTACCATTTCGCAGACTCGAATGGTACATAATTATTTACATTTCAATTTTATCTTCATCAATAACTTTGTAGAGACAATACTCTTAAAAATTTATGTTTCAGCCAAAATATAATTACGTACTCCAATGAAATACGAAAACGACAATAAAATTACTCTTCACAAAATATTATACTTTTCAAACAAATTGGAAATTAACGATCTAATTTGCGAAGACCTTTTTAATGAGATTCAATCAATACGACTGGCAGATTAATATATTCTGTACTGATGAATGATTATGGAATCCGTTGGGATGGAATGATTGAATATTATCGTTCCAAATAATTTTATAATCTATCCCAACAATATTTTATGAAAGAGTAAATAGAGGTACGAGCACACAGCCTAAGGGAAACTTGATGTACCAAGCTTTGACTGTCACAGTGTCAGCTCTTGTAGGGTGAAGTCGGTTGCAGGTTTAACTCGTATTAAAAGAGATAAATAGAATTAAATTTGCTACCATGTCGCAACAGATTTCTTTTCACGATATGATAAATTGAGGAGGAGAAAAAAAGATTATGTACGAATGCTAACCAAATAATATGTAATAACGATGTTTAATATGAGTGCCAATATTGGACTCCACAATTGAGAGAAGTAGAGTCAAAGAGACTGGCTAAAAAAGAATCACGCAATGAAGGAAATAAAGGTCTAAATAAAAATAGCCAATGATAATTCAGATTTGTTGTCCAGCTGATATAATTTTTGAGGTTACTTTTAATAATATTAGCGTTGTAAAAGGCTTAACTGAACTAGGTATAGTCAATATAACTCACCGTTATTGGCATACTCATATGGCTTTCTGTAATAGTCCACAGAAATAAAATGAAAATTTTAGGGCACATTAAGTATGCAAACTTCTAGTTATAAATTTATATTGTAAGAAGTTACCTACCATTCCGAAATGGACAAGGCCCTGCGGGAATTGCAGCGTTAGAGGAATGCTACAGACCTACCAAAACAGGCTTTGAATAACCGAAATTTTGTATCTCGTAGTGACTTGGGAGATGTAATATACTAGTTATATCTTCATATTTTCAGGGTTCTACATCCAAAAGGTTGAAAGGGTTAAAATGGCAACGTATTATTTAGACTTCGCAGTCGTTCTGGCATTAAGCTGTAACTCTGACACCGTGATAGCTAGCGATTTGAAATTTTAATAGTTTTAACACTTTTCAACTATAACGACCAATACTAAAATCAGAAAAAAAAAAGGGAGGCAGTGCTAGTTTGCAGTCTACACTGGCAACGCTCTGCCCAGCTGATCTACTCGTATCGCAATGGAGCCAGTTCGATTTCTTCACAGCACATATCAATGAATAGTTTTACTACAAAGGTTTTTTCCGTAAACATATTTATGTAGGTACTGTAAGGCTTAAATTTTTGACTGTAGGTACTTACTTAAAAGGCGCGTTACTCTGCGCGTAAATATAGATACTAGCGGAAGTTGCGCGGTTTCACCCGCATAGTTCCTGTTCCCGTGAGAATACGGGAACAAAATATAGCCTATGTTCACCGCAAAAAGGTGTAGCCTAACAGTGAAAGAATTTTTCAAATCGGTACTGTAGTTCCGGAGCCTATTCGATGTAAACAAACAAACAAACAATCAAATCTTTCCTCGTTATAATATTAGTATAGAGTACCTATACCTAGATGAATCAGGGTGCATATCACTCCTTGGGATTTAAAAACATTGTTTCTCAGAAAACGTAAGCTCATTCACTAAACGCTCCGATGTCCAAAATAAAAAAAAACTCAAGTAATTGAGAACAACACACTTTATAATTAAAAGTAAGTAAAAGTACCAACACCTAATTAGAAAATGGAATGCACAATCAAAACAATTATACCGGTTCCTGACAGTTCAAAAATCCTTATACATAAATGTAATTAACCTTTCTGTGGAAATTAATTAGGTAGATAGGTGATAATCCCGACCGTGCCGTGAGTATTATTGAGATCCCTAGTTAATCAATATTGTTGGTGCCGTAATGACTATGTCAATTCAGGCAAACAATGAGCTAATACTGTCTGTGCTATCCATTGATTATTGTAGGCTTCCATTCAGTTGGTTTATCTATATATTTGTGTAGTACTAGGCTAGGCTTTGTCTTCAATGACTTTAAATGGTATTTGATTGATTCAAAGTGAGGATAATTCCTCAAAACCCAGTTCTCGTTTAGTTTACTTCGTTAAATTTAAGTTTCAACCACTATCAGATTAGATATCAGTTTATATGAGATTAATACTTTTGTAGAAGCAGTCAAGCTCAGGTACTACAACAAACATGCGGTATGCAGTAATAAAGTCAAATAGAATGAACGTTGAAAGCTATCGGTATGGAGATATTGAATAAAAGAACATTTTTTACACAGCGCTGATCCCAAAGTAAGCTGGACTTAACCTACTTGGGTTTTGGGTACCGGACAACGAAAACACTTTTTTTGTACATCTTACAATTCATAGACACGCACAGACCACACAAACTCGCGAGAGAAATGTTAAAGGATTAGGTACACACATTTTTTTCCGTGGTTGGAATCGAAACCAAGACCTCGTGATCAGCAGTTACACTATACGATCTCTGGACTAATGAGGCAATAATCTGAAGATGAACACTTTTAATGCGAATAACACGACAAAAAAAAAATTAAAATATTATACAAAGTTTATAAATAAGGTCTTACCTTTACAGTGAATTCAACGCTGTCCAATCTGTAACAAAAACAATACGTAATATCAGCGAGAGCCAACGTGACCCACAAACTAATGTCGAACAAAAGATACACTCGAGAGCAATGAATCCGGGTCACTTAAAGAATGTTAAAAATCTCGGAAACTAAAAATGATAGGTTAATGCAATAAATTGTATTTAATAGACAATGTAATACTCCTTAAATGAAAGTAAAAAAAATATGAGTCACCATACATTTTATTAACACAAAATTACATAAAGAAAAAACTGCTGATCTCTCCTTAAAACAAAAATAGGAAACATGAAATTTTTGAACTTTATTACGATTTTCTTGAATTTTAATACTTCGTATTGCCTCCTCGTGCTTCCATTACTGCGTTTACGCGGTTTGGCATGCTGTACACCAAGTTCCTTATACGATTTTGGGGAATATTCTCCCATTCCTCTGTGAGAGCAATTTTGAGCTCACGAAGCGTGATTGGGGGAGGGTTTCGTTGTTTTACGCATCTGCCTAGCTCGTCCCAAGCATGCTCGATCGGGTTGATATCCGGGCTGCGCGCTGGCCACTCCATACGAGTAATGTTCATCTCTTGAAGGTAGTCATTCACAATCCTACCTGTATGAGGTCGGGCATTGTCATGCATAAATATAGCATCCTCACCTAAATTGACCATAAATGGACCAACGTGATCATTGAGGATTTCTTCCACATATCTTACGCTAGTTAAAGAGCCGTTTTCTATGATCACCAGCTCTGTGCGACTTTCAGAAGAAATTCCGGCCCACACAAGTACAGACCCACCACCGTAGGCTACTTTTTCTTCGATGCATGCTTGCTTGAATCTTTCCCCTGGTCTTCGATACACTCTGTGTCTTCCATCGTGCTTGTAGAGCATAAATTTTGATTCGTCGGAGAACATAACTTTTGACCAATCTTCAATACTCCAATTTACGTGGCTCTGGGCATACCTTAGTCTCGAAATACGATGCCCACGCTCCAGTTTTGGGCCGTTTGCAGGTCTAAGGGGTTTTAAGTTAGATTCAGCAAGCCGACGTCTTACTGTCCATGCACTTGGGTTACTTCCTCCGAGGCGTCGAAACTGATTGGTGAGTTCAGTTCCTGTGAGAAAGCGATTTCGAAGCATGGTGTTCACCAAGTATCGGTCTTCTCGTGCTGTGGTACACCTGGTTCTGCCCGTTCCTGGTCTGCGTAGGTTAGAACCAGTTTCTTCGTAACGTCGGAGAACTCTTTGTACTGTTGACAGCGACACACCGACAGTCCTGGCTGTATCGCGCTGACTCCGGCCGGTTTCCAGCATTGTAAGTATTCTGGTGCATTCTTCAGGCGTAAGCGACATAATTTCAGCTTGATTAATGAATATAGAGCACTATCAACATGGTTTATGTACCCACATAAATGACAGATTACAAACAAAAGCAACACCAAATGCTGTAATTTCGTAGTTCCATCTTCGAAAGTGGCCCTTTTTCAAATTTGATTTTTTTATGATATAACTTTACAATAACTAAGAAGTTTTAATACCTTCATTTAAGGAGTATTACATTGTCTATTAAATACAATTTATTGCATTAACCTAGCATTTTTAGTTTCCGAGATTTTTAGGATTCTTTAAGTGACCCGGATTCATTGCTCTCGAGTGTATAAGACGGGCAATATACTTATCGTGTCGTAAAAATGAGTAGGTAACAGTTTATTGACCCTAAAGGAGTGTTATCGTTACATTTGCATAAGGCCAGCCATACTCACGACCTCTTCTACACTAACCCTCCCTTTTACGAGCAGGATATGACATGATCTAGGTATGATCCACCCTTCGTAGCTGAATATTTTTTGCCCGTGTCGCACTGACTTTGAATTTATTGTGTTAAAAGAAACTTACTAGTTGAATAAGTTTGTCGTAACTTCTAAAAAATGTAAGGGAAACAGAAAACTACTTAATTGGTTTATAGGGCTAAGATTTATTGTTAAACGTAAGTGAAAATTATTTAAAAGTTGTTTCATATTATACGACAACCGACCATGTCAGGAGTCTCGCAGTTATCCTTCCGAGGACTTACCTGGGACCCCCAGCTGTAGGTAGATTGTATAGCACCGTAGAGATTTATCAAATCGGAGTCTGTCCAAGCAGCTTGGTATAAATGAGGATTTTCACGCGTAAGAAAAATAGCAGCTTTAGTTTTCTGGACCTTGAGTAAGTTGGACTAAACGTCGCGTCGATAAATTAGTACCTATTCTATTACCAGAATGCCTACAGTGTACGTACTTAATGAGTTTACAATCTTTTGTACTTATTTCCATTTTACCTAAACCATTGAGTTCTAAATAAATAAAAATGAAAATGGTCGTTCACAACCAACAATTCAATTAATCATGTTCTTTTAACACAAAGGCATGTTCAAGTACTCTAAATTAATAAAAGCTGAACACTGCGTTAGAGTTTTATTTTTTCGAAATTCCGAACACGCTTCATCCGAATAATAATCCTTGTTTGAATGCTAATTAATTTGAATTAATTTTACACTTTGAAAGGTATAATCTGGTTGACAATGGCGAATTATTTTTCGGGAAAACTTCCACGATTTTTGCCAGAACCGTCTATTATGGTAACTTTTATCTTTTATACTTCTTTCAACTTTTATAAATGAAAGCATGAAGACGACAACTTTTGTGTTGTTAAGAAAAATTTTCAGTTGATTACATTCAGAAGTTGTTCATCGTGTTGTATGTACTAAGTTGGAGTAAACAGAATTTTGAGCTGCGGACTTATTGACAAGATATTGTATTCGCGTTAGCAGTAGGTACTGTTACTAGTAGAAATTACCTACATACTTATCTCAATTTTAAAATATGACACTTAAATAATATTACCAATTTATATTTAGCATTTTAGATGTGGTTTTCCAGGTCGGTAGGTACCCTGAAAAGATGTTTAGTCATATTGTATTATTACGATAAAATGAATAAAGATATTTTTTATTCTACTGTACATCTAGTCACTATGTTATCTAGTAAATGTAAATATCTTCATGGGTGTAAATTACATTAACAAGTTATATTATTTTGTTCGCTTAGAAAAATCTCATCAATCTCAAGAAATCAAATAGAAACCGAAACAGATAATTTTATAAGCATACCTTATAAAAGCAGTTAAATGTTAAACTCAAACTGTGTCACCTATCGTATTTCTATTATCGAATATAGTCTTAACGTAATAGGCGTAGAAACACGTCGTTAGAAATTGGTACCTAACCCTACAAATGGAGATGAGGTTTGAGTCGTATTCAATATAATTTACTAGTTTGATTGCTCGTAACAGGGCTCGAAATGTTTCTGTGTCAGTATGATACAATGGTATATAAGCCCGATGAAATTGTGGGCGATGACAAATGTCTTAATGTGATTACTGAATTTCTACACAATAGGAATTGAATTCTTGATCTTAGAGCACTGACCAAATTAAAATAGGTACCTACGGGTTGAGTAAAAATCGGATATAAAAATTGAAACGTTCCCTTAAAATTATTTTCCTGAATGAAACTTATGAGATCATATTTGCAGCCAGTTTTTAAGCTAGAGGAAAGTAAAAGAATATTCGTAGGGTTGAAAAATCATTGAAGTATAATTTAGTGTGGAAAAAATAACACTTCAGACCGCTGAACTAACATGAAGCTGATGAATTCTTCCTTTTTATACGTTTTGGGTCGCCCCAGTCTATGAAAAGACAGAGGTCTGAATCCCGCACAAACTTTGAATTATTATTCAAAGTTATTTTTTTAAAGAAATTTAATAGTAAGATATTTCTTACCATTAAATTTCTTCAAAGTATTCTTATCACTACACATTAACAAAATATTCAATTTGTAAATTTTGGGAACAGCGTTTTACTTAAAATCAGGAAGCTTGAAATGAACATTAAAGCAATGCCTTTCTGTGAAGTCAATGATTCTTAAGTTTCATTTAACGGGGGCGTCTACGTTATCGCTGCGATTAACTTATTATGAACAGACGTATTTATGTCAGATTATACTTGGGGGAAAAGATTTACTAAAGGACTTACTTTTTCATGGTAGAAAAAAATCTTTGTTGTTAATAGTGCAGAATTTTGATTACAGCATTTACTTTTATGGGCTACTTCCAGGCGTGAACTGCGATCTCAGCGTCTTTTGATTTTAAGTATTTTAAGAATTGTCTTCCATTTTGATAATGAGGAAGAAAACTACTGTTTGGTTTTATTTGCAGACCAAAGTGCAATGAATCAAAATACTGAGATTTGTTTGAGACCAGCTCTATTACTAAGCTATCGAAACATCATTGAAATGAACCTCTCCTATTCAGTCACATTATCAATCGAATCTACGATCAGTATCGTAATCAGGGTCACGAACTGTTTATATTTTACTTAGATGTATTTATTATAATCCGTTTATATTTTACACAGTTTCTAAGTACATAATAATGTTCCTTGAGAGTACCTTCGTATAAGGAAAAGTGCCTGCGGCTTACAGGTAAAATAAGACCCATATTAGATGTAAACAAAATTGGCTTTGTCGATATCCGAAATTAAGGTAACGTCTGAACGAAGCTTCCACAAAAGTAAACTTTAACAAAACTCGTCTCGACGTTGAACGAACCAAATGCAACTTTTATGAGCCAAGATTAGGTAGTCACTTAGAAAGGCATCACGGTTCCGATATAATTCAGTTACAACTTTTGGTAGAAGCCTCGGAAGCTTTGTCCAAGTAATCTTATAAGTTATGTTATGCTTTGTTCATGTTGGATTAAAATTATGTGTTGAAGATAGATAATGGATAATATCATTAAATATAAAAATAATAAAGATTGATAGATAATATATTTTGACAGCAGTTCAAACTGAGCATCGCCCTAAATTAACTCAAGTCTAGAATGACTACGTACCAAAAATTAAAAAAAAGTGTGGCCAACATAGCAGTTTATTATCAGTAATTAATATGCATATCTACTGTTTTACAATAAATCAAGCTGTAACTTTAAAGAAATACCCAAAGAAGGATATCGAATGGCAACCATGAGAAATCGAATTGCCCACAGAGCAACGCGCATCCTTTTAAACAGTTCGTTCGCGTTGCTCTATGGAATTGCCCTTTAAACTTGAGTTGCTCACTGATAGTGTAACTTCTTTGCGCTTGACACACAAGACGGAAAAAAGATTGTGTGAGAATCTACAACTAAACTAGTATATAAGTTGCTTGTCGGCGCCCTACCTAAAAGTAACATCACAAAGGTAAGAAAATAACAAAATAAGTAATAAGCATACATATTCAAAAAGCTAACAAAAGCCGTGGAGTTTTTCTTATGAGAAAATGTCAGCTTTTCTCACATCAATCACAAATAGCTGACTTTGGCAGTTCGTTACTGTTTGTAGGCACTGAATGTATACTCAGATGTTGACAAAAAGAGCATTCAAAGGCAAAAAAATTGAAGGTGTTCATTATTATATTATTTTTCGAGTTCTTTTTTAATTTCTACTTTTTTTCTGTTTATCTAATTTTGAACCTTTCAATCTTGTCGAAATATATTAAAATAGAGAAAAAATGTAAAACGACTCAAATAAGAGTCATTTATAAGAGGAAATAAATTAATAACATACTCCCAGTCCAACTTCAAAATTTGAGGAAGACAATCTCAAGTGGAGCGTGAAAATGAGGATACACATCTTTTTAACATCAATTTGGGGAAAAAACAAAAAGTATGGTACGATGCAACAATACCACCTGGTTCTTTTTACATAAAAATCATTCTGTGAGAATTAACGAATGGACGCAGTAATGAATTCTGATGTAAAATGAAATACTTAATTACTTTCGTCAGGTCAAGCATACACAATGAAGCTCAGGTGAGTGAGTACAGGTAAAAGCTGTGCGATCCAATATAGGCGGTCGTGAGTGTTATCGGTTAGGGACAGGCTTGCACCTTGTGTAGGTAGGAGGGTTCCGCAAGCTACGTACGCTAACGAGGTTGCCTCAAACAATCAGAAGTCAAGCAGAAATTGATGGGGTGTTCTAAAAGCCTACACTGACGTCGACGTGTACTCACCCGCCTTAATTAAAAGACTTCACTCAAGCGTAATTCGCAATATCGGATCGTCTGTCTTTGTGATGTTCTTAACTCTATGGATGTTGATATGATGGATTGTACCATTTGGCAGATTCGAATGGTACATAATTATTTACATTTCAATTTTATCTTCATCAATAACTTTGTAGAGACAATACTCTTGAAAATTTATGTTTTAGCCAAAATATAATTACGTACTCCAATGAAAAACGAAAAGGACAATAAAATTACTCTTCACAAAATGTTATACTTTTCAAACAAATTGGAAATTAACGATCTAATTTGCGAAGACCTTTTTAATGAGATTCAATCAATACGACTGGCAGATTAATATATTCTGTACGGATGAATGATTATGGAATCCTTTGGGATGAAATGATTAAATATTATTGTTCCAAATAATTTTATAATCCATCCCAACAATATTTTATGAAAGAGTAAATAGAGGTACGAGTATACACAGCCTAAGGGAAACTTGATGTACCAAGTTTTGACTGTCTCACTGTTAACTCTTGTGGGCGCAGTCTGTGGCAGGTTTAACTCGTATTAAAAGAGATAAATAGTATTAAATTTGCTACCATGTCGCAACAGATTTCGTTTCACGATATGATAAATTGAGGAGGAGGAAAAAGATTATGTATGAATGCTAATTAAATAATTTGTAATAACGATGTTTAATATAAGTGCCAATATTGGCCTCTACAATTGAGAGAAATAGAGCCAAAGAGATTGGCTCAAAAAGAATCACGCAATGAAGGAATTAAAGGTCTAAATAAAAATAGCCAATGATAATTCAGATTCGTTGTCCAGCTGATATTATTTTTGAGGTTATTTTTAATAATATTAGCTGTGTAATAAAAACTTAACTGGGCTGGGTATAGTAATAGTTAATATAGCTACGATTATTGGCTTACATATATGGCTTTCTATCTAAACTGTATAACATCAAATGTAATATTCCACAGTTATGAAATAAAATGAAAATTTGAAGGCAATTTTAGGGCACAGTAAGTATGCAAACTTCTAGTTATAAATTTATATTGTAAGAAGTTATCATTCCGAAATGGACAAGGCCCTGCGGGAATTGCAGCGTTAGAGGAATGCTACAGACCTACGAAAACAGGCTTTGAATAACCGAAATTTTGTATCTCGTAGTGACTTGGGAGACGTAATATACTAGTTATATCTTCATATTTTCAGGGTTCTACATCCAAAAGGTTGAAAGGGTAAAAATGGGAACATATTATTTAGACTACGCAGTCGGTCTGGCATTAAGCTGTATCTCTGACACCGTGATAGCTAGAGAACTGAAATTTTAATAGTTTCACACACATTTCAACTATAACGACCAACACTAAAATGAGAAGAAAAAAAATAAGGAAGGCAGTGCTAGTTTGCAGTCTACACTGGCAACGCTCTGCCCAGCTGAGCTACTTGTATCGCAGTGGAGCCAGTCCGATTTCTTCACGGCACATATCAATGAATAGTTTTACTACAAAGGTTTTATCCGTAAACATATTTATGTACTGTAAGGCTTAAATTTTGACTGTACTTACGTAAAAGGCGCGCGTTGCTCTGCGCGTAAATAGAAGATTTGAATACCCTGATTCATATCTTATATTTACGCGCAGAGCAACGCGCGCACATACTCCTTAGGATTTAAAAACATGATTTCTCAGAAAACGTAAGCTTATTAACTAAACGCATATTTAAGAAAATATTAACAATTCTGATGTCCAAAATAATAAAAAAACTCAAGTAGGTAATTGACAACAACACATTTTATAATTAAACGTAAGTAAAAGTACCAACACCTAATTAGAAAATGGAATGCACAATCAAAACAATTATACCGGTTCCTGACAGTCCCGAAATCCTTATACATACATAAATGTAATTAACCTTTCTGTGGAAATTAATTAGGTAGATAGGTGATAATCCCGACCAAGCCGTGAGTATTATTGAGATCCCTAGTTAATCAATATTGTTGGTGCCGTAATGACTATGTCAATTCAGGCAAACAATGAACTAATACTGTCTGTACTATCCATTGATTATTGTAGGCTTCCATTCAGTTGGTTTCTCTATATATTTGTCTAGTACTAGGCTAGGCTTTGTCTTCAATGACTTTAAATGGTATTTGATTGATTCAAAGTGAGGATAATCCCTCAAAACCCAGCTCTTGTTTAGTTTTCTTTGTTGGATTTAAGTTTCAACCACTATCAGATTAGATATCAGTTCATACGAGATTAAGGGTTTTGTAGAGTGAGTTGTAAGTCAAGCTTAGGTACTACAACAAACATGCGGTATGCCATAATGAAGTCAAATAGAATGAACGTTGAAAGCTCTCGGTATGGAGATATTGAATAAAAGAACATTTTTTACACAGCGCTGATCCAAAAGTAAGCTGGGCTTAACCCACTTGTGTTTTGGGTACCGGACAACGAAAACACTTTTTTTACAGTACATCTTACAATTCATAGACACGCACAGATCACCACACAAACTCTCGAGACAAATATTAAAGGATTACACACACTTTTCCCATGTTTGCAATCAAAACCAGTATCTCGTGATCAGCAATCACACTATTCGATCTCTAGACTAATGAGGCAGTAATCTGATGATGAACACTTTCATTGCAAATAACACGAAAAAACATAATTTATAAAATAGGTCTTACCTTTACAGTGAATTCAATGCTGTCCAATCTGTAACAAAAACAATACGTAATTTCAGCGAGAGCCAACGTGACCCACAAACTAATGTCGAACAAAAGATATAAGACGGGCAATATACTTATCGTGTCGTAAAACTGAGTAGGTAACAGTTTATTGACCCTAAAGGAGTGTTTTCGTTACATTTGCATAAGGCCAGCCATACTCACGACCTCTTCTACACTAACCCTCCGTTTTACGAGCAGGATATGACATGATCTAGGTATGATCCACCCTTCGTAGCTGAATATTTTTCGCCCGTGTCGCACTGACTATGAATTTATTGTGTCAAAAGAAACTTAGGTACTACTTAAATAAGCTTGTCGTAACTACTAGAAAATGTAAGGGAAACAAAAACTACTTTATTGGTTCACAAACAGTGTAGATTTATTGTGAAATGTAAGTGAAAATTATTTAATAGTTCTTTCATATTATACTACAACCGACCGTGTCAGGAGTCCTGGAGTTATCTTTCCGAGGACTTACCTGGGACCCCCCCCCCCCCCAGCCGTAGGTAGATTGTATAGCATTGTGTAGATTTAGCAAATTGCAGTTTTTCCAAGCAGCGTGGTATACGAGGATTATCACATGTAGGAAAAAATACCGGCCAAGTGCGATTCGTAATTGCACTAAGGGTCCGTATCGAAAAACAGCAAAAGAAATCACGTTTGTATGTTTTATATTAGTGTACAATAAAGTTTTATTCTATTTTAGTTTGTTGGGGAGTCCCCTTTAATCTTATCTTAGCTGCGACAGAAATATATCATCTGTGAACATTTGAAGCTAGCACGGTTCCTGAGCCTCATATGGGATAGACAGTCAAACAGACCGACAGATAGAGGTGAAGTCTCTTGAATAGGGTGCCGATTTTACCCTTTAGGTACGGAACCCTAAATAGCAGCTTTAGTTTCATGAACCTTCAGTAAGTTGGACTAAACGTCGATTGAAGTTAGTACATATTCTATTACCAGAACGCCTACCAGTCTACCTACTTAATGAGTTTATCATCTTTTTTACTTATTTCCATTTTACCTATACCATTGAGTTCTAAATAAATAAAAACGAAAATGGCCGTTCACAACCAACAATTCAATTAATCATGTTCTTTTAAAACAAAGACATGTTCAAGTACTCTAAATTAATAAAAGCTGAACACTGCGTTTGAGTTTTATTTTTCGAAATTCCGAACACGCTTCATCCGAATAATAATCCTTGTTTGAATGCTAATTAATTCGAATTAATTTTACACTTTGAAAGGTATAATCTGGTTGACAATGGTGAATTATTTTTCGGGAAAACTTCCACGATTTTTGCCAGAACCTTCTATTATGGTAACTTTTATCTCTTATACTTCTTTCAACTTTTATAAATGAAACCTTGAAGACGGCAACTTTTGTGTTGTTAAGCAACAGAAAAGTTGCCGTAAAAATTTTCAGTTGATTACATTCAGAAGTTGTACTTCGTGAGTCCATACTAAGTTGGAGCAAACAGAATTTTGAGCTGCGGACTTATTTACAAGATATTGTATCCGCGTTAGCAGTAGGTACTGTTACTAGCAGAAATTACCTACTTATCTCAATTTTAAAATATGAAACTTAAATAATAAATAAAATATTCTCCGACATTTTACACAAGCTAGGAATAAACTGCTTGTGTTATGGGTATCAGGCCACGGATATTAATACTTATATACTTTTTAAATACACACATATTATCATACATAGAAACACCCAGACTCTTGAGACAAACATTTATGGGTCACACAATTATTTGTCTCCGGTGGGAATCGAACCCACGACGAAGGCGGTATCACTACCGACTGCGCCACAGAGGCAGTCAATATAATATTACCAATTTATATTTAGCATCTTAGATGTGGTTTTCCAGGCAGGTAGGTACCCTGAAAGATGTTTAGTTAGTAAAAAGGTCATATTGTATTATTACGATAAAATGAATAAAGATATTTTTTATTCTACTGTACATCTAGTAAATATGTAATCTAGTTAATGTAAATATCTTCATGGGTGTAAATTACATTAACAAGTTATATTATTTTTAGTGACCGACCGAAGTTTCGGTTTCGGTTTCGGCCAAAAAATCGAGTTTCGGCCGCAGTTTCGGTTTCGGCCAAAATGGGCCGAAACTTTCGGCCAGGCCGAAAGTCACGTTTTCATGAATTTTGAGTGCCTGCCTCTGCTTGTGACGTGGTTGGGTTAGCCTAACCAGTTAATATGTTACTAACCGAAGATTTACAGATTTACAAAGGACTTCCAATCAATAGTTATAATAATACAATTTTTACGAAATCCTAAAAAGGTGATCTAGGACATTACATAAACCTACCTTTGTTGTCTGTTTTGACTTCGTTGGTCGTCGGTCTGTCTGTCAGCAGGCTGAACTCGTGCACCGTGATAGTTAGACAGTTAAAAATTTAACAGATGATGTATTTCTGTTGCCGCTATAGCAACTAATATAAAAATAGACAAATTAATAATATTAAAGGGGGCTTTCCACACAACATACGTGATTTTTTGCAGCTTTTCTCGTACGGAACCCTGCGCGCGCTAGTCCGGCTCACTGTTGTCCAGTTTTAGTTATATACTGCTAGAATGTAACCAAAACCAGCCAAGAGCTAGTAGCAGGGCACCCTGTGGTTTTAGTCGGTCGGAGTTCGCAATAGCATCTATGAGTAATTCCACACGTAAAAGAAAGATACTCATCTGTAGGTGGAAATATTTCTAAAATGAACACTTGAGTAAATTTATAACGTTGATTGATGGCACTTGGTGGAACCAGGCCTCCGTCACTCGCTCAAAACCGCGCGCTATGTACCTACCGCTCGGCATCTCCCTGGGGATTCAAACTGGCAGAGGGCTGCCGGACGCCCGACCACAGAGTACATTTGTAAATTATGAGATAGAGACGTCACTCGACTAAGTGACGACACCAGCGGTGCCAAGCAGCTATTATAAGAAACTTTCTGACTGCGTGGCCATGAAATAAAAATCGAGTGTAACAAATATATTTAAATAAACTTGAATCTTTTAGAAAAATTAGTTTTAAGATCGTGAAAAATAATAACAAACTACCTTGGGCAGAAAAGTAGTCTTTCTTTTAAGACCCTATGTAACGAAACCATACCGCGATTTAAAAAAAGGCACAGCGCCATCTAGTTGTGAATTTTTAACTAAAATATTAGATTTTTAATATTGCGTACAGCGCCAACTACCACGTGTTTCTGGAAACTCTTACGTTATAATGAAACGAAATTAAATATCATGACAAGTCTCAATGTAACTGCAACGTTGAGAACCTACGTAAGTTGGTTACATTATAATTCAATGCTCAGTTCTAAGTGATAACACCATGCGCCCGACTGAGCGCTCGCATCGCACCGCACCGCATGTTTCCCGCGCTTACGCTTCGAAATACCGAAACCACGTAATTATTGTGCCGTGGATGGGTGTAATAGTACAAAAACAAAAGAAAATTTGTCGTTTTTTAAATTGCCGAGAGACGAAGAAAGCTTAGTAATATATTAAATCTTATCAATTTGAATGTTTTTAGCATTTATTTGTTTGAACATAAGTAGGTAGGTGATGATAAGTATGTAAATCGTAAATTAGGAGTTATTTGAGTCAGGTATTATAAAATTGTTGTTTTTATAGGCAATTCAATGTTTTATAGAATTTGTAGGTAAATAGGTTTTATAGGTAGTCGAAGCGCTCGTGGCCCCGGGGACTCAGTGTTCTGTAATCGATCACTGTAGTAAGCAACTTTCACTATGGCCAGTTCTTGGATGGGTGACCATTCATGTGACCACTTTGTGACCTTTATTTGAGCGTTTCCGTGCTTTGGAAGGCACGTTAGGCGTTGGTCCCGGTTGCCAATAAAATAGCAGTCAGCCAAGTTGAAGGCCTTTTTAGGCGGTTTGAAAAATTTAAACAGCAGAGGGTCACAACCTGTACTTGGTACAAACTATAAAAAAATGAAATGTGGGCATCTAATATGCCTCTGCCTTCCCCTTCGGAGATCTACGCGTGACCTTATGTATGTGTGTGTAACATAGTAAGGTAGGATGGCCGGGTGAGATAGGTGAATAGCCGGTACTTACGCTAAAGGTAATGTCAGTTAAATTTAGATTTCTTTGATATTTTAGTTATGGGTAGGCATAAGATAAACAATATAAATACATAGGTATACCAACCTACTGTGATTCATAATTTATTTTTGGTTTTTACGTGCATTTATAAAAGCGTGTTTTTCTAGGGTTTTTTTAAACCATTCTAAATTTTTTTCCTTACATTCCATTACATTGTTAGTTACATACACGTCGACCTATTAAAAGCGTATTAAAACATGGTTGATTGGTAAAATTTGTTTTATTACAACAATCATTATAGGTTCAACCCTAGCACATTCTTACGATGACGTCACTCGCACAGCGGGCAACACAGTCTCGACGCTATGAGCGCGTGTTTAAGGTACAATTCTTCTCGTTCTGAGCAGCAGGTATTATTACTAAAATTTTGTAGGCTAATATAGCGTAGGTATTGTCGCTTTTGTATGGGAGTGATGTATCTGTTACGTAGTAACTATTTAGTAATCTGTGGTGGAACTTGCTATACCTATTGAAAAAATCACCGGCCAAGTGCGAGTCGAACTCTCGCACGAAGGGGTTAAAGCGGGACCCTATTAACGAGACATGAGGCCTAGCCGTCCGTCTGTCTATTAGTCATCACGAGGTTACATCGCTGGAACCGTGCCAGATAGAGGCCTAAAATTTTCACTGTACAGTAATCCTACCGACTAAAAACCACGCGTATACTACCTAACAGCCTACGGTTGGGAGTCGCGAGTATGCCCTCGAAATGATGCATACTGGGGCGGTGTCTATGGGAGGTTGTTCAGTTGTTATCCCGCTTCTTGAGGGAGGCGTGCATGAATCTCACGTCACGCTATCGTCCAAGGCCTGCTTCTGTAAGGACGGTGAGCAGCCCCGTCACCGTCCTCAGGCCCCCGATCATGGAGGCTGATAGCATGGGGCGCCGTCGCAGACTGTGGAACGTGGGTGGGAGAGTTCTCTCCCGCTTCCTCCCCGCCGTCTCTTTCACGAGCACGACCTGCTTACAGAAAGAGGCCTATGGCCCCGCTCCAGCGCCACCTTGCGCCATTTAAACAATGACGCAAGGGCCCTCGCTTCCAGGTCCCATAGAGGGATTCCAGCTAGAAGACAGCCGTCGCGTTCTGCGGGCTAAGCAATCTAGCCGCATTGCTGGCCATTAGGATCTCCGCCCAAACAGGGAACCCGTATAGGGCCATGCTCCGCACGATCCCAAGGTACAGTCTCCTGCAGGGAGCGTTGGGTCTCCTGATATTGGACAACAACCGTGAGAGAGCGGCTGATGCCCCCCTCCCTCAGCTATGGGACCAAACTTCAGAAGTGGTATCCGAATTTCCACCGGCTATCGAGTACGATTCCTAAATACATCATCGAGAGCTCGATGCCGATGCTGACGCCCCCTATGTTAGCTGGTTCCCGCAGGTGGGCTTTAGGGCTGCGTCTCGATGCGTTGCTCCTCGCTCTGTAATGTGGGTGTGGACGTAACGAGCAAAGGATCACGCAGCACCCAATCGTAACCGATGTTCCACAGTAGCGTTCCTAAGACGGATCCCTATGAAACAACGAACGACACATCTCGCTGTCCCAGCCGCAGCCAGCTCGGGTAAGTTATGGCCCTCTCGGGAAAATAGACCCCGACAATTTGACGGAGGTATGGAGGCATTCCATGGTAAATAAGCGCCTCCCAAACGCAGCTCCAGGGCAAGGTGTTGAAAGCGCTGGCGATGTCAAGAGACACTGCCACCATCACCTCACCCTGTTCTGTTGCCGCTTTAACAAAAAATACCTACTAAAATCAGAAAAAGCATCCACATAACCACAAACGTAATTTTTGTGCCCAATTTTTGTAACGGAACTCTCTGTGCGGGAATCCGACTCGCACTTAGCCTTTTTTTTTTCAACGTGAACACGTGAGTTTCGGTTTCGGTTTCGGTTTCGGCCAAAACTGACCCTGGGGCCGAAAGTTCGGTTTCGGTTTCGGTTTCAGCTGGAAAACCAGTTTCGGTCGAACACTAATTATTTTGTTCAACTTTTTTTTTTTTTTTTTTTTTTTATATTCAGCTCGCCAAATTGACGTCACCACGATGGATAGCCGTGGTGCATCTTGCGATTGGGGGCCACTTCTTACAGCGGTCCTCAAGTTGGCGGCCCTGTGATGTGCCTCTTCACGCTCCTCTTAAAGAACCCGGGGTTGTAAGATGAGGGAAACACGTGTGCGGGCAGGTCGTTCCAAGTTTTTATAGTTCGACAGAGGAACGATCTTTTGAAACGCTCGGTTCTGGCGAAGATTCTCTCCACTGTGTATGAGTGGCATCTCTGCCCGGCACGCGTTGTTCGGGATCGGAAAGGTGATGGTGGGATCAGATTGAAGAGCTCTTCAGAACATTCGCCGTGATACATTCGGTAGAAGGCAGCCAAGGACGCTACGGTTCTTCGCTGCGCCAACGGTTCGAGGCCTCCCGTCACCTCAGGACAACCAATTATTCGGACAGCACGTCTCTGTATAGCGTCAAGTGCGTCCAACAAGTACCTCGCGGAGTCATCCCAGAGGTGAGAACAGTACTCGACGCAGGGACGAATCTGCGTCTTGTACAGCAAACATCTCTGATGTGGCGTGAAGTACCGTCTCACCTTATTTAGGACTCCGAGTTTCCGCGAGGCCAGCCCAATACAACTCTCTATGTAGTTTTTGTGATTGAGCTCACGCCGGACGTCTATACCGAGAATCTCCAGGTTGTCCTTTAGTGGAACCGTAATGTTCTGAAGAGAGGGTAGGGGTAGGAATGGGGACTTCTTAGCTGTAAACGCACACGCCTGCGTTTTTCTGGCATTGAACTCGACCAGGTTGTCTGAACCCCATTGGGCAATGCGACCCAGGTCCCGGTCGAGATCCGCCACGAGTTGCCGTCTCTTTTCGTCCACGTCACAACGCCCCTCCGCTGGGCGGCCAGAATAGCTCCCATGCAGAGTACTGTCATCCGCATAACAATGAATGCACCCAAGGGACAGCATGTCATTGATATGCAGAAGAAAGAGAGTTGGGGACAATACCGATCCCTGTGGTACCCCGGCATTTACCTGCAAAAAGCAGGAAGCCTGACCATCACAGAGGACCCGCATACGTCGCCCGTGCAGGAAGCTGGCCAACCAGCGGCATAACTGAGGCGATAAACCATATGCCGGCAGCTTGGAAAGAAGCGACGCATGCCATACCCTATCAAAGGCTTTAGCGATGTCTAGGCCAATAGCCAGAGATTCGCCGTGCCTCTCCATAGCCTCACCCCAGGTGTGCGTTACGTACGCTAAGAGGTCACCCGTTGATCGTTTCGGCCTAAAGCCATATTGGCGATCGTTAATTAACGAGTGATCCTCCAGATAGCGCATGAGCTGTTTGTTGATGATTAGCTCGAACACCTTGCAGATGACGGTGGTTACGGCTATGGGTCGATAGTTGGCCGGATCCGACCGATCCCCTTTCTTGGGGATCGGCTGGACGTTCGCTTCCTTCCAAGCCTCCGGCACTTCTCCCTAGGAATAGGAAAGGCGATACAGGCGTGTTAGCGTTGGAGATAATTCAGCTGCACAATTCTTCAGCACCACTGCCGGAATGCCATCAGGACAACTAAGAGACATCTCATCGATCTCAAGAAATAAAATTGAAACCAAAACAGATAAATTTATTAACATACCTTATAAAAGCAGTTAAATGTTAAACTCAAACTGTGTCACCTATCGTATTTCTATTATCGAATATAGTCTTAACGTAATAGGCGTAGAAACACGTCGTTAGAAATTGGTAACCCTTCAAATGGAGATGAGGTTTGAGCCCATATCTATATATATAAAAATCAATGCCACTTTTCGTTGTAATTTTATAACTCAAGAACGGGCTCACCTATCCAAACCAAATGTTTAGGCTTTGTTTGGACTATTTAGTAGATGGTTTATGTGAAGTTTGCACAAAATCGGTCGAGCGGTTCTTCATTTATCACGCAAACGAAGTTGCGCGGGTCAGCTAGTTCAATATAATTTACAAGTTTGATTGCTCGTAACGGGCTCGAGATGTTTCTGTGACAGAATGATACAATGGTACATAAGACGGATGAAACTGTGGGCGATGAGAAATTTAATGTCTTATTGTGATTACTAAATTTCTACGCAATGGGAATCTAATTCTTGATCTTAGAGCACTGACCAAATTAAAATAGGTACCTACAGGTTGAAGTAACAAAGGAACACAAATGTAGAAATTGCATTATTTATATTTCTCCGTAAAATAAGAGTGATAGCTAAATAGATAGAGCGTTTCGGTCGTGGATTGAGAACCACGAATATTATTATCATCAAATGATGTAGGTATACTGTACATTAGAAATTCAGTATAGATGATTAGATCGATTTAATCTATACTAATATTAAAAAGAGGAAAGATTTGTTTTTTTGTTTGTTTGTTTGTTTGTAACAAATGGGCTCCGGAACTACTGGACCGATTTGAAAAATTCTTTCACTGTTAGAAAGCTACACTCTTTGCGGTGAACATAGGCTATATTTTATTCCCGTATTCCCACGGGAACGGGAACTACGCGGGTGAAACCGCGTGACGTCCGCTAGTTATAAATATACTGCCAAAAATGTAATATTTGTAGTTACAATTTTTGGTAACATTATAAAAAAAAGTTCTGTTTATGATAGGGATTACTTGAGCTCGTAGGGGTTGAGATGTCAGTATCATTTCATATTATTATATTAGAAATGTCTCAGACGCAAACAACTGTCATCAAAAGTAGGACAGAATTCCATTACGAATTTCATTGTAATGTTTCAAAATAATATACATGACATATATTTAATAAGCGTATCGTTAAACGCCAAGCTCAAGGGCATAACTTCAAAAAGAAAAGTTGCAATAAATAAAATATAAAGCAATTTCAGAGACGGAGTGCGGATGTTCAAAATAAACAGGGCTAACATTCATCAAGACTTTTGTAAATGATTTTTAAGGCAGGCGCAACGACCGAATGGCTAATGAGGCTCAGCATTGGGCTCTTTGTTTCAGCATATTCATTACCTGCTACCATCGCCGCTTGCTTACAAAAAAGTATTCATTGTTTTCCGTCTACCCTCTGGAGAGTAAACAAACAATATCTCTAACAATTTTGGGGTCAAGCGATTTCATCCGGTGAATATTCAGGAGATAATTAAAAGAGAAAGCAAGCTTAATTAGTACAAATCGCGTTGTAAGAAATTGCTTCCAAAGCTTTTGCTAAATTTTGTGATGAAATTATAGCAGTAAGTGAGTTTAATTGACATTGCTTTAACAATAATTAGTGCCACTTACCTACCGTAATATAATATTAGAATTTTCATTAACATTTTGCGTTAGCAAAAAACAGCGTTACTTTACGTTAGGGGGAGGAATACTATTAAATTTATAGTGAACTGTAAATTTTAATTTCCAAAAATGTGGTTCAGTGAGCTACTTGAAGTAAAGAAGACTAGATGCTTCACTGATCTGATATCCAGATGAAACATATTTTTATCAAATTCGATAGATTTATTTATAGATACGTTGGCGATAGCTGTACTGTTTACAGTTTTTCAGTTGTTTACATTCATCGTACTGTTTACATTTCAGTATTTCAAAATACTCCAAATATTAAGAATCAGACGTTATAATACGATTTTATCGTATTATAGCGTAATATTAGCGTTATATATTTTTGTACTCTTCATTCATAGTTATTAAGTTATCTTTAAAAATACTTTATGTAATGGTGTACAATAAAGCAATATCTATCTATCTATCTATCTATTATTACGACATTTAAAATACCATAAAACGACTTAGCAGACGGGTGAATGTTGTCGAGTAAATACAAAGAATAATATGGATGAAAAATTCCAGCGACAACCGATTTCCGCTCGTACCCAAAGCCTTTTGCATCATAAAACTGATGCATGTTTTGGTTATTGCAATGCAGTATGCTTTTGGTCAAAGTGAACTCTAATGTTCTTTTTTAATGTTTTAGGGTTCCGCACCCAAAGGGTAAAAACAGGACCCAATTATTGAGACTTCGCTATCCGTCTGTCTGTCTGTCACAAGGCTGACATCTCGTGGTTATAGATTATATCTCAGATTATGCATTTCGGTTGCCGTTATAACAACAAACACAAAAATAATAATATTTAAGGGAGCTCCCAGACAACCAAACCAAAATAATTAACCTATTTGCAGCTTTTTGCTACGGAAGCCTTTGCTCGAATCCGACTTGCACTTGGTTGGTTTTTGTATGACTAACATAGCAAACAAGTTTACTAATGGCTCGTATTAGATAGTGTTTCTGTCCGTAGCTCTCGTACCTCGCTTTTTAATCTTTACGAAACCCCTTGTATAGAAATTTTCCCAACGTACTTATATTGTTAGCCTCATCATACCTCAAGCTGTGTATCTACTTATCCCGTTCATTTGTCTAGAAGTATGACATCAACTTAGCATGAAAGTATCATAGTTAAATAAATACTCATTATAGTACAACTTTTAAGATTGAGGACACTGAAATAAGGGTACTTATAATAGATAATGCTCCCACTTGGTGTGAATTCATTTTAGGGGGATATTTTTCGAACTTTAACTTACATTTTTTTTGTGAAGACTTCCAAGACAAGACTTGTAAGTTTAACGTAGGCAATAAAGCTTACACTACTAAGACTTTAATTAATAAATATTCCATATTTAAAAATTCTGAAAACAATAAAATGAGAACTTTACAAAAAAATCATTTTAAAGTGAACCGACCTAGCTCCTGTTTATTTTTTTTCACTTTAATTTAAAATGGTTATTTCAGACAAAAAGTTCAATCAAACTTTAGTAGAAATATACTAAAGTATCAGCAATAACAAACGATATCTATTAATAAGGTACCCAAATAAACCCACATAATCACCGAATTTCTTATTTCGCTAGGGGCTCTAAAAACGGTAAAAATAATACAGCCCATTTGAGCGTCGCGTCGCGCACGTGCCAACAGTACATGTGGGGTCATTTAATATTGATGGGGTACGTCAAAGCATTGGGGACTCACGGCTTGCTGCTTGACCGTACACTGTGCGCCAGTCGCGATCTGCTGAGTGACTGTAATGACTTTAAGTGACCTAAATAATTTTGCAATTCAAATTGAGAATAGAATTTGTTTTTTCTATGCTAATACTAGCTGATGTCCGCGGCTCCGCCCGCGTGGAATGTTATTCCCGGTCACTTAGGGGTATGAAAAATAGATGTTGGCCGATTCTCAGACCTACTCAATATGCTCACAAAATTTCATGAGAATTGGTCGAGCCGTTTCGGAGGAGTATGGCAACGAAAACTGTGACACGAGAATTTTATATATTAGATTATAAGAGGAAAGATTTGAATGTAGGTATTATTTATTCTGTTGATTGATAGCACTTGGTGGAACTTGCTGCACATATTGTATTGTATGTTTGTTTGCATTGAATAGGCTCCGAAACCACTGGACTGATTTGAAAAAAACTTCTCACTGTTGGGAAGCAACACTCTTTCCGGTGAACATAAGCTACATTCTATTCCCGTATTACCAAGAGAACGGGAGCTACGCGGGTGAAACCGCGTAACGTCCTCTATTTTTTAATAAAGGGGTGTGGTGACCTTCCGAGGGCTTACCCGAGGCTCCCAACCGTAGGCTGTTAGCGGGACACGTAAGGGTTTTTAGTCGGTAGGAGTCCGGCATAACATCCATGAGGATTTTCCCTCACGTAATAAAAAAAAGGATGTGGTGAAATTTAGAATTACGTTGTGTTCTTTTTAAGTATAATCAATAGTATCATCGTAGAGGCCGTTCGAAGTATGCGTGAGCCGCGATCTGTCAAATAACTGTAGTGACCAAAAACTTATGCAAATATAATAAGTGACCAAAAAATTTTGCAAATAAAATTAAGAATAGATTTATTTTTAATGGACGAGTGGAAACCGCGACGAAGACCTGACAAAGGTCTCAGGAAGTGACTGTCTAGCAGTAGACTGCAGCAGACTGATTTGATAAATTGATTGATTGAACGGGTAGGAAATATTTTAAAATTCGTTTGTTTTCTTTGCGTACAATTAAAATTATCATTTTATTGGGCGTTCGGGGCGTGCCTTTGCCTTTCACAGGTTTAGCCTTTAGAATATTTTGCCCATCAGTAGAGGTGAGGTGGGATCCCTTCAGTATTAATAAGAATGCCACAAATACTCACTAAATAAACGTGCTATTAAGCTCTGTAGAGAGAAAATCAATGATATCCAAACTGAAATCAACTCCAGGAGTTTGAACGAGCTCTCATTCCGGTCATCCTCTTAATAAGAGCTCCCAATATACTATTAAAAATACCTCAAATAGGTGTACAAATAGACTTAAATGGATTCATAACAAGCAACGAAACCTGACTCTGAACAATATTCCACAAAAGTCTAATTAAGTGAATGAAAAGTGGTAGCTTAGGGACTTACGTTAGTTAAGCCGTGTTTGTGAAGCCACTTGGATTACCGATAATGGCCGATTTAAGTGCCAATAAATTTTACGTCTCAAAGTTATATGTTTCTATTCACGTAAGAGGACTTGGGTAAATAAAACTATTTAAATAGGTATGGTGATTCTGAAATCCAATTCCGGTACTTAAAAGCTTTATGGTATTATAGGTTGGGAACAAGAAATATCCTTGCATTTAATAGAACGGATACACAGATCACACGCAAAAAGTAATAGGAAAATTACTTAATTAGCATAATTTTCAAAAACTTAGGGGTTGACGCTAAATTTTAGTAGTTCAGACAACCAAACAAAATAATGAGGAAATAGTGCTTTTGGAAACAGAATTCTTAAAATAAATAGATGTAAGTAGGTAGGTAGTATTTTACAATTTAATACCTACTAGTTTAGATATCTTCATGTTATTTGATACTATAAGATTGATTTCAAACCACTAAGCACAACCGGGATATTTTGAAACTTACATTTTAAATTGAGCTGTAAAAAAAATATTTCCGATTCTGAAATTGCAATTTGTGCCACAAGTCGAATCTCAACGCCTCCTGGTATGATATTATAATAATGGTGAAATCAGCCCAGTCAGCAACAGTAAACATTACATAGGCACGGACACATAATTAGTCACACCTTTATCCTCTATTAGATACCTTCATGTTATTTGATACTATAAGATTGATTTCAAACCACTAAGCACAACCGGGATATTTTGAAACTTACATTTTAAATTGAGCTGTAAAAAAAATATTTCCGATTCTGAAATTGCAATTTGTGCCACAAGTCGAATCTCAACGCCTCCTGGTATGATATTATAATAATGGTGAAATCAGCCCAGTCAGCAACAGTAAACATTACATAGGCACAGACACATAATTAGTCACACCTTTATCCCCTAATGGGTGGGCAGAACCATAGTATACGACCACGTTGTAGTTTGTGTCCGACGTAATAGATGCTGAGCCTATAGTATAAAACATTGAAGTAAAACGTTTTGTGTCCAACGTAATAGATGCTGAATTGCTAAGCATAAAGTATAAAAATGATATTGAAGTAAACTATGTTATTTATTGGCTCCAATATTGGTTCTTGTAATAAAAGTAGCAATACAACCGAGAGAAAGATCAGAGAACTAAATACGTACAGTTCAGACCTATTTATTGAAATCATTTGATGAAAGCTTGCCACGTTCCAAGTCTAGTCTAAACAAATAAACGGCCTGCGTGTATAGTTAGCGTCGGTTAACCAATTCATACCCACATACGAAGGTAGGTAATACAAATTTACGAGCCACAGCTGGGAATTGAACGGTGTTATTCGGATGAACTGTCATCAGGAGCCGTGTCTCGTTATTAATACACGGCCATGTATTAGTATTACAGTGAAATGTGTACATAGTTATTTCTTATATTGATTTTTGATTAGTACCTACCTATAATATCTATAAACTAACTTAAGTTATTATAATATATCGTTTTGCCAAATAAATTAATATAACCAGTTTGAAAAAAAAATTATGTTAAGGGAAAAAGTCATAATTTTTTTTTTTTATGTCGTGTATAACAAATTATATCTTCAAAACAAATATTACTCATATTATGCACAGACAGACAAGAAAGTCCATTGAAGCTAATAAAAGTGCACAGCTTTAAATGTCTTTAAAAATGAAAATAAAATGTGAAATTACACTCTATGAGATGAGTTACCTCAAATAAAGCATTAGTAGTGATAATTATTTAATAGTATAAAAGTACGAGTAAATCTCTAAAAGATTTTATGTATTTGTTAGGTACCACCGAAGCCTTAAGGCAATAACGTGTCAGGTTTAATGGCCATTATAATGAACACCGTGTTCTTAGGGTAAACTGACCATTTATTTTTGAACTCAAAACGGGACTTTTAACTGACTTCAAGAAAAGAGAGGATTTACCTCAAATAAGTAGGTACTAATAACTTTTCATTGGCTGAACCGATTTTTATTTATTTGAAAGTTGATATTTTCTATTTTTTTTTTCTTTGTTAGATGGTTGAGTTTCTTAGTTTTCGAGAAGCTGGGCTAAGGGATGCTCACAGCGATATTTTCTATTTGGTCCCATTACCTACAAGAAAACCAGGATCCAATGATGTCATCCCAGAGAAATCGAAGAAAGCTTTCAAAAAAATTTTTCAATAAAAAATACAACCGACTTCCAAGAAATCCTGAAAAATAAAATTTACTTAGCACAAAGTAATTATGTATTTTGATTTATCTGATTATTTATTCAATATCATATTGAAGTCGGCGCCAAGTAAATTCATAGGTTTAGGGAGGTATTATTCATGGCACCAACTTCAGTATTATATTGAATAAAATCTGATAAATCAACTACATATTACTTTGTGCTAAGTAAATTTTATTTTTCAGGATTTCTTGGAAGTCGGTTGTATTTTTTATTGAAAAATTTTTTTTCATTATTTTAAGTGACGGTGAACCGAAAAATATATCTATCTAGGTGAAAGTTCTCATCAATACAAATTAATCAAGCCCCAACACAAGGTAGCTGCTGTAAATCGTTAAGGAATTCCCTCGAATCTCTTTTGGTTCCATCATCAGATCGACTCCTGACCTTTATTAATGGTAGTACATTCTTCTTCTTCTTCTTCTTTCAGTGCCACTTCGCTACCGGAGGTTGGCCGTTAACTTCTGAAATTCCTTACGGTCTTGAGCTAAACGGAAGAGCTCCCCTGCACTACCTACATTAGAGCACTGAATTAAAAAGTTAACAAACGCACTAGTTGTGCCTATAATTTTCGGTGGTTGCCCTCGATTTCTCCAGGATCCCATTATCAGATCCTAACCTGGTTATAATGGGACCACCTCAGAAGTAAACCCTTTTCAACAAAAAAAATTGAAAGCCGTCTATAGTTGACGGTGAACATACATAAAACATTGAGACCTTTCTTTTTTTTTTGAAGTTGGATCTATCAATCTAGGTGTAAAGTTCTCATCAATACAAATCAATCAAGCCCAAACACAAGATGACTGCTGTAAATTGTTTAGGAATGCCCTCGACTGTCTTTCGACTCTATCATCAGATCGACGCTATACCTTCATTAAAGTTTAGAACATTAAAGCACTTAATTAAAAAGTTAACAAGCACACTAGTTGTCCCTACAATTTTCGGTGGTTGCCCTCGTTTTCTCCTAGATCCCTTCATCAGATCCTGACCTGGTGAAAATGGGACCACCTCAGAAGTAACCCGTATTCAACAAAAAAATAATTTTTGAAATCCGTCTATAATTGACGGAATTATCGCTTGACATACATAAAAAAAATACATACAGACGAATTGAGAACCTCCTCCTTTTTTTGAAGTCGGTTAAAAATTGTGGGGGCAACCAATGTGTTTGTTAATTTTTACATAAAATTTGTCAGAAGAACAATTTTTTTATTATAAGTTTTTTTTGCGTTTGGACACCATCATCCCAGCTACGGGGGAGCTGGGACGGTGTGTGGGGCTCACCGGTCCCGAAAATGGGATCGTAATACCCACTACTCCGTAGTGTTCCTACTCACCCTGTAGCCGGGTCGAAGGATGTGAAGAATTCGTTTCAACGTGAATCCGGGAAGGGGTGACCCGTAGAGCCGGGGCTCTCCTCGGGAAAATCAGACAGTCGACTCCCTCAGAGTTTCCTAAGGAGCTGACAAAAAACGAGCCCGCATCGCACCGCTCTCGAGCGCCCCTCTGTAAGTGGGCGGACACTGGAGGCACCGTCAAATTATCATCGTTGGAGGACACCCCCCAACCTCCGTCCATCGCTACGACATTAGTCGGGGGCGCGCATGAAACAATGCGGCGCTCCCGCACCCGCAAGTTTTCAAGTTTGGTCGCCATCACCTCTTTAGGAAGAGCGGTGACGGCGACCCAGCATTATTGGCCACCGACACACATGTTTATGATTTTTTGAGAAGTTAGCTTGAAATTAATGTAGTCAAATAATTTTGTACCCTTACCCCTTTTCAAACAATACATCCAGCGATTTTTGACTTTCTTCCCATAGGTACAGGTAATTTTCCTATCTGCCCGATATTTCTTTTCTTATGCAAAAATGCAAATTCACCATCCCAGATATTCACGCCTTGTTTGTAAAATTCTATGATATAATTCACAAACTTTTCAGCCATAGTAGTGCAATTATCTTTAAATCTCAATTAGATTACGCACACTAAATGGAAGATCTGTTTCTGAGCCACATTGTATTCACAAGAGGGTACGATTTCCTATCCCTTCAGGCTGTACACTCGTATACGCCACGCTGAGAGGAGTGGAAACTGAACTTTGCTGGTGCACCCTGGAACATTGCTTACGGATGCGGCACTGGCGTGCTGCCCCCGTTAGTCGATGTACCGATATCTCGCCAAGCTGAACCCATGACGAGGGAGTCGCATTTGGGTAGGCCTGCTAGACCAGCGGTGTGCCATTGTGTCTATGTGGCAACACAGTGGTGGACGCTCCGACGCTACGCTGCTAACATTCCGGCCGATAGAAGCTTTAGGAACTGTTTCGGCCGTCATTCTGACAGAGTTGACCCCATTTCACGAGGGGGTTGCAGTATGGTGGGCCTCCAAGGCCCACGTTGTTGCTGGCAGCCATGACTAGCAATTCGGCAAGCAGTAGCAGTATTGGGCCCCCGTCGCCTCTTTTGCTGGTAAGGTGGCAAACCGGGAGGCGCCATCGTGAGGAACTCCCGCACACCTATCGAATATTTGCTTGCTGTGGGCGAAAGTTGTCCCTCCCCGTGTTCCGGGGGGTGCCCATTCGTGCACGCTGGCACACGTTGCTCTCTGCCTCGCTGTGTGGACGTGGTCTTCAGCTCCTTAGGGAGCTGTGGGAAGCCGCCCATCTGGCTCTCACGAGCAAAGCCCCGAATTAACGAGTTGCTCCTAGCCGGGTCGATGTGAACAGTCCTCTTGATATTCTTCGACCCAGTTACAGTGTGAGGAGGAACACCGCGGGGTTAAGTGGGTAGGACGGTCCCTTTCTGGGACAGGAAGTCCCACACGCCGTCCCAGCTGACTGGAATGACGGCGCGTAAGCGCGTTTCCCGCGTCAGCAAAACAAAAGTTTTATGATGATGAATTGTGAATGAATTCTATTGCAGCCTAAATTTCCGACACAATCCAACCTTCGACACAGCTCGGAGAAAACTTGCTGACTAGTCGCATACAGAATTCTGTTGTAGGATCCTCAAAAAAACATTTTTATAATTTGGAACATTTTTCTATGCAATATAGAAATTTCAAAAATAGAATGGTGTTATTCAATATGTCCAAAAATAAAAAACTTAAAATTAGATATCAGTTTATCACATTACGCCGAAACAAAATACAAAGCACAAATAAATCTGTGTGTATGCGTGTGGCTAAGTAAACAATAGCGCGTGCATCCCGGGAATCCTTCGAAATTTAATTTTTTTTAAGAGGTTTCTGAAAACGGGACAATGTAGCGTCCCGACGCTTTGCTTGGGGACAACGGGACAGGTGACCGAAAAAAGTGACAGTCCCGTTCAAAACGGGACGTATGGTCAGTTTATCTTAGGGGGCTGTTGGTACTGCTTTTGGTATAGAGAGATGTTTTGTTTAATTAGGAATTGCCTATGTAGGCCTATAATATTTTTTCTTCCAGTTGGTGTCGAGACCATGACATGACAATGCGCATAGATTGTTTGAAATTTTGAAAAAGTGCATTGTTGAGTCGACTAGTGACCCGAGGAATGGCAGTTTTCTCTGTCGGCAAAGAAGTATTCAAAGGGGGAATGCTGCAAGTCTTTTGGGCACAATATTAAGGTTTAGTTTAGATAAGTAGTTATAATGCTTCTAAATAATTGTATAGGTTCCCCGTGTAGCCACGAGAAAGAGTACAAAATGTCAGCACCCCAATTCATCTCGAGGGTGTTGTAGGAGGAGACTAAGCTAAAACTTTCGCAAAACGATACATTGCGTAGAGACAGACAACTCGAAATGAAAACCGGTTGTCGGTAAAAGAAGTTAAGCCAAGTTGCAGGCCAAATGGGCGACCTGAAAAGTTTTAACTACGGGTCGTGGCAACCTGCGTCTGTCCATTTCAATACAGCAAATAGGCTCGCCACCATTTATGTGGGACATATAACTACAAGGTGAAATGTGGGCGTCTACTATGACCCTGCCTTACCCTTCGGGGATGTGGCTCATAAGTATGTACGTATGTAAGTATAATTGTATTGGTTATTTAAGGAAAGGAAATATCAATACAAGTCCTTGAGGATTTATGGATAGGTACTCCAAGGGAATATGAGTAAGAATTATATTGAGAATTTACTAAAAGGATTGTTTCCCTATTGGATATACTCATATATAAACGTAAAATATAGGTTTGGTCCTCCAATATTATATTGGAAAAAGTTTATACAGAAAAATAGGTTGAATAAGGTGAAAATTCGTTAGCTCTGTTTACATCATGGTAAAAATTACGATTTCACAATTATAATTTACATGTGAAATTCAAAATTTTTCTTTTAAAAAACGTCGGGAACAGCTAGCTTAATTTAAGGGTCTATCGAAGGCTTGATGATTCTAGAGCAAGAGTGACATACGTATTTGTTGTGTATCTAGTACTTCTGTGAAGAGTAGACCTCGCGAGCACCCAGGAAAAAAAATTACAAACTGTGAGATATCATATCCTTTTTAGTTCAGCCAAAAATCATCAAGATCTGTTCAGAAATAACACGATAACAATCTTCGCCCCCTTTCTTCCCCATTTCCCCCTATCTAAAGAAGCTCTTGACAAAAGTTTTATTTTTAAATCACAGAGCTGTGCCTAGTTCGGTGAAAATCGGTTAAGCAAATGCAGGACGCATTTTCTTAACCAATTTTCCAACAGAACAGATTTTTTTCTAGACTAGACAGGAACTGACATACACACAAACATACGGACGAAAGCAAAATCGTTTATACTATTGAATCGGAGACTCTCATTCGCTTTACTCACTCGGTCAATAACACACAAGTCTATAAAAACTTTCTTAATGCATTCCTGGTGATATGAACGTATGTAACGCGGAAACGATTTACGTCTGCATTCTTTTTAATAGGTGACACGAAAACTTTTATTGTGTGAAAATGTCCGTTAAAAAAAAAAAAAAAAATTATTTATTTAAGAAATTTTTGCAAATTGATGATCACGAAAGATAATGTTTAAAAGTTTATAATTATAGAAAAGTGTACGAACACTTTTTAATGAATTACTGTCAAATTTCAACAGCCAAGGGGCCTCTAGCAATAATAAATGTATGTAAATAAATTCACGCTTGGCTACGGCGTATAACGTCATAACTGAGATGTGGGTCGTCTTTACGTCTCTGCATATTAGCAAGCTACAAAATGGATTAAGTCCCCGTCCTGAGAGAGATTTAATTAATAGGAAATTAGACTAGGAGCAAATGTATACAAAAAAGTAAAATGTTCAGATCCTTGTCAACATTCGCGTACTGCAAATGAATGTTTAATTAATTATGTTTTGAAAATTAGTAATTTATTTTACATAATACCTTCATCAATTTTGGCTTTGTAGGCCGCTAAAATATTTAGTGCGCATCTATATTTATACATATAATAAAATGATAGAAAAGTCAAAACTGTACATTGGAAATATTTGAAAAAAAAAAACTCGGTGGGTGTTCAACATAAGATATCGAAGCCGAAAATATACTTAGATTCTTTTTTGTCTGTTTGTCTGTTTGCTTTGATTCGTACGGAAGTATCTCGAAAAGTACTCAATAGATTTGATTCAATTTTTGCACAAATATTAACTAGGGGTAGGGTCTTCAAATAGGCTATATATTATCACGCTACATATCCTAGGGGCAAAGCAGAGGGCAATCAATTTGGCATAATAACATAATTTTCACGCTTACGAAGTCGCGGGCAACAGCTAGTTAGGAATATAAATGATTTTACCTGTCTTCATGGATGCCATGACCGATCTGCTAAGAATATACAGATTTTTGATACACAATTACATCTCTGATAATCAACTCTATCCGTTTCAGATATCTTTCTGGGTCGCAATTAAATTATCGCGATCGCTAATAAATGGTCGATTTAGTATAGTTAAGGTTGTGGAATCAAATGCTATTGGAAATAAACTCTGGAAAAAGTAGATGCTTGGATATTTTTCTGTCTGACAAATTAGTAGGACTATGTTTATAATTTCAGAAAAATAAAATAAATTCAAACAGCAGCAGATGGGAATTGGGAATGGGAATATAGAAAGTTGCTCCCGGAATTAAAAGTAGCCTGTTACTATTTTTCTACATGTTTTTTTTGTGTTCCTAGCTATCCCCCGGTATTTATAATTTCTTACCATCATCACCAAACTCCTCCTTTTTTAAAGTCGGTTAATTATAAACATAGCTCGGTGCAAACTCCTACGGTTAATAAGTATTTTGAGTCAGAGAAAATGGAAAAAACATGTTATGTTATTTTCGCAGACAGACACTAAGTGTAGGTATTATACGTAGCTCCAAACCTTCACCCCAAAGGAAATCAAGCGCTACAGCGCTAATTCAATAATATGATTTCTGCTGATGAGTGGGGTTACTTAGGGAAGCAATAGGGGTGCAAGTAGAACCTCCGAGATTAGAAGTGCTTTTCCGCTTTTATTCGAATACTAGCATAATACAATATTTTTTATTTATTACTATTGCAAAAACAAGTACATGGTATGTTAAGATCTTACATTAGGTTACACTACATTTGGTTGGTCCCGGTTGCCAGTAAAATGGCAGGCGTTAAGTCAAGTTGAAGGCTTTATTTCAACAGCAGGCAGTCACAACCTGCGCCTGTCCATTTAAACACGGCAATACGGCTCACAACGTATTACGTGGGACAAATTATATAAAAAAAAAGGTGAAATGTGGGTATATAAATATGCCTCTGCCTACCCCTTCGGGGATAAAGGCGTGATGATAAACCTAAACCTACATTTAGCCTTGCGGCGTGCAATTATTTATGGTTAGTAGTAAAGAGATTAAAATATTCGGAACAATACATGACAGCAAACAAATAATCTTACTAATAATATAAATGCGAAAGTTTTATACATGTGTGTTACATACATTATAGTCTGGAATAACACATAGGCTATTTTCTATCCCGGGAATAAGTTCCTGCGGTAAGCGGGAACGGGAACAAATTTTACGCGGGCGAAGCTGCGGGCATCAGCTAGTCTACAATAAGTTAATATTTATGTCACAGTTGATCACGCACCAGAATTACAGAATTAAAAAAATTAAAACATAATAACAACACACCAAAAAGTATTTGGCAACATTAAAGTACAGTGATTCAATACACAAAATCAGAGAAACATTAAATGCATGGTCACATCCTAACAAGATATTAGATGACGACGTTGCCGTACCTATACGCTATGAAACTCTGTCTCCTGCAAACTGACCTCACATAACTAGATTATTTAGACGAGGTTGGCCGTAATATAATCCTCTAGAATGGACATAGATCCCCCTAGAGTGGACTTGAAAAGTCAGTTTTAAGATAACACAAGTGTGAAGCGTAGAAACAAAAAAATGGACCTACTAGAACATAACTACATTATTTACTTTACAAACACAGATTATTAGTTTGGTTTTGGATAAATACGTTAATTTTAAATGAATTTTTACAATTCATTGTAAATTCAACAACCTAGCCATTAATATAAACAATGGCATCAGCATATTTATGTAATTACTAGGTGTATTATGGTGCCCGCGGTTAAACACGCGTAGAATTTGGTCTTGTACCCATTTCCCATGGGAACTTTTTCTCAAATAAAAGTAGCCTAAATGTCATTCCGAACTATACCTAATCTATCCCCGTACTAAATTCCAGCAGCATGAAAGAGTAACAAAGATCCAGATATATCCAGACAAGCAGATATCCAGTCATTAGGACAGCATAACATTCGAAAATTCATACATACAAACAAACTTCCTCATTTATAATATTAGTTAGAAGTACGATAATCAAGGCGCACTTATTACTCAGAGATTGTATATATACACTTGCTATGTGTAACATTTTTCCGAGAAAATATTTGAGACTAAGAAATAAAAGTAAACATTTCCATAATGCTTTGAGTGATCTCCTTTATTGCGTCGCAAGGAACAAAATAAGTTTAGGCAATTATTCAAGTAGATAAAGTTTAAAGACGCAATTAATCATTTTTGACGTTTTGCAGGGGGAGTTGATTAAAGTGGCGGTGGAAACAACCAAAATATTTATTATTTACTAATTGTTGTGCTAAATTAGACTTAAAACAATAATATTATCTCTCGTAGAAAATAAGGCGGCAAACTTATTTACGCTACAGTGTCTTACGTCAAATGAATAGAACTAGATTTAACAGGGTGAGGTGGTTTGTCGGGAAACCTGAGGTTATCCTCCCAAGGGCGTACTGGGGAACTCCCGGTAGTAGATACATAGAAGGGCACCGTGTAGTCGGTAGGAGACTGGTATAGCATCTATGTGGAGTTTCACGTGTAAAAAAATAAAGGGTATGGTGGTTCGTTTACGCTAAACTAAAATAGAGATGATTCAAAACTTATTTGATAATGGCTTTGTGAAAATTACTGTAATATGCTTGTATGTTTATAATATCTCAACATAGTAAAACCAAAAAGTAGCGCAAACTTATTCAATAGATTATAATAACCAGCTCGGCCCACAGAAATTGTTTTGATCCGGGCTGTTAAAATATGATTTGGGTTACAGATTACATATAAATTTTCTCCAGACTGGAGTCTAAATTCTATTGTACTACTAGGCGACCAGCAATGCCAAAATATCGCCATCACCGGGCATTTTAACAAAATTATTGACAAATTATGGTTACTTACTCACCTCTGCCTTCCCCTATCGAGCATATAGGCATTTTATGAACATTTGTCAGTAAATCATAAATGAAATCAATCAAGACATACGAATAACGTTATATTCATATTGAGGCTCTTCCAGTGTATCTTTAGATCCACGACTGTAGCAGATGTCGTATGTCGCAACACACTCATTCAATAATCTGATTCAATTTCGAGTGAAGGTACAGTTTCATGCTTACTGACGTCTTATTTAATATTCTATTTCTCTGTTCGCTCACCTATGAACTTATATATCGAGTAAATAGTATATGAAAGGTTCAGTCGAGAATATTCGCAGAGTAGATGAACATGTTTAGATAATATTGTCAGGAAAAGGGTGTAAGGACAATTGAAAAAGTTTTCAAGAGATTCTAAATAATATAAAGAAGATTTTGAATTCCAAGCTGGGTCACTTGCTATCTTAAGAATTGAAATACATGAAATACTTCTATAGCCAAAACAAAATTTGACAATCAACTCATGACTTTATTGAGTGAAATTAAAATCAATCACGCTGTAACCCTGAAAGGCTTTGTATAAAAATAGGCGACATTCTAAATCTAGCTAGTTCTATACAAAACCCAGTTAAGTGTTCACTAGGTACCAGCGTACAAGTGTTAAAATTCTGGGAACATTTTGTTGGCGGCTACTGAACACACGGATGGTGTACACTTTATAATAAGGTTCTATGTTTACTAAGTTTGTGGTACCCTTTGAGCCCTTATAACATGACAGATGTAGGGTAAACCACCCAATCGTTGGCACTCCTCCAATTATTGGCACTTTAGGTAATTTTGCCCATTTCTAACAGAAAAAGAATGCTATTTTACTTTTTAATGCATACCTACAACTACATAATGGGCAACACCGAACTGAAATAAACTAGGTTTCCCTTATTTTTCGAAATATACTCTTAACTAAAGTGCCAATAATTCATTCTAAAAGTGCCAATAATTGGGTGGTTTACCCTATGTTATGGTATTAAAGAGAGCAGTGGGAATGCGTAAATATAATCTGTGATACCTCTCAAAATAACTCCCGGGAGTTCATAACATTGTGACTTGTGACTAATTCACTTTATTCCACATCATCACCATCCGAGAGGGACAATCTGTCCCTGTACCAAATTTTAACTAGCTCTTTTCTTCAGTTAGAGCGTGATTGACTAACCAATGTCCAAACATCTTTCACTTGCCCAACGAAAACAGAGTGCCACGCATGCAAAGCCGTAGGCATCATCTAGTATTAAAATAATTAGAAGCCTAACGTAAGCTGTAAATATGAAAATATCCAGCTTTGTTGGCTAAGTGTATGACATAAGCGTTGGCATACTTGTAGTTCGCCGTTAATGGTCTAGCTAGCGAGAACGTGTCGTCTCACACAGAGAGATAATACTACGCCACTGTGGCTACGAAAATGCGAGTGAAAATCTCTGGAAGCCGTCACGGTATATTTATTGTTTGTAACAACATGGACTACTCAATACTTTGTTTATGATTATTATCTCATTGATGCTTTTGTGAAGGGAATAAGTATCTTATGTATTTACTGTTTGTTTTCAAGTTACAAAAAAAAGATCGAGAAGGATATGCTGAGATAACAGTGATAGGTATCACAGTATTATTCAATTTTACAATTAGACATTTAGTTACCTGGATATTTACTATGTGGTATATGAGTTTCTGATGTTCTAGGAGTTGAGTAGGAGAATGTTTGATATTTCAATTGTGGGGAACTGAATCGTTACGGTAGCTCAATAGCTACGAAAGCTGTCTATTGTACCGTAGCAATCACGTCGATTTATATTGAGCTACGACGACTAGAATTATAAACTTGGCCCCAGCACTGCTGCAAGCACCTTGCCTCCACCTGCCTATAATCTGCATTCCTATAAAATGATGTTTAAACTGTAGAGACATTATAAAATGATGTTCAATCGTAACTTGAAGTTGGGATTCGTACTATACTTAATGTCATGTCTGTTCTCCCTATAAGAATATACTTTAACCCTCATATTCATAATCGTTTATTAAACCTATTTTTAACCGACTTCAAAAAAAGGAGGAGGTTCTCAATTCCTCTGTATGTATTTTTTTTTATGTATGTCAAGCGATATTTCCGTCAATTATAGACGGATTTCAAAATTTATTTCCCATTTTCACCAGGTCAGGATCTGATGATGGGATCCAGGAGAAAACGAGGGCAACCACCGAAAATTGTAGGGACAACTAGTGCACTTGTTAACTTTTTAATTAAGTGCTTTAATGTTCTACACTTTAATGAAGGTCTGGAGTCGCCCTGATGATAGAGTGGAAAGACAGTCGAGGGCATTCCTTAACAATTTACAGCAGCTACCTTGTGTTTGGGCTTGATTGATTTGTATTGATGAGAACTTTGCACCTAGATTGATAGATCCGATCCACCTTCAAAAAAAAAAGGAAGTTCTCAATGTTTTATGTATGTTCACCGATATTTCCGTTAATTATAAACGGATTTAAATTGTTTTCTTTCTTGAATAGGGTTTACTTCTGAGGTGGTCCCATTTTCACCAGGTCAGGATCTGATGATGGGATCCAGGAGAAAACGAGGGCAACCACCGTAAATTGTAGGGACAACCAGTGCATTTGTTAACTTTTTATTCAGTGCTTTAATGTACTACAATTTAATGAATATCTGGAGTCGATCTGATTATGGAACCGAAAGACAGTCGAGGGAAATCCTTAACGATTTACAGCAGCTACCTTGTGTTTGGGCTTGATTGATTTGTATTGATGAAAACTTTTACCTAGATAGATATATTTTTCGGTTCACCCGTCACTTAAAATAATGAAAAAAAAATTTTCAATAAAAAATAAAACTGACTTCCAACAAAACCTGAAAAATAAAATTTACTTAGCACAAAGTAAAATGTATTTTGACTTATCAGATTTTATTCAATATAGTATTGAAGTTGGTGCCATGAATAATACCTACATAAACCTATGGGTTTACTTGGCGCCGACTTCAATATGATATTGAATAAAATCAGATAAATCAAAATACATATTACTTTGCGCTAAGTAAATTTTATCTTTCAGGATTTGTTGGAAGTCGGTTTTATTTTTTATTGAAAAATTTTTTAGTTAAAACACACTTTAAGTCTATTGCTGTCTCTAACCAATGACAGAGTATGGTTAGAGACAGCAATAGACTTAAAATGTGTTTTAACTAAAATAGGTTTAATAAACGATTATGAATATGGGGGTTAGTATCTAATATGAAAATCATTCTCACCTGAATAGTAGGTATAATTCTGGATGCTTGACGATGATGTTGCAATCGGTACCTGTAAAATAGAAAATGATTTTATTAAAATTAAGTACTAGCGGACGTCACGTGGATTTACCCGCATAGTTCCCGTTCCCGTAAGAATACGGGAATAAAATAAAGCCCATGTTACCCGAGCATAGTGTAGCTTCCCAACTGTAAAAGAATTTCCTAAATCCGTTCTGTAGTTTCGGAGCCTATTCGACGCAAACCTACAAAAAAAAATCTAATCTATCCTCTTTATAGGAGCATAAATTTGATATCAGATAATTTTCCAAATGTTTCATTTCTTATACTTATCTATAACAGTTTTACGAGATGTTCGAATGGAATTGTTACTTGATACTTTATCATATTATCTACAAACTAAAGTAGACAATATAACCGAAAGCAATAAGAAAAGAAAATATCTATGAACGAATGAACTTATCTATACTTATAATAAATCTGTAGAAACGAAAATTCTGTAAATTCAAAATATCAAAAAAATAAATAGCAGGGGGTGTTACTAGACCGACACCGAACCCAAAAATGTGATTAAAAAAATTTTTGTCTGTCTGTCTGTCTGTTTGTTCAGCCATCACGCAAAATCTACCGGTTGGATTACGATGAAACTTGGTATAATTATTCTTTAATAGCCTGGACCCCACACTGGGTACGTTTTATCCCGGAAAAGTATGTAGAATTCAAAGCAAACTTAATTTTGCGGTTCGATCCCTAGACCCAAAGTTATTATCAATTATTGCTTAAACGGTTAATGGTAAGATAGATAGATAGATAGATAGATGTATTCTTTATTGTACTCACATTTAACATAAACAATAACATAGTAATTAATCGTACAAAATAACAGTAGTGTCTAATGTCAAGCACAATGGGCGGCCTTATTGCACACAGCAATCTCTTCCAGGCAACCTTTGGATGAACAGGAATACCTAGAGAAATTGAGACACAGCGTGGGAAGTACAACTGACATTCTACTCGAGTAGGTATACGATACCATACATATATAAATATACACACCAATAAATACAATTAGGATATAATACGTTAAAATATATAAAAATACATATATAAATGCATACAAAATAACATATATATACATATACATACATACACATATATATATACATATACACATACACACACATATATATATATATACATACATACACACACATATATACATACATACACATATATAATCACACACATAAATATACACACTTTCAGACATAGATACGACATTATAAATACAATACATACACAAGCGTAATATGAACCTATTATATCTGCTAAACTAAAGCTCCAGGTAATATTCGTAAACCATTGTTTTAAATGACGTAATAGTTTGAGCTCGCCTTATTGGGACTGGTAGTGCATTCCACAATCTTGTTGCCACAACTACAAAGGATTTACCTACAAAATTTGTGGAATGTGATGGAAATTGCAACGTTAAGTTCTCCGATGCTCTCGTGGTTCTCGAATGGGTATCACTTAAGAACTTAAAACGTTCTTTGAGATATGAGGGAGTATGGGGGTTGAATAGAACATTATATAATAAAGAAAGGATGTGAGTATTCCGCCGAAAACGAATTGGGAGCCACTTGAGCATGTTGCGGTATTGAGATACATGATCATATTTACGTAAGCCAAATATGAACCTTATACAGAAATTTTGAAGGCGCTCAAGTCTATCAAGTTGCTCCTCTGTAAGATTAATATAACTGGCATCTGCATAATCCAATATAGGAAGTAAAAGAGACTGCGCAAGGGTGATTTTAGTGGATGTTGGTAGGAAATTTCGTAGCCTGCGCAAAGAACCTGCTGATGCAAATAATTTTCGACTAACCTCCTGTAGTTGCGGGCCCCAGGTTAAAGTTCTGTCGATATATATCCCTAAATTTTTAACGACTTTGTTTATCTGTAGCGGCACACCACTAAAAAGTACCTGTGGCAGCTGTGTATAATCTACCCGAGATATCATCCATGGCGTGCCAACTAGAATAACTTGAGTTTTTGAAGGATTAACTTGTAGACCGAAGTTGTTACTCCATTCACAAATTCGATCCAGATCACAATTAACAATGGAAAAGGCATCATGGATTTTATCAAGCGGGGCTTGTGCGTAAATTTGCAAGTCATCTGCGTAAAGGTGGTAGGATGAAACGAGTTGCTTGGATATTGAATTAATAAATATTGCGAACAGTAAAGGAGATAAAACGCCACCCTGCGGTACACCGACTAAAATATCCCTCCAAGAGGAAACTGAATCATCAACGCGGATGAATTGCCGGCGACCAGACAGGTAACTGTGAAACCAATCAATCACTGTCGGAGATATGTTAAGAGACCTAAGTATCCCAAGCAATACCTGAAAGTCCACTGTATTGAACGCATTGCTGAAGTCAAGAAGTGCAAGTAATGTTACATTTCCAGCCTCCATGCCCTTTCTGATATCATCCGTTACATTGATTAACGCCGTAACAGTACTGTGTCCAGGTCGGAAACCAGATTGATAGGAATTTAAGAGATCATTCATACACAGAAAGGAATTAATTTGGGAATAGACCAGGCGTTCCAGAACTTTAGATAGGAAGGGCAAAATAGAAATAGGACGGTAATGACTATAAGATGAAGGGCTTGAGGTTTTGGGCAATGGTATGATCTGAGCCTCTTTCCAGCTCGATGGGAAAATTCCACTTGTAATGGAGTGGTTTAGGATGTCACATAACACAGGAAGTATTAAATCCAGGATTGGAAGAATCATTTTCCTACTAATATTGTTATTGCCTACAGCATTCGTTGAAATTGAAAGGATACTCTTCTTAACATCACAAGCAGTGAATTGATTAAAAGCAAAAGATGGGTACTCGGGAGTTGGAAGAAGAGAAAGATAATTCAATGTATTAGTTTTGGTAGTAGCATCAAAACTACACGTATGAGAAAAATGCTTATTTAAAGCATCGAGATCAATATTATTCGGTTGTAAATTTTGTTTTGACTTACCAACTCCCAGGGTTCTAAGAAAATTCCAAATTTTGGCGGCCTTTCCATTTTCAACGGAAGCTTGAATGTGTTGGCGTTGCGCATTCCTACACACCTTATTACAGCGATTGCGCTCTTCGACATATTTTTGTCGATTGTATTCATTCGGACGGTACTTAAATTTGGCCTTGGCTCTCGCTTTTTTAACCATAAGTTCTTTAATTTCTGCAGTGAGCCACGGTGCAGGAGAGTGTCTGATCTTTACTGTGCGAATGGGTGCATGTACATCATACAGACTGATTAAATTTGATGTAAATATGGCTACTTTATTGTCTACAGAATCTATGTTAGTCAGCAACTGCCAATCAATTTTACTAGCGTCGGCACGAAGCCTATCAACATCCATACCACCAAAATTGCGCAGCCTCAAACACTTAGGTTTAGCTTTAGGAGTACGGATTTTATAAGAGAGAAACAGCAAATCATGATATGAAAAGACATCAGCTGAATACTGACCATGTTTCTCAACATGGTCAGCGGAAGAAACAATAATAAGGTCAAGCAGAGATGGATTACAGTCGGGGAAGTGATGAGTAGTGTTTAGTGGTAGACTTATAAGATTATAGGACTCCAAGATCCTGCAGAGTGAGTCAGACCGTGAATCACCCTTTAAAAGGCATGTGTTGAAATCACCCATAATGATTGAGTGATTGCAGTATGGAATGAAATTATCTAATAGATGTTCAAACGAAGCGAAATAGTCGATATGTAATGAGGAACAATAATAAACTCCCAGAAGAACAGTAGAATGGTTGAGCTCCACCTGTAACAAGATATGCTCACCCGCATTTGGAGGCGGTGGCTGCACCGACATATCCAGAACACGGTAACGAATGCTTTTGCGTAAATAGATAGCTACGCCACCACCACGCCCAACCGAGCGATCATTTCTAATGAGCTCAAACTCGGGGAGAGAATACGCTGAAGAAGGGAGACATGGCTTCAGCCATGACTCCGAGATAAGTAATGCATGGATATTACTACGGTTGAAAGGAGAACGCCCACAGATCGTTTCTTTTTGAAAAACCTTAATAAAAAGTGTATGGCTATCTAAGTAAATTGATAAATCATGGAATATTTTTTTAACAATCTTTTAATTCACTCGATCAAAATCTTTTGTGGCGTTTAAACTTTGATATAATTCGTGGTGTTATCGTTTTTACGCGTAGCGGACTGACCAAATGAATGGTACTGACGTGACGAAGATGGCCGCCAATCGCAAATATCAATGTGCGGGGCCTATACATACTCAAATGCACATTATCATAGATAGTTTCAAAAGGATTAGTTTATGCAACAATGTTGTTGAGATCATAGACTTAGTATCGACAATTTCCATATCTATGGTTGACATAGAAGTAGGTACTATTACTAGCTGATTATTTCTTTTTTCATATAAAATAGCATTCTAACTATAGTAGAAATCTTGGCTAGTGATTAAAAATAAACGATTTTTATTTTATTTAAAAATAAAATATCAGTCTTGACTCAATGCTATTCACCGTGTTGCGAGTCCATCAGATACGAGACCATGCCGCTTGTGAATTTGTGAAAAATGCTAGAAGCTAGCTCTTTGAACGAAATACGAACTGTCAAAAATTGAAAACTTTTGAACAAAACGTCTTTTCGGTAACGAATGTGCGGTTTTGCAGTAGATCAGATAAAAATGCCACGCTGTGTGAATTGTTCACTTTCTTTGATACATCCTCTGCCTCGACGTTGGCGATGATCTCTTTTTAAAATCAATTAGCGAGTACAACCGATTTACAACACTATACCAAAGACAAACAAGACTGAGAAAAAATAATTTAATAACAAGGAAAAAATGGGCGTTTGCGCGGGAAATTGGAAACAAGCGGAATACTCCGTTGTAAATTTTTCCAAAATTAGTGTATTATGAGTAAAAATGGTGGATTTTTAAACCTAAAAGTTCGACCACGTGCACAAGTGTTGGAAAGTGATGTAACGCAGTGAAACGTGACTCTTTAATTTTTCGACAAACTCCTGAGACACTTCTAGTAAAGTCCCACCGCTTTACTAGAGAAGACTGGCTTTAACTTAGGACCGTACTTGACTTTGACTTAGAGAACGAGGACCGAGAAAAATGACATAAGCAGCTGAATATTAAATAATACAAGAGTTGGCAGTATGGTTTTAAATACCTTCGCCTGTCCTTTGGACGAATAAAGCAACAACAACTAGGAAAAATTACAGTTAAAATGTTTTATCACCGAAGTATTTTTCATGAAATTATATTATATTCTAAAGGTAAATTGGTGTGAAATGTTTGTATAAAACAATGTATGATTCCTGTAAAGTGATTATGATCAGGATTGATATTTAAATTGTAAGTAACTATGGAACAACCGAGATCCAATTTGTTTATTTACTACATTATCTGAATAAGTACTACGTTATCTGAATAAGTGAGACGGTACTTCACGCCACATCAGAGATGTTTGCTGTACAAGACGCAGATTCGTCCCTGCGTCGAGTACTGTTCTCACCTCTGGGATGACTCCGCGAGGTACTTGTTGGACGCACTTGACGCTATACAGAGACGTGCTGTCCGAATAATTGGATGTCCTGAGGTGACGGGAGGCCTCGAACCGTTGGCGCAGCGAAGAACCGTAGCGTCCTTGGCTGCCTTCTACCGAATGTATCACGGCGAATGTTCTGAAGAGCTCTTCAATCTGATCCCACCATCACCTTTCCGATCCCGAACAACGCGTGCCGGGCAGAGATGCCACTCATACACAGTGGAGAGAATCTTCGCCAGAACCGAGCGTTTCAAAAGATCGTTCCTCTGTCGAACTATAAAAACTTGGAACGACCTGCCCGCACACGTGTTTCCCTCATCTTACAACCCCGGGTTCTTTAAGAGGAGCGTGAAGAGGCACATCACAGGGCCGCCAACTTGAGGACCGCTGTAAGAAGTGGCCCCCAATCGCAAGATGCGCCACGGCTATCCGTCGTGGCGACGTCAATTTGGCGAGCTGAATATAAAAAAAAAAAAAAAAAAAAAAAAAAAAAGTTGAAATGTGATAAGTTTACACATTTTCAGAGTTATATATAAGTGTGTTGGAACTATTACTTCTATCTTTTTTGAATTAAACCCACGTTCATCTATGTAACGATTAGCATTTTTGGGACAAATTGTTGACGAATGGATGGGCATTTGCTTCAAAACTAACCTCTAATTTGAACAGCAAAACGAAGAATGAGAGCAAACCCTACAACATAACAGAATATTTTTTATTTCCTATGAAAGTACGATATCCATACAATTTAATATCCAATTTTCACTGTCATACTAAATTATTTGTTATGAAACAGCGGTCCATTGAAGAGTGGGCAATCGCCTTTGCCACTATATCAGGAAAGTGGGCCGGAACACTCTGGGCATTGATGTGCACCACATTGAAATCCACGGGAACATCAGAGAACTGCATTTTAATGAAATCTGCTAGTGATGGCAAATCCAAAAAACTATCATTATGACTACTAGCAGAATAAAAACTGTCGGTATCGCTGTCTACAATATCTGAACATAACATAATTTATACAAAAATAACGATATATATCAATAAATATGTACTTAGATAATAAATATATACACAAAATTATAATTGTATGAGATTATATTAAATATATAATGTTACTTATTCACTAAGTGAATATACACCTACTATGTATAAATACACAACCCAATTTTACCCAAACAACCAAATAATAAATTATATTCGTGTTCACCCACCAGTAGAGTGTCATTTAAATAAAAAGAAAAATAAGATAATAAAACAGTTACCCAAACAATAGCACAACTAAAATGGTAAGTAAGTACTTAATTAATTTACAAACAAAACCAACAAAACAGTAAGAATTTATCACGTCATGGACGTACGTATGAGGCAATTTGAAAACAAAACATGACACTAAATTAAAAAAAGAAATAAAATAAAACTATACATATTAAATGCAGCAGGCTGTATGGAAGTATCTCTTTTGCCTGCACAGCTCAAAACATTATACCAAAAAAAAAAGTTTACGTCAATGTCAACGACAAATATTATGTCAACATCAAAGTCATTGAACGAAAACATAAACATCACAAAACGCATAAATAACACATATCTTAACCTGCATAAAGTGAATTTAATTATTGAATGCTTCTAAGAGGTTAAAGTTACCTTACATATCCAAAATAATTTGACAAATTATAACGCTTATCAGTGACAACAGAAATCCGATTGTGAGGGTGGGAACATTACACAATAATGATAACAGTGATAGTTTTTTCACAATACTGGAATGTTGCAATGCTACCAGGTTAATATGTTCGAGCCGCGCGACGACAAAGATCTTATCTCCTGGAGGCAGCGGTGCGCTTGGGCTTAGTACCGATGGGCTTTAAGGCTAAAGGAGCTTTTGCGGTCTCTGAAATACTTTCCGTCGTGATAGCATTAAGCTCCTTTTGAGACGTGATGCGATGCCGCTTATCATCCGGACCAATAATATAAATAAATCCTTCCCTTGTCCAACACTTATTGATTCCAAACCTCTCCCGCGCAGCCATAAATGTGACGTGTCTTGGTTTGGTAAGGAATTCTGAGATAGTAATACCAGATCCTTTCAATTTAGACTTACTGAACCAAACATTATCCCGGTAAGCCACATTATGAAATTTTATCAGAAGAGGCCTTGGCTTATTAGGTGACGAAGGGCGCCCCATTCTTTGACATCTTGTTATATTGGACTCCAAAAATGTAGTGATTTGTAGCTCCTTTTTAATAAATGATGTAGCTGTGTGCCCTGCATTTTCCGAAGCCTGCTCCTTGATGCCATGCAACAGTAGAATTTTACGCCTACTACGCGTCTCCATAATGTCAACCTGCTGTGCCACAGCTTCCATCTGACGTTGCAACAGATTCAATGCATTCATAACAAAGACCCTGAACACAGCAAAGTCCCCCGCTAGGTTGGAATCACTTGTGGGAGAAGCACTTGATTTGTCCAACCTTGACTGGTAATCAGTCAGCTGCTGTTGTAGCATGCCCATCATACCTGTCAGTGACTTGTGTAGTTCAGCATCCATGGTGTAAGATTACTGAAATTCTTGACTGGCAACTGGGAGGAATAAACACTCTTAACTGGTAGGTGAACTTAATTATCTTGAATTAGCTGACATTAACTTATTGTAAAATAGTAAATACACTCGAGAGCAATGAATCGGGGTCACTTAAAGAATCCTAAAAATCTCGGAAACTAAAAATGCTAGGTTAATGCAATAAATTGTATTTAATAGACAATGTAATACTCCTTAAATGAAGGTATTAAAACTTCTTAGTTATTGTAAAGTTATATCATAAAAAAATCAAATTTGAAAAAGGGCCACTTTCGAAGATGGAACTACGAAATTACAGCATTTGGTGTTGCTTTTGTTTGTAATCTGTCATTTATGTGGGTACATAAACCATGTTGATAGTGCTCTATATTCATTAATCAAGCTGAAATTATGTCGCTTACGCCTGAAGAATGCACCAGAATACTTACAATGCTGGAAACCGGCCGGAGTCAGCGCGATACAGCCAGGACTGTCGGTGTGTCGCTGTCAACAGTACAAAGAGTTCTCCGACGTTACGAAGAAACTGGTTCTAACCTACGCAGACCAGGAACGGGCAGAACCAGGTGTACCACAGCACGAGAAGACCGATACTTGGTGAACACCATGCTTCGAAATCGCTTTCTCACAGGAACTGAACTCACCAATCAGTTTCGACGCCTCGGAGGAAGTAACCCAAGTGCATGGACAGTAAGACGTCGGCTTGCTGAATCTAACTTAAAACCCCTTAGACCTGCAAACGGCCCTAAACTGGAGCGTGGGCATCGTATTTCGAGACTAAGGTATGCCCAGAGCCACGTAAATTGGAGTATTGAAGATTGGTCAAAAGTTATGTTCTCCGACGAATCAAAATTTATGCTCTACAAGCACGATGGAAGACACAGAGTGTATCGAGGACCAGGGGAAAGATTCAAGCAAGCATGCATCGAAGAAAAAGTAGCCTACGGTGGTGGGTCTGTACTTGTGTGGGCCGGAATTTCTTCTGAAAGTCGCACAGAGCTGGTGATCATAGAAAACGGCTCTTTAACTAGCGTAAGATATGTGGAAGAAATCCTCAATGATCACGTTGGTCCATTTATGGTCAATTTAGGTGAGGATGCTATATTTATGCATGACAATGCCCGACCTCATACAGGTAGGATTGTGAATGACTACCTTCAAGAGATGAACATTACTCGTATGGAGTGGCCAGCGCGCAGCCCGGATATCAACCCGATCGAGCATGCTTGGGACGAGCTAGGCAGATGCGTAAAACAACGAAACCCTCCCCCAATCACGCTTCGTGAGCTCAAAATTGCTCTCACAGAGGAATGGGAGAATATTCCCCAAAATCGTATAAGGAACTTGGTGTACAGCATGCCAAACCGCGTAAACGCAGTAATGGAAAAACGAGGAGGCAATACGAAGTATTAAAATTCAAGAAAATCGTAATAAAGTTCAAAAATTTCATGTTTCCTATTTTTGTTTTAAGGAGAGATCAGCAGTTTTTTCTTTATGTAATTTTGTGTTAATAAAATGTATGGTGACTCATATTTTTTTTACTTTCATTTAAGGAGTATTACATTGTCTATTAAATACAATTTATTGCATTAACCTATCATTTTTAGTTTCCGAGATTTTTAACATTCTTTAAGTGACCCGGATTCATTGCTCTCGAGTGTAGAATTGAAATTGGATAAGAAACTTGCACTATATTAATTATTAATTGCAGAGCAAAACAATTTAGGTGTTATCACCACTACCCACTTTTTTGGTAAGATGATGAAACTAAGCATGAGCGTTGTTTGTTACAATTTAGAAAAAGTAATTTTAACATTTTTTGCAAATTCCACCTGCAAAGGTATAAAAAAAGGAGGGTAAAGTTTGTATGGGACAACGTGATTCCTTGGTCCGATCTACTTAAAATTTGGCATATAGCATTATTAACATAATTGAAGAAAGACATGTTTCGTATTTATTGAAATTTTTACTATAACGAGCTAAAAAGGGAATGTAAATTATTTTGGGGCTGATTTTCTCAGGAGTTGATATCAATACTCCTTAAATACTCTTATTTTACACTTAAATTACTTTTTATTTTGACACATAATTTGTGAAAGCGTTATCATTTATGTTTTATGGTTTTACTTCAAACTTCAAAGAGATGATTTACTACAAAGTCATAAAGTTAAATAAAAAGCGATATTTTGGTTTGACGGGTTTAATATTAACCAAATATGCTTTATGGAAGTATTATTGCTAATTTATTAAAATTTTGTGTGACAAAAATACATTTGTGAAAAGAAGAAGATAATTCTAAGATCGCTAGCCAGAAAAAATAAAAGAACGCGCTTCAGGTAGTATCCACTGGTCAATAAAATATAACACCGCATGTTACCATCTACGCTCAATCCTTACGACAAAGATTGTTGGCAGCCCTAAGCGACTGGTCATGGTAGGCATGAACTTTATTCTACACATGCATTCTGTCAGGAAACAGACTCACTAAGTCTTTGTAAAATACGGGAATGGCCTCTACATAGACTACATTCGACATGACTGAAAAGAGCCATTACAATGAACATGAACGCTCAGCTGATGAAATTTACATTATTACGTTACCAGGTCTTGGTTGGGTTGGGTTCGGTTTGTTTAAACGTCGTAGGCTGTGACTACCTGAAGAAGGAACTAAGTTACGATTTCAATTGCTTAGAAGAGAAGTTGTGTCAAGTAGGTAGTAGTTTAGCCAACGAATTAAGAAATATATTAAATAAATAAATTTACTTAGCTCATATATTATGCATCATGAATTTGTTAATTAGAAATCTATCTAACTAGGTATTATTATAAATGCGAATGTTTGTTACTCTTTTACGCTGTAACGGCTGAACAGATCTGGCTGAAATTTGGTGCCTACAGAGATATGTTATAGTCTAGGAACAAAATTTCACGCAGGCGAAGCTGCGGGCATCAGCTAGTCAGAGAATAAGTCCCTACCTACCCAAATGTAATATAATGTGTAATGTACTATGAAGATACGTAGGTATTTAGAAGATAGCAGTACATTGGAAGTACTTTTTGCTAAATAAAAGCTTTACAAGCATTTTTTACGTGTGGAAATCTTCGTGGATGTTATGCCGGACTCCTAGCGACTAAAACCACACGGTGCCCATGCATCTGACTTTGAGCAAGAGCCCTAAGTACGGCCTAGGAAGCATAAGCCAAGGGCTTCCGAAATAGACTTCCGACAAACACATAAAATAAATTCGAAAACGAAATTTTAACACTGAGTATCTGAGAACTTACATTGAAATATTAACAGATATACAGTATGTTCGCCTTCGTTGAGCTAAAAAATCTGTAGTACACAATTCAGTCATAAAACCAGTCCACAAATTCTCCAACACATAATTAAGAACGGTTAGATATGCTGTATGGGAAGGTATTTATTTACGTTAACTGAACCATAAATCTAATATTATCTTACCTGCTGAATATTTACGTAAATATTTATGTTTTTCTGCTGTTTAGGAAGTTTAGATAGGTTCCTATATAAAGTACCTATCTATCTAAATACACTTTTAGTTCGCTACAATTTTCGTTTTTTTTTTTCAAATAATGTAATATGTACTTCTAAATGTACTCATTAAAGTAGGTACTCTTCCCATACATTCTTCAACATTTTCTTTACTGTTATTTTGGTAAATAGGTACATACATTTGCAAAATTATGACAAATCAAGCGGGCCTTGTCAAACCTCTTAAAGAGGTAGTATCTACGTAATTATTGTAATGTTGGAGTTCATTTGCGAGCTTTTCTAGGCTTTGGTTTTCAGTAATATGGTTATCGTGAAGCTGAGTTAAAGATTTTACGAGCAGTTTGAAAAATTTCAACAACGGGTCGTCACAACCTGCGCCTTTTTTTTATGTGAGGGAAAATCTTCGTAGGATGCTATGCCGGACCTCACGTAACGCCCAACAGCCCATGGTTAAGAGCCCCGGGTAAGCCCTCAGGAAGGATGTCCCGTGACTCCCAACAGACCTACGGCCGCCAATGCGGCCTCGCCCAGGGGGTGGTTCGGGTGCAATCCCGCGTCTATGGGGGGTTTCGGGTGTGCACCCACTTCTAAGGGGGGGCGTGCGTGAGTTGCTCACGTCCTATTTTAACAAGGAAATAAGGCTTACCACCTATTACGTGATCTAAAAACAAAAAGTTGAATGTGGATATAATAAGTTGTATACCTCTGCCTTTATCTCTGAAAGATAAATGCGTGAACAAAATGTGGGTATCTAATAAATTTGTTTGAGCCAGGGCACACATATCGGTACTTACTTTATAGATTCTAAAACAGCCGAATACAATAAAAGACCCTAAACTGATAAAACTTCCGGCTGTCTGCTGCATAAATCAACACACGAAAACAATAATCTAAACTTTCCTAGTATCACAACTTTTGCTATAATTTATAGTGCAACTGCAAAGCCTTTTTTGTGTTCAAAAACCTTCACGAGCACAATAACGTATGTACGAAAGTTTCGTGGAAATCGGATCAGTGCTAGTAAACGAGAACTAGTTTCATATATAGAAATTCGAATCGAGTGTGATCATTTTATATTCTAAAAAAGTTGTCTGTTAATTGATATTATAATGACAAAAAACCGGCCAAGTGCGAGTTGGACTCGCCCATGAAGGGTTTCGTAGCAGCAAGTAACATAATATAAAAGTTCTTATAGTTCGTTGTAACTTTGATTGATGTTTTAACACATTCGCAGTGGTAGTGATTTATCTAACCGAAAATTGCGGTTTATGACGTATTAAAAAAAACTACCAGCTCTATCTCGTTTGAACCAATTTTCGTTGGTAGTTTTTATGGCAATGTACATCATATATTCTTTTTAGATTTATCATTCTCTTAGTTTAGAAGTTAGAGGGGGGGGGGGGGGACATTTTTCCACTTTGGAAGTGTCTCTTGCGCAAACTATTCACTTCAGAAAAAAATATGTTAGAAACCTCAATAGCATTTTTGAAGGCCTATCTATAAATAGCCCACACGTATGGGTTTGATAAAAAGAAAATTGAGTTTCAGTTCTGAGTATGGGAACCTCCAAAATTTACTGCTTTTTTTCTAGTTTTATATAAGAATTTAATGCGGTTCACAGAATACATCTAGTTACCAAGTTTCAATAGCGTAGGCCTTATAGTTTCGGAGCAAAATGGCTGTGACACACGGACGGACGGACAGACAGACAGACAGACAGACAGACATGACGAATCTATAAGGGTTCCGTTTTTGCAATTTGACTACGAAACCCTAAAAACCAGCCAAGTACCAAAAAAGGCAAAAAATCACGGGTGTTGTTTAAGGGCCCCCATATATACCTACCTATTTATATTGTTTTAATTTTAATATTTGATGTTAAAAATACCCGCATTATGTGTATCCTTTATTCCTATTATTTATCTATTAGGTACCTTTATTTTAGTTAAAAGTTAGAAACTTTATTTTATTAGATACAGGACCAACGGACCATAGAACATGGTGTTTAAGTAATTTCAACTTGATATCTCCTCGCGTTCACGAGACAAGTAAATGTACGGACAGACGACAAAGTGAGGGTTCCGTTTTTCCTTTTGCGGCACGGAACCCTAAAAATAGGAAATATTCACCAGAAAGTGAAGAAAGTGAAATAAAGTTCGGCAGGAGAATTTGTTTATTCAAAGCCTTAATACACTCGTATTTTAGTTCCACTCATTAAAAATTGCACACGTTTAAATCACATCACACCGTAAATGAAAATGATGACAAAAGATGATATATTCCGAGCTGATCAAATTAATGAATTTGATTTGATCGCTGAGATATAAATTGATAAGGTTAATCAATTTTCGGCACAACCTGCTGTTTACGGATCGCTGAACCAACCAGTGTTAGCTGAAATATCTTCCTTTCAAAATGTTCCACGCTGTTGATTTTAGAATGGTTGAATAACAGTGTTCAATTCAGGTTAACAAACATTTTGGAGGTCACAGTCGAAAGTACCTTTAGTCTGTTTATTTAAAAAAAAATGGCCAAGTGTGAATCGGATTAGGTTTGGCACCAAAAAAAGACAAAAGTACTTTTGTAGAGCTCCCTAATTTTTTTTTGTTCCTTTTTTTGTGAAAATGTCAACTGTATTTAAAAATGGTGACAGATAGACAGACGGACAGTTGGTCAGGCGGACAGTGGGTAAAAGGGTCCCGTATTTTCCTTTTGGGTGTGGAACCTTAAAAAGAATTCTGTATTTCACATTATAAATTAAATATCTATTAAACCTTGTGATATTGAACCTAAGTCAAGTCAAATTACTACTCATGGCTATAATATTCGTCTCTAGAAGTAGTAAGATGCACCTGCAAACTACTTTGTTCCGCGGAACTAATGGGAACTGAATTACGAGTATTGATGCGTTGTTTCGCGGGATTAGTGGGAATAAAGTCTCACTAGTTCCGCCACAGAACTGCTTGAAAGGAACTACTGGGAATAATCCAAAAAATAGTTTGCGGGCAACCTAAGAGAATATTGAATATGTTCTGCAATTGGAACGTTTCTCTGAACACTAACCAATTGGAAAAAACCAAGCTGAGTTAAGTATTTTATGCCCATATTACCCAACCATTGTTGATAAAAATGAATTTTACTTGACATAAAATTAGGCTGTTCTCAGTTGAGGGTCAGAGCATTAACTTTTGGGAACGGGGTATAAGTGGGGCATAATGGATGATAAACGTAATTATTTAGTGTTACTTGTAACATCCGTCCGTTAGCTTTGAAATAGGTGCTTTTTATTCATTTTGCTGACAAAGAAAAGTAGGTATAATTCTGTTCCATGAATTTACTTCAAAATTTATAGTTAGTTAAATTATCTGCTGGTCGAGCTTAGATGCGCGCGCATTGTCTTTTTTTAATAGATAATGTGGTCGTATTTACGTTTCTTTATGGTGAATATGAATTTTATTTTGCAAACCAAAGATTTTGGCAGAGAGAGACTTCAACAAATTATTCCAACTAGTCTCCGATAATCCACTGATTTTCGGCGACAGTAACAAGGTGAATCTTTATTTTTTATTTATGTCCATACGAACTTTCATCAAAAACATTGGAAAAGTTAAGCTGTGAAACTTTCAAATACTTATTTAAAAACTACAATTCATTTTCTGGAAATTAAGGAAAATCTTAAACAAAATATTTTAGTCTTTTTGGAAAAGTTTCTATAGAGATTCAACGAATTACGCTTAAATTTATCACATTAATTTTAAAAAAGTCAAAAACTTTTCTTAGATTTTTACTACAGACGCTTCACATAAACCACTCAATTCCGACCCAATAATAGTCCAAAACTTTTTATGTAATAATTGTTTGGTACCAAAAAACTATCTTTAACTAGGAGATCGATTTTGAACAAACTACTTTACCAATAAGATTTATTATATCTATCTAATATTGTACATTTTTATATGTACTTATTTGAGGTAAGAATTTGTCAAATTTCGTCAACGAGCTCACAAGAATATCTGGTTAAAATTTTGTATGGGTAAATCTAGAAACACATCTTACTAATATTATAAATGCGAAAGTTTGTGAGTGTGGATGTTTGTTACTCTTACAGCTTACAGAACAGATCTGGCTGAAATGTGGAACAGGTGTGCATTATAGTCTGGAATAACACATAGGCTACTTTTTATCTCGGGAATATGCGGGTGAAGCTGCGGCATCAGCTAGTAATTAATAAGTATGTATGTATTCAACATAGTGAATATTTTTTACGTTTGAGACATATCTACTTACAATATTAAACCAATATAATACACTCTTTGTACAAAATACAATTAGGTAGGAACTTATATTTTACGAACCAAACGATGAATCGTATCCAATTCTGATGATTCAGTCAGATTAATACAAAACAAATATTTAATTTGAGTCGAAATTAACGTTTTTGGCTTTATCCCTCTAGCATTCACGGATTTATTAAACACTAGCTGACGACCGCGGCTTTTCTGTTTCCGTTCTTCTGTACCAAATTTCAGCCAGATCTGTAGAGCTGTTAAACTTTAAACAAACACTCAAAATATCCGAAAAATACTTCACAAACTTTCAATTTATAATTTTAAAACAAAATATCAGTAGAATTTAACCCTCATCAAAATGTAGGTAAATGATTACCTACCAGTGTAAGTAACTGGTACAGAAAACGAATCTCTTAAAACTACTGAGTAAGAAATAATTTTGAAAAGCAATTAATACTAAATCAAAAACTTAATGTGAAAATATTATCGGTCTTGATCTAGAGTCAAACCTGCATATTCATTAAATACTCAAAGTAAATTCCTGTATTGCAAAACTGAGCTGAATTATTGCACTTTTAAAAGGTTGTAAATTTTTAAATACTACACTTTGAATTTCAAAAACTTAAAATACTACGCCCCTATTCCATTGGAAAATAGCTTACAAACATAATTGTGTGGAAGAGTAACCAACACTATGCCTTATAATGCGGAGCTTCGCGAAAATGTGATGTCAAAATTATGCATTTTCTATGGAATTTATGTCAAAATATTACCTACTATTGTAGGTAATATTGTAGTAAATTTATCACTGTATATATATCCAGAGTTAATAATTAAAATTGTTGTACCTGTCTTTTTGTAGGTATGATTTATATACATTGGTGAGCAATAAAGTTTATTTTATTCTATTCTATCCAAAGATTTTTACTCAACGTTCAATAGTACATTTTTTATCGGAGCTTTTCACAAAATATGATTATTCTGAAACCCGAAAAGCTCTGCTTTAATAAAATCTCAGAATTTAAATAAAAAACAATTTCAAACAAAGAATAGAGTCTAAGCTCGTTTGAAGTCAATAATTTTTGTGAGATGCTTAATTTTTCAAATCTTAAAGAGCATAACTCTTTTACTTTTATCACGTAATCTGTTTCGGAGCGAAATTCTTTCTTAAATAAAAGGATGAAACAATGAGGCAATTTTGTTGTTTGAAACTGAAATTAATTTTGAAGCGATAAAATGATGCCATGAAATGGCTGCACACGAAGCGTTTGAAGAATTTTTGCGATGCAGCTACTGAATGCAATGGCAAAAAGGTTCGCCTGCTAGGACTTATTACTAAAATTATTTGAAAAGTTGTTAAATGTTATTAACATTTCATTTTTAGGGTTCCGTACCCAAAGGGTAAAGAACGGGACCCTATTCATGAGACTTCGCTGTCCGTCTGTCTGTCTGTCTGTCTGTCTGTCCGTCAGGAGGCTGTATCTCATGAATGGTGATAGCTAGAGAGTTGAAATTTTCACAGATTATGTGTTTTTGTTGCCGCTATAACAACAAATACTGAAAACAAAAACATAATAATATTTAAGGGGGGCTTCCATACAACAAACGTGTTTTTTAGCGATTTTGTCTTACATATTCGGTAATAAGGTATCCTTCACAATTTAAATACGTTAGTTAATTTGAACATTTCATCAAGATCATTCATTCTCTTTACACCATGCAAATTAAATGAATACTTTAGGAGGTAAAGCACAATCAAATGTTGCTCAATGAAATTAATTTCGTGTCGCCATGATTGAACATTATACGGGTCACATACTAACTTATTTTTCGACTTTCATCGTAAATATTTGTTCTTTAAAAAGTGAACAACGCTTTCATCAGATTATTTTAGGTAGGTGTAATATTTCAAAGATGGCTATTTCATAGGAAATAGTAAACAAATAGTCCATGTTTTAGATTTTTCTCCAGTATAAACAATTTACGTACAAACACACAATTTATGTTGTAGACGTAGATATCGTGTTTATAATGTCATCATTCAAATGTCATCAATATTTTGAAAAAGAAATTTAACATAGAGTTCGCAAACTCTTTTTGAAATATATACTGTACCTACCGTAGAGGATCTATACAAAGATAGTTAACACTATAGAGCAACGCGACTTGTCTAAAGACGCGCGTTGTATGACAATATAGAGCAACGCGAACTGTCTAAGGCGCGCGTTTCTCTGTGTTAATAGGTAATGAGGGCAACCAGTAGATGCTTGAAATACTCACAGAATATTGAGCATTGTATTTTCATAAAAAAATAATAATTGAAACAAAATGGACCTTTACTGGGACATCCTTTCGAGAGCTTGTCTTGTTGAGAGAGAGGAGTCCGGCATATCATCCATTAAGGATTTTCCATCTAGTGAAATAAAAAGAAAAAAGGGGGGCACCCATGCAACTTACTTACTTACTCACTTACGCCAAGGTACGACTTTTTGTTGTTTTTTGGTACGGAACCCTCCGTGCGGGAGTCCGACTCGCACTTGGCCTATTATTTCATGATTTTTTATTAAAAATTACAATCATTGCTATACTTATTAATATTATAAAGAGGAAAGAGTTGATTGTTTGTTTGCATCAAATAGGCTCCGAAACCAGTGAACCGTTAAAGTTTTTTTCACTGTTGGGAAGTTACATTTTCCCCTGTGAACATAGGCTGTATTTTATTCCCGTATTCCCACGGGAAAGGGATCTACGTAGGTAAAACCGCGTGACGTCTGCTAGTCATATATTAATTAGTATAATACTTTGCTAATACTTTAAAACCTGTTACGAAGTAGGTACTTTAACGTTGTTACTTAGCTCTAACCCTGCCGATGCTGATTTTTTTTTACTTTATTTTTTAATTCTTTCACTGTTGGGAAGCTTCACTATCCCCTGTGAACATAGGCTATATTTTATTCCTGTATTACCACGGGAACGGGATCTACGGGGGTAAAACCGCGTGACGTCCGCTCCGTAATGACGTGACGTTTGTAAATTTTAACTGACACAGAGAGATACAGATAATAAAGACGCACATGTTAGTTTATGCAGTACCTCCTACCACTTACGACGATGCCCATGCTAATTTCTTGCTTCCTGCTTTGTCCCACTTATCACCTATCAAAATTTATGAGGTAAGAATCAAAGAATTGCTGGGAAATTATCTTTGCTTTATCTTGAAAAATCATTGACATTCCGCATTCCGTTCTTTAACGCCAAATCACTCCGAAATTCCAGTCTTAAAGAGTGACAGCCTTGAAATATATTTGTATAATTCTTCTTAAAGCTAGTACGTGCGTCAATAAAATGTTCGTAGAGACCCTTTCGCACTTGGTCCCTAAATACTTCTGTGTAAATAATTTTTCTTTAATCATAAATACTGCAGTTTTGAAATGGAATGTAAACTTTAATCATGTGGTTCACAAAATATCACGTAAATTCTGATCATCATAAATATCATTCCGTGACCCACGTAGTTAAAGTTGTATTTCATTTCGCTTACTTGGTTCGACGTTATTCGTTTTACAATAAATAGAAGCTTTTGTCATTTTCTTTGGTTCTTTTTTGCCATTTTATACTGAATTGTATCAAAACATTTTCTGTAGATTTCGTATAAATTGGTAATGAAATATAAACTCGGTATAGTTAAATATGTGGAAATAGCAAGAATAAAGTGGCTGTTTCTGATGAAATCAAGCTAAATAAAATAGAAAAATAGTCTCAAAATACAAATGTTTGCAAATCCTTTTGATCACAACTAAACTACAAAAGGGCTGACAAACCACTGCGATGGTAAACTCCTCGTTGCGCTCGGTTGATTTTAACAAGCTCGTTTCTAAGCTTATATAGACATATAGTGTAACTTACGTTATTATAGCCTGACTATAACTGCTGTGCACTCTCTGAGGTATGCGCGGCGAGGTGGGAGCCGGGGAAAAAAGAGCATGAGTACACATGCGATTAATACACGTCAGACAAATCTTACGATATTAGTTTACATTTTTAAAACTAATGATTTTTTCTTCTGATAACTCCAAGATCAAAATAATCGACAACATGGAATGCACAGCAGTTATGGCCATACTATAGTGCTATGGGGTCATGGGCTGCAACCAAGATCTTCGAGACCTACTCCGAAACGGGAATATTCCAAACTAGGTTCCTCAGCAAGAGGTGCACTTGCTGGCTAACGGACAATCATGGCAAAGGGAAAGAAAACTCGAAGCAAAACTCAGTACCTACCTAATCCTAAAATGACGTCACACATATTGTAACGGCAAAAATTGCGTGATGCGACAAGTAGATGTAGGTAAGTCATTTATACTGTTGATTGATGGCACTTGGTGGAACCTGCTGCACATAATGAATAACGGCACTTTATACTGGAAACCGGTTTCGCCTTTCGGCATTTTCAAAGGTAAAATAATTTTACCTTTGAAATGCCGAAAGGCGAAACCAGTCCGGTGTTAGATAAATAAATGTTGTGGAATAGTACAAGTGCCGGTATTCATTATAGATGTAAGTTAATACATGTGTAAAACAACCGAGTACCTATGCAGTCTTATGTAATAGGCACTATTTACCTCCGATAAAGTTCCTAATACCTAGCCTTATTATTCAATTGGGGTTCAAAAATTTATACGTTGGCGTACGAGACCTCATAAATGTGACCCCTGTTCAAGTCCTTTAGCGATAAATTCAACACATTGAAAAGGCATAAACTATAGTCAAGTCACCTTGCGTCACGCTGCTATTCAAAAGCCTTTTCAAAAGCTCTCTGTGCACTCTACTTTTCAATAAATGCTCAATGAATACCTTCAGAGAAACCTACCGGCTCTCCTGAAAATTAATAACGGTTTTTTGTGTATGTCGACTTGTACTAGTGTGCAGAGGATAATATGGTATTTTGAACGTTCTAAAGGTAGGTGTAGAGGAAATTTATGTATTTTCTTTGGATTTTCCAGGGAAGGCGTGTTATCGTATATCGATTGAGATGCTTAGCACAGACCAACATAAAAAACCGGCCAAGTGCGAGTTGGACTCGCCCATGAAGGGTTTCGTAGCAGCAAGTAACATAATATAAAAGTTCTTATAGTTCGTTGTAACTTTGATTGATGATTTAACACGGTCGCAGTGGTAGTGACTTTTCTGACCGAAAATTGCGGTTTATGACGTATTAAAAAAAAACTACCAATTCTATATCGTTCAAAACAATTTTCATTGGTAGTTTTTATGGCAATGTACATCACGTTTTTTTTTACTTTTATCATTCCCTTAGTTTAGAAGTTAGAGGGGCGGGGGGGACACTCATTTTTCCACTTTGGAAGTGTCTCTTGCACGAACTATATAACTAAATAACTAAAAAAAATTTTGGAAACCTCAATAGCATTTTTAAAGACCTATTTTATAGATACGGATTTGAAGAAAAAAAAAATTTTGAGTTTCAGTTCTGAGTATGGGGACCCCCAAAATTTACTGCTTTTTTTCTAGTTTTATATAAGAATCTTAATGCGGTTCACAGAATACATCTAGTTACCAAGTTTCAATAGCATAGGCCTTATAGTTTCGGAGAAAAGTGGCTGTGACACACGGACGGACAGACAGACAGACAGACAGACATGACGAATCTATAAGGGTTCCGTTTTTGCCATTTGGCTACGAAACCCTAAAAAAGCATTGCAAATGTTTCAGAAGGCACTCCTTGACTACATAGTTCATTAAAGTCAGTTAGATATACGGAACCGCATGAACCAATATAAAAGTCATAACGTAAATTCTGGTTGAATGTTTTTAATAACTTTAAAATAATTCCACTATAAATCGGCAATATACCGCCAAAGTTTAGCGTAAACTAACCTTAAAAAAAACATTTATTTCGCATAATCTTAATACATAGTCACTTGCGACACGTCAATAAATACAAATCGAAGTTAGTACCACCAGCTCCGAACGCGGCCCGCTTAAGAAGAACTAGGATGCTATGCCGGACTTTACGAACTCTCTCGAATACGGTGCTCTACTACAGCCTACGGCAGGGAGACCCGCGTGCGCCCTTGGATGGATAATCCTAGGATTTGAAGGACAACCCTATGGTGAGCACAACCCCTTTCCTAATACATACATACATATGGTCACGCCTTTATCCCCGAAGGGGTAGGCCTCTGCCTTATTATAAAAAAGGTGAAATGTGGGCATATAATATGCCTCTGCATATTATATGCCCACATTTCACCTTTTTTATAATTTATCCCACGTAATAGGTGGTGAGCCGTATTGCCGTGTTTAAATGGACAGGCGCAGGTTGTGACTGCCTGCTGTTAAAACAAAGTCTTCAACTTGACTTAACGACTGCCATTTTACTGGCAACCGGAACCAACTGCTTAACGTGCCTTCCGAAGCACGGAAACGCTCAAATAAATGTCACAAAGTGATCACATGGATGGTCACCCATCCATGGACCGGCCATAGTGAAAGTTGCTTACTGCAGTGATTGTTTACAGAACACTTAGTCCGCGGGGCCACGAGCGCTTACCTTTCCTAATATAATATTTAATATCAAATTAACCACAGTAGGGGCCGCGAGTGCCTTCGGTCTAAGTTTTGTAGCACCGTTAGAGTTACAAAGGATAGCAGCAACAGATAGATCGTATTGCTTGTTATCTTAATGGTATAAAAACCTTGTAACTAGTGCAAACGCAACAATGTATAGATGAATATGTACAGCGTGGTAAAATTGCTGCCCTACTTGGATAATCATTTGTTGTTCAATCAACCATCAATATGGTTCATCAATTTGGTCGTGGGTTCGATTCCCACCGGAGAAAAATATTTGTGTGACCCATAAATGTTTGTCTCAAGAGTCTGGGTGTTTCTATGTATAATATGTAAGTATTTAAAAGTATCTAAGTATTAATATCCGTGTTCTGATACCCATAACACAAGCAGGTTATTCCTAGCTTACTTTGGGATCAGATAGCGTTGTGTGAGATGTCCGTGAATATTTATTTATTTATTATGAAACTCATCACGTAGCTCTGAAATTTTCTTTTCATTATAATTCTGTCTCTTGTTATAAATGAGTATAAATTTCCTGCAAATACAAAACCCAATTCATTATTTCTGGAGAACAATATAGCAATTAGATGAGAATAAGTTCTAACCATCGCTTTCATATTATTTAGAATGGAATGACGAAACAAATAGATGAACATTTAGGAGATATGAAAATTTTATTATTTTCATAAACGGAATAATGTTTCATGATGTGAATTGGGATAACAGTCAACTTGTTGGAATGGCGTTAATAATATCAAATTCCTTTATTGTCTTTAGTGTCTTATTGGTACGTAGATTTTGGGGTTGAAAATTGACTGTACTTTGAAATATTTGTCTTTAACAATCACTAAATTTATAGTAGCTACCAATAGGTAGCTACTATAAATTTACTATACTATAAATTTACAAAAATTTTCACCAAAATATTGGTGAAAATTTTTGGTCTTGGCGTAGATATAAACTCGATTAAATTGTATTACTTGAAATTTATTTTATATCGTAAATCTGTGTAATATATAACATTATTTCACCTTTCACTACAGAAACTATTTTTAAAGTTTTATAATAAAATATTGACTTTAGTAGCTAACTTATAAGCTTAGTAAACCCTTTTTGCAGTTAGATCTGCATTAGGCTTCTAAAATTTAATTTATTAATTTGAAATACTTAAATATTTCGCAAAAACGTCCCTGTTAAGTAAATTGATAACTTAATTTACATTGTAATTACAGATAAAAATTTTTCCTGAGGCGCGGCTCCTTTGATAAAGGACCTCGCGTTATTTTAGAAACTAGCTGCGCTGAAACACGCGAATAACCGTCTAGTTAGTAATATGAGCATCATTCACAAACTATATTATTCTAATAATGTTAGGCAGGTTTACAGCAAAAGCACATTCACAAAGGTGCTTTGACCTCATAATTTACCGTGCCTTTACAAAAACATCAAAGATTTTGATGAATCAGAATCGAAAATTAAAGCATCTGTCTCCTAATAAGAATGCAGTAAATCACATCTAATAAAATTATTACTGTCGAAGACATATCGTAGATATCATACCCCTGTATTAGTCATCAACCTTTGCAATGGATAAATTTATTTTTTAAATCTTACGCAACACGTGCGAAGCGAATTAATTTTAAAGCAAACCGCGTTAGCCGTGTAAATTTAATCAACTACCAAACAAATGACGAAGGTGGGACTTTCACATTATCATGGGAGCTCGGTCCACGGTTAATATGAAAATGCGGGTAACCAACGTGAAAATATGACGGCATTAATATAAATTGCACTTAGTCCGGCGTTGGGGAAAAACAACTATTAGGGACGGTAAAAGGAATAATGAGGAGCGTACGCCAAGCATAATGTTAGCTCATCGCCATTAGAGTACCTGTGTACCCCACTGTAATGTTGCCGCTGTCAATGTCAGACTTGAGGATTTATCTTAATTAGACGATAACATGGGATTGGATACTATGCAGGACACTTGGGTTTCCATTTATGGTGTAGGATAACATGTAGGTAGGTAATTCAGTCGTAGAACAAGAGTTGAGAGATGAGTTTTAAGAGTATTCTTGCCAGATTCTTTCTTATAGGCTCTACTTATTGTCTTGCAAATATGACTGTAAATCTATATATATAAAAATCAATGCCACTTTTCGTTGTAATTTTATAACTCGAGATCGGGCTCACCTATCCAAACCAAATGATTAGGCTTTGTTCGGACTATTTAGTAGATGGTTTATGTGAAGTTTGCACAAAATCGGTCGAGCGGTTCTTGATTTATCACGCAAACGAAGTTGCGCGGGTCAGCTAGTATAGAATAAAAAATCATGACGATACATAGTTTTACTAGGCACCGATTTCTGTATTATATTTATTGATATCTGATAAATCAGAATATACTAACTAACTTTGTGCTAAGTAAATTTTATTTTTCAGTCTTTAGTTTTGTTTGAAGTCGGTTTCTTTTTGTTAATTTTTTTTATTTTACCATTTTTAGTGACGTGTAGACTGAAAATCTATCTACCTAGGTGTAAAGTTCTCGACAGTACAAATTAATCAAGCCCAAACACAAGGTAACTGCTGTATATCTAGTATGTATCTGTAGTTAGGGAATTCTCTCTACTGTCTTTCGTCTCTATCATCAAATCGACTCCAGACCTTCATTAAGTTGTACTACTTTAAAGCCCTTAAAAAAATTACAAATGCACTAGATGCCCCTACAATTTTTAAAAGTTCCCTTCGATTTCTCTAGGATGCCATCATCAGATCCTGACTTCCTTAAAATAAAAAGAAATAAAAATGATATACGGTCGAATTGAGTAACCTCCTCGTTTTTTGAAGTCGGTTAAAATTATTTTCACTTTTTCTCTTTTCAACCGATAACTTTTTCTGATTCTCAAAAACCTTTGACTAATCTTACTGACAAATTATCTACATCTAAATCGAGATTTACCTTCTTATAAGTAAGATATCTGATCGGATGTCATTCAACACTGACGCCAACATCTTTTGACGTAAATGTTTGGAACAAGTGATTCTTTCGATAAGAAAATGTAACCTATATCAAATAAGACTATATCGGGGTGCTACAGAAATTTCGGGGCCCAATGCAATCACACCTGCATATAGTGCTATTATTGACTACCTTTTTTAATACCTCTGAGGTGGTAGACAGCAGCCTATGAACAGTATGAACGTTTGCAACACCAGAGGCGCCACACTCGCGCTGCCGACCCCGTAAAAACCTTCTAAGACCCTTTTGAAGAATACCAAACTGAATCATAAACATACTGATATATTTCTAAATACATACATTATATACTTAGATAAATTACACCCAGACAGAACAAATCAATGTACTCATCACACTAATTTTGACACACTAAAATTGAACCTACGACCTCTGAATCCGTAGTTAGTTACTCTAACCACTGGACAACAAGTCCAGTCAATCCAGTCCAGTCTATTCAGTACGTGGTACAGTAAGTCTAATCACTCTCTGATACATTGACCAGACCAAGTTATGAAGAAAATTTGAAGAGAGTCTACGGCACAAAGTCTACGGCCAACAGTGAATTGCGATAGACCGTTATCAACTAGGTAGAAATGCAATGAATACAGTAGTCTGTAATCCTACAGACAAGAACCTGTATGTTGTTAACAATGTGACTTTATAACAACAAAGGTAATCAATCTGTGTAGAGCTTTACAGCGGCGCCATCACTCTTGCAGAGTAAATAGAGGAAATGGTTGTTTGGATTGAGATACTTGTACGTATTACTGTGTTGCACCTGATGACATGGTTGTAAGGAATGAGAAAATACAATATAGTTAAATAAATGAAATTATTTACTCAACGTGTTAATGTCCAAAGAAGCTAACATTAGCTTGTGCTATAGAATTTTTTATCTTATAAACATTATTTATATCCAAATGCATGAGATAAAACCTAAAATTGTGGGGTTATCCAAAAGGGACCTTAGAATTGCGTGCCTCTGGTATTGCAAACTAGTACTGTTATCACTTTCCATCAGGCCTGCTTGTCTCCCAACTTAGTGCTATCAAAAAAGAAGTAAAACAAAATGTTTATAATATTTTCCGCGAAAAGCCATTTACATAACCATTCAATATTAACAATTTTGTTAAAGATAGAGCTTACAATTCCCAATAGATGTGGCCTTAAGAAGTATTATTTCGTTTTCGCTAACATCAAATAAAAGATGCTTGTAGAAATATATGTAAATAAATCTAAGTATAATCTTTACAAACGTCCCTCATGCCCAGCTTAAGCATAGCTTCGTATACTAGTGAGTAAACAGGATCGACAAAGCGTATTTTCTTTGTAAACGGATCCTCTGAAATACTTTACATGGGTTGAAGAGTTCGGTGTCATTGGCAAAAACGTCTATTGGGACTAAGCTGCTATGATTTCAAATATATATTTAGATAGTGAATGCTATCTCAAAGCTAGAAAATATTGTTTTTTATATTTGCATCGCTAAAATGGCACCGCCTGGTGGAAAGCCAGGTCGACAACTAGCGATTGGAGGCAACTTTCACAGTAAGACTAATGACAGTGGACCTCAAGTTTGCGGCCCTGTGATGTGCCTCTTCACGGTCCACTTAAAGAACCCGGGGTTGTAAGAGGAAGGAAATACGTGCTCTGGCAGGTCGTTCCAAGGTTTTATGGATAGAGCAAAGATACTACAGTAGGTATACGCTAAATCTTTCTTGTAAAATCCCTCTTTCCATTCATAGCTACGTGTAAAAATTTGTTGATTAAAATTATGAGTTCAGGCACACTCAACAGACAGGACTTTGTTTTATATTAGTTTTAAGGATATGGGTAAAATTCAGATTGCATTATATTGACCTTAACTTGATATGAAAATAATGATTGGAGTACACTTCAGAACAATCCTAAAGAACTTAGGCCCTCGTAAAGTTTATTAATAAAGCTTATTCTAAATATTATTGAGTTGCTTTCAAACAAAATGCTATATTTATTCAGAATTTCTAATTAGAACAGTTATTCGGCTTCACTAAAGACTTTTAATCAGCAGTTATTAATTAATTGTCAATCAAATTTCAATGTACGTACGAAACTGTTTTGTATTTTGAATCATTAAGTAATCTTCAAAAGGTTTCAGCGATTATTATTTAAATTACGTTCAAAATTTTCGTTACATGCATAGTACCTACTTACATTCATAAGCTGGACGTGTGTCTAGCTAATGAATACGTGTTCTAACTTTCCTACATTGTTCTTATTCATACTTGATTGATAGAAAAATAACCCTATTTTGTGTGTGGTACTGCAAGTACCTCTTTTATGTTGAGCTAAAGCTTGTCAGAATAGACTAGTAAATATGAGGTTGTGTGTGTGTGGTTTATATGGTCTCCCGCTAGACAGATCTGTATTGACTTTTATATGAAATGTTTTAAAATTATCTTTTTACCTACTTTATTATTTTTTTCACTGAAATTTAGCGAGAACGTTTGAAACAAAACGTAAATATTATATTAAAGGTAGAAAGTAGAAATGTATCACATTTATTTCGTCGTAATTACGTCTAAATAACAAACTCGACAGAACCTTATTGTATTCACGATCAGAGAGGCTATACGGTAGTACCTAATACCTATAATGGTAATAGGTACAAGTACAGTAATCCTCTAGAAAACAAGTTACTGTTAGGTACAACATCGTATATTCGGAATACATTCCTGAACATTATGTGGCCTATAAAAGCGACATAGGCGTCATATTGCCTCCGATAGTCTGCGGTAATGACCGCAAACCGCAAGCCGACATACAATCCGTTTGCTTACCTGGATGTAACTAACTATACACACACACGTATAGTATACTTCATGTATGTATAGAAACTACATAACTATTACTGAAGTAGGGTTGACAAAATTTATATAATAGGATAGATCTTCTATCTAACTAAAATTATATACGTATGTGAAAGTTTGTAAAAATGTTTGGATATTTGTAACTCAATCACGCTCTAATAGTTTAACAGATCTGACTGAAATGTGATACAGGGATAAAATAGGTACCTATAGTCTGAAGTACTAGATAGGCTACTTTTCTCCCCGGAATAGGTTCCCATCAAAGACTTCTATATAAACTGAGGTAGACATGCCCTACGCACCGATTTTTGAAACCTATAAACTGAGCTAATTAGCAGCGTTGCTCGCACTGTTTTAAGTCAAAACTTCGAAAGTAGGTGCTCGCCTTGCAATCGGAGTCCATACGCCTTCTCTTTTACTCTTTTTCTATTCCTATATTGCTATTGTGTGTGGTGACAATTACGTAAAAAATATTTATAAGTGAATGTAGTCTTATTAATATGTGTATTTGAGGATTGTTTTTGAAATCTCGTTTGTTTGAGTACGGCGCGTCTACCTCAGTTTATATAGAAGTCTTTGGTTCCCATGGTATGAGGAGTGGGAACAGAATTCCCCGTGGAAGAAGCCTCTGGCAACTTTTAGCAATAGTATATTTAATAGAGGTACCTATTTAATATAATTGTGGTGATTGCAATCAACTGTCACATATAATTGGATTTCAATAATAGGTGTCAACTTAATTGAACCCACAGGTGACATTTAATTACTATTGCCGCAACAACCTCTGTAAAACGATAATAGAGTATCGGTTTTGAGTGATTTTCTTTCAGATACCTATTAGATTAATTTTGGTCTATTAGAAACCATGTTACATCATTATTTTATATATATTTTCGATTAAATTCTTAGTACAGTTATACATTTAAATAATTGAAAATATTACTTAATATTTTCATATATTTCTTTGTTCTTTACCATAAGTACCTACATATTCCTACCATAAAGTGAGAACTAAACGGAATTCATGAGGTAGAACTGTACAATGCTCTGTACAACTCCTAATGTAGCTGAAAATCACGCTGAAATAAGAATGTCATTAACAAGAAGCCGTGAGACGGTCTCACCCAACTGCCCCTCTCTAAAACGTTTATTGTGAAAGTGAAAGTTCAATCCTATTGACAATGTCATTTTTATTTTATTGCAAACTTTGAACAGATAATCCACGTGACGTAGTGACGTAGTTTAATGCAACAGAATCACAGACTACAGACACAAGTCTCACCATAAGCCCCTCTGCGATCTAGTTTATAGAGAGGGGCTAAAATTTACCAACGTGTATCATCCAAAAAAAAACCATTTATATATAAATTTCCAATTATATTATCATTATTATATCGTTATCAAATCGGAAGCATCTGCGAATTTGTCCTTAAACCACATGATATATTGTTGACAGATTTGTTAAAGCACGCATTTAATTTAATACGAGATTTAGCTCACCAGCTCCCCTCCTATAATATTTCTTTACGTTCAACGTGGCGAATTAAAATGTATGGCAATACCAATATAAATGTCATATGAATTAGGTTTTAAGGCAGCAAGAGGGTGCTTAGTTTATTGCAGACTAGCGGACGTCACGCGGTTTCACCCGCGTAGCACCCGTTTCCGTGGGAATATGGGAATAAAATATAGCCTATGTTACACTAGGTGAATGTAGCTTTCATGTGATCAAAGAAATTTGGAAATCGGTACAGTAGTTTTCGAGTTTATTCATTACAAATACAAATATAAAAAATTTACCTCTTCAAATATTAGTATAGAAATGATATAGGTACTTTCAAAATTAGTTGAATATAGGTACTTATTGTACTGGTGTTTGATAGAATACCGCCAAAGGGAAAACCTTCTCGCACAGTCCCCCTGTCGGGCGAATATAAGCCGGGAATCCCTTTATAACCCTGCATCTCTATAAGACTTATTACCTTGTACCTATATACAAATTGAATCCTGAATAATATTTGATGTGTATATTTTATAAACAATTTTTTTATGATGTCTACAGTTGTAGTTTAATAAGCTGGTGGCTACGCATTTTTGTATTTGTAGTTTATTTTAGGCATGGAGTTTAAAAACAGAAATTTATCTGTAACTAGCAATGTTAATTAGGATAAATTAAATATCAATACTCAAACCTGACAACTTACAAAGTATGTCAAACGTGAAATCTTTATCACTTTTAAAATCTGAAATTGCGGTGTTTAGAATTTATGTGCAAACCGTACCTTTACATACTCGTGTAAAAAGCATAGCTTGGATAGGTTTCATAATTAAATACTTACTATGATTTGGTATTCGAATGAAACTCACTTCATAAAAAGTTTATTTTACTATTTATATATTGTACGTGCGAACACCAAAAAACGTCATTACTCTGCAAACACCAGGTGTCTACAAAGTGGATTGCAGCTGTGGTAGTTACTACATAGGCCAAACCAAGCGGACCATCGTGGAAAGGGTCAAAGAACATATTGCAGCTGTGAAAAATCGTCAGTTAAACAAATCGGCAATAGCAGAACACCTCGATTCGGGCATTAAACACTGGATCGAACTTCACCAACCGAAAGTCCTCTCCACTGATCGCCATTATTATCCACTTATGGTGCATGAAGCCATTGAAATCAGAAAACACAAAAATTTCAATAGGAATGATAGATATAAGCTCTCCGGGATGTGGAATTCAGTGATTAATAAACTTGAATGTAAAACTGTGCCAATTAAAACTGACGTAGTGAGTGTAGTGTGTCGTCGGCCTTATCCTTCGTTGTAATAACAACGGAGGGTAGTTCGACTAGAAATAACTTCGTGGTTTTTGTCGATCCTCCTCTCAGTCCAACCTCGACCACGGTCTGCAACGAGCTCGAAACGTCGGTGAATGTAAGTAAATAGTATTTCGCGTGAAGTCCCGAATTCTATAAGTATGAAGTTTATTTTCCTAAAATCATCTAATACATGAAATACCTACCTAACCTACAGTTACTATTTATATAATTTAATGTTGATAAATTTATATATCTACGTGAATTCATATCGGCATCAAAATAATAATCATGTTAGTAATCAGCTAGATATGTCTCAATAATAAAATATTTATCATTGTAAAGACATCTGCTGTATTACTACCCTACTCACTATTACGGTCCCTTTCGTTAAAAAATGAATGTGAAAAAAGCCCTTTTTCCGCTCTCCCTATATTATACACGCCACGGATAAAGCAATGGAAGGGTTGTGAAGGAAAATGTGATCATAATCCTTTACTTCCATATTTGTTTGGGAGACCCTCTAATACAGTGACAGAAACGAGAGAATCATTTCAGATTTTTTTATTGTCAATGATCCCGGTATAAAAATTGTTTTGGCTTATGTTCTGTTTGATATCTGAAATGTATCACTGTGCAACCGGTAGTAGCTACATACATAATGTTAAACAATATACTCAAGGTATCCTATTCATTGTTAAATACACACAAAATTATGGACTATAGTATAAAATAGAAATCGAAGTTCAAACTGTACCTACGCCTCTCCCATATTTTGCTCAAGTTAAAAACTTTATCCATATTCGAAATTATTCATCAAAGAAATAATAAAAAATAGGTATGTTCTAAGAAAGTAGATATATTTTCATTATTCATAAGATAATAAACGAGTATAATGAATTCCTAAAAAGAATCAACAATGAAATGCTATCATATTTTTGTTCAATATTTTAGTTGCCAGTTATGTATATATTTGGCTCGCTTCTCTTTATACATAAGTATATGAAGCTGGTACAGTAAAGGTACAGAGGTTTAGACTAAACTTTAGCTTAATCTGAGTCCAAAAGCTGCAAGGCAAATATGTCGGCTAAAGTGGGCGAATAGTCTATTGTCTATAGTACTACGTACAATGTTTTATTCAATTAATATTTTAATGTACAGTTTACTGTTGAAATGTATATTATTGTCTCATCTTTTACCATTTCTAAATTAGAGATAAATCAAAAGAAAACTTTCATTTACGCTTTAAAATCGTACGATAGAACATGGTTGTTCGCCCAGGACGATTCTCGATTCATACGGCGTGATTGAGAGGACGGAAATTTACGGTTAAAACATTATCTGTCTCATATTTAGGAACAGCAAAACAGGAGACGGACGACATTTCACCCATAATAATCGTCCACGAATTACGTCGTATGGTCAAGAATCGGTGCCCAGGAAAGTAAGTCCACCACGAGTTTCACAGTTGAGACTTCATGTGTTATCACGCGGCTCGTTTGCTTTTTTTTAGGTATTATTGTTACTAGTCTCAAGTTTTGCCAACTTTCACTTATCATAAAACAAGAAGCCGTGAGACGGTCTTACCCGACTGCCCCTCTAACGTTTATTGTGAAAGTGAAAGTTCAATCCGATTGACGGTGTCATTTTTGTTTTATTTCAAAGAACAGATGATCCACGTGACCTGGTTACGTAATATAATGCAACAGAGTCACAGACTACAAACACAAGTCTCGCCATAAGCCCCTCTGCAATCTATTTTATAGAGATGGGCTAACACGAGACCATTTTAACTGTGTCGCATATTTCTTTTGGATGCTGTAAAGAGGATTGTTTAAAATTTTCAAAAGAATACATAAAGTTCTAGGACTGTTTGAAACAACTCAATTCGAAATATTATAATACTGACTACCTTAGATGCATAATATACCTACCTTATACACATGGTATAGTTCTCAAAACTCAAACAAAAAAGTTTGAAAATGCACTTTAAAGTTTCTCAACGGCATTTTTTATTCTGAACTCAAGTAACAGAATTAGTTAAAAGGAACGAGTTGACTTTTTAACGTCCATTAACGAATGTCTTTTGCATATTCATGGCTATAAAAAGCTAGAGTACGTATTTACAGTAGATATTAAGCATTCAGAATATATTATGAGCTATTTCAACGTTAGAAACCATTGCAATGTAAGTGACAGTAAATTTAGTTCAAGCCAAATATAATCTAGTATGAACCAATTAGTCATCGCTACAAACATATTTATAAATAAATAGTTGAACTTTAAGACTAATTTCTAACAGGAGTTTAGAGTCATATAGACTGAAACTGTTATTGCCATACAGATTAAATTGCTTTTGTTAAATACAGAATGTTGAAAACAAGTGTTAGATTATCTTTATTAAACATGTTTTAGTAATTATTATAGAATGGTATTTGTAGAGTAATTTATTCTAATAATTCTACCGTAGTATCAGTAGTATGTTACACATTCCTCGTGTTTTATTTTCTACTAGCTGATGCCCGCAGCTTCGCCCGCGTAAAATTTGTTCCCGTTCCCGCTACCCGTATTTTGTCCCCTTGGGGGTAGAATTTATCAACCTCCTTTCTTAGCGGATGCCTACGACTTAACATCTACCTGCATGCCAAATTTCAGCCCGATCCGTCCAGTGGTTTGGGCTGTGCGTTGATAGATCACTATGTCAGTCAGTCCTTTGAGTTATATATATTTAGATACACGTAAAGTTTTTGCAAAATCTAGAAACAAAAAACAAAATAAAAAAAATGCAGTGAGTACCTATCTATTTAAGCATAATTATTTTGGCACTGATTGCATTGAACTGCGATTGAAATTATTCTAAGACTAAAATCTTAGCCATATAATTAAGTTTTAGTACTCAAATCATTTAGTACTTTAAATATTAGCTGACCCGAGGTTTCAACGATAACCTTTTACAGATAATCAAATATTTTCATATTATTAATGACGAACTACTAGAGATACTTACTATTAGAATAAATTCCGTTTTAATTTTCTTTATTCTACAACATATTGTAGGCTAGATACTAAAAGAATATAAAAGCTAATCAAAAGTTTTTACTCAATGAAGCCGAATAAGTGAACCCATAAAGTCATAGCTGTTATATTGAACAAGAAGGAAAACTTATTGAATTGGTTTGTAACAGAAACTTTGAAGCGGTGTCGGGTTAAATATTGACCAAGACATGTCTCACAAACTATTGATGGAACTTTCACATTGTATTTTTTTTCGATCTACCTCCAAAAGTAAATTAAATTATAAGTTTGTTTCGAACTTTAAACCATTTTTTGTTGGTCTTGTATTTCATAGATATTTTATATGCTAAGTTTCGTGAAACTATAGATGATAGTAAAGATATGGGAAAAAATATAACATAAAGAAATAAACTCTACAACACAACCACGTGCATGCTGACCTAAAACCACGTTTAGACACGACATTTTGAGGCATTACATACAGATACAGATTTTAGTATTACATACAGATAGGCAATTTCCTACCCCTCATGACCAAGCATCCCCACCCTCGCCAGTCCTGAGCCACAGTTACCGTTATAATTGGCGGGTGTCGTGAGGGAACATTTTCTAAGCCTTATTGGTCACACGCACTCATACAAGCTCTGTACGATGACAGAAATGAAAACGAATTTCTATGAAGTTTCCACCCTGTGGTGTAGAGTTAAGGTGTTAGGCAAGCAACGTCCATAGATCATAAGTTAGATAATAAGTTGAACAATAAAGCATTTGAATTTGAATAATTTTAAAGGGGAGAATAGGCCAACTCAAAATCATTAATGCTATTTTTTAATGAAAACGTATTTTTTATGACACATTTTTGTACACGTTTTCCAAGTCAAAGATAAATAATGCTAAACAGAAGAACGCACGCTCAACGATAGCAAAGATGAATTGCAAAGTGCGAGCCGTGCAAGTGCCTAAGCGAAATAACACAAACAATTTTATGTAAAATGTTCTCAAAATAAATTTCAATTTATAATTGTAAATAATACAAGGCTTTTGTCTCAACAAAAGCCTTGTATTATTTTTGACATTTACACGAAGAACCCCACGAGTGAAGTATTTATCCGTCATACGAAAATGTAATGTATGGTAAAATAACTTTTCATTGACGTAGGTATTGTTAATTGAAATACCTAGAGTTTTCCCATTCTCCTCGCTAAAATTACTACGTTCTTTTAGCAAAATTTGCTAAAAGAAAGGAATAACTTTTCGAGTTCTATTTAACAGAACTCGAAAGCGTTTGCAATAGTAATAGATTTACAACTTACATTCATAATTGCCACGCGTTTATCCACGAAGGATTTAGTCCGAGTAGTACTATAGGCTCACTTAATAGATGGAGAGTCAATTATTGTTGATAATAAAGTAAAAATTCTGCTATTTAACGCTTTTACAATGCTATTATACAAGTTCAAGTTATAGTCACCGTAGATATATACACGTTATACACAGCTTTCAATTTCAACCAATAAATCCCAACACATTGAAATAGATTATTCACTGAAACTAATTTCGGAGTTATCTTGGGGTTAGAACATTCCCTTAACTCGGTTCAAGAGATTCAAGGAGGATCTCTTGACAACAGACTTTAATTTCGCACCTTCTGTGAGATCCTAACAGACTTGCGTCACTAACTACGGCCAAGTAATTAGCATGTCTATCGGCAGTCGTGTCTACACGCTTTATTGGGCCGCTTGAAGTTCACTTGATGTTTGTTCTGTGAGTACCAATATAAATTGAGCCATTGCTTTGGATTGAACTCAATATCGAAGGATTTTGGAAAACGTTTTCGATAATGTATTTTCGTAAGTAAAATATTATTACTTATTAAAACGAATTGCAATACATCGATTAGGTGCTTGATATTGGAATGGGAAAACACAAAAAAAAATATCTAGAAAACTAGTTTCGATGAATTGAGAACTATGAAAGATATAAAGCAGCTATTTCTCTCAACGGATAGGCATCGCTATTCAAAGAGGGAATGCAGTCAGCCTTTTGGGCATAATGCTACGGCAGCCGTATTTAGATTTAGTTAAGTTTTATTGTAAATAGTTATTGCTTTATTGTTAACATTTACTTTTTAAGTATTTTGCTGAATAAGTTCAGATCTTAAATTTTAAAAACCAATACGAAAACATCAATTATAAAAATAAACAGCAGAACATAGTATTTAGAAATAAAACCTATGAAAAGCTACTTCTAGAAAATTAACATTCAAATTCCATTAAAATTGTTTTTTATAAAGTCGTCATCTAGTTTGTAAAACGCTACGCTTACTCAAAACTAAATAGTTCCATGGTAAACTACGATGCACATAGCCAAAACTTAAACACAAACTTCCTTTTTTTTACGTGTGGAAAATCCATCATCGATGCTATGCCGAACTCTTACAGACTAAAAACCAACACGTTGCCTACCTACTGCCTACGATTGGGAGCCTCGGTTACCCTCTCGGAAGGACATTCCCTGGATAAACACAAATACCCCTATTTTTGGCCGACAAAGCTGAGCCCTAATATTGTGTCGCAGTGTCATTGCGATCTTTTCCATAATAGGTGCCATTTAAAATTTAGATTGGTATGAGTCCCGGCGTGAGACGTAGATAGGAACCGCGTGGTTGTAGTGGTTTGAGTCCTGCATGACTTCCCTGGTCTAATTCTGTATGTTAAAGGTCACAGTAAATTGAAGAGTATTGAAACTTGTTGTGTTTCAACGTGAATAAATGCTTAGTCCATTTCCGCGGTTCACAGTCCATACTACTCGCTTAATTAGCTACTTTGTGGCTTGTTTGTCGGGCTACAGCGCTGCGGTACGGCGCCGCTAGGCGCGGAATGCGTCCCCTCGCTGATAACATTTGCAAATTTAAACAAGCGGTTATTTGGGTTGCCGCATATGCCCAATTACAACTGTCAAACCCGCTTGCCACCTAATAAAACAAGAATAAAGAACTTAAGATCACGAATATGCAAGAGCTTATTTGATTGGTGATCATCATTTAGATTAGCCACGCAATGACATCTATGGTGGTTGGAGTTCCACTTTACAAGTGTCAAATAAGCTTGCCACACCTAAAGATATTATTCCACACAATGGCCAAATATTTTTGTTTCGAATAGCTTAAATTGTGTCACTATATGACCCGTCTAATATTAGTCTTAACTAATATTAATTTATTTATATCATTGGAACTAATTCCTGTAGAAAACGATTACAGGAAAATGTCTATTATTGTAGAAAATTTCCTATTTTTTTAAATTTTCTATTATGACATTCTGAACTCTACGATTCTGTATGTCTGTTTATCTGCTTTCTTCATTTCAATGGTTGGAATACTCCGATCCGATAAAAGTGAGTGACTTTTGTTATGCCATTCTCATAGTACGACCTATTTCGTAGTAATGCTAAGTTGGATCCAAATAAATAATCTTGTCGAAAATTCTTAACAGCTGACAAAGAAAAAATAACAGATTATTTTCTATAAGAAGGTATTATATTTCCATTAAAAAAACAAAGAATATCATGTTGTTGAGTCTCTCAGAACTTATTTCAGTCCAGTAGCTTGAAGTTTTAATATTTTGCCTTTAGCCAATTGTGGAATCTTACGAAGTGTAAATTACAAAAGAGTTCAAAATATCTTTGTAAATATTTTCGCTTTCATCTATTTATTTGCTGACAGTTTAAAACAAGCCAAAATTGCAGAGCAAAATAGATTATTTTTCGAAATTACCAAACTTGTTTGTTGGACTACACTAACACGAAAGGCACAGGTGGCACTCAGCAAATTATGCAGAACCATATGGGCGCTAATCCATCAACCGATTGGGATCGTGTGCTAGCTTTCATTAATCATCCTTTATTGATTAATGTGTCTTCGAACAAAGTAAGTAATTTACTTGCCATCAGCAAAATTATCAAGTTTCTGCCTTGATTTTCTGACTTTACCACCTCATAAACATTTTCATTATCTTAGTTATATTTTTTATAAGTCGTAAACATTTCATTTTGAAATATTTGGACGTAAATGAACTCTGGGAGGTAGAATGAACCGTTTTTAAGCCTAGTACCTGCGTTGTATTAAGGTCTCATCAAATAGTAACAGCCAACATATTGTTTATTCCAGAATTGTCTGTTATTAACCCGGAACATCAAACCGGTGGACCGACTCGCATAATTAATATTGCAAATGTTGTTAGCAGTTAGGGTACAGATTTAATTCTAGCAGAGCGGGCGCATAAACATTTAGATGCATTTTTAAGGTATATTTTCAAATTAAAATTTATTTCATTGCACTTGTTCGATCTTTGATAATACCGAAAAATGATGAAACTAATAATTTAGCAACAAACGTTTAAATACCTACCAATTTTATTAATATTAGTAACAGTGAAATAATTAAATTCGCATCACACTTCCCCGGTTTCACCTCCATTTCTCCCTTCAACCAAAAACCGCCGAGGACAAGACAAATCTAAGTATACTAATATTATAAAGAGGAAAGATTTGTTTTTTTGTTTGTAACGAATAGGCTCCAGAACTACTGGACGCATTGAAAAATTCTTTCACTGTTGGAAAGCTACACTCTTTGCGGTGAACATAAGCTATATTTTATTCCCGTATTCCCACGGGAACTACGCGGATGAAACTGCGTGACGTCCGCTAGTCTCTTATAAATCACTAAATACCTATGTATACCAAATTTTATGAATATTGATTGAGAAATGTTTTATGTTGAAGGAAACAAACACAGGACGATGAATGAAGACTTATTAATTTTTCATTTAAAGGATACCTAGAATTTTTTTTTTTTGTTTTAATTAAAAATAAATATTATCATTTTTTTTTATTTCAATATTGTTACCTCTCAAGTCGGCCAAGAACAAACTGAGACAGTTTCAAATGGTTTAACAAAATCATCGAACTAAAACGTGTTAGTATCGAAATACTAATTTTCACCATTTCATACGGAATGCTCGGCACTTTGTAGACATATCAATCTATATATATAAAAACAAGAACTGACTGACTGACGATCAACGCAGAGCCTAAACTGCTGGTACTAAAGGCATGAAATTTTGCACAAATGCTCCTTATGTGACGTAGGCGAGCAATAAGAAGGGATTTTTGAAAATTCCACTCCTAAGGGGGTAAACAAGGGTTGCAAAGTTTGTATGGGACAACGTGATTCCTTGATCCGATCTTCTTCAAATTTGGCATGAAACATCTTTAACTGAATTAATGGGAGACGTGTTTTGTATTTTATTGAAATTTATCTTTTAACATGGTTAAAATGGGTTTGAAAAATATTTTAGGGGGGATTTGCCTCATAGTTCGAATAATAGAATACTCCGTAGTCGGTACTTTTTTAATTTTTTTTTTGACACATTGTCATGTTTGACAGCTCAATTCGATTTTTATATGATGGTCGCAACTGTCTAAGGCTGGCTAGGAATCATGAAAAAACAGTTCTAGGTAAGGTGTACACGGTTTATCCGAATAATACAGAGTATGTATTACTATCTTCGCTTACTTTCTTATTATATATACTAATACAGGGATAATACAAACGATCAGAGGCGTTATAGATGAACATTTAGCAGATGAAATCTACAGTAAATGTCTGGTCACAATAGGAGAAATTGTATCAATTAGTACGGGTTGCCTCAGCCTCAAAAGTCTGAAGACCTACACAATCCAGATATACGAGAAAGAAAGAAGTTAACTAACCACAATAGCGCTCACGTGCACTATAGTGACAGAACTTTCGACTGGCTAAGAGCAAAAGCAGAGAATGCTCTCTACACCAAATAACAAAGATGTCGCGACGATTTGCCAATCTTGCGAATACTAAATTCTAGCTTTTCATTCTCTTTTTCCTTTGTGGGGAATGTCGCGAAGATCTGATAATCTTGCGAAGTTCTGAAGTTATACTCCATGGAGATTGCCACCTCCATGGTAATTATCGCGTCGGTCTATTTGTTTTTCATCTAAATTTGAATATGATTCCGTTTCTAATGTCAAATGGATAATTTTCTTTGCACGTCATTTAGTCAAGTCGAACAACCCAAGACGCAAGGTTTATGTGTACGGTCAAGTTTATCCTGTACCGCGTGTGCGAAGCTGATAGCACAACTACGAAGGCTTGTATTCCTTTTACATGTTATTTCTCACCCGTGTAATAGATAAAACTATTGTGTTGTCATGAGTGTCACGCATGAGTAAGTGAGCCGACCCTGTATACCTACATTTGATGGTCCTAGAACTGGAGTCAATGATACTTGATATGATATAATGAGTCAATGATATTTGATGTTACTAGAGCTGCGATGCTCTGTGTGGGCCACTGATGTTTGATGATCCTATAGTTGGGAGTCAATGTAGTTATCGTATCACCCGGCGGCCTACCTGTGTGTTATATAACGTGTTATATGTCTATGGCTGTGAACATGAGATTTACAGCATCTAGGTGTTGGATATCCAATACTATTGTACTTTTATGATATGTATAGGAATGCAAGCAATTCTCTTCATGAGAATAACGTTTATTTTTATTTCTTACAGATAAAGCAAGCAAGAACATCTCTGGACGTAAACAGCACAGCATTTATGAATTTATCGGAATTGATATGAACCCAATAAAAGAACCCCACAAAGCAACCATTTTTTTCTCTTTTTTTTTCTCTTTCCGACAAAAGACATTAGGTATCAATTTTTACAAAAATATAGATTTACTTCGCTCAAAGTAAATACGTATTTTGATTTATTTAGTCAGAATTATATCTATAAGTAGGAACATATAAAAACAGTACTGTAAAGTGCCAGCGGGCCGCCACATCTGCAGAAGACTACAGACGACGGCAGACGGAACAAACGATTTCTAAAGCGGACATCGCGACTTGGTCTACCCAGATGGACCTAGAAGAGGTATCTCAGGAATCGTGATAGCTAGAGAGCTGAAATTTAAGATGATATATTTCTGTAGCCACTATGACAATAACTTTATACTAACGTCAGAAAAAGGGGGGCTACCATCCAACAAACGTGATGTTTTGCTGTTTTTTTTGGTACAGAACCCTCTGTGCGGGATTCCGCTACGCACTTGACCGGTTTCTTATACTACTAAGATGGCAGACAAGCTTACGGTCCATCTGATGGTTGGTTTCTGTAGCGGACTAATTCGCATAATGAACGTTTGCAACGCCAGTGGCACTGCTGCATGTCGATCCATATTTCCCTTGGCACTACCACTAGAGTCACGGGAAAGTAAAATATCCCGTAACCCTACTGATAGTGCTAAGGGTAATTGTAAAGTAGTGTCCGTATGAATTAAGGAGCCTCCTCACCTTTTACGAGACTATGTAGGTATACAGTGATGTAGGTATGTATGTAATGTGTCCATTTCTTTGTCAGCCTGAACGGATTGACGGATTTTGACATGCGAGGTGTCATTTGATTCGTCGTGTTTGTGTAAGTGACACCAGGTACATAAATATTTCTAAAAGATCTAAATACAGACTTTTGGCGCTAAAATGTAAACCTTGAAATTTTTTCTTGGACGCTCTACAGCCTGAACGTCTTGACGGATTTTGAAACACAAGGTGTCATTTGATGATTGTGTAAGTTACATCAGGAAAAATAAAATTCCTAGAAAATCAAAATGGCGAATTTTAGGCGTTATACTTATTTGACTGCGATGGACGCAAAAACTACTGAACCGATTTTGATGCGGTATTTAAAATCTTACATTTATTTGATTGCAATGGGTTGAGTAGCACCGGAAATATGACCCAAAATATAATAATTAAGTTTACTTTCGTATTTAGTAAACAAGCATAAAAGGTCCAGGCCATATTTTTTGGAATATGTAGGCCAATAGATAAAAAGTTATATTTTTGTCAGAGTGACTCTGCTACAGATATCAGAAAAGGTTTTTTTCTGGTTTCTGTGGGTTCCGCAATCATAATATCTGGATTAAGGAGTTTCTTGAATCTCTTAGCGAAGCTGATACAGGTATTTTAATGTCTTTATTTTTGTATCATTTTGTAGGCATTACGTAGGGTAACTACTAACGATCTCCGTTCTATCCTACTGGAATTCAAGAAGTTACGAAGAGTTTAATTTGGCTCCTCAATCTTCAAATTAGGTTTGCTTACAATTGCAATAACCATTTTAATGAAAATCCAATTTGTGATAACTAATCCAATATGTACCAAAATAATACAACGGGAATACACGCGACAGGAAACCACGCGATAAGAATGGAAGCAACGGGGAGCCTTTATATTTCTCTCTCTCTCTCTCTCTTACGCAAACGAAGTTGCGCGGGTCAGCTAGTACATCAATACATATAATAAATAAATAAATCAATATCAATACATATAATAAAATCGTAACAGGTCGCTGTCTGTACATGGAAGATAAATAAGAAAAAATATTATAGGGGGGCTTTGTGAACGCAATAGAACCCAAAACAATGATTTTTAGAATTTTTGTCTGTTTGTCTGTATGTCTGTATATCTGTTTGTCTGTACGGTTGTGCACGCTAATCTCAGTAACCGCTCAACCGATTGCAATGCGGTTTTTTTTATTGTGTTGAGGTTTGCTCCAGTTAACATTTAGCGTTTGTTTTATGTAAATCGGTTTAGAAATAAAAGAGTTATAACACTTTTAAGAATCAGATATTTTGAAAATTTTAATTGTAGGGGTTTCTTTGAATCTGAGTGAACCTAAACTGTCGTGTTGGTTGGTTGACAATTCAGTCCGCGACGAAGGCGTGGACTGAATTGTTTTAAAATAGACTTAATCATTAAGCTCTTTTATGATTAAGCAAACAGGGCAGTTTCAGACGCTGCTTGACGACTCTGATGAAGAAATACCTTTCCTTTCATACACCTTATGTGGCGTAAACGAAGTTGCGGGCTCAGCTAGTATATAATAAAATCGTAACAGGTCGCTGTCTGTACATGGAAGATAAATAAGAAAAAAAATTATAGGGGGGCTTTATGAACGCAATAGAACCCAAAACAATGATTTTTAGAATTTTTGTCTGTTTGTCTGTATGTCTGTATATCTGTTTGTCTGTACGGTTGTGCACGCTAATCTCAGTAACCGCTCAACCGATTGCAATGCGGTTTTTTTTATTGTGTTGAGGTTTGCCCCAGTTAACATTTTGTTTTATGTAAATCGGTTTAGAAATAAAAGAGTTATAACACTTTTAAGAATCAGATATTTTGAAAATTTTAATTGTAGTGGTTTCTTTGAATGTGAGTGAACCTAAACTGGCGTGTTGGCTTAATCATAAAAGAGCTTAATTATTAAGACTATTTTTAAACAATTCTGTCCGCGCCGAAGGCGTAGACTGAATTGTTTTAAAATAGACTTAATCATTAAGCTCTTTTATGATTAAGCAAACAGGGCAGTTTCAGACGCTGCTTGATGACTCTGATGAAGAAATACCTTTCCTTTCATACGCCTTATGTGACGTAAACGAAGTTGCGGGCTCAGCTAGTTTATACTAAAATTATAGATATTCCTTAAGGAAATTGGTTGCTTAGCTATTAATATATATTCAGGGGAAAGGAATATGCGTTGCTTGGTAACCTTTGATATCTTTCCGAGATTAAATTCACCTTGTGTAGACTCCGAGTTCGAATATTTTTTATGGATGTTGTACAAATATTCCATTTCATTAATTTAAGAATAATATGTACCTACCTATTATTTTCTTCAATTTACTTGATTACTTTTATGATTTTATTGGTGGTACTCAAAAAATGATAATTATAATGTCTTTTCATCGCATTTAGGGTACCTCCATGTTAATATTAGAAGAATCACATTAGTGAAGGAACATCTTCTGATTTTACTCAAGTGACCTTTGTTACATTAGTAAAGTAATAAAGAACTTTGATGAGTTCGATTATAACACAATGATGTTACTCACCAACTAGCGTGAGGTAGCTATGCAGAGAACTCTTTCCCAGGGCGCCTTGTTACAGAGTTTCTAGTGGGTGCGCAAGGGAGGCCAGGGCTCTGACGAAAACAGTCAATAGGGTGTACACACATATATTTACACAGTACACAGTACACTACAGAGACAATGAGATTATATACATATAGAAAGCACAGACATACATAATTATGTACAGTTGTACAAAGAAATAGTACAGGTTTAGGTACTAGGGTACAGCACTAAAGTATTTCCGCGTGAGCAGGTACTATAGGTGAGGAAGTAAGCGGCTAGAAAACATGTATAAGTAGCTGGCAAGTACTGGCCTGCAGTGTGAGCTAAAAGTGGCAGTGGCTGATGGTAATGCCAGGTGTAGGCGGCGAGCTTTTCACACATGCACCCTGCTCGCGCAGTCCACGTATGATTGGAGTGTGGCTTCTCTCACTATACAGTGGCAGCCTCCAGCCCCTAATAAGCGACCCTGTCACGAAACGGACAACTAAATAAGTTACTGACCACGTGACAGACGAAGATTGACATGGTTTGCAAAAGAAGAAGTGACTCACCAGTTTTCTGGGTAAAATGTAGCAAGAAGTAATGCAGCAACCCAATCACAGCCTGCTAGAGGATATGCGAAGTAACGAATAATCGCGCTTGAGCGAAAACTGATTCGCGGCACAGACTCAGAGCAAAAAGCTAAAGGACCTCCAACTACCCCAAAGCAGGTCTCCGGTCAAAGTCAGTCTTCGCGAAAAATCTTAACAAAACCTGTTCCTTTAAATGCAAAATCATCGGGTGCCGTAGACAAAACCTGTCACTTGTGTCAAAGGAAAACCACAGATAAAAAAACCAGCGATGAATTGATTAAGGGCGGCTTTACATATTGTCAAGCCCGAGACCAGATTGCTACACATAAAAAAATAAATGCTACACGATTGGTTGAGTGGTACTACAACATACTTTTTCTTTTTAACCCCCGACGGAAACCCGAACGGGGTGTTATGAGTTTGACGTGTGTGTGGGGGTGTGTGTGTGTGTGTGTGTGTGTGTGTGTGTGTTTGTAAGTCTGTCTGTGGCATCGTAGCTCCCAAACGGATGACCCGATTTTGATTCTGTTTCTTTTGTTTGAAAGATGGGTTAGAGGAGAGTGTTCTTAGCTATGTTTTATAAAAATCGGTTAAGCCATTTCAAAGATATGAGGGGTGAAAGTGGTGATGAAAATTGAATGTGTTCAAATATACCCGTGTTAGGTATCAAATGAAAGGTCATAACTTAAACATCACGATACCGCTACCGATAAGTTTTATGAAAATCGGTTTAGCCATTCAAAAGATATGTACCTATTTCTAATTCTGTAACCACACTCCGCGCAATTCGCATTAGCTCTGAATAATTGTTGATAGACTATACGTAGGTATGTTGATATTAAAACACCCCTATAAAAAGCATGAAATAAAAAATTAAATTTAAAATTTAAAATACCCCCGACACAAAAAAAGAGCAATAAAAAAACCTGTAAAAAGTAAAAAATAACTATTATATTATGACCTATCTACCCTAAGTATTGAACCTTTATTATTATTATTGTAGGTAGCTATATTATTTACGTATTTATATTTTTAACTAACAGTTTGTCTCGTCGGCGACCGCTCACCTAATCATAACCTAATCGTACGTCTGTCTCTGTTTAGGTAGAGCGGTCATTATAATACAATTTTTATTATAAATCTTATTGGATCTTAGTGGAAACCATCTCAGAACCGTTGTATATTTATAATTTCACACATAAAATGTCTACGCTTTGAAGTATTTGCCGTCCAGTAAGCTGCAGGGTCAGAACAGTTTTATAGGTTATCAATATTATTCAAAAATAACCTTGGTCGTATTCTTTTGTAAAACCTAACCGACATCGTATAATATATTCAGATTGTATTGTATCGGTGGTCCCCGTAGCCCATGTACGTTTGCAATACCGGAGGCGTTACACTCGCGCTTGCGACCTTGTAAAACCTTCTAAGACCTCTTTTGAAAAACCCCATACTCTGTAGATAATAATAAAAAAACTGTCTAACAGAGAGTGAACGCTCGAATTATTCAATAAAAGACAGATTATATACAGTGGCTCCTCGAGAGGAACACAGGGTTTTGTGAGATATAAAAGGATTATTAACGTCACTCCTCGTCGGTAATCCTTACGAAAAATATATACAAATTTATTGAAAGAAAATGTCTATTTCATTGAGCAGATTCGAGTACCTACATAGTTTAGTCATAAAGTGAGTTTTATTGCCAGGTTCTTCCTTACAGACTCTATGAAAATATAGGTATCTACCTATTTGCGAATCTCGCAGTAAATGTATTTTTTATACCACTAAGATTGCAGACAAACATACGGCCCAACAGATGCACTGGTGGTCACCGCAGCCTGTGGACGTTAGCAACACCGGAGGCGCTACACTCGCGCTGCCGACGACCCTGTAAAACCTTCTAATACCCCTTTTGAAGAACCTCATACTGTAGATAATAATAAAACATAGTCTAACAGAGAATGAACGCTTAAATTTATTCCATAAAAAACATATTATGTTCAGTGACTCCTCGAGAGGAATACAGGGTATTATAAAAGGATTATCAACGTCACTGCACGTCTGGAATCCTTTCGTAAAATATGAACAAATATATTGAAAGAAAATGTCGATTTCATTGAGCAGATTCGATTTACCATGGAGTACCTTCCATTCAAACTGATTTTTATTGCCAGGTTCTTCCTTACAGACTCTACTGTGAACATACGCCTTCCGAATCTGGCAGTAAATATAAATGTAGAATCAGAAATCTTGACGTTCATAAGTGTTACTTTGTATTGTAAATAAAGATATTTTCATTTTCAAATAGATACTGTCTCGTAATCCAATAAATGTCTCCAATGGTGTAAAGACGATCCATATTTCAAAATGCTCCATATTGTAGGAATAAGTGAGGTTCGGAAGTTCAATAATTATTTTGAGCTTTATAAACGTGTCGCTTATCAAAACGTGCCACATAATGGATTCAAAATTAATGTTGTTCGTTTGAAGGCTGGTATAGAGCTTCTCGAGTTTATTGTTTCTTGAATGTGTCTCAAAAGTACAAAGCTGTGTAAGCCGCGTATGTAATGCCAAAAATTTACGTTGCTTGCTTTTAGGCACATATCAGTAGCTTATGGCCCTTTATGTACTCATATTATGTGTGTTTTCAGTCTGAGGAATCTTGTTTCGTTTCTACAGAGCTTTTCTGACTTGATCCTACAAGGTAGAATTAAACACTCCAATTTGATTCTGAACTGGACTTATAAAAAAATTGACTATATAAAAAGGTGCTGTTTTAAATATACACACTGTCTACTCACAAGAAACCAGACTTCTATAATTAATACAAGTACTAGGTGACCCGGCAAACGTTGTTTTGCCATTTTTTTTTCATTTAGTGGATGAAGAATAGATGTTGTCCGATTCTCAGACCTACACAATATGCACACAGAACTTCATGAGAATCGGTCAAGCCGTTTCGGAGGAGTTTAACTACAAACACCGCTACACGAAAATTTTATAATATGTTAGATATATTGTCATTGCAAAAAAGTTTTTTCGTTTTTTTTATTCAAAGTAATTTATTATAAAGGTAATTATGGTCTAAGTACATATTATTCTACTATATCCTTTGCCAAATTACGAGGTAGGTATTTTTTTTTAAATTTTAATAAGCATATGTATGTATGTACTAAAATTAATTAATAATGGCGAAGTGATTGAACGTTTACCACTCAATAATATAAATACTTACTCTGCCTAAGTCCATTTCCACTTTCTCAAGAAGCTTTAGAATCCTTTTAAATTAAAACTCGACCATAAAGCGTTGTATAAAGCCTCGTTTTTGTCAACAATATTTAATTATGTGTACATTTTATGTAGTACCAACCTAAAATGGAGACCTTTCCCTTTTTACGAGCATTTCAAAAGCCATTCCTTCATTAATATTTGAGGAACGTAATGTAGGTACTATATTTTTGAATCAGTGATTTTTTTTATAATATAATCTGTATTGAAGAGAATGAGTATCTACCTAATTAAAGTCTTGGTAAACGGCCTTTAAATTTGAGCTAAATAAAAATATTCGGTAGAAGTAGATTTGTACTCCGATATTTCATTGTGAAGGAGGGTAGTGTACCGTCAATAATTCGAGAATTTACCCTTCTCTGCTGTGGGTGGGATTACTCCCAAAAGAATCCTCTGGTGCCTACCAAGTTACAGTACTTAGAAATATTATTTTAGTTTCAAACTTGTTTTTTTATTTATAAATTTGAATTATTTTTACCGTAACAATTATTGGTACGTAGTCGATCCTTATACACTCGACCTACTTAAATTACCGTGTCAACACATCTCTAAACAATTCTCTTTAAAGTTTTATTAAAATTAATTGCCAATTACCGAATCTATTGTCTTGTTAAAGTGGCGAGGAGTGAAAGTAAAGATCGAAAGTAAAGATCGAAAATCAAATAAATTGTTAGCACTATCGAAAATAGGTTCATCCTAATGTGTTAGTAAAAAAAATAAAAATTTAGGCGACTGGTGACCCGAGGGCTGGCAGTTTTCTCGCTCAACGAATAGGTATTGCTTTTCAAAGGGGGAATGCTGCTAGTCTTTTGGGCACAATGCCACGGGGGCCATATTTAGGTTTAGTTTAGACAGTAATAATGTAAATATATATGTAGATTATGTAATAATTATGTTTCTCTGTAAGTAATTTTTAAACATATTTTTTTTAAAAAAAGGTAACCTTATACCTTTGTTGCCGTGATTTTTTTTACGGATGACAAAGTTTGTCCATATAAACGGTTGTCTGTAAAGTCGGTTTACTGACGATAGTTGAACGTGACGACTCAGCCTTAAATGAAACGCCTCAGAGCGAGGTAACGCCGCATATGTCAAGTTTTTTCGTGCGTGCAGCCGGCTCCATCGAATTATAAGACGTTGTCACGTCAAAAATATTCATTTGAAGTCTGTGGCAATATTTTCTTTACAAACATAAGTTAGATTGAAGGTAGTCAGATGCTTTGTCACATTGTTTGTTCCAACAGTGTTTATATTAACTTTAGTTGCTTTGATCTGTTGTTGCTTCACGGCTCCTGCTTGCAGATGTTTAAATAGCAGCTAAGTATTATTAAGATGTAGTTGATAGAAAACAGTACAATGGCATTGCTTGTTTAGTTGTTTTGATTGGACTAAATTTTTTTAGCATAAGGACAAACCAATGTGATTTTAATGTGCTATTTGTAATATTTAATGTTCAATTTAAGACTTTATAAATACAAAATAAAAAGGTATATCTATTCCAACCTGAATTGCATTTTCCACAATAAATAACTTTATTTTTCCCAACTTACTGTAAATCCATCCCTTTGCGCGACTTATCAAATCCTTCAACTGAATTTGCATTATACCTACTACTAAAATTTATTTTGAATCGAGTATCGTAAGCAAAAGAATTTCTCATTTTTCTCTTATTTACTTTACATATAAATAAACTGCTTGTTATATTTATGTAGAATTAGAAAAAGACAATTAAAAGCAAAAATAATAGATAGGTACTTGATCGTTTACTATCTGCTTTAAGGGTCCTAATAGCGTAGAACCACAGATTAAATAATAGTGTAGAACGTTTGGTTGAGTGACATTACGGTTGGAAGAGACTTGCAGAGTTAAAGGGCGACTATAGGTATATATAACAAATCGAGTGAATTCTAAATGATGTTTTACAGAATGAATAATCTATTTTACATGAGGCATTCCTACAGTACCAGATGTTCTTGCTACCAAGTTGTTACTACAATTATCTTCCCATTTACCTATTTTGTTTCATATTTTCTTAACGATCATGGCCACGACTAGTCAGGCTCCACGAAAAATAAATAAAAGTACATTACAATTGATTTATTATATAAATGAATTGAATGAATGGAATCCTTTTTATACATCATAAAAAATTGTTTACGACAACACTTATGAGATGCTCGTTAGAAAGTATGTTATTGATAATAAAATATATACACATAATGATGATAGTCGTCTTGTATGAACGCAATGGCGTTCATACAAGACGACTTCCATTGTATTTTGTCACGTCTTGTACATCAAATGAAGAAGAAAATAATTTTACACACAATAGAATATTTGAGAAAGACATAAAATGATGAAGTAATTGAAATGGGCCGTTACTAAATAAGGAATTTTAATATTTATTGTAACCTCTGTGCAAGATACTTATTACAGGTTTGGTGGCAAAATGGCAGTCGTTGAAAACAATGATGAAAAGTCCAATCAAAGCGAACCATGAACTTCAAGGTGCAGACTGCCTGGGGCTCTTCAACTTATGCATGAAGTGGCATATAGTTGGTCCTCAGCTTGAGAGCCCAGAGATTAATACCTTTCCTACCAAATTCGGAGAAAAAGATTTGCCATTAAAATTGTGAAGTGAGTCCAGACACAACCAATGTTGAAATTTTGATGACATTATCATTGCACATTAGTAAGTTTATTGCTATTGATAATACGTTATTTAGAATAATCTCATACCCAGTGCTAAGAATTACTTACGTCTTAGTAAATCCTACTAATATTATACCTACATGTGAAAGTTTGTGAAGATGTTTGTATGTTTGTTACTCAATCACGCTCTAACCGCTGAACGGATTAGACTGAAATTTGGTACAGTGGCAGTTTATAGTCTGGAATAACACATAGGTTTTTCATCCCGGAAAAATGTTCCCACGGAAAGCGAGAACACGTAACGAATTTCACGCGGGCGAAACCGCTAGCATCATCTAGTAGTAAATAAAATAATAAACAGAACAAAGAAAAGAAGGTTCCAATGCACAGAAGAACATTATACAAGTTTACAGTACATTTTGTGGCACTATTAAAACACGATATAAACTCACTTGAAATCGATGCCGACGCCTGTGTAGGTAAGTGACATCTTATATTGAGACGTAGACATATTACATTTGACTGTCATACCGACTACTGTGAAAAGCGAGCTGTTCCAATAATAATATGATCCGAGGATAGTGCCCTTAAATGAAAAGTTCAAGCATTTGTACTAACATGGAGGGCATATAAACTGAGAGGAGAATGTTTGATTTAAAATACAATATATTGTTATGTTCTTCAAAAGTAATTTTTAGCTTCAAATTATTAGAATTTAAAGATTTTTATAAATCACATTATTTGATGCAAAAACTGCCTTCAATACTTGACTTCTGAATTTTTTATAAAAATTAAAGAATCATTGTAAGAATGGTAAGCATATACATTGATAAAATCCTCCTGTATTCTGTTAACCCGGTAAAAACCATTTGATTTGGCGTAAGAAATCTACTGTGTGCATAGTTTTTACCAAAATCTTGACACGCTTTTAGTTAGTCTTGATGCGTTTCAAGAGCTCCCAGGCATTTCTGTACCTAGTTAATAGGTAGGTGATTAGCTCCTGGTAACTCAATATTGAACACAATTAAAATAATACACGTTTAACGTTTATTGATACTAAAATACAACTTAATCTTAGTTTAATATTTCAGCTAGATCCGTTCAGCCGTTCGAGCGTGATAGAGTAACAAACATCCACACTCACAAACTCTCGCATGTATAATATTAAGTAAGATACTACCTAGTAGTTATGTGAGTTAATAATTATGTGATAACGTTACAATCTGTAAATAATTAATAACAATTTTAGTTAGAAACACGATGAAAATCCTAGACATGTTTTGGCTTCGAACACACTGTGTAAGGTTTTAACGTGGAAACTACGACCTAACAAAATAAACATTGTTAATCCTACTCCGACCAACTTGCACAGTGTTTAATTGGAAATTCCAGTTTCATAAACAAAGTTTGTTCATTTGAACAGGTAAGTACGGAGTGTTTGAAACGTATATAATTAAGACAAGAATAGATAAGGTCCTATTAAATAGAACTTGCGCCAATATATTTTCTTATAATAGAACTGTAACGAGATAAATACGCTGTCTAATGGTTAATTAAAAGAGAAAAAGGCATGAGGTATTAAGTCTGCCCGTGTACTGTGTTTGTGCAGGAAGTTGAAAAAATTAATTGAAAGGAAGTTGATCCCGTTTGTCAGTACGGCTGGCTTCAAACTAAGTTGAAGGAATCACGGGCGCGAGCGGCTTGAAAATTTTTTAACAGCGTGTAGTCGCAACAGGAATTGTGTTTGTATGAAAATGTAAGGTTCTCAATGATAGTGAAACTATAAACTCAAAAAGTGCTGAAGACTGAGAAACTTGAGATTAAGTCTGAGTGCCTGCACAGGTTGAAGGATTTATTTGGACTGAACGTTAATAAGAAATGGTACCCAATTAACTAGAAAGCTGGTATTGGTTTGTAAGGTTACGAGTATATATTAGGTATCTTTAATTAATACTATCCCTACAAGTATAGATAACTTGTAGGGATTAAACCTTAAAAATTTAATTTATTTGTCTGATTATTTATCTTTTATTCTTAATTTTACTTCAGTAGATTAGATTAAAGTTGCAGTTTTTAGATTACAATAAACTATAACTTCTGTTTCACACATAAGCCGATTAAAGTTCCTAAGTGTAAATATGGAACAGTAATTTTATTCTCACAATTGCACTCATGTGAAAACACATGGAGCATCCGGTAAAGGCATGTGGCAATGCGGAAAGAAGTTTCATCTCATATGGCATCATGTAGACGAAACAAGAGCTTGTAGCCAAAGAATCGATTCCCACCACTGCCAATAAATAACTCGCACAGCAGCTGTTATACAGAGTTTACATAATTGTTAAATGAGCAGATAAAAAAAAAGGGGGAAAACAGAAAAACCATATTTGTAGTCTTTTACAGTGAAAAAAGACAACTTTATTCAGAGGGGCAAGTGCGAGTTTTTGCGTGAGCTTGTCGATATTCACAGCGCGCCAATTCGTATGGAATCGAGACCCCGCCACCTAGCTGTAAACGCGGGAACTTGTCTCGATTCTATACAAATCGGTGATAACGCGCTCACCCGTGAATGTCGACAGGCGCTCGCTAAAACTCGCACTTGCCCCTCAGATGGAACACATCACGGTTTACCATGACATTTGCCTAAACCAGGGCAATATTTGCCAATTGAGCTACAGAACCATACCATTATTAAGAAAAGTTAGCATACTAATCCCTTATATTTTATAATCTAAAACATTTATTTCCAAAGAACAGTCCATTTACCAGGCTGTGTAACAGATTGGTGAATAATTATATAAAAAATCTTAATTTTATTTCATTTTAGTTTACATTTTCAACGCTCAAAGTAACGTCTATCTCTTTGTAGGCTTTGTCTTCATCTCCGATTACTAGACATAATCTTATTGGAACAAGATTTAATTTCTAAGCTATTTCCACGTGGATAACGATCGAACATTGTAATTAATTCTAAGAGCTTGTAAATAACTTTATATTTCAACTAGGTGGTTTAACTTCGTTTGAAACGATTCTCAGTAATGTCTTGTTCCAATGAACAAATGTAAGATTGATTTATTTATTCGATGTGAAGTATTACATATTATGTATAGATATATAAAAGGGTTTAATATAGCAAGCTATGCTAAAAAATTACCAGGTTATTAAATTAAGTATGTTATGTATATTATTCGATTTGATCTAGCTTTTTTTTTTATTTTGAACGGGAAAATATCGAAATCTATTCGTATGTATAATGTATGTCATGTCCTGCCTTTACAGCCAATGTTTATCTAACTATTGGAACGAATATCATATTTTTACACATGTTTTGTGATCCATATTCGTATTCTCTTTAACCACTGATTATGTAATTTTGAATGGAAGAATATGTATAAATAATCCTTTTCTTAGTATCTTTATAGATATCTTACTGATATCATAAATGCGAAAGTTTGTAAGTATAGATGTTTGGATGTTTGTTACTCTTTCAAGCTTTAACGGCTGAACGGATCTGGCTGAAATTTGGTACAAGGATAGATTTTAGTCTAATAACACATAGATTACTTTTCATCCCGGGAAATAGTTCTCATAAGAAGCGGGAACAAAAACAAAATAAATTTTAAGCCGGTGAAGCTACGGCCTCAGCTAGTTAAAGAATAAAGACGTTTTAGCCTGAAAATTTTAAAATATAGGGAAACAGGTACTTGCTAGTAGATTATAAGATTTCTATAGTCTATACGTACAAATTAGCTTAGATTTTTGTCGTTTGAAGGTATAAAAATTTCGAAATCGAAACAATATTAATAATATGATACTTTTGTACTTATTTTATGTTCAGGACATTATTTCTTGTTCACAATGGCCTAGATATTTGAAAATATTTTTACAACATTCAGAAGTAAGTTGAATAGGAAGGAAGAGATTATAAAATCCATTTTCATTATTATCTGTAGCAAAAAACAAAATAAATTTCGTTTATATCTTAAAGTGAAAGGGAAATCTCGTAATTTTTTTCCTGTGTTAATATCAATAGAAATACCAGGTGAGCTCATTTCGTATGAATTCATCTTAAATTTTACGCGCCCTTTGATCTTTCACCTCAGATCGTAAAGGACACGCTAGTAATGTTCTTGCCGTTATGTTTGTATTCAAATATTATTCTTTAACGAAAAATTTAACATATTTTATGATGGTAGCGTACTCTTTTTTTAATAAATTGTACTTTTTTTTTGTTTAAAAAATTTAGTGATATGTTTTTAATTAATTTTAAAGTCTATTAGTTTTTATACAAACACATGGGCACGCTTTTATCCTCTCTAAGAGGTAGGCAGAGGCATATTGTACGTCCACATATCACCTTTTTTTAGAAATTGTCCCACGTAATGGTGGTGAGCCGTATTGCCGTGTTCATTTTGTGTTGAAATGCACAGCTCTCGGCTTTAAAGTAAACTAGCGATAACTCCTCACGAACGACTTGAATTTAATAGCGTGTTGATTTATGAACTTTAGCTAGCATCGGGATTAAACAGTCCTCAGGGAACCACACAAGACCAAAAGGCTATCATATACCTAGTAAATAACACGACCAGAAACGAGAAAATTCGCTGTCTTTATTTAAAGCAATGTCCTACAAAATAAGTTTATTCTTTCTTATAATAACTTTTGGGTGTAGTTATTTAAAACTAACGGTCGCTACGCGGTTTTACCCACCGCCACCCGGAATAAAATATAGCTTACTAGATGATGCTCGCGGCTTCGCCCACGTGAAATTCGGTACTCGTTCCTGCTTCCCGTGGGAACATATATTCGCGGGATGAAAAGTAGCCTATGTGTTATTCCAGACTATATGCTATACCTATATCAAATTTCAGCCCAATACGTTCAGCCGTTAGAGCGTGATTGCGTAACAAACATCTAAACATCCAAACATCTTCACAAACTTTCACATTTATACTATTAGTAGGAAGTAGGATGCTACCCGGGGACAGTGAAGCTTTCAAACAGTGAAAGAATTTTTCAAATCGATTCAGTAGTTTCGGAGCCCATTCGATGCAAAAAAAAAATTATATGAAACTTTATTTAAAATAACACTGATTCATGTTCAATCGATGTTCTTACAATACTACTGGAAGCACAACAAGAAAATATTAATCAAGCTAACAGCGCAAACGAGATTGCTTTCATCGACTGCACTACCCACTGATTTTGTTACAAAGAACATTATTTTATTGAAACGATAATCCTCTCTAAAAGCTATAATTTGTTAGCAGTTAATAAAAACTCCCTTGGGACCCGCACCTGGCTGCAAAGCGCCCGCAAACTAGATAACACAATGATAATGTATGTAATAGTCGTTTATTATAAGCACTATGCTCCCAAAAGAGCTTTATGTCAGAAAGTTTTAGCTAAGTCACAAATCTGTGAAATGAAATTCATTAAAGTGTATACAATTATTTAAGGACACGATATTAATTGGTTTATAGTACCAATAATAATTAACTATAATTATAAAAAACTAGCTGATGCCCGCAGCTTCACCCGCGTAACAGTTTGTTCCCGTTCCCGCTTCCGATGAGAACTTATTCCCGAGACAAATAGTAGCCTATGTGTTATTCCAGACTATAATGTATTCCTGTACCAAATTTTAGCCAGATCCGTTCAGCCGTTCGAGCGTGAAAGAGTAACAAACATCCACACATCCACACTCACAAACTTTTGCATTTATAATATTAGTAAGATAAAAAATAGCCTATAAGCTCTAAGGGAGGATAATAATCCTCCCTAAGAGCTTATATAGCCTATCCCATATAGCTTAGCAAACCCCCATTCAATAGAATGGGGGTTTGAAATTTGTTACAGATGAAGCTATGGGACATAGCTAGTAGTAAAGTTATTGCGATAGAAACCAGGAATGTTTAGTTTACCGAAGAATAATAGAAACAAAAATTCTTGACGTTTCAGTAGAAAACAATTTTAATATCTTTTAGACAATTTTTTCTACTTATCATTATGTAATGAAGATAATATGCCTCAAGGTACGGTTCATTTATTCCGCCCTCATTTATTCTTTCTACCCCAATATCCTTGTAACAATATTTGGAAGTTTGAGTAAAGATACAAAAATATTTCCGAGAAGTACTCAAAACGTTGAGAATTTCGAAACAAACCTACCAAATTTCAGACAGCAAAATAAATAGCGTTCCAAACTTGAGTCCTTTGCTGTCAACGAGGTCCTGAAAGTACTTTTGTAAATTAACTTGGACATTGGTATACATTTATGGATACAGTGAGCTTTGAACCGGTCAAAGGCTGTAAATTTTCTTTCTTTACGTAATAAAACGTGTCATTTGCTGGAAAAGTGTACATTAATTTTATTGGTTTGCTCATTTACGATTAGACTACTCGTATTTACTAAGTTACTTAGGTACTTCTTGCTTCGTTTATATTTTGAACCATTTTAATTTATTTAGAACCTTCTGAGTTTATTTTACATCTGGGTAAAGGAAACTGTACAATAAATATATATAAATAGTACCTACATCTGCTTTCAATAAAATAAAAACCTATATTAAAAAACTTTTATGTAATAAATGATCCTAGTCTCTTCTTACCTACATTTCTCGATTGTAATTAAGTAAATATTAATAAATCGTGGTTTAATCATAAATATTTGTCAGTCAATTAAGTTAGCCTATGGCAGAGGTGGATGCCTCTCCAGTATTTCGCTATTTTTAAGCACGCACAGTCTCTTTTCTTTGTCATCGGTCTATCTACGTCTACCAAGTTGCCACTTCAGAAATGATGAAAAAAAACATGTATACCTTTATTGAGACAAATATTTCAAAACAACTATTATCCTATTCCGTTACTTAACAATATCTTAGCTGATTCCTGTCCAAAATTTCACATAACTATAGGAATAAACTTTATTACTCTATAATAAATTAATTTCTCTACATCCAGTTCATACCTGCAAATAGTGCATAAACCATAAAGTCTGGTTTCAGAACCAAAATAGACTGAAACTGGCTGTTCCAAATAAACTTTAATAGCTTCTCACAGATTCTGTGAAACTGGCAACGCCAAAAATACCTTAAATCAATATCAAATGTGGAAGCGAGGCCCGCTAAGTTATTTAAAATGCAGTTGACACATCATCCGAGTGAAAATGCAATATTCTCCTTGTTCATGCGGAAACATGGTTATATTCAATAGGTAGTTTTTTTATCGGAAATATTCAGGACAGTGATTTCAATGACTACATTTAAATGATGCAGAATTTGTAGTTTATTCAATGGGTTGGCTTTTAGGTGTTATTTTCGGTACAATATTTAGATTTTGCTTTCCAATCTGAAAATATTAACAACATTTTTGATATCTTCAGGTAGGTTTTATTGATTGCAAAATGCAGCAAGGGTTATGAAGCCCCCGAAATTTTCAAAGTCTAACCCAGCTGCTAAGGAATAAATAATCTTAACTTATTGAGTATTTCCGATAGTTAATTCCTTGTAACTAGCGTCATTTTTTTTTATATAGCACGGACTTTTTCACACAACTCTATCTGATCCCAAAGTAAGCTAGGAATAACCTGCTTGTGTTATGGGTATTAGACCACGGATATTAATACTTATATACTTTATTATACATAGAAACACCCAGACTCTTGAGATAAACATTTATGGGTCACACAAATATTTGACTTCGGTGGGAATCGAAACCTCCAGCGCCGCAGGCGGTATCACTACCGACCGCGCCACAGAGGCAGTCGATTATTACGAAGGAACTGGTGCTTGCAACAGTGCCGAAATTTCGAGAAAACACTCAAAATAACACAATGATAAATATTCTTTTTAACCGACTTCGAAAAAAGGAGGAGGTTCTCAATTCGTCTGTAAGTATTTTTTTTTATGTATGTTAAGCGATATTTCCGTCAATTATAGACGGATTTCAAAATTTCTTATTTTGTTGAATAGGGTTTACTTCTGAGGTGGTCCCATTTTCACCAGGTCAGGATCTGATAATGGGATCCAGGAGAAAACGAGGGCAACCACCGAAAATTGTAGGGACAACTAGTGCGCTTGTTAACTTTTTAATTAAGTGCTTTAATGTTCTACATTTAAATGAACGTCTGGAGTCGATCTGATGATAGAGTCGAAAGACAGTCGAGGGCATTCCTTAACAATTTACAGCAGTTACCTTGTGTTTGGGCTTGATTGATTTGTATTGATGAGAACTTTACACCTAGATTGATAGATCCGACTTAAAAAAAAAAAGGAAGTTCTGAAGTTCTTAAGAATGTTTATGTATGTTCACCTAATTTCACCAATTATAGACGAATTTCAAATCTGCTTTTTGTTGGATAGAGTTCACTTCTGAGGTGGTCCCCATTTTACCAGGTCAGGATCTGATGATGGGATTCAGGAGAAATCGAGGGCCACCACCGAAAATAGTAAGGACAACTAGTGCGTTTGTTAACTTTTTAATTTAGTGCTTTAATGTACTACAATTTAATGTATGTCTGGAGTCGATCTGATGATGGAACCGAAAGACAGTCGAGGGAATTCCTTAACGATTTACAGCAGCTACCTTGTGTTTGGGCTTGATTGATTTGTATTGATGAAAACTTTCACCTAGATAGATATATTTTTCGGTTCACCCGTCACTAAAAATAATGAAAAAAAAATTTTTCAATAAAAAATAAAACCGACTTCAAACAAATCCTGAAAAATAAAATTTACTTAGCAGATAGTAATATGTATTTTGATTTATCAGATTTTGTTCAATATAATATTGAAGTTGGTGCCATGAATAATACCTACATAAAACTATGGGTTTACTTGGCGCCGACTTCAATATGATATTGAATAAAATCTGATAAATCAAAATACATATTACTTTGTGCTAAGTAAATTTTATTTTTCAGGATTTGTTTGAAGTCGGTTTTATTTTTTATTGAAAATTTTTTTTTTAACTCCAATATTAGTGACCACAAAAGTTTAAATAACAACTACATACATATATTATTTTTAATGAACACGTTTTATACTCAATTATCTCATAACACGACATAATAAACTACACAAAGAGGTAATTATGCTACAGCAACGTCACGGTATAAGGGTGTGTACTGACAAATGATGCCCGCATTAAAAGTTCCTTGTTTTGTTAACGAAACCACCACCTGTGATATCCCTACTAATTTTATAAATGCGAAAGTAACTCTGTCTGTCTGTTACGCTTTCACGCTTAAACTGCTGAAGGGATTTACATGAACTTTCGTATAGAGATAGTTTGCGTCCCTAGGAAGGACTTAGGCTACTTTTTAAATAAATAGGCAAAAAGAGGGTAATGATTTTACGCGATAACGACTTCTACGTGGACGAAGCCGCGGAGAACAGCAAGTAGTTTACAATTATTCTTTTGCAATGACACCTCTGTCAAAAATAATATAACACGTTTCAATGTAATTGATAGTACGCAGAAAAATGAAATCAAAAATATTAAAATATCTTTATTCGAGTACCTACATCTATATTTCCCCCTTTATTTATTGCCAGATTTGCAAAGACAATAGGTATCTGTAATTTGAAATAAAAAAAACATGCTAGAACATCTCTGAAGGCGGTGTTATCGGTAAATATGTTCGGTAACACATTTGATTAAGACATAACTTTAATAAATTTCCAGTAATCTTCAATTTTTTTTAGTGTTAACTATTGATAAACCAATGGAAATTTCATCTGGGAATTATCTGCAACTACCAAATTACTTGATCCAGTATACGCCGTGTGGTCATGATTGCCCGATATTTGTATACGTCACTAGTCAAATACGTTGCATTGCACCTGCACTCCCAACCCGCCTGAAACGTTTCCTGAAATCGGTCCGGTTTTGATTCCAGTATTTGAAATGGATGAACCTACACAACTGTTTTTGTTTCGAACGTAAATTTTGTGAAGTATTTCCTCGAATATCTACGAACAAATTATTGAGTTCAGTAGATACATCAACTCGAGTTTTCCGTTCCATAAAATACATAATCTTGAACAAAATATTGGTATGTTAGGGAAAATGTATAAGTGAACAATGTTTTGGCAGCAAGCTTGTATCTGTCGCACGTTAAATCAAATCTCTATCTCATACAACCGATGGTAATGGCATGTTTTCCTCTATGGAGGTAGATTCTCGTCAACAAACGGATGCGGATGTGAGCGGTTGCCTGTCGTCCTCTGAGCTTTACAAATGATAGCTTTGCTGTCTGTACTCTTTTGCACATAGGTATCCTTCACAATGTACAAATCCGGCGTAATGTTGTTTGAATGTTTTTTTTTTCTTTGTGATAAATGGCATAACATATTATTTGAGCCTATTTGTGTGACATAATTTGCGCTTCACGCTACCGCCCGTTCATATTAGAGCAGCATAAATTCAAAAGCGCTATATTATTGATGCATTTTGCAACAAGAACCCTATACTGACGCAAAAGTGAGCATAACTTGTCTGTTGTGAGTTGATCTTTTGATACCAATAGAATACCAATAGAAAGTTAATATGATGTAGTCATCTTTAAAGGATTATTTTGAAAATTCTTTACAATGAAGGTAACGAACCGTGGGTTTAAACCAGTTGCCTTGTGCAGGAATATTTTATATAAGTAATTTATCTATTAAGAGAGAACAGGGTAATCTCCGATTCAAAGAGTACAAGACTTGTGTCATCCGAAAATGAGCTAAATAAAACATTCAAATTAATTAAATTTTGTCAGCTTTAAAATTCAAACGACACCTCTGCTCCCCTTGCTAAGCTTAGGTGATGAGTACTCGACACGAATTGAATGCTTTCTCATTCAAACTACCCTCTAAAGAGACAACGCAATAAAAACTGAGGTATTTATATTAAACATGTTCATGACCGATGCTATTCAGTATGCTAGTTTGAACAAGTACAGTAAACAAAGAGCTGTATTACACCTGTAAAGTAAACGTACATCAATTACATACATAATGGTCACGCCTTTATACCCGAAGGGATAGGCAGAGGCAAATTATTATATGCCCACATTTCACCTTTTAAGAATTTGTTCCACGTAATAGGTGGTGAGCCGTATTGCCATGTTGAAATGGACAGGCGCAGTTTGTGACTGCCTGCTGTTGAAATTTTTTAAGCCGCCTAAAAAGGCCTTCTACTTGGCTTAACGACTGCCATTTTACTGGCAACCGCGACAAACGGCTTAACGTGCCTTTTTTTTTAACGTGAGGGTAAATCCTCATGGATGTTATGCCGGACTCCTACCGACTAAAAAACCTCACGTAACGCCCAACAGCCTATGGTTGGGAAGGATGCCAGGACTCCCAACCGGCTTAACGTGGTACAAGGTAGGCAGAGGCATATTGTACGTCCACATATCACCTTTTTTTAGAAATAGTCCCACGTGGTGGAGGTGGTGAGCCGTATTGCATTGTTAATTTTATCTGTTGAAATGCACAGTTCTCGGCTTTAAAGTAAACTAGCGATAATTCCTCACGGACGACTTACATTTAATAGCGTGTTGATTTATGAACTTTGGCTAGCATCGGGATTAAATAGTCCTCAGGGAACTACACAAGACCAAAAGGCTATCATATACCTCGTAAATTAGGTACACGACCAGAAACGAGAAAATTTGCTGTCATTATTTTAAGCAATGTCCCCCACAAAATAAGTTTATTCATTCTTATAATAACTTTCAGGCGAAGTTATTTAAAACTAACGGTAGCTACGCGGTTTTAGCCGCCGCCACCCGGAATAAAATATAGCTTATGTTACCCGGATTTTTCAAATCGATTCAGTAGTTTCGGAGCCCATTCGATGCAAAAAAATATTTGATATGAAATTAATTTACAATAACACTGATTCATGTTCAATCGATGTTCGTACAATATTAATGGAAGTACAACAAGAAAATATTAATCAAGCTAAAAGCGCTAACGAGATTGCTTTCAAAAATATCGACTGCAACTCACTGGTTTTGTTACAAATAACATTATTTTATTGAAACGATAATCCTCTCTAAAAGCTATAATTTGTTAGCAGTTAATAAAAACTCCCTTGGGACCCGCACCTGGCTGCAAAGCGCCCGCAAACTAGATAACACAATGATAATGTATATGTAATAGTCGTTTATCATAAGCACTATGCTCCCAAAAGAGCTTTATGTCAGAAAGTTTTAGCTAAGTCACAAATCTGTGAAATGAAATTCATTGAAGTGTATAAAATTATGTAAGGATACAATATTTATTTGGGTTATAGTACCTATAATAATAAATAACTAGCTGATGCCCGCAGCTTCACCCGCGTAACAGTTTGTTCCCGTTCCCGCTTCCGATGAGAACTTATTCCCGGGATAAAAAGCCTATGTGTTATTCCAGACTATTATGTATTCCTGTACCAAATTTCAGCGAGATCCATTCAGTCGTTTGAGCGTGAAATAGTAACAAACATCCACACATCCTCACTCACAAACTTTTGCATTTATAATATTAGTAAGATAAAATAATAAATTTTAAATATGGAAAAAGAATTGGTTTCGAGCAGGAATCGAACCTGCATCTTCTCGCATACCGTGCAAGATGCTTAACCAACGAGCCACCGAAACCTACTCGAAACCAACCAAATTTTGCACCTTATATGTATACGTCTTGGGGCGACGTAGGCTCCATCTACCAGCACTTTTTAGAAAGTTATTTGGCACGAATGTATAGAGTTGCACCTATATTCATTCGATTTATGATAAAACCAGTCCGAATATTGAGATTTATTTTTGAAATTTGTTACAGATGAAGCTATGGGACATAGCTAGTATTTTAATTTATTTTTGACATTTCAAAAGTTATTGCGATAAAAACCAGAAATGTTTAGTTTACCGAAGAATAACAGAAACAATAATTCTTGACGTTTCAGTAGAAAACAGTTTTAACATCTTTAAGACATTTTTTTCTACTTATCATAATGTAATGAAGATAATATGCCTCAAGGTACGGTTCATTTATTCCGCCCTCATTTATTCTTTCTACCCCAATATCCTTGTAACAATATTTGGAGGTTTGAGTAAAGATACAAAAATATTTCCGAGAAGTACTCAAAACGTTGAGAATTTCGGAACAAACCTACCAAATTTCAGACAGCAAAATAAATAGCGTTCCAAACTTGAGTCCTTTGCTGTCAACGAGGTCCTGAAAGTACTTTTGTAAATTAACTTGGACATTGCTATAAAATATTGCAGTACATTTATGGATACAGTGAGCTTTGAACCGGTCAAAGACAGTAAATTTTCTTTCTTGATGTAATAAAACGTGTCATTTGCTGGAAAAGTGTACATTAATTTTATTGGTTTTACTCTTTTACGATTAGACTACTCGTATTTACTAATTTACTTAGGTACTTCTTGCTTCGTTTATATTTTAAACCATTTTAATTTATTTATGCATGAACCGTCTGAGTTTATTTTATATCTGGGTAGAGGAAACTGTTCAATAAATATATATAAATAGTACCCACATCTGTTTTCAATAAAATAAATACCCATATAATAATACTTTTATGTTTTAAATGATCTTAGTCTCTACTTACCTACATTTCTCTATTGTAATAAAGTAAATATTAATAAATTGTAGTTTGATCATACATATTTGTCAATCAGTTGTGTTAGCCTATGGCAGTCTACTGGTGGATGCATCTTCAGATTGCCACTTCCAACACACACAGTCTCTTTTTCTTTGTCATCGGTCTATCTATGTCTACCAAGTTACCACTTCAGAAATGATGAATAAATAATATATACCTATATTGAGACATAATTATAATATTTCAAAACAACTATTATCCTTATTCCATTAGGTACTTAACGATATCTTAGCTGATTCCTAAAATTTCACATACCTAGGGAAATATACTTTATTACTCTATAATAAATTAATTTCTCTACATAGAAAATGATCCGGTTCATACCTGCAAATAGTGCATAAACCATGAAGTCTGGTTTCAGAACCAAAATAGACTGAAACTGGCTGTTCCAAATAAACTTTAATAGCTTCTCACAGATTCTGTGCAACTAGCAACGCCAAAAATACCTTAAATCAATATCAAATGTGGAAGCGAGCCCCGCTAAGTTATTTAAAATGCAGTTGACACATCATCCGAGTGAAAATGCAATATTCTCCTTGTTCATGCGGAAACATGGTTATATTCAATAGGTAGTTTTTTTATCGAAAATATTCAGTACAGTGATTTCAATGACTACATTTAAATGATGCAGAATATGTAGTTTATTCAATGGGTTGGCTTTTAGGTTCTTTTTTGGTACAATATTTTGATTCTGCTTTCCAATCTGAAAATATTAACAACATTTTTGATATCTCCAGGTAGGTTTTATTGATTGCAAAATGAAGTCCCCCCAGGTTATGAGGCCCCTCGAAATTTTTAAAGTCTAACCCTGCTGCTGACGATCAAATAATCTTTAGTATTTCCGATAGTTAATTCGCTAACTAGCTTCATTATTATGTAGGAGCTGGTGTTTGCAACAGTGCCGAAATTTCGAGAAAACACTCAAAATAACACCATGATAAATATTCTTGTAACTCCAATATTAGTGGCCACAAAAGTTTAAAAAACAACTAAAGTCCAATCATGCCCGATCTGGCAATAATGTAAACATGTCATGTTTTGACAATCGTATATTATGACAAATCATTGAATTTTTTACTATCCTAAGTAGGTATTTTCAAATCATTGAATTTTTTACTATCCTGATTAGGTATTTTAAATGAAAATAATCTGTCATAAAGAAGTTATGTGGTGTCGAAATGATTGTTAGAACACTGTATGACTCCTGGATACTGGAATATAACCAGGGTAAATATTCAATTGCAAGTAACTATGGATATATAAGATCAAATGTATTTGTTTACATTTTTGCGCAAAGCTGTTGAAATACAGTATATCTACGTATAATATTTTTAATGATACACGTTTTAAACTCAATTATCTCATAACACGACATAATAAACTACACAAAGAGGTAATTATGCTCCAGCAACGTCACGGTATAAGGGTGTGTACTGACAAATGATGCCCGCATTAAAAGTTCCGTGTTTTGTTAACGAAACCACCACCTGTGGTATCCCTACTAATATTATAAATGCGAAAGTAACTCTATCTGTCTGTCTGTTACGCTTTCACGCCTAAACTGCTTTAGAAATAGATTGCGTCACTGGGAAGGACTTAGGCTACTTTTTAAATAACAAGGCAAAAAGAGGGTAATGATTTTACGCGATAACGACTTCTACGTGGACGTAGCCGCGGGGAACAGCAAGTAGTTTATAATTATTCTTTTGCAATGACACCTCTGTCAAAAATAATATAACATGTTTCACTGTAATTGATAGTACGCAGAAAAATGAAATCAAAAATATTAAAATATCTTTATTCGAGTACATCTATTTCCTCGTTTTATTTATTGCCAGATTTGCAAAGACAATAGGTAGAGCTTGTAAGAAAAGTCAATAAAACATTACGGCCGCGATTCTCGTTGCCTACAATCTGTAATTTGAAAAAAAAAAAACATTCTGGAACATCTCTGAGGCGGTGTCATTGATAAATATACATTTGATTGAGTTGAAATTTCCAGTCAATTTTTATTCAATTTTTTTGTGTGTTAACTATTGATAAACCAATGAAAATTTCATCTGGGAATTATCTGCATCTACCAAATTACTTGATCCAGTATACGCCGTGTGGTCATGATTGCCCGATATTTGTATACGTCACTAGTCAAATACGTTGCATTGCACCTGCACTCCCAACACACCTGAAACGTTTCCCGAAATCGGTCCGGTTTTGATTCCAGTATTTGAAATGGATGAACCTACCCAACTGTTTTTGTTTCTAACGTAAATTTAGTGAAGTATTTTCTCGAATATCTTCGAACAAATTATTGAGTTCAGTAGATACATCAACTCGAGTTTTCCATTCCATAAAATACATAATCTTGAACAACATATTTGGGGACAACATGTTAGGGAGAATGTATAAGTGAACAATGTTTTGGCAGCAAGCTTGTATCTGTCGCACGTTAAATCAAATCTCTATCTCATGGTATTGGCATGGTAATGGCATGTTTTCCTCTATGGAGGTAGATTCTCGTCAACAAACGGATGCGGATGTGAGCGGTTGCCTGTCGTCCTCTGAGCTTTACAAATGATAGCTTTGCTGTCTGTACTCTTTTGCACATAGGTATCCTTCACAATGTACAAATCCGGCGTAATGTTGTTTGAATGTTTTTTTTTGTGATAAATGGCATAACATAATATTTGAGCCCGTTTGTGTAACAAAATTTGCGTTTCACGCTACCGCCCGTTCATATTAGAGCAGCATAAATTCAAAAGCGCTGTATTATTGATGCATTTTGCAAAACGAACCCTATACTGTCACAAAAATGAGCATAACTTGTCTGTTGTAAGTTGATCTTTTGATTGAATTCAATTTGACATACCAACAGAAAGTCAGTATGATGTAGTCATCTGTAAAGGATTTTTTTAAAAATTCTTTACAATGAAGGTAACGAACCGTGGCCGCGTGGGTTTAAACCAGTTATCTTGTGCAAGAATATTTTATATAAGTAATTTATCTATTATAGAGAGAACAGGGTTATTTTCGATTCAGAGAGTACAGGACTTGTGTCATACGAAAGTGAGCTTAATAAAACATTCAAATTAATCAAATTTTGTCAGCTTTAAAATTCAAACGACACCTCTGCTCCCCTTGCTAAGCTTAGGTGATGAGTACTCGACACGAATTTAATGCTTTCTCATTCAAACTACCCTCTAAAGAGACAACGCAATAAAACTGAACAAATATAAATACCTCAGGTATTTATATTAAACATGTTTCATGACTGATGCTATTCAGTATGCTAGTTAGAACAAGTACAGTAAATAAAGAGTCGTATTACGCCTGTAATGGTATACTTACGTTTACGTAGTAAATTCAGGTAGGTAATCTATACTAATATTATAAAGAGGAAAGATTTGTTTTTTTGTTTTTCGTTTGTTTGTTTGTAACGAATAGGCTCCGGAACTACTGGACCGATTTAAAAAAATCTTTCACTGTTGGAAAGCTACACTCTTTGCGGTGAACATAGACTATTTTATTCCCGTATTCCCACGGGAACGGGAACTACGCGGGTGAAACCGCGTGACGTCCGCTAGTATATTCATAAACTGTAAGTGATATTTTAAGATTTTAAAGTGCAACTAATTGCTAACCTTTTTAAAGATTTAGTACTATTCAGACTTCAGTAAAAAGTTGTAGTATTGATCCGCGAATAAGAAAAAACTTCAACAGCTGAAGTTACAAGCAGCAGACCAACTCTTCGTTTTACTTCACTTCTTTTTAAATTGATCAAATCGGACTTTAAATTTTAAACTCGCAGTCAATTAATACTTATACAATTGTTTCTTAAAAGACCCCAAACTGCTATTAAAGACAGAGTACAAAAGCAATTTGTAAGTCAAAGCTTATAGAATAAATAAATAAATAAATATTCACGGACATTTTCACACAGCGCTCTCTGATCCCAAAGTAAGCTAGAGATAACCTGCTTGTGCTATGGGTATCAGACCACGGATATTAGGTAGAACATATATTATATACTTTTAAATACATACATATTATACTATAGAAAGCACCCAAACTTCGAAACAAACATTTGTGGATCACACAAATATTTGGACCGACCCGAGAAAAACTGTTAAATCGATAATAAACTAAATGTCTTATCACTGAAGTTTTAGAAATGTACATTAACATAATATGACATAATCTTAGGTCACTGTTCGCAAGGCTTACGCAGGGCCGCGACGTATGTCGTGTGAACCTGTTTCAGGAAGGGCTTGCTAAGACCTGTCCGGTTGTTGACACTATCATGGACCTAGGTAAGCTGCTATACAGTTAGGTATCGACAGCAAAAAAAAAAGTTAAGTTCTAGATCTATGTGACTTATTTTTGTCTAGGTATGTTTTTGTTTCGTGTAATAATTGTATGTTAGGTTTGTAGACTATATTGCCAGAATATAAAAGTATGATTTAAAAAAACAATAAAATAAAAATATATTCTATATTCTTTGGAAGCTCTTACAGCTTCACACAAAATCAAAGGTAAATACAAAATGCGATAGACTGGGGAAAAGAAATCTTTCTAATTTCATTTGCCATAATTTGAATAATTCGACAGTCATTTCATTAAAAATGAGTAGTCCCGTACTTAAAAAAAAGCGATTGTGGGATAACCATGAGGATAATCTAAGAATAAGCTTTGAAATCATCAAAATATGCGCTCCTTATGTAACGGCTCTAACATAATTTTAATAGACACCATGTTTCAGTATTTTATTTAAATCATCTAATTCAACGTGTTTTCCTCATCTTACGATTCCTGTTCAGCGTTAAGACAGTCTGAAGAGGCACATTACTTGTTCGTCACTTTGAGGGCCTCTGACAATAGTCTTGGAATCTGTAAGTAGCTTGCAATTAGCTAAATATGGCTATGACTTTTCATCAGGAAAATAAAATACTACCTACCTGCACATGTGCTGACCACAGGGGTTAATAAGAGGCAATTGAAGTGTAGAGAGGCTAAATCTTTCCCAATATACTCGAAAAAGGCGAGAATAAGGAGAGGTCCATGTCGAGATAGTTTAAATATAGTTAAGTAGTTAACCTGAGATTCTTTTGACTGTATTTATTTTATCTGTGCTAAATCGACGGGATAAGGTACTCAGGCGCCTAGCGATTTAAAATGCATTGAAATTTTATGATGTGAAAGTAATAAAAGAGTAAATTTTACAATTCGCTTTTACTGCGTTGTGTGAGATGTCCGTGAATATTTATTTATTTATTTATTAACTTAATGAAATTTCTATTGTATAGTACTTATATTTATTCTTCCGAATACCCGAACGCCCCATTAGCGATATGAGTTGCTTAAGATGAGTGCTGCTTCCAAATTTATGTTACTTTGTTGATTTCAATCTGATAAAATTGTTTGACTAAAGAATATCTATACAACAAAATATTATATAATTCAAGGAATGATTCTGTTCTATAGCATGCTGTTGATGTTATTACATGATTAAAGTCTCTGGTTAACAAACTGTTAATTGAATAATATTAGCAACTTGCACCGCTAAAAATAAACCAGTTATTTTTTAATAACTTTATTTTGAAGTCTGAGTAAAAAATCACCAAGATTTTTAGGGCAAAATATTTTGAAACAGTATTTTTTTAAAAGTGGCACTCACAATGTTTTTGCTGACGGTACATTACTTAGCGACATGTCGTCTTCATAAAAACTGATCTAAGCAGTCGAGTCCATTGCGGCTTTCGTTTCGCCGTACTGAGTTTCACTTAAGTCTTCGCGTTTTACCGTACTTTCAACCTTGCAACTTTTTTTCTAGTCACGCCATAACGTTAGAAGTCATCAATAGTTTTGTGAAAAAGTAGATTTATGAAGAGGAAAAGGCTCTTTTTCAAATTTATCAACCAACAATGCGAGGAGTTTTCGATTGTACCATAACAGAAAACAAAATGTACCGTAGGTATTTGACACTAAAATTAAAGGCTTTTAACTAACATATCCAAAATAAAAAAAAAACTATATTATAATGTTACTAGATTAATAAATTAATTTGATGAATTTCATCATTTTAGAACGTGATGCTTCAATTCAGTTGGGTATCCCTCCAGGGCACATCGCGTTATGAAAAAGTTAAAACAACTAAATCCACTCGGTGCTCCATCATGCGTATTTATTTTCGGGGACGTAGATACCTATTATAAACATATGTTTAACTGGCGGGCGTCACGCGGTTTCACCCGTGTAGTTCCCGTTCCCGTGGGAATACGGGAATAAAATAAAGCCTATGTTCACCGCAAAGAGTGTAGCTTCCCAACAGTGAAAGTATTTTTTGAATCAGTCCAGTAGCTCCGGAGCCTATTCGTTACAAACAAACAAACAAAAAAACAAATCTTTCCTCTTTATAATATTAGTATAGATTTATGGCATGAGAGAAACTAGTATTCCTTTAGGTAAAAAAGTGGAGTGTCCCGCTATTTTGATTCAGGATATTGAAAATTCCACACCAAAGAAGCGCGTTCATTACAGTCAACACTGCTTAATGAATTCTCCAGTACTTTTGTAGTAAACCTTCTAGTAATAATGATTAAAAATCCAGTTAAAACCTTCTTTAAAGAAGGTATAGTAACGGTAAAAAAAATTAAGTCAAAAAACGAAAATTTTGAATTTAAATGAGAAACTTTAAACTTCTGAACGAACCCTATGTACGATGTCACCCATTCGCGTAATCCTTAGATGTTTATTGCTCACTCATTTCTGTTTACCGAATAAAGAAACTTGAGTTAGTTCCCAAGCAAATGTACAGACACTTAATGTTGTTTGTTTAAAAGTGAGGCACATTTAACAGTGTGTAAATAAAACACTTTTTCATGATTTATGCTTAAATCAGAGGGGCAAGTGCGAGTTTCGGTGAGCGCCTGTCGACATTCACGAACGAGCGCGTTATCACCGATTTGTATGGGATCGAGACAAGTTCCCGCGTTTACAGCTAGGTGGCGGGGTCTCGATTCCAAACGAATTGGTGAGCCGTGAATGTCGACAAGCTCACGCAAAAACTCGCACTTGCCCCTCTGAACATTAGGCTTTCATCCCTACTAATATTATAAAATTAAATGCGAAAGTAACTCTGTCTGTCTGTCTGTTTCTCTGTTACGCTCTCACGCCTATATCGCTGAAGCGATTTATATGAAATTTCGTATAGAGATAGTTTGACTCCCTGGAAAGAACATAGGCTACTTAACCGACTACATAAAAAGAGGGTAAGGATTTTACGCGTTAACGACTTCGACGTGGACGAAGTCGCGGGGAACAGCTAGTACTCTATAAAGGTAAACTTTATACTGTTCCTGTTCTGAGGAAAGAGAGGGAAAAATAAGAAAGGAGGTGACGTATATAAAAGACATTTTTATGCACAGCATAATCTCATTACCTTTTAATGGGGGAAATAAATCGATAGTCGTGATTTATCAACCTATTAAATATCTGATTCTGTACTATCTCAAGAATGCATGTCAACTTCTATAATTCAGATTTTTTGTTGAAATGCCTATGAAAGGTACTTCAATAAAACATTTCAAGCCAGAAAGCTTATTGTAGCATTAAAGACTTTTTAGAAGACAAGGCTGCCTGGCTCGTGCTGACTCGTGCAGTGCATGGCAGTGACTCGAGTTGCTCCTTTCTACATAATAAAAAAAACTGTATTAGATTCTAAGATGAATTTTGGTAGGGACCGGACTGAGTTTCTTGGGGTGTTCTTCTCAGTCTGTAGCATATCTGAACCCCCAAGGTAGAGTCACAAAATGTTGAAAAACCTAAAGCATTTTTTTTAAATTTCAAAGGGAATAAATTTTGTTTTATTTTGTTTTGTTTTCATCGATAAATCACAACTATCCATCTATTTCCTAACCCATTTGAAAGGTAATGAGATTACGAGCAGATAGCAATAACTGACAGTGCTGAGAAATAAAGAAAGATATCTATACCTTTAGCTGCTCCTAGTATTCAGTGGTCTTACAACTAAATAGGGAGATTTTTTTAAAACCCAAACCTCAAGCGGGCAAAAGGGAACTTCGTTCACAGTGGATTTGCTCCGAATCCATTTATTATATTTTGGTACACATGTGCATATTTTTGTGACCCAAATATAGACAAGTCACGGAAATAAACGAATTTGGAATATACAAAACGCTTGAGGGTAAAAAAAATGTATCAAATCGCAGATATTCTGTCGCGCTTAATTTTTATTGCACTCCGAAAATAATTACTGTTCAGACGAGCACATACACAAATCATAAACAAATAAGCTTTGTTTTTTAATTTCGTGTTAGAGTTTTCTTATAATCCCGCCACGGGCTTTGCATAAATGGAGTTAACAGCAAAATGGGCATGTCGGACTTGAGAAAATTAAGATATATGCTCGTGAGGTGTAAAGACAATCCTCCAAAGCTCGTGACTACTTTGCTTGTAACGTATATTTATAGGTTCACCTGCTGACTAACAAAGGAGTCCCTGCACAGACGCCAGTAAGAATCATGCGAGTACACTTGGGTGCGAGATAGCCCCACCAACAAAGTCAAGGCTTAAGCCAACAGCCTCATCTGCCAATCTGCGAATTGTGCACCTGTGCTAACGTTTCTGGGCTAGAGCGTTACCACGGTAAAGACTAAGAAATACCGCCAGCCCCGTAAATGACGACATTCACGCAGAAGATGGACTTTGACCTAGAAAAAGCACCGGACCGTGTATTGCGGCGTAAATGGCGAGAAACACATGGAATGTTTCTTTAAACATTGCAAAATAAGGGATTAACTAGAGGCTACTGTTGGCTACTGTCGTTTACTAGGAAATCCTGTCTTTACCAAACTAAGAGTGATTTTAGAAGCCAGTCTGGTTATGGTTTTTGAGGTCACATACCTGTTAAAAGATCTGTATTATGTTGATAATAATATTCGTTAGTAAATCTGATACGTGGTGGCTTTTAATCAGCACGGTTTTTAAGCACAAATTACTTCTCTGAGAACAAATTTTAAGTAACATTGTCTTACTCCGGAAAGCTTTACCAAGGTCATTAATTCAAACAAGGTATTAACTTACTTAAAAGTTAAGACATTAAGTGTAATTATGTATTATAATAATGTTTCTAGGTAAATTATTTCTGCTATAAAATCATGTCGGACAAAGTAGAGCTGTAAAATACTTTAAAAGGGGGATTGACCCCCGAACATCGGCAGGGCTCATCCAAGTTAACAGTTCAGTGGATAAAATCGTCATCACGATTTCCCATCAGTCGGGTGTCTTCATTTTATCGAGCTTTATACAAAAGTCAGGCAAAGTACGAGTTGCATTTGTTGTATAGGAGCCGCCTTACATATTTATTTTTCTCTGTTTTTTTCGTATTTAGGTACTGTCATGGCGCCAACAATACATCATCTCGAAAATTTCAACTGTCTAGCTATCACAGTTCGTTAAATACAGACAGACAGACAACCGAGTCTCAGAAATTGATCAGGATTCCGATTCTACCCTCTGGGTTCGGAACCCTAAAAAACAGTAATCAACTAAAAGCACTGAGACTTTAGGAAAACAGAAAATATTATAGTGCAAACACCATTATGTAAGCTGTCACCTCAGCCGCCCGCCCTGGCACATTGGAGAAAAACCTATGTCATGTGCCTGTTAGTTATTTTTTTCTACAACGGTACCTAATAGATTGTAGCTAGGACTGTTTCGTATAAAATTGCGGTCACACTTCGCTATCGAATAAAACGTAAAATACATACAATGGTCACACCTTTTATCCCCGAAGGGGTTGGCAAACGCATATTACATGTCCACATTAATCACCTTTTTTTAGTTTTTGCCGTAAGTCTTATTGCCGTGTTGAAATAGACAGACGCAGGTTGTGACTGCCCTCTGTTGAAATTTTTGAAGCCGCCCATAAATAACTTTTTTTTAACATCCTGTAACTGTCTAATGTTGCCTGATAATAAAGAATTATTATTATTATTATTATTATAAAGGCCTTCAACTTGGCTTAACGTCTGTCACTGTACTGACAACCGAGACCAATGGCTTTAAGTGCTTTCCGAAGCACAGAAACGCTCGTAAATAAATATCACAAAGTGGTCACGTAATGGTCACCCATCCATAACCGGCCACAGAAAATGTTGCTTACTGCAGTGATCGTTTACAGAACACTGAGTCCGCAGGGCCGCAAGCAAAATACTTCAAAGTAATAGAAAATAATATATGAGCAGGAAAGCTTGACGTAGGTAGCTGCCTATGTTATGTGCGTCGGCTACAATAACTTGTACGTCCCAACAGAAGCATAAGTCTCTATTTTTGCAACCCCTGGTGTATATAATTTAGCCTTTAAAGAGCCTAAAAGGGTAAACTTCTGCGATGTATTCATTTTATTTGCGGAATGAATAACTTTGTTGACGTTATACTTTATTACGCTCGTTTCATGTACGATTTTGTTTTGAAGTTTGTGCAAAGACAAATATTGTAGTACGTTTGCGGACAATATTTGTTAATAGACATTATGTTATGTAAAGTAGTTCGCAAATTGTTGTGGAATAGATTGGCAGAATCATTACATAGAAAATGTAAATATTTCCTCATGTTTCCAAAGTTTTAGTTTTCCAAATATTGTTTATATATTTATGTGTATATGAATGTATTTATTTATGCATACCTATTTATTTTATAATTTACTAGCTAATTCAACAGACGCACAGTGTACTGCCTAGAACAAGCTAGCTGGACAAAAACAACATTAACTATTCTGAAAACTGTTACTGAGGGTAGTTAGAGTATAAGTTGCTAATAATAAATATGGGTAATGTTTTCTATGAAATGTGTTAAAACATTAGTAATGAGGGTAAGTATTTAAGATACTCGATTGAAATGCATTAAATTAGTTGCGTTTAAGCTCCTAATACGAAAACATTTGAGGTGCTCTCGTTTGTTGTTAAGTTGAGAATTGGTGATGGATTCAATAACCAAGGGTAAATAGTTTTTTTATATTACTATATTCAATGTTGTTTAACGAGTAACCAGTAAAAAAACGTTTGATTTAAAATAAATAACCAAAAAAATTAAAATTTGTAATTTACAAGACGATAAGTAAAAATCCCCTCATTTCCCCGGGCTGTTGTTTTTGTTAAACGAGAAATTTATCATTTTAGTTTTAAATGCATGAACTTTTTTTTGCTCGAATTTGCTCTTTTATTTTTTATAATTTTTTTTGTTGGAGGCCGTTTTACTTTATCGAAAATGGAGCTTTTTAAAGAATGGGTGAAAACTTTCAGTGATGGGAGAAATGCTGCGCTTTTTAATTTTATTGCGATGAAACATGATCTGGGCAGCATATCGGAGCAATCGTTCAAGGACCTCAAGGCAGTTATTTCGAGATTTTTTGCGAAATTATCGGAGAAATGAGAAAATTCTCGTAGAATTCGGGATAGCTTTCTGTCTTTGAATAAGTCGTGGCTAGAAGGGAATATAACGTTTCGTACGGTATAAAACACTGCAGAGCCGTCTACATCATCTCAACAACCCATGGCTGGCCCTGGAAGACCGAAAGTAGAGCAAGATGCCGCTTCCAAGACTAAACGTCGACGTGTCGATGATCTTATTCAATCCCGAAGTTCTGAAGAACTGATCGCTGCTGCCGAGATATCTTCCCGACTATCTGGTACATACCTATATAAATATAATATTGTATATGTATTACATATACATATACTTATATGTGTAAATCTTTCTTAATAATACCTCTAAATTTAACTTCTGTTACTTACTTTCAGGAAAAACAACTATGGCCAGTCTGATCGGGCAGGTCAGCGAGAGTCCAGAAAAAATCAAAGATTCCCTAAAGGCGACTAAAGAAATGAAGGAGATTCCCAAAAAAAAAAGACGGTTCTGCTCCTCCTGAGGTTTTAGATTAAATTTTAGAGGCAACAAGTAATTTAAAGAGAAATGCGGTCCATACGTTAAGTGTTGTATGTCATATAGACTACACAGAAGAAGATTCTTCGGAAGAAGAATTGAGTGATGATGAGTCGGTTAAGTTATTGTTTCCTTTTGTGTAACTTATTGTTTCCTCTTATTCTATTTTATCCTGTTATGTTTTTGTGTAGGTTAAGAAATATATTATGGATTTCAATTTTTTGTTTTTATTTTTTCTCGCTAAAACTATACACTGAAAACAACTTAGATGTGTATAAACATAAATAACAAACACTTTCAAAATTAAAAACATTGATAAATAATATTGTCCAGCTAGCTTTTTCTTGGCAGTACACTGTGAGACGATGTCCTGCCATAACTACGAGTATGAATATGGAAATCGATACCCTGAGTTCTGAGACCCCGTTCTTGGTTCATTTCGCAGTCCTTCTTTCTGTTCCTTATTCCAATAATGGTACTTCAAGTTCCAAGAACCGATCCAAAATCGCAATAAAAACCATACTATATCCATTTGTATAAGTTATCTATACATATAATAAAACTGTAGAGGGTCGGGAGTCTATACATGGAAGATATTTTGAAAATTTTGATTGAATGGCGTTCTCTAATCGATACTGAAGCCGAAAATGTAATTTAAACTTTTCATGTCTGTCTGTCTGTCTGTATCCCGAATAAGTATCACGCCGAAACTACTGAACCGATTTGAATGATACTTGGTTCGTTCCGAGCTTATAGTCCGAGGAAGGTTCTAGGATACTTTTGATCCCAAAGTTTTGCTCGGTTCCTGCGGGAGAGGGGACGAAAGATAAAATGGTTTTTCAGTCGTAATTTCTCAACGCGTGATGTGATTTCAAATATTTTTGGGTATCGGAAAGGGAGTACTTTAAAAATTTTTCTACCCAAGTTTCAAGATTGAGGGGTTTGTAGTTCAGAAATAAGAGGCATCTCAACTTTCGCCAAACCTAGAATTCAAGGGTCCCTTTGAATGAGAGGGTAAATCTAAACGGGCGTGGTGGCTTAATCATAAAAAATCAAAATCATAATAAAAAAATACGTAAACGAAGTTGCGAGGGTCAGCTAGTTAGAAATATATGTGAAAAATATATGTGTATACTTTGTTTGTCTCTGCATCACCAATATTTTTGATTGGTAGAAAATACCTATACCGTACATCATGCAGTTTAAAAAAAATTAAGTGATTGGACTGTATTCTAAACATCAATCTAAGCTCTATATAATTCGAAAGAATTATTGCCCTACATATTTTAATTATTTTTACTAAATGAGCAGATAAATGCTAACTAACTTTAAAGTTATCAGTATTTTTGTTAATGTCTACCTCATTATTTTGTGTCTGTGTAGAAATATATTTAGACATATTAATATTGTATACCTATGTAACAGTGCTCTATCGCCCGTTCAGCTGACTAGTTCTCCCGTGATCGACTTATGACCTCCTTCTGATTCAATTTTCCCCCTGTGCATATACCACTTATTTATTTTCGTGCGCGTTACACAGAACTGGGTAAAATAGGATCTATGAAATCCATTTCGATGATTGGATCCTATACCAAATTTAATAAAGACGGTCTAACAAAATAAACTATCACGGCAGAAAGTCTTGATTAACTACAATTTATAATTAAAATTCTGTTTTAGAATTAAGCCATTGTAAAGGTACTACATAGAAAAAAAATAGTAGGGGTCATTACTAATGAGTTATGACCAATACCGACGAATACTGACAAAGTTATGACTTAAAGGAACTTTTTTAACTAAACGATAAGAGTAGATATTGTAACAAACGACGCCTATAATTAGCATTTTAGTCGAAGCGACGCTGATATAACTTATCTACTTTTAATTAATGCTTACAAAGATTTGGTACCCCAATTAAGATATAAAGTCTCAAACTCACCTCCATATTTTATTTGTTCCCGCACTTCTAAAGTCATTACTGCACGTTTAGTAAACTGACAACGATTTCAATTTAGATGTATATGTTAATAAGTTCTGTTAATAAATATAAATATTTGTATAATGCCTTTTTAAATGCATTTTAGTAATCATTTATTTATATTTTTGACTGGCCTCGTGGTCCAGCGGTTAGTAGATATGCCTGACTTCGAATTCGGAGGTCGTGGGTTCAATTCCCACCCAGGACTGAAATCTCTTTATGTGATGAGCACATTGATTTGTTTTGTGTCTGGGTGTAATTTATCTATAATTATATTTAGAAATATTTACAAAAAAGTTTATTAGTCGTATAGATCCCTTAGCACCAGCTTATACGAGTATTAGCTTAATTTGGGCCAGATGATGTCCACAAATATTCCTATGAAAACTGTTTTTTATTTAATAAAACATTATCAAAAATGTTAAAATGCGCAAATAAATAGACGAAACTCTATAATATAAACAAACTGAATAATATACTTACCTTGTAATATTATACAACAAACCATTTACTTCAATGTTAATCCACAGGAATCTACACAAAATCTTATCATCATTCTAGTATATCTACTAGTCCAGATTGAATAGAAAAGACCTATTCAAATTGACCTACAGCGAAAAAAACACCGAAAAACATGCATACACAATAAAACAACCAAATCAGAAACCTTCTTTTCCGGCGGTTGATAAAGAAAAGATGAAATAAGTAATTAAAACCAGCGTCATCTGTATATTCAGCAATCGTGGTACGTCGAGATTAAAGCTATCTTAGAAAGATCTTTTTGAGAGCCCTTAAAAAATAACAGGAGGATTTTAAAAAGCAGACGCAGCAGGCAGGTACTCACCTAGTGCTTGACAGATGCAAATGAGACCGGGCGGCGCGGAGCCGGCCGCTTTTCACTAAGGTCGACTTTCCTTTACCACAATCCAAACAATCCTTTATTTACACCTTCAAAATTATTTTGTACCGACAGACCACGTGTATAGTCTTAAATGTAACAGTTCTTACAATAACACTAAGAAAGTTTTAAATAATTAATACTAAGGAAATGTGACCACTAACGGCTATCGAAAACCAGGTGATTGAATAGGGAAAGGTATTCAGAATAAAAGGATATAGTTTTAAAACTCTTATAAAGAGTCGCGGCGCGCTCGATTTACTACCGGCAGGGAAAGATCGCACGTTGCGGTTAGGAGAGGATCGGACACACGATCGGGGAGACCGAAACGACGTGAGTGACGCCGACCCGGTACGGATTCCTCCCGCCCGCCTAGCGTCGCGCGCTGCTGCGAGCAAAAGGGATGCAGCGAGTGAGTTCCCCAGCTCGCGAATATCGCCACTCGGATCAGCTCGCCAGAGTCTCAAGTGCTCTCCTCGGTTGGCAACGCTCTTTCCTAGAGGGAGGGCTCCGGGAAACACAAATCCAAAACGATGTAAATCACTCTGGGTGGCGCACTCTCATTTCAAACTTAAATTGCTTATTTTAAAATATAATTTGAAATTAGGGTCGCAAGATGAACACCTGACGTTCGGCGTCATATCGAAAAACGTATGCCCCCGTTGGCTAGGTGTAGCAAATACCATAACGAATACTTTGGCTGAACACGCGCCATATTATGCAACGTTACGGCTTGTATTGTGCACTCAGAAATTTTCTCGTCCTTCGAGCGAGCTTTTAGAGAGTTCGGATGCTTTGTAGGATATAGGGGAAGTTTGACTTCATATTTTATTTGTAGCAATCGTAGGAGATTTGTATCAAAATAATAATACTGTTAAAGTTTGTTTGTTGTATGTTACTGTTTTAGTTTCTGAAATATTTCCGCCATGCAACCTTCCGTACAAATACACTTCTATTGTTCTGTTTGCAGTTAAATATTAAATTGGTATAGACTTATATACGGTACGTATTTTTGTTCCAATACTTTAGTGTTTTGTTTGGATCAAATCCGTCTTAGTGAAACAAATAACGAACAACAATTCATCAATCAATTACCAGTGCTTCCACTTCATAAGCTTTTAATACTTCGACTTTGTTCCGTTCTTGTTACAAAGTTCCCACAAGTTATGTTTTATTTGACGTTAAGCTCTTTGTTTGCTGCAATTTGGTACTATGTAATACTCTATTAAATACCCTAATTTTGGTTTTATTTTGAACTTATTAATTGTACTTTTAGTAGTAAAATGATCGTAGTATTCTTTTCGTCTTCTTTTTCTTCTTCTTCTATACTACAAAGAGGAAAGATTTGATTTTTTGTTCGTTTGTTTGGTTGTTTGTTTGCATCGAATAGTCTCCGAAACTACTGGACCGATTTGAAAAATTCTTTCACTGTTAGGAAGCTAGACACATCCTGTAGGTTATATTATAGTCCCGTATCTCCACGGGAACGGGAGCTACGGGTGAAACCGCGTGACGTCCTCTAGTAGTAAATAATTCGCCCAAAAATACTAATACCACATTTGTCTCGGCATATTTCTGGCAAGAAAGTGATAATGCGCTTCTGGGCTGAGCTCGTAGCAGTTTCTTTATCATTTTAATGTTAGCAGCTAAAAAATCAGAAACTGATTCAACTGGACTGACTATGTGATAAATTCCACGCTACATGAAATCAATAAAGGTATAAATTCAAAACAACATTTCTCTCGTAACTTATTTGAAAATTCCACTTCAATTTTATTACGTTATTTTTCTTGATTCGCAACATGTTTTGTGCTATTGCATGATGTAAACGTTTTAAAGAGAAATATTTAAGCGTGCATCGGCCGGAAGTTGCCGGCGGAACGAGCTGTGTGTAAACATGCTGCGAGCCACGCCGAAACATTTTCAACCGTTTTTTTAAATTCGTTTTCAATGGCAGTCAATATTTTTGTTTTCTGTAGTTTAATGCAAACTTGTTATTACTAAATAGCTCTTACTTTATTGAAAAGTGGCTTAAATTTGGTTTGCAATAATTATACTTTTTACATAAGTACATACCTACATGCTTACGAACATAGTTGCCAGGTAAAAAGCTTATTGTATTGAGTGATTGATATTTTGTATCAGAAGCATAATTCCTTATTGTTTTCAAGTACTTTTCGAACATTAGTTTTTTTTAGTTTTAATTTTGTAGTTAAGGGGGGATTGTTGTTGATTTTAACTCCAAAATAAAAAAGTAGGATTTTTTTTTTCTAAATTTGTCTATATAATCAATAAATTTATATTCTTTTGTCTCATTAATTATATCTGTTCTAGTTCCTTTCTCAGTGTACAATATACAGGGGTGAATACACAAGTTGACAAGCTACGCGACTCTGCATGCAGCTTTCAAATATGCCTCATGTAGATATGCCTCAAATCGATCTCGACGTGTGGCATGACACCATATTTGATTGATGGATTGCAGTTTCATTTACCCAATTGCCTGTTTATAATACGTATAAGTTCATGATTCTCATCATTATAAGGATGAAGTGTATTAAGTGATTTATATTTGTTTGAGAAGAATAATCCTACTTCCTACTAATATTATAAATGTGAAAGTTTGTAAAGATGTTTGGATGTACAGGGACATCCTTCCGAGGGCTTACCCGGGGCTCCCAACCGTGGGGCTGTTGGGCGTTACGTGAGGTTTTTTAGTCGGTAGGAGTCAGGCGTAGCATCCATGAGGATTTTCCCTTACGTTAAAAAAATGTTTGGATGTTTGGATGTTTGTTACTCAATCACGCTCTAACGGCTAAACGAATTGGGCTGAAATTTGGTACAGAGATAGCTTATAGTCTGGAATAACACATAGGCTTTGCATACCAGGAATATGTTCCCACAGGAAGCGGGAACGGGTGCAGAATTTAACACGGGCAAAGCCGCGAGCGTCATCTAGTTCATTATAGTTTTTGAACATTCGAGTCGTAACCACGGCTATTACAATGGAGCCGAAACGGCGAGAATTAATTTTCATTGTGTATACCTGCGAAAAACTTCTCCAAAACTATGATGAATATTACAAACCGTATAAGTTTGACAATATCAGAGAAATAACAGGTAACTGGCTTCTGAAACAAGTGCTGTAACACATAGATCTGGGTCTAATTACAAATCTTGTTACCACATAGATTTAGTATGCTTTATTTACTACTGAGACCACTGACAACCATACGAGTACAGTCCACCTGATCGAAAGTGGCTATCGTAGCCTAGACGTTCGCAATGTCAACCCTACTGTATAGTATTGAAACGAACAGTGAGAGAATAATAATTGTGACAGTCTGTGACTACCGGCTGTTCAGCTTTTTCAAATCCTTATTATCTTCAATTTCAAATAACGAGGACCATCTTTTTGGCCACTAGGACCAACGGCTTTTATGAGCAGCAGACGTTCACCGTTTTCAGCACTGACCGTAGCGTAAGATGTTTAATGCTATGATCGTTTACAGCACTTAGCCACAGTTTTAGCTAACAGGGCTACGAGCGCTTCAAATGAGTGCTTACTTTATTCTGTGTCCAAACTCCAAAGCTTTGTGTAGAAAACTTGAATCTCACTAATCCTAACTACTTAGTGTTATAAAATGTGGAAGTTTGGATATTTGGATGTTTCTTATTCAATCACGCTCTAATGGTTGAATGAACCTATCTGAAATTGAGCACAGGTAACCTACGTTAAACTCTCCAATAAAGCAGGCTTTTTTTAACGTGAGTCAAAATCCTACAGGAATGCCGGACTCCTACCGACTAAAAATCACACGTATCCTACTTAACAGCTTACGGTTTGGGAACCCCGGGTAAATAAAGCAGGCTAGAGGCTATAGTAACTTAGGCTACTTCTTCCACGTGGGCGAAGCAGCTGGCACCACTTAGTATTAAAATATTTGCTAACTTAATTTTAAACACTGCACTTTTAATGATATATTGGTTAGTGCTTTTATGATCTCTTTTTATTCATTACTGTGCCATATGTGTTGGATCTTGCGGGACGAAGACGCATGTTGCAATAATGCAATATGTTGCATTCATTATTCACACAGATAATAATTCTGTAATAAAGGTATTTAAGTAAGACACATTGTACTGTTTGAAAAATCGCTACTAAGTAGAACAAAAGCAAAAGTAACACGGTTTTGTGAACCACTGGATAGGTAATTATGAGATTTGGTACAGGTTGAAGATAAAACTATGTATTAAGGGACTTCATCGGAACGAAATAAATATTTTTTCTAGCGTTCACCGTATCGCAGCAAAATATGTTTCAAAAAATCTATTCTATTCCACAAAGTAACTATTTCACGTGAATAAAGTCACGATGAAAAGCTGAAAACAAATAATTTTGATTTTCAATTTGTCGTGTACCTACTATCCTGTGAGATTGAACAATCACTACTCAGTTCAGTCAACTATAGCTAATACTAATTAGTGCTGTAGTTAGCTTTAGCTCGTATGTATTAGTGGTTTGACTGTCGAGTTTTGGTTGGTTGGCAGCATGTTCATTATAGGACCAAGTACATAACCCTGTGATATTCCTATTATTTTCTCATTAAAACTTGAATTATATTCCCTTTTCAAATATAACGGCTATTCTGTTTGGAATGAAATAAGTTCATTGCTAGGCAAAAGCTGTAATGCGGCTTTCAACGTTCATTATTATTATATTTTGGGGAACTTTTTTTGATTTTTAGCCGTGGAACTCAATACCTGTAATGAATACACCTGGTGCTTCTATTTTTTTTAGTGGGGGACTATAACCTTCGCTTATTGTTATAAAAATAATAAAAACATAAATATTTTCGACCAAATTTTAAGAAGCATTGATGTGGTAACTAAATTATTTATTTAGATTGTTCAAATTATCAGAAATTGAGTATAATGTTAGTCATTGTTCCGATTAAGCGAGCTTATTGTTGGTTTACGGACAACGCGTCAAAATAATAGTAAAACCAATATTATGTACAAAATACGTTGACAATAGAGTTGCTATCTTATTGTACGTGACGTGGCGAGGCAAAACACGCATGATTGGCGCTCGTTCATACGTAAAGAGGCCCGTACTACGATCATGGTTCTAGAGTTCTAGACGTACGTAGTCCTTAGCAAATAGGTACTTCGTGTAACAATAATAGGTACATAATTGAGTATTTCGATACTGTGATTTACCATTCTGCTCAAGATAATCACTATTGTTTTATATTCACTTGAGAGTATATTCGAGTGGCTGTGGTAAGATCTGTGTACTTACCTATTGATACGGAAGTTTACGGAACGGAAACCGCGTTACAAATTTTATCAAATGTTTGGATTTTCAAACTTTTGATTTTGATCCCACAAGGTCACGACTCTATGCTGATCTCCAATTTCTATATAGTTTCTACCTATTTCCACTTTCTGTGAGAACTAGACTTTATACCGTGTAATTTTATTTCAACAGCCCAGTCATTATGTTATACATTCATAAACAATCTCTGCAGTATTAGCGACATTTTTAAGCGACCGACTTAGATCGATAAAAAAAGAATATAAATCAAAAAAGTAAATAACTTCTGAGAATTTTATTCAAAACCCAACTCAATACCCATACACATCTCAGTATACCTAAGTTAGAATTATAACTTTTATCACAAGTAAATAGAGTAGAAATTATACCGAAAATTATTCAAAAAGCTCTGACTCTCCATGAAACTTGATTTTTCATCGCTACGTGGTAGGGACTACCTACCTAGACCTACCCGTTGTTAAGTGATAAAGTTCGCAAGATATTTTACGTTACACTATCTATTATAATTTCTATCTACTTTTAAAGTAAAAAAAAAGAACATTTTGATATCATTAATTTTCTTCGACTGCCTCTGTGGCGTAGTCGGTAGTGATACCGCCTGCGGCGCTGGTGGACCTGGATCCGATTCCCGGGTCGTTCAAAAATTTTGTGTGATCCACAAATGTTTGCTTCGGAGTTTGGGTGTTTTCTATGTATAATATGTATGTATTTGGAAATATATAAGTATGTATATCAGTCGTCTAGATACCATAGCTGAAGCTTATATTAGCTTAATTTGGGCTAGATGATGTTGTGTGTGAATATCTAAAAATATTATTCTTCACACAACATGCTTCTTTATAAAAAGATATAAGTTACGTGAGAAATCGAACCCAAATTTTCCAAACATATACGAACATTATGTTGAATGCAGCAGGAACTGATGCATCGCCATCACACAGTGGATCATATTTCCCTCATCAAATTATACATGACCATGTGAGAGTATCGGATGAATTTTGATCTTGGAATAAACTTGCAATCTAAATTCATGGGACGGTAGAACGGACTGCCGGACCGTGTGGTGCTGGCTTTACTTATTTGTACCTTTGCAGTACGTTTATTTACTATTTGTACAAAATATTGCAGCTGCTGCCAAACGTGACTGCATTGTTTCACAGTTAAAACATTAGCTGTTGTACAAACTTTGTGCAATTCGATTTGGATCTGTTTTAAAGTAGTGTCCTGATACTATATTTTTTGAAAAAAAATATCAATCTATTTATTTGTGGTTTACCGTAACATAGAAATCTCAAAGAAGTGGAAACAAATTAGGAAATATTGTCAAAGTAAAAAAAATTACCGCTGCTAAAAGTATACAATATACTCGTATTTTAAAATATGACACGCTATTACATAGCTTATAGTTACTGGGTGTTTCTTTTAGGGTGTCAAGCCGCCACTAGCTGGTAGCAGGGTTCCATACCTATCGATTTAACCCCCATGTATGTTCTACGATTTTTTGAAGTTTACGAGATATAATTTTTTTTCGTTATTTTTCCACGTGACTTTAAATAATTACAACTTCTTTTTGGTTGGACTTTTCTTGGATATTTTTTTATTATTATAATGCCTATTGTTTGCAGTATTATGGACAAAATAATCTCCTTCCTAACTTTGATACAAAATGTAAAAATATATGTGCGTTAGGACCACGGGTGTACAGCACGGAATCGAGCTGCTCCTCTACACAAAGATGGTACCTGCAGTGTACCTCAGTGTACCCTTAATGAAATTCGGTGTACTTCTTTTGATAAAAAAATATATAGTACAATGTGTACACCCGCCATCCTACAGTTAGGACTGCGGGTGTGCATTTTTCCCATCAGGAGATGCGTATTTTCCATATGTTTTTTTTTGTAAATATGTGTACCTGCAGTGTACCTTAGTATACCATTAATGAAATTCAATTTACCTTCTCGGATTAAATATTATATAATTAAGTATGTACACCCGCCATTCTAAGTTTAGAACTGCGGGTGTACATTTTTTTTCTCAGCAAGCAGATGCATATTTAACTTTTTTTTTGGTTTTTTTATGCGTACCTACTGTGTACCTGCATACAAAAATCAATACATATAATAAAATCGTAACAGGTCGCTGTCTGTACATGGAAGATAAATAAGAAAAAATATTATAGGGGGGCTTTATGAACGCAATAGAACCTAAAACAATGATTTTTAGAATTTTTGTCTGTTTGTCTGTATGTCTGTATGTCTGTATGTCTGTATATCTGTTTGTCTGTACGGTTGTGCACGCTAATCTCAGTAACCGCTCAACCGATTGCAATGCGGTTTTTTTATTGTGTTGAGGTTTGCTCCAGTTAACATTTAGCGTTTGTTTTATGTAAATCGGTTTAGAAATAAAAGAGTTATAACACTTTTAAGAATCAGATATTTTGAAAATTTTATTTGTAGGGGTTTCTTTGAATGTGAGTGAACCTAAACTGGCGTGTTGGCTTAATCATAAAAGAGCTTAATGATTAAGACTATTTTTAAACAATTCAGTCCGCGCCGAAGGCGTGGACTGAATTGTTTTAAAATAGACTTAATCATTAAGCTCTTTTATGATTTTAAGCAAACAGGGCAGTTTCAGACGCTGCTTGATGACTCTGATGAAGAAATACCTTTCCTTTCATACACCTTATGTGACGTAAACGAAGTTGCGGGCTCAGCTAGTTAACGTAATATTTTCATGCGTATTTGTTTGGTGATAGGCGGACTGTGATTGTTATTTTTCTTTGTATATATTGTTTAACAATGTTATCACATATGTGACAAGTGTCTTTCGTGATAATAAAGATATTTAAACCTAACCTAAGCCTTTTGTTGCTAAGCCCTATCTATATATATAAAAATCAATGCCACTTTTCGTTGTAATTTTATAACTCGAGATCGGGCTCACCTATCCAAACCAAATGTTTAGGCTTTGTTAGGACTATTTAGTAGATGGTTTATGTGAAGTTTGCACAAAATCGGTCGAGCGGTTCTTGATTTATCACGCAAACGAAGTTGCGCGGGTCAGCTAGTATTAAATATAACTAACTAGCTGTTCCCCGCGGCTTCGACCGCGTAAAAGTCGTTATCGCGTAAAATCATAACCCTCCTTTTGCGCAGTTGGTTAAAAAGTAGCCTATGTCCTTTCCAGAGCCTCGAACTATCTCTATACCAAATTTCATCTCAATCGATCCAGCTGTTTAGGCGTGAAAGCGTAATAGACAGACAGAGTTACTTACGCATTTTATAATATTAGTAGGGATGTTGAAAATACGATTAATAAATGTTGAGACAACGGGGTACCTCAAGCAAGGGTAAAAATATACATACATACACTCTATATGTATACATACATTATTAGGCTAGACAAACATAACCCTCCTTCTTCGCAGACGGGTAAATAATATACTCAAAGCATTTTATCAGCAACAGAGTGGTCTGAGCATGGAATTTAAACTTCCAGAGATGGTGGTACTAATACTACTATATCCCTACTAATATTATAAATGCGAAAGTAACTCTGTTTGTCTGTCTGTCTGTTACGCTTTCACGCCTAAACAGCTGGATCGGTTGAGATGAAATTTGGTATAGAGATAGTTCGAGGCCCTGGAAAGGACATAGGCTACTTTTTAACCGACTGCGCAAAAGGAGGGTTATGATTTTACGCGATAACGACATTTACGCGGTCAAAGCCGCGGGGAACAGCTAGTTAGTTATATTTAATATTTTTGTATGCAGGTACACAGTAGGTACGCATAAAAAAACCAAAAAAAAAGTTAAATATGCATCTGCTTGCTGAGAAAAAAAATGTACACCCGCAGTTCTAAACTTAGAATGGCGGGTGTACATACTTAATTATATAATATTTTATCCGAGAAGGTAAATTGAATTTCATTAATGGTATACTAAGGTACACTGCAGGTACACATATTTACAAAAAAAAACATATGTAAAATACGCATCTCCTGATGGGAAAAATGCACACCCGCAGTCCTAACTGTAGGATGGCGGGTGTACACATTGTACTATATATTTTTTTATCAAAAGAAGTACACCGGATTTCATTAAGGGTACACTGAGGTACACTGCAGGTACCATCTTTGTGTAGAGGAGCAGCTCGATTCCGTGCTGTACACCCGTGGTCCTAACGCACATAAAAATATTAATCGATAATAAAAAAATAGGGAATTATGCAGAACATTATATCTCGAAAACTACAAAAAATCGTAGAACATACATGGGGGTTAAATCGATAGGTATGGAACCCTGCTACCAGCTAGTGGCGGCTTGACACCCTAAAAGAAACACCGTGTATTTATATTATATCACACTCATGTCTGCGAAGGTGCAGGCGGAGGTGAATTTGCAACTTTTTGAAGATAATCTATAACCGTTAGGTACGCTAGGACAGATATTACACTACACATTATACACAACTAGCTGACCCTCGCAACTTTGTTTACGTCACTTAAGGTGTATGAAAGGAGAGGTATTTCTTTATCAGACTCATCAAGCAGCGTGCGAAACTGCCCTGTTGGCTTAATCATAAAAGAGCTTAAAGATTAAGTCCATTGTTAAGTAATTCAGGCCGCGCCGAATCGATTACAGAACGCCCTACAATAAAAAATTTCAAAATATCTTACTTGTACAGACTCTCGACCCTCTACAATTTTATTACCTAGGTAAATGTACCTATAGATAGACAAAATTATAATTTCTGCAGTCCGTTACAATAGTAGGATGAAAACATTCGCACACCAAACATACCCTTATTACGTTATAATTACCAAAGCAATAACTAACACCTAGACATCCCACCATAAACTCCATTGGCAACCAAACAACCATGACTAACTGAGGGCAATGATAATAAAGTATGGACTGTCTACCTCCACCTAATGCGGACGCTTCCCGCGCCCAAATTAAACTAACTTCTGGTTTCGGTGTAATCGCATTTCCTTTAGCCTCTGTCCGCCGGCTACCGCTGAAAATTTGTGTAAACAAAATATTTGTTTACCGTTTAGAACTTTAGTTCTAAATGGTAAACAAATATTTTGTTTATAATATATATATTCTGTATTTGTAAATGAGTTATATTTATAATATAACTCATTTACAAATACAGAACAGTTTACTGGTCTGTATTTGTAAATGAGTTATTTTCTAAAAGGATAAAAAGTAGCCTATGTACTTTCTCAATTCAATCTACGTGGCAAATTTCTTCAGAATTGGTTCAGAGATATTCAGAGATGTTCAGAGATATTTTTTTATAAACCCTGTTAATGGAATCATCACAAAAAGGGCAGACATCGCAGTGTTTGTTTACCAAACGCTCAACCGCCTTACAGGCTGTGATAGTGATCCTCAGTCTCAGCACGTTGCCGCCGCTTTTCATCAGGCACCTGACGAATTAAAAATAACGGAAAAGAAACTATCCTGATCTATCTGGTGCGAATAGTATTTTTTGAACCGGGTAGCACTAAGATTAGTTGCAAAAGAAACTGTCATTGAATAGTTATTTTAGATGGTTATAATCGACTGCCTTCGGACTCTCAGAAGTGTCATTATTCCAATGAAGATTTGTTAAATAATAAAATGAAATAGCATTATGTTGACACAATAACGAACTGTATTGTTTTGATTGTGTAATATTGGACATGATACCTGGCATTTGATCCTTGACTTGAACAGAGAATCATTATTTAATAAATTATTATTTCAGACAATTTGACATGATGATTTTGTTACCTAATTCATCATGTATGATAATGTATTGAATATTATATAAATAAGAGTAGATATTAAATTTAACGACTGTTAGCTCACTGCTCAATCAAATTATAATTAAAGTTTTGAATGATAATAATTAGAACGCTAGATATAACTGGCAGAACATTGTGATTCGTATCATAATTAACATTGTAACATCCTGTACACCTATGTTTACGAATAATAAAGAATTGAATTGAATCTTTACCACTTTACAGGGGTCCTCGTCTGTCATTCAGGTGGTGGACCACGCATGTTAAAGCTGATTGAATCACAACAGATGATTAAGTACTCTAAGTAGATAATTTTGCGCCTAAGTAAAATCACCCTATCAAATCAAAATAATTTTGCATGTTATTTATACAATTTAGAATTTTTGCTGTAGTTTATGAAATTTCTCAGCTTAGTAGATAGTATCTTGAGTATATCTTGTGTAGGCATTTATATAATACAGTATCTATTATATTAGTTTGTGTATGTTTACTATATTCTAGACAGATTTTTACTAACACACTTCTACCTTTAACATACTTCTTTGTTCAAGCTATCCTTTCGCCGGAGAGCTGGAAGAAATTTCTTTATTAGAAATAAGCAGTACCATTGTACTTATTTTTCCTGTTTCGGATTTACCTGTGTAAGCTAAAAAGTTATTTAACATTTATGTACACACAATGTGTACATAAATGTTAAATAAATAAATAAATAGTACTTCACAAAACGTTAATAAAGGAAGGGGAGAAAGAGAATTCTAATCGATTTTCGCCATGTAACGCCTGATTCGGTACTTCCTAAGCCGAAAAATACAAAAATAAGTAAAAATTCAAAATACAGCAGGACTTTTAATTATTTGCTCATGACCTTAGCGTCCCTTTACGTCCTTATCTGGCAAACACATGCGCTGAAACAGGGTTATACTCAGGCACTCACTGACGTGACGGGTCGAACGTTTCACGGTGGCTGAATAACTCGGCGCGAGGTAAGCTAAGTGCTGCCATTTATAATAAGTAGATGTATGGTATGTAGCTCTTGTTAGCCACTCAAATATAGATCATATTTGACATTTATGTAGAGATATTAATCTCTATGCTATGAAGTCATGCCTAACGCCCAACGGCCAACGTCCCACGCGTAGTCAGTCAGTCCAAGGCGAAGGACGTAGGGAGCAGGACGCAGGGAGTCTTTATAATAATGAATTAGAGAGTGATGTGTTGGGCGTTAGGTGTTGGGCGTTGGGTGCTGGTTGTTGAGAATTAAGCATTGGGCGTGACGCGTGGGCATTGGGCGTAGTGCGTAGGGCGTTGGGCGTTATACGTTATACGTTGGGCGTTTGGCATTGGGCGTTTGGCATTGGGTGTTGGGCGTAGAGCGTAGGGCGTCGGGTGTTGGGCGTAGGGCGTTGAGTGTTGGGCGTAGGACATGACACATTGTAGCGTGTGATACGGGCGTGTGACACGTGCGCGAAGGGTGTATCTGGAGTGTTGATTGGCGATATATTGAAGTGCTGATACTGAGGTTGTAGGACACCGCTACCATGACCGTCCAGTTAGAGGATAAAAATTGCGCAGAGGTGTCAACCGATGTATTACCCGTTTGCTCTAAGTTTGCCGGTCGCCCTACCTACTACGCCTCTACATCAGCCTCTACGCCAGCGGTAAACTTAGAGCAAACGGGATATAAAAATCTTGAAGGGCGATGTAATATTCCCAAAACTCTTCACCAATGCTGAAGAGTCGCTGAACTGTGATGAATAAGGCGTGAATATAAACGGTGAACGCATCTCATCGCACGAAGAACTGCTATAGGCTGATAAAAGAAAGGTTAGACCTGCAGGAGAAGAGTCTGCGGCACAACTGATAATTATATGTAAAGAATTGTCTTCACCCGCATTTATTTTGGTTCCCGTTCTCGCTTCTCATGGGAAGATATTCCCGGGATAAAAAGTACCTACTCTATGTGTTATTCCAGACTACAATCTACCTAATAATCCGTTCAGCCGTTAGCGTGATTGAGTAACAAACATCCAAACATTTCACAAACCGTCACATTTATAATACTACTAAATGGTGCTCGCCGCTTGGCCCGCCTGAAATTTGGTACCCGCTTGCGCTTCCCGTGGAATCATATTTTTGGGATGAAAAGTAGCCAATGTGTTATTCCAGACCATAAGCTGTCTCTGTACTAAATTTCGACCCAATCCGTTAAGCCGTTAGAGCGTGATTGAGTAACAAACATTCAAACATCTTCACAAACTTCATTTACACATTTATAATATTAAGCAGGATAGGATTAGTTTTACTTTTTTTGTTAGTTTTCCTTGCAATCTCGAAAACCCCTAAGAGTTAAGCATCAAGAAAGTAAGATTTGCTTTATCTTATTATTTCCACTCAACTGTTGTATTAGAAACGTATTTATTAGATTGAAGCTTATTTCATTTCTTTTTGCCCTCTTGTCAGGTTCCCCAGAGATGAAAATATGAAAGGCCGCCCCAAACTTACATGATTCCGTACTTAAAGAAGAAAACCGGTTTGTTTAAGAGTTATTCCAATGCATAATGTGTTAAATTTTCAAAATTAAGATATTTAATATTCTCAAAGTAACAACTACCAACGATATAGATATTATTGCTAAAACTTTCAAAATGTTATTACACTGCCTAATCAACTTCAAAAAATATATTTTCCACTGTTACGTGAACCTGTATGTATATTCGTGATTGACTCAAAACTAATCAATCTCAGTTGTATGAACTTTCTATGCTATCAGATGAGGAGGTATTGTCTTAAGAAGGTTTTAGTATTTTATTATCTGATAGAAATATACAATACAAAAGAATCTTCGGAGATATACAACGAAACTTTACATCTATGAAAAGATGTCAAAGCTCTCCATAAACATCAAGATCGTTTAGATATTTGTTATAGTCGCTTCCTACAAGAATACCAATAGTTTACTCGTAACTACAATGAACTGAACTAACATTCACTTTGTGTATTCGTGTACCTACAAATACTTCCAACTCCTGCGACTCAAGAATCATAACGGTATCTCTAGAGTAAACGTACTCTCGCAACTTTATTAAAAGTTCGCTACGTGATCTTTCCTTGGCAGTACTTAGATGCTCTTTACAATTTTCTTCCAAACTTCAATATCATATCCAAGACAAACAATGGATATTACTGTAACAAAAATAATCTTGTCTCTTTCTTTTGAGATTTTCTTATGTTTTATTTTAGAATACGTGAAGTAAAAACTTTTTACCTCTTTATGAAAAAAAAATGCTTATGAAAGTGTATAATACACTCGAGAGCAATGAATCCGGGTCACTTAAAGAATGTTAAAAATCTCGGAAACTAAAAATGATAGGTTAATGCAATAAATTGTATTTAATAGACAATGTAATACTCCTTAAATGAAAGTAAAAAAAATATGAGTCACCATACATTTTATTAACACAAAATTACATAAAGAAAAAACTGCTGATCTCTCCTTAAAACAAAAATAGGAAACATGAAATTTTTGAACTTTATTACGATTTTCTTGAATTTTAATACTTCGTATTGCCTCCTCGTGCTTCCATTTAAGGAACTTGGTGTACAGCATGCCAAACCGCGTAAACGCAGTAATGGAAGCACGAGGAGGCAATACGAAGTATTAAAATTCAAGAAAATCGTAATAAAGTTCAAAAATTTCATGTTTCCTATTTTTGTTTTAAGGAGAGATCAGCAGTTTTTTCTTTATGTAATTTTGTGTTAATAAAATGTATGGTGACTCATATTTTTTTTACTTTCATTTAAGGAGTATTACATTGTCTATTAAATACAATTTATTGCATTAACCTAGCATTTTTAGTTTCCGAGATTTTTAGGATTCTTTAAGTGACCCGGATTCATTGCTCTCGAGTGTATTTGACCTAGTTAGCATCTTTTAGAAGATGCAATGCAGGAAGCTACTTTTATTTTTTATATATTTTTTATTTATATAGCAAACGACAAACGGTCGAAAGGGACCGACATTAGTCTTGAAGTATAATACAAATTTTAAATAAAACACTGTTGCTAATGCTAAGTTTAATTATAATTCTGTAGATCTAAAGCGCTCGTGGCCCCGCGGTCTCAGTGTTCTGTAAACGATCACTGCAGTAAGCAACTTTCACTATGGCCGGTCCATGGATGGGTGACCATCCATGTGATCACTTTGTGACATTTATTTGAGCGTTTCCGTGCTTCGGAAGGCACGTTAAGCCGTTGGTCCCGGTTGCCAGTAAAATGGCAGTCGTTAAGCTAAGTTGAAGGCTTTATTTTCAACAGCAGGCAGTCACAACCTGCGCCTGTCCATTTAAACACGGCAATACGGCTCACCACCTATTACGTGGGACAAATTATACAAAGGTGAAATGTGGGCATATGATATGCCTCTGCCTACCCCTTCGGGGATAAAGGCGTGACCATATGTATGTATGTATTTATGTATGTAGATCATATTATGCTGAGATACATTACAACAAACCCGTTATCAACTATATCCCAGAAGCGATAATAACTGTTTTAGTATCTAAGTTTTCTATATGTGTTTCCTTCTCAATATGACCCGGGGTTTTACTAGCGGAGCGTGCAAGGGCACATCTTTGCCCTGTTGATCTGAAGGGCATAATCTGAGAGACATTCTTTTCAAGTTGAAAGCTATTGTTTGTCAGTTTTTGGACTTGGTCACGAGTTTCGATGGGCGGCGTCATTTTGATGCTTTACGTTTACTTTATTTAAAATCGCACAATATTTACGCATTTTTTAATTTTATTTAGTTTAAAACAAAGACTTCTATATAAACTGAGGTAGACACGCCGTACTCTAACAAACGAGATTTCAAAAACAATCCTCAAATACACACATTACTAAGACTACACTCACTTATAAATATTTTTTACGTAATTGTTACCACACGCAATTGCAATATACGAATAGAAAATGAGTAAAAGAGAAGGCGTATGGACTCCGATTGCAAGTCGAGCACCTACTCTCGAAGTTTTGACTCACAACAGTGCGAGCAACGCTGCTAATTAGCTCAGTTTATAGGTTTCAAAAATCGGTGCGTAGGGCATGTCTACGTTAGTTTATATAGAAGTCTTTGGTTTAAAAGATCTAAAGAGGTAATACCTAGTCCGTGATTTTGTGTGCCTAATAAAATAGTGTTTTTTTTCTTTCTTTCTAAAGTACTTGAGGAAATATTTTCAGCATGTTTCTTATTTTTGTCAAAACGTCACTAATGTCATTGAACGAAACAAAGTAAGTACCTTCACAGTAAAACTAATACGTGACTATTCAATGTAACTACGATTACTATTAAACCAAACTGTATGTTTGTAAGCTTATTGACAATAATACACACAAACACAGATAACCACAACTAAACAAACATCACCTTCCAAGAACACGAAGATTCAGCACAATATTATACAGATCTGTATACTGTGGACTCAGTTTCAAATTAATTTCTGTATACCTGAACTTTCAAAGTGATACGTGATCAATTATACCGGGATATATACCAGTTACGTATCCCGCCTATGTACACACGGCACAAGGCTACACTCGATTCAAGCCCAGACTGACGGACCGAACACTCAAATACATTATGAATTCGGTGTCGGCGAGGCTTGACATGGAGTGTGTGCATGCTATGATATCAGCGGTGTCAGCACATTAGAGGCCGCTCTCTGACAGTTTTGAGTGGTATAAAATTATCAATGCTTATGAAATATTGTGAGCGATGTGCTTCATTGAATTTGAATTATCGATGCGACTGAGGTTTTCTAAGTTCGGATCTACAAGCGCTTCAGAAAATACGGTTTTTAGGGTTTCGTACCTAAAAGGTAAAAACCTACTCATGAGACCCTATTCATGAGACTTCGCTGTCCGTCTGTCTGTCTGACTGACTGTCTATCTGTCTGTCTGTCTGTCCGTCACAAGGCTGTATCTTATTAACCGCGATAGCTAGAGAGCTGAAATGACTTGGCTGGTTTAAATTGTTTAGAAAATAGTAAATAAAAACATTTAAAAAATTGAAATCACTTTGTACCCTCGTAATCATAACCAACAACCAAGCTACAAATAATATACAATAACATTTTCCTTTATTGCTCATTTTGAGTGGCCATAATCTTGACGTCATTCGCTCTATGTCCTCGTAAAACAATCCCTAAAACGTAAAATAAAACCACGTAAAACACAGGGCAAAAAGTTTAGATACTTTCTTTTATTTTCTCGAATAGTTGATACTGTTTATTTATTTCATTTTTATACTACTAAGGTGGCAGACCAGCTTACGGCCTCACCTGATGGACTGTGGTCACCGTAGCCTATGAACGTTTGCAACACCAAAGGCGCTACACTCGCGTTGCTGATCCTGAAAGAACCTTCTAAGACCCCGTTTGAAAAATTATAAAAAATACCCCTTTATAAGAACCCTATACTGTAGGCTTTTGGGAGAACCGCGGCTGGGGATCATTATTTACGAATGCAAGGGTCAAAATCTATCTCATCTCTCTGATGAATAAGGTCACGTTGACCATCGTTCTCCTCTCTGGATCTATCAGTCACCTAATTATGTGTCGGGTTTGGATAGATTTTTCTTCGATTGTTCGAAATCGAAGGAATTAGCTAAACGTTCAAGAAAGAGGTAAATGAGCGATCTTTTTAGAGTTTCGTAGCCAAATGGCAAAAACGGAACCCTCATAGATTCGTCATGTCTGTCTGTCTGTCTGTCTGTCTGTCTGTCCGTCTGTCTGTCTGTCTGTCTGTCCGTCCGTGTGTCACAGCCACTTTTTTCCGAAACTATAAGGTCTATGCTATTGAACCTTGGTAGCTAGATGTATTCTGTGAACCACATTAAGATTCTTATATAAAACTAGAAAATAAGCAGTAAATTTTGGGGGTCCCCATACTCAGAACTGAAACTCTAAATTGTATTTTTCTTCAAACCCATACGTGTGGGGTATCTATAGATACCTACGTCTTCAAAAATGCTATGAGGTTTCTAACATCATTTTTTTCTAAAGTGAATAGTTTGCGCAAGAGACACTTCCAAAGTGAAAAAATATGTGTCCCCGCCCTCTAACTTTTAAACTAAGAGAATGATAAATCTAAAAAAACCATATCATGTACATTGCCATAAAAACTACCAACGAAAATTTGTTTAAACGAGATAGAGCTGGTAGATTTTTTTTAATACGTCATAAACTGCAATTTCCGGTTAGTGAAATCACTACTACCACTGCGAACGTGTTAAAACATCAGTCAAAGTTACAACGAACTATAAGAACTTTTATACTATGTTAGGTACTTGCTGCTACGAAACCCTTCATGGGCGAGTCCAACTCGCACTTGGCCGGTTTTTTGTTTTAGCTAAGGAGTAGACAAGCATATGGGCCACGTAAGCGGATGTTATTACCAAAGTCTACAGGAAACTGCGGTGTTGGATCAGGAAGACACATGCTTAATGTCTAAATTTTTCATGCCACCCATAAGGCCATCATCTTGACGACCCCCAAAGTTCTACGGCTTAGTGCACCTTCTAAAGCACAAACGGCAGTACATGGAAATAATACCAAAGATAATATAATAGTATTACATGCAGTTTCCGCCCTCAGATACTACACACGCTTACCCATCTCAGGTTCTCTATTTACAGACTTACACCACATACACGCATACGATATTTAGTCGCATTAGCTTTCTGCCGGGGATGAAAAATAAAACAATGCATATTATTAAACATTTTAGCTCTATTGAAATAATATTATAAGCTTAAAGTTTCACGAAAGTGACATACGGAGTACGATCATTATATCGTAACAAGCTGCTTACGTGATCCTTGAATGGCTCTAAGCGTGCATTCAGTATAAGCCCCAACATTTGAGCCTGCCACTCGCAGATAGATAAGTCACGTATTCATTATACCAACTTTGAATTAACTACACATACGCTTTATAGACGTGCTGGATTGAATTGTTAACAAATTTGAATGACAATTTCAATAAGAGTATTTACTTACAGAATCTGAACTGCTCTGAAATTTAATAAAGGAGAAAATTTATGTAGTTAACAAATTATCAATCTAATCAGTTTATGGCAGGCAGTGATGTAGGCTTCAACACACAGTCCTGCGCCTTCCGCTCAAACTCAAACTCAAAACACATTCAATTCGCATCATCCTAATACATAGGCACTTACAAAACACCGTGAATACAATGTAAAGCTGGTACCACAAGTTCGGAACGCGGCCCACTTGAGAAGAACTAGCAAGAAACCGCATCTAATTCCTCCCTGTGACCTTTTCCAGATCTTCGGTCCATCTGGCGTGGGACGTCCTACGCCTCGTTTACCAATTCGATTTCTCCACTGCAGAACTTGTTTGCTCAAAAATTAGGTACAGCTGTTGAAATTTTAAAGAACCCCATAAGCTTAGTTTAATGACTACCATGTTACTAGGAGCTAGAACCATTGCATCGGCTTAACGTGAACCTTCTAAAACACGGAAAAGCTGATAAAGGCTAACAACACAAACGATCATTCAATTACTCAAAATAAATCAATCTAATATAAATTGTTCGTTGCATAACATCTATAAAAGATCGAATAAAGACCAGGATAAAACCACAGCTAAGGGAAAGTAATCGTACTGAAGTACCTAGTTATTAGTAATCTTATTACCAACCCAACCAGAACTACGCATTAACATCCAATCACAGCCTATAGTATTACCAATCACTTCACACATCGTTAGTGGAAATGCTTATTACCACTTCACTCAAGTTACACTAGTACAAGACTAATCACTTGATTTTATGTTACGAATAATCCATTCCAGCCCTTTATTCAATTCGCCTAGATTTGGAATGTTTTATGGTAAGTATTAGAATGAGATAAAGGTATGGTAAGAACGGCCCATATAAATTTATGAAACTAAGATCAAACGATTTGAGAAGCTACTTAACACGCCTCTATTTCAGGATTGTAAATCTTTTTTGCGTTTGTTTTCTTCCCAGGTCTACGAGCATAACGCTTTTTTTTTCCTAGGCATTTCATAAATTACAGTAGAAATTTATAATCTACTAGCTGACCCGCGCAACTTCGTTTGCGTGATAAATCAAGAACCGCTCGACCGATTTTGTGCAAACTTCACATAAACCATCTACTAAATAGTCCGAACAAAGCCTAAACATTTGGTTTGGATAGGTGAGCCCGATCTCGAGTTATAAAATTACAACGAAAAGTGGCATTGATTTTTATATATATATAGATACATATAATAAAACTGTTGAGGGTCGAGAGTCTGTACATGGAAGATATTTTGAAAATTTTAATTGTAGGGCATTCTCTGATCGATACTGAACCCGAATATGTAATTTAAAATTTTTCTGTCTGTCTGTATCCCGAATAAGTATCACGCTGAAACTCCTGAACCGATTTGAATGATACTTGGTACGATCTGAGCTTATAGTCCGAGGAAGGTTCTTGGATACTTTTGATCCCGATATTTTGCGCGGTTCCTTTGGGAGAGGGGATGAAAGACAAAACGGTTTTTTAGTTGTAACTGCTCAATGCGTTATCCGATTCCAATCATTTTTTCAGTGTTATAAAGAGAATACTTTAGGAAATGTTTCACACAAGTGTCAATGTTGAAAGTTTTGTAGTTCAGGAATTAGAGACATCTCAACTTTTTCAAAACCTAGAATTCAAGGATCCCTTTGAATGTGAGGGTAATTCTAAACGGGCGTGTTGGCTTAATCATAAATATATAATGTATATAATGTATGTGTATATAATGTAAAATAATTCAGTCCCCGCCTTCGGCGCGGACTGAATTATTTTACAATAGCCTTAATCATTAAACTCTTTCATAATTAAGCAAACAGGGCCGTTTCATACACGCTGCTTGATGAGTATGATGAAGAAGTACCTCTCCTTTCGCAAACCTTATGTGACGTAAACGAAGTTGCGAGGGTCAGCTAGTTTTAGAATAATAACAGAGATAGGTAGAAAGTAGGCTTCACAAGTTTATGAGTCAAAGTCGACGAAAGGAAAAGATTTTTTTAGAATAAAAGAAAATTGCTGTCTATCTCCGAATACCTACAAACTGTTTAAAATACTTTTAACATACATACATACACATAATCACGCCCTTACCCCCGAAGGGGTAGGCAGAGGCATAGTATACCACATTTCACCTTATAGTTTTATGTCCCACGTAATAGGTGATGAGCCTATTTATATAGCCTTATTATATACTTTTCACAACTTATTTTATACACGAAGATTTTGAGGAGCAAAGTAAATTAATTAAAATTACAGCTATAATACACCCTTAGTCAGTTTCAGATTACGAGAGTTGATTAAATTGTTACAAACTCATAGGTAAGTGTAATAATGACATCTAATGGAGCTCCAGTAACATAAAGTCACGGTTTAAGTGCAACCAGCTGTGCCTTGGGACCTGTAAACGTTCGCTTTGCCGTTCAAGTGTGATTCAGGAGACAATTTGTACTCACTGTTACTCAAATTTATGCTATTTAAAATGTTCATAGAATAATCATGACAATGTCCTTTATGAATTTTCGAAGTCATAATTTTTCATAAGTACTTATAGATTATCTCTACTGCAACTAAATATTTCTTTGTAATAAACTTTCAAGTCATATTAAAGAATTAAATGTAGATTTGAAAATATCATTGGAATGGAGTCGGTAGGTGGTATCACTTTGGTCACAAAATTTGCAAGCTACGGCTTTTTTTTTTTTATAACGTGAGGGAAAATCCTCGTAGGATGCTATGCCGGACTCTTACCGACTAAAAAACCTCACGTAACGCCCAACAGCCTATGGTTGAGAGCCCCGGGTAAGCCCTCAGGAAGGATGTCCCGTGACTCCCAACAGACCTACGGCCGCCAATGTGGCCTCGCCCAGGGGGTGGTTCGGGTGCAATCCCGCGTCTATGGGGGGTTTCGGGTGTGACCCCGCTTCTAAGGGGGGGCGTGCGTGAGTGCTTACGTCACGCTGCCGTCATGGGCCTGCTTCTGTAAGGACGGTGAGCGGCCCTCTCACCGTCCTCAGACCCCCGGTCATGGAGGCCGATAGTCCTCGGCGAAGACACGTCGGTGGCGCCCAGGGCGCCGACTGCGGAACTCGGGTGGGAGAGTTCTCTCCCGCACCCGGCCCGCCGCCTCCTTCGCGAGCATGACCTGCTCGCAGAAAGAGGCGGCGCAGTCCCACTTACTCCCGCTGGAGAGCATGGCTCGCACCATGGCCTCAAGCGAGAGAGTGTCCACGCCCAGACCCACTACGAGGACCTGTCGCTGTTGTGCCCACGCCGTGCACTCCACCAGCGTGTGGAGCGCCGTGTCATCGCTGCGGTCCTCGCTGCAAGCTATGGCTTGACTGATCAATAATAATTAGCAGGTAAGTCATTATTTAGGGGTATTTTTTTTGACGTGAGGGAACATCCATCATGGATGATATGCTGGACTCCTATCGACTAAAAAAACCTCACGTAACGCCCAGCAGCCTATGGTTGGGAGCCCCGGGTAAACCCTTGGAAGGATGTCCCACCAGGACTTCCAGCAGACCCACGGCCGCCACTGCGGCCTCGCCTAGGGGATGGTTCGAGTGCTATCCCGCGTCTTTATGGGGTTTCGGGTGTGATCCCGCTTCTAAGGGAGGGCGTGCTTGAATCTCTCACGTCATGCTGCCATCATGGGCCTGCTTCTGTAAGGACGGTGAGCAGCCCTCTCACCGTCCTCAGGCCCCCGGTCATGGAGGCCGATAGTCTTCAGCGAAGACACTTCGGCGGCGCCCAAGTCGCCGACTGCGGGACTCGGGTGGGAGAGTTCTCTCCCATTCCCGCCCGCCGCCTTATTTTGGGATATTATCAAGCAAGGGTGCGTCGCAATGCAAGATTGAAGCATTGAAAGAAATAAACAATTGTAAATCTCTATGGTTAATTAATGACCTACAGTAAGCTTTAAGCATCTACTCCAATAGGTGAAATTCAATCCAATAGAATACTCCTACTTCTCTACTGAGTCCCATGAAAAAAATAAATTAAAATAACAAATACAAGAACCATTACTTATCAAAAGGAAGGTAAAATAAAACCCTCTAATTATTATCATTTCTATTTACAGTTCGTAGTAGATAAGGATATTGCACGACGTGGTTAGCCTAGTAGAGTGATGTAGGAAACTTTTTGCCTTAATTTGCCATCGAAATTATTTGGGTAAATGTCTTACATACCCAAAAGAAAGATTTTATCGACCATGGCTAACTATCTCATCAGATGGTGGGCGTAATGCGATATTAGAGTCAGAGGGACAAATATACAAAAAGTTCTGCTGATGCCATGCTTCGAAAAAAAAAACTGTTGAATTGAGAAACCTCCTTCTATTTTGGGGTCAGTTAAAAATGGTCATCGACGTTAAATGAACTACCGATGCCCCCCTATACGTTTTACAATTACAATGGCCAAAATGGTATGAAATAAATAAAAGTAAAAAAAATAACAAAAGACACGTAGATATAAAGAAAATCGTCACAAAAGTAAAAAAGAAATATTTAAAGAATAGTGTGATTACCAAAAAAATTTATTCATGTACATATTGTGCATGGGACACTAAGAAAACTGAACTCTACATTCCGCTGTAGGCTACAGCGTAAGTTAAACGTAAACGAATAACTTGTGAATGGAAAAGTGGAGTATGTTTATCTCCTAACTAGTCCAAGCAAAGTTCCTAAGTCAAAGTTTCTGCTTTCGACTTTTCCATCCACACCCCCTTGTGAGCATTCAATGACTAGACTACTGGTAATCTGGCGTTGTCATCACTCCCAGAATCATTGCCTTCTAAGCGCGTTTGCTAAGCGACGCAGTGCTGCCGTTCCGCACCTGTTAACGCGGACCTGCTCACACTATTTTCCAACGCGTCGCGCACGCCCTAAAACCTTCGAAGCCAAGTTCCGTAGTGAAAGTAGTTTACTGCCGTCATTAGAGAAAAGACCCCCGTACACGTTGATTCCGAGATAATAGATTTTTTTTTTTCTAAAATGGTAGCCCGCGATTTACTAAATGGTTTTTGTAAATGATTCTTAATTTATTAGATGCAAAGAAATACATACATACATACATATGGTCACGCCTTTATTCCCGAAGGGGTAGGCAGAGGCATATTATATGCCCACATTTCACCTTTGTATAATTTGTCCCACGTAATAGGTGGTGAGCCGTATTGCCGTGTTTAAATGGACAGGCGCAGGTTGTGACTGCCCGCTGTTGAAATAAAGCCTTCAACTTAGCTTAACGACTGCCATTTTACTGGCAACCGGGACCAACGGCTTAACGTGCCTTCCGAAGCACGGAAACGCTCAAATAAATGTCACAAAGTGATCACATGGATGGTCACCCATCCATGGACCGGCCATAGTGAAAGTTGCTTACTGCAGTTATCGTTTACAGAACACTGAGTCCGCGGGGCCACGAGCGCTTCTACGCGCCACGAGCAAAGAAATACAGGCTTCATTTTTTAACAAAAAAGTACTTAAATTTAACTACTTATTTATATTTTTAATTAAATATTTTTCTTTTTATTTTAGCAAATCATACAAAAATCCTACACTTCAAAATAATTAAATAAAAAGCCCTCATTGGGTAGTTAAGGCTTTTACAGTAGTAAAATTAAAAGATTTTCTTATTTCCAAGCCCTAACTGCTAAGTAAGGACCTCCTAGACTAGCAATGCAAAAATACTAGGCCTTTATTGTGTAATTAGGGCTTTTTACATACACGTCTTTATCCCCGAAGGGGTAGTATGCCCACATTTCACCTTTTTAGAATTTGTCCCACGTACTAGTGGTGAGCCGTATTGCCGTGTTGAAATGGTCCGAGTTTTATACATTAAAAATTATAATTTTAGTCGTACTTAAGGCTTAACTCCTTATGGTAACTCTCTTCTCGCAAGAGATACGGCTGAAGACTAAGGTGGCGTTGGCACTTATTTGTTCATTCTAAATATGCTAATAACGAAATGATAAAATAAGTTTATTCATTCATAAACAATAATAGTAAAATCAATTAAAACTAATATCATCACACTATTAGGGTTGTACAAAAAAAAAACAAAAAACAATAACTAATAACTAATTTTTGACCAAATTGTTAGTTAGGTTTTTTTTTCTTATGACGGCAATATTTTTTTAACATGTTGGAATATTCTTTTTACCACAACGCCTTCACCTAATAGTTTAGCAAGTAACACGACAGCTATGTTGTGTGAAATTACATGCAAGACCAGGCAGCTACACAACTTATCATGCTCCACGATTGAGAAGGCGGTTCCTGACAACGCAGTAAGAAAATTGCCTGTGAAATACCTACTTCTTTTTAACGTTTGAAAATCCTACATGGTTGTTTGTTGGGCTTTCGCACACGTTTTCTACCTAATGCCTACGGTTGGGAGCCCCGGGTAAGCAGTCGGAAGGATGACCCCAAGATTCCCAACAGATCTTGACTACCACTGTGGCTGCTACTAGGGGATTTCGGGTGCTATTCCGCGTCTTTAGAGGGTTGTATAGCGTGCGTGAATCCCTCACGCGCGCTGTCGTCTAGGGCTTGCTTCTTTAAGGACGGTGAGCAGCCCCCACACCGTTCTCAGGCCCTGTGTCATGGAGGCCTTCCCTCCCTGCCGCCTCTTTCACGAGGAATACCACCTGCTTGCAGAAAGACGTAGCGGAGTCTCATTTACTCCCACTGAAAATCATGGCTCGCACCATAGTCTCCAGCGAGAGAATGGCGCTCCCAGACCTGCTACAAGCACTTGATGGTGTTGCGGCCACGCAGTGCACTTCCCCAATGTGTGGAGCTCCAATTTGTGGAGCGTGACATACCTACTACGAAACCTAAAGCACATTTACACATGCTATATTATTTCGCATTAATCTGACTACACCGCTCCCTTTGGTGGTATCATCATTATGCTACTATCCAAGGAAGCCTAGCCTATTATTTTAAAAATTGACTCTTATTGTCGATAGAATTCTGTTTTTCTGTTCTTTCCGAGACTATTGATTAAAGACAAACAAATCTTTCATTTAAAATACAAGAATTGATAAACGACTAATTAAATCCACGTACCTTTATAACACTTCGACTGGATAAGGTAAGATCCAAGGAAGATGTTATCAAATTGATTTATTACCAATTCATGGGTTAAACGTCTCGATTATGACAATTATGTTAGTCTCCGCTGAATATTATTGATACAATCCTGATCCCGGTGAATATTAACCACTTTAGTTTGGTTTAAAGTTAAATACCTATTCAAGATCGGATGTAATCATACAATGCAGGACTTCAACAAACCAGTACTCAGTAACATCAGTTAGGGTTAGGGTTTTTTGAAGTGCAAGGTTTGTTGAATTCCTGCATCGCAATATGAAAGTTCTCCTACAACAGTTGAACAGTAACCGTTTGGCTTAGGCCCGCCAGGCATGATCACCTTGCCTAGTCGGAAGATCTATCTTATATGTTGTAGGAACATCTATCAACCCTTCCACATTGGTAGCCCCGACGAGATTGAAAGCAGTCTCCACGAAGCAGATCAGCAGCAGCATTATCGTCGCGATTATAACAGCACTTCGGTAAGCCCGGATAAGTCTCAGCTAGCCATCATCATCGGCCTCATCAGGGATACCGCAAGAAGTAACAAAAAATTATATCGAACTGGTATTGCCCTTCAATCGCTATCTTATTTAATATTAGTCAACATAATTTACGTAAAACACGAATTCCTTTGCAAAACGAGTAGGTGTGTGAAAAGAATCAATTTGTTGACTTACATGGAGACGGTCTCGTGGCACGTGACTGCACTACCAAGAAACTCAAAACAGATTTTGAGGAAACAACTCCGCATGTTTACGACATCGATAGGCTTGAGAGGGTAGAGAATTGAATAGTAATATTCACAACGTTCAGGCTGAACAAATTTTGTATAATATGGAGTGAAGCGGTGATAGCCCCCCCTTGTTTATTCTTCTGTACACGAGCTTTGCGCTTAGCATCTTATTTCTTTTACTTAATTCTTTATTGCACCCCGAAATAAATTACATTGATATTTCATAAAAAACCAGCTAATTAGGAGTTAGACTTTTGCACGGAAGGTTCCTTACCAATAATCGAAAAAATCCCGTTTCATCTCCGTTTCAGTTGTTGTAAATCGGAAACATAAATACATCTGTGAAAATTTCAGCTCTAGCTATCACGGTCAGGATGACAGACAGACGGACAGCGAAGTCTTAGTAATCTTTACACGTATGGTAATAGGTTCCCATAGCCAAGACTTCGCTTTTTACCCTCTGGGTACGGAACCCTCAAAATACAGAGCAACGCGACAACCTCTTCACAGGTCACGTTACTCTATGCCTCAAAATAATTTAGTACAAAGGCGAGCTTAATTCAACACTAAATCTTCTCCCAGCAAACCTTTGGGTGAAAGGAAAGTAAAGGGTTAAACCCCTTATCGTAGTTGCTGTTGAACGTTTTCAAGCACTGTTGAAGGGTTTAAAACTGCTAAATAGACATAACTTGTACGACCAGTTACAACAAGGCAATAGGGTTGCGACAGTGTATTAACTCATTGTTACAAAACGTCTTTAGCCTACGGAGACAATTTACGATCAGGCAAATGCTATGTTTGTCTGCCACCTTAATCCTACTATCCTACTAGTATCCTACTAATCCTACTATCCTACTAATATCCTACTAATCCTACTATTCTACTAATATCTTACTAATCCTACTGTCCTACTTATATTATAATCCTACTAATATTAAAAATGTGAAAGTTTGTGAAGATGTTTGGATGTTTCTAACTCAATCACGCTCTAACGGCTGAACGGATTGGGCTGAAATTTAGTACACAGATAGCTTATAGTCTGGAATAACACATAGGCTACTTTTCATCTCGGGAATAATGTTCTCACGGTAAGCAGGAACGGATACCGAATTTCACGCAAGCGAAGCCACGAGCGTCATCTAGTAGTAGATATAATCAAAACTCATAAAGATATCGTATCGAGTTTTTATTGTATTTGTTATTGACTGTGTACGGAGGATGTATTTAAAAAACTTATAAATTACTAAAATTTATAAGTTTTTTAAATACATCCTCCGTACCAGTCAATAACAAATGCAAAAAAAACTGGAGGATGTATTTAAAAAACTTATAAGTTTTAGTAATTTATAATGTTCGGGCCACACTAAGGGGAAATGCCACTAATAATGGCGTTGATGAACGTTAAACGTTAGTGTAGCCACCGAATTATCGCGATAATTCGACAACGGCATTCACATTGCCGTTTGACGTTAGGCGATAGCTCAAGTGGCGGCACATCAAAGAGATTAACGCGAGAATTTTTACGTTGAAGCGGCCACACTACGTGTGTCAGTGCGCACCGTGAGAGTGTGACCGTTTTCAGTATTTTAATACCTTTTCGGTATATTTTATTGACTTTTTTCGATATCAGTATATTAATGGGTATGTTGGTAAAAGTCAGTATTTTTGGGTATATTTTGAATAAAAGGTTAGGGTAAAGGTGCTCCCTCACCGGGAGCATTCGCCTGTAATGTAACAAATTAGATTCGACTTTGAGCATTACGTTACGGCCTGCCTCCCTGACCGACGAGCGTTCGCGTGTAATGTAACATTTATAGATTCGACTCGAGCATTACGTTACGATGCTACCTCCCTGACCGACACGAGCATTCGCGTGTAATGTAACATTTATTATAGACTAGCTGATGCCCGCAGCTTCGCCTGCGTGAAATTTTGTTCTCTTCTCCGCGTCTCATGGGAACTTATTCCCGGGATAAAACTTGTATCATTTCGTACTATAATCTATCTCTGTGTGACTACATGATAATTTTGCAATCCAAAATGGCCGCCGCGCCGAAATCACAAAATTGCATGATGGGTATCGTTTAAGGGGGTTTTTGGTATGCTGAGTACGAATTTTGGGTTAATTTAGAGATCCAATATGGCCGCCGCGCCGAAATCACAAAATTTCATGATGGGTATAGTTTAAGGGGTTTTTTGGTATGCTGAGTACGAAATTTATGATAATTTTGCAATCCAAAATGGCCGCCGCGCCACTATTACAAAATTTCATGAAAGGTATCGTTTAAGGGGTTTTTTGGTATGCTGAGTACGAATTTCAGGTTAATTTAGACATCCAATATGGCCGCCGCGCCGAATTCACAAAATTTCATGATGGGTATCGTTTAAGGGGTTTTTTAGTATGCTGAATACGAATTTCGGGTTAATTAAGGGATCCAATATGGCCGCCGCGCCGTTATCACAAAATTTCATGATGGGTATCGTTTAAGGGGTTTTTTGATATGCTGAGTACGAATTTCGGGTCAATTTAGAGATCCAATATGGCCGCCGCGCCATTATAACAAAATTTCATGATGGGTATCGTTTAAGGGGTTCTTCGGTATGCTGAGTACGAATTTTATGATAATTTTTGCAATCCAATATGGCCACCGAGCCGAAATCACAAAATTTCATGATGGGTATCGTTTAAGGGGTTTTTTGGTATGCTGAGTACGAATTTCAAGATTATTTTGCAAAATTAACCCTAAATTCGTACTCAGCATATCAAAATTCCATTTATACGATATGCTACATGAAATTTTACAACGGTGGCGAGGCAGCCATATTGGATAGCAAAATTTACCTAAAATTCGAATTTGGCATACCAAAAAACCCCATAAACTATATACAACATGAAATTTCACAACAGTGGCACGGCGGCCATTTTGGATGGCAAACGTTAACCTGAAATTCGTACTCAGCATACCAAAAAACCCCTCATACGATATACAGCATGAAATTTTACAAAGGTGTAAGGCGGCCATCTTGGATTGCAAAATTGACCTTAAATTCGTACTCAGCCTACCAAAAAACCCCTTAAACGTTACCCATCATGAAATTTTGTGATAACGGCGCGGCGGCCATATTGGATCTCTAAATTGACCTGAAATTCGTACTCAGCACATCAAAAAACCCCTTAAACGGTATCCAACATGAAATTTTACAACGGTGGCGCGGCGGCCATCTTGGATTGCAAAATTGACCTTAAATTCGTACTCAGCCTACCAAAAAACCCCTTAAACGATACCCATCGTGAAATTTTGTGATAACGGCGCGGTGGCCATATTGGATCTCTAAATTGACCCGAAATTCGTACTCAGCATATCAAAAAACCCCTTAAACGATACCCATCATGAAATTTATTGATAACGGCGCGGCGGCCATATTGGATCTCTAAATTAACCCGAAATTCGTATTCAGCATACCAAAAAACCCCTTAAACGATACCTATCATGAAATTTTGTGATTTCGGCGCGGCGGTTATATTGGATTGCAAAATTATCATGTAAAACAGCTGGGTGTGGGGCTCCCGGTCCCGGAACGGGGCCGTCCTACCCATTAAACCTGGTGGTATTCCTCCTCCCTATAGCCGGGAATCCGGAAAGCCGGGAAAAAGCCAAAGAATTTCCAAAGATTATTCCCGTCGAGAACCGTTCGGTCTACTATGGTTCGGCGGCTCTCCTCGGGGGAGCAAGATGGGAGGTTCCCCCGGAGCTCGCTAAGGACCTGAAAAAATAAAAACCCAATTCCTCATCGCAATGATTTTTTTCTTTGTAGGGTTTGTTGTAATAACATTCGGTAATTTTTTTGACGAAGCGTGTTGCAGGTGAAGGACGTTGAATTCAATCCTTCAAATAAAATGTTAAATGTAAATTCTAGGTTCTTCTTTTATAAAAATAAGGTAGTAAATTAAAGAATAAACACGTTTTAATAATCGGTATTTTTATCGGTATATTTTCTCTGTGCCAGTATTATATATAGATACATTTCAGTATATTTTTAAGGAGCTAAGGTATTTTTGTAAAATTTAATTCGGTCACACTTAACGTCAATTTTAACGCCAAGAATGGGCATTCACGCGAGAATTATTACGTTGAAGCGGCCACACTACTCAAATGGTGACGTTAAGAATTAACGCCATAATTAGCGCAATATTTATCGCGATGATGGGCATTGACGTTTTCTTTAATGTGGCCCCGGCATAAGTGTATCACAGCATCCTGTCCTAGCTGTTGTAATTTTGGTTTGAATTCATATTAGCTACAGTGCGCGACATCTAACTCGGCAAGATTTTGGAGTAAAAGGAGCACTTTTTGGAGTGAATGGAGCACTTTTTTGTGCCTCTAAGTGCACGATGCGTGACCTTACCCCCACAACTCCAAAAACTTGCCAAGTTAGATGACGTGCACTGTATCTCCTGCACATAGTCACCGTGTAAAGTAGTTGCTATTTATATAATATTGCCTGCCTGGTGACGGTAATAGGCGTGTCTATATTCCGCAATAAACGAAACTACTGGCCAAATGTTAGTGCTTCCTTGCCTTTTTTTTTTTACAAGGAGAGCTCTGCTTACGGACTACCCATGCTGGCGAGGCACTGGCTCGTGGGAGGGTCGCCCAGCACCTGATCACGATAGCACTGGGAATACTCACTAAAACTCCTTAACACCGATCTGCCCCTGTGGGGGAGTTCTGGGATCTGTCTCATTCACCAGAACACGGCCGGGGGGCTCAGGGTAGCTGAGCTACTACGCCGATGGAGGATTACCCCGGTAGGTGCCAAGTAATCCTTAGACGTGGTGACCTGTGCAACGCTCAGGGCATACAAGCGTGAATATATGTAGGGTAGTTTTAAATAAGACAGACATATATAACGCACAATATATGATTTTCGTGCCTAGTATATAATATTCGACATCCACAACCATTTAATCAAGTAATATTGCTAGAGGCGATGTGACAAAATGACCACTCACAAATATCGAACTACACGTAATGAAAGGCAAGAAAGGACTCTTAATAACTTCAATGGCATAACGTTATGTCGTATTACGTATTTGATTTTGTTACTGACAAAAAATTATGTTTATCAATTCATTTTGCCAACAGTTTTGCGACATACCCCATGATTCAAATATTTTCGAAACCAAGTCCAATGAATCCCTCAAAAGAAAAACTTCGCTCACACTGGGTTCCGTACCAAAAACGGCAAAATAATTACGTTTGGTGTATAGCAAACTAAGCCTAGAAACTAACTGGTAGCAGTCCTGGGACATCCTTCCGAGGGCTTACCCGGGGCTCCCAACCGTAGGCTGTTGGGCGTTACGTGGCGTGTTTTAGTCGGTAGGAGTCCGGCATAGTATCCATGAATTTTCAAAAAAAAAGACTATAATCTAAGTTTTTTTATTATATTTTGTAGGTATCTGTTGTTATAGTGGCAACAGAAAATCAAAAATCTGTAAAAAAAAAATCTGTTATTTTTAATAGAGCTATCAAGGTTTGTGAGTTAAAGTCTCATGTCATAGACAGATAGAGAGTGAAGTAATAGGGTCCCTTTTTCACCTTTTAGTTACGGGACCTTAAAAAATAAAGCTGTCACTGACACACAAGAATTTTGACATACAATCTATTGAATAAATAAATCATGTCAAAATATCTCGTATCGGATAGAAAAGCACTGTCAATCACCCGACTAACTGGAATTTTCATTTCCAAAAGATAATAGAAAATTCTCCTTTGGAGTCGGACAAATAATAACCCAGTGATGAAACAAGTGGTAATAAACCAACCCGCTACGTCTACTACCACAGATATCAGAATAAAGCTTTTTTCTGATTTCTGTTTTCTGATTTCTGTGTCTACTACGTACAGCTCAGTCAAAAAATAATTAATTCATCTCCTCTCCTCTCATCTACCTCCACCTACTCATCGTTCTACTAGAGCAGTTCTTTTATTATAAAAGCAATCTAAAATTTTTCTATTTCAATTTCGTGACATTTTCTTCTTTTCATTTCATTTTGAAAATACTGAATCAACAACTTCTGAGCCATCGGATATTTCAATAGCACTTGGTCTACAGAACATAATATCTATTCTTCTAACTAATGGAATGAAGCGTTACATGGCGGAAATCCATCCTAAAATGATAATAAAAGGAGGGGAGGGGGGAAGAGGAACCCGCCTCACACCCTCGATTCGTCAATCCTAACTCACAACCGTTAAGGATAACCCCAACTAATTGTATGGGAGGAATGACGAACCGAACTCCTCAGGAAAGGAATTTTGGATGTGGGATAGGAAAAATTACCTGTACCCTCCAGATTGTTGGTAATTAGCACTACTCCGCTTAACAATGTGACTAATTTGTCAACACGTGTTTCGCCTACACACGAGGCATCTTCAGGACTCGTGTGTAGGCGTAGATTATTCGCTGCCAAGCAGTCCTGAAGATGCCTCGTGTGTAGGCGAAACACGTGCTGACAAATTAGTCACATTGTTAAGCGGAGTAGTGCTAATTACCAACAATCTGGAGGGTACAGGTAATTTTTCCTATCCCACATCCAAAATTCCTTTCCTGAGGAGTTCGGTTCGTCATTCCTCCCATACAATTAGTTGGGGTTATCCTTAACGGTTGTAAGTTAGGATTGACGAATCGAGGGTGTGAGGCGGGTTCCTCTTCCCCCCTCCCCTCCTTTTATTATCATCTATTCTTCTATTCTAATATTATAAAGAGAAAAGATTTGATTATTTGTTTGCATCGAATATACTCCGAAACTACTAAACCGATTTGAAAAATTCTTTCACTGTTACAAAGACGAAACGGGCACTACGCGAGTGAAACCGCGTGACGTCCACTATTCAGATATAATTTTACTATCGTATAGACTTGGTATAGTAGCCCGCTGACTCAGTGGTGTGTAGATAACAGCGGTTTCAACAGCGGGCAGTCATTAGCTGCGCCTGTCCTCACCACCTTTAAGGAGTTTTTTTTAACGTGAGTGATTATCTGCTACTATTCAAGGAAGTGGAGTAGAAATCATAAATATCGACAAATCGGGACTGTAACAGTAAAAAACCATATTTTCATTTTTGTTTTAGATGCTTTCAAATCCCTTTGTATCCACAAGTGGTATTCAAAAGCTCTCCATAAATTGGTTTACGATGACATATACAGTGGTTTCGTTGTATATACCTACTGTAATCCAGTTTATAAATTCATTTATTGAATGGAAGCTACAGACGAAAATTGTTTAAGCCGGGATTGTGATTGAACACTCAAATAAATTTGCCTGATTTTCGTTATTGCATATCTTAATTAATTAAAATTGGTAACTATTTTTAAAGAAGTATCAATTTTATGACTAATAGTTTGTAATTTTCAGTCAAAGTGTCTTGCTGGGGATTGGTTAAACCGCGAAGCCGAGCAAACTTGAGCATTCCTTTGACCTAAGCCGCTTATGTCCTGCAATTCCTAGGAAATCCTGTAGGTAGACCTGTCGTTCCGTACCTACAGGGTAAAAAAGGGACCCTATTACTGAGACTTCTCTGTCTGCCTGTCTATGACACGAGGCTGTATCTCAGAAACCGTGATAGCTATAGAGCTGAACTTCTTACAGATTGTCGATTTAATGTTGCCACTATAACAACAGATAGGTACCTAAACAATAAAAAATAACTTAGTTTTTAACCGACTTCTAAAAAGGAGGCTTTTTAGGGTTCTGTAGCCAAATGGCAAAAACGGAACCCTTATAGATTCGTCATGTCTGTCTGTCTGTCCGTCCGTGTGTCACAGCCACTTTTCTCCGAAACTATAAGGCCTATGCTGTTGAAACTTGGTAAATAGATGTATTCTGTAAACCGCATCAAGATTTTTATATAAAACTAGAAAAAAGCAGTTAATTTTGGGGGTCCCCATACTCAGAACTGAAACTCTACATTTTTTTTTTTCATCAAACCCATACGTGTGTGGTATCTATAGATAGGTCTTCAAAAATGCTGTTGAGGTTTCTAACATCATTTATTTCTAAAGAGAATAGTTTGCGCAAGTAACACTTCCAAAGTGGGAAAATGTGTGCCCCCCCCCCCCCCCCCCTCTAAATTCTAAACTAAGAGATCGATAAATCTAAAAAAAATATATAATGTACATTGCCATAAAATCTACCAACGAAAATTGGTTTAAACGAAATCGAGTGGGTAGTTTTTTTTTAATACGTCATAATCCGCAATTTTCGTCGAGAAAAATATCAATGAAAGTTACAACGAACTACAAGGACTTTTATATTATGTTACTTGCTGCTACGGAACTCTTCATGGGCGAGTTCAACTCGCACTTGGCCGGTTTTTTAGGCTTAGTTTCCAAATACACCAAACGTATTTTTTTACAGTTTTTGATATGCATGGATGGAGCATGGAATTTGTCCCACGTAATAGGTGGTGAGCCGTATTGCCGTGTTGAAATGGACAGGCTGTGCATTGTAACACGGCAATACGGCTACGACAAATTCTAAGAAGGTGAAATGTGGGCATATAATATGACTCTGCCGCGCTCTTTAGTTTTTTAGTTAGCACAGGTCACCGCGCTGCTGTGCACCCAACACGTACCAGAGCCAGTAATCTATACAATTTGCGTTCGATTTCTATAATTGTATTGAGTTCAAAATTCAAATCATTTTGCCATCCGCTAAAAAGCTTTAAATAGAAAACAGCTATTTTGCGCCCCGTTATTAGTGGTACAAAGTGATACTTTTCGAATAGAAGGGATGAAAATCTCTTGGGGTCTCTATTGTGGGTTTTTTTTTGTAGTGTGTTTTGTAGAATACCTAGAATTCAAGAGTTTCTTTAAATGTAAGGGTCATTCTGAGCTGGCATGTTTGCTTTATTATAAAGGAACTTAAATATTCAATCAAATCAGTTTATAGCTGTCCACTGCTGGCCGTAAGCCTCTACCAGTTCACGCCACAGTACACGGCCCTGTGCCTTTCGCAGCCAGTCCCAGCCTGCGACCTTTAGTAGGTCGTCGTCGGTTCAACTGGCGGGTGGACGTCCTACCCTACGTTTACACAGTCGTGGTCTTCACTCTAGAACGCCTCGTCTGTCGGTTCTTCTACAGATGTGGCCAGCCCATTGCCACTTTAATATGACTCTTCTCTTTCTCTCTTAAGTGACATAAAATTTTACGGGTCAACTATATAATAATACTAGCTGATGCCCGCAGCTTCGCCTGCGTAAAATTTGTTCCCGTTCCCGCTTCCCGTATTTTATCTCATTGGGGGTAGAATTTATCAAAATCCTTTCTTAGCGGATGCCTACGTCATAACATCTACCTGCATGCCAAATTTCAGTCCAGTGGTTTGGGCTGAGCGTTGATAGATCACTAAGTCAGTCAGTCAGTCACCTTTGAGTTATATATATTTAGATGATAGTAGTAGTGCCAAAAATGTTAGTGTGAGTTTGGTACCTACTTCACTTCAATAGCAACTGAGGCTATCATTGATTTCTAACAAAACATGGAATTCAATCCATCACGTAGATAGAAATTTACCTCAATCAGATTATAGCTTTCTTGCACCGAAGTCGTCACGAACTCACGATGTGGCAAAAATTTGTCACTTTCTTCAATAAAGAAGGACACGATTATTCTAAAGGGCTTGTGGACCCTTTTGAATATCATTCAACGTTCTATACAATACTTGTTGCATTTCGAGTCGCTGACGGCGAATATAAAAACAAATCAAAGTAAAGTTTAGTAGTAATATACCTACCTACATTAAGTGTGAAAAAAATTGAGAGAGGCCTGGAGTGAACTGCCATAGGCTGATTTGATTGATTGATATAGTGTAGTTTAGAATTATGTATAGTTTGCTGTGCTTGAGAATAAATAAAGATTTAAAATAATTTTGTTTTGGAAGTCGGAGATTTAAAAAAAACCTGAAAGCCTGAAATAGTAGCCTCTACCCTCGTAGAGCCGCTGACTCAGTGTGTTGTAGGTAAACGATCACTTCAGTAAACAACGTTCGCTGGCCCTCGGATTGGTGACCACTTTGTCGGTAGCCGTCAGTCCTGGTTGTCAGAAACATAGCAGTCGATAAGCCAAGTTGAGAGCCTTCCGGGCAGTCAAGGCAGTCATTGCCTTGACTGCCCGGAAGGCTCATAGTTGTGAGTTGGGATTGGGAGTCAAACCTGCGCTTGTTCATTTCAACATGACACTTAATTAAATTGAACGGATTTCATCAAACTTTTTATGTCTACTTCATGTCATGTCAAATCCTACTTTTCCTTAAACGCTTGAAGTTAAACAAGTGTATCTGAAATAAATAAAACCGTGAAGTGCGTATCAGTCCATTCATAAAATGGGGTTCCGTAGTCATGATTACTGGCATATGTGGGAATAAAAAATCTCAGAAATCTCTCAATGTTTTTGAAAAACTTGTCTATTGATACCCTGTAAGAAGTAATCAATTCATCCCCACTTTTATGTAGGGAAGGTGCCCCTTTTTTGCGATTTTATTTTAGCCCTTTATCGACTTTGTAAATAGACATTATTCAAGCAAAGTCTCATTTTTTCTATCATTAACCGTTAGGACGGTAAGCCGGGAACGAACGGACATGACGAAAATATAAAGGATCCGAAACGTGAACTACTGAACCCTAAAAATACATAATGAGTTGGGCTTCGTCTTTCATTTGATCATGAGCTGTCCAGTATGTCAGTGTCCATTTCGACGCGACCCTTTGTCTTTGCTGAGACGTAACCTCCGGCTTATCCAGCAGCTCGGAGTTTGCATAGCAGGTCACTGTAGTGGTAAAGTGGGTAGTCTAGCTCCTCTCCAGGCCTGAGAATCTAACACAAATCTGTCATGCTACCCGTGCACCGGTTTAGTTTTCTTTTTCTTTTTTCTACGTGGGTGAAAATCCTTCATGGATGCTAAGCCGGACTCCTACCGACTAAAAAACCTCACGTAACGCCCAACAGGCTACGGTTAGGAGCCCCGGGTAAGCCCTCGGAAGGTTGTCCCAGGACTCCCAACAGAAATCGCACCAGTGTAGTATGTGCTAAATACATTCTCCCCGACGCATTTCAAGACACCTTACCTCTTGGAACGAATTTCATATTTTTTAATGATCTTGAATTTTTGTAGGTGGTTACATCAGAATACATTTTTACTTTTCATGGCCATTTTGGGTACGTTAGTGACATTGCTACCACTTTGCCATGGGTTGGATACTTTTGACATTCCGCTTATAACTGAGACTGGTACATATCTATTATTGGCGCTCTACAAATATCTGATATTATTATCCACGAAGACAAATTTGCCAGAATATCACAGTTTACAAAAGGACATGAAGAAAGATTTTTTATACATTTGCACTGAAGGTCAAAAATACCGGTAAGTTATTATAAAACTAGCTGATGCTCGCGGCTTCGCCCGCGTGAATTTTGGTTCCCGTTCCCGCTTCCCATGGGAACATATTCCCGGGATGAAATGTAGCCTATGTGTTAGTCTAGACCCTACCCCGGTTCAAAATTTCAGTACGATCCGTTCAGCCGTTAGAGCGTGATTGAGAAACAAACATCCAAACATCTTCACAAACTTACACATTTATAATATTAGTAGGAAGTAGGATTGTGATTTCAATATGCCTACTAACAACGCACTGGGATAAGCTGATTTGATTGATTGGTTAACTATTTTTTAAATGGCTTTTGTAGACCAAATTATTGGCAGTGACCTAGTCACTGAAAGAGCTTGGTGGTTAATACGTGATGCAAATAATCACATCTTGAACTTATTCTACAATTTTCATTAATTTACTTTAACCAACAATCAGACTTGTACAAAACCTGACCAGTTTTGCCAAAATTTGATAGTTGTGCAAAGGATAAGGCTGTACCTTATCCTTTGCACAACTATCAAATTTTAAAATGACTTCCATTCATCATAATTGTATTTTCGATGTACATTACATAACTACTATACTATTTCATTAAAAAGACTGCTAAAATCTCTACAATTATTTATTTTTAAACAATTTTTTCTTCAAAATTTTGAACTCCACAAAATATTTGAAAGCTTTGCAATGCATACTAAACTTTATTTTTGTTTCAGTAAAAAGTACTTGGATAATCAGTTGATCACGTGGAAGCTTTCTATATTCGCATGCGTGTTTCCAATGTTTATAGGAATAGGCATGGCAATATGTCATATTTTTATGTTGACTACCTATCTGGCAACTTGTGAAGATGGAGACGATGCCACAAAACCATTAGCGTTCCCTTTCTGGCTTGGAAACGTTGATTTTTCAAAGACACCGTATTATGAAGTAGCTTTTCTATATGCTAATATTAGCGTAGTGTTTTATGGATATAACTTTATCTGTAAGTTTTTTTTTCTATACCTATTTGCTGTTGTAGATGGGTAAGCCCTCGGAACGAGTCCTGGGGTCATCTTTCCGAGGGCTTACCCGTGGCTCCGAACCGTAGGCGATAGGTTGAAAACGTGTGGTTTTTAGTTCGCTCTTGGATTTTTTACGCAGTAAAAACTTAGATCAAGAATAACAACTAGATTACGGGTCGCGAACAAAATGAAAGTTAAAAAGTGTCCCAAGTCGATACGTAGTTAAACCTATATTCTATTTATTAGCAATCGAAAATAAATAATTCGAGACTGTATCACATTTTAACGTAAAATGTACCTTATAGTTATCATACGTAAGCATAAAATACCATGCCACTGATATATCAGTTAAGTCGTTTTGTTCCATACGTTTGTATTATTCAATGTCGGCCCATTGTCGCCAGTTCAAACAAGGATGTAGTGAGCCGTCAGTAGTGAGCCGTCTTCTATAGGTGCCGGATTTCTCGCGTCGATATTACATCTAGTTATTCTTAATCTAAGATTAAAAACTATGTTTTATTTCGCGGGTATAAGGTCCTACCAAGATCACCGATGCCTAAACAGCTTCACCTTCAACTACTTGCTGATCAACAGATGAGGCAAAGAGGCATGCATGGCGTATGGACGGCAAGCCAATAATAAAAAGCTAAATAATACACTGCTCGTGACATTAAAATAAAGACTCCTACCCTCGAACCTGGGTAAAATTTGGCAGCAATTAGGATGATGAAGAAGAAGAATATTTTTATTAAGAGAACTATTATTAGCTTTCTTTTTTTTTTGTTTTACGTGAGGGATAATTATCATGGATGCTATGTCGGACTTCTACCGACTAAAAAACCTCACGTGTCCTGCTAACAGCCTACGGTTGGGAGGCCCGGGTAAGCCCTCATAAGGATACCCCAGGACTCCCAAACTATTATATATACCCGTCCCCTGCAAGGGCAGTAGAGGTGACGCGGCGACTGTGGCACTACTCGTCAGCAGACTGGGACGGACTACGAGAATACTTCGCAGCCGTCCCGTGGAGTCAGCGCTGCTTTGCAGGGAGGGCTTCATCGGAAAGCGCCTCTGCGGTTGCTGGTGAAATCACATTAGGTATGGAATACTACATTCCATACACTGGTGTCGCCAGCATCCGCAAAGCCCGCCCCTGGTTCGGGCGTGAGTGTGCCGTAGCTGTTCAACAAAAACAGGCGGCTTACCGCGCCTGGATCAGGGCTCGAGCTGTGCGCGACCCGAATGTGGCCCGCCTCAAGGCAGCGTACAACAGAGCCACTAGGTCCAGTAAGAGAGCCTTCAAGAGAGCGGACGCCCAGCGCGTCACGCGGCTTGGTCAGGAGCTCACGTCACATCCGACGGGCAGCCGTGGATACTGGCAACTGGCCAAAGCCGTGCAGGCCAACTTTTGCAAGCCCTCGCTGCCGCCGCTGCGCTATCCTGACGGATCACTGGCTCACAAGGCCCAAGAGAAAGCGGAAATGCTGGCCAAGCTCTTTGCGGCTAATTCCCGGGTCGATGACTGTGGCAAGCAACCTCCCACTATCGCCAACAGTGGAACCACGATGCCGGAAATTGTAATCCGGCAGTGCGATGTGCGGGCGGTGCTACGGTCACTCGACACGCGGAAAGCCAGTGGTCCTGATGGCATTCCGGCCGTGGTGCTGAGGAATTGTGCAGCTGAATTGTCTCCAACGCTAACACGCCTGTATCGCCTTTCGTATTCGTCGGGAGAAGTGCCGGAGGCTTGGAAGGAGGCAAATGTCCAACCGATCCCCAAGAAAGGGGATCGGTCGGATCCAGCCAACTATCGCCCCATAGCCGTAACCACCGTCATCTGCAAGGTGTTCGAGCTAATCATCAACAAACAGCTCATGCGCTATCTGGAGGATCACTCGTTAATTAACGATCGCCAATATGGCTTTAGGCCGAAACGATCAACGGGTGACCTCCTAGCGTACATAACGCACACCTGGGGTGAGGCTATGGAGAGGCACGGCGAATCTCTGGCTATTGGCCTAGACATCGCAAAAGCCTTTGATAGGGTATGGCATGCGTCGCTTCTTTCCAAGCTGCCGTCATATGGTTTATCGCATCAGTTGTGCCGCTGGTTGGCCAGCTTCCTGAACGGGCGACGGATTCGGGTCCTCTGTGATGGTCAGGCTTCCTGTTTTTTTCAGGTAAATGCCGGAGTACCACAGGGATCGGTATTGTCCCCAACTCTCTTTCTTCTGCATATCAATGACATGCTGTCCCTTGGGTGCATTCATTGTTATGCGGATGACAGTACTCTTCATGGGAGCTATTCTGGCCGTCCAGCGGCGGGGCGAGGCGACGTGGATGAGAAGAGACGACAACTCGTGGCGGATCTCGATCTGGACCTGGGCCGCATTGCCCAATGGGGTTCAGACAACCTGGTCGAGTTCAATGCCAGAAAAACACAGGCGTGTGCGTTTACAGCTAAGAAGTCCCCATTCCTACCCCTGCCCTCTCTTCAGAGCATTACAATTCCACTAAAGGACAACCTGGAGATCCTCGGTATAGACGTCCGGCGTGAGCTCAATCACAAAAACTACATAGAGAGCTGTATTGGTCTGGCCTCGCGGAAACTGGGAATCCTGAATAAGGTGAGACGGTATTTCACGCCACATCAGAGATGTTTACTGTACAAGACGCAGATTCGTCCCTGCGTCGAGTACTGTTCTCACCTTTGGGATGACTCCGCGAGGTACTTGTTAGACGCGCTTGACGCTATGCAGAGACGTGCTATCCGAATAATTGGTTGTCCTGAGGTGACGGGAGGCCTCGAACCTTTGTCGCAGCGAAGAACCATAGCGTCCTTGGCTGCCTTCTATCGAATGTATCACGGCGAATGTTCTGAAGAGCTCTTCAACCTGATCCCACCATCTCCTTTCCGATCCCGAACAACGCGTGCCGGGCAGAGATGCCACTCATACACAGTGGAGAGAATCTTCGCCAGAACCGAGCGTTTTAAAAGATCGTTCCTCTGTCGAACTATAAAAACATGGAACGACCTGCCCGCACACGTCTTTCCCTCATCTTACAATCCCGGGTTCTTCAAGAGGAGCGTGAAGAGGCACATCACAGGGCCGCCAACTTGAGGACCACTGTAAGAAGTGGCCCCCAATCGCTAGATGCGCCACTGCTTTCTTACCATCAGGCTGGTGGCGACGTCAATTTGGCGAGCTGAATATAAAAAAAAAAAAAAAAAAAAAACTATTACTAATCTTCGAAATATTATTAGAAATCGCGTGGATTTTATCTGTTTCGCAGTTAACATTCAAACTCAAGTTGTATGGATACGCCACATCACGTCTAAAGTTGATATCGTGGTATGGTGCATTGAGGATCTCTTGGGCGGCATTCGCCCAGCGAATACCAAAGCCGAATATGAATATTATTCCAATTTAATAGTAACGCGTATGAGAAAAATTGTAAAAATGCACCAGGAAATGCTCAGGTAAGGCCAATATAGCGATGGGAATAAGAAGAGCTTTTTTGGATGAAAAGTAGTATGTATCACTTCTCTCCAGGCATAAAACTACCTCCAAGAATAATCCCATCGATTCTTTCTCCCTGCTATGTGAAAGTTAGCCAAAACATGTACTTTTATGAAATTAATACTAAGGCTATAATATACTCCGTGAATGACACCAGCCGTCGTGCCCTTTCTGCCGCCGGCGTGCCAGCAGTCCTTGAACCCAAGGGCTTGGCTCGCGACTATGGAAAGGGGCTCGACGAGCTTTTACATGTATATAATTGTTTACATGTGTGGACACCCTTGCGCCTTCTCATGTTCCAGGCACCGCTAGCAGCGCTGGAGCTGCTGCCGCGTCCGCTGAGGCGCTCAAACGGCGCAAGTACACAAATCTTGCTGGGAGTTATTTGTTTGAGTCGTTTGGGGTCGAGACTCTTGGACCGTGGGGTCCTAGTCCAAAGCTTATTTACAGAGCTTTATGTAAACTTTTGGTCGACGGCTCTCATGACCAAAATGCTGGTGTATACGTGGCAACGCCGCCAGCATTTTGGGCACGGTAGTTGTTGACAGTGATGTGGAAGAGTTTTTGATGCATAATTCTTATTTGACATTGCCCTTTTTTTAAATGAAAGTTTGTTCCTCTGTATTATAACTTGTATGTATATAGTGTATAGTAACTGTAAATAAATATAAATTGTAATGGTAGTTCTCCGTGAGCGTAATAAGGTATATTCATTTATAATTGCAGCAGCATGAATGCCCACGCCATCGTTTACAAGAAAATGTTGATTTATGAGCAAATTGTCTGTGGACCAATCATTTGTCTCAGCGCTTACTGCACTGCCGAGGTAATACAAAGAGTTAGGTACTGTACTGATTCAAATCCTCTTTTAAAATATGGTGCGCCAACAAAGTCGCATGCCAAAGTTCTAAACTGCCCATAAAGCATTTAAAGACTGAGAACTTAAAAACGCTGTACACGCTTGACATTCGAAGTCCGTGGTGCCAAAAACCGCTAGAGCTTCAATTATGAATTGATGCGACTTTTAGTACTCTTTCCTGTCGCCACACGGGGCTTGGGGCACGAGGGGTTACGTTATTACTCTACTTAATAGATGTGAACTTCTAGATTTATTATTCAATGCTTCTGGTATTGAAGGAGGCCAGAGTAATTACATAAAGAACTATTGTATAATGAAACACGCGATCTATGCCTATAGCATGCTTTGCTTCTTAAACTTAAACTTTTGCTAATCAATATGATACTTCGTTAATTACGTACTATTTCAGAAACTCGATGACGGTGAATTTGATTTTATATTGCCATTTATTGTCCTAGCCACCGTGGTACTCCATTTTATCCCGAGTTATTTCTGCAATTTTTTAGCTGAGAAGGTATGTCACAAAATTTATTGTTCTATATCTATTACCAGTACTATACTCGTAGTTTTGGGTTATTATTGTGCCTATACCTAATAACTACTGTCGCTTTAGTTCATTCAGACAGATGGAAACTTTATTTGGAGAGGGGTGATAAAACTTAATGTTCACACATGTGTCAGAATTTACAATCTAAGTACAGTTCCATAATTTTTGGTCCTGCTTTCTGACGAACGAATCTCATCATCAGGTATCATCCGTTTGCGACGCGTGCTGGAACATTCCATTCTGGAACGCTACGCCCTTGATTCGTCCCTACATGGTGCTCATGATGCAAATGGCTCTGCGTCCTTTGCCGCTAAGGGCACCAGGTTTTCAGTCCATTTCTTTAGAAACCTTCGCTAACGTGAGTATCCACTACAAATAGTTCTCCTAAAATACCATTTCTTTATAGGTATATTTATATAAAGTACTACTGTCTCTACTACAATTCATCTATAGCTGTTGTAAAAGGCGAACATTGTCGCAAAATTATATTATAAAAGATAAATTCGGAGTAAGAATGAAGAACTATACTTACTAACCCGTTTGATTGGTGTGGCATAGAAAATTCAAAAATACCCCCAAAAATAAGAGAGAGATGATAAGTCACTTTGAGAATTTTATTTGAGCGTTTCCGTTCTTCGGAGGGCAAGTTAAGCCGATGGTACCGGTTGCCAGTAAAATGGCAGTCGTTGAGCCAAGTTGAAGGCTTTTATAGGCAGCTTGAAATTTTTCAACAGCAGACAGTCACAACCTGCGCCCGTCAGCCCACCTATTACGTGAGGCAAATTCTTAAAAATAGGTGAAATGTGGGCATGTAATATGCCTCTGCCTACCTGCCGCCTATAAAGGCGTGACCAAAATTATGTATGTATGTATTGTTGATTATTTAATTTATAATTCCTACTCTTTCAGAAAATGACAGCAGCATATTCGATGTTCAACATGCTAAGACAAACTCATTAATCAATCAATCAATCAATTTAGCCTATAGCAGTCCACTCATTAATAAATAGTTTCAATCGAATCAAATTAAATATTATGCTTTTTGTAGTGACACGACAACTTCAAATTTTTCATATTACCAAAGGTAACATAATAGTATTACATACAGATCGGCAACTCCCTGTCGCGCCACAGCTGTCGGTAGAGTTGACGTGCGCGTTGACGGACAATTTGCTTACATTTTATTGATCACACGCACACATTCAAGCTGGAGTTTCCACCCTGTGATATTACTAAACCATTAGAACACACAGATACCTAAATAAAGTATTGTACACTGTATAAACGATGTTTTGCTCTTCCATTGATCGGATTTGTTGGTAAACTTTATGAATGAAACACTCCGATCCATTGGATCACCTTAGATATTCATGTCACGTAATATTGGCGCCCAACGTGGGCCCAGGTAAATACATCGGCTATGCTTGCTGAACCAATTGTTTACCTTTGTTGCTTTGTGCAGGTATGTAAAATTAACTAAAATTGTAACCTATTCTTCATAAATTAATCTTTGTACAATCTATCTCGTACTCTAAACCTGTGGAAATTATTTGTACTGAATCTAGTAAATACTTGGCTTAGAAACGTGTTTAAATTAGCTTTCATCTTTAAAACTAGGTAGGTAGATATTTCAGACTACCTCAATGCTATCAATATAAAACAAGTTCAAATTAACTTATAACCAATTATATTATACACTAGCTGATGCCCGCAGCTTCGCCTGCGTGAAATTTTCTCTTATTCGCGTCTCTTGGGAACTTATTTCAGGGATAGAAAAATTTATTATTCCCGACTATTATCTATCTTTGTAGGTAGGTACCAAACTTCAGCCCGATCCCTTCAACCGTATCAGAGTGAAAGCAGTAACAAACATTCGCACTCACAAACTTTCCCGTTTGTAATATTAAAAAGATAGATTTTTGATTAACAAATTTAAAATTCATATCACTTTGAGCTAAGTAAATTTATTGATTAAGTACATCCTGTCTTCGGTAATTTGCTAGAGAGACACGCCACAAAACTTCTCCTAAGTCATCGACATCGTAAATTCGCTCTTCTTCAGGTAATTCCAGTTATATTTCAAGCATTCACATTATGGCATACCGTACCTACTGCTGTAGGCTGTGTCCTCTTAATGCTAATACAGATCGTCCTACTGTGACCAGTCCCACGGCAACGGGAACTACGCGGGTGAAACCGCGTGATGTCTTTGTTTTCAATGAAATGCTAGAAAGCCTTTGCAGTCGTCGTATGAAGTCACCATACTTATAAGTATTTTTACTCAAGAACTTAGTGAGTCTGTAATCTGAAAGATTGTAGCCAGCATTATAGAATACAGCTTACGCTTTTTGAATTACCAGTCCCTTATGGCCATACGGCAGTGTTTGTCGTACAAAATTGAGTTATGATGGTAACACGGTAACATTTGGTGTTACCTACCTATTCCGATGAACATTGGACACTTTACGTAAAGCGTGTTACGTACTTATATCATTATTCATGGCTTCTTCGCATTATCTACTTTTCACAAATTATTTTTTATTGTAAAAACATGAAAACATATAACATTATTACGAAATCGCTTTGCTGACAGCATGCCATTAAACAACAATGACACTGTCAATCGGATTGAACTTTCAAAAATGTGTCACAATAAAAAGTAATTTAAATCAAAAATAATGAGTATATGGAGTATTGATATCAACTTTGGAGAAAATAAGCCCCACATTATCGTACATTCCCTTTATAGCTCGTTTTAGTATAAATTTTAATAAATAATAAATAATAATAATAAATAAATTCTTTATTTCAGACTAATTTGTCCATAGCTAATTAGTCTGAAATAAAGAATTTATTTATTATTATTATTTATTATTTATTAAAATTTATAAATAAAATACGAAACATGTCTTTTGAGAAATAAGTTCGTATTGTTATAAGTTTATTATATACCAAAGTTGAAGTAAATCAGACCAAGGAATCACGTTCTCCCATACAAACTTTACCCTTCTTTTTTATACCCTTGGAGGTGGAATTTGCAAATATGGTAAAATTACTTTTTTCGAAACGTAACAAACAACGCTCGTGCTGAGTTTCATCACCGTACAATTAACCGTTTACGCAATAATTGATAATAACTTTAAACGACAATAGTTCTTTAATCTGCGATTCGATTTCGATGAAATATAGCCTAAAGCCTCCCCCAAGTTGCGTTTAATCTATTTTTGAAAACAGCGAATGAATCCGTTCAGTATCTTCGGATATCCTGACGTTCATACAGACAGACAGACAGACAGACAGACAGACAGACAGACAGACAGAAAAGAATTTTAAAAACATCATTTTTGTACTCTATTGGTGTTTTTATACCGCCCCCGCTACTTTTTTTTTAATTTTATCAATTGTACAGACACACGATTTCTACTCTCTTATCTATATATATAAAAACAAGAACTGACTGACTGACGATCAACGCACAGCCTAAACCGCTGGGTCTAGCACCATAAAATTTCGCACAAATGCTCCTTATGTGACGTAGGCGAGCAATAAGAAGGGATTTTTGAAAATTCAACTCCTAAGGGGGTGAACAAGGGTTGCAAAGTTTGTATGGGACAACGTGATTCCTTGGTCCGATTTTATTCAAATTTGGCATAAAACATCTTTAACTGAATTAATGGGTGACGTGTTTTGTATTTTATTAAAATTTGTCTTTTAACATGGTTAAAATGGGGTTGAAAAATATTTTAGGGGAGATTTGCCTCATAGTTCATATTAATACTCCGTAGTCGGTACTTTTTTAATTTTTTTTTGACGCATTGTCATGTTTGACATCTCAATTAAAAAGATGGTTGCAATTTTTGATAAATGTCAAAAAAGTCTAATAATAATTTTATTAAATCTGCATATTTTATTTATTTTTGCCCTTCAATATGCGGAATTGCCTTCATATTTTGTATGTCAAAAATACATTTGTGAGAATGAAAACCTGTACATGGCTGGTTATGAATCATGAAAAAACAGTTCTAGGTAAGGTGTACACGGTTCATCCGAATAATACAGAGTTTTTATTACTAGCTTCGCTTACTTTCTTATTATATACACTTATACAGGGTCAATACAAACGATCAGAGGCGTTATAGATGAACATTTAGCCGATGAAATCTACAGTAAATGTCTGGTCACAATAGGAGAAACTGTATTAGTACGGGTTGCCTCAGCCTCGATAGTCTGAAGACCTCTACACAATCCAGAAATACGAGAAAGAAAGAAGTTCATATATCAATTCCTTAGCAGAACAGAGAATGCTCTCTAAACCGATTAACAAAGACATTAGGTATCAATTTTTACAAAAATATAGATTTACTTCGCTCAAAGTACGTATTGTGATTTATTTAGTCAGAATTATATCTAAATCTATACATATAAAAACAGTACTGTAAAGTGCCACGAGCTGGCCACAGAAGACGACAGACGACGGCAGATGGAGCAAACGAGTTCCAAAGCGGGCATCGCGACTAGGTCCGCCCGCTAGATGGACCGAGGACCTAGAAGAGGTCACAGGCTGGATGCTGAAGGCGCAAGACGTAAATTAGGAGAGGCCTACGTCCAGGAGCGTACATGTTGATTTGATTGATATAAAAATAAAATCGGACTTAGATACCTGATCGAGATCTAGAACCTTAAAATTAGATTAATGGCATAGTTGCGCACAAAGAAACGATTTTTAGGGTTCGTGCCCTTAAACAGGACCTTATTTATGAGACTTTGCTGTCCGTCTGTTTGTCTGTCCGTCATGAGGCTGTATCTCAGGAATCGTGATAGCTAGAGAGCTGAAATTCTCAGATGATATATTTCTGTAGCCACTATGACAACAAATACTAACGTCAGAAAAGGGGGCGGGGATTAAGGGGGCTCCCATCCAACAAACGTAAAGCTTTGCTGTTTTTTTTGGTACGGAACTCTCTGTTTTTCCACTCCTACCAACTAAGCCGGCCAACCGTTGTTCGGAATGGAACTCATTAAGGGACTTTATTCCTATCTATACTTTACTCTTTATTTCTTTCCTCTGTGCGCCTGGCCTAGTGCGAAGCGGACTCCGCTTCGCACTTGGCCAGGTTTTTATACTACTAAGATGGCAGACAAGCTTACGGTCCACCTGATGGTTGGTTACTGTAGTGGACTAATTCGCATAGTGAACGTTTGTAACACACGTGGCGCTGCTGCATGTCGACCCATATTTCCCTTAGCATCCAGTAGAGTAACGGGAAAGTAAAATATATCGTAACCCTACTGATAGTGCTTCGAATTAGGTTCGTTTTCAATAACCATTTTAATGAAAATCAAGTTGTTTCAATATAATACAACGGGAATACACGCGACAGAAAACCACGCGATAAGAATAGAAGCGATGGGGGACCTTTCTATTTCTCTCTCTCTCTCTCTCTTACGCAAACGAAGTTGCGCGGGTCAGCTAGTTATAGTATAGATTATTCACTCCTTTTGCCCCGAAATTGTAGACAGCGGCCTACAATATGTCCGCCCATACCTTTCATTTGTACTGAAAGATGTTAAAAAAATTGAAAAGAAAACTTGTTGTATTTATTATATGAAAACCCTACTGAAGGTCCTATGAACACCTGGTACTATTTTTTTATGCCACTATGGCAGCAGACAAGCTTACGGCTCCACCTGATGGACTGTGGTCACCGTAGCCTATGAACGTTCGCAACAGGAGATGCGCCACACTCGCGCTGCCGACCCTGCAAGAACCTTCTAAAACCCCGTTTGAAGAACCCCATACTGTAGGCGTTTGGGAAACCAGAGAGATCATCCATAACCTAAGCGTTCGCGCAAGAAAGCCCGTATTAGTCTTTAACGAATTATGAAAGACTTAGTACAACGTTGATATTTATGATGTTAGACAGGTATCTAGTCTTGGCCAGTTGCTAGTGTTTACAAAAGACGCTATATAGAAATAGTACAAAATAATAGCAAGCTTGTACCTGACAACAATCTACGAGATGTAATCTCTTAATTGTACTCATTGTGGCGGTCAAAGTATTTACAATGGATTTAAGCGCTATAAGTACAGAGTATAGATATGATGATACATATATGGATACAATCTATCGATTTTCATAGCATTGATATGATGTAAACACGAATGCCAGTTAAGACAATAGCGAAAACACTTAATGAAGCGTAAGACACTGATAATTGTAGTAAAGACATAAATCAACCGACCATAAAGCCATGTTAACATAAAATAGATAATAAAGATGGCACTTTCACAGCGCAATATCCAATACAACACGTAAATTATCACGCTCCAACGGACACTGAAAATAGACAAGAAGGAAAGAGGCGAGCTTTATCCAATAATAATTCTCACTTGAATCGCTCTATTTGCTCGCCGTCGTACGATCTGATATTGAATATGGATAAAGTGAATTATATTCAGAATGGCGGGCAGCGACGACTTGCAGAGTTTCAGATAAGAGGATTACTTACAACTTATAATTGGTTCTCGCCATTTCAATGGCTAACAGAAAAACCGGGGTCATTTTAGCTACCTACTCTTATATTCTTGGATGTGAGAGATTTTGAATTTTTTCTCTCATCTTGGAATCGGTATCAGGTAACAACCAACACATTTCGTATCGTATGAAAATCTATGAACTCTTGCTTCCGCCATTAAAACAACCTGCACAGTTACAATTTAAGTAAGAAAAGTTTTACTTACAAATTATAACGTTTTTGGCGTTTTGACTTGGTTACGAAAAGGAAGGAGGATTGATTGTAGCTTTAATGTGATGTCATTAAGAGACTTAACCAAGGTATCTACAATTATTCTGAAGATAATGAACAAGTAATGATCTTTAGGTACCAACTTTATTAGCCACCAACTTGGAGGAAAACGAATGCAAGTTTTAATATAAAATTTATGTAGATTGCTTATGTCTGGCAAAGCCAATGGATAAGTAGACATACACAGTAAATAAATCTGCCGCATCTGATGCCCAACAAGCCATCATTGCCCACAATATAACGAAATAGAGGTGAGTAAATAACCCAAAACCATTATGAAATGTATTATTTTACTAATTTTTAAAACGTGATTTTACTGCAAATAGCCAAAGTTTTTGTTAGGAGTTAAACATATTTCAAACTTTGTTAAAAATTCTCTTTTCTAAATAATGCAAAAGAATGCACGTAAAAATCAGTCTCTCTCATATCACAAATAAAATTACAGTCTATCAGACTGATATGCAAAAAAAATGGTCGCATTTGAACGAGCACTGTTAGAGGCTGAGAGCTCGGACATGTTTGTTGCTAACGCAATTACCACTGCACCGACGGCATCCTGCAATCTGAAGCCAATTCAATTACCATCGGCTTTTAAGTTCACTTATTGTCCATAGGTACCTACTGCTGCACATAGGCATTCTATAACAACCCGTCAATATATTGGTAAAACGTATTGTTGTTCGACATTTTGTATACAAGCTGAATTTTTCAAAAGAGGATTGGATGGCCAAATCCAAAACTATAAGGAATAGCGAAAAATGCTCAAAGGAGTTACGAGCCTGATTTTGATGAAACTTAAAACCTCAACATTAGATTTTTGAAAAACCAATAATCCTAGCTCGGAATCGAATCCATTAATTTTGAAGAAAAAAAACACACCTTTATTATTACACCATACGATAGTGTTGCTAGGTTACGTTAACTGATTAATTGTTCAAAATCTTTGCAATACATAGCTGGATTCGAGACCTCAATGATTGTGCTGCATTCAATATTTCAATATTATTGATTCCGTTTAGAATATTCTCTAAAAAATCATTCTGAGCATAATTTAAAACATGGAATAGTTACGATCTTTTCTGGAATTTCGTTCAAAACAAATTATGATACAAAATTTAGGTACATGAAATATGAATTCTATTAAAATTCTAAATATTCTTTAAATTTGGCGTAAATCATTAATTTGCAAAATTTGATCCTTAACAGCGACTCTATCGTATGGTGTGTATGGTAATGATGTGTATGTGTATAAAGGATGTGTTTTTTTTTTCAAAATCAACAAGTTCGATTCCCAGCTAGGATTATGGGTTTTTCAAAAATCTTATGATGAGGTTTTAAGTTTCATCAAAATCGGGCTCGTGACTCCTTTCAGCATTTTTCGCAATTCCTTATAGTTTCGGATTTGGCCATCCAATCCCTTTTCAAAAATTCACCTGTACAGAGTTTAGTTTCGGTAAGTAGTCCCATTGATCACTGACTGATGACAAGAAATAACTACAAATAAACTTAAGTATTGAAATAATAGAGTACCTGTGTAAATTAATTATTTACTTTTGATTTATAAATAAAACTTGATTGTATTTTTTTTCAGCATAGCATCGAGAAATTTTATTATGGGTAATTATAACATTTTTGGAATTTGATGGTAATTAAAAATATTTAGGAAGCTTTAGGGATACTATAGTATCCGCAATACGAACTGGCACGTTGGGTCATAAATCATCGGATTCGTGCTATCTCTTTCGCACCTACACAGTCTTATTCTTATGGAGCGGGACTCGCACCCATAGTGCTGTGCAGGTAATCTTTTACGTATTCCATAACAGTATCGACAAAAGTAATGAAATGAAAAATTTAAATATGATTTATTTATTTATTTATTTTTATACCAGCATTGATTTATTAAGACAAATGTATTAAATTAAATAAATATATTAAAATAAGTAGGTTGAGTAGGTGAATTACTAACTAAAAAAAATCAAATTTCCTTTTTATTGTTAAAATTTAGCTAATTATTTAAGAAAATCTTATTTGCTATTTATATCATATTTACGACTAAAAGCAAATTACCCACTTAATATCAGATTACGACATATCGACAAATTCTTAAATATTTTACCGACATGGTTCAACCCCTACAGAAAGTAACATTTATGACCCAAAGTGCCAGTTCGTATTGCGGATACTATAACTAATGAAATCAGGCGTTGGCGGAAATCCATCTTAGAACGATAATAAAGGAGAAGAGGGAGAGGAACCCATCTCACTACACACAAGACTCATATACGAGGCATTTTCAGGACTGCATGGACACAAAGTCCGGAAAGTTGTTAGTCATGTTGTTATGCAGACCAGTGCTCGATACCAACAGCCTGGAGGTTGCAGATTTTTATCCTATCCAACATCCAAATTCCCTTTGATGAGGAGATTTGTCATTCCTCCCTTACCATTAGTTGTGGTTATCCTTGACTGTTGTACGTTAGGATTGATGAGTCGAGGGTGTGAGGCTCACTCCCCTCCTTTATTATCGTTTTACAGATACTCATTTGTCATTAAATGTTGCCAATAAAATAAAAGTCTATGTACAAAGAGATACAAAGGGTCTAAAAAGTTTGGGGTAATTTACCAAAGTTTGAAATCTTACTATCACAATCAGAAGTCTTGGATATTTTGATAGTAAATATTAAAATCACAATAAAACCAATGAATTTTAAAAATATATAGCTGCCTACGTAAATACAAAGAAAATCTTGACTATTAATGACACCTATATTTTCTCTATTTAGAAGTTAAATAGTAAACATGACTATACAGCCAACAATATCCAGCAAGAATATAAAGCCAAAAAAAGGATTGACTAAAATCTGTACGTAGTAACGGACAACGAACAGGGTTGCCAATATTTGATTGTTTCCGCGCTCCAGTGGTGCGAACTCCACTAACGTCACTCATGTGTGCACATAGCACATGTACGTACCTCGGCGTGATCCTAACGGAACTTAGTTACACGAAATATACTCGTATTTCATCACGCAATCTCGTTTAATAAATAATAGTAAATATATTTGGGACCCAGTCATTTAGTGCAAATTCAGACAAAATATGCTTGTGCTCATGAATGTAGAGCACTGACATAAACTTTATAATTATAAAACACCGAAAAAATACATTTTGCAGATTATTGTTCCAGCCAGGGATTCGACTTAATCACGCTCTAACGGCGGAACGGATAGACCTCCCTGAAATATGTACCCATGGGAATAAGTTCCCAAGGGAACATTTTCAGCGAAGGGAAGGGAACTTTCGAAAAAAAAATCAATAATTTAAAAGTAAAAGCCTTTTATTTCAGAAGACAGTACCACTTACTACGATAATTATTATGTCGTATGTGCCTATTTAGAAAGTATCCATTATTTCAGTCCTAGACATAACCTTTAATAGTAGACTTTCTGTTACATCTGCATTTACGAGATGTCGAGAGCACGCATTGGCCACATTGAACCTATTTGGCGGACCGACGTTATCAGCCCGGCGAATTTCTACAATCTACTGTCCTTTTGTGACCAGTACTGGTCATGACACGCAATTACGATATCCTGTAAGCCTCAGCCGTGATATAATTATAATCACACGACACTGATTCAAAGGAAAAGTTAATAGTAAATTCTGGTTAGTATTTAGTTAATGTAGTTGCCTCTTTTGTTAATTAAGATAGGATTATTAATATTTGTATAGATTGCGCTTAATTAGTTTCTTTTCTACTTATTTAGTAACGCATATAAGACTAGTATTCAAAATATAATACACAACTAACCATTGAGTACCATGGGCGTATAGAAAAACGTCATCCAGGAATAATGGAATAATGACTGCCTCTGTGGCGTAGTCGGTAGTGATACCGCCTGCGGCGCTGGAGGTCCTGGGTTCGATTCCTGAGTCGGTCCTAGTATTTGTGTGATCCACAAATGTTTGTTTCGGATTATGGGTGTTTTTATGTATAATATGTATCTATGTATTTAGAAATATATAAGTATGTCTATCAGTCGTCTAGATCCCATAGCACAATAATAAATAATAAATATTCACGGACATCTCACACAACGCTATCAGATCCCAAAGTAAGCTAGGAATAACCTGCTTGTGTTATGGGTATCAGACCACGGATATTAGTACTTATATACTTTTAAATACATACATATTATACATAGCACAAGCTTATATTAGCGTAATTTCGGCTAGATGATGTTGTGTGTGAATGTCCACTAATAATTATTATTAAAAAAATGATATCTGAGGGATAGTTCTTGCCCTAATAGGAAACAACGACAAAAGTAATTTGATAAAATAAAACCCGAGCGCTGATAAGTTTGTATGTCAAACAAGAAAATATAGTGGATGGCACTGATCGCGCCACTTCGATGTAAAATAACTACCTATATGTAGAGGTTAGGGGGAGATAATTCAATGAATGAGAAATGGCTATTTTTTAAATCGGAAACGAGTTCGGGGGTATCAGCTACTTTTACATGATCACTAGATTTTTCAGGTAGAATATTGTAATATTCTTTTTTTTTATACTACTTAGGTGGCAGACAAGCTTACGGCCCACCGGAAGGTTGGTAACCGTAGCCTATAGACGTTTGCAACACCAGAGGCGCTACACACGCGCTGCCGACCTGGGCGCAGGTTGTGACGACCCACAGTTGAAATTTTTCAAGCCGCCCGTAAGGCCTTCAACATGGCTTAACGACTGTCATTTTACTGACAACCGGGACCAACGGCTTATCGTACCTTCCGAAGCACGGAAACGCTCGTAAATAAATGTCACAAAGTGGTCCACGTGGTGGTCACCCATCCATATCCGGCCATAGTAAATGTTGCTTACTGCAGTGATCGTTTACAGAACACTGAGTCCGCGGGGCCACGAGCGCTTCAAAAATTCTACCTACCTACATTATAAATATACCTACCTACAATATAAATTAATACCTACCCAAATTCTCAAAAGTATACCAAACTTTCGAGAATTTGGGTAGGTATTAATTTTTGACCTCATTTTATCTACTTCCGAAATAACCATTAATTTCCCTTTAGTAGGTATTTTCACCCCTTTCCAACTAAACATTTTGATATGTTAATAAAAATTTAAAGTGGATAGTAGGCAGGTTATGTAAAACGAGACGTTGCGATTTCCGGCAACGTTCAACAGATGACTGTTAAAAGGACACGCCGCTAGTGTGAATGTCGCTAGGAAATAAGATGTCGCTCAAAACGTGGCAACACTGACTGCCGGACGTGTTCCGTGTCCAACCATTCCGGTGTCAACGGCAGGATAGAATGGGAAGTATTTAAATGACAACTACGTTTGTTTTACAAAACTATGTTCTCATCAAAAGTATATCATTTTATTTCTAACTAACTGTCTCGGTTTTGCTTGTAACTTAAATAAAAAAAAAATTAAAAATCTTACACAACTTCATTTTTTGGACATTGGACAACCTAAGTCTTGTTGAAGATTAAATTATAAAAATAAAATATAAAAAAACCTGAGTATTTTGTTGAAGAGTAATTTAGTAGGTGGGGTACAAAATTAGGTTCTAAATCGAATAAAGTTTTTAACCAATTACCTAGTACAAAATGAAAAGGTTCTTAAAAGAGATGGTAAAAAAAAGAATATGAATGATCAACCCATTTAAAAGTTTCAAGTATTTTTCTATGATCAATAACAACTGTGCTAATAAAACCACCCATAATAATCATAATAAAACAAAACACAGCCACGGTTATTGAATTCGAAATGTTTTATTGAAAACACCATTACAATCATCATACGAAGTCAACCGGTCACAGACGAAAAAGAAATGCCCACTAAAAAGTACAGTCAAATTAAAATAGTTTTAAATTCGAATAAAAATATCGCGCTTGAAAGAAGAGTGCACCTTTTATTACCAAATCGCAAAGCGCCTGCCATTTTTTATACTTTTATCTAGCAAGATTGTCTAAGAAGATGATTGCTCTGTCTTTTTTATTTACAGCTACAAGCTCCTACCTCTTCTGGATAATTAAAAACAAAATAAGCAGAGGCAGTTCTTAAGTAATTTTACCTATTTTATTATTGGTCGTAATTTATAATAATAGGTAGAGTCCATTACAAACTCACACAAAATATTAAAGCTGTATACTCGTATTCTAACCTCCGCAAATATTCTACGACCATTCAAAAATCGTGTTTAAAAAATATCTGCCTTTTAAATGCAATGATATCTATATAAAACTATAGATTGTGACCAACACTGAAAAATGGCAACAAAAAAGGCAATTGCATTACTTTTCATACATGCTTCCATAGTTAAATTCATAATTTTTTTTTAAATGTATAAAAGTTCTGCTGTTTTTGAAAGCCGTGAAGTTCGTGCATGACGTGTCTAATTATAATACGTCGTTGTTTGAATGACTTTGCTTTAGAACGGTAAAACAGGTATATATCGACCTATATCCCATTTCTAATTAAGGATGGTAAAAAAATGTTAGGTAAGTATTGCTGAAAAGGGTTGGAGGTTGAAGAGTCATATTATGTAAAAAGATATAAAATGTTCAATCCCTATTTCACAACCAACTTAGTACCTATTAGAGGCCTGCTTGCATCTCCTGTTGCGTAAAATAAGAATGTGAACGAATAATTTTATGTTGTTGAAACCAATCTACCTATGAACCTACAAAGAAGCCACTACCTTTTTTCGGCTAAACTCTAACGGAAAAAAAATTATAACACAGATTTATTCCAATTTCGAAATTGGAATAAATATGTTTACACTCCTAGATAACCCCCGGTAACCTGTCGTAGGGTCAGGATAAAGCAATGTTAAAGATCTTACCTGAATCTGGCTGTCTTCTCCATCGGTAGGCCCTGCACAAACACCTGACGAAGTGGGCAATACCCCCCCCCCCCGCCAGTACAGCCTTCAACATGATAGGATAACTCGGTGGCATGTAATACGGCAAACACTAATTATATATACGGATGACTACTTATCAACCCCATACACCGAATATGATAGCACTTTATTTCACACGACTTGATTTCAATAACAAAACCATGCAAACCCTACTGAGCTACACCGATGCTTGCTTACTACCTACTTCATACTGATTAAAAAAAACTCCAACTACCTTTGGCCGCGGGCGATACTAATGGATGCGTTCCGAATTCAAATGGCACAAAATAAAACTATGGTCTCATTCTAAAATGGCCATCATAAGGTACTGAACATATTTCTACAAAATTTCTCTTACCTGCTAGATAAGAAAGAATGCAGCTACGAGTATTTTTATATCATCCTACTACGGTGGCAGACTGGCAGACAAGCTAACAGCCCCACATGATGGACTGTGGTCGTATCATTGTGCCGTAGTCTATGAACTTTTGCTACACCAGAGGCGCTATAATTGAGCTGCCGATCCTTTGTCCAAAATAGTCTACACTACATTATTCAGAGTTCTGAACTCACAAACACAGTGAAAAAAAATCGGTTGTCTGTAAAGTCGGTTTACTGACGATAGTTGAACGTGACAACTCAGCTTTAAATGGAACGCCTCAGTGCGAGGTAACGTCATGTTTACACCGCATAGGTACGTCTTGTTTTTTCGTGCATGCATCCATCGAATTATAAGACGTTGTCGGGTCAAAAATGAAACACTGAAGTCTTGCATCAAATCCCATCACCACTTATCTTGTACAAATTTTCCAAGCACAGCCTCATATCATGGCACTACTATTTTCTGTGATTAGGTATGTATCAGATTAGAAATGAGAGTATATCTTTATTTTTTTTTAACGTGAGGGAAAATCCTCATGGATGTTATGCCGGACTCCTTCCGACTAAAAAACCTCACGTAACGCCCAACAGTCTATGATTGGGAGCCCCGGGTAAACCCTCGGAAGGATGTCCCAGGACTCCCAACAGACCCGCGGCTGCCGCTGCGGCCTCGCCCAGGGGGTGGTTCGGGTGCTATCCCGCGTCTTTGGGGGGCTTCGGATGTGATCCCGCTTCTAATAGGGGGCGTGCGTGAGTTCCTCACGTCACGCTGCCGTCATGGGCCTGCGTCTGTAAGGACGGTAAGCCGCCCTCTCACCGTCCTCAGGCCCCCAGTCATGGAGGCCGATAGTCCTCGGCGAAGACACGTCGACGGTACCCAGGCCGCCGACTGCGGAACTCGGGTGGGAGAGTTCTCTCCCGTTCCCGCCCCGCCATTTCTTTCACAAGCATGACCTGCTCGCAGAAAGAGGCGGCGCAGTCCCACTTACTCCCGCTGGAGAGTATGGCTCGCACCATGGTCTCGAGCGAGAGAGTGACCACGTCCAGACCCACCACGAGGACCTGGCGCTGTTGCGCCCACGCCGTGTGAGAGTATATCTTTGTTAAAGTGATGCATCGGTTGTATGGAATACGATGTTTGTGATACAGTGATTTTCGATCACTAGTAGGTACAGGTGACAACGGTTTAAACCAACGTGTTGCTTACAAGATTATTTTATCTGTATAAATAACTCGTGTGTATGAAAAAATTATTATTATTAGATATATTAAAACTTATTAAAATAACGCATTTTACTAGACTGAGGAAATGTTTCATAAGCACTTTTTTTAAAGTTCATAAAGCTCACAATATCTTAATATAATCTAAGCTTGTACTATTAATAATTTTTTAAGGTAACATCTATAAATAATCTAAATTCTAGAACCTCTTAGCTCGCGTGAAGTGCAAGCCGTAAACTCTCAGGTCCCACAGAAGACCTCATTCAAGGTAAGAAACAGTTATTGCAGCAGGTTAACGTTTGTAGAGAACGACTTCACAGGCTGTTAGGCAACCAGACCTAAGAAATATAGTGTTCTTACATGGCTATGTGTGTGTGAGTTGTGGCAATAAGAAGAGGTCAGAGGTCTACTTCCAGTAGTTGATTTGAAATTTGATTTATTAATGTATTGGTAAGTATCACAAAAAAGTATCATTTCTTTGATTGATGGTCTTGTTAGTATGTTAATCAATCATAACAACTTGAAAATTTTAATGGCATTTTTATCCACTTATGGCATGTTTTTGTAGAGTATACAGGTAGTTACCAATATCAGGGTGTAACATGATAAATAGCTTGAATGCCGGCGAGGTTTCACCCTACTTTCTTCCTCGGAATACATTTTCGATAAATAAATAAATAATAATAAATATAAATAAATATTCACGGACATTTTTTGTGTGTCTTGAAAACATTAATATACCAAAAACCCCGGACACTTTTGGGTGCTACTTTTTTGTATGACAATGTGATTGTGCGTCTTTGGTTTTAGCCCCTCTCTATAAAATAGAGTGCAGAGGGGCTTATGGCGAGGCTTTGTCTGTAGTCTGTGACTCTGTTGAATTAAACTACGTCACTAGGTCACGTGGATCATCCGTTCAAAGTTTGACAACAAACAAAAATGACAACCTCAATCGGATAGAACTTTCACTTTCACAATAAACGTGTTAGAGAGGGGCAGTCTGGTGAGAACGATCTCACGGCTTTCTTGTTTTGTATGTCAATGCTTGAAATGGTTCCGTAATCCCTCTGTGCAAGAAAGTATGAACCTAATTACTCCATAATTATATTAGATATTGTAACTTTCTAACATGATACGAGTGCTCAAAATTAGAATTCATAAAATACTTTCGGAAAGTTTTTAGTTGTAACAATATTTGTGTCCAAACAGTTTAGAAAAAATCAATCACAAGGCTTTTCATTCTATCTACTTATTCTTTAATCACAAGACTTTTCATTCTATCTACTTATTATTTGTGCTCAAATACTCAATTCACTATCTTTTTTTTTTTTTAGAATAGAATAAATTTATTTCCAACTAATTTACAAAAATTATACAAAATTTCTTAATCAGTTACATACAAGTACTTAAAATTATTTAATCTCTTATTACACATATAATATGATAATATAATAATATTTATCTATTTCTCGGAAAGGTACATTCTTATCATACACAATGTCTTAGTCTACATAGTGTAAATATTATAATACGATACGTCATTTTTGCCTGAACTACGAAATCCTGTGTTTCAGGCTTAAAATACAAAAATATGTAGGTATATTAAATCTATGTAGGTACAGTCAAGGGCAAAAACATGGATACACGTACAGTTTACATAATTTGGTATTCACCTACACAGGCAATAATTTGGTTATATCCAAACATTTATAAATATGTCTACTTTGTCATGGGCAAAAACATGATTCAACCAAATGCAAAAACATGTATACATGTAATGCTAATAAAAATATATATCCTTCCAAAGCATCACTAATTTGTACACGACATTACGCTATAAACTATATACACACTATTGAACACATAAATATGTATACAAGAAAGAATAGACATACTTTTTGTGCATACAAAGATTAAAACTACGAAATCATAGTTTATTGACAAGATTTTTACCCACGACGTAAGGGAGACGGTATTTGCGTTTTTGTGGTGAGTATGTTTGTTTGTTTGTGCAAAAATACATATTGCCATTTTTCTCCAAAGCTACTGGTCGGATTTTGACGCAGTTTCATTATGGGTTGAGGTTTGATTGGTGCAAGTTTTTAGATAGGTGTCACGGTGACAACTCACCAGGGGGCGCTGCAGCAAGCATTATTTGTGATGAAAAATCAATGTTGCCGCTTTTCTATTAAACTACTAGTCCGATTTTGATGCAGTTTACAGTTATGGGTTTGGGATTGATTGGTACATGTTCTTGGATAGATGTTACGATGAAAACTCACCAGGGGGCGCTGCAGCAAACATTATTTGTGATGAAAATCAATGTTGAGGCGTTATTTTTTTTTTTGTTTAACGTGAGGGAAAATCCTCATGGATGTTATGCCGGACTCCTACCGACTAAAAAACCTCACGTAACGCCCAACAGCCTATGGTTGGAAGCCCCGGGTAAGCCCTCGGAAGGATCTCCCAAGACTCCCAACAGACCTACGGCCGCCCCTGT